>OU612072.1:11057964-12445232 GCA_914767715.1 Membranipora membranacea | reverse complement strand
ATTCTGCCCAATTATTTGCTAATTTCCCCAGGACCGTACCTATCGATTTTTGTCGATTTCTTACAAAATACCTCGACAGAATACGCATCGTCACAGGGAGCTTATATTTTTTATGAGATATCGGGACGTCATTTCGAACCTCAAAACCGAGTTTCAAGCGTTTCTGAGGGAGTAAAGAATTATGCCCAATTATTTGCTAATTTCCCCATGACCGTACCTATCGATTTTTGTCGATTTCTTACAAAATATCTCGACAGAATACGCATCGTCACAGGGAGCTAATATTTCATATGAGATATAGGGACTTCAGTTCGAACCTAAAAACGGTGTTACAAGCGTTTCTAAGGGAGTAAAGAATTCTGCCCAATTATTGGCTAATTTCGCCAGGACCGTACCTATCGATTTTTGTTGATTTCTTACAAAAAACCTCGACAGAATACGCATCGTCGCAGTGAGCTAATATTTCATATGAGATATAGGGACGTCAGTTCGAACCTCAAAACAGTGTTTCAAGCGTTTCTGAGGGAGTGCAGAATTATGCCCAACTATTTGCTAATTTCCCCAGGACCGTACCTATCGATTTTTGTCGATTTCTTACAAAATATCTCGACAGAAAACACATCGTCACAGGGAGCTAGTATTTCATATGAGATATAGGGACGTCAGTTCGAACCTCAAAACAGTGTTTCAAGCATTTCTAAGTGAGTATAGAATTTTGCCCAATTATTGGCTAATTTCCCCAGGACCGTACCTATCGATTTTTGTTGATTTCTTACAAAATACCTCGACAGAATACGCATCGTCACAGGGAGCTAATATTTTATATGAGATATAGGGACGTCAGTTCGAACCTCAAAACAGTGTTTCAAGCGTTTCTGAGAGAGTGAAGAATTATGCCCAATTATTTGCTAATTTCCCCAGGACCGTACCTATCGATTTTTGTCGATTTCTTACAAAACATCTCGACAGAAAACACATCGTCACAGGGAGCTAGTATTTCATATGAGATATAGGGACGTCAGTTCGAACCTCAAAACAGTGTTTCAAGCATTTCTAAGTGAGTATAGAATTCTGCCCAATTATTGGCTAATTTCCCCAGGACCGTACCTATCGATTTTTGTTGATTTCTTACAAAATACCTCGACAGAATACGCATCGTCACAGGGAGCTAATATTTTATATGAGATATAGGGACGTCAGTTCGAACCTCAAAACAGAGTTTCAAGCGTTTCTAAGCAAGTAAGAATTCTGCCCAATTATTGGCTTACCTCCCCAGGACCGTACCTATCGATTTTGGTTGATTTCTTGCAAAAAACCTCGACAGAAAACGCATCGTCACAGGGTGCAGATATTTCATATGAGATATAGGGACGTAAGTTCGAACCTCAAAACAGTGTTTCAAGCATTTCTAAGTGAGTAAAGCATTCTGCCCAATTATTGGCTAATTTCCCCAGGACCGTACCTATCGAATTTTGTCGATTTCTTACAAAACATCTCGACAGAATACGCATCGTCACAGGGAGCTAATATTTCATATGAGATATAGAGACGTGATTTCGAATCACAAAACAGAGTTTAAAGCGTTTCTAAGGGAGTAAAGAATTCTGCTTAATTATTTGCTAATTTCCCCAGGACCGTACCTATCGATTTTTGTTGATTTCTTGCAAAAAACCTCGACAGAAAATGCATTGTCACAGGGAGCAGATATTTCATATGAGATATAGGGACGTCAGTTCGAACCTCAATACAGTGTTTCAGGCATTTCTAAGTGAGTAAAGAATTATGCCCAATTATTTGCTAATTTCCCCAGGTCCGTACCTATCGATTTTTGTTGATTTCTTACAAAAAACCTCGACAGAATACGCATCGTCGCAGTGAGCTAATATTTCATATGAGATATAGGGACGTCAGTTCGAACCTCAAAACAGTGTTTCAAGCGTTTCTGAGAGAGTGAAGAATTATGCCCAATTATTTGCTAATTTCCCCAGGACCGTACCTATTGATTTTTGTCGATTTCTTACAAAATATCTCGACAGAAAACACATCGTCACAGGGAGCTAGTATTTCATATGAGATATAGGGACGTCAGTTCGAACCTCAAAACAGTGTTTCAAGCATTTCTAAGTGAGTAAAGAATTCTGCCCAATTATTGGCTAATTTCCCCAGGACCGTACCTATCGATTTATGTCGATTTCTTACAAAATACCTCGACAGAATACGCATCGTCACAGGGAGCTTATATTTTTTATGAGATATCGGGACGTCATTTCGAACCTCAAAACCGAGTTTCAAGCGTTTCTGAGGGAGTAAAGAATTATGCCCAATTATTTGCTAATTTCCCCATGACCGTACCTATCGATTTTTGTCGATTTCTTACAAAATATCTCGACAGAATACGCATCGTCACAGGGAGCTAATATTTCATATGAGATATAGGGACTCCAGTTCGAACCTAAAAACGGTGTTACAAGCGTTTCTAAGGGAGTAAAGAATTCTGCCCAATTATTGGCTAATTTCGCCAGGACCGTACCTATCGATTTTTGTTGATTTCTTACAAAAAACCTCGACAGAATACGCATCGTCGCAGTGAGCTAATATTTCATATGAGATATAGGGACGTCAGTTCGAACCTCAAAACAGTGTTTCAAGCGTTTCTGAGGGAGTGCAGAATTATGCCCAACTATTTGCTAATTTCCCCAGGACCGTACCTATCGATTTTTGTCGATTTCTTACAAAATATCTCGACAGAAAACACATCGTCACAGGGAGCTAGTATTTCATATGAGATATAGGGACGTCAGTTCGAACCTCAAAACAGTGTTTCAAGCATTTCTAAGTGAGTATAGAATTCTGCCCAATTATTGGCTAATTTCCCCAGGACCGTACCTATCGATTTTTGTCGATTTCTTACAAAATACCTCGACAGAATACGCATCGTCACAGGGAGCTTATATTTTTTATGAGATATCGGGACGTCATTTCGAACCTCAAAACCGAGTTTCAAGCGTTTCTGAGGGAGTAAAGAATTATGCCCAATTATTTGCTAATTTCCCCAGGACTGTACCTATCGATTTTTGTTGATTTCTTGCAAAAAACCTCGACAGAAAATGCATTGTCACAGGGAGCAGATATTTCATATGAGATATAGGGACGTCAGTTCGAACCTCAATACAGTGTTTCAGGCATTTCTAAGTGAGTAAAGAATTCTGCCCAATTATTGGCTAATTTCCCCAGGACCGTACCTATCGAATTATGTCGATTTCTTACAAAATACCTCGACAGAATACGCATCGTCACAGGGAGCTTATATTTTTTATGAGATATCGGGACGTCATTTCGAACCTCAAAACCGAGTTTCAAGCGTTTCTGAGGGAGTAAAGAATTATGCCCAATTATTTGCTAATTTCCCCAGGACCGTACCTATCGATTTTTGTCGATTCCTTACAAAATATCTCGACAGAATACGCATCGTCACAGGGAGCAGATATTTCATATGAGATATAGGGACGTCAGTTCGAACCTCAAAACAGTGTTTCAAGCGTTTCTGAGAGAGTGAAGAATTATGCCCAATTATTTGCTAATTTCCCCAGGACCGTACCTATTGATTTTTGTCGATTTCTTACAAAATATCTCGACAGAAAACACATCGTCACAGGGAGCTAATATTTCATATGAGATATAGGGACGTCAGTTCGAACCTCAAAACAGTGTTTCAAGCATTTCTAAGTGAGTAAAGAATTCTGCCCAATTATTGGCTAATTTCCCCAGGACCGTACCTATCGATTTTTGTCAATTTCTTACAAAATATCTCGACAGAATACGCATCGTCACAGGGAGCTAATATTTCATATGAGATATAGGGACGTGATTTCGAACCTCAAAACAGAGTTTCAAGCGTTTCTGAGGGAGTAAAGAATTATGCCCAATTATTTGCTAATTTCCCCAGGACCGTACCTATCGATTTTTGTCGATTTCTTACAAAATATCTCGACAGAATACGCATCGTCACAGGGAGCTAATATTTCATATGAGATATAGGGACGTCAGTTCGAACCTAAAAACAGTGTTTCAAGCGTTTCTAAGGGAGTAAAGAATTCTGCCCAATTATTGGCTAATTTCCCCAGGACCGTACCTATCGATTTTTGTTGATTTCTAGCAAAAAACCTCGACAGAATACGCATCGTCGCAGTGAGCTAATATTTCATATGAGATATAGGGACGTCAGTTCGAACCTCAAAACAGTGTTTCAAGCGTTTCTGAGGGAGTGCAGAATTATGCCCAACTATTTGCTAATTTCCCCAGGACCGTGCCTATCGATTTTTGTCGATTTCTTACAAAATATCTCGACAGAAAACGCATCGTCACAGGGAGCTAATATTTCATATGAGATATAGGGACGTCAGTTCGAACCTCAAAACAGTGTTTCAAGCAGTTCTAAGTGAGTAAAGAATTCTGCCCAATTATTGGCTAATTTCCCCAGGACCGTACCTATCGATTTTTGTCGATTTCTTACAAAATACCTCGACAGAATACGCATCGTCACAGGGAGCTTATATTTTTTATGAGATATCGGGACGTCATTTCGAACCTCAAAACCGAGTTTCAAGCGTTTCTGAGGGAGTAAAGAATTATGCCCAATTATTTGCTAATTTCCCCAGGACCGTACCTATCGATTTTTGTCGATTCCTTACAAAATATCTCGACAGAATACGCATCGTCACAGGGAGCAGATATTTCATATGAGATATAGGGACGTCAGTTCGAACCTCAAAACAGTGTTTCAAGCGTTTCTGAGAGAGTGAAGAATTATGCCCAATTATTTGCTAATTTCCCCAAGACCGTACCTATCGATTTTTGTCGATTTCTTACAAAACATCTCGACAGAATACGCATCGTCAAAGGGAGCTAGTATTTCATATGAGATATAGGGACGTCAGTTCGAACCTCAAAACAGTGTTTCAAGCATTTCTAAGTGAGTATAGAATTCTGCCCAATTATTGGCTAATGTCCCCAGGACCGTACCTATCGATTTTCGTCGATTTCTTACAAAATACCTCGACAGAATACGCATCGTCACAGGGAGCTTATATTTTTTATGAGATATCGGGACGTCATTTCGAACCTCAAAACCGAGTTTCAAGCGTTTCTGACGGAGTAAAGAATTATGCCCAATTATTTGCTAATCTCCCAAGGACCGTACCTATCGATTTTTGTTGATTTCTTGCAAAAAACCTCGACAGAAAATGCATTGTCACAGGGAGCAGATATTTCATATGAGATATAGGGACGTCAGTTCGAACCTCAATACAGTGTTTCAGGCATTTCTAAGTGAGTAAAGAATTCTACCCAATTATTGGCTAATTTCCCCAGGACCGTACCTATCGATTTATGTCGATTTCTTACAAAATACCTCGACAGAATACGCATCGTCACAGGGAGCTTATAATTTTTATGAGATATCGGGACGTCATTTCGAACCTCAAAACCGAGTTTCAAGCGTTTCTGAGGGAGTAAAGAATTCTGCCCAATTATTGGCTAATTTCCCCAGGACCGTACCTATCGATTTTTGTCGATTTCTTACAAAATACCTCGACAGAATACGCATCGTCACAGGGAGCTTATATTTTTTAGGAGATATAGGGACGTCAGTTCGAACCCCAAAACAGTGTTTCAAGCATTTCTAAGCGAGTAAAGAATTCTACCCAATTATTGGCCAATTTCCCCAGGACCGTACCTATCGATTTTTGTCGATTCCTTACAAAATACCTCGACAGAATACGCATCGTCACAGGGAGCTTATATTTTTTATGAGATATCGGGACGTCATTTCGAACCTCAAAACCGAGTTTCAAGCGTTTCTGAGGGAGTAAAGAATTATGCCCAATTATTTGCTAATTTCCCCAGGACCGTACCTATCGATTTTTGTCGATTCCTTACAAAATATCTCGACAGAATACGCATCGTCACAGGGAGCAGATATTTCATATGAGATATAGGGACGTCAGTTCGAACCTCAAAACAGTGTTTCAAGCGTTTCTGAGAGAGTGAAGAATTATGCCCAATTATTTGCTAATTTCCCCAGGACCGTACCTATTGATTTTTGTCGATTTCTTACAAAATATCTCGACAGAAAACACATCGTCACAGGGAGCTAATATTTCATATGAGATATAGGGACGTCAGTTCGAACCTCAAAACAGTGTTTCAAGCATTTCTAAGTGAGTAAAGAATTCTGCCCAATTATTGGCTAATTTCCCCAGGACCGTACCTATCGATTTTTGTCAATTTCTTACAAAATATCTCGACAGAATACGCATCGTCACAGGGAGCTAATATTTCATATGAGATATAGGGACGTGATTTCGAACCTCAAAACAGAGTTTCAAGCGTTTCTGAGGGAGTAAAGAATTATGCCCAATTATTTGCTAATTTCCCCAGGACCGTACCTATCGATTCTTGTCGATTTCTTACAAAATATCTCGACAGAATACGCATCGTCACAGGGAGCTAATATTTCATATGAGATATAGGGACTTCAGTTCGAACCTAAAAACGGTGTTTCAAGCGTTTCTAAGGGAGTAAAGAATTCTGCCCAATTATTGGCTAATTTCCCCAGGACCGTACCTATCGATTTTTGTTGATTTCTAGCAAAAAACCTCGACAGAATACGCATCGTCGCAGTGAGCTAATATTTCATATGAGATATAGGGACGTCAGTTCGAACCTCAAAACAGTGTTTCAAGCGTTTCTGAGGGAGTGAAGAATTATGCCCAACTATTTGCTAATTTCCCCAGGACCGTGCCTATCGATTTTTGTCGATTTCTTACAAAATATCTCGACAGAAAACGCATCGTCACAGGGAGCTAATATTTCATATGAGATATAGGGACGTCAGTTCGAACCTCAAAACAGTGTTTCAAGCAGTTCTAAGTGAGTAAAGAATTCTGCCCAATTATTGGCTAATTTCCCCAGGACCGTACCTATCGATTTTTGTCGATTTCTTACAAAATACCTCGACAGAATACGCATCGTCACAGGGAGCTTATATTTTTTATGAGATATCGGGACGTCATTTCGAACCTCAAAACCGAGTTTCAAGCGTTTCTGAGGGAGTAAAGAATTATGCCCAATTATTTGCTAATTTCCCCAGGACCGTACCTATCGATTTTTGTCGATTCCTTACAAAATATCTCGACAGAATACGCATCGTCACAGGGAGCAGATATTTCATATGAGATATAGGGACGTCAGTTCGAACCTCAAAACAGTGTTTCAAGCGTTTCTGAGAGAGTGAAGAATTATGCCCAATTATTTGCTAATTTCCCCAAGACCGTACCTATCGATTTTTGTCGATTTCTTACAAAACATCTCGACAGAATACGCATCGTCAAAGGGAGCTAGTATTTCATATGAGATATAGGGACGTCAGTTCGAACCTCAAAACAGTGTTTCAAGCATTTCTAAGTGAGTATAGAAGTCTGCCCAATTATTGGCTAATTCCCCCAGGACCGTACCTATCGATTTTCGTCGATTTCTTACAAAATACCTCGACAGAATACGCATCGTCA
Source organism: Membranipora membranacea (assembly GCA_914767715.1). NCBI lineage: Eukaryota > Metazoa > Bryozoa > Gymnolaemata > Cheilostomatida > Membraniporidae > Membranipora > Membranipora membranacea. The sequence continues at coordinate 12,437,664 of OU612072.1, read as the reverse complement.
CAGGGAGCTTATATTTTTTATGAGATATCGGGACGTCATTTCGAACCTCAAAACCGAGTTTCAAGCGTTTCTGACGGAGTAAAGAATTATGCCCAATTATTTGCTAATTTCCCCAGGACCGTACCTATCGATTTTTGTTGATTTCTTGCAAAAAACCTCGACAGAAAATGCATTGTCACAGGGAGCAGATATTTCATATGAGATATAGGGACGTCAGTTCGAACCTCAATACAGTGTTTCAGGCATTTCTAAGTGAGTAAAGAATTCTGCCCAATTATTGGCTAATTTCCCCAGGACCGTACCTATCGATTTATGTCGATTTCTTACAAAATACCTCGACAGAATACGCATCGTCACAGGGAGCTTATAATTCTTATGAGATATCGGGACGTCATTTCGAACCTCAAAACCGAGTTTCAAGCGTTTCTGAGGGAGTAAAGAATTCTGCCCAATTATTGGCTAATTTCCCCAGGACCGTACCTATCGATTTTTGTCGATTTCTTTACAAAATACCTCGACAGAATACGCATCGTCACAGGGAGCTTATATTTTTTAGGAGATATAGGGACGTCAGTTCGAACCTCAAAACCGAGTTTCAAGCGTTTCTGAGGGAGTAAAGAATTATGCCCAATTATTTGCTAACTTCCCCAGGACCGTACCTATCGATTTTTGTTGATTTCTTGCAAAAATCCTCGACAGAAAATGCATTGTCACAGGGAGCAGATATTTCATATGAGATATAGGGACGTCAGTTCGAACCTCAATACAGTGTTTCAGGCATTTCTAAGTGAGTAAAGAATTCTACCCAATTATTGGCTAATTTCCCCAGGACCGTACCTATCGATTTATGTCGATTTCTTACAAAATACCTCGACAGAATACGCTTCGTCACAGGGAGCTTATATTTTTTAGGAGATATAGGGACGTCAGTTCGAACCCCAAAACAGTGTTTCAAGCATTTCTAAGCGAGTAAAGAATTCTGCCCAATTATTGGCCAATTTCCCCAGGACCGTACCTATCGACTTTTGTCGATTCCTTACAAAATATCTCGACAGAATACGCATCGTCACAGGGAGCAGATATTTCATATGAGATATAGGGACGTCAGTTCGAACCTCAAAACAGTGTTTCAAGCGTTTCTGAGAGAGTGAAGAATTATGCCCAATTATTTGCTAATTTCCCCAGGACCGTACCTATTGATTTTTGTCGATTTCTTACAAAATATCTCGACAGAAAACACATCGTCACAGGGAGCTAGTATTTCATATGAGATATAGGGACGTCAGTTCGAACCTCAAAACAGTGTTTCAAGCATTTCTAAGTGAGTAAAGAATTCTGCCCAATTATTGGCTAATTTCCCCAGGACCGTACCTATCGATTTTTGTCAATTTCTTACAAAATATCTCGACAGAATACGCATCGTCACAGGGAGCTAATATTTCATATGAGATATAGGGACGTGATTTCGAACCTCAAAACAGAGTTTCAAGCGTTTCTGAGGGAGTAAAGAATTATGCCCAATTATTTGCTAATTTCCCCATGACCGTACCTATCGATTCTTGTCGATTTCTTACAAAATATCTCGACAGAATACGCATCGTCACAGGGAGCTAATATTTCATATGAGATATAGGGACTTCAGTTCGAACCTAAAAACGGTGTTACAAGCGTTTCTAAGGGAGTAAAGAATTCTGCCCAATTATTGGCTAATTTCGCCAGGACCGTACCTATCGATTTTTGTTGATTTCTTACAAAAAACCTCGACAGAATACGCATCGTCGCAGTGAGCTAATATTTCATATGAGATATAGGGACGTCAGTTCGAACCTCAAAACAGTGTTTCAAGCGTTTCTGAGGGAGTGCAGAATTATGCCCAACTATTTGCTAATTTCCCAAGGACCGTGCCTATCGATTTTTGTCGATTTCTTACAAAATATCTCGACAGAAAACACATCGTCACAGGGAGCTAGTATTTCATATGAGATATAGGGACGTCAGTTCGAACCTCAAAACAGTGTTTCAAGCATTTCTAAGTGAGTAAAGAATTCTGCCCAATTATTGGCTAATTTCCCCAGGACCGTACCTATCGATTTTTGTCGATTTCTTACAAAATACCTCGACAGAATACGCATCGTCACAGGGAGCTTATATTTTTTATGAGATATCGGGACGTCATTTCGAACCTCAAAACCGAGTTTCAAGCGTTTCTGAGGGAGTAAAGAATTATGCCCAATTATTTGCTAATTTCCCCAGGACCGTACCTATCGATTTTTGTCGATTCCTTACAAAATATCTCGACAGAATACGCATCGTCACAGGGAGCAGATATTTCATATGAGATATAGGGACGTCAGTTCAAACCTCAAAACAGTGTTTCAAGCGTTTCTGAGAGAGTGAAGAATTATGCCCAATTATTTGCTAATTTCCCCAGGACCGTACCTATCGATTTTTGTCGATTTCTTACAAAATATCTCGACAGAAAACACATCGTCACAGGGAGCTAGTATTTCATATGAGATATAGGGACGTCAGTTCGAACCTCAAAACAGTGTTTCAAGCATTTCTAAGTGAGTAAAGAATTCTGCCCAATTATTGGCTAATTTCCCCAGGACCGTACCTATCGATTTTTGTCGATTTCTTACAAAATACCTCGACAGAATACGCATCGTCACAGGGAGCTTATATTTTTTAGGAGATATAGGGACGTCAGTTCGAACCCCAAAACAGTGTTTCAAGCATTGCTAAGCGAGTAAAGAATTCTGCCCAATTATTGGCCAATTTCCCCAGGACCGTACCTATCGATTTTTGTTGATTTCTTACAAAATACCTCGACAGAATACGCATCGTCACAGGGAGCTAATATTTTATATGAGATATAGGGACGTCAGTTCGAACCTCAAAACAGAGTTTCAAGCGTTTCTAAGTGAGTAAAGAATTCTGCCCAATTATTGGCTAATTTCCCCAGGACCGTACCTATCGATTTTTGTTGATTTCTTACAAAATACCTCGACAGAATACGCATCGTCACAGGGTGCAGATATTTCATATGAGATATAGGGACGTAAGTTCGAACCTCAAAACAGTGTTTCAAGCATTTCTAAGTGAGTAAAGCATTCTGCCCAATTATTGGCTAATTTCCCCAGGACCGTACCTATCGAATTTTGTCGATTTCTTACAAAACATCTCGACAGAATACGCATCGTCACAGTGAGCTAATATTTCATATGAGATATAGAGACGTGATTTCGAATCACAAAACAGAGTTTAAAGCGTTTCTAAGGGAGTAAAGAATTCTGCTTAATTATTTGCTAATTTCCCCAGGACCGTACCTATCGATTTTTGTTGATTTCTTGCAAAAAACCTCGACAGAAAATGCATTGTCACAGGGAGCAGATATTTCATATGAGATATAGGGACTTCAGTTCGAACCTAAAAACGGTGTTACAAGCGTTTCTAAGGGAGTAAAGAATTCTGCCCAATTATTGGCTAATTTCGCCAGGACCGTACCTATCGATTTTTGTTGATTTCTTACAAAAAACCTCGACAGAATACGCATCGTCGCAGTGAGCTAATATTTCATATGAGATATAGGGACGTCAGTTCGAACCTCAAAACAGTGTTTCAAGCGTTTCTGAGGGAGTGCAGAATTATGCCCAACTATTTGCTAATTTCCCCAGGACCGTACCTATCGATTTTTGTCGATTTCTTACAAAATATCTCGACAGAAAACACATCGTCACAGGGAGCTAGTATTTCATATGAGATATAGGGACGTCAGTTCGAACCTCAAAACAGTGTTTCAAGCATTTCTAAGTGAGTATAGAATTCTGCCCAATTATTGGCTAATTTCCCCAGGACCGTACCTATCGATTTTTGTCGATTTCTTACAAAATACCTCGACAGAATACGCATCGTCACAGGGAGCTTATATTTTTTATGAGATATCGGGACGTCATTTCGAACCTCAAAACCGAGTTTCAAGCGTTTCTGAGGGAGTAAAGAATTATGCCCAATTATTTGCTAATTTCCCCAGGACTGTACCTATCGATTTTTGTTGATTTCTTGCAAAAAACCTCGACAGAAAATGCATTGTCACAGGGAGCAGATATTTCATATGAGATATAGGGACGTCAGTTCGAACCTCAATACAGTGTGTCAGGCATTTCTAAGTGAGTAAAGAATTCTGCCCAATTATTGGCTAATTTCCCCAGGACCGTACCTATCGATTTATGTCGATTTCTTACAAAATACCTCGACAGAATACGCATCGTCACAGGGAGCTTATATTTTTTATGAGATATCGGGACGTCATTTCGAACCTCAAAACCGAGTTTCAAGCGTTTCTGAGGGAGTAAAGAATTATGCCCAATTATTTGCTAATTTCCCCAGGACCGTACCTATCGATTTTTGTCGATTCCTTACAAAATATCTCGACAGAATACGCATCGTCACAGGGAGCAGATATTTCATATGAGATATAGGGACGTCAGTTCGAACCTCAAAACAGTGTTTTAAGCGTTTCTGAGAGAGTGAAGAATTATGCCCAATTATTTGCTAATTTCCCCAGGACCGTACCTATTGAGTTTTGTCGATTTCTTACAAAATATCTCGACAGAAAACACATCGTCACAGGGAGCTAGTATTTCATATGAGATATAGGGACGTCAGTTCGAACCTCAAAACAGTGTTTCAAGCATTTCTAAGTGAGTAAAGAATTCTGCCCAATTATTGGCTAATTTCCCCAGGACCGTACCTATCGATTTTTGTCAATTTCTTACAAAATATCTCGACAGAATACGCATCGTCACAGGGAGCTAATATTTCATATGAGATATAGGGACGTGATTTCGAACCTCAAAATAGAGTTTCAAGCGTTTCTGAGGGAGTAAAGAATTATGCCCAATTATTTGCTAATTTCCCCATGACCGTACCTATCGATTCTTGTCGATTTCTTACAAAATATCTCGACAGAATACGCATCGTCACAGGGAGCTAATATTTCATATGAGATATAGGGACTTCAGTTCGAACCTAAAAACGGTGTTACAAGCGTTTCTAAGGGAGTAAAGAATTCTGCCCAATTATTGGCTAATTTCGCCAGGACCGTACCTATCGATTTTTGTTGATTTCTTACAAAAAACCTCGACAGAATACGCATCGTCGCAGTGAGCTAATATTTCATATGAGATATAGGGACGTCAGTTCGAACCTCAAAACAGTGTTTCAAGCGTTTCTGAGGGAGTGCAGAATTATGCCCAACTATTTGCTAATTTCCCCAGGACCGTGCCTATCGATTTTTGTCGATTTCTTACAAAATATCTCGACAGAAAACGCATCGTCACAGGGAGCTAATATTTCATATGAGATATAGGGACGTCAGTTCGAACCTCAAAACAGTGTTTCAAGCATTTCTAAGTGAGTAAAGAATTCTGCCCAATTATTGGCTAATTTCCCCAGGACCGTACCTATCGATTTTTGTCGATTTCTTACAAAATACCTCGACAGAATACGCATCGTCACAGGGAGCTTATATTTTTTATGAGATATCGGGACGTCATTTCGAACCTCAAAACCGAGTTTCAAGCGTTTCTGAGGGAGTAAAGAATTATGCCCAATTATTTGCTAATTTCCCCAGGACCGTACCTATCGATTTTTGTCGATTCCTTACACAATATCTCGACAGAATACGCATCGTCACAGGGAGCAGATATTTCATATGAGATATAGGGACGTCAGTTCGAACCTCAAAACAGTGTTTCAAGCGTTTCTGAGAGAGTGAAGAATTATGCCCAATTATTTGCTAATTTCCCCAAGACCGTACCTATCGATTTTTGTCGATTTCTTACAAAACATCTCGACAGAATACGCATCGTCAAAGGGAGCTAGTATTTCATATGAGATATAGGGACGTCAGTTCGAACCTCAAAACAGTGTTTCAAGCATTTCTAAGTGAGTATAGAATTCTGCCCAATTATTGGCTAATTTCCCCAGGACCGTACCTATCGATTTTCGTCGATTTCTTACAAAATACCTCGACAGAATACGCATCGTCACAGGGAGCTTATATTTTTTATGAGATATCGGGACGTCATTTCGAACCTCAAAACCGAGTTTCAAGCGTTTCTGAGGGAGTAAAGAATTCTGCCCAATTATTGGCTAATTTCCCCAGGACCGTACCTATCGATTTTTGTCGATTTCTTACAAAATACCTCGACAGAATACGCATCGTCACAGGGAGCTTATATTTTTTAGGAGATATAGGGACGTCAGTTCGAACCCCAAAACAGTGTTTCAAGCATTTCTAAGCGAGTAAAGAATTCTGCCCAATTATTGGCTAATTTCCCCAGGACCGTACCTATCGATTTTTGTCGATTTCTTACAAAATACCTCGACAGAATACGCATCGTCACAGGGAGCTTATATTTTTTATGAGATATCGGGACGTCATTTCGAACCTCAAAACCGAGTTTCAAGCGTTTCTGAGGGAGTAAAGAATTCTGCCCAATTATTGGCTAATTTCCCCAGGACCGTACCTATCGATTTTTGTCGATTTCTTACAAAATACCTCGACAGAATACGCATCGTCACAGGGAGCTTATATTTCATATGAGATATAGGGACGTCAGTTCGAACCCCAAAACAGTGTTTCAAGCATTTCTAAGCGAGTAAAGAATTCTGCCCAATTATTGGCCAATTTCCCCAGGACCGTACCTATCGATTTTTGTCGATTTCTTACAAAATATCTCGACAGAAAACACATCGTCACAGGGAGCTAGTATTTCATATGAGATATAGGGACGTCAGTTCGAACCTCAAAACAGTGTTTCAAGCGTTTCTAAGGGATTAAAGAATTCTGCCCAATTATTTGCTAATTTCCCCATGACCGTACCTATCGATTTTTGTCGATTTCTTACAAAATATCTCGACAGAATACGCATCGTCACAGGGAGCTAATATTTCATATGAGATATAGGGACGTCATTTCGAACCTCAAAACAGAGTTTCAAGCGTTTCTAAGCGAGTAAAGAATTCTGCCAGATTATTGGCTAATTTCCTTAGGACCGTACCTATCGATTTTTGTTGATTTCTTGCAAAAAACCTCGACAGAATACGCATCGTCGCAGTGAGCTAATATTTCATATGAGATATAGGGACGTCAGTTCGAACCTAAAAACAGTGTTTCAAGCGTTTCTGAGAGACTAAAGAATTATGCCCAATTATTTGCTAATTTCCCCTGGACCGCACCTATCGATTTTGTCGATTTCTTACAAAATATCTCGACAGAATACGCATCGTCGCAGTGAGCTAATATTTCATATGAGATATAGGGACGTCAGTTCGAACCTCAAAACCGTGTTTCAACCATTTCTAAGCGAGTAAAGAATTCTGCCCAATTATTGGCTAATTTCCCCAGGACCGTACCTATCGATTTTTGTTGATTTCTTACAAAATATCTCGACAGAATACGCATCGTCGCAGTGAGCTAATATTTCATATGAGATATAGGGACATGATTTCGAACCTCAAAACAGAGTTTCAAGCGTTTCTAAGGGAGTAAAGAATTCTGCCCAATTATTGGCTAATTTCCCCAGGACCGTACCTATCGATTTTTGTTGATTTCTTGCAAAAAACCTCGACAGAAAACGCATCGTCACAGGGAGCAGATATTTCATATGAGATATAGGGACGTCAGTTCGAACCTCAAAACAGTGTTTCAAGCATTTCTAAGTGAGTAAAGAATTCTGCCCAATTATTGGCTAATTTCCCCAGGACCGTACCTATCGATTTTTGTCGATTTCTTACAAAATACCTCGACAGAATACGCATCGTCACAGGGAGCTTATATTTCATATGAGATATCGGGACGTCATTTCGAACCTCAAAACCGAGTTTCAAGCGTTTCTGAGGGAGTAAAGAATTCTGCCCAATTATTGGCTAATTTCCCCAGGACCGTACCTATCGATTTTTGTTGATTTCTTACAAAATATCTCGACAGAATACGCATCGTCGCAGTGAGCTAATATTTCATATGAGATATAGGGACATGATTTCGAACCTCAAAACAGAGTTTCAAGCGTTTCTAAGGGAGTAAAGAATTCTGCCCAATTATTGGCTAATTTCCCCAGGACCGTACCTATCGATTTTTGTTGATTTCTTACAAAATATCTCGACAGAATACGCATCGTCGCAGTGAGCTAATATTTCATATGAGATATAGGGACGTGATTTCGAACCTCAAAACAGAGTTTCAAGCGTTTCTAAGGGAGTAAAGAATTCTGCCCAATTATTGGCTAATTTCCCCAGGACCGTACCTATCGATTTTTGTTGATTTCTTGCAAAAAACCTCGACAGAAAACGCATCGTCACAGGGAGCAGATATTTCATATGAGATATAGGGACGTCAGTTCGAACCTCAAAACAGTGTTTCAAGCATTTCTAAGTGAGTAAAGAATTCTGCCCAATTATTGGCTAATTTCCCCAGGACCGTACCTATCGATTTTTGTCGATTTCTTACAAAATACCTCGACAGAATACGCATCGTCACAGGGAGCAGATATTTCATATGAGATATCGGGACGTCATTTCGAACCTCAAAACCGAGTTTCAAGCGTTTCTGAGGGAGTAAAGAATTATGCCCAATTATTTGCTAATTTCCCCAGGACCGTACCTATCGATCTTTGTTGATTTCTTACAAAATACCTCGACAGAATACGCATCGTCACAGGGAGCTAATATTTTATATGAGATATAGGGACGTCAGTTCGAACCTCAAAACAGTGTTTCAAGCATTTCTAAGTGAGTAAAGAATTCTCCCCAATTATTGGCTAATTTCCCCAGGACCGTACCTATCGATTTTTGTCAATTTCTTACAAAATATCTCGACAGAATACGCATCGGCACAGGGAGCTAATATTTCATATGAGATATAGGGACGTCATTTCGAACCTCAAAACAGAGATTCAAACGTTTCTAAGCGAGTAAAGAATTCTGCCAGATTATTGGCTAATTTCCTTAGGACCGTACCTATCGATTTTTGTTGATTTCTTGCAAAAAAGCTCGACAGAAAACGCATCGTCACAGGGAGCAGATATTTCATATGAGATATAGGGACGTCATTTCGAACCTAAAAACAGTGTTTCAAGCGTTTCTGAGAGAGTAAAGAATTATGCCCAATTATTTGCTAATTTCCCCTGGACCGCACCTATCGATTTTGTCGATTTCTTACAAAATATCTCGACAGAATACGCATCGTCACAGGGAGCTAATATTTCATATGAGATATAGGGACGTCAGTTCGAACCTCAAAACAGAGTTTCAAGCGTTTCTAAGCAAGTAAGAATTCTGCCCAATTATTGGCTTACCTCCCCAGGACCGTACCTATCGATTTTTGTTGATTTCTTGCAAAAAACCTCGACAGAAAACGCATCGTCACAGGGAGCAGATATTTCATATGAGATATAGGGACGTCAGTTCGAACCTCAAAACAGTGTTTCAAGCATTTCTAAGTGAGTAAAGAATTCTCCCCATTTATTGGCTAATTTCCCCAGGACCGTACCTATCGATTTTTGTCAATTTCTTACAAAATATCTCGACAGAATACGCATCGTCACAGGGAGCTAATATTTCATATGAGATATAGGGACGTCATTTCGAACCTCAAAACAGAGTTTCAAGCGTTTCTAAGCGAGTAAAGAATTCTGCCAGATTGTTGGCTAATTTCCTTAGGACCGTACCTATCGATTTTTGTTGATTTCTTGCAAAAAACCTCGACAGAATACGCATCGTCGCAGTGAGCTAATATTTCATATGAGATATAGGGACGTCAGTTCGAACCTCAAAACAGTGTTTCAAGCGTTTCTTAGAGAGTAAAGAATTATGCCCAATTATTTGCTAATTTCCCCTGGACCGAACCTATCGAATTTGTCGATTTCTTACAAAATATCTCGACAGAATACGCGTCGTCACAGGGAGCTAATATTTCATATGAGATATAGGGACGTCAGTTCGAACCTCAAAACAGAGTTTCAAGCGTTTCTAAGCAAGTAAGAATTCTGCCCAATTATTGGCTTACCTCCCTAGGACCGTACCTATCGATTTTTGTTGATTTCTTGCAAAAAACCTCGACAGAAAACGCATCGTCACAGGGAGCAGATATTTCATATGAGATATAGGGACGTCAGTTCGAACCTCAAAACAGTGTTTCAAGCATTTCTAAGTGAGTAAAGCATTCTGCCCAATTATTGGCTAATTTCCCCAGGACCGTACCTATCGAATTTTGTCGATTTCTTACAAAATATCTCGACAGAATACGCATCGTCACAGGGAGCTAATATTTCATATGAGATATAGAGACGTGATTTCGAATCACAAAACAGAGTTTAAAGCGTTTCTAAGGGAGTAAAGAATTCTGCCCAATTATTGGCTAATTTCCCCAGGACCGTACCTATCGATTTTTGTTGATTTCTTGCAAAAAACCTCGACAGAAAATGCATCGTCACAGGGAGCAGATATTTCATATGAGATATAGGGACGTCAGTTCGAACCTCAATACAGTGTTTCAGGCATTTCTAAGTGAGTAAAGAATTCTGCCCAATTATTGGCTAATTTCCCCAGGACCGTACCTATCGATTTATGTCGATTTCTTACAAAATACCTCGACAGAATACGCATCGTCACAGGGAGCTTATATTTTTTATGAGATATCGGGACGTCATTTCGAACCTCAAAACCGAGTTTCAAGCGTTTATGAGGGAGTGCAGAATTATGCCCAACTATTTGCTAATTTCCCCAGGACCGTACCTATCGATTTTTGTCGATTTCTTACAAAATATCTCGACAGAAAACACATCGTCACAGGGAGCTAGCATTTCATATGAGATATAGGGACGTCAGTTCGAACCTCAAAACAGTGTTTCAAGCATTTCTAAGTGAGTAAAGAATTCTGCCCAATTATTGGCTAATTTCCCCAGGACCGTACCTATCGATTTTTGTCGATTTCTTACAAAATACCTCGACAGAATACGCATCGTCACAGGGAGCTTATATTTTTTATGAGATATCGGGACGTCATTTCGAACCTCAAAACCGAGTTTCAAGCGTTTCTGAGGGAGTAAAGAATTATGCCCAATTATTGGCCAATTTCCCCAGGACCGTACCTATCGATTTTTGTTGAGTTCTTACAAAATACCTCGACAAAATACCTCGACAGAATACGCATCGTCGCAGGGAGCTTATATTTTTTATGAGATATCGGGACGTCATTTCGAGCCTCAAAACCGAGTTTCAAGCGTTTCTGAGGGAGTAAAGAATTATGCCCAATTATTTGCTAATTTCCCCAGGACCGTACCTATCGATTTTTGTCGATTTCTTACAAAATATCTCGACAGAATACGCATCGTCACAGGGAGCTAATATTTTATATGAGATATAGGGACTTCAGTTCGAACCTAAAAACGGTGTTTCAGGCGTTTCTAAGGGAGTAAAGAATTCTGCCCAATTATTGGCTAATTTAGCCAGGACCGTACCTATTGATTTTTGTTGATTTCTTACAAAAAACCTCGACAGAATACGCATCGTCGCAGTGAGCTAATATTTCATATGAGATATAGGGACTTCAGTTCGAACCTCAAAACAATGTTTCAAGCGTTTCTGAGGGAGTGCAGAATTATGCCCAACTATTTGCTAATTTCCCCAGGACCGTACCTATCGATTTTTGTCGATTTCTTACAAAATATCTCGACAGAAAACACATCGTCACAGGGAGCTAGTATTTCATATGAGATATAGGGACGTCAGTTCGAACCTCAAAACAGTGTTTCAAGCATTTCTAAGTAAGTAAAGAATTCTGCCCAATTATTGGCTAATTTCCCCAGGACCGTACCTATCGTTTTTTGTCAATTTCTTACAAAATATCTCGACAGAATACGCATCGTCACAGGGAGCTAATATTTCATATGAGATATAGGGACGTCATTTCGAACCTCAAAACAGAGTTTCAAGCGTTTCTAAGCGAGTAAAGAATTCTGCCAGATTGTTGGCTAATTTCCTTAGGATCGTACCTATCGATTTTTGTTGATTTCTTGCAAAAAACCTCGACAGAATACGCATCGTCGCAGTGAGCTAATATTTCATATGAGATATAGGGACGTCAGTTCGAACCTCAAAACAGTGTTTCAAGCGTTTCTTAGAGAGTAAAGAATTATGCCCAATTATTTGCTAATTTCCCCTGGACCGAACCTATCGATTTTGTCGATTTCTTACAAAATATCTCGACAGAATACGCATCGTCACAGGGAGCTAATATTTCATATGAGATATAGGGACGTCAGTTCGAACCTCAAAACAGAGTTTCAAGCGTTTCTAAGCAAGTAAGAATTGTGCCCAATTATTGGCTTACCTCCCTAGGACCGTACCTATCGATTTTTGTTGATTTCTTGCAAAAAACCTCGACAGAAAACGCATCGTCACAGGGAGCAGATATTTCATATGAGATATAGGGACGTCAGTTCGAACCTCAAAACAGTGTTTCAAGCATTTCTAAGTGAGTAAAGAATTCTGCCCAATTATTGGCTAATTTCCCCAGGACCGTACCTATCGAATTTTGTCGATTTCTTACAAAATATCTCGACAGAAAACGCATCGTCACAGGGAGCTAATATTTCATATGAGATATAGAGACGTGATTTCGAATCACAAAACAGAGTTTAAAGCGTTTCTAAGGGAGTAAAGAATTCTGCCCAATTATTGGCTAATTTCCCCAGGACCGTACCTATCGATTTTTGTTGATTTCTTGCAAAAAACCTCGACAGAAAACGCATCGTCACAGGGAGCAGATATTTCATATGAGATATAGGGACGTCAGTTCGAACCTCAATACAGTGTTTCAGGCATTTCTAAGTGAGTAAAGAATTCTGCCCAATTATTGGCTAATTTCCCCAGGACCGTACCTATCGATTTATGTCGATTTCTTACAAAATACCTCGACAGAATACGCATCGTCACAGGGAGCTTATATTTTTTATGAGATATCGGGACGTCATTTCGAACCTCAAAACCGAGTTTCAAGCGTTTCTGAGGGAGTGCAGAATTATGCCCAACTATTTGCTAATTTCCCCAGGACCGTACCTATCGATTTTTCTCGATTTCTTACAAAATATCTCGACAGAAAACACATCGTCACAGGGAGCTAGCATTTCATATGAGATATAGGGACGTCAGTTCGAACCTCAAAACAGTGTTTCAAGCATTTCTAAGTGAGTAAAGAATTCTGCCCAATTATTGGCTAATTTCCCCAGGACCGTACCTATCGATTTTTGTTGATTTCTTACAAACTACCTCGACAAAATACCTCGACAGAATACGCATCGTCGCAGGGAGCTTATATTTTTTATGAGATATCGGGACGTCATTTCGAACCTCAAAACCGAGTTTCAAGCGTTTCTGAGGGAGTAAAGAATTATGCCCAATTATTTGCTAATTTCCCCAGGACCGTACCTATCGATTTTTGTCGATTTCTTACAAAATATCTCGACAGAATACGCATCGTCACAGGGAGCTAATATTTCATATGAGATATAGGGACTTCAGTTCGAACCTAAAAACGGTGTTTCAGGCGTTTCTAAGGGAGTAAAGAATTCTGCCCAATTATTGGCTAATTTAGCCAGGACCGTACCTATTGATTTTTGTTGATTTCTTACAAAAAACCTCGACAGAATACGCATCGTCGCAGTGAGCTAATATTTCATATGAGATATAGGGACTTCAGTTCGAACCTCAAAACAATGTTTCAAGCGTTTCTGAGGGAGTGCAGAATTATGCCCAACTATTTGCTAATTTCCCCAGGACCGTACCTATCGATTTTTGTCGATTTCTTACAAAATATCTCGACAGAAAACACATCGTCACAGGGAGCTAGTATTTCATATGAGATATAGGGACGTCAGTTCGAACCTCAAAACAGTGTTTCAAGCATTTCTAAGTAAGTAAAGAATTCTGCCCAATTATTGGCTAATTTCCCCAGGACCGTACCTATCGTTTTTTGTCGATTTCTTACAAAATACATCGACAGAATACGCATCGTCACAGGGAGCTTATATTTTTTATGAGATATCGGGACGTCATTTTGAACCTCAAAACCGAGTTTCAAGCGTTTCTGAGGGAGTAAAGAATTATGCCCAATTATTTGCTAATTTCCCCAGGACCGTACCTATCGATATTTGTCGATTTCTTACAAAATATCTCGACAGAATACGCATCGTCACAGGGAGCAGATATTTCATATGAGATATAGGGACGTCAGTTCGAACCTCAAAATAGTGTTTCAAGCGTTTCTGAGGGAGTGAAGAATTATGCCCAATTATTTGCTAATTTCCCCAGGACCGTACCTATCGATTTTTGTCGATTTCTTACAAAATATCTCGACAGAAAACACATCGTCACAGGGAGCTAATATTTCATATGAGATATAGGGACGTCAGTTCGAACCTCAAAACAGTGTTTCAAGCATTTCTAAGTGAGTAAAGAATTCTGCCCAATTATTGGCTAATTTCCCCAGGACCGTACCTATCGATTTTTGTCGATTTCTTACAAAATACCTCGACAGAATACGCATCGTCACAGGGAGCTTATATTTTTTATGAGATATAGGGACGTCAGTTCGAACCCCAAAACAGTGTTTCAAGCATTTCTAAGCGAGTAAAGAATGATGCCCAATTATTGGCCAATTTCCCCAGGACCGTACCTATCGATTTTTGTTGATTTCTTACAAAATACCTCGACAGAATACGCATCGTCGCAGTGAGCTAATATTTCATATGAGATATAGGGACTTCAGTTCGAACCTCAAAACAATGTTTCAAGCGTTTCTGAGGGAGTGCAGAATTATGCCCAACTATTTGCTAATTTCCCCAGGACCGTACCTATCGATTTTTGTCGATTTCTTACAAAATATCTCGACAGAAAACACATCGTCACAGGGAGCTAGTATTTCATATGAGATATAGGGACGTCAGTTCGAACCTCAAAACAGTGTTTCAAGCATTTCTAAGTAAGTAAAGAATTCTGCCCAATTATTGGCTAATTTCCCCAGGACCGTACCTATCGTTTTTTGTCGATTTCTTACAAAATACATCGACAGAATACGCATCGTCACAGGGAGCTTATATTTTTTATGAGATATCGGGACGTCATTTTGAACCTCAAAACCGAGTTTCAAGCGTTTCTGAGGGAGTAAAGAATTATGCCCAATTATTTGCTAATTTCCCCAGGACCGTACCTATCGATTTTTGTCGATTTCTTACAAAATATCTCGACAGAATACGCATCGTCACAGGGAACAGATATTTCATTTGAGATATAGGGACGTCAGTTCGAACCTCAAAATAGTGTTTCAAGCGTTTCTGAGGGAGTGAAGAATTATGCCCAATTATTTGCTAATTTCCCCAGGACCGTACCTATCGATTTTTGTCGATTTCTTACAAAATATCTCGACAGAAAACACATCGTCACAGGGAGCTAGTATTTCATATGATATATAGGGACGTCAGTTCGAACCTCAAAACAGTGTTTCAAGCATTTCTAAGTGAGTAAAGAATTCTGCCCAATTATTGGCTAATTTCCCCAGGACCGTACCTATCGATTTTTGTCGATTTCTTACAAAATACCTCGACAGAATACGCATCGTCACAGGGAGCTTATATTTTTTATGAGATATCGGGACGTCATTTCGAACCTCAAAACCGAGTTTCAAGCGTTTCTGAGGGAGTGCAGAATTATGCCCAACTATTTGCTAATTTCCCCAGGACCGTACCTATCGATTTTTCTCGATTTCTTACAAAATATCTCGACAGAAAACACATCGTCACAGGGAGCTAGTATTTCATATGAGATATAGGGACGTCAGTTCGAACCTCAAAACAGTGTTTCAAGCATTTCTAAGTGAGTAAAGAATTCTGCCCAATTATTGGCTAATTTCCCCAGGACCGTACCTATCGATTTTTGTCGATTTCTTACAAAATACCTCGACAGAATACGCATCGTCACAGGGAGCTTATATTTTTTATGAGATATCGGGACGTCATTTCGAACCTCAAAACCGAGTTTCAAGCGTTTCTGAGGGAGTAAAGAATTATGCCCAATTATTGGCCAATTTCCCCAGGACCGTACCTATCGATTTTTGTTGATTTCTTACAAAATACCTCGACAAAATACCTCGACAGAATACGCATCGTCGCAGGGAGCTTATATTTTTTATGAGATATCGGGACGTCATTTCGAACCTCAAAACCGAGTTTCAAGCGTTTCTGAGGGAGTAAAGAATTATGCCCAATTATTTGCTAATTTCCCCAGGACCGTACCTATCGATTTTTGTCGATTTCTTACAAAATATCTCGACAGAATACGCATCGTCACAGGGAGCTAATATTTCATATGAGATATAGGGACTTCAGTTCGAACCTAAAAACGGTGTTTCAGGCGTTTCTAAGGGAGTAAAGAATTCTGCCCAATTATTGGCTAATTTAGCCAGGACCGTACCTATTGATTTTTGTTGATTTCTTACAAAAAACCTCGACAGAATACGCATCGTCGCAGTGAGCTAATATTTCATATGAGATATAGGGACTTCAGTTCGAACCTCAAAACAATGTTTCAAGCGTTTCTGAGGGAGTGCAGAATTATGCCCAACTATTTGCTAATTTCCCCAGGACCGTACCTATCGATTTTTGTCGATTTCTTACAAAATATCTCGACAGAAAACACATCGTCACAGGGAGCTAGTATTTCATATGAGATATAGGGACGTCAGTTCGAACCTCAAAACAGTGTTTCAAGCATTTCTAAGTAAGTAAAGAATTCTGCCCAATTATTGGCTAATTTCCCCAGGACCGTACCTATCGTTTTTTGTCGATTTCTTACAAAATACATCGACAGAATACGCATCGTCACAGGGAGCTTATATTTTTTATGAGATATCGGGACGTCATTTTGAACCTCAAAACCGAGTTTCAAGCGTTTCTGAGGGAGTAAAGAATTATGCCCAATTATTTGCTAATTTCCCCAGGACCGTACCTATCGATTTTTGTCGATTTCTTACAAAATATCTCGACAGAATACGCATCGTCACAGGGAGCAGATATTTCATATGAGATATAGGGACGTCAGTTCGAACCTCAAAATAGTGTTTCAAGCGTTTCTGAGGGAGTGAAGAATTATGCCCAATTATTTGCTAATTTCCCCAGGACCGTACCTATCGATTTTTGTCGATTTCTTACAAAATATCTCGACAGAAAACACATCGTCACAGGGAGCTAGTATTTCATATGAGATATAGGGACGTCAGTTCGAACCTCAAAACAGTGTTTCAAGCATTTCTAAGTGAGTAAAGAATTCTGCCCAATTATTGGCTAATTTCCCCAGGACCGTACCTATCGATTTTTGTCGATTTCTTACAAAATACCTCGACAGAATACGCATCGTCACAGGGAGCTTATATTTTTTAGGAGATATAGGGACGTCAGTTCGAACCCCAAAACAGTGTTTCAAGCATTTCTAAGCGAGTAAAGAATGATGCCCAATTATTGGCCAATTTCCCCAGGACCGTACCTATCGATTTTTGTTGATTTCTTACAAAATACCTCGACAGAATACGCATCGTCGCAGTGAGCTAATATTTCATATGAGATATAGGGACTTCAGTTCGAACCTCAAAACAATGTTTCAAGCGTTTCTGAGGGAGTGCAGAATTATGCCCAACTATTTGCTAATTTCCCCAGGACCGTACCTATCGATTTTTGTCGATTTCTTACAAAATATCTCGACAGAAAACACATCGTCACAGGGAGCTAGTATTTCATATGAGATATAGGGACGTCAGTTCGAACCTCAAAACAGTGTTTCAAGCATTTCTAAGTAAGTAAAGAATTCTGCCCAATTATTGGCTAATTTCCCCAGGACCGTACCTATCGATTTTTGTCAATTTCTTACAAAATATCTCGACAGAATACGCATCGTCACAGGGAGCTAATATTTCATATGAGATATAGGGACGTCATTTCGAACCTCAAAACAGAGTTTCAAGCGTTTCTGAGGGAGTAAAGAATTCTGCCCAATTATTTGCTAATTTCCCCAGGACCGTACCTATCGATTTTTGTCGATTTCTTACAAAATATCTCGACAGAAAACACATCGTCACAGGGAGCTAGTATTTCATATGAGATATAGGGACGTCAGTTCGAACCTCAAAACAGTGTTTCAAGCATTTCTAAGTGAGTAAAGAATTCTGCCCAATTATTGGCTAATTTCGCCAGGACCGTACCTATCGATTTTTGTTGATTTCTTACAAAATATCTCGACAGAATACGCATCGTCGCAGTGAGCTAATATTTCATATGAGATATAGGGACGTCAGTTCGAACCTCAAAACAGTGTTTCAAGCGTTTCTGAGGGTGTGAAGAATTATGCCGAATTATTGGCTAATTTCCCCAGGACCGTACCTATCGATTTTTGCCGATTTCTTACAAAATATCTCGACAGAATACGCATCGTCGCAGTGAGCTAATATTTCATATGAGATATAGGGACGTCAGTTCGAACCTCAAAACAGTGTTTCAAGCATTTCTAAGCGAGTAAAGAATTCTGCTTAATTATTGGCCAATATCCCCAAGACCGTACCTATCGATTTTTGTCGATTTCTTGCAAAATACCTCAACAGAATACGCATCGTCGCAGTGAGCTAATATTTCATATGAGATATAGGGACGTCAGTTCGAACCTCAAAACAGTGTTTCAAGCGTTTCTGAGGGAG
This sequence comes from Membranipora membranacea, assembly GCA_914767715.1. Lineage (NCBI taxonomy): Eukaryota > Metazoa > Bryozoa > Gymnolaemata > Cheilostomatida > Membraniporidae > Membranipora > Membranipora membranacea. The sequence continues at coordinate 12,418,862 of OU612072.1, read as the reverse complement.
TGAAGAATTATGCCCAATTATTGGCTAATTTCCCCAGGACCGTACCTATCGATTTTTGTCGATTTCTTGCAAAATACCTCGACAGAATACGCATCGTCACAGTGAGCTAATATTTCATATGAGATATAGGGACGTCAGTTCGAACCTCAAAACAGTGTTTCAAGCGTTTCTGAGGGAGTGAAGAATTATGCCCAATTATTGGCTAATTTCCCCAGGACCGTACCTATCGATTTTTGTCGATTTCTTACAAAATATCTCGACAGAATACGCATCGACGCAGTGAGCTAATATTTCATATGAGATATAGGGACGTCAGTTCGAACCTCAAAACAGTGTTTCAAGCGTTTCTGAGGGAGTGAAGAATTATGCCCAATTATTGGCTAATTTCCCCAGGACCGTACCTATCGATTTTTGTCGATTTCTTACAAAATATCTCGACAGAATACGCATCGTCGCAGTGAGCTAATATTTCATATGAGATATAGGGACGTCAGTTCGAACCTAAAAACAGTGTTTCAAGCGTTTCTGAGCGAGTAAAGAATTCTGCCGAATTATTGGCTATTTTCCCCAGGAGAGTACCTATCGATTTTTGTTGATTTCTTGCAAAAAACCTCGACAGAATACGCATCGTCGCAGTGAGCTAATATTCCATATGAGATATAGGGACGTCAGTTCGAACCTCAAAACAGTGTTTCAAGCGTTTCTAAGTGAGTAAAGAATTATGCCCAATTATTTGCTAATTTCCCCTGGACCGCATCTATCGATTTTGTCGATTTCTTACAAAATATCTCGACAGAATACGCATCGTCGCAGTGAGCTAACATTTCATATGAGATAACGGGTCATTTCGAACCTCAAAACAGTGTTTCAAGCGTTTCTAAGCGAGTAAAGAATTCTGCCCAATTATTTGCTAATTCTTGGAGACATAGTCAAGGTAAAATTGTTGCCCTAGATCACTCTCCGCATGTGCGAACTGTTGAGGCATACGTTCGTCTCTGCAGCAAAGGGCTTGAACTATTTCACCTAGTCTGAGTACCAAAATTCGGAAAACAATTGAAACCCATAAATTAGAATTATTTGGGCCTGAATGGAACACTGGTTTTGATATCTCGTAACCTTGAACCCTGGGAGTTGCCTTTCTTGATGGAAGGCAGCGCCACCACCGCTGTGCTGCAGAGATAGACTATGTCACAAGGCTATCCTGCAGGCAGAGTGACCCTAGATGGGTGTTAATGAAACACAATGAAGGACATGGACGATCGGACATCCTACATGTGACACATGAAATAAGTCGATTTTGAGTGTGAATTATTCGAATTTTAATTTTGTTGTTGTCTATAATCGCAACTTCTTATTATCTACATTCAAATGATGCCGTTACGTTAACATTTATGCTGTAGTTGATATATCAGTTCAAAACCAAGATGGATGTCATTTGAGTATACTCTCACATGATTTTAGGTGACACCCTCCTCAAAGATTGTTGGAGATTTGGCTCAGTTTATGGTACAAAACAACCTGAGCAAACAGCAAGTTATCGATCAGGCTGCAGAGTTATCCTTCCCTGGTTCTGTGGTGGAGTTTATGCAGGGCTACATTGGTATTCCCGATGAGGGATTCCCACAACCACTCAGAGATCAGGTAAGAGTACTGTCCTACTTATATTACTACAGAGGATACAAACCCTGTATACTTACATAAGAGAAGTACACCTTTGTCAGACGTTTGCGTTTTGTTGAATTTTTCAATTCTAAGGAGAATAGGGATGGTATGCTGGGCATGCTTTGGGAATTCATCATCGGAAAATCTTGGATTCTGTACACTGGTCAATGTTTCATTTGACACGTTTTTTTATTACTTTGAGGCAAAATTATTGAATTATTCTCTATAATTTTCCAACAGTTAGCTCAGCTGTGATTCATGCTGATATAATAAAATTAATATTAAAATTAAAAGTTAATAATAAAAAATAGTATTTTTGTCATAATATTATTTATATTATTACCATAAAGATGGTATTATTTGTTTTCACAGATACCGCTAAGTATAACAGTATAAGTATTATATATCAAAATATTTAATAATTGTATTATGATAATATTGTGTATTAATATTACTATAATAATGGTATTATTATTTTTGTTAACAGATACTGAAGGGAGCCGCCACAATAGAAGGTCGACCAGGAGAGTCACTAGAAGCTTTAGACTCTGACTCATTCAAGGAAGACTTGGAGGGGAAACACGAGACAAAGTTCAGTGAGGAAGATGTTATGAGTGCTGCTCTGTATCCTAAGGTATGTCAAGGTCAAAAGGTCACTAGATATGTCAAGGTCACAAGATTCGCAGCACAATGTACTGCAATCTCAGCCCTGTGATGCACACAATTTAAATAACATATTACGACTGACTGAGTTAGGATGGCAAAGTGTGACCTAAAGTACCATATTATCAAGGGAGAATTCCAACAAACAAAAATGCAGTTCTAGAGGGTCTCTGATATTGCGGAGGCTAGGAGACTGGTTGGTGGTAGCCTTGTCATGCCGCCACTCTTTTGGTTTACTCCCCAAATCAAAAAGGTAGCAGCGTGCCAGGGGCCAGGGCTAGGATAGTGGTACTAGGCGCAGAGCTAACTTTGAATGATTCAAAGTAACTTGTATCATGAAGATTGCACTAAAGTGAAGGGATGTGTGTCTTTTTGGACTTGTCAGTGTGACTTAATATTGCTCCTCAATCACATGCCTGATTCTACCCTAGTGGAGTAATGTGTGCGCAGTAGGAATACTCACATTTTCACACATGCTTGAAATGGCAAACTTCTGGCTTGCCAGTTGAAATTCAACCTCAATGCAGTATATAAACTCTAAACTAAGAGAGTACAAGTTGGTGCTAGATAACATTAAGTCACTTCTGAACAAGCTCAACTAAACAAAATCTACTTCTGTAGAATGTATGCATGGCAATAGACTGGATACAACTCAAGATTTGAAAATCCCAACAAATGGCCGATCCAGACTCTCCAAACATGGCATTTGTTGGGTTTGGGACCTAGGGTTCAGGAGGTATCATGGTTTATGTCTAAATATCCCAAATGAATCCATGGCTAATAATGGCCAATGTTATCTCAGATCAAGTTATTTGCTGGTGAACTGACTTGATACATCATCATTGATAAGCTTCGTTCGCTGCTCAGAAAATCTGATGCATAGCTCATTATGGAAATGAGTCAGTGTTAAATACTGATATGAAGCATCTTTATGCCTATTATTGATTTTCATCCTCTTTGATATCGCTACTGATTTGTAGGTGTTTGATGATTTCACTACTTTCCGAGAGACTTACGGCCCGGTAGAGAAGCTCGATACAAGACTCTTCCTAGTCGGACCAAATATAGCTGAGGAGACCGATGTAAGTGTGCGGGAAAAATTCCTCAGACTACTTAGAGTAGAGTAATAGTCTGAGGACTTTTTGTATTGTCAGTAAACGAGTTCTCGACCTTGAAAAGATAATGTGAATTTTACAGTTAAATATTATCAGTTTATAGTGTAGTTTACTTATGACATGTATTTTCTATCATCAAAGTTCTCTTTGATTCATAAATTTTTGTATCATTTGTGCCAAACTGTTCAAATTCATCAAGGATTTGGGCCTAGGTAACAACTGATTGGAAGTTGCTCCCTCCTTTAACAAATAAAAATGGGATTCCTTATTTCTTCAGGACAAAGACCAATATGGGCAGGTGATAAGGACAATTTGTCGATTTTGTCTTCATCATCAAGATATTACTGCATATACACTGTGAGTCGATCACCAGTGTCTCAAGTCATCTAGAGAGTGTTTTTTTATTCTATTTTCCCGCACAATCGAAAATTATTACCATTTTCTCGATTTCAGGTCGAGACCGAAAAAGGCAAAACATTAAATATCAAAACTTTGGCGCGCGGAGATCTGGATGCAAGTAAAGATACCCGAGAGGTCTTCTTCGAGGTGAATGGTTATATGAGGACTATATTTGTAGACGACAAAGCAAAGTCATCTGTAAGTAGCTGTATTATTCTTTATTTACATGGTCCATACTTCCTTTTTGGCCTAGATAAAAGCATGCACAACAGCCATGGTGAAATACCGCTCTCTGACTAGTTTTCAATTTGAATCAATTCAAGTCTTATTATATATTAGCTCTTCACATATTGAAGATCTACAAAATCAGAAATCTTCCCAAGCCTGCTAAAACCCAATCACTATGGTCCAATGCTTCGAATGAGTGGTCCACTCCAGAATCAAATGAAGCATGCTTAGGTTTCCATGATGACAAAACTTTAAAAAAAACTGCCGGGCCTCCCGCATTGAAGTAATTGTCACTAAGCACTCTATCTATTCATCTACATCCGATCCGTATAAATGTGGCTCCCCAATTTGAATGAGTAAACGCGAACCAATGCGAGCGGATGTTGACCTAAATGCTATATCCATAGTGATTGTCACCGAGTCAGTTTATGATGCATGCTAGCTGGTGTATCTACCTATGCTATGCAGCTTGCTCAGAAAACTAATAAATGTTTACTTTTAGATTATATAAATTTTATGTATGGCTTTTGTGTTTGTGGTCTGATCCAGCAAAGTGATTACAAAGCAGCTATGTATTTGGAGACATTAATTAACTCTTTCCCACTTCTACTATAATACCGGTTGTTTACCTCGCTGACTTACTACTTATTCCTCTGTTTAATTTTTTTTTAGACGATGTCATTCCATCCTAAAGCTTTGAAGGGAGTTAAAGGCTCTGTTGGTGCTCCTATGCCAGGTAGGGACAAGTTGTTGTATTATTTATTTGTTCTTTTATTTTACACACATTCATTATTTGAATTACAAACCTTAAAATTACATTCTGATGTATCAATCCAAAGATGAAAATCCATCCATCATGTTTATATTGTCAAGGCCAAAGTTCGCAGTCTCAAACGCGTAGCTGCAGAGAGCAGCTTTGTCTTTTTTATTTGTTGTATAAATGTCTGGACCTAAGCATGAAACATGTATAATGTAAACAAATATAAAACATAAGGGAATGTAAATAAATGAATATAATGGATATAATTGGAATATATGATAAAAGTATATGATATAATATAATATAATAGTATATAATCATTAGGTCTGTATAAGATTTTCGATGATGCAACTATGGAATGTGTGCCCTCAATCTACCTTGTATATTTCAACTCATACTTAGAAGATGGTTCAATCTTTGGCGGTTTGGCTCCACATTGTAATGATAGCGCATTACGGTAATTGCATAATGATAATAGTGGAATACGCTAGTTCATATTGCATATTGCGTAATGATCATAATGTATTGCAATATTGCATTTTGCATAATAATCATGATAATGCATATGGTCACCTTTTTGTACTTATCTTGCTCATGTTTATACTTGACACAGTTATCCACACGTGTTTCATCCAATTACAGGACAAGTAATAGACATAAGTATAAAAGAAGGAGATAGAGTCGAGAAGGGCGACCATCTTGTAATCCTGTCAGCCATAAAGATGGAGATGACTGTGTCTGCTCCAACCTCCGGCCTCGTCAAGAAAATACACATCAACTCTGGTCAAAAACTCGAGGCTGGCGACCTTCTCATCGATATCGAGTAGTGTATATGCATATATGAGTATATGTGTATACGTGTTTACACCTATATGCATATATGAGTAAATGCGTATACTAGTTTATACGTTTATGAGTATATGCGTATATGAGTATATGTGTTTATGAGTATATGTGTATGAGTATATATGTATATGCGTGGTCTCTTTTTTTATCAACTATAACAACTACTTTAGCGTGATAATCTATAAACAGTAATGTCAATGGAACTCAAATTTGGTTTTGTTAAACTACCAAGTGGTCATAAGCAAGCAATGATACAGCAACGGTTATGGATTTTATTAGCAATATATTAATCCGAGTCGTTCTAAAGTTTTGTTATCACATTGCCTAGTCTTGTTTTTTGTGGTCGAGCAGTAGATGATTGTATTTTTGTACGTAAATATTAAAAACGGGTTGGATGTTCCTAGTTTACAATCAGCAAACCACCAATAATAATGTTATGTTATATAGCGTTATATTACGTTATAATATTTTAATGTTATATTACGTTATGAAATGCTTTACCCAATACGCCAAAATTTGACATTTCTACCCCAATGCTGATTTTTTATATCGTTACATCCACAACATAATCTCTTTACTATAAGCATCATGCACCATACATAGAGTCAATAACAGCTAATAATTGATCAACTGTACATATATTTTGGAACTCTCTTCGTCAAAATAAAATGCTTGAACTTTTGTTTCAAGTGATTGACAAAATAATAGTGTTGTGAGTGGGTGAAAAACCCCATTATACATGAATGACTGTGAGATGGTATGTACATTGACGACTATGGGTATGAATATATGAGAATTGGAGATAGTTGGTGAAATATGAAAGGTTATTATATAATTCAAATTTAAAATAGCTGGGAAACACTTTCACCGCTGAATGAATCTTTTATTGTATTTTCTTCTGGTTAGAGTCCCGTATGTTAGGTGTTTTGTATAGTATTGACAACTCCAGCATTAATTTTAGCAGCTTTCAGATCCCTGTTGCCAAAGTCTCAGACACAATTTCTCACCTCACCTTTTTCACCTAGTCCGCGTGTTCCGGGATGGGTGGCGGTCCTGCAGGGCACCAAGTTCTATCAGAGAATGCCATCTGATTCATTCATCAACATCTTCATCTGAGAGGCCCCATCTCAGCATGTCATCCTTCACTGTATCCATCCATCTTTTCTTTGGCCTCCCTCTGTTTCTCTTTCCCTGTATTCTCATCTCAGCCACCATTCTAATATCTTCCTCCCTATCTCTCCTGCGTACATGTACATACCATTGAAGACGTCTCCCCCTCATACCTATCGCAATCGCTTCTATTTTGGCCTCCTCCCTTATACTCTCATTTGTTTTATGCTCTTCCCAGTCTATATTATAAATGTGTCAGAGCATTCTCATCTCAGTTGCACTTATCTTGTCTTTGAGTCAGTGGCCAGATCTCATTTCCATACATCAGTGTAGGTTTTATTGCCACTTGTACAACAGAACCTTGAGCTTGGTGGGAATTTTCTTATCGCAAAGCACTCCTGTCAGCTCTCTCCATATCTTCCATGCCTTCTCTATCCTCGTTGCAATTTCTATTTCCGCATCCTCCCTCTTGATCTATTGTGGTTCCCAGGTACCGTAAGGTCGCGTATTGTAGCCACGTGGTTAATGTCCATAAGTGGTTAAAACTTAGTCAAGCATACCGCAGTTATAATAAAGGCATTGTTTCCAAATTCTATAGGCAGGTGGCTCATGAGTGAACATACATACTAACTCAGTTGTAACACGCTAGCGACTATATAACTCTTATTTTTATTAACAATATTCGACCTCAGAAGAGACATATAAAATTGTTGAGCTCAATGTATTGTCCTTGTCAGTTGTTTGCCTCGTTACAACCACGTAAAATTATCATCCAATTAGAAACGATCTGACAAATAGTTAACCAATCAGAATTCTTCTTTCCCACCAGTCGATGCAACTTCTTATTATTATGGCAGACAGAAATGTATCATAATGTTTTGTTTTGAGGAAGTTAGTAGGACAGCTGTGGTCTGTGGTCAGGTCTGTGCATTGTGGTGGGAGGGCATTAGCATGTAACATATAATGTGCACATTTCTTGATCATTATATTGCCTGGGCAGCTAAATACTGACATGGCTAAAATCTGTGTTTTGTATCCTAAATTTATCCAGGCCTGTTCACCAACAAGCCGTGTGGTTACATTACCCGACCTTACTGTATTTGAATGCAGTTAGTGGCCAATCCTTTAATTGCACTAGTTTGAGATATAGTGTCTAAGATCTGTTTGTTGATAATTTGAAATCCATTGCTGTTGCAGTTTTTTAAATTGAATATATCTGCTCTGCTGTAGCTATTATGTTTATTCGACATATATGAGTGGATCGGCAGCGTCAAGATCTATCCGCTAGTATGTTTTGAGAGTTATAGTCCAAGATTTGAGCAGCGAAATCAACTAAAAGCACAGAGCACAGTTTATACTATAACTATACAATAGCAATAATGAATGTAATTTATATAGCAGGCAGGGTTAATTACACAATAATGGTTGCTGGTTGGGTAATGATATATAGGTCAGTGTCAAACAATTCTAGAATTGTACATAATTGTCAGACAATTCTTGGGTATGAAACGCAGTGTCCTTTTCAATCCATGGAGTACTGGCATTCTTTCTTTCTTTAGAAGTTTTGCCAGCAGCAATAGCGTTATCTACTATACTCAAATTGAGATGGAAAGAGAGCCATCGACGATTAAACTTGTTTATATACAACGCTTCCTAGATCGTGACCATCATTAGGACATATATGAGGTTTCTGATTGGTCGTATAGAATTTTCGACCAATCAGAACTCCATAATTTGTGCCTAACTTTTAGCAATATAGCCCCTAAATGCTAGGCTCCAAGTGAAAACCCGTTGTCACTAAATGTGATTTTACTATAGGAGTGATCGTGTGCAAAATTATTTTGTGCGAGATCGTTGTACATAGGGCTATCCCTAAAGATAGCATCGACCCTAATAACAGGCACAAAGGCTTTACAGATAGACTTCTGATAAATGGAGGTTGATAGGTTGATAGTCTTCAATTGAATGTTATCCCATCGTGAGTTCAGGTGATGGAACCAGTGGTACTCAAACTTTGCTCGCCTGAATTCCGCTACTCTTTTTATATAAGGAGTAGAGAAGGATTTTTGTTCACCACATATAGGGTGTGCAAACCCACAGCAGATCTCTGGTATGACACATTCAATTCCACTAGGACCTAGCTGGGATGAACGGTGTGCCAGTACCATATCAAGATAGAATTTCAGTATTCACCCTTAACCTGACACTGAAATCAGGGATCTAAAACACCAACAGCGGTATTTAGTTTTGATATGGGTGATATAAAGCTAGGTAAGGTTGGTAGTAACCAAGGCACGTGCTGAGAGCGCACAAGGCATCAACGTTTAAAGAAACTGACAATAGTGCTCAATCAGAACTTTGGCAGGATCAAAAGTACTTCAATCTCATTTCATGTCACTTTTATTGCGCCATCTGTCAATCTAATTGCCAAATGAAGTATTATGTGGTATGATATCACACAGAACAAAGAAGAGGTGCGAAGCGGTGTTAGAGAACCATAATGTACATAACTCGCATGTAAGGCAAATGGTAAACTGCCTGTGTTAAAAACCAATGTGTACAGTCAACTACTGTTACTGTCAAACACCCATCAATGATCATCGTGCAAAGCAGCATGTTGATCGGCCTAAGATGTGTGGTGTTAAGACGTGGCATGAGCTCAATGACTAAGCAGTTGTTGCCCTCAACTCTGCATGGACTGGAAGTGGTGAAAAGAGGCCAAGCACCTTCTTGCATTGCATTGCTCATGATGTTAGGGAAAAAAACTAAGGATAGCCAGACATGAGGCCAGAATAGAGAAAAGTAAGCTGAACTTTGAGAAATAAAACAATTTTTATTAAAACCATATGGATGTGCCAAGAAGTTTTGTTATTGATTCATTTAAAAATAAAATCAAGAATAAACACTATTATTGCCCATCTGCCAACAATATGATGAATCATATGAACTTATAGGGTTAATGGCATGGCCTACTCACTATCTGTTTCTGTGGCTCGTATATTAATACCATGAAGATTTGCCAAGAAGTTGATTCAACAGAGCAAAAATGGCGAGACCAAGGCTAATGTGTATGGTAACAAGAGTGATCTGGACACTGATATCAGGAGGCTAAACACCAACAGCGGTATTCAGTTTTGATATGGGTGATATCAAGCTAGGTGCGGTTGTTCAGATATTCACAAGGCACGTGCTTAGAGTGTGTCTGGCATCCGGCATCTGGACATTAATTTTGATAATTCACATACTAGAAGTATATGGCAGAAAGATGAAAGCGTAATGACGCAAATGAATGCCTCAAATAACCGGATATCAACCTGTGCCAATAATGTCTGGCAGACTAACTGAAAATCTTCCACCCATTAACAAAATTTGATTGGCAATCACCCTTTATCAAGCTTATAAATATCTCTCTGACTAAAAACTAGGGACCGTTTAACTTTGTTGTTGACAAAGAAGTCCGGTGAATGACTTCAAATAGGTGCAACGTACTTTTGTCAACTTCAGTAACATTCACAGTACTCAGTTGGATCGTTGCTGTTATATAAGGGTAGCTCGGGATTTTTGCATCCAAGGCACGTGCTAAGAGTGCACAAGGCATCAATAGAAACAGTTATATAAAAATCTTTATCTGTTTAGAGAAACTGACAATAGTGCTCAATCAGAATTAGCTAGGTAGGTAAGGTTGGTAGTAACCAAGGCACGTGCTGAGAGCGCACAAGGCATCAACGTTTAAAGAAACTGACAATAGTGCTCAATCAGAACTTTGGCAGGATCAAAAGTACTTCTATCTCATTTCATGTCACTTTTATTTCGCCATCTGTTTATAATAATAATATGATGCATTATATTTCTACTACCTGAAAAATTTCCACCCATTAATAAAATTTGATTGACAATCACACTCTATCATGCTAATAAATATGTGTCTGACATAAAATTAGATATCGGTTTAAGGTTGTCGTTGTCAAAGAAGAAAATAACTTTTAATAGGTACGCAGGACTTTTGTAAACATAGAATTCACAGTATTTAGTTGGATCGCTGCCGTCATATAAGGGTAGCGCTGTGATTTTTGCGTCCTTTTCGTGTTTATCTATTATAACCAGAAGTCAGAAATCAGTTTGCTGATTGAAAACGACTACTCTATCCAATTTCTGATAGCAATGAACATGAGAAGGATGCGAAAGTCACCGCGCTACCCTTATCTGCCAGCAACGATCAAACTGAATGCTGTGAATGTTATGTTTACAATAGTACCCTGTGCCTATGAAAAGTCAGTGACTAGACTTTTTCCATTGGCAACAACAACCTTAGACTGATCCGTTGTGTTCTTTCCGACAGTTATTTATTCCTATGCTAAAGTGTGAATGTTCATTGTTATTACGCTTTCATCTTTCCATCAAGTCTGCAAGATGCCTTTTGGTTAGCAACCGCCAAAAATTTCATGGTGCAAATAAAATTATTACCATTGCAGGCACAAATAGCCCATTGCCGACATCAAGCCCAAGGAACAGAAAGTGAGTAGGTCATTTGGCTGCAGAAGTAGCAATAATGTTTCACCATACTTTTGGCAGATGGCTCAACAAAAGTGGAATGAAATGGACACTAATCTGCAAGATGACATCAAGGCATGTCAGGAAAAAACTTTTGATTTGAACATGATCGACATATTGCTTCTTTGCCCTTGCTTTAAAAGCAGGCAGAGCAAGACAGGAAATCACAGTCAACCAGCTGGCTGTAGCGCAAACAAGTCGACTCTCTGACTTGTGTATGAGTTGTACGATGCTCAATGTGGTGAATTTGAGTAGTGAACTATGGCACAAGGGGCGGTTGCCTTGACAATAGCAATTTGTGCTGGTGGGTTGATGGAAAGCAAACATTGCTGCACTGGATTGGCTTAGAGTACAAGGATGAGAGTGATTGGGTGAATCAATGAAGAGTTGGCAGCGTCCCTGGTAAACACACCGATTATGTCAAAACACTGAAACCGACAAAATGCACTGATGGATCGATGAGATTGATTGAGATGCTCATCATCACACAGGGGTCGATTCATGCTGCTAGGGCCGGCCATGAGGAGGTTGTTCTAGAGAAGGCCTCGAAACAGGGCTTGACTCATGGCTTATAGCTGAAGACCTGTGTGTCGTATCATAACTCTGTATGGGATGGATGTAGGATATGGATGAATAATGCTTAGGAATATTATACATTATAGGAGTTTTACATTATATCTTTACTGGTTTCCTGCCCAGGTACATAGAGACGACAATAAGGGTGCAATGTAATATCCACAGGTATCAATGTGATTATTCCAATAGCTTTTGCATAGATGAATTCAAATTAGGGTTATATGATGAAGTATTGATGTCCGTGGTTAGATACAGAACAGGCATTAGGAGTAGAAGTAGGAGTAGGATGTGACTCAGTTAGCCAGAGCACTGGTCCTTCAAAATGGGAGTGCTGACGATTGTGAGTTCCAATCCCAATGTAGTCCATCGACTACTGGTTTTAGTTGGCTCCAATGTGTGCTCATTATGTATGCAAACAGAGAGCAACCTGGCGCCAAATTGGCCACCTTGTCATTAAGGCAACCAGTATTTCGCAACCCATACTTTGGGATATAGCAAGTGATATGACCATCTGATTTTTTAGTAAACCCAATTAATAAAACAGACAGCATGATCAGGCTTGCACCAAGGGACACATAGGCCGGGTTCCTGTAGGTAGTGATGATTTGGTGTGAAAAGGTGTCTGTGACAAATGTTCATGGATTTATCTGATATGAAGAGGCTGGGCTGTTATGACAAAAGTTACACTTGGAAGATAATCTCAAATTAGAGGTCCTGGCGACATTCTTATGAGAACATATAATTTTCCCAAATAGACACAAAAGGGATCAGGGATGGCTAAGTGTTAGGGGCGTCTGACTTAGGATAATAAGGTCCGGGTTTGAGCTCCACAAGGTGCTCTGTTTGCCTAGAGCTACCTGATTTGGCTGTTGCTGGCCATTTACTCTAACTGACCAGGAAAGTAAAAACCGACAATGGCTAGCCACATTGGTGTGGGAGGGCGCCTAAGCGCCCCTCCCACACCCTCCCCGCCATGCCTACGGCGTGTGGATCGATGCTCATCTCTAAAAAGTCAGTGAGTGAAATTTTTTAGAATATACGCCCCTGCCCTCTTGCTCCAGGTCCAAACCAATGAGAAGCTCCACATATTGATCATCAGTTTTATCTTTTTAACCAAAGTTGTTTACATAGATATGGCCTTGATTTATCAAGACAGACAGCAAATCAATCAAATCTGACAGCCAATCAGATAACATTTCGCGAAAATTTATACGATTCGGTTTCGTGCAACGTGAACATATTAAAACGTTTCACGGAATCATGGGAATCCCTATTCGTACGAAAGTGTTCGTGAAATTTTTATACGAGGCATGATAAAACAACCTTGTGTGGCCTGTCATTAAATGGGTGCAATTACATAACAATAACAGACATTTGTGCCCTACGACAATGTTATCTTGTCAATGCAGGCTACCCCCAGACCTGCTGCAAAGAGGCACAGGTGGTGAATAGGAGGAGAAAAAGCTAGAGAGGCCGAGATGAGAGGGTTTGTGCCCAACTTTGACTTACAAGCCTGTCATTTGCCCACATCCGGCATCCACCACCCAAAACCTATAGCCTACTGGAAAATCCGTACAACCATTCATCCCAATCAACGCAATTGCCAATTAAAGTATTCAAAAGAAGTGTGTTATCCATTCCCCTGAAGTTTTGTGGTCTTTATTCCTGTTACATTTCTAGTTAGTATAACATATTCATGTCATATTAACCGATGAGGCTGATAAGCGAATCCGAAGTCAAAGTACAGTTAAAGAAGATGAATAATAGAAAGGCAACTGGACCAGATGAATTCCCGATAGATGTAGTGAAGAGTCTTGGGCAGACAGGTTTGACCTGGACAGCTGTACTACAAATTGTACAGGAAAATGGGATACCACCAGAATAGAGAAGAAGCAAAATCACACCTTTGTATAAGCAAAAGGGAGATCCTCTAAACTGTTCAAACTATAGAGGGATAAAACTCCTCAGTCACTGTCTAAAGCTCTGGGAGCGAGTGATAGAGGTGAGGATAAGGTAAATGAGTAATATCAGTGGCAGGAAGTATGGCTTCCAGAAAGGGAAGTCAACAACACAGCCAATGTTTTCTTTGAGAGTAATCCAGGAAAAGATGAGGGAACATCAAAAGGACTTACATAATATGGTTTTTTGTCGACCTAGAGAAGGCGTATGATACAGCACCTACAGACCTATTCTGGTACTGTCTGAGGAAGCGTGGAGTTCCTGAGACATATGTGAGTGCAATCAAGGACATGTACAAGGACTGCAAAACATCAGTTGTGACAAGTGTAGGGGAAACAGATGAAATTGAGATAGAAGTAGGATTACATCAGGGATCTGCACTTAGCCCTTTCCTTTTCTTATTGATCTTGGATGGAAGAGAGACTGGAGAACTGGAGGGAGTCTTTAGAAGATGCAGGATTAAAAGTAAGTAGGCCAAAGACAGAACATCTACCGCCAGCCGGAAACTTACAAAGGATAGAAATGAAGAAGTATGATGGAGAAGGTTCAACTGATCTGCCGCAGGTATCAACATTCAAATACATGGGAACCACAATAGAGCAAGAGGGAGGATGCGGAATAGAAGAAGGATAGAGAAGGCATGGAAGAGATGGAGAGAGCTGACAGGAGTGCTTTGCGATAAGAAAATTCCCACCAAGCTCAAGGTTCTATTGTACAAGGCGGCAATAAAACCTACACTGATGTATGGAAATGAGATCTGGCCACTGACTCAAAGACAAGAAGACAAGATAAATGCAACTGAAATGAGGATGCTCCGACACATTTATAATATAGACTGGGAAGAGCATAAAACAAATGAGAGTATAAGGGAGGAGGCCAAAATAGAAGCGATTGCAATAGGTATGAGGAGGAGACGTCTTCAATGGTATGGACATGTACGCAGGAGAGATAGGGAGGAAGATATTAGAATGGTGGCTGAGATGAGAATACAGGGAAAGAGAAAGAGAGGGAGGCCAAAGAAAAGATGGATGGATACAGTGAAGGATGACATGCTGAGATGGGGCCTCTCAGATGAAGATGTTGATGAATGAATCAAATTGCATTCTCTGATAGAACTTGGTGCCCTGCAGGACCGCCACCCATCCCGGAACACGGCGGACTAGGTGAGAAAGGTGAGAAATTCATGTCCTATTAAGTAACAAGCGTTGTGACATCACACAGGGATTGCCCGCTGATTCTTAATGCCGTTTGACTGCTGTCGCCTTACAAGTTTGAGAGACCACAACTTCCTCAATATTAGCGTTCTAGAGCAGGAAATTGCACACATGATATAATAGATTATAAAGAAAAGGATGTGATACAAAATTGCAGTCTCAAAGTATGTCTTAGAAGGTATTACAGGCAAACTGCAAATATTTCTTCTTTCAATTGATGGATAGAAAACTACAACATGGCATAGATATGCTGTTGACTGATGATGTTGAGCCTGGAGTCATGGTATGAGTGAGAAAGTGAGTGACAATAATTTACTCATTTTAAAGAGCTGCAACTATTTCATGTCTCATGCCCTTTCCTGTTATTAGAGGAGACCTGCCTCATTTGTCCTATAAGATTGTCAGTGTGCTGGATGTTGGCTGGTCCCGCTGGCCTTGCCCACCAACTAATCTCAAAGTTGCGCGATTGGGATAGCCAATGATGATATAGGCGGACCGAATAGGATCATTCATATCCACGGCCTGTATTTTATTGAGCATTGATCTAAACCGGTGGTAAAATTGAGTCGGTGGTGTGATAACAGTAAAAACGCTCAGCAAACCACTATTAAACAAAGTCTTTGCTTGGTGGAGGTAAACACCCAAGGGTGCTGGGTACTGGAACAGTCAACCTTTGAAAACTCCCCTAATGAGACTGGAACCCACCACTTCTGTGGCACCAATCGCCTGGCAGTTAATAGCAAGCGCGCTAACCAATTGCTAGCACCATCTCACCACCCCCAATAAAGAATGGGTTGAGGCGCCAATTACCAAGCCTGCTTATCACTACTCAGAGAGTTGTGTTCTCTCATCCTACAGCAGATCCCATTCTATCACCGCCACACTATAACACAGTGTACGTATTTGGGATATTGGTCTTATATGGCCCATTGCTGAGACCCCTCATTATCCCTCATCCTGACATGCATAACAAGTGCACATTCCTGGTGACTAATGTGACAAAGTTTGCAGGAATATGACATGCAAGATCAGACATTAAATTAACAGAAACAACTTTGAAAGCAACATGGATAATTGCTCAGGTCTGATGGTTGATTAAATCACTCAGTGATCTCACAAGTATGTACAATGATAATAATTCATAAGGAAATTATAGGTTAGCCATTAATGACAGATATTTAACCATCCAATCAGATACTAATACGATGCTTCATTTAAGGCGCTAGGTATATTAATTAGTATGTCCTGCTTGTGTCTCTCATTTGAATCTGGTGTTTCATCTGAATATGAGTGGAAGTAGATATGCAGTTGCTGCTGGAATAAGTTGCGAAGAAAACAATCATTCCTTAGATATCTGGGAGAATCGCTGGGAGAATGGTATCACTGAGTGGATTGAGACAAATGGTAACAGACCAATGTGGGAATACATGAACAATGACTATCTCAAAAATCTCCCTAAATCACCTTCAGACATTAAGGTTTTCGTACCCATGTGTGGAGATGCCAAGGATATGCTCATGTTATACGAGCTCGGCTTCACTGTGGTAGGTGTTGAGTATGTTGGTAAGGTGATAGAGAAATTCTTCAAAGAACATCAGATACCAAAACAAGAAAATATGTCTGATCCTTGGATTTCTGCTTCTCACGTACCCACAATAAGCGAGGACGGCAGAATCATTCTCCTGCAGGGAGATCTCCTGAAGTGTACACCAGAGAGCCTGCCCTTTCCTCAATATGATATAATATGGGACAGAGGCGCGTTCGGTTCCGTCAATGTTAGCAACCGGGAGGATTACGCTTGCCTAATGCTCAAAATATTAGCATCAGATGGTATCCACCTCATAGATACATTTGAGCTCGGGAACAGGCTGTTTGGAGGTCCTCCAGCTCATGTTGGGAGAGAAGGTCTGCTCAAGCACTATGGTACAGGATGTTCTATTGTTGAAGTAAATCGTCATGATGTTCTGCAACCAGATCACCCTAAACGAGGAATTATGCTGAAAAAAGGCTTAACAACATCTACTTATGAAGTCATCAACGTCATCAAGAAGCTTCATTAATGCGGAACTGGTTTCCAATAAACAAATATTTAGATAGGTCCCGGGGGTTTAACTTGTATTAATATTTTAATCAGATTTAATTGCAAAACAATGGATGACTCTAACAGATGTATGTTTGGTAGCTCATCTAACCATAATGACTTTAGAATTTAAATTCACATTTGTTATACAGTATTTTATCGAATTAGGTCATTTATATATCATTCAGGCTGACGGTATATTAAATGACGCTAGTTATGTTTTAATCATTTCGTATCGAACCCATAGAAAAAATAATAACACCAAATTCTCAAGAAGTTTATCACATTGGCTATTGACTTAAACCTGTTTGGTTTACCTCCCTTGTTTTTGGTCAGACTACCTTGAGTCTGATCTTGGAATCGCCCCTAATATTAACTTGAGAGGGGTTCCAATTGCAGTAAAGCATATCAACTGTCATTCCAGCATTATATCCTGTGTTTTTTTTATATCTGCAATTTCCAACATACATTACATATTATACATTTGTAATTGCATTTTTCATTGTTAGCATGCATATGTTCTCCCGTAAACATGTATTAAATCGAGTGAGTAGTAATGGAAATTCAATCACCTACTAAAAAAATGATGGCATGATAATGCCATTTTACATGTGTTGTTAACTGATGATGAATGTAAACGTCAAGAAAGGTTGTTGAAAGCAGGAATCATATGAATTAAAAGATGTAACGGAGGATTCATCCCATCACATAACATCACATAACCACATTGTTTCTCCAATAAGATAGACAACATATTTTCACAATTATATGCTTCAATTGTAGTGGTCATCTTTGGACATTCATACCAACAAGGCCAGGTTGCTTGACACAACACATTAAAAGATGAGTCATGATGTCATACACAAATCGTACTTGGTTTAATTCAAGGTCACTTATTCACTATCCTCTTTTCAATCTGTAAGGCGTGAGTGTTGTTTGGTTTCGAAACGAGATGGAACTTAGTGCATAAGGATACTGAATGGATGACAAACATTATAGAAATGAAACTGAGAACTCAACATCAGTAACTGTGGAAGAGAATTTGAAATACTTGGGCCTTTGTATTGCTCATGATATTGAGGAGAAAAATAAGAAGGCTAGCCAGATCTCAGGCCAGAATAAAGAAAACTAAGCTGAAGCTTGAGAATTTAACAATTGCATATCAAAACCATGGATTTGGCAAGAAGTGTTGATTATCGATTCTCTATTATTGCGCCATCTGCCAACAGTATGATGAATCGTATGAACTTGTGGGGTTTGTGAGGTTTATGGCCTACCTACTATCTTTTTCTGTGGCTTGTATATTAATACCATAAGGATTTGCCAAGAAGTTGAAAGAATAGAACAAAAATGGTTATGGCAACAAGAGTGATCTGGACATTGACATCAGGCAGATTCAGGGTTTAGTTTTGATATGGGTGATATCAAGCTCGGTGAGGTTGCGCAGGTAGTAACCAAGTCACGTGCTAAGAGTGCGCAAGGCACCGATAGAACCACTTCAATCAAAATATTCAGCTCTTTAGAGATACTGATAAAAGTGCTCAATCAGAGCTTAGTTTTACAAACACTTCTATCTCATTTCATGTCAATTTAATTGCCCCATCTACAAATGATATTATGATGAATCATATATCTACTTATAAGTTTAATGACCTAACTACCATCAGTCCCTTTGGTTTGGCAACGACCACTTTGTGCTTGCTAGGTTAATATTTTCAGTATCAATGTTGGGAAATTCTATCTTGTCAGGATAGCCAGCATGGGCTTGGCATAATTTTTCCCGATCTCCAACTTGTTCTGATGAACGAGTAAGGCTTAACAGCAACCTGACAGTCGAAAAGTCTGTTTAAAACAAGGCTACCAGCCAGGCATAAAAATGTGTTGTTTGTCAACTATACTATGGTTTTATTGTGTACTAACTATCTAACTAAAACTAACAGAACTGCAAAGATTTAATGTATAAATTAGTAAAGATAATCAGTGCGTTTAGTCTCGTCCGCTAGCAAACATGAAGTGTCAAGTTGTAGGAGGGAAGAGTGTAAGCTTGCTAAAAATAGTTACAGTCGTAGCATTAATAAAGGATTATTATAACAGACAAAACATGTGTAGGAATAGAATGTATGATTAGAATGTATGAATAGAATGTGTCCTCAGTGCTTAAGATATATAACAGTCAAAGACTGAAATTCCCAACATCAAGTTTCTGGCATTTGCTCACCAAAAAGCTTCTTGCAGAATTGGCGGGGAAAGATGAAAGCATAAAGATGCAGATGAATGGATCAATTAACAGGATATTGTCAGTACCAAAAATGGGCACTTGAGATATGTAGTTATATTCAGCCGCAGAAGTCAGAGGGTACAGATAGATATAAAAACAAATGCACCCAGTAACCTCCATGGTGTTAAGTAGTCACAAGCATACACAACAAGCAGAGAGAAGCAGAAGTAATCTATCAAGGATGTAACGAAGACAACCGGAGCATGCTAATCCGGTCAGAAAATAGGAATTCCAGTGACGCAGTAATTTGGTTTTCCAACACGTCATAGTACCAAGTACCAAGTAATCTTCAGGAATTTGGTTTTCCAAAACGTCATAGTACCAAGTACCAAGTAATTTTCAGGGTGACAAGGAAGTAATTAATCATGGAGTAAATACAACAAAGGCAGCCCCAGACAGCTCATCAGACGACAACAAGCTAAGAGGCCTTTGATACTGATACACCGCCTTGATTACCTGATTGGGCTTCCAGGCACTATGCAGAGATCAAGTAGGTGCTCATAATTAAAACCAGTCACCCAAGTTGAATAACAAAATTATCAAACGTACCTGAACACATTCATAAATAGTGATTGTGTCGTACTAACATCTAAGGATAATATTGACTTTGTGGTGTAAAAGCATTGTCTCAAAACTCATCAACAGTTTTACTGTTAGAACAAGACAGGGGTCTTAGCAGGTTATCGGCAGGAACCTTTCTTAAACAGCTCGAAGGCAACTTCTAGTGAAGCTAAGAAAAGGTCAGGCTCAATAACAACCCCTTAGTAAATTGCTTTGTGGAGTAGTGGGAACCCGCTGTTCGTCACTAGAAATTAATAAGTTAAATACCTCGTACTCACCAGAGTGCTAGTATTACCAATTGGAACCACGTTTTAATAGATTTGAGCGATCTTGTATTTCTCCAGTGCATGAAAGAGGAGGTAACTCCAAATTAGAACCACCAATAAATTACACAACAATCAAGTGACATTTAGAAGTGTCCGGAGTGCAAGATTTATAAACCATTACTAGAACCATAGTTAGAACCAAATTTAAAAGTAGGACGGTTATAGAACAACTATACATACTAATAGTAAACAGCATATACTTTAGTATAGGATAGTACCAATATCCGTTCCTCACAATATCAACCTGTATAGTAACAATAGCGTAAGGCAGACAAACTGAAAATCTTCGCCCATTATTCGATTTAATGCGCAATCAAACTAATTTATCATGCTAATAATTATCTATTTGACTGAAAACCAGAGATCCGTTTAAGGTTGTTGTTGCCAAAGTAAAAATTCAGGTCAATGACTGTTAAACATTACTGAGTACTTTTGTGAACAGCATTTAGTTAGATCGCTGCTAGCATATAAGGGTAGCATGGTGATTTGTGTGTCCTTTTCATGTTTTTTGGTATCATGCATTGGTCATTGACCCTATGTTAGAATTATGATTCATCACATGGTGTGCAGGTAAAAGTAACATTGAATAAGATAGAGGTACATATAACCTCACTAAGTCCCTCAAACTGTGCGAGCCAAATTTTATGAGAATTACCCACAGACTTTAATATCATACCCAGTGAAATATCATACCCGGTAAAATTGGCCACAAAAAACAGGAAAGCACCTACCAAACCAACACTGTGCATAATCGGTTCCTATTCAGAGCTTATTCCAAGCGGGATAATGATGGTATAAATAGATGAATTTATACCTACATTGCATAATTAGAATTGAATTGAATAAATTTGTCTACTTATACCATACATTGAATAATTATAGTTGCATAATTTTGCCAGGAATGTGGTATAATCATTGTATAAAGTGGAATAATGAAGATATAAACACAGAGTAAGGATATGCAGAGGGGACACTTCAATGATCGTTATAGTGCCTGCGGTCTTTACCACTGGGGGAAATTCATCAATCTGGCCACCTGCCAATTTCAGAATATGTACAAGTTACAGTGGAGTTTTGTCATGCAGACATAGCCACCTTTGATAGGTCATAATTCATTCTGTATTTATCCTAAAGACTGATTTCCGGCTTTTCCGAAATGTCCAATCTTCAAGCTATACACCATATTGTTGTCATTTTTTGCTAGGATACATAGGCTATGAGTAATCCAGGTTTTGAAAATGAGTTTTATCATATAGATTTACATGGGGCTTAGGTCAATGCACAGCCATTTCCTAATTTTGATGACCAGCCGTCTAACAATTGTTACATGTAAATCTATATGAAAAAACTCATTTTAAAAACCTGGATTACTCTTAGCCTATGAATCCTAGCACAAAATGACAATACTATGGTGTATAGCTTGAAAGTTGGAAATCAGTCTTTAGAATAAATACAGAATGAATTATGGCCCATCAAAGGTAGGGATGTCTGCAAGAAAAATGTCATTATAACATATAGAGATAATGAGTTTTTGGCATCCAGCTGTGCACAATTTTCCCCCAATGAATCAAAAACCGCAGGCACTATAACTATCATTGAACTGTCCTCTCTGTATATCCTTACTCTGTGATATAAACATGATTATTCAGACTTATGCCCAGTGTATAATCATTGAATAGGAACTGATTTTGCACAGTGCAATTTACCAAACTTATCTCTTAGCTTGATATCACTTATCTCAAAGCTCAATCCTGAAGCGGTTGATTGTACCTCTTTAAAGTCATTCACCCATTTTTCTTTGGCATCAACAAAGATAAAAGGTTTCTAGTTTTTAGTCAGGGATATATTTTTAAGCATGTGACTTTGTGATTGCCAATTAAATTTGTCTAATGGGTTGAAAAATTTCAGCTAGTCTGCCTGAAGCGTTTGTAACAGGTTGATATCCTGTTATTTGACGCATTCCTATGCGTCATTATGCTTTCATCTTTCTGCCATGTACTTATAGTAAGTGAATAATCAAATATAATGTCCGGATGGCTGACACACTCTTAGCACATGCTTTAGCCCCTGATATCTCAGTGTCGACATCACTCTTGTTACCACAAACATTAGCCCTGGGCTCGCCATCTTCCTCTGGTCACTCAACTCCTTGGAAAATCGATATGGTTTTTTTAAGAAATTGTTCAAATTCTTAAGTTTGAGTTTTCTTTTCTTTCTTATGGCCTTAGGTACGGGTAGCCTTCTTTTTCGCCCCTTAAACTACTGCTGCCACTCATGCAAATTTGTGCTCATTGAATTCTGCATAGCTCCCAAGATAATTAATTGAGACTTACATCTCATAATTGTCACCCATTGAATTCCATATCTGGAATAGCATCATTAGCTTTCTTTTGCAAAACAAAGGGCTTGCAAAAATAGCCAGTCCCTAGTAGCAATCTAGAAATGCCCTAATCATCGACACTGTATGGGGTATAATTACTGTTTGCAATTTTGTTAACAAGACAATTTCTCAGGCTAATTATTCATGCTACTAGGGACAGCCAATCAGATAACAGTCAGATGGGTCCCTGTGTTTAGTGTCCTAACCGTATAACGCTATGATACTATTTCCATTCTAAGAGAAGAATCTAATTCAGTGTTGTCACCTAATGGGCAAATAATTTGCATTAACTGATCTTCAAAATCAGGGCATGAAATCTACGCACCAGCTTATGACGTGTACAGTTTGCATCAGTAAGACGGTAACTATGTCACCCGTGTCTGTCGATAGATAATTGATTTCATACCCTAATTTTGACGATCAGTTTGTGTAAATCATTTGCTCATTAGGTGACAATGCTGAGATTGCAGCATCAATTTATTAGTTTTGAGCTATACAGAATTCTATAAGCACACATTTGGCTGCGTGGCAACAGTGGTCTAACCTCATGAGCAATGCAGGATCCCGTGTCTTTCTGATACTGGGCAATTTCTCATTCATTGCTACGTTCTCAGTTTTCCTTCCTTATATCCTCATATACTCAGCATCTTTGTGCACTAGCAGGAAGTCGATTGGCATTTTTCTATTCAATTCGGGTACAGGGTGCAGGGTGGAGGGTGTAAGAAAGAAAAACCCAAAGACCTAATGCTGATTTGATAGTTGACAAGCTTTACTGAGATAAAAACCCATTTGAGGTTGATATAAGGGGCAATTATCTGACCAGAGGTAGTCTGAGACAGAACAATACAGGTATAATTATCAAACATCGTCTTTTAGAGAGGTGTTGAAGCAGCATCTACTGGCCGCCCTGGTGTAGCCTATTTTTGGGATCAATATCTCAAATAGCATATCAGATTCTACTGCGAACATAGAGCCTCATTGCCACACTAGTTTTTAACTTTTAATATTTTGTTAAGCTATGATGAAAAACACACCAAACCAACCAATGTGATGGACTCATTGACAATTTATTTTTGTCAAATTTTAAAACATTAAAACATAAATTGCATTATTATTGTCAGTTTCATATCTGATTCTAGGTGATATTTGGGTAAATTCTTAGCTCATTATGGTAAATTACACTAAACATACTATTTTACAGACATCATCAATTTGCAACAAGTCTCACTATGATTTTGATATGAGTTTAACCAAGGATCTGTGTTAGTATATATTGGTAACCAGTCCAACTTTAATGAAGCTTCCTGATGACGTTGACAACTTCATATTGTTTAGCCTTTTTTCAGCATTATTCCTTGTCTGGGGTGATCTGGTTTCGGAACATCATGGCGATTGACCTCAATAATTGAACATTCTGTACCGTAGAGCTTGAGCAGATCTTCTTTACCAACATGCGTTGGAGGACCTCCAAATTTGTTCCCGAGCTCATCTGTATCTATGAGGTGAATACCATCTGACGCTAATATTCTGAGCATTAAGCAAGCGTACTCCTCCCGGTCAGCAACATTGACGGGACCAAACGCTCCTCGGTCCTATATTATATCATACTGAGGAAAGGGCAGGCTGTCTGGTGTACACTTCAGGAGATCTCCCTGCAGGAGAATGATTCTACCATCGTTGCTTTTTGTGGGTACATGGAAAGCAGAAATCCAAGGATCACACACATCATCTTGTTTTTGTAATTGATGTTCTTTAAAAAACTTCTCAATGGCTGCTCCAACATACTCCACACCAACCACAGTGAAGCCTAGCTTGTATAACATGAGCATATCCTTGGCATCCCGACACATGGGCACGGATACCTTGATGTCTGGAGGTGATTTAGGGAGATTTTTGAGATAGTCATTGTTCATGTATTCCCAAATTGGTCTGTTACCATGTTTCTCAATCCACACAGTGATACCATTCTCCCAGCGATTCTCCTAGATATCTAATGAATGATTGTTTTCTTCGCAACTTATTCCAGCAGCAAAAGCATATCCACTTCCACTCATATTCAGATGAAACACTAGATTCGAATGAGAGGTACAAGCCGGACATACTCCTTGATATGCCTAGAGCCCTAGATAAGGCATCCACATTAGTATCTGATTGACTGGTTAAATATCTGTCATTAATGGTTAACATATAATTTCATTACTACCATTATACATACTTGTGAGATCATGAAGTGATTTAATCAACCATGCAGATCTGAGCAATTATCCATGCTGTTTTCAAAGCTGTCTCTGTTAAAGAGGTTGAGTAGTTCAGGTACAGCATTTATTACAGAGACTTGTTAGTACACCTACAGGGGTTTACTTGTGTGGGGAATAATATTATTTACCAAACAAATTTTATGCGACTTACTTTTACCAATATGCTTTGCTCAAATTTACATTCAAAACATATAACATCACGGTAATTACCCAGTGGGAAATTCCGCTGAGCCTTACTTAGCAGCATACAGCATGATGATTGATGACCAGCTGATTTACAATTCACTACAAAATCAATAATGAGCCATGCATTGCATAACTGTGTCATAAAATTGTACTGGGCTGATTTTGATGTGACATCACGGTAATTACCCAGTGGGACATTCCGCAAAGCCTTACTTAACAGCATAAAGCATGATGATTAATGATATGTTGATTTATAATTCATTAGAAAATCAATGTCATGCAGTGCACCTGCCTTGACACACATTGTGACACTGTAATTTAACTATAGACTAGGGCTGTATGTGAATTATTTATTATTTATTTATTTATGTTATTAATTAATAGATTAACGCCCCCCCCCCCCCATTATGGCAATAGAAAGGTTAATAAGATTCATCTTTGTAATCTTACACTGGCCTACGATAGAAACACATTGAAATTATAGTTAAAAGTAAACAATCAGTTGACTGAATGAAAGAAGTGCTCTATTCAATTTCATAACAAAGAAACATGAAAGGGACCAAGATAAGTCAAACCATTCTGAATTGCCATCAGTCATCCAACTAATGCAGAAAATGTAATGGTATTTTGGCTGGGCTGGTCCTGCGAACCACTCATCAAAGTTGTTTGGTTCCTAAGCTAAATTTTGTTTACTATTTGAGTTTCATAGTAATGAACTAGTTTTATTCAAGCTTATTTGCTGCTTTGCTCTTGGCTGAGAAAACAAAAAGAGTGATCACTGCGTTTCATACCCAAGAATTGTCTGACAATTCTGTACAATTCTAGAATTGTCAGAAACTGACCTATATATCATTACCCAACCAGCAACCATTATTGTGTAATTAACCCTGCCTGCTAAATAAATTACTTTCATTATTGCTATTGTATAGTCATAGTATAAGCCTTTACAGTTCTAGTCAATAGCATACAATGGGATTGACATTGTATTCAATGAGTTTGTATTTAGATGACCAGGCAAGATATGCTGTAATGAATAGATATTGCTGTGCAAGGTAGCATCAAAATCTATATTGCGGGAGGCCCAGGTTCAAATCCCCGCCGGGGCAAATCTTTTCCTTTCGTTTCATCATGATGGAAAATGAAAGCATTCCATTCGGATTGTTGGCTCACAATTTTTGTAAGCACAGAAAACTCTTAGTAATGAGAATGATGACCCGACAAAATACTGATTTTCAACTCTTCTGTGTTGTACCATACCCTACATTACATTTTGTGCAATCTGTTAATATTGGCAGCAACTGCATAAATAGAATACATCAGCTAAACTATGGTAGCAGAATTATCAGAAAACTTTGCTGCTAATATAAATGTACAACATCGCTCCCAAGATGAGCGAGGAATTACTTTGTATCAACTGTCCTACATGCCTAAGTGGAGAGAAGTGATATGTGAATGAGGCCATATTATCCACAAAACCACTGACTACTGAAAACATGCTGACTGATGCTAAAAAAACTCAAACTTGGTGTCACAGCAAGTAGTATGAGTACTGATTATTGGCATAGTCTAAACTACGCTCCTTGTGATTATTGAGAGTGAATGGCTTTCAGCTATTTCTATTTGTTGGCCAAAGATTCTCTGAGCATGGAGTTAGCTCGGAATGTTATGGTATGTGGGCTGAGGGAGGCAAAGGTAAATCAACTATCAACTATGGTATATATTCATTACCTGTCTACAAAGGAGCTCTTGATGTTATACTATATCATTCCCAGCCATCTCAGTTATATGGTGTACAGGAAGCATGTTTGGCATATTTCTTTCTCACTCTTGCATGGTAGTTCCCTAGTAGGTGTTGGCACTAGTACAGATAGTATTAAAATGTTAGACTAGTGGCGACACCGTTTAAAATAATAAATTTTAATCTGTCAGCTTGAGTGCCACAAGCAGGGAGGTTAGCCAATAACAGGCATAATTACATAATTACCTTGATATCCTTGTTGTCAAAATTTTTAATTGTACAATTAAGTATAATTAACACTGTATGTTAATCCTTCATACACATTCCATTGCACCTGTAACAAGTCATCATGACACACTTGCGGAATCAGAGAGACAGGAGTCATTGTAAGCTGACCTAACTTCCTGTCTTTTGCTGCTGATAATGAATGCGATGAGTTTTGAATTTCACGAATATTCATTTTTATAATGATGGTTGTTTGGTTGTAATTGCAATCATGAGCATTCTTTGTCAGAAGAGTGAGGGGCGGGAGGTTGTAAAATTTTATGCAAAGAGCTAGATAATTGTCCAAATTACATTTGTATATTTTTATCAAATTATTTCACCAAACTCTGCTTCAAAGCTCATCATTGTACAGAGTTATTATGTCAAGAATGAGATTGCCTCGCAAAAAAAACCTTAAATTCTCTGGCACCCTTATTCTCCAGTATTTGCAAAAAGGTTTCATTGATTTTCCCGCGCTTCTTGGTCAACTTCAAGAGTTGAGCCAGCACTACTGGTACCTTATAAGTTCTTTGAAGGTCGCCTATGAATGCCAGTGTAAACAAAATGAACATTCTGACTGGCTTATCTTGATTATGACTTCATGGGTAAATAACTTGGATACCTACAATACATCCAATTATGCTTGGCTAAGATGTTGATGTCAATTGAAAGGTAAACAATTGGCAAATGACACTGTGAGAATCTTGTTCAAATTCAATAAGCTAATCTCATTGAAAATGATCAGGCAGATTAAACTGTACATTGTAGCCATTAATTGAATTTTATGGTATATGAGTAGAGAGAAGCATGAGTAAATCAAACAGGCCTATCATTCAATGACACAATAGAACTCGTTTGTACAGAATGTCTGGTGGTCACTGTAAATTCTAAATTTATCAATGCAGCCGATAATAATAATCTGAGAGCTTTGAAAGATTATCTGCCAAGAGGCTGACCAGGCAATAATTTATCGCTTTAAAATTTAACAGCTGTAATGGCCCTGCAAGCCCCTAGTCTGAATTTGTTGAAATGATTGGAATTTCAGCTTGATAGAACCTTCTTTAACATACCAAATTCTTTGATGCAAGCAATTAATGGCTACAGTGTACAGTTTGATCTGTCTGTCTGATCATTTTCAATGAGATTAGCTTATTATTGAATTTGAACAAGATTCTCACAGTGTCTATTTGCCAATTGTTTACCTTTCACTTGACATCAACATCTTAGCCAAGCATAATTGGATGTATTGTTGGTATCCAAGTTATTTACCCATGAAGTCATAATCAAGATAAGCCAGTAAGAATGTTAATTTTATTTACACTGGCATTCAGAGGCGACCTTCAATGAACTTATAGGGTACCAGTAGATTTAAAAATGGACAACCCTGTGGATAAACACACAGATTATCATATAATGCTGGCTCAACTCTTGAAGTTGACCAAGAAGCGCGGAAAATCAATGAAACTTTTTTGTAAATACTGGAGAATAAGGGAGCCAGAGAATTTAAGGTTTTTTTGCGAGGCAATCCCATTCTTGGCATAATAACTCTGTACAATGATGAGCTTTGAAGCAGAGTTTGGTGAAATAATTTGATAAAAATATACAAATGGAATTTGGACAACTATCTAGTATTTTGCATAAAATGTTACAACTTCCCGCCCCCTCACTCTTCCGTCAAAGAATGATCATGATTGCACTTACACCCAAACAACCATCATTATAAAAATGAATATTCGCGAAATTAAAAACTCACGGCATTCATTATCAGCAGCAAAAGACAGGAACTTAGGTCAGCTTACAATGACTCCTGTCTCTCTGATTCCACATGTGTGTCATGATGACTTGCTACAAGTGCAATGGAATGTGTGTGAAGGATTAACAAACAGTGTTAATTATTCTTAATTGGACAATTAAAAATTTTGACAACAAGGATATCAAGGTAGTTATGTAATTATGCCTGTTATTGGCCAACCTCCCTGCTTGTGGCACTCAAGCTGACAGATTAAAATTTATTACATTAAACGGTGTGGCCACTAGTCTATCATTTTAATACTATCTGTACTAGTGCCAACACCTACTAGGGGACTTCAATCCAAGAGTGAGAGAAAACTATGCCAAAATTGTTTCCTGTACACCATATAACTGAGATGGCTGGGAAAGATATAGTATAACATCAAGAGCTCCTTTGTAGACAGGTAATGAATATATACCAGGCTTACGATAGTTGATTTACCTTTGCCTCCCTCAGCCCACATACCATAACATTCAGAGCTAACTCCATGCTCAGAGCATCTTTGGCTAACAAATAGAAATAGCTGAAAGTCATTCACTCTCAATAATCACAATGAGTGTGGTTTAGACTATGCCAATACTTGCTGTGACACCAAGTTTGAGTTTTCTTTAGCATCAGTCAGCATGTTTTCAGTGGTCAGTGGTTCTGTGGAAGATATGGCCTCATTCACATATCACTTCTCTCCACTTAGGCATGTAGGACAGTTGATACAAAGTAATTCCTTGCTCATCTGGTGAGCGATTTTGTACATTTATATTAGCAGCAAAGTTTTCTGATAATTCTGCTAGCATAGTTTAGCTGATGTATTCTATTTATCCAGTTGCTGCCAATATTAACAGATTGCACAAAATATAACGTAGGGTATGGTACAACACAGAAGAGTTGAAAATAAGTATGTTGTCGGGTCATCATACTCATTACTAAGAGTTTTCTGTGCTTACAAATATTGTGAGCCAACTTTTCAAATGGAATGCTTTCAATTTTTATCATAATGAAATGAAAAGAAAAGATTTGCCCCGGCGGGGATTTGAACCTGGGCCTCTCGCAATATAGATTTTGATGCTACCTTGCACAGCAATATCTATTCATTACAGCATACCTTGTCTGTTCATCTAAATACAAACTCATTGAATACAATGTCAATCCAATTGTATGATATTGACTAGAACTGTAAAGGCTTATACTATGACTATACAATAGCAATAATGAAAGTAATTTATTTAGCAGGCAGGGTTAATTACACAATAATGGTTGCTGGTTGGGTAATGATATATAGGTCAGTTTCTGACAATTCTAGAATTGCACAGAATTGTCAGACAATTCTTGGGTATGAAACGCAGTGGATATGTCCAGGATATTTGGAAGTTATGTTGTCAAATGTATTAGAATTACTAAAGGAATAACTGCCACACAACTTTGGGGGATGGATGACAGACTCTAATTTTGTAAGTTAAGGTAAAGGTAAATGTCATTTCAGTGATCTGATCTGATCCAAGTAATCTCACTCAGAGCGTTAGGCTCCACTATCGAGATATATAGTAATTTAGACAGCAATTAGATGCAACAATGATGCAACAGACAGTGTGGGTGTAAGAGCGATTCAGATGTAATTGTAATTTGTAAACATGACAACGGGAGCTTTATAAGTAATGGGAAAAGAAAAAAGGAAGAAAAGAAAAAAAGTGTGTTACAGTGGTGAGGTTTGATTATTTATTTATTCTGTTTTTAAACGAGTACTTTGCCACATCAGTATTTACAGCATTTTAATCACACCTTTTCTGGTGCTATATTTGGAGTTAACAGTTGTATTAAATGACTCTGTATCAACAGTAGCCTTGCCAGTCAAAATGTGATTATGTAGGTTTGTGTCAATTTGACAACGCCGTTCTAGGAGGGTGCACCAATTTTTATCTATCATGAGTTGTGTGATATGATCTCTCTTTCTGAGGCGATAGGCCCATCTAAAGGCTTTCCTGTTTACATTTTCAAGGTAAGCAATATATTTTTTTTGATAAGGTGACCAGATGTGGCAAGCATATTCTAGGATGGGTCTACAGATTGTCTTGTACGCAACAGTTCTAGTCCGAGTTTTAGCCTTTTTTAATGAGCGCATCAACATGTACAGTGATCTGTTGGCTTTTTTACATGTTTCAACAATGTGTGTTTTAAAAGAAAGATGATTGTCAATTACCACTCCCAAGTATTTGGCTTGGTCTACAGTTCTCAGACCGATGTTATTTAAAGTATACGTAGGTAATGAAATTGGAAGCTTTGATTTACGTGATATACTCAGATGTTCGCACTTGGAGACATTAAATTTCATCTGGGAGTTAACAGCCCAACTTTGTATATTATTGAGGTCCTCTTGTAGGAGCTCTTTATCACTGTCGCTCTTGATACGACGGTAAAGAAGAGAATCATCTGCATAAAGTTTGAGTCGGCTTGATTTAATTGCGTCAGGCACGTCATTTATATATATATATATTAAATAGGAGAGGGCCAAGTACACTGCCCTGGGGTACCCCAGAGCTGACATGGCGACAGGAGGATTTAGTGTTATTAACAAGTACAGTCAGTCTTCGATCTGTAAGCCATGCTTTTATCCAGAGAATTGAAGTGTTATTTATACCAATATTGGTTAGTTTATGTATGAGTTTAGGATGTGACACTAAATCAAAAGCCTTTGAAAAATCCAATACAGCGACATCAACTGGGATGTTTTGATCATACATCTCAATAAAATCATTTACAGTGTTTAGTAGTTGTGTATCACACCCATGAGCTGAGCGAAATCCATGTTGATGAGTGTATAAAATGTTATGAGCTCCAAGAAAACTATGGATGTGATGTGAGATGATATGTTCAAAGATGTTAAATATATTTGATGTGAGTGAGATAGGGCGGTAGTTTAAAGGATCAGAGCGACTCCCCTTCTTAAATACAGGAACTATGTTGGCACAGCGCCAATCCTGCGGGACACAATTCGAGTCTTACGAAATAATTTGGTTAAAGATTGGTAGATATACCGGGCAAGGAATTTCAGCAGGCCTGGTGACAAATCATCTGGACCGGCCCCTTTACCGGGATCAAGTGACTGTAGTTGCTTAAAGGGCAACCAAGGTTTCGCAGCAATGCATTAATTGGTAGCAAATAATGTGCTGGGCAACATCAGCTTTTTGCATTACGCGATGCAAAACTCAAAGTAGTTGCTGACTCTAAGCTGGGTAACACTTCAGTTTAGGGGAGGTTCCAAGACTTTGATGTAATAATTATAGAGCACATGCTAAATAATAACAGGAACAGGAAACTGCTATGTGGTATTCTCTTTTAGCTGAGTTTGAGTACCTGATGGAAGAAATGTTTCACAAGAATTCTTGCTGAATAACCATCCGAATTACATTTTGTCTTTTTCCCCATGCAGATGGTGCAATCTGCTATTAATCAATGGCCATCAATGAGAAGTTGTTTGAAACCTTGGTTGCCCTTTAAGTACACCTCGAGAATCAAATACAATAGTATCATGCTGATTTACACCAGAGTTAGGTATATTTACCTGGTGTCCATCATCATGAGAAAAAACAGAGACAAAAGCATCAGCAAAGTCATCTGCAATATTGTTTGTGTCATCTGCTGGAAGTCCATCCAGTTGTTTGATGGCATTTGAGCTACCTCTTTTATTAGCAATGAACCTATACAGGGGTTTTGAGTCCCCCTGCTCTAGTTTGTCACATAAGTGTGTGTTAATATAAGAGTTGTAGTCCTTGTTAACTAATTGCTTACAAAGTTTTGATTGGGTTTCATATTTATCAAAGTTAGCTTTGGTCGGGTACTCTAGTGTGACAAGGTGCATACGCTTTCGTTTGCGTATCTGCCGTCTAGAATAGGGCGTCAGCCAGAGCTTCGCTCTTGGCCTTTTAGTTTTGTTAGGGATGTGTCTCAATGCTATGTTTTTAATTCCGGATTTAAATGTGTGCCAAATGGTCTCAATGTTGTGGGAGTTGGAGATTTGTTTCTCAACTTCCCGATCAATCTCAAAGCTATCAGTGATAATACCAGCTAAATCTGCCCTATTAAATAACCAGTGTGGTCTTGGAGCAGTCTTTGTACTGCTCCTTTCTATTTTATTGTTCATAGTTATTGAAAAAGCAATTCCATGGTGGTCAGATGCGCTGGGTTCACCTATAGGTGCAGAAGTGTCCATATTTGATACAACCAAGTCCAGAGTGTTACCGAGCTTGTGTGTTGGAAATAAGAAAGACTGGTTTAAGTTATCGCAATTTACAAAGTCCAAAAAAGAAGTGTGCATGTTTATGTCACGGTCATGCTTTAGTGACTTAGTAGCCCAATCTATAGCTGGTAGATTGAAATCTCCTACTATGATAACATTGGGGCTGATGAGGTCATTGTACCATTTAATAATGCCATCCACTGTTCTGTGGAGTGATCTGTGATAGTACACACAGAAAGTAAAAGAAAAACAAGAGATTGTGAGATCTAGTGCACTTATTTCTCCGTAGTCAGGGTTATAAATATGATTCAGATTGATTGAAGAGAGATCATTGATACCGATGAGTACGCCACCACCGGGCCCCACATCAGTGGTGCGATCTTTCCTGTAAAGTGTGTAACCGGAGCATATTTCATTATCATCTACTGATAAATCTAATTTAGTCTCAGTTAGTGCAAAAATATCAGGTTCATGTTGTTTTAAAAGAAGGTCGAGTTCATGAGCCTTGCCCCGAATACCATTACTGTTCCAAAAGAACACTTTCAGTTGGTAAGCTTTGCTACCTGAGCAAGCGTGTGTTACGAGTGGACAGTTATGTATCCAAGAAGAAAATAAAAGTTAACTAGATGGAGGGGTAATTGCCTCGATTAGTACTTCTTCCAATCAACTCGGGCTGTTCTCAGGAGATGAGCTTACAGGGTGGTAGGGAGTTGATGGTTGATATGAAGCACCTGCCTGAGATGAGGATGGAGGTGTTGTAGTAGTGGATTGACTGTGATGTGATGGTGTATCACCAGAGGATATTGTATCATGCTCTCCTCCATTTGGATCAGTTGGAAGTCTTAGCTTGCCCCACCTTCCCGAGTATTTTGGTTTGAAATAGATTGCTCCATTTCTAACTTGGTAGTAGTTGTCTATGTTTGATAATTGAAGTTCATTTCGTTGTTGCCTGAGAGCGAACTCTCTATCCCGTTCCGCCTTAACATGGTCAGGCGTGCAAAAGGTGATGCCCCTTCCCTCCCAGTTGTTGTAACGTTTTAGGAACTCATCTCTGTGGATGGCAGAAGAAAAAGTAATTTTAGTTGGTCGTGGTTTATTATTTGATTTATCCATGTTTCTTTGGCCTATTCTAGTTACTTGGGTGATAAGGGATTTGGAAAACTGTATGTTCTGACAAGCGTCTGTAACACTGGTCATGGTGTCGTTTCGTTCGACCAAGTTATGTATCACAATATTCATTGACCGAGAAAGTTTATCCTGAGCCAAACTTTGAGCTCTTAGAGTGGTATCAACGTTCTGTACAAGTTTTCTCACTTGTTGGATGTCATCAGTATTAGGAGTGTTAATAGTAGAGGGGGAGGATGATACTTGGGCACTGTATGTTTTAGATAGAGTCTGATGGTTGTTACAAATGAGTTTAGTCAGACCTTCGATTCTTGAGTCAACAGATAGCAGGGCAGAACTAATCTCTGTGGAGTGGACATAATCGCGGATTTTGGGTTCGCAATTGGAACAGTACCATCTTAGTCCAGTCCTCAAAAGAATAACTTTTTTCAATCCATTTACTGCACACAAAGAAATTTTAGAATCAGAATGACTCTAGCTCATAATCAAAAGGCATATTAGCATCAAATAGAGGTTATATTGATTCCAAGATAGTTCCGCAACTTCACCCTTAGAATTAATCAAATAAGAATCATATTTTAGAGTTAATTTGACTCTTTATTCACCTTTGGCCAGTTTCAAAGGACAGTTGATTATCTCAGAGTATCAAATCATAGCTGATGGTTTTTCAATTGGCAGGTCATTTTAGCGTCAAAATAATTAATTGCAAGGGTGAAGTAGGGGAACTATCTCAGAATCAAAACAACGCTATTTTTTTCTGTGTGTGTTGTTATGTCAGACCATGCTTTACCCAGGCAAGTAGTATGGAACACTTTAAGACATATCTGACATTCTAAATGAGGCTTTCTGTCGGTGGTTTTACCACAGGAGGGCATACCACAGATGACAGAGACATCCTTGGAGTCTGCCATTTCAACAAATGTGACAATCAGAAGGCAGGTCCTTAGAAGAAAAAAAAAAAGATCAGAGAAAAATTGTCAGATAAGTATTCAGTTCAGTAATTTGTTTCCCTAAGCACCACCAGGGGCAATGTCCTTCTAGTTTGTTTAGGAAAATCAACAGTGAGACAGCAACAGCAACAATGAAGATATAGTCGGAAATCAAGGGTTCCCTGGGCACCAAGGGCAACCTAAGATAGGACACAGCAGTTGACAACTGAAAACAACAACAGGCTCCCTGAGCTCCAAGGGCAACCTAGATGAAGTGAATGAAGCTATCTATGATACAAGACACTCAGATTGAGTAGATCAAATACAAGGTTTTGAAGTGACAAGAGTGAAAACAAAGGAAGAAAAAAAAAAGGCGGGAAAACAAAACCTTTGTTTAGTCTCAAAAATGGCTAGCCCACCAAAAGTATTGCTGCTAATTGAGTTTGAAGGCTAAGTTGTTGTAATATGGTTGTAATGTGACATACAGGTACCCCATAGGAGTAACATTCCAACAACCGCTGATGATTATATCTTATACCTTCAACTGTTCATAGGACCTAAGCAAAGCTAGGGTTCTTAGGCTATATTGAGGATATTGAGTGACAGAGGAACAAAGTGATTTTTTTTTATGAACCTGAAGCAACTTTGAGGTTCTTCAGCTTTGGAAGGGAAATATGTAATTGTTTGGTATGTCATAATGAAACGCTTTTGTAGAGGTATATGAAATTTTTGTCTTTGAGAACGTATTCTGTTTTTGCATTGTCTTATAAATTCTGTTTCTTATATTTGTTAGCTTTGATCTGTTATCATCCTAAATTGTGACTGCTTTCTATTTAGCGATTGAGGACAATCGCCTCCAGGGGGGAGCATATGTGACATACAGGTACCCCTGTACCTGTATGCCACATTATCCACCACTGGCGGTTGGTTGTTCATTGTTGCTGTGCAGTGTGCTTTGATTAAAACTCTGCTTTGCTTTGTATGATGGATTGTGATACTAGATAGCTTCCTAATTGCCTATATTCATCATTTATCATTTATCATCACTTAATTGGGAAGCTCAATCTCCTGTTTTTAGTGTCACGCCTAGGTCATGACTCTTCATGAAGTTAGGTGTTGTATATTGCACTGTCATGGTTGCCATGGTCCTAATCTGATTAATTGTTATACTCTTCCGCATTTACTTCCATTTTTTGCACATTTAGTTACCATCTAAATGCGGAGGTCGGCCATCTAAATAATGCCGTATCATCCCACCCTTTTCTATTTTTACGACCTATTTATACAGGTCAGTATAAAGAACAGTTGTTTTTGCTCTGAAGATTCAGTTACAATTACAAGTTACGATTGGGAGTTACGTGTGACAGTTACAACTAGGCGTTGCAATTTATCAGTTGCCTGGGGCATTTGCCCCAGGGTGTAGTTCAGTAATAAAATCATCAAACTGCCGAAAAACTGCATTCAGTATCATAAAGTAATCTCATATGAACTCTGCCAGCAGTGAACAGTCGTGATCTTTCTCTATCCGACAGTAATATAGTGATTGAGTTGTGTTTGATGTATGGTTGAATGGATTCTGCAATATAGGTTTTCGGTGGTTGATTTGATAATGGACATGAAGCTGAGCAAAATACGCTAGGCATATCATAACTGGACAAATGATGATTTAGATTAAGATCAGTTTTCTTTCATCTTGCACAGCCCTACTATAAACTGAACTGAAAATTAGAGGTAGGTGCAGTGATGCCTCTTTTCAGAACTCTCTATAGTAAATTTCCATAGCGAGTTTTAAAAAATGACGCCTTATAAGATAGTCTACAATTCTTTAGCAAATTCCACAAACTTTGTGGATTTTGCTGTAAATTCTGTGAGGGAGAATCATCATAAAACATTCATTGTGAGGAAAACAAACCTCAAAACAGTGTTTCAAGCGTTTCTAAGCGAGTAGAGAATTCTGCCCAATTATTGGCTAATTTCTCAAGAACGGTACCTATTGATTTTTGTCGATTTCTTACAAAATACCTCGACAGAATACGCTCGTCGCAGGGAGTTAATATTTTATATGAGATATAGGGACGTCATTTCGAACCTCAAAACAGTGTTTCAAGCATTTTTAAGAGAGTAAAGAATTCTGCCCAATTATTAGCTAATTTCCCCAGGACCGTACCTATCGAATTTTGTCGATTTCTTGCAAACTACCACGACAGAATACGCATCGTCACAGGGAGCTAACATATTAAATGAGATAAAGGGACGTCATTTCGAACGTCAAAACAGTGTTTCAAGCGCTTCTAAGCGAGTAAAGAATTCTGCCCAATCATTCGCTAATTTCCCCAGGACCGTACCTATCAATTTTTGTCGATTTCTTGCAAAATACCTCGACAGAATACGCATCGTCACAGGGAGCTAATATTTTATATGAGATAAGGGGACGTCATTTCGAACGTCAAAACAGTGTTTCAAGCGTTTCTAAGCAAGTAAAGAATTCTGCCCAATTATTGGCTAATTTCCCCAGAACCGTACCTATTGATTTTTGTCAATTTCTTACAAAAAACCTCGACAGAATACGCATCGTCACAGGGAGCTAATATTTTATATGAGATATAGGGATGTCATTCCGAACCTCAAAACAGTGTTTCAAGCGTTTCTAAGCGAGCAAAGAATTCTGCCCAATCATTCGCTAATTTCCCCAGGACCGTACCTATCGATTTTTGTCGATTTCTTGCAAAATACCTCGACAGAATACGCATCGTCACAGGGAGCTAATATTTTATATGAGATATAGGGATGTCATTTCGAACCTCAAAACAGAGTTTCAAGCGTTTCTAAGCGAGTAAAGAATTCTGCCCAATTATTGGCTAATTTTCCCAGGACCGTACCTATCGATTTTTGTCGATTTCTTACAAAATACCTGGACAGAATACGCATCGTCACAGGGAGCTTATATTTTATATGAGATATAGGGCATAATTTCGAACCTCAAAGCAGTCTTTCAAGCGTTTCTAAGCAAGTAAAGAATTCTGCCCAATTATTGGCTAATTTCCCCAGGACCGTACCTATTGATTTTTTTCGGTTTCTTACAAAATACCTCGACAGAATATGGATCGTCACAGGGAGCTTATATTTTATATGAGATATATGGACGTGTCTCAAGCGTTTCTAAACAAGTAAAGAATTCTGCCCAATTATTGGCTAATTTCCCCAGGACCGTACCTATCGACTTATGTCGATTTCTTACTAAATACCTCGACAGAATACGCATCGTCACAGGGTGCTAATATTTTATATGAGATATAGGGACGTCATTTCGAACCTCAAAACAGAGTTTCAAGCGTTTCTAAGCGAGGAAAGATCTCTGCCCAATTATTGGCTAATTTTAACTTTAACTAATTTTTAACAGTTTAATATACATAAAATGTCGAATATTGGACGAAATCCCTAATG
Source organism: Membranipora membranacea (assembly GCA_914767715.1). NCBI lineage: Eukaryota > Metazoa > Bryozoa > Gymnolaemata > Cheilostomatida > Membraniporidae > Membranipora > Membranipora membranacea. The sequence continues at coordinate 12,380,190 of OU612072.1, read as the reverse complement.
TGTCCTCACACAAGGGCTTTCCAATCTCACAAGCAAATATTGAAAGAGTCGAGTTCAATGCCTCATAACACAGCCTCTGTTGGTCCAGAGGGTCAATTTTGGGCTCGTTTTGAAGCTGATTAGGTGGAGAAATAGCATTGATAATCCAAATATTGATTTCATGGATGCTTTAATACATCTTTGCAGCCTGAAGAGATAAAGAAACTGTAATATTATCATATGTCCCTTTTGACTAAGGAAAGGGATGATATCTCCAAGAGAAGGCGGCGGAAGACATTGCCAAAATCTGCCCTTGCTGCTGATACAAATAAGTGGATGTTTTCTTGTATGAGTGTATGTTCTTCACAGCCCCCTTAATGATCGATCAACTTGAAGATTAATGTGAGACCCAAACGTGGATCATCAAAGTTATCATAGTAAAGTCACACCAGAGAGAAAATTTGTAAACTGTTTGGGAAAAGAGACATACCTGTTGGCATTACCCTTGTAAAAATTTGAAGGAAGAACCAGAAAACAATGTTTTCATATTATTTTTAATCACTGTTACAGCTGAGTTAAATTGATAGCACACGGTTTTTTCCACAATTATACCTTGATGCTGGTCAGAATGGAATGATGTCCGCAGAAAAAAAATTTAATCTTCTTCGAACAACTCAAGTTGATTTCATTAATAAAAAAGTGATACAAATTTTTTAATCAAAACCATTCCTTGGTGATATGCCTGACAAAATTGACATGATTGCAGCAGGTTACTCACAAGAGAGGGTAAATGTTGTAGTTGTGTTTTCATGTTATGATTACATAATTGCATATATATATATATATATATATGATATATCAATCACCTTGGAAGTGTCCCTAACAATAAAAGGGAAAGCTGTCTTATTGACATATGCCGCTACGATTATTCAAATGAAATATATAGAAATTACTAAAAAATATTTCCGTATCATTGTACTTTAATTTTTTTTTAAATTAAATAGAAAATAATGCTCAGTTGTCAGTTACACAGTCACATGTCAGCCTTGGATTTATTCCACAGCATGTTGTAGTAGCTGTAGCCACACCACATGGGATTGTCAGACTCTGTGCGCTCTGCTGATAATCAGAAATAAAACAGGTTGTTACAATACTCAATCAGATGGACTATAAGGTGTCAAATATAACAGGCAATCGGTACCCTTCAACCATCTTCTCCTTTCTCCTATGCATTGAGGTTTCAGTGATGGTTGACAGTCATTCAGAAAGTTCCATTCCCATTAGCATTAGTTTCGATCGGCGTATCCAAGAAAGCATTCGAATACATTAATAGTTTTCAGCGTGAATAATGTGAAATGATATGTTACGAAATGGCACCTGACCTGCTTCCCCTTTATCTTGAGTTCTATAAGTTTTGACCCATTTGATATAATGTATCCCCATATAGCACCCTATGTTTGAAGGCCAAATTTACAACAACACCTGTTCTTACTGTTCAAAACGCCTGAGTGAGTAACTCCATGAAGTTGAAATCCTTATATATGAGTAGTATAGAGGAGGATATATTGTCCGGATTTTAGTGAAGATAGTTTGGGAATGATTTTACCAGAGCTATTACTAATGTTAGCTAGCTAAGGCAGGAGGTTGTATTACAATGATGAAAGGGTGAGTAAGTTTTAGCAGGTAATAGATTTTGCTATTAAAAGTTGGTGCAAAAAAATGCACTCTCCTAGGGTAATTGCTTGACAGTATACAACCTTAAACCACTGCTAGTCTCAAAAAATGATACTTGAAAGCTCAAAGATAACTTATTTGATAGCAGGTTTGCACAAGTTATTTGACAATGACTTGAATTTTCTGAGATTCAATCAGTTATCTTTGTGCCATACAGACTTTATTGGGGAAGATTTCCAGACTGGTGGCGGTCGCTTGAGAGTACTTGTATGCATTACCTTGAATCGGAAACCTACAACCTATCCATCAACATTTACAAAACTACTGATTATAGTATAACGAGAAAAGGCAACTTCAAAGATTGAACACATGTTGCTCTAAATATGAGGAAGGGATGGTAAAATGATGTGAAAATGAGTGGTTTGTCTGGTGATTTGATATATCAAAACAAATAAATGTTTATCAATGGCGAAGGCCCAAAAAGTGGATAATGCTCGGCAATTTTTTCCTCCATGCATCCAAATTTTTTGGCATTTTAGTGAAAACATTCTACCAGGATGATGTTGTCGGCATAAAAAAGTTTATGATTTTATATTTATCGTATCTTATTTATTTGTATTTTAACAATCTTTTCAGGTCATACCTGTTCAGGTTCCTCTAATTCACATGACATAGGCGCTCGTACTGGGGTCTGAGCTGTTGGTAGTCTGCGTCGAGAAAGAGCCAGTCTGCTTTGAATTGTCCTCCTCTTTTCTCTGTTTACTCCTGTATCAAACTCTGCATTTGTCTAGAGACGAAAAATACAAGTAAGCAACTCTAATATAGATTTTGTTTGTTCAGTTGAATTTCACAAAGTATTAACATAGTCAACCAGAGAAATCAAAACCAATACACAATTGTTCTCAGAGTCAGACAAAATATGTAGACGATAAATGACATATGTCACATGGAGGGTTTAGGTGCTCGCCTGGTCTGCGTTGATTGTACTATGAGCAGATGATTGGCGACCGATTCCAAACGCACCACCATCTGATACAAAGATTATTGTGAGTTAAAGTACAGATCCAATTACTAGAATAGTCTGTACTAGTATAAGCATTCGATAAAACATTATCTTCTGATTATTATCTTCTTTGCCCATACTCAAAACAAGGTTTCCTGTCATTGTAGTGTTGCGGCACTTGTGACAGAATAGATGCTGAATCGACAGATTTAAACTTTCAAAGATGAAGTTTCAGCTGCTGCAATTTTGTGAGTGTGGTCAAAAAGTTAAATCTACTCTAATTTATAGTAGCACTTGCACATAGCAACTTTAGGCAAACCAGTGAAAGTACCTTAGTTTGTTGATTTTTTATTTTTTTATTTTGCAATTACTAATCGTACGCAAGTTTTAATCCACTGATGAGTTGCACTTATTAAGTGGGATTAGTAGATATGGGTAAAAAGACAATTGATTATTATTTTCTGCTATCTCATCATGTAAAAAAAGAATCTTTTCAGATCAAACACATTAAAAATTAAATATTTGATAAATCCAGGGGAACGTTGGTTTCACCATGTGGACTTATAAGCTTAAGGAAAAAACATAATTGCAATACAATCGTTTTCTGCACTTTTAACATGCAAAAACAACGATTGAATGAGGTCAAAGAGTAAAGACTTGGCCAATGTATTTGAAAAATCAGGATATTTTTTGTTGTTATTTGATTAAAATTGTTTGTAATCCCGAAATGTAATAAAACGCTTCCTTTTTTTAACACAATGACTTCACACTCGGATCTTATTCAGAGGTGGCTAGTAAGATTCAAGTTATGACGGCAACAATGCATCATTAAGGCGGTTATCACATCCAGATACACAGATTAATGACCACGCATTAAACAAATTTTGAAAAACAACCTTTTTGTTGCTTTCAACACCAAAATGTATAAGAGAATTGAACTGTTAGCAAGCAACATGAATGAAAGTAGGGTTTTGATGACTACCTCCAAATCGATGCTGCCCGAACTGGTCATCAATCGGGACTGACTGGTAACTAAGATTAGGGATAATAAATTCTCGTCAGAGGAGATTCCAGGCGTGAGAGGATCAGGTTAAAATCCCTATGAAGCCACATTTTTACCTAAGTGTATTTTACCCACACCCCTGGGTTTTGTGGCATTTATGATATCGGCTTTTCAAGTCATAAAATTCCTTGATGTTATAGTTTGGTGGTCCTATTAAATTTCTTAGAAAATTTAATGCATATTATGAGTATTTTGAGTTTGGTTTGGTATTTTTTGGTATTAATTGGTATGATTGCAGTTTTATTCAGATTGATTGCAGTCATAGACATCTTCCCTCATGTCAAGCTTTCTGATCCACACTACCATAGACTAAGAATATAAGATGAGCACGTATAGCTTATTCAGCAAGTGTGATGAATTGATTTGTAATATGATGCGTCTCAGAGTAAAAACTGCAGATTTGAACTTAGAATTTATTTTTTTGTTTAGTGACCTTGTACTGACCTGTCAAGGGATAAGATCGACATATATGTGAGGATATGGAAAAAAGAAGAAATTAATGGATACCCATAAGGCAAAAGGAAAAAATTTACTTCGCCAGTTGTCTTTTTACAGTTTAATAAGCTTTGTGGTTGGCTAAGTACATGAATGGTATGGAAATACAAATGTCATCAATGTCACAATTGACACAGTCTATCACTTCCACTGCCTTTCATGCCCAAGAGTTGTTGGACAATTCTGAATAATTCTAGAATTGTTCAGAATTGACCCATATATAATTACCCAACCAGCAAAGCCTGGGGGGCACCCCGAACCGAACCACAAGCTTGATCTGATTAGTATCGTTTGAACATATATCAAAAGTACCTCTGCTATTTAGCAGAATCTGTACAAAACGTACATTACAAATCTTTCTAGGTGGAACTGCCTACTACAGTAGAAGAACTGCTACCAGAGCAAAAATAGGTTGGAGTCAATACGGTTATGAGGCATCATTACCTTCAACAAAGTCTGCACAAATTTCCAATTGATATACATAATAAATCACTTTGTCTAACGAAATCATCAAGCTTTACTTTCAAATATCTTCCGTTGCAGTCAAAGCATACATTGAATAATATGTGTATCCTTATTTGATTGGATGGGTTGGTCCATCTCATAGTGATGAGCCTTCAAGATACAAGCCAAGCAACAAAGAATTGTATGGTATTTTTTTTTTTGAAAATTGATTCACAGCTCTTGTAGGTTAAATTGTCATGTACCTTTTGCAATCGTAAGCTCCAGCTAATCTTGAACCAAACAAGCTCTGGTATGAAGAATATTAATATAAGAATCATGATGCAGGGAAGTGATAACCAAACCCCACTGTATCAACCAAATTGCTGGCCATTTTCGCAGTCAACTTCGCTAACAATAGTGTGCACCTGTTCCACACCATTGTTAATGTCTATGAATGATGCACTTGTGACGCCAGACAACTGATTATTTGATCATCCAACAGAGTTATGTCCGGTAAAACATAATTCACAAGTACAACAGTGTTTGGGTGAAGGACCTCATTAAAGCTTCATCAATTAAGATGGCATGCAATTAGTGTCAGCTGACAATAATAATGATCAAACGAATGCCAAGAGTTAGAAGATCGTTGGCTAAGATCATTTTGATAATTTTTTTCTGACTACTATTATCCATTCCAGCGGATCATCAACCTAATTCACAAACATTTTGGACTGTAATGTAATTAAACTCTAATTCAGAACTCACTGAAAACTGTGCACTATGAAACAACAGAACAATGATAAATATCAAGCCAGTTATATTTATTGGGCTTATACTTATTCTGTCTTTGGAGACAGTATTTATAATTTTCAGTACTTGGTCACATTCAGCTTGTATGGAAACAAAGCACGTAAGTGTATATTATTATGTTTTGTGTTACTTCTCGGTTCAAATGGAAAAGTATGCAAATGGTGCTGTTTGACAAACCGCCCAAATTAGCCGGGATTGTCAAGTTGACTTGACAAAAATGGCAAGTCAATATATTTGCATCGTTATGTGTCCTATGTATAAAAGCAGATTCCATATACAGAAAATGTGGGACACTAGTCAATAACCCTGATGTGACCTCCCACGAGGGCTTTCTAATCTCACAAGCGAATATTGAAAGGGTCAATTTTGGCCTGTTTTGAAGCTGATAAAGGAGAATAGCTTTGATAATCCCTACATTGATTTCATGGATGTTTCATTATATATTTGTAGTATCTCCAAGAGAAGGCAGCGGAAAACATCACCAAACAAATCTGCTGGTGCTGTTGATACAAATAACTGCATGATTTCTTGCATGAGTGTGTGCTCTTCACAGCTCCCTCAATGATGGATCAACTTGGAGATCGATGTGAGACCTGAATGTCGAACATCATAGTTATCCTAATACAGACACACCAAGTGTTTGGAAAAAATTCAAAAATACCTGTACATCAAAATACACAATATTTAGAAAGGAAGGGCCAGGTATTAATAGCAAACAATATTCTTATTTATTTTGGAAATTTTGGATAATACGTTATCTACTTCTGGGCCTACTTTTCCAATTGCATTGTTATAGTTAATACAGATTTTGCGTACAGAGGTAATAGCATGGATGATTTATTGCTACAATAAATAATTTAAAATATTTTGACAAATATTTCAAGTATTTTAGGAAACAATATTGCTGGAAAAATACAAAATAACAAAAAACTGATTTATATTTCAAGCAGTTTTAAAATCCAAAGCAAAATGCAAAATATATTTACCTAAATTGTTGAAATTTAATCGATCTAGTTGTTTTCCAATTATGCCTTTAATTATTGTGATAAAATGCTAAGTCAAAACCATAATTTGATGATAATATGCTTTATGATATTGTTATGATTGCAGCAGATAACTGTGTCATAACCCAAGAGAGGGTAGATATGATAGTTGTGTTATCATGATATTATTTGATATATGCATAAATAAACGGTATCAACTTTTCTTGAAGGGTGTTCTAAACGTTCAAAGGCAAGCTGATTAATGGAATACTGCTAAGATTATTCACACACAACAGAAATTATTATAAATCGTATTCTCTATATATGAGCAATAATTGTAATTAGAGTAAATATTAAATAGAAGATTGTTCTCAGTCGTCAGTTACACACTGACATGTCAGTCTTGGATTGACTCCACAGCATGTTGTAGTAGCTGTTGCCACAGAACATGGGATCGTAAGGCTCAGTGTGCCCTGCTGAAAATCAGAAAGAAAAACAGGATGTGACAAAACTCAATCTGATGGGCTATAAGGTGTGAAGTTAACAAGCTATCGATACCCTTCAACCATATTCACCATTCTCATCACTGTAACCAATATAGAACATTATGCATGCACTTATGATCTAGTTTGGTTTCAATTTTAGCTAGCTATGGTGGGAATGCATATTACAAAGTTAAGTGGAGGATTGAATTTTAGCAAGCAATGTGCAAAAGCGCGAATTCTCTGGGGTAATCAATCAAAAATTTACCACCTTTAAACTTTTGCTTCCAGCCTGGTAAATTAAGTTCTAGTTTTTATAGCTCAAAGATAACTGATTGAAGCTTAAATCTCAGGATCCTGATTTTGCATCAAGTTTCCACTAGTTATTTGCCCATTAGATGTTAAAACTATCATTAAACCTTTGATCAGTTAACTTTGTGCTAAACACATTTAATTAGAAAAAGTTTCATAAACTGGTAGAAATAATTTATGAGAAAGAATTTAAATCTAAATTACACCTTAACTGCCAATATTAACTGAAGTACCTGAACAAAGAATCCTGAAGAAAGACAACTCCAAAGATTGGACACATTTTGCTTTGATGAGGAAAGTGATGGTAAAAATCATTAACGATTGCAGATGATGAGCGATTAGGCAAGTACTTTAAGTTAACAGGACAAATGGATGATAATCGCCGGCTGGTGGTCTAATAATTGAATAATGCTGAGCAAATATTTCCCATTATTTATCCCGATTCCCTTGGCATTCTATTGCAGAAATGTCTACCAGGTTAATATTGCCGCCAAAAACAGTGTAAAATATTATCAATGAAAATAACGATCATACCTGTTCAGGTTCCTCTAATTCACATGTCATAGGCATTCGAACTGGGAGCCGAGCTGCCGGTAGTCTCCGTGGTGAGAGAGCCAGTCTGTTGGAAAGTATTTGCCTTTTTTCTCTGTTTACTTCGTTTTCAAATACTGCATTTGTCTGGAGACAGAAATACAAGCTTACTACTACTTCTAATGGAAATGCCTCCTAATGGAAAATATATTTCGAAATGAGTATGCCAGTCAATAAAATTTATTAAAAAAGTGAGTGCAACATGCTTTGTGTGCTCAGTTTCGTTCCACAGAACGCTAACATAATTAACTTAACCATAAATGCCAGGTTGTTGTTACATAGAGGGTTTAGATACTTACCTTTTCTGTGCTGATTGGACTACGAGCATAAGTTTGATGGCCGATTCCAAATGCTTGACCATCTGTTGTAAAGACAATTGTTAATAAAGTTACGCTTCCGATTACTAAAATAGTTTGTACTAGTATAAGCATTTGATAATAGATTATCTTCTGATCATTATTATTCTCTTTGCCCATATTCATTTCAGTATTTCCTATCCTTGCAGTGTTGAATCTTCAGACAAGTTTCAGCTGTTGCAAATTTGTGAGTGTGGTTTAAATGTAAAATCTACTTAAATTTATAGTAGTCCTGCACATAGCGACTTGAGGAAAAAAATGAGAGTAGTAATGTATGTTCAATTTATGATTCTTTTTTTTGCAAATATTCACTGTACGCAATTTATAATCCATTGATGAGTTGCACTTAATAAGCGGGATTTGTATCGATGGGTAAAAAGACATTTGATTACTACTTTCTGCTATCTCATCATGTAAAAAAAGGGATCTTTTACAACTCAAAACCATTAAATATTTGATAAATCCAGGGAATATAGTATTTCATCATGTGGAATTATGAGTTTAGGAAAAACCATTTTTGCAATACAATCGTTTTCTGCAATTTCAACATGTAAAAACAACGATTGTATGAGGCCAAAGACTAATAACTAGATCAATTCATTTGAAAAGTTGGCACATTTTTTATTGTTATTTGATTAAAACTGTTGGTAATCCGGAAATGCAAAACAAAACCGCTTCCTTTTTCGACACAATGACTTCAAACTCCAATTTATTCCAGGAGTGCCTAGTTAGACTCAGTTTATGACGGCAACAATGCATCATTAATTTGGTGATCAACCCCAGGTACAGACTTTTATGACCATTGCATAGCATACCATAGCAACCCTTTTTTTGCTTTCTCCACCAAAACATTTAACAAAATTAAACTGTTAACAAGCAAAATGAATGAATCATGAAAGAAGCAGTATGGTCAGATACAGTGATGACTAGATTGATGATGCCCAAATAGGTCAGCAATGACAGACAGACTAGTTACTAATATTAGGGAACATAATTACTCGTCAGACCAGCTTGCAGACTCCCACGCATTCAAAAAGTTGATCCATTGCCTATCTCATCCCTTAGGCTGACTCCCTTGGACATAGTATATGATTCTCCTAAAGAAGTGCTTGACTAGTTGTCCTCTGCAATTTCTAGATCAGCAATAGCAAAAACTTTGTACCAGCGAATTGATTGCATATAATGAGTATTCTGAGTTTGGTTTGGTATATTTTTGGTATTGATTGGTATGATTGCAGTTTTATTCAGATTGATTGCAGTCAAAGACATCTTGCTTCATGTCCAGCTTTCTAATCCACACTATCATAGACAAAGACTATAAAATGAGCATGTATAGCGTATTCAACAAGTGCGATGAATTTATTTATAATCTGATGCTTCTCGGAGTAAAAACTGCAGATTTTAATTTACAAAAAAAAGATTTTGTTTAGTGACCTCGCACTGACCTGTCAAAGGATAAGAAGACTGACACATTTGTGTGGATAGGCAGAAAATAAGTTAATGGATACCCATAAGGAAAAAAGAACAAATTGGCTTTGGCAGTGTGTTTTTACAGTTTAATAAGCTTTGTGGTTGGCTAAGTACATGCATGGTATGGAAATAAAATGTCATCAATGTCGCACTTGACACAGTCTAACACTGCATCACATCATTAAAACACACTTTTGACCATGGTTCTCTGTGGCAAAAAATTTTCTTACTGCTTTAATGATTGGGTTATATTTTAATGCTACCAAGACTATAGACCAAGACATAGCTTCTACCTTTCTTCTTAAATTGAAGACCCGAAGACTAGATATGCATCAAATCATTAGTCCAGGATGATATTGTCTGCCAAATAAAACAGCGTAAAAGCAAATACATGAATTAGCTGATAGTGGCTCAGAATGTGCAAGAAAGTAAATTGCCCCCCCCCAACCCCATCCACTGCTCTTTTGGTACACATTAACTGTTAATAGAAAATGAATTATCTCCACTTTACTTCAAAAACACTATCTGAAATAACTTCTGGATAATGATACCAATAGCCCTGCAAAGTAGTGGGGACATGTAATGGAGTAGAGAGATTCGAAATCTGGCATACATTAGGCTCTCAGCTCACTGTTCATGTGTATCAATATAACCTCATAGTACAAAAAGAAAACACTAATCATGATGCTGATATACATCACAGCAATATGGTCCTCCCCACGCAAGGTTCCACTTGGCTGATCGGTCACAACAAAGAGGCGCCTTCACTGGGTTGTTACTCTTAAAACTTGCTATCAGCATTTTACCTCTCTCTGCGCCTGGCCCTACCACTTAAATTCATTGGATACAGCCCTGGTAATTCCCATCAACTGTATCATCTATCTGAAAAGTTGTGCGACCAATTAGTATTCTCCCCAACAAAAGGTGGCCAATCCTGAATAAAAAGGATTGGCACGCACAGTTTAGATCAATCCAAACGAATATCTTATATTGGGAGCAATAATCTCTTGCTGTTTGTTTTGTGTAAGTGATTAGACTTTGAATTTTAATTATTTGGCCATCAAATCCAACAGGTCAAACTAACCGGTCACAAACATAGAAGTCAGTATAGTTGATCATCCAATCAATAGAACAATTAATACTAGTTATAAAATATCTATAATTAGTATTGATAATCAATAGAACTTAATCCTCTGATTATTACTACTTCTTCACTTCATCCATCTCAGTTTTCCCAAAATTCTATTCCTGCCTGTCAGGGGATGTCTTATTAACTGATGTATTGCCCTAATTAAAAACACAAACCGAATTGGGCCGTGTACACAACAAGGTGTAGTTGGGTCGCTCTGAGTCTACTCTTTCATGAGTGAGTGGGATATATATTTTAATCAAGGGTTCTATGTGTAGGTACACTTTCTACTTCACTCAAGAGTTAAGATGTTACTTCTTATGATGTGAATAAATGTGCAGTATTGTGGTTACAGATTATATTATATTTATTATCGGGTCTAATATAATTATTCCAGCCATAAGAGTGCCACGATACTCATAAGTTTCACTACACACAGACCAGACAATATTTGTTGTGATTTATGAGCGATGAAATTATTACACCAGCCAAATATAATTATAATTATCACGAGTCATCATTTGCCCTTATTTTTGATTCAATGATACTAAGAAACTGCACATTGTTTTAGTCCCCAGTTGACTTATAATTATCACAAGCTTCATATTGTCTTTACCGATTCTATGATACTGTGATACTGCACTTCCTGTTGTAATAAAATTCTCAAATGATTGCACAATATACTTAATTCAACAAAATATCTATTTGAATGACTGAGCTGCTGAAACTTATTCAATATTTTAGCTCTGGGGATACAGAGGCACCAACAAGGCTTTCGTTAAGTGAACTCTGGTTGCTATGCATAATGTGTAGTCACAGACCACACAATCACAATCACACAACTGTTTGCCAGGTAGGTGTAATGCCCAATTTGTGTAAACCAGACATTGGAAACCATACAAATGAATCAGTTAAAATGTGATCTATCATTGAATTACCCTGACTATTAAATTTAAAACTCAATTAAAAGATTATATATGTATATATATCATTAAAAATTAAACTGCGTCCGTAAATAATCTGACCTGAACTATTCCTCTCATTGGCTCTCGGTAAGTATATGAATGTTCGATGTAAAATTATTTTAATATATTCATTTTATTATGTTAATTCTGCGGCTGTTGAATTAATACAGGTTTAAAAAAATGTTACTCTGCTGCATGACATCACAATGATACTGGTCGGTCAAAATATTATTACTCTGCGTCGCCATGCAAAACTATACTTTTCTGAGGTACAGTCAAAATGCTACAGCTCTGCTCGACAGTCAAAATGCTACTGACTCAAGCTCTAACTGCTGCATATTAGCCACGTGCATATACTTATTGCTTGGCTTATGATGAACACATGCCACAGTTTTGGCAGGCATTTTCACATTCATGATAATACTAGTGTTGTATTAATTTCATTGAAGTTAGCGGTAATTTTTAGTCGTCTTCTCTTGCTTACATCATTAGGTGTGGCGTTAGCAGTTTTGTAATGTAAAGTGTCTAATAGCGGTCAAAAACGGTGTGTGGTATGTGACAGGATATTCATTCAATATTGTCATCATTGTTGGTTTCAATCGCTCGTTCTGGTCAGTATGGATCAAGAGGGGGGGGGGGAGGGGAGTAGCAAAACCCAAAACCATTTACATATAAAACAAACTAGGTCCTCTCGCGCTGAGAGCAAATGCGCTAATTCTCATTGTGGTATATTCATAAACAAAATTAGGGGTTCTCCTATGGTCCTCCTTGCTTTTCACATTGTACATAGTTTGTGAAGATGAAATTCTGGCTTCACCGAGATTTGAACTAGGTCAAACATTGCTATTATTGGAATATTTCAAGGTCAACAAAATTAAAAGATAATACTTCTACTGTCAATTCACAGTACTTCATAAGTGTATATTTGTTGCGATTTTGTTTTTACATCTTTAGGAGTAGAAGATTATCCCAGATCATAAAATGAAAAATAAATGCTTGGAATCACTCTCTGCTTCACAGCAGGTTTCTAGCACCCTTTGCCTTGACAAGCCGAAACAGGCCATAAACATGAAATAACACAAATGGTTTCAGATATTGCTGTACGTTCCACACGAGATAATTCTTTTCTCTTTGAAAGAGTAAGAATTGTTGATTGAATACCTTTTATCATGAACAGCCTTTTTTTCATATTTATATACCAATGCATGTTACAGTACCATACAACTACGTAATGAAAGTCTTTTATTATTATGATGACAGAAAAAGTATTAAAAAAAACAGTCGGCAGTTTTATAAGATTTTCATGGTAAAAAAATTCAATGCTCTACTTGGCATGAATTATTGGTGGTGGAAAAAGTGCCTCTGATAAGGGAAGGTGTCTCCCATTCTCTGATTTATGATGTCACAGTCTCCTGGAAGTGCTTGTTACTTGTATTGCACTATCGGGAGCCTGTGATATAATAATGCAGAGAATTGGACTTACCTTCCCTTCCTTTCTAGAATTGAATTTAGTCTGTCACACATTGGCAGTTCAGTCTCGGATTTACCCCACAGCATGTTGTTACAGCACTCACTTGTTCGCAGCCAGGAATAAGAATAGATGGAAATACCTGGAAATGAAGATAAGAATAGGATGGCCAAGTTGATTAATAGGTGTACAAAATATCAAAGTAAAAATGGTTTGCACTAGATAACTGTGGTGTCATACTGTTGTTACAGTATCACCTATATTCGACCCTAATTCACTGAGTAATAGTGTAAAATATAACTTCACTTTCAATTAAATCTATGACGCAAGATATCAAGTATCATAATACCATAGTACCATAATGTATTACCACTTCTTTGCATCCGCAACAAAACTACTTGGTCAGCCATCAACATATACGCTTGTTATAAAATATCGATAAACAGGCCATGGTCAAAGTTTACATCCGCAACAACACCTTGTGGCATATATGAGGCCTGACTGACCCAAAAGTGATAAGGTCAATCGTTTTACTTCTTCAGTGTGTTAGGGATTCCAGTTTTTGACATAAAAACTTAACAAGCATCTTACCAAAATAATGGAAAGGTTTCAAATTCCCATATTGGTTTGTTTGAACAGCAGTTTAATATAGCCTTACGCAAAGAAGCAAAACAAAAATGCAGCTCTTAGGCAAAATTTATGCATAATTATTGTCATAGCTTGTCATTAATGAACCCTTTTTACTAAGGTCCTATGAAAACAAACATATACTTCTTGAGTTCTCACCACTCCGGATGTCATTATTGACTGTACTGGGGTTTCAGTCGTTGTTGCTCCGCACCATGACGGACAGAATCTGTCAGGAGAGATCTTTGGACTAGATTGTCGCCCTCTGTCGGTACCGTAACTGTTCCTCTTTTCTCTGTTTTGGTCGCTCTCAAAAGCTGTGTTTACCTGAGCACAAAAATACAAGTGAGCAACTGAACCATATAAAGTTCAAATCACAGGATAAACAGCCCAATGAGTATAATCAAAGGAAATACTGAATCACTTCTCGTTTCTCCATCTATTGGCTAAGATCTCACAATCAGGAGGTCCACCATGGCCTCACCTATAGGATGCATTCTAGGATGTATCACACCCTCAGTATGCGGAGTTTTGGGCAACTTGTGTCCATCTTTAGGCAGCCCAACCTCTGTTTTGTCATAAACAGGCTTGATTGTGAAATGACTACTAGTGAGAAGCCTGGTTAAAAAATCGGAATTAGAACAACTTATGTAGACGAAAGGTGGCATCGTCAATATCGATTTTTGAATTGCTCACCTGTTTTTCCTGAACTTTTCTCTGTGCACATGGTTGTGCCCTGATACCGATCACATGACCATCTGTTACATAAATCGTAGCAAGTAAAGTCATACATCCAATCACTAGAATAGTTATTACTAATATGAGCATTTGATAATACTTTATCTTCTGATCAATTTTATCTTTTCCTCCGTTCCTCTCAGTGCAGTTCCCTGTCATTGTACTAATCAAGATCTGAAGCGATTTTTGCTCGTTGTCTTCTGGCGATGAAAAGCTAAGACTGTCACACAACAAAGAATTCTCCTTTATTCATACATTATCTCTGAGTAGCGGCTTGGAATAAATAAACAAAGAAAAAACTTATTGATTGATTTGTCCCATTTACACATTGAAGTCTGGCACTGCATTGCATCGGTTCCTCTTTTTTGACATTAATATGCTACCAATGATTAATCTGTTTACAAATGAGGAACTTGAATCAATTAGTGAAATTTTACGTCCTTGCATATAGCTAATAGGTGTCAAGTCAAGTGTGTGGTAATGCTTTTCTGTATTACCTATGTCAATGTCACCAAGAATTAGCCATTACTTAAACCCAATCAGATAACCTTAACCATAAATTAGCAAAAAATTGCAATCTTTTACCCTCCACATTGAGAAACACTCTTACCATAAAAAAGGTTTAGAAAAGGTTACAGCAACACTTTTTCAGTTTTTTGTCATAGACACAATGAATTGTTGCTGACAATATACGTATTGGTAGTATAGAAACCCATTGAACAATCTATGACCAATTCTAGTCCAATCAAAATTAAGTTTACAACAGTTATCAATTAGGTGTTTGGATCAACTATGGTGACCATGGTGCCTGCAGGATAGCCTTGTGACATAGTCTATCTCTGCAGCACAGCAATAGTGGCGCTACCTTCCATCAAGGGAGGCAACTGCAAGAGTTCAAGGTTATTAGACGGAAAAACCAGTTTTCCATTTAGGCATAAATACTTCCAAATTATGGGTTTCCATTGTTTTGCCCCATGATGCAGAGACGAACATACGGCTCATCAGTTCGCATATGCTGAGAGTGTATGGTGACAGAGAATATTCACTAATTGATGATATGATGGAGTTTCAATTTTAATTAGCAACTTTTCCAGTCAGGTTATTTTTAAAATGTTTGAATCGATAGACGCTGCTATTTTCAATGTTGATTAATCGTTGCTGGTTTCCCTAATGCTTATTTGATCAAATAGATAATCTGCAATCTTGTTCTGTTACTGTTGCTTCAGTAGCAAGAAAAAAAGGAGGTAACTGAGGATACATTTCTCAAAGCAGAGGGTCCTTTGAAACATCTAGTCGCTATTGTTTAGCCATAACAAAATGCGCACAGAGACAACTGTGAATGAAGCAACATATCAAGTTATGTCAATTCCATATTTTTGTGTGATAATGGATAATTTAAGAACCATTCTAGAACCCAGCGGGAGCTTGGTAGTTAAGTTGAATAAAAACTTGAGGTATGGCAACATATTTTATTAGAACATAGCAACAAGCTGTTAGTTTTATACTACTACAAAAAATGAGGTGCCAGATATTTTGATGGCTTCATTTAGATACGGAATCATTTGATTCCTGTACCTGCCCGTAGCAAACTCAGATAACATGTCAACCTAGCTCCTTGTTTCTTTAAAAATAGTTATCTTCAAGTTTGAATGATGCAATGCTAGACTTAATTAGGAACAAGGCTAAATCACCAATTAAATTTCAGGCAATATAAAAAAAGGAAAATGATGTCATTTTGAGGAAACTATTATTGCGATTTGATTTATTATTCATTAATCAAAAAATACAACCTACGTTGGATGTAAAAAAAAATCATTACAATAACCAACCCAGTTAATCGGGTTGGCAGTGATACGATGTCATGGTCATTCCAGAAAAAGATATTGCAACTTGTGTTACTGGAATCTCTTTTCCTGCATCATGCCATCAAAATAACTCCGAAATGAGATGGTGTATCAAGCTTGACCAATTTGATAGCTAGTCATTTATTCAATGTTGTTTGATTTTCTGCACTCTGTTTTCGGGCTAAATAGAAACACATGAGCCTGTGAGTAGTGAATTCCCACAGCATGTCCTTGCCACAGACTGTATGTTACATGCTCCTGGTGGTAGTCGCTGATTGGGGCAGACTGTTTGACAGGCCACTTCACATCCTGGTGGCACCGGTGGAAGCTGTGAAATGAAATGCAAGGAATATACAGTTTATGAAGGAAATTACTGGCTCAAACTTTTAAAAAGACAAATTCATGGTGATTTCAGTAATGATTTATAAAGATGACTGTAGATTGACAATAAAAGCATTGAAGAAATCGGGGTTGTACAATCATTCAATTTTGCCTAAGAATATTGTGGAATTAGTAAAAAAAAATTGTTATCTAAACTGTCCACGTACTCAAATTGAATTGTTAAAAAACAAGAGACATAGACTTAGACCTAGAAACATACTTTATGATAGAAAGAAAAGATGACAATGTATACATACCTGTACACAGGAAGATGATGTAGAAGGTGGTGCGGCAGTAGTGCTGGTAGTGGTTGTGATGGGTGGTGGTGTTGGTTCCCACCATCTTGAAGCTCGTCGCCCGTGGCGCACTCTGGCTACCTCATTGTCGGCTGGGCCAAATGCACCGGAAACCTGCAATATATTGTAAAAGCAGTGAGTTGTTGACTTTTGGCTCTTGATGGATAACGAAAATTGGTAAATGATTGGGACTTTAATTAATATATTTTCGACCATATCAAAAACTGGCAATACTCTACATTCTGCAAAAGTAGCTAGCTGGTATCATTGTGTGAATTTACACCATGAGTTGTTTTAAACCACATTCCCTTCATCATTGATTTGACCAACATCATTGATGGTATTATTTTCTTTCTGTTTCTTTTTTTGTTTCAATTTTTTTCTGGCACTGAGTGCAAAACATTACTGTTACCAAACTCTCTGTCGGTTATCTTTGACCCTAAACTCATCAAAGGGTTCAATACTAAATTACTAGAATAGAAAAATCATAGCAGAATACCAGTACACATTGTAAGCATCAAGCCGATGTTCATCACCTTTAGGATTTAGTGTACATCTGGGGCAAATGCCTCTTTATGGTTAACTGTAAAACAACATGCAGATAATTAGTTGTCTCGTAGTCTTAGTGCTCAGACGGTTGCAATGCGAGTTGTTGGCATTACATCATCAACCATTATCAACCGTGTATCGACCAGATGTACGGGTTGACCATATAGAGGCACTAGCCCCAAAAGCATCTTTGCGCCAATTCCAATGTCAAACAGTGCTGGGCTAAAATTCTGCCAATTGATGAATAAAGACAAAAGCAAGCTTTACCTCAAGTGAATGGCACCAAAGTTTCGGAAAGATTTTCAAAACAGTATAATTTATGAGTAAGAAGAATTAAATTATCGACAACAATTTTGGTAATAATTACTCCAGTGAATAATTTGGATCTTTTCACAGCCCCTTTAGGCGCTCTAACAGTTGGCATGTGTACAAGTTGAATGAATTAGTGATGACACAATGGTTTGCACCCGATGGTTTTTCTAGCGCCATTGATATGAAGGACAAGGATTTTTTCATTATTTTTACCTTTTCTAAGTCATAAATCCCAATGCCCACAAAGTCTTGCCTATCTGGTAGACCTTGTTAATTTGATTCGTAAATTATAGTAATATACATTTAAAAAAAGTCTTTGCTTGACCAGGTTACACTTCAAAGTCACCATCAATTTACATTAAAAACTTCCAAAATGGCTAAAGAGGCATTATTACCATATTGAGAGGCCATGTTCAATCCAAAACAGCACTTGAGGCCATATTCAGATTAAAAGGTTCAACTTAAGTAGATTTTTCCAACAAAAAACATGCACAGAAATATTTAAACAATGCCCTGTTCCACCTGAGTGATGTTTACCTACCTTTTCTGTTTCTGTAATCTCATGACAAGACTGAAGTCCATGAATGAAGAACACCCAGGCATTCAAAGCAACTGAGACCAGTAACGATAAAAGAAGCACGAGGGATATAATTCTGAAGAGTCGCAGATGGGATGAAGATTTGGTCTCCACTTCTCCAATCATATTTGTGGTTCATCTAACCAACAGATTTCACGAGCTGTATACCTACCTATACTTGTTGCTTCCTACTTTGTCAATGAGTGAGTGAGTTTTGTTGTGGTCTGTTTTTTTGTAGTCAGGAAGCAATAATATAGGGTTTAAGAAGATTTATTTATTTTGATCAATCAATCAATCAGACAATAATTTATTTGTTCCACGCTTCCTAGTTGGCATAGCCAATCTTTGTTATCTTTTTAATGGCTTTTCTTCACTTCAATATTTAGTTGCCTTGTCAGGAAAACAGGAAATATTATTTATGGGAACCAATTTCCATCATCATTGATTCTAATGAGAGGATGATCCAATGAGGAGATATCAATGTAAGACAGGAACCCAACCCACAACCGATGCGGCACCACTCGCCTGGTAGTGAATGGTAAGCGCACTAACCGATTGCGCTATCTCGCCATCTCACCATCTCGCCATCCCCAATAGAGAATGGGTCGGCGGCGCAAACTGACATGCCCGCGAAATTCACTACAGAGTTGTGTCCTGTACCTGCGGAAAGGGGCACTTAGAAGGATAAAGGGATTGCAGCAAATTATCTCCCGCAATGCAATATGGAATTAACAGACTGGATAACTCATATCCCAGTTTAGAGCTGCATTGCCATATCCATGTCGTGAGTAACTTAAACTCATGAATTAGGTCGGGAATATGATATTGAAAAAATTGATCCTGTGCAACGATGGACATGTTGCCTTAACTTGTGTAATGAGTGATATGATTACAGCCAGTCCAAGAAGGGACCATCTAGAGCTGCTAAAGAATCTATCGTCAATAATACAAAGAGGGTTGTTTCTTATCAACTGCATAAATGGGTTTATTGTCTACATAAAGAAAAATCAAATCACTCATAACCTATTAAATTAATAAAAAATAAGAAATGAATGTTACAAACACAATAAAATAACCAGCATGACAATTTTACAATTTCACTTCAAAGCAGTAGATGAATATCTTTGCACTGATGAAGGGAGTCAGGTGTGAAGAAAGTCTATCTACATATAGTCACCTGTGAGGTCACACAACCTGGAGCACCAGCTTGTCCTGGTGAACCTGTCTCTCCTGGTATTCCAGTCGCACCTGGTTGTCCTGGAAATCCAGCTGCACCAGGTTGCGCTGGACCAGGCATGCCTGCACTTGTTTGTAGAGGTTCATCTCTGCAGACGAGTCGAGTTGGTCCCTGCACACCTGGTGGTCCCTGCACACCTGGTTGTCCAACAGCTCCGGGCTGTCCTTGGGCACCATCCGCTCCTGGCTGACCTGGAGCGCCACTGTTTGGGCAGAGCGTTCTGAATGCTGTTACACAGCCAACACCTCCAGCTCCCGCTTGTCCTTGCTAAAAGAGCAACAAAGTGAGGTCATGTAAAACTAGCAGGGAGGAGCTATTATATACATGATAGCATCAAAAAGTGAAACTATTTAAACCTGTCATGCACCTGCTATGTTTCAAAATCAGAATCGTTAAACTGCCTATTCAAACAAACAATATCAAAGTGAGGGTTGGCAAGGATTGAGCAAGCTTATGTAGAGGTAGCTCTCCATACCTGATTGTCACAGCCCTGAGTGCCTGGAGTGCAAGGCTGACAAGGTTGAGTACAGCCAGGGCTTCCAGGTGAACATTGGATGTTACAGCCTGGTGCGCCAGGTGGGCAGGTGGTTGTTTGTACGACATCACTGGTGCATCCGGGTGGACAAACTTGAGAATCTGTTGTTGTTCTCCCCCAGCCCCATGCAGACTTCTTCTGACGTATGATAGTGGAATCTGGACCAACCGGACCCTGAACCTTAAGGAGATAATGTACATTAATATTTGTTTTTGTGTCTAGATAAAATATGAGCCATCGATTATTCCTTACCAGTGTGGTCGGAGAGTGAAATTGTTAATAAGCTCCATCAAATACCAGTCAAAATGATGAAATGTTTCAATTTGCTGAATGTTCTTTCCGAATCAATTTTATTCTGAGAATCAAAAGAGAGCAGTCTTACACGAGATATCTTACACAAAACAGGCTACAAGTATTACTTTTCCAATTCAAGTCCAGCAATTGGCTCAATATGCAAATATTGTGTGATGTCTCGCAAGCTCAAAATCAATTTACCATTAGAGAAGGCCACCCTGATATTCAAACTGCTAAAAACAATGTTCCTATGATTAAGACCTGAGAGCACAGGAAAACTTTAAAAGTTCTGACTTCTCTCATTATGACTCACCCCAAAATAATTGTCTCAATATATAAAGCATTGTTGCTCATTTATTGTGTAAGCAAAACTAATGTAGCCGACCCTTTGGGATTCATCTCATTTATGTCAGAGGGGAGAAAACTAACAACAAGACAACTTATTATAGTGCAGAGCAGTATATGTTGCATAATAGTTGTTTACTTTATCGGTTAGCAGCCTGGGAATGGTTCCAATGGTATACACAACCTAGACGACCATGTTACAACTTATATCTAATTCTGCTGGTATAAAACTAAATGGCGTTGTAAGTAAGAACAGCTATTGGCTGAGATGACTGACAGCAAGTCTTATTCAAGATGGTTGGAGTCAAGTCAAGTTTATAAAAACTTCCGGATTTATAAGTTGATTGACAACATTATATAACTAAGGTCCGGAGCTGCATGTCTTCGAGTTGATCACAGCCTACCTAGTATTGAAATTTTTACAGTTTAAGAACCTTGACATATTCTTAAAGTCTATCACCCTTGAAAAAGCCCCTGATATGAGGTATCACTACAATACATACCTCAACTCTCTCAGTATTTGATTGGCAAAAATCCATCTGATTTGTCAGATAAAGGCCAGCGAACAAGGCAGCACAGCCAATCAGTATCAAAGTCAGCACGGATGCCGCAACTCGATAAAATCGCAGGTTCTGTCTCAGTTTTACTGCATCTTCTATAACACCATCATAGTCTAACTTGTCTGCCATGGTGTCCAGTTGGTATGCTATCCAAAAGAGACTTCACAGAAATGACCTGCACCTGCTTGCAATGTCAACCTGTTAATGAAGGCTGAAAATTGGAGGATATGAATTCAAGTTCTTTATTGAAGGTTTTAATGAAAACAAAACAGGAACCAATTCGAATTGATAAACATCACTGTGAGGTTTTTCTAATGTGATATATAGGAGTGGTTGATGGCAGGTGATTGTTGCCAGGTGATTGTTGCCATGGGGAATGCTTCATTAAGGTGTCGTTAATACCATATTGGATGTCCCGTATCAAAGGTTATGACTGATTCATAGGAAGGGAAACAATTTCTTCTGAGTGAAACCGGCAATCACTAATTCCAAAAACAATTCACTAATTCACTAATTCCAAAAACAAAATTTAATTCCACAAACATAACGAAAATCATTTCCTTATGGGTTTTCTAACGTCAGCCATGATAAAACCTTTCAGCATTTCATCATTTGTAGACCCGCACAATACACAGCACTGATTGCTCTTTCTACCCATAATGCACTACTTCAAAAAGAAAATTACCAGTTAGAATGAGATACCTGAAACTTTCTCCGAGGAGCAATCTGATATGTATCAATCATCAAGCCCATAATTAATATTTGATTAACGTTGCATTGCTTCGCCATATTTTGTGTGACATGAAAGGTAGGTAAGCTCATCCATCAGAATTTCTAAGGATGTAGAAAGCAATTAACCTATTAACTCTCAGGCAAATGTATTACTACCAAAATCAAAACTCTTTTCCAAATGAGTGATGAATTAAGCCTCCTAACAAAATCATCTATTATCTATGGCCTTTAAATTTTCTCACTGTTTGCTGGCCCAATGATGGCCAATAATATTGTAGCCTACATGAGTTAGATGATAGATTTGAGAAGGCGAGTGGTCAGACTAGTGACCAGCAGTTATGAGATCAGTGTATAAAACATCGTAATCCGTATTCCCTTCATCAATCATGTCACGTTTCCATGTAATACGCCTGATATCTAACCTTTTCACCTGACCCGATATAACTATAATGTTACCAAGCTCAAACTCCTCTGTCTGTTGTGGTCTACCCTAAACTCATCAAAATGGATGACAGTTAATTAATCATAACAGGACCAGTACACCAGTACACATTGTAAGCTGCATCCATCCTATGTTTATAACCTTTGATATTCAGTTTACAACTGGTCAATACACCAGGTTGATAAACGAATGCACCAACTTGCATCGCAGCCGTCTGAGAACTTAGACTACTAATTACATTCGCTTTGTTTTCCAGTTATCCACATCAAAGAAAAATACAGGCACTCAATAAGCACCAAAAGATTCTGTGTGCCAATAGCTCATATGTCAATCAGTGCTGGGCCATAATTTTAATTAATGAGAAATCTGCTGGCTCATGAGTAAGTACAAGAGCAAACTTCACCTCAAGCCAATGGCACAAAAACTAAAACTAATTTTTGAGTACAATAAATATTAAATTATTGATGACAACAAATTTGGTAATAAGTACTCCAGCCTGTGACATGGATCTTTTCACAGTCCTTCAGGTGTTCTGACAGTTGGCATGAGTACACGGTGAATTAATAAGCGATGATACAACATTGTGCACCTGATGGTTTGTCGTACGACATTGATAGAAGGACTCTAGCTGCTTTCTTATTTTGAGATTATTTTGTTTTATATTACATTTATTTATAAATAAGGAGAGTAGATAACCTCAAATGCAACGGTTTCATCAGAATTTGCAGCAAAAACTAAAATAACCAACGATCATAATAATTGATTTGATATGTTTAAACTTCACATGAAAAAACTACCCGGTAGTAAAATATGTAATCAAACATGGAAGTTAAAAAAATAAAATACAATCGATTCCTTGAAATTTCGAAAAAAGATGATAATGATAGAATGATGAATACTCATGACAAATTAGATGATAAATCAAAACTTCATAGAGACTAATAAAGACTAGCAAAAGATAAATATTTGTATGCCATATTGAAAGGGAGATGTGACAACATTCTAATTATTACAGAATGTACCTGCAATTGACTGGCAACCTGGTATTCCAGCAGCACCGGGTTGTCCAGCAGCGCCAGGAGCTCCAGCTGCTCCTGGTTGGCCAACAGCTCCACGCTGTGCAGGGGTGCCTGGAAATCCAGCTGTGCCTGGTTGTACAGGTTCGTCACGACAGACTATCCTTGTTGTTGCCACTCCTGACCCCCCTGGGGAACCATCACTTCCTGACTGGCCTGAGGCACCATTAGCTCCTCTTGCACCGCTGTTTGGACAGGTTGTAATGAATGCTGGCCTACAACGACCTGCGCCTCCAGGTCCTGGCGCGCCAGTCTGCAATATCGAAACACATCCGAATTAAAATCTGAAAACTGAAGCGATTTGAGGAGAAAGCAATTTTTCAAATTTCCTACATCATATTTTGTTTGTTTATACTTTAATTTCCAGACAGCACTCGCAAATGAGACAGTGATTACAATTTGATTTAAGAGCAATGGTCAATGTTTAGCTCAAAAAATAAAACTATGTATATAGTATGTGTTCTTTTAATTCAAAATACACAATATCAAAGCATCTATTACACTTAAATGTGCCATCGGTGTTTATCATGTCAGTTTTAAAACATTTAAGTAAGGAGGAAGAAAGACAACTTACAACCTGACCAGAAAATCCTCCTGGTCTGCCCCTCTTCTGACGGAGAATAGTGGTATCTGAGCTAGCAGCCCCCTGAACCTAAAATAGATGCAGAACTTATATGACAACAATGACTGTCTCAAAGTCAGGTCATGCAAAAATTGATTTGATGGGACTCAAAATAAAAATCTTTATTGTAATGTTTCTTATTGCAGGAGACAGCTCAAAAAAGAGTATTGTTTGAAATTATCGCATTCGTGTCAATGGGGAGAAAACTCATCCATAGACAAACAGCCCCTTAGACAAACAGCCCTTAGGAAAGCAACAACAAAATTAATTGCTAAGCATCTTGGCATTAACACATTGATCAATTTTCTCAAATCATGATATTTCTCTAACAGTAGAGGGTGGGTAATGGATTTATTTCAATTGAATACAAATCATATTGAACACCAGTACCAGACATTTTAGAGCTAAACGGCCCGAAATTATTTATAACAAAGGTCTGGCCCGATATACCTGAAATTCGTGCTCTTTGCAATTACTGAATCGATTTATTCTGACTCATTGTGCCAACAAAAGCTAATCAAGTTACGGGTGTAGGTATTTTAGCTTGCTAAGTGTGGCTTAATTGAGGTGATTGCAAACAAAGCTTATATCGTAACCATCCTTCCCAAAGACTTACTTTCTAACTGCTCCTCGCAAAAGAACCTGGGGGGTTATACAAAAGCCATCATTGGTGGTAGTCTTTCTATTTGATTGCTGTTGGTGATTTGGCCACTGACAATATTAAACATACCTCGACTCCCTCAGTATTTTGCTTACACAGCTCCATCCGATCTGTCAGATAAATACCGGCAAACAGGGCAGCACCGCCCAGCAGCATCAAAGTCAGAACGGCTATCACAGCTCGATGAAACCGCAAGCTTTGTCTCAGTTTTATTTCAACTGCCGCAAGGCTATCAGAGTCTAACTTGTCAGCCATGTTTTCGAGATTTCACAATGAATTCCGGAGGCTTAAAAAATAACAAGCACCTGCTTGAAATGTCAACCTGCTAATGACAGTTGCAGACCTGCAAAGTGAAGATCTGTAAAATTATGACTCATTCTTCGTGACTTTGCACAGAACAAACAGGAACCAAAAATCATACTCGAAATAAATATCGTTTTTTATTTTTTCCTTCATGGAAAAATAACAAATAGAGTGGGTGATTGCAGGTGAGCGTTGCCGTGACAACTGCTCTGCAAAAGTGTTATTATTAGCATGCTGTACTAATTTATCCAATCTAATCAGTTTATCAATTTATCTAATTTAACCACCGAAATGTAGGAAAGTGCAGATTTTCTCACAGGTGACTGATGCAGGTGGAATTTGCATTATACGCCCCAAGGGACACAACTTATTAGCATTTTTTCTAAAACGATTCAAACATTAAAAAAAAAGTTCCTTATCCATGTAAGTGGGGCACTTTTCTGTGACCGTGTGACAAGGCTATTTTCTTTTATTACATTTGTCACAGAGATGGTGCAATATTGAGCAATCTAGTTAGCATCACGTACATGTACTTAGTGTAAGCTTCTGAGAACTTAACAATACACATGAAAGGGTCCCTGATAGCAATTTTTTGAATATTCAATGTACCCGGAACGCTTTTCTTTCCACTCATTCTTCAGCAAACTCACAACAACTAAGCAGTTCTGCTGCATTTCAAAAATTATCTAGATGACTCAATAAGAATAAAAAGCCTCAGTGCCACTTTTAGCGACATTGGGAACAGATTCACCCTATAGCGTTACACTAGTAAAAATAAACATGATTTCATCGCAAACCGGAATGCAGTTGTGCTGCAAAAATAATTGCACCGAAGTCTTGATATCTGAAATTGTTAATTGGTGACTGGCCTCTGAAAGTAAACAAAATCTTAGAGCCATCAGATTGTACCACATGGGGAATAAATCTAAAGTCTAAAGTCATTTAGGAGTATGAAGATAGATAGAGGTATGCACCAAAGGCTAGGTAGGAAAGCAATTTTCAGATTTTTTTAAAGTTTAAAGGTTGGTTATCTGAAATTATTAAGTGGTGACTGGCCTCTTCAAGTAAACAAAACCTTACCATGATTGGTTGCTCATCACCCTATCAGGCTCTCGCCGGTTGGTTATTCTCGGTAGAAGAGGCAATAGTGGTTATTAAACAGAAGGAAGTAAAAACATAAATACACAGAGGGATTCTCAAGAAAAGATAATTTGTACACCTTGTCAAGGAAGCACTTATTTATGGATAATTTTTAGCCGTAACCATAGTGCTATATAGATTAAATATGTTAGTCAAATTGCAGGTTAATGTGTCTGTCTGTTGACTTATAAATTACATCCATTGAGGGCAGTTACGCAAGCTTGTTGGCGGCTTCATGTGCGCTAACAAAAATAAACAAGAACAGGTTTTGAACTGAGGACCTAGGACACTGTATCATAAGTTGGATTCAATCTGCCTGCACGCGAATCGAGGACAGGAGCAATCCAGGCTTCCATTACCTGCATTCTAGACCAGAATTGATCAGAGTTATCAATATTGCCTACATAAATTCCTCGTACCCTTTGCTAAGTCCTCTTGGATAACATGAAGCAGAAACTCACTCTTGTCACGATATCATTATCAGTGTTTAGGATTTCGAGGTAACCATAATGAGTTGTTGCATAATTATCAAAAAGGAAAGTTTATTAATATCCTATAACTCACATTTTTTCAAATATGAATAATAGATCAAAACAAAACAGAAAAATGTTTGATACCGTAAATTTTGATAAATCTGAAAAAAAAGAAGCTGTATTAAATACTCTTCTGTTCCAATAAGCGTTTCAAATTCTATGACTGTTAACACATGATGGTTTCATTAGTTGAAACCAATTCTCAATTGATTCATGATACAGGTAAAAATGCCAGAAAAAACAATTCCGTTTCAACTTTTACTATGCATTATCTGGACAGATAGTCACAGGAAAGGTACTGCACTCAGCCAGCTGACTGTCCTTTGATAGGTGCGCTCAGACTATTATGTGGGTTGTATGATGCCGACAGTCCTAGTTTTGCTTGCATCCTCAATGAAGCTGCGTTGAGCGGTACTGAAGCGTCATGACAAATGATATCTGTTCTACGTGTGAGAATATTCCGGCAAACAGTTCTCATCCCAGAAATACATCTTGAATCATCTGTCATCACCTGCAAAGAAAAAATATTAGTTGATAGGACAGGATTTCATCATCCTTTGTCATCAATTGCCAAAATTTTCCCATGATTGATTATTTTCCAGGGAAATAACACAGGAAAGATCCCCCAAGGAAAAAACCGCTGCTATGATTATGTAGTTTTACCAATTTATTGTGGTTTGTGTCGCCATCTGGGAGCAAATTGATTAATCAAAATTATACAAAAATCTGCATAATTATTTCCCTCTTTAATAGAGTTCATGCATTTCAGAGTTCACCAAAGTGGGCCCTCATCTCAAACCTAATTATATTTAATAACAATGCTTTGTTATTTGTGAGTATATGTCCAAATCATTTTCTGTTGAGTAAGTTATATATAATATTGATCTATTGGTTTAAATTTTTAAATGGAGATGGATTGTTTCAAACATTTTTAATAAATTATTGGCTAATGTCCCCAGGACCGTACCTATCGATTTTTGTCGATTTCTTACAAAAAACCTCGACAGAATACGCATCGTCACAGGGAGCTAATATTCATATGAGATAAAGGGACGTCATTTCGAACCTCAAAACAGTGTTTCAAGCGTTTCTAAGCGAGTAAAGAATTCTGCCCAAATATTGGCTAATTTCCCCACGACCGTACCTATTGATTTTTGTCGATTTCTTACGAAAAACCTCGACAGAATACGCATCGTCAGAGGGAGCTAATATTTTATATGAGATATAGGGACGTCATTTCGAGCCTCAAAACAGTGTTTCAAGCGTTTCTAAGCAAGTAAAGAATTCTGCCCAATTATTGGCTAATTTCCCCAGGACCATACCTTTCCATTTTTGTCGATTTCTTGCAAAATACCTCGGCAGAATACGCGTTGTCACAGGGTGCTAATATTTTATATGAGATATAGGGACGTCATTTCGAACCTCAAAACAGAGTTTCAAGCGTTTCTAAGCCAGTAAAGAATTCTGCCCAACTATTGGCTAATTTCCCAGGACCGTACCTATCGATTTTTGTCGATTTCTTACAAAATACCTCGACAAAATACGCTCGCCACAGGGAGCTAATATTTTATATGAGATATAGGGACGTCATTTCAAACCTCAAAACAGTGTTTTAAGTGTTTCTAAGGGAGTAAAGAATTCTGCCCAATTATTTGCTAATTTTCCCAGGACCGTACCTATTGATTTTTGTCGATTTCTTACAAAATACCTCGACAGAATACGCATCGTCACAGGGAGCTAATATTTTATATGAGATATATGGACGTCAATTCGAACCTCAAAACAGTGTTTCAAGCGTTTTTAAGCGAGTAAAGAATTCTGCCCAATTATTGGCTAATTTCCCAAGGACCGTACCTATCGATTTTTGTCGATTTTTTGCAAAATACCTCCACAGAATACGCATCGTCACAGGGGGCTAATATTTTATATGACATATAGGGACGTCATTTCAAACCTCAATACAGTGTTTCAAGCGTTTCTAAGCAAGTAAATAATTCTGCCCAATTATTGGCTAATTTCCCCAGGATCATACCTATCGATTTTTGTCGATTTCTTACAAAATACCTCGACAGAATACGCA
The DNA here is from genome assembly GCA_914767715.1 of Membranipora membranacea. NCBI lineage: Eukaryota > Metazoa > Bryozoa > Gymnolaemata > Cheilostomatida > Membraniporidae > Membranipora > Membranipora membranacea. Next base: position 12,351,082 of record OU612072.1, on the reverse strand, counting down.
TCGTCACAGGGAGCTAGTATTTATATGAGATATAGGGACGTCATTTTGAACCTCAAAGCAGTGTTTCAAGCGTTTCTAAGCAAGTAAAGAATTCTGCCCAATTATTGGCTAATTTCCCCAGGACCGTACCTATCGATTTTTGTCGATTTCTTACAAAACACCTCGAGAGAATACGCTCATCACAGGGAGCTAATATTTTATATGAGATATAGGGGCGTCATTTCGAACATCAAAACAGAGTTTCAAGCGTTTCTAAGCGAGTAAGGAATTCTGCCCAATTTCTTGCTAATTTTCCCAGGACCGTACCTATTGATTTTTGTCGATTTCTTACAAAATACCTCGACAGAATACGCTCGTCACAGGGAGCTTATATTTTATATGAAATATAGGGACGTCATTTCAAACCTCAAAACAGTGTTTCAAGCGTTTCTTAGCGAGTAAAGAATTCTGCCCAATTATTGGCTAATTTCCCCAGGACCGTACCTTTCAATTTTTGTCGATTTTTTGCAAAATACCTCGACAGAATACGCGTCGTCACAGGGAGCTAACATTTTATATGAGACATAGGGACGTCATTTCGAACCTCAAAGCAGTGTTTCAAGCGTTTCTACTCAAGTAAAGAATTCTGCCCAATTATTGGCTAATTTCCCCAGGACTGTACCTATCGATTTTTGTCGATTTCTTACAAAATACCTCGACAGAATACGCATCGTCACAGGGAGCTAATATTTTATATGAGATATAGGGACGTCACTGCGAACCTCAAAACAGACTTTCAAGCGTTTCTAAGCGTGTAAGGAATTCTGCCCAATTTTTGTCAATTCATTACAAAATACTTCGGTAGAATACGCATCTTTACAGGTAGCTAATATTCTATATGAGATATAGGGGCGTCATTGCGAACCTCAAAACAGAGTTTCAAGCGTTTCTAAGCGAGTAAAGAATTTTGCCCAACTATTGGCTAATTTCCCCAGGACCGTACTTATCGTTTTTGGCGATTTCTTACAAAATACCTGGACAGAATACGCGTCGTCACAGGGAGCTAATATTTTATATGAGATAAAGGGACGTCATTTCGAACCTCAAAACAGAGTTTCAAGCGTTTCTAAGCGAGTAAAGAATTCTGCCCAATTATTGGTTTTGTGGCATTTATGATAGCGGCATTTCAAGTCATAAAATTCCTTGAAGTGATAGTTTGGTGGTCCTATCAAATTTCTCTGAAAATTAAATGCGTATTATGATTATTTTGAGTTTGGTTTGGTATTTTTTTGGTATTAATTGGTATGATTGCAGTTTTATTCAGATTGATTGCAGTCATAGACATTTTCCCTCATGTCTAGCTTTCTAATCCACACTATCATAGACTAAGACTATAAGATGAGCACGTATAGCTTATTCAGCAAGTGTGATGAATTGATTTGTAATCTGATGCTTCTCGGAGTAAAAACTGCAGATTTGAACTTAGAATTTTTTTTTTTTTTTAGTGATCTTTTACTGACCTGTCAAAGGATAAGATCGACATATATGTGAGGATATGGAAAAAAGAAGAAATTAATGGATACCCATAAGGCAATAAGAAAAAAATTTACTTCGCCAGTTGTGTTTTTACAGTTTAATAAGCTTTCTGGTTAGCTAAGTACATGAATGGTATGGAAATAAAATGTCATCAATGTCGCACTTGACACAGTCTATCACTTCCACTGCCTTTCATGCCCAAGAATTGTTGGACAATTCTGAACAATTCTAGAATTGTTTAGAATTGACCCATATATAATTACCCAACCTGCAAAGCCTGGGGGGCAGCCCCGAGCCGAACCACAAGCTTGATCTGATTCGTACCGTTTGAACATATATCAAAAGTACCTCTGCTATTTAGCAGAATCTGTACAAAAAGTACATTGCAAATCTTTCTAGGTGGAACTGACAACTACAGTAGAAGAACTGCTACCAGAGCAAAAATAAATTGGAGTGGCGGAGCTCGGCTACATATAAACAACATGTAGCGCAACTCGGCTAAATGTGGTCTGTTCGTGTCGCAGCTCAAACAGTTTAAAGTATTGTTGCCAAGAGCACATAAAACTCAAATTAGATGGTCTGTCACTATCCAGGTTGGAGTCAATACGGTTATGAGGCATCATTGCCTTCAACAAAGTCTGCACAAAATTCCAATTGATATTCATAATAAATCACTTTGTCTAACGAAATCATCAAGCTTTACTTTCAAATATCTTTTGTTGCAGTCAAAGCATACATTGAATAATATGTGTATCCTTATTTGATTGGATGGGTTGGTCCATCTCATAGTGATGAGCCTTCAAGATACAAGCCAAGCAACAAAGAATCGTATGATAAAATTTTTTTTAGAAACTTGATTCACAGCTCTTGTAGGTAAAATTGTCATGTATCTTTTGGAATCGTAAGCTCCAGCTAATCTTAAACCAAACAAGCTCTGGTATGCGGGAAGAATATTAATATAAGAATAATGATGCAGGGAAGTGATAACCAAAACCCACTGTATCAACCAAATTGCTGGCCGTTATCCGCAGTCAACTTTGCTCACAATAGTGTGCACCTGTTCCACACCATTGTAAATGCCTATGAATGATGTGACTTGTGACGGAAATCGCCCAAAACGGCCCGCGGCCATAAACAGCCTGAGGCCCAAAACGGCCCGCGGCCCAAAACGGCCCAGCATGTTTTAGTATGCAGTTGACTTATAATTATCACAAGCTTCAAACTGTCTTTACCGATTCCATGATAATGTGATACTGCACTTCCTGTTGTATCAAAATTCTCAAATGATTGCACAATATATTTAACTCAACAAAATATCTATTTGAATGACTGAGCTGCTGAAATTTATTCAATATTTTAGCTCTGGGGATACAGAGGCACCAACAAGGCTGTCGTTAACTGAACTCTTGTTGCTATGCATATGTGTGTAGTCACTGACCACACAATTGTGACTACTGTTTGCCAGGTAGGTGTAATGCCCAATTTGTGTAAACCAGACATTGGCAACCATACAAATGAATCAGTTAAAATTTGATCTATCATTGAATTACCCTGACTATTAAATTTAAAATTCAATTAAAAGAATATATATATATATCATTAAAAATTAAACTGCGTCCTTAAATAATCTGACCTGAACTATTCCTCTCATTGGCTCTCGGTAAGTATATGAATGTTTGATGTAAAATTATTTGAATATATTCATTTTATTATGTTAATTCAGCGGCTGTTGAATTAATACAGGTTTAAAAATGTTACTCTGCTGCGTGACATCACAATGATACTGGTCGGTCAAAATATTATTACTCTGCGTCGCCATGCAAAATTATACTTTTCTGAGGTACAGCCTAAATGCTACAGCTCTGCTCGACAGTCAAAATGCTACTGACTCAAGCTCTAACTGCTGCATATTAGCCACGTGCATATACTTATTGCTTGGCTTATGATGAACACATGCCACAGTTTTGGCAGGCATTTTCACATTCATGATAATACTAGTGTTGTATTAATTTCATTGAAGTTAGCGGTAATTTGTAGTCGTCTTCTCTTGCTTACATCATTAGGTGTGGCGTTAGCAGTTTTGTAATGTAAAGTGTCCAATAGTGGTCAAAAACGGTGTGGTATGTGACAGGATATTCATTCAATATTGTCATCATTGTTGGTTTCAATCGCTCGTTCTGGTCAGTATGGATCAAGAGGGGGGGGGGGAGGGGAGTAGCAAAACCCAAAACCATTTACATATAAAACAAACTAGGTCATCTCGCGCTGAGAGAAAATGCGCTAATTCTCATTGTGGTATATCCATAAACAAAATTAGGGGTTCTCCTATGGTCCTCCTTGCTTTTCACATTGTACATAGTTTGTGAAGATGAAATTCTGGCTTCACCGAGATTTGAACTAGGTCAAACATTGATATTATTGGAATATTTCAAGGTCAACAAAATTAAAAGATAATACTTCTACTGTCAATTCACAGTACTTCATAAGTGTATATTTGTTGCGATTTTGTTTTTACATCTTTAGGAGTAGAAGATTATCCCAGATCATAAAATGAAAAATAAATGCTTGGAATCACTCTCTGCTTCACAGCAGGTTTCTAGCACCCTTTGCCTTGACAAGCTGAAACAGGCCATAAACATGAAATGACACAAATGGTTTCAGATATTGCTGTACGTTCCACACGAGATAATTCTTTTCTTTTTGAAAGAGTAAGAATTGTTGATTGAATACCTTTTATCATGAACAGCCTTTTCATATTTATATACCAATGCATGTTACAGTACCATACAACTACGTAATGAAAGTCTTTTATTATTATGATGACAGAAAAAGTATTAAAAAAACCAGTCGGCAGTTTTGTAAGATTTTCATGGTAAAAAAATTCAATGCTCTACTTGGCATGAATTATTGGTGGTGGAAAAAGTGCCTCTGATAAGGGAAGGTGTCTCCCATTCTCTGATTTATGATGTCACAGTCTCCTGGAAGTGCTTGTTACTTGTATTGCACTATCGGGAGCCTGTGATATAATAATGCAGAGAATTGGACTTACCTTCCCTTCCTTTCTAGAATTGAATTTAGTCTGTCACACATTGGCAGTTCAGTCTCGGATTTACCCCACAGCATGTTGTTACAGCACTCACTTGTTCGCAGCCCGGAATAAGAATAGATGGAAATACCTGGAAATGAAGATAAGAATAGGATGGCCAAGTTGATTAATAGGTGTACAAAATATCAAAGTAAAAATGGTTTGCACTAGATAACTGTGGTGTCATACTGTTGTTACAGTATCACCTATGTTCGATCCTAATTCACTGAGTAATAGTGTAAAATATATCTTCAATTTCAATTAAATCTATGACGCAAGATATCAAGTATCATAATACCATAGTACCATAATGTATTACCACTTCTTTGCATCCGCAACAAAACTACTTGGTCAGCCATCAACCTATACGCTTGTTATAAAATATCGATAAACAGGCCATGGTCAAAGTTTACATCCGCAACAACACCTTGTGGCATATATGAGGCCTGACTGACCCAAAAGTGATAAGGTCAATCGTTTTACTTCTTCAGCGTGTTAGGGATTCCAGTTTTTGACATCAAAACTTAACAAGCATCTTACCAAAATAATGGAAAGGTTTCAAATTCCCATATTGGTTTGTTTGAACAGCAGTTTAATATAGCCTTACGCAAAGAAGCAAAACAAAAATGCAGCTCTTACGCAAAATTTATGCATAATTATTGTCATAGCTTGTCATTAATGAACCCTTTTTACTAAGGACCTATGAAAACAAACATATACTTCTTGAGTTCTCACCACTCCGGATGTCATTATTGACTGTACTGGGGTTTCAGTCGTTGTTGCTCCGCACCATGACGGACAGAATCTGTCAGGAGAGATCTTTGGACTAGATTGTCGCCCTCTGTCGGTACCGTAACTGTTCCTCTTTTCTCTGTTTTGGTCGCTCTCAAAAGCTGTGTTTACCTGAGCACAAAAATACAAGTGAGCAACTGAACCATATAAAGTTCAAATCACAGGATAAACAGCCCAATGAGTATAATCAAAGGAAATACTGAATCACTTCTCGTTTCTCCATCTATTGGCTAAGATCTCACAATCAGGAGGTCCACCATGGCCTCACCTATAGGATGCATTCTAGGATGTATCACACCCTCAGTATGCGGAGTTTTGGGCAACTTGTGTCCATCTTTAGGCAGCCCAACCTCTGTTTTGTCATAAACAGGCTTGATTGTGAAATGACTACTAGTGAGAAGCCTGGTTAAAAAATCGGAATTAGAACAACTTATGTAGACGAAAGGTGGCATCGTCAATATCGATTTTTGAATCGCTCACCTGTTTTTCCTGAACTTTTCTCTGTGCACATGGTTGTGCCCTGATACCGATCACATGACCATCTGTTACATAAATCGTAGCAAGTAAAGTCATACATCCAATCACTAGAATAGTTATTACTAATATGAGCATTTGATAATACTTTATCTTCTGATCAATTTTATCTTTTCCTCCGTTCCTCTCAGTGCAGTTCCCTGTCATTGTACTAATCAAGATCTGAAGAGATTTTTGCTCGTTGTCTTCTGGCGATGAAAAGCTAAGACTGTCACACAACAAAGAATTCTCCTTTATTCATACATTATCTCTGAGTAGCGGCTTGGAATAAATAAACAAAGAAAAAACTTATTGATTGATTTGTCCCATTTACACATTGAAGTCTGGCACTGCATTGCATCGGTTCCTCTTTTTTGACATTAATATGCTACCAATGATTAATCTGTTTACAAATGAGGAACTTGAATCAATTAGTGAAATTTTACGTCCTTGCATATAGCTTATAGGTGTCAAGCCAAGTGTGTGGTAATGCTTTTCTGTATTACCTATGTCAATGTCACCAAGAATTAGCCATTACTTAAACCCAATCAGATAACCTTAACCATAAATTAGCAAAAAATTTCTAAGCGAGTAAAGAATTCTGCCCAATTATTGGCTAATTTCCCAAGGACCGTTTTTATCGATTTTTTGTCGATTTCTTGCAAAACACCTCGACAGAATACGCATCGTAACAGGGAGCTAATATTTTATATGAGATATAAGGACGTCATTTCGAACCTCAAAACAGAGTTTCAAGCGTTTCTAAGCAAGTGAAGAATTCTGCCCAATTTTTGGCTAATTTCCCCAAGAACGAACCTATCGATTTTTGTCGATTTCTCACAAACTACCTCGACAGAATACGGATCCTCACGGGAGCGAATATATTATATGAGATATAGGGACGTCATTTCGATCCTCGAAACAGTGTTTCAAGCGTTTTTAAACGAGTAAAGAATTCTCCAAAATTCTTGGCTTATTTCCCAAGGACCGTACCTATCGATTTTTGTCGATTTCTTACAAAATACCTCGACAGAATACGCATCGTCACAGAGAGCTAATATTTTATATTGGACGAAGGGAGGTCATTTCGAACCTTAAAACAGAGTTTCAAGCGTTTCTAAGCGAGTAAAGAATTCTGCCCAATTATTGGCTAATTTCCAAAGGACCGTACCTATCGATTTCTGTCGATTTCTTACAAAATACCTCGACAGAATATTGATCGTCACAGGGAGCCAATATTTTATATGAGATATATGGACGTCATTTCGAACCTCAAATCAGTGTTTCAAGCGTTTTTAAGCGAGTAAAGAATTCTGCCCAATTATTGGCTAATTTCCCATGGACCGTACCTATCGATTTTTGACGATTTCTTACAAAATACCTCGACAGAATGGGGATTGTCACAGGGAGCTAATATTTTATATGAGATATATTGACATCATTTCGAACCTCAAAACAGTGTTTCAAGCGTTTCTAAACGAGTAAAGAATTCTGCCCAATTATTGGCTAATTTCCCCTGGCCCGTACCTTTCGATTTTTGTCGATAACTTACAATATACCTCAACAGAATATGCATCGTAACAGGGAGCTAATATTGTATATGAGATATAGGGACGTCATTTCGAACCTCAAAACAGTGTTTCAAGCGTTTCTAAGCGAGTAAAGAATTCTGCCCAATTATTGGCTAATTTCCCCAGGACCGTGTCGCATATTCGACCCACTTGGGGCCGGATACCCGAGCAGAACAGACACCACTATTTTATTCATTTGGCTCATGTTTATTTTGTATGGAGTTAACTTCTTCCGGTTGAGGAAGAAGGCAACTCCATACAAAAAGTGTTTTGTTTACCTAATCAAATTTATTCACAACATTGTTCTTTAGAATTTTCTTACAAGCAGATGTTAGTTCAATTTACTAATGACTCAAAGTTGAGATGCCTTCCGACATTAAAATAAGACTTTATTTTGATTAAATGGTGGAAATAAGTTTAAACAGTCATTGTAAAAAATAAACCATGCTCTATCATACCGTCAAAGTTTCCTGTGCAAAAGGTCAGAATAGGTCAACTCCAAAACAGTAAGTCGTAGTATGCTCCAAAATGGTAATATGCTCCAAAATAATAGTAATACGCTCCAAAATAGTAATATCAAAATATTGCAGAGTGATATGCTGCTGAGGGCTCTCCAAAAAGAACTGACTTGCCTTGATGTTCCCCCGGTTTTTATATGCACAGGGGTTCACCACGGCGGGCGCGCATGGCCAAAAAACCGGAAATTGCATCCGCCCATCCTCTTGACAAAAGCGGAGATTTGATCCAGATTTTGTTTCTGATAAAAAGTCTTTAATTATCTATATCATTTAAATGTCAGCGCCTAAAAGGCGGAGGTTGGACTTTAATTATATACATTATTCTGCAGTGGTTGACGTCAACCGGTATCACCTGGCTCCATTCTCGTTATCTGAAATCTCCTGAGCTGTGAGAACTTGAGATCTCACAACCGTACCTATCGATTTCTGTCGATTTCTTACAAAATACCTCGACAGAATACGCATCGTCACAAGGAGCTAATATTTTATATGAGATATAGGGACGTCATTTCGAACCTCAAAACAGTGTTTCAAGCGTTTCTAAGCGAGTAAAGAATTCTGCCCAATTATTGGCTAATTTCCAAAGGACCGTACCTATCGATTTCTGTCGATTTCTTACAAAATACCTCGACAGAATATGGATCGTCACAGGGAGCCAATATTTTATATGAGATATATGGACGTCATTTCGAACCTCAAATCAGTGTTTCAAGCGTTTTTAAGCGAGTAAAGAACTCTGTCCAATTATTGGCTAATTTCCCAAAGACCGTACTATCGATTTTTGTCGATTTCTTACAAAATACCTCGACAGAATACGCATCGTCACAGGGAGTTAATATTTTATATGAGATATAGGGACGTCATTTCGAACCTCAAATCAGTGTTTCAAGCGTTTTTAAGCGAGTAAAGAACTCTGTCCAATTATTGGCTAATTTCCCCAGGACCGTACTATCGATTTTTGTCAATTTCTTGCAATATACCTCGATAGAATACGCATCGTCACAGGGACCTAATATTTTATATGAGATATAGGGACGTCATTGCGAACTTCAAAACAGGGTTTCAAGCGTTTCTAAACGAGTAAGGAATTCTGCCCAATTATTGGCTAATTTCCCCAGGACCATACTATCGATTTTTGTCAATTTCTTGCAAAATACCTCGATAGAATACGCATCGTCACAGGGAGTTAATATTTTATATGAGATATAGGGATGTCATTTCGATCCTCAAAACAGTGTTTCAAGCGTTTTTAAACGAGTAAGGAATTCTGCCCAATTATTGGCTAATTTCCCCAGGACCATACTATCGATTTTTGTCAATTTCTTGCAAAATACCTCGATAGAATACGCATCGTCACAGGGAGTTAATATTTTATATGAGATATAGGGACGTCATTTCGAACCTCAAATCAGTGTTTCAAGCGTTTTTAAGCGAGTAAAGAACTCTGTCCAATTATTGGCTAATTTCCCCAGGACCGTACTATCGATTTTTGTCAATTTCTTACAAAATACCTCGACAGAATACGCATCGTCACAGAGAGCTAATATTTTATATTGGACGAAGGGAGGTCATTTCGAACCTTAAAACAGAGTTTCAAGCGTTTCTAAGCGAGTAAAGAATTCTGCCCAATTATTGGCTAATTTCCAAAGGACCGTACCTATCGATTTCTGTCGATTTCTTACAAAATACCTCGACAGAATATGGATCGTCACAGGGAGCCAATATTTTATATGAGATATATGGACGTCATTTCGAACCTCAAATCAGTGTTTCATGCGTTTTTAAGCGAGTAAAGAACTCTGTCCAATTATTGGCTAATTTCCCCAAGACCGTACTATCGATTTTTGTCAATTTCTTGCAAAATACCTCGATAGAATACGCATTTGTCACAGGGAGCTAATATTTTATATGAGATGTAGGGACGTCATTGCGAACCTCAAAACAGAGTTTTAGGCGTTTCTAAGCGAGTAAGGAATTCTGCCCAATTATTGGCTAATATCCCCGGGACCGTACCTATCGATTTTTGTTAATTTCTTGCAATATACCTCGATAGAATACGCATCGTCACAGGGACCTAATATTTTATATGAGATATAGGGACGTCATTGCGAACTTCAAAACAGGGTTTCAAGCGTTTCTAAACGAGTAAGGAATTCTGCCCAATTATTGGCTAATTTCCCCAGGACCATACTATCGATTTTTGTCAATTTCTTGCAAAATACCTCGATAGAATACGCATCGTCACAGGGAGTTAATATTTTATATGAGATATAGGGATGTCATTTCGATCCTCAAAACAGTGTTTCAAGCGTTTTTAAACGAGTAAGGAATTCTGCCCAATTATTGGCTAATTTCCCCAGGACCATACTATCGATTTTTGTCAATTTCTTGCAAAATACCTCGATAGAATACGCATCGTCACAGGGAGTTAATATTTTATATGAGATATAGGGACGTCATTTCGAACCTCAAATCAGTGTTTCAAGCGTTTTTAAGCGAGTAAAGAACCCTGTCCAATTATTGGCTAATTTCCCCAGGACCGTACTATCGATTTTTGTCAATTTCTTACAAAATACCTCGACAGAATACGCATCGTCACAAGGAGCTAATATTTTATATGAGATATAGGGACGTCATTTCGAACCTCAAAACAGTGTTGCAAGCGTTTCTAAGCGAGTAAAGAATTCTGCCCAATTATTGGCTAATTTCCCCAGGACCGTACCTATCGATTTCTGTCGATTTCTTACAAAATACCTTGACAGAATACGCATCGTCACAAGGAGCTAATATTTTATATGAGATATAGGGACGTCATTTCGAACCTCAAAACAGTGTTGCAAGCGTTTCTAAGCGAGTAAAGAATTCTGCCCAATTATTGGCTAATTTCCCCAGGACCGTACCTTTCGACTGTCGATTTCTTACAAAATACCTCGACAGAATACGCATCGTCACAGGGAGCTAATATTTTATATGAGATATATGGATGTAATTTCGAACCTCAAAACGGTGTTTCAAGCGTTTCTAAACGAGTAAAGAATACTGCCCAATTATTGGCTAATTTCCCCAGGACCGTACCTATCGATTTTTGTCGATTTCTTACAAAAAACCTCGACAGAATACGCATCGTCACAGAGAGCTAATATTTTATATTGGACGAAGGGATGTCATTTCGAACCTTAAAACAGAGTTTCAAGCGTTTTTAAGCGAGTAAAGAACTCTGTTCAATTATTGGCTAATTTCCCCAGGACCGTACTATCGATTTTTGTCAATTTCTTGCAAAATACCTCGATAGAATACGCATTTGTCACAGGGAGCTAATATTTTATATGAGATGTAGGGACATCATTGCGAACCTCAAAACAGAGTTTTAAGCGTTTCTAAGCGAGTAAGGAATTCTGCCCAATTATTGGCTAATATCCCCGGGACCGTACCTATCGATTTTTGTTAATTTCTTGCAATATACCTCGATAGAATACGCATCGTCACAGGGACCTAATATTTTATATGAGATATAGGGACGTCATTGCGAACTTCAAAACAGGGTTTCAAGCGTTTCTAAACGAGTAAGGAATTCTGCCCAATTATTGGCTAATTTCCCCAGGACTGTACCTATCGAATTTTGGCGATTTCTTACAAAATACCTCGACAGAATAGGGATCGTCACAGGGAGCTAATATTTTACATGAGATATAGGGACGTCATTTCGAACCTCAAAACAGTGTTTCAAGCGTATCTAAGCGAGTAAAGAATTCTGCCCAATTATTGGCTAATTTCCCCAGGACTGTACCTATCGATTTCTGTCGATTTCTTACAAAATACCTCGACAGAATACGCATCGTCACAAGGAGCTAATATTTTATATGAGATATAGGGACGTCATTTCGAACCTCAAAACAGTGTTTCAAGCGTTTCTAAGCGAGTAAAGAATTCTGCCCAATTATTGGCTAATTTCCCCAGGACCGTTACCTATCGATTTCTGTCGATTTCTTACAAAATACCTCGACAGAATACGCATCGTCACAGGGAGCTAATATTTTATATGAGATATAGGGACGTCATTTCGAACCTCAAAACAGTGTTTCAAGCGTTTCTAAGCGAGTAAAGAATTCTGCCCAATTATTGGCTAATTTCCAAAGGACCGTACCTATCGATTTCTGTCGATTTCTTACAAAATACCTCGACAGAATATGGATCGTCACAGGGAGCCAATATTTTATATGAGATATATGGACGTCATTTCGAACCTCAAATCAGTGTTTCAAGCGTTTTTAAGCGAGTAAAGAACTCTGTCCAATTATTGGCTAATTTCCCCAAGACCGTACTATCGATTTTTGTCGAGTTCTTACAAAATACCTCGACAGAATACGCATCGTCACAGGGAGTTAATATTTTATATGAGATATAGGGACGTCATTTCGAACCTCAAATCAGTGTTTCAAGCGTTTTTAAGCGAGTAAAGAACTCTGTCCAATTATTGGCTAATTTCCCCAGGACCGTACTATCGATTTTTGTCAATTTCTTGCAATATACATCGATAGAATACGCATCGTCACAGGGACCTAATATTTTATATGAGATATAGGGACGTCATTGCGAACTTCAAAACAGGGTTTCAAGCGTTTCTAAACGAGTAAGGAATTCTGCCCAATTATTGGCTAATTTCCCCAGGACCATACTATCGATTTTTGTCAATTTCTTGCAAAATACCTCGATAGAATACGCATCGTCACAGTGAGTTAATATTTTATATGAGATATAGGGATGTCATTTCGATCCTCAAAACAGTTTTTCAAGCGTTTTTAAACGAGTAAGGAATTCTGCCCAATTATTGGCTAATTTCCCCAGGACCATACTATCGATTTTTGTCAATTTCTTGCAAAATACCTCGATAGAATACGCATCGTCACAGGGAGTTAATATTTTATATGAGATATAGGGACGTCATTTCGTACCTCAAATCAGTGTTTCAAGCGTTTTTTAAGCGAGTAAAGAACTCTGTCCAATTATTGGCTAATTTCCCCAGGACCGTACTATCGATTTTTGTCAATTTCTTACAAAATACCTCGACAGAATACGCATCGTCACAAGGAGCTAATATTTTATATGAGATATAGGGACGTCATTTCGAACCTCAAAACAGTGTTGCAAGCGTTTCTAAGCGAGTAAAGAATTCTGCCCAATTATTGGCTAATTTCCCCAGGACCGTACCTTTCGACTGTCGATTTCTTACAAAATACCTCGACAGAATACGCATCGTCACAGGGAGCTAATATTTTATATGAGATATATGGATGTAATTTCGAACCTCAAAACGGTGTTTCAAGCGTTTCTAAACGAGTAAAGAATTCTGCCCAATTATTGGCTAATTTCCCCAGGACCGTACCTATCGATTTTTGTCGATTTCTCACAAAAAACCTCGACAGAATACGCATCGTCACAGAGAGCTAATATTTTATATTGGACGAAGGGAGGTCATTTCGAACCTTAAAACAGAGTTTCAAGCGTTTCTAAGCGAGTAAAGAATTCTGCCCAATTATTGGCTAATTTCCAAAGGACCGTACCTATCGATTTCTGTCGATTTCTTACAAAATACCTCGACAGAATATGGATCGTCACAGGGAGCCAATATTTTATATGAGATATATGGACGTCATTTCGAACCTCAAATCAGTGTTTCAAGCATTTTTAAGCGAGTAAAGAACTCTGTCCAATTATTGGCTAATTTCCCCAACACCGTACTATCGATTTTTGTCAATTTCTTGCAAAATACCTCGATAGAATACGCATTTGTCACAGGGAGCTAATATTTTATATGAGATGTAGGGACGTCATTGCGAACCTCAAAACAGAGTTTTAAGCGTTTCTAAGCGAGTAAGGAATTCTGCCCAATTATTGGCTAATATCCCCGGGACCGTACCTATCGATTTTTGTTAATTTCTTGCAATATACCTCGATAGAATACGCATCGTCACAGGGACCTAATATTTTATATGAGATATAGGGACGTCATTGCGAACTTCAAAACAGGGTTTCAAGCGTTTCTAAACGAGTAAGGAATTCTGCCCAATTATTGGCTAATTTCCCCAGGACCATACTATCGATTTTTGTCAATTTCTTGCAAAATACCTCGATAGAATACGCATCGTCACAGGGAGTTAATATTTTATATGAGATATAGGGATGTCATTTCGATCCTCAAAACAGTGTTTCAAGCGTTTTTAAACGAGTAAGGAATTCTGCCCAATTATTGGCTAATTTCCCCAGGACCATACTATCGATTTTTGTCAATTTCTTGCAAAATACCTCGATAGAATACGCATCGTCAGAGGGAGTTAATATTTTATATGAGATATAGGGACGTCATTTCGAACCTCAAATCAGTGTTTCAAGCGTTTTTAAGCGAGTAAAGAACTCTGTCCAATTATTGGCTAATTTCCCCAGGACCGTACTATCGATTTTTGTCAATTTCTTACAAAATACCTCGACAGAATACGCATCGTCACAAGGAGCTAATATTTTATATGAGATATAGGGACGTCATTTCGAACCTCAAAACAGTGTTGCAAGCGTTTCTAAGCGAGTAAAGAATTCTGCCCAATTATTGGCTAATTTCCCCAGGACCGTACCTATCGATTTCTGTCGATTTCTTACAAAATACCTCGACAGAATACGCATCGTCACAAGGAGCTAATATTTTATATGAGATATAGGGACGTCATTTCGAACCTCAAAACAGTGTTGCAAGCGTTTCTAAGCGAGTAAAGAATTCTGCCCAATTATTGGCTAATTTCCCCAGGACCGTACCTTTCGACTGTCGATTTCTTACAAAATACCTCGACAGAATACGCATCGTCACAGGGAGCTAATATTTTATATGAGATATATGGATGTAATTTCGAACCTCAAAACGGTGTTTCAAGCGTTTCTAAACGAGTAAAGAATACTGCCCAATTATTGGCTAATTTCCCCAGGACCGTACCTATCGATTTTTGTCGATTTCTTACAAAAAACCTCGACAGAATACGCATCGTCACAGAGAGCTAATATTTTATATTGGACGAAGGGATGTCATTTCGAACCTTAAAACAGAGTTTCAAGCGTTTCTAAGCGAGTAAAGAATTCTGCCCAATTATTGGCTAATTTCCAAAGGACCGTACCTATCGATTTCTGTCGATTTCTTACAAAATACCTCGACAGAATATGGATCGTCACAGGGAGCCAATATTTTATATGAGATATATGGACGTCATTTCGAACCTCAAATCAGTGTTTCAAGCGTTTTTAAGCGAGTAAAGAACTCTTTTCAATTATTGGCTAATTTCCCCAGGACCGTACTATCGATTTTTGTCAATTTCTTGCAAAATACCTCGATAGAATACGCATTTGTCACAGGGAGCTAATATTTTATATGAGATGTAGGGACGTCATTGCGAACCTCAAAACAGAGTTTTAAGCGTTTCTAAGCGAGTAAGGAATTCTGCCCAATTATTGGCTAATATCCCCGGGACCGTACCTATCGATTTTTGTTAATTTCTTGCAATATACCTCGATAGAATACGCATCGTCACAGGGACCTAATATTTTATATGAGATATATTGACATCATTTCGAACCTCAAAACAGTGTTTCAAGCGTTTCTAAACGAGTAAAGAATTCTGCCCAATTATTGGCTAATTTCCCATGGACCGTACCTATCGATTTTTGACGATTTCTTACAAAATACCTCGACAGAATGGGGATTGTCACAGGGAGCTAATATTTTATATGAGATATATTGACATCATTTCGAACCTCAAAACAGTGTTTCAAGCGTTTCTAAACGAGTAAAGAATTCTGCCCAATTATTGGCTAATTTCCCCTGGCCCGTACCTATCGAATTTTGGCGATTTCTTACAAAATACCTCGACAGAATAGGGATCGTCACAGGGAGCTAATATTTTACATGAGATATAGGGACGTCATTTCGAACCTCAAAACAGTGTTTCAAGCGTATCTAAGCGAGTAAAGAATTCTGCCCAATTATTGGCTAATTTCCCCAGGACTGTACCTATCGATTTCTGTCGATTTCTTACAAAATACCTCGACAGAATACGCATCGTCACAAGGAGCTAATATTTTATATGAGATATAGGGACGTCATTTCGAACCTCAAAACAGTGTTTCAAGCGTTTCTAAGCGAGTAAAGAATTCTGCCCAATTATTGGCTAATTTCCCCAGGACCGTACCTATCGATTTCTGTCGATTTCTTACAAAATACCTCGACATAATACGCATCGTCACAAGGAGCTAATATTTTATATGAGATATAGGGACGTCATTTCGAACCTCAAAACAGTGTTGCAAGCGTTTCTAAGCGAGTAAAGAATTCTGCCCAATTATTGGCTAATTTCCCCAGGACTGTACCTATCGAATTTTGGCGATTTCTTACAAAATACCTCGACAGAATAGGGATCGTCACAGGGAGCTAATATTTTACATGAGATATAGGGACGTCATTTCGAACCTCAAAACAGTGTTTCAAGCGTATCTAAGCGAGTAAAGAATTCTGCCCAATTATTGGCTAATTTCCCCAGGACCGTACCTATCGATTTCTGTCGATTTCTTACAAAATACCTCGACAGAATACGCATCATCACAGGGAGCTAATATTTTATATGAGATATAGGGACGTCATTTCGAACCTCAAAACAGAGTTTCAAGCGTTTTAAGCGAGTAAAGAATTCTGCCCAATTATTGGCTAAATTCCCCAGGACCGTACCTATCGATTTTTGTCGATTTCTTACAAAATACCTCGACAGAATACGCATCATCACAGAGAGCTAATATTTTACATCGGACGAAAGGAGGTCATTTCGAACCTCAAAACAGAGTTTCAAGCGTTTCTAAGCGAGTAAAGAATTCTGCCCAATTATTGGCTAATTTCCCAAGGACCGTTTTTATCGATTTTTTGTCGATTTCTTGCAAAACACCTCGACAGAATACGCATCGTAACAGGGAGCTAATATTTTATATGAGATATAAGGACGTCATTTCGAACCTCAAAACAGAGTTTCAAGCGTTTCTAAGCAAGTGAAGAATTCTGCCCAATTTTTGGCTAATTTCCCCAAGAACGAACCTATCGATTTTTGTCGATTTCTCACAAACTACCTCGACAGAATACGGATCCTCACGGGAGCGAATATATTATATGAGATATAGGGACGTCATTTCGATCCTCGAAACAGTGTTTCAAGCGTTTTTAAACGAGTAAAGAATTCTCCAAAATTCTTGGCTTATTTCCCAAGGACCGTACCTATCGATTTTTGTCGATTTCTTACAAAATACCTCGACAGAATACGCATCGTCACAGAGAGCTAATATTTTATATTGGACGAAGGGAGGTCATTTCGAACCTTAAAACAGAGTTTCAAGCGTTTCTAAGCGAGTAAAGAATTCTGCCCAATTATTGGCTAATTTCCGAAGGACCGTACCTATCGATTTCTGTCGATTTCTTACAAAATACCTCGACAGAATATTGATCGTCACAGGGAGCCAATATTTTATATGAGATATATGGACGTCATTTCGAACCTCAAATCAGTGTTTCAAGCGTTTTTAAGCGAGTAAAGAATTCTGCCCAATTATTGGCTAATTTCCCATGGACCGTACCTATCGATTTTTGACGATTTCTTACAAAATACCTCGACAGAATGGGGATTGTCACAGGGAGCTAATATTTTATATGAGATATATTGACATCATTTCGAACCTCAAAACAGTGTTTCAAGCGTTTCTAAACGAGTAAAGAATTCTGCCCAATTATTGGCTAATTTCCCCTGGCCCGTACCTATCGATTTTTGTCGATAACTTACAATATACCTCAACAGAATACGCATCGTAACAGGGAGCTAATATTGTATATGAGATATAGGGACGTCATTTCGAACCTCAATACAGTGTTTCAAGCGTTTCTAAGCGAGTAAAGAATTCTGCCCAATTATTGGCTAATTTCCCCAGGACGATACTATCGATTTTTGTCAATTTCTTGCAAAATACCTCGATAGAATACGCATCGTCACAGGGAGTTAATATTTTATATGAGATATAGGGATGTCATTTCGATCCTCAAAACAGTGTTTCAAGCGTTTTTAAACGAGTAAGGAATTCTGCCCAATTATTGGCTAATTTCCCCAGGACCATACTATCGATTTTTGTCAATTTCTTGCAAAATACCTCGATAGAATACGCATCGTCACAGGGAGTTAATATTTTATATGAGATATAGGGACGTCATTTCGAACCTCAAATCAGTGTTTCAAGCGTTTTTAAGCGAGTAAAGAACTCTGTCCAATTATTGGCTAATTTCCCCAGGACCGTACTATCGATTTTTGTCAATTTCTTACAAAATACCTCGACAGAATACGCATCGTCACAAGGAGCTAATATTTTATATGAGATATAGGGAGGTCATTTCGAACCTCAAAACAGTGTTGCAAGCGTTTCTAAGCGAGTAAAGAATTCTGCCCAATTATTGGCTAATTTCCCCAGGACCGTACCTTTCGACTGTCGATTTCTTACAAAATACCTCGACAGAATACGCATCGTCACAGGGAGCTAATATTTTATATGAGATATATGGATGTAATTTCGAACCTCAAAACGGTGTTTCAAGCGTTTCTAAACGAGTAAAGAATTCTGCCCAATTATTGGCTAATTTCCCCAGGACCGTACCTATCGATTTTTGTCCATTTCTCACAAAAAACCTCGACAGAATACGCATCGTCACAGAGAGCTAATATTTTATATTGGACGAAGGGAGGTCATTTCGAACCTTAAAACAGAGTTTCAAGCGTTTCTAAGCGAGTAAAGAATTCTGCCCAATTATTGGCTAATTTCCAAAGGACCGTACCTATCGATTTCTGTCGATTTCTTACAAAATACCTCGACAGAATATGGATCGTCACAGGGAGCCAATATTTTATATGAGATATATGGACGTCATTTCGAACCTCAAATCAGTGTTTCAAGCGTTTTTAAGCGAGTAAAGAACTCTGTCCAATTATTGGCTAATTTCCCCAACACCGTACTATCGATTTTTGTCAATTTCTTGCAAAATACCTCGATAGAATACGCATTTGTCACAGGGAGCTAATATTTTATATGAGATGTAGGGACGTCATTGCGAACCTCAAAACAGAGTTTTAAGCGTTTCTAAGCGAGTAAGGAATTCTGCCCAATTATTGGCTAATATCCCCGGGACCGTACCTATCGATTTTTGTTAATTTCTTGCAATATACCTCGATAGAATACGCATCGTCACAGGGACCTAATATTTTATATGAGATATAGGGACGTCATTGCGAACTTCAAAACAGGGTTTCAAGCGTTTCTAAACGAGTAAGGAATTCTGCCCAATTATTGGCTAATTTCCCCAGGACCATACTATCGATTTTTGTCAATTTCTTGCAAAATACCTCGATAGAATACACATCGTCACAGGGAGTTAATATTTTATATGAGATATAGGGATGTCATTTCGATCCTCAAAACAGTGTTTCAAGCGTTTTTAAACGAGTAAGGAATTCTGCCCAATTATTGGCTAATTTCCCCAGGACCATACTATCGATTTTTGTCAATTTCTTGCAAAATACCTCGATAGAATACGCATCGTCACAGGGAGTTAATATTTTATATGAGATATAGGGACGTCATTTCGAACCTCAAATCAGTGTTTCAAGCGTTTTTAAGCGAGTAAAGAACTCTGTCCAATTATTGGCTAATTTCCCCAGGACCGTACTATCGATTTTTGTCAATTTCTTACAAAATACCTCGACAGAATACGCATCGTCACAAGGAGCTAATATTTTATATGAGATATAGGGACGTCATTTCGAACCTCAAAACAGTGTTGCAAGCGTTTCTAAGCGAGTAAAGGATTCTGCCCAATTATTGGCTAATTTCCCCAGGACCGTACCTATCGATTTCTGTCGATTTCTTACAAAATACCTCGACAGAATACGCATCGTCACAAGGAGCTAATATTTTATATGAGATATAGGGACGTCATTTCGAACCTCAAAACAGTGTTGCAAGCGTTTCTAAGCGAGTAAAGAATTCTGCCCAATTATTGGCTAATTTCCCCAGGACCGTACCTTTCGACTGTCGATTTCTTACAAAATACCTCGACAGAATACGCATCGTCACAGGGAGCTAATATTTTATATGAGATATATGGATGTAATTTCGAACCTCAAAACGGTGTTTCAAGCGTTTCTAAACGAGTAAAGAATACTGCCCAATTATTGGCTAATTTCCCCAGGACTGTACCTATCGATTTTTGTCGATTTCTTACAAAAAACCTCGACAGAATACGCATCGTCACAGAGAGCTAATATTTTATATTGGACGAAGGGATGTCATTTCGAACCTTAAAACAGAGTTTCAAGCGTTTCTAAGCGAGTAAAGAATTCTGCCCAATTATTGGCTAATTTCCAAAGGACCGTACCTATCGATTTCTGTCGATTTCTTACAAAATACCTCGACAGAATATGGATCGTCACAGGGAGCCAATATTTTATATGAGATATATAGACGTCATTTCGAACCTCAAATCAGTGTTTCAAGCGTTTTTAAGCGAGTAAAGAACTCTTTTCAATTATTGGCTAATTTCCCCAGGACCGTACTATCGATTTTTGTCAATTTCTTGCAAAATACCTCGATAGAATACGCATTTGTCACAGGGAGCTAATATTTTATATGAGATGTAGGGACGTCATTGCGAACCTCAAAACAGAGTTTTAAGCGTTTCTAAGCGAGTAAGGAATTCTGCCCAATTATTGGCTAATATCCCCGGAACCGTACCTATCGATTTTTGTTAATTTCTTGCAATATACCTCGATAGAATACGCATCGTCACAGGGACCTAATATTTTATATGAGATATAGGGACGTCATTGCGAACTTCAAAACAGGGTTTCAAGCGTTTCTAAACGAGTAAGGAATTCTGCCCAATTATTGGCTAATTTCCCCAGGACTGTACCTATCGAATTTTGGCGATTTCTTACAAAATACCTCGACAGAATAGGGATCGTCACAGGGAGCTAATATTTTACATGAGATATAGGGACGTCATTTCGAACCTCAAAACAGTGTTTCAAGCGTATCTAAGCGAGTAAAGAATTCTGCCCAATTATTGGCTAATTTCCCCAGGACTGTACCTATCGATTTCTGTCGATTTCTTACAAAATACCTCGACAGAATACGCATCGTCACAGGGAGCTAATATTTTATATGAGATATAGGGACGTCATTTCGAACCTCAAAACAGTGTTTCAAGCGTTTCTAAGCGAGTAAAGAATTCTGCCCAATTATTGGCTAATTTCCCCAGGACCGTACCTATCGATTTCTGTCGATTTCTTACAAAATACCTCGACATAATACGCATCGTCACAAGGAGCTAATATTTTATATGAGATATAGGGACGTCATTTCGAACCTCAAAACAGTGTTGCAAGCGTTTCTAAGCGAGTAAAGAATTCTGCCCAATTATTGGCTAATTTCCCCAGGACTGTACCTATCGAATTTTGGCGATTTCTTACAAAATACCTCGACAGAATAGGGATCGTCACAGGGAGCTAATATTTTACATGAGATATAGGGACGTCATTTCGAACCTCAAAACAGTGTTTCAAGCGTATCTAAGCGAGTAAAGAATTCTGCCCAATTATTGGCTAATTTCCCCAGGACCGTACCTATCGATTTCTGTCGATTTCTTACAAAATACCTCGACAGAATACGCATCGTCACAGGGAGCTAATATTTTATATGAGATATAGGGACGTCATTTCGAACCTCAAAACAGAGTTTCAAGCGTTTTAAGCGAGTAAAGAATTCTGCCCAATTATTGGCTAAATTCCCCAGGACCGTACCTATCGATTTTTGTCGATTTCTTACAAAATACCTCGACAGAATACGCATCATCACAGAGAGCTAATATTTTACATCGGACGAAAAGGAGGTCATTTCGAACCTCAAAACAGAGTTTCAAGCGTTTCTAAGCGAGTAAAGAATCTGCCCAATTATTGGCTAATTTCCCAAGGACCGTTTTTTATCGATTTTTTTGTCGATTTCTTGCAAAACACCTCGACAGAATACGCATCGTAACAGGGAGCTAATATTTTATATGAGATATAAGGACGTCATTTCGAACCTCAAAACAGAGTTTCAAGCGTTTCTAAGCAAGTGAAGAATTCTGCCCAATTTTTGGCTAATTTCCCCAAGAACGAACCTATCGATTTTTGTCAATTTCTCACAAACTACCTCGACAGAATACGGATCCTCACGGGAGCGAATATATTATATGAGATATAGGGACGTCATTTCGATCCTCGAAACAGTGTTTCAAGCGTCTTTAAACGAGTAAAGAATTCTCCAAAATTCTTGGTTTATTTCCCAAGGACCGTACCTATCGATTTTTGTCGATTTCTTACAAAATACCTCGACAGAATACGCATCGTCACAGAGAGCTAATATTTTATATTGGACGAAGGGAGGTCATTTCACCTTAAAACAGAGTTTCAAGCGTTTCTAAGCGAGTAAAGAATTCTGCCCAATTATTGGCTAATTTCCCAAGGACCGTACCTATCGATTTCTGTCGATTTCTTACAAAATACCTCGACAGAATATTGATCGTCACAGGGAGCCAATATTTTATATGAGATATATGGACGTCATTTCGAACCTCAAATCAGTGTTTCAAGCGTTTTTAAGCGAGTAAAGAATTCTGCCCAATTAATGGCTAATTTCCCATGGACCGTACCTATCGATTTTTGACGATTTCTTACAAAATACCTCGACAGAATGGGGATTGTCACAGGGAGCTAATATTTTATATGAGATATATTGACATCATTTCGAACCTCAAAACAGTGTTTCAAGCGTTTCTAAACGAGTAAAGAATTCTGCCCAATTATTGGCTAATTTCCCCTGGCCCGTACCTATCGATTTTTGTCGATAACTTACAATATACCTCAACAGAATACGCATCGTAACAGGGAGCTAATATTGTATATGAGATATAGGGACGTCATTTCGAACCTCAAAACAGTGTTTCAAGCGTTTCTAAGCGAGTAAAGAATTCTGCCCAATTATTGGCTAATTTCCCCAGGACCATACTATCGATTTTTGTCAATTTCTTGCAAAATACCTCGATAGAATACGCATCGTCACAGGGAGTTAATATTTTATATGAGATATAGGGATGTCATTTCGATCCTCAAAACAGTGTTTCAAGCGTTTTTAAACGAGTAAGGAATTCTGCCCAATTATTGGCTAATTTCCCCAGGACCATACTATCGATTTTTGTCAATTTCTTGCAAAATACCTCGATAGAATACGCATCGTCACAGGGAGTTAATATTTTATATGAGATATAGGGACGTCATTTCGAACCTCAAATCAGTGTTTCAAGCGTTTTTAAGCGAGTAAAGAACTCTGTCCAATTATTGGCTAATTTCCCCAGGACCGTACTATCGATTTTTGTCAATTTCTTACAAAATACCTCGACAGAATACGCATCGTCACAAGGAGCTAATATTTTATATGAGATATAGGGACGTCATTTCGAACCTCAAAACAGTGTTGCAAGCGTTTCTAAGCGAGTAAAGAATTCTGCCCAATTATTGGCTAATTTCCCCAGGACCGTACCTTTCGACTGTCGATTTCTTACAAAATACCTCGACAGAATACGCATCGTCACAGGGAGCTAATATTTTATATGAGATATATGGATGTAATTTCGAACCTCAAAACGGTGTTTCAAGCGTTTCTAAACGAGTAAAGAATTCTGCCCAATTATTGGCTAATTTCCCCAGGACCGTACCTATCGATTTTTGTCGATTTCTCACAAAAAACCTCGACAGAATACGCATCGTCACAGAGAGCTAATATTTTATATTGGACGAAGGGAGGTCATTTCGAACCTTAAAACAGAGTTTCAAGCGTTTCTAAGCGAGTAAAGAATTCTGCCCAATTATTGGCTAATTTCCAAAGGACCGTACCTATCGATTTCTGTCGATTTCTTACAAAATACCTCGACAGAATATGGATCGTCACAGGGAGCCAATATTTTATATGAGATATATGGACGTCATTTCGAACCTCAAATCAGTGTTTCAAGCGTTTTTAAGCGAGTAAAGAACTCTGTCCAATTATTCGCTAATTTCCCCAAGACCGTACAATCGATTTTTGTCAATTTCTTGCAAAATACCTCGATAGAATACGCATTTGTCACAGGGAGCTAATATTTTATATGAGATGTAGGGACGTCATTGCGAACCTCAAAACAGAGTTTTAAGCGTTTCTAAGCGAGTAAGGAATTCTGCCCAATTATTGGCTAATATCCCCGGGACCGTACCTATCGATTTTTGTTAATTTCTTGCAATATACCTCGATAGAATACGCATCGTCACAGGGACCTAATATTTTATATGAGATATAGGGACGTCATTGCGAACTTCAAAACAGGGTTTCAAGCGTTTCTAAACGAGTAAGGAATTCTGCCCAATTATTGGCTAATTTCCCCAGGACCATACTATCGATTTTTGTCAATTTCTTGCAAAATACCTCGATAGAATACGCATCGTCACAGGGAGTTAATATTTTATATGAGATATAGGGATGTCATTTCGATCCTCAAAACAGTGTTTCAAGCGTTTTTAAACGAGTAAGGAATTCTGCCCAATTATTGGCTAATTTCCCCAGGACCATACTATCGATTTTTGTCAATTTCTTGCAAAATACCTCGATAGAATACGCATCGTCACAGGGAGTTAATATTTTATATGAGATATAGGGACGTCATTTCGAACCTCAAATCAGTGTTTCAAGCGTTTTTAAGCGAGTAAAGAACTCTGTCCAATTATTGGCTAATTTCCCCAGGACCGTACTATCGATTTTTGTCAATTTCTTACAAAATACCTCGACAGAATACGCATCGTCACAAGGAGCTAATATTTTATATGAGATATAGGGACGTCATTTCGAACCTCAAAACAGTGTTGCAAGCGTTTCTAAGCGAGTAAAGAATTCTGCCCAATTATTGGCTAATTTCCCCAGGACCGTACCTTTCGACTGTCGATTTCTTACAAAATACCTCGACAGAATACGCATCGTCACAGGGAGCTAATATTTTATATGAGATATATGGATGTAATTTCGAACCTCAAAACGGTGTTTCAAGCGTTTCTAAACGAGTAAAGAATTCTGCCCAATTATTGGCTAATTTCCCCAGGACCGTACCTATCGATTTTTGTCGATTTCTTACAAAAAACCTCGACAGAATACGCATCGTCACAGAGAGCTAATATTTTATATTGGACGAAGGGAGGTCATTTCGAACCTTAAAACAGAGTTTCAAGCGTTTCTAAGCGAGTAAAGAATTCTGCCCAATTATTGGCTAATTTCCAAAGGACCGTACCTATCGATTTCTGTCGATTTCTTACTAAATACCTCGACAGAATATGGATCGTCACAGGGAGCCAATATTTTATATGAGATATATGGACGTCATTTCGAACCTCAAATCAGTGTTTCAAGCGTTTTTAAGCGAGTAAAGAACTCTGTCCAATTATTGGCTAATTTCCCCAGGACCGTACTATCGATTTTTGTCAATTTCTTGCAAAATACCTCGATAGAATACGCATTTGTCACAGGGAGCTAATATTTTATATGAGATGTAGGGACGTCATTGCGAACCTCAAAACAGAGTTTTAAGCGTTTCTAAGCGAGTAAGGAATTTTGCCCAATTATTGGCTAATATCCCCGGGACCGTACCTATCGATTTTTGTTAATTTCTTGCAATATACCTCGATAGAATACGCATCGTCACAGGGACCTAATATTTTATATGAGATATAGGGACGTCATTGCGAACTTCAAAACAGGGTTTCAAGCGTTTCTAAACGAGTAAGGAATTCTGCCCAATTATTGGCTAATTTCCCCAGGACCATACTATCGATTTTTGTCAATTTCTTGCAAAATACCTCGATAGAATACGCATCCTCACAGGGAGTTAATATTTTATATGAGATATAGGGATGTCATTTCGATCCTCAAAACAGTGTTTCAAGCGTTTTTAAACGAGTAAGGAATTCTGCCCAATTATTGGCTAATTTCCCCAGGACCATACTATCGATTTTTGTCAATTTCTTGCAAAATACCTCGATAGAATACGCATCGTCACAGGGAGTTAATATTTTATATGAGATATAGGGACGTCATTTCGAACCTCAAATCAGTGTTTCAAGCGTTTTTAAGCGAGTAAAGAACTCTGTCCAATTATTGGCTAATTTCCCCAGGACCGTACTATCGATTTTTGTCAATTTCTTGCAAAATACCTCGATAGAATACGCATTTGTCACAGGGAGCTAATATTTTATATGAGATGTAGGGACGTCATTGCGAACCTCAAAACAGAGCTTTAAGCGTTTCTAAGCGAGTAAGGAATTCTGCCCAATTATTGGCTAATATCCCCGGGACCGTACCTATCGATTTTTGTTAATTTCTTGCAATATACCTCGATAGAATACGCATCGTCACAGGGACCTAATATTTTATATGAGATATAGGGACGTCATTGCGAACTTCAAAACAGGGTTTCAAGCGTTTCTAAACGAGTAAGGAATTCTGCCCAATTATTGGCTAATTTCCCCAGGACCATACTATCGATTTTTGTCAATTTCTTGCAAAATACCTCGATAGAATACGCATCGTCACAGGGAGTTAATATTTTATATGAGATATAGGGATGTCATTGCGAACCTCAAAACAGAGTTTACAGCGATTTTAAGCGAGTAAGGAATTCTGCCCAATTATTGGCTAATTTCCCCAGGAAGGGTTGAAAAATGGTTTTTCACTCAGCATTGACAGACTTTGGGTACTAAAGAAGAAGGCGTCCTTTTTCCCCCAACCAAATCCATAGGATCAGTCACACATCATGCATATGACCTTTATCTGTGGCCAAGATTGACATTGGACTTAGTTCCAATAGAATTTTAGGCCCTTTCAATACTCTACCGTCATAGATAGTGGTGACAACAGCTGTATATATTGTTCCAAAAAGCTCACAAGGGAAGTTTAGATTGATACATAATCTCAGTAGTCCGTAATTGGTCTCTGTAAACAATCAAATTTATCCCAACATGTGCTCAGTAAAACATTGTGTTGTCCTGAATGCGGCAAGTTTCCTAGCGACAAACCTGGTTAGTAGTCAGATTTAGTCAGCAGCACAGTGATTCCAGAATCTTTGCCTATTTAAATTGTTTCTTGATTTTAATGCCTAATGCTGGGGAATGTAGGGTTGCCCTTAGTGATTTTATACAAAATCTACAGGCTTAAGGCTTCCCCCTCAGTCATGTGAAGATGGTGCAACCTTGCACTGTAGTGGTTTGCTAGGGCATCAACACCAATGCTGCCAATTTATCACTCCAAGTTACTCTTTTATCAGAGGGTTGGCATCGACGAAGAGCGAGCAGGGAGATTCATAGAGCAATTGATAGACCATGAAAGATCCGTCGTGACCAACAAGAAGAAAAAAAAGACAGACAACTAAAGTTTTTGAAACAAACAATACATCTGATACAAATGGTGCCATTTGATAAATTATCTAAATTTGCATCGGATAGTCAAGGTAAATTATTTAGAGAAGAATTCATTGGAAAGGTCTCATGCTCAGGAAACATCTATAGTCGCTCAGTCATTTCTGGAAAAATAACAGAATGATCAAATAGCGTCTTCTCTTATGTGGGGGAGGGTATTAGACCGTACACTCTGGAAACAGGTGTTTGACTGCTATAGTTTTTAAGTCAGGATATAAGTTCTTAGTACTAAAATTCTTTACAAAAATGGAAAGTAAATATACTTGCATCGTCATGTGGCCTATGTACAAAAGCAGATGGCTGCATCAAACAAAATTTGTGGATGGATTCAACATTTGCAGTGACTCAATCTATAAAGGTAGTAGCTCATTTGACTTTACACAGTCGAACTCATACCTGAACAGGAAAGACAATTTTAAAGGTATCAACAATTTTTCCGGATGAGAGCTTGGATTTGTTCATTGTTGAAATTTTGACTGAAAACATCTGTAGTTATTGCCTGACTATAGAACGCATTTGTTTGTGGGTATACTTTAACAAATGAGAATTCCTCTAATACACAAGAGGTGCTCCAGGAACTGCTCCGGTTTAAAGGCTTCAAACTGAGCCTTGCGTAAGGGGATGTGATGTCATAATCAAACATCATAATTAAAAATGCGACATAATGCAATCGAAATTTCGTGATAACGAGTTTTACCTGCAGAGGGCAGTATATATGTCTACCATTAGTAACTTTGGACTAATGTAAATTCATCAAATCAGGCGAAACGAGTTGGAATCCAAAATAGATCTTGTCATCAAAGAGATCAATCCAAAGCAAAAAATTGAAGGAGATCAACAAAGAATTTGAGGTTGGAAAAATTGGTCTCACTTTAACAGTTCAATATACATAAAATGTCGAATATTGGACGAAATCCCTAATGTGTCCTCACACAAGGGCTTTCCAATCTCACAAGCAAATATTGAAAGAGTCGAGTTCAATGCCTCATAACACAGCTTCTGTTGGTCCAGAGGGTCAATTTTGGGCTCGTTTTGAAGCTGATTAGGTGGAGAAATAGCATTGATAATCCAAATATTGATTTCATGGATGCTTTAATACATCTTTGCAGCCTGAACAGATAAATGAACTGTAATATTATAATATATACCTTTTGGCAAAGGAAAGGGATAATATCTCCAAGAGAAGGCGGCGGAAGACATTGCCAAAAACTGCCCTTGCTGCTAATACAAATAAGTGGATGTTTTCTTGCATGAGTGTATGCTCTTCACAGCCTCCTTAATGATTGATCAACTTGAAGATTAATGTGTGACCCAAACGTGGATCGTCAAAGTTATCATAATAAAGTCACACCAGAGAGAAAATTTGTAAACTGTTTGGGAAAAGAGACATACCTGTTGGCAATACCCCTGTAAAAATTTGAAGGAAGAACCAGAAAACAATGTTTTCATATTATTTTTAATCAGTGTTACAGCTGAGTTAAATTGATAGCAGACGGTTTTTTCCACAATTATACCTTGATGCTGGTCAGAATGGAATGATGTCTGCAGAAAAAAAAATCAATCTTCTTTGAACAACTCAAGTTGATTTCATTAATAAAAAAGTGATACAAATTTTTTAATCAAAACCATTCCTTGGTGATATGCCTGACGAAATTGACATGATTGCAGCAGGTTACTCACAAGAGAGGGTAAACGTTGTAGTTGTGTTTTCATGTTATGATTACATAATTGCATATATATATATATAATATATCAATCATCTTGGAAGTGTCCCTAACAATAAAAGGGAAAGCTGTCTTATTGAAATATGCCGCTACGATTATTCAAATGAAATATATAGAAATTACTAAAAAATATTTCCGTATTATTGTGTTTGAATTTAAAAAAGAAATTAAATAGAAAATAATGCTCAATCGTCAGTTACACAGTCACATGTCAGTCTTGGATTTAGTCCACAGCATGTTGTAGTAGCTGCAGCCACAGCACATGGGATTGTCAGACTCAGAAATAAAACAAGTTGTTACAATACTCAATCAGATGGACTACAAGGTGTCAAATATAACAGGCAATTGGTACCCTTCAACCATCTTCTCCTTTCTCATATGCAGCGAGATTTCAGTGATGGTTGAAAGTCATTCAGAAAGTTCCATTCCCATTAGCATTTGTTTTGATTGGCTGATCCAAGAAAGCATTCGAATACATTTATAATTTTCAGCGTGAATAGTGTGAAATGATATGATCGAAATGGCACCTGACCTGCTTCCCCCTTATCTTGAATTCTATAAGTTCTGACCCATTTGATATAACGTATCCCCATATAGCACACTATGTTTGAGAAGGCCAAATTTACAACAACACCTGTTCTTACTGTTCAAAATGCCTGAGTGAGTAACTGCTAAGGTTGCCTTTGAAGGAAGGAACTCCATGAAGCTGAAATCCTTAGGCAGGAGGGTGTATTACAATGATGAGAGTACGAGTAAGTATTAGCAGGTAAGAGAGTTTGCCATTAAAAGTTGGTGCAAAAAAATGTTCTCTTTTAGGGTAACTGCTCAACAGTATACAACCTTAAACCACTGCTAGTCTCAAAAATTGGCACTGTAAAGCTCGAAGATAACTTATTTGATAGCAGGTTAGCACAAGTTATTTGACAATGACTTGAATTTTCTGAGATTCAATCAGTTATCTTTGTGCCATACAGACTTTATAGGGGAAGATTTCCAGACTGGTGGCAGTCGCTTGAGAGTACTTGTATTCATTACCTTGAATCGGAAACCTACAACCTATCCATCAACATTTACAAAACTACTGATTATAGTATAACGAGAAAAGGCAACTCCAAAGATGGAACACATGTTGCTCTAAATATGAGGAAGGGATGGTAAAATGATGTGAAAATGAGTGGTTTGTCTGGTGATTTGATATATCAAACCAAATAAATGCTTATCAATGGCGAAGGCCCAAAAAGTGGATAATGCTCGGCAATTTTTTCCTCCATGCATCCAAATCTTTTGGCTTTTAGTGAAAACATTCTACCAGGATGATGTTGTCGGCATAAAAAAGTTTATGATTTTATATTTATCGTATCTTATTTAATTGTATTTTAACAATCTTTTCAGATCATACCTGTTCAGGTTCCACTAATTCACATGACATAGGCGCTCGTACTGGGGTCTGAGCTGTTGGTAGTCTGCGTCAAGATAGAGCCAGTCTGCTCTGAATTGTCCTCCTCTTTTCTCTGTTTACTCCTGTATCAAACACTGCATTTGTCTAGAGAAGAAAAATACAAGTAAGCAACCCTAATATAAATTTTGTTTGTTCAGTTTAATTTCACAAGTATTAACATGATCAACCAGAGATATCAAACCGAATACACAATTGTTCTCAGAGTCAGACAAAATATGTAGTCGATAAATGACATATGTGACATGGAGGGTTTAGGTGCTCACCTGGTCTGCGTTGATTGTACTATGAGCAGATGATTGGCAACCGATTCCAAACGCACCACCATCTGATACAAAGATTATTTTGAGTAAATGTACAGATCCGATTACTAGAATAGTTTGTACTAGTATAAGCATTCGATAAAACATTATCTTCTGATTATAATATTCTTTGCTCATATTCAAAACAAGGTTTTCTGTCAGTGTAATGTTGCGGCACTTGTGACAGAATGGATGCTGAATTGTCAGATTTAAATTATCAAAGATGAAGTTTTAGCTGCTGCAAGTTTGCGAGTGTGGTCAAAAAGTTAAATCTACTCTAATTCATAGCAGCACTTGCACATAGCAACTTTAGGCAAACCAGTGAAAGTACCTTAGTTTGTTGCTTTTTTTTAATTTTTATTTTGCAATTACTAATCCTACGCAAGTTTTAATCCACTGATGAGTTGCACTTATTAAGCGGGATTTTTTAGCTATGGGTAAAAAGAGAATTTATTATTATACTTTCTGCTATCTCATCATGTAAAAATAGAATCTTTTCAGATCAAATACATTAAAAATTAAATATTTGATAAATCCAGGGGAAAGTTGGTTTCACCATGTGGGCTTATAAGCTTAAGGAAAAAAACATAATCGCAATACAATCGTTTTCTGCACTTTCAATATGCAAAACAATGACTGAATGAGGTCAAAGAGTAAAAGCTTGGCCAATGTATTTGAAAAATCAGGATATTTTTTGTTGTTATTTGATTAAATTTGTCTGTAATCCCGAAATGTAATAAAACGCTTCCTTTTTCAACACAATGACTTCACACTCGGATCTAATTCAGAGGTGCCTAGTAAGATTCAAATTATGACGGCAACAATGCATCATTAAGGCGGTTATCACATCCAGATACACAGATTAATGACCATGCATTAAACAAATTATGAAAAACAACCTTTTTGTTGCTTTCAACATCAAAATGTATAAGAAAATTGAACTGTTAGCAAGCAACATGAATGAAAGGAGGGTTTTGATGATTACCTCCCAATCGATGCTGCCTGAACTGGTCATCAATCGGGACTGACTGGTAACTAAGATTAGGTATCATAAATTCCCGTCAGAGGAGATTCCAGGCGTGAGAGGATCAGGTTAAAATCCCTATGAAGCCACATTTTTACCTAAGTGTATTTTACCCACACCCATGGGTTTTGTGGCATTTATGATATCGGCTTTTCAAGTCATAAAATTCCTTGAAGTGATAGTTCGGTGGTCCTATTAAATTTCTCCGAAAATTAAATGCATATTATGAGTATTTTGAGTTTGGTTTGGTATTTTTTTGGTGTTAATTGGTATGATTGCAGTTTTATTCAGATTGATTGCAGTCATAGACATCTTCCCTCATGTCCAGCTTTCTAATCCACACTATCATAGACTAAGACTATAAGATGAGCATGTATAGCCTATTCAGCAAGTGTGATGAATTAATTTGTAATCTGATGCTTCTCGGAATAAAAACTGCAGATTTGAACTTAGAAATTATTTTTTTGTTTAGTGACCTCGTACTGACCTGTCAAAGGATAAGATCGACATATATGTGAGGATATGGAAAAAAAGAAGAAATTAATGGATACCCATAAGGCAAAAAGAAAAGAATTTACTTCGCCAGTTGTGTTTTTACAGTTTAATAAGCTTTGTAGTTGGCTAAGTACATGAATGGTATGGAAATACAAATGTCATCAATGTCACACTTGACACAGTCTATCACTTCCACTGCCTTTCATGCCCAAGAATTGTCTGAACAATTCTAGAATTTTTCAGAATTGACCCATATATAATTACCCAACCAGCAAAGCCTCGGGGGCAGCCCCGAGCCGAACCACAAGCTATTTAGCAGAATCTGTACAAAAAGTACATTACAAACTTTTCTAGGTGGAACTGACAACTACAGTAGAAGAACTGCTACCAGAGCAAAAATAAATTGGAGTGGCGTAGCTCGGCTACATATAAACAACATGTAGCGCAACTTGGCTAAATGCGGTCTGTTTCCGTGTCGCAGCTCAAAAAGTTTCAAGTATTGTTGCCAAGAGCGCATAAAACTCAGATTAGCTGGTCTGTCACTAACCAGATTGGAGTCAATACGGTTATGAGGCATCATGCCTTCAACAAAGTCTGCACAAATTTCCAATTGATATACATAATAAATCACTTTGTCTAACGAAATCGTCAAGCTTTACTTTCAAATATCTTTCGTTGCAGTCAAAGCATACATTGAATAATATGTGTATCCTTATTTGACTGGATGGGTTGGTCCATCTCATAGTGATGAGCCTTAAAGATACAAACCAAGCAACAAAGGGTTGTATGGTAAATTTTTTTTTGAAACTTGATTCACAGCTCTTGTAGGTAAATTGTCATGTACCTTTTGCAATCGTAAGCTCAAGCTAATCTTGAACCAAACAAGCTCTGGTATGAAGGATATTAATATAAGAATTATGATGCATGGAAGTGATAACCAAACCCCACTGTATCAACCAAATTGCTGGCCGTTTTCGCAGTCAACTTCGCTCACAATAGTGTGCACCTGTTCCACACCATTGTTAATGTCTATGAATGATGCATTTGTGACAACTGATTATTTGAGCTCGTAAGTGTATATTATTATGTTTTGTGTTACTTCTCGGTCCAAATGGAAAAGTATGCAAATGGTGCTGTTTGACAAATCACCCAAATTAGCCGGGATTGTCAAGTTAAATTATTGGGAGGAGAATTCATTGGAAGGGTCTTTTGCTAAGGAACCCTATGCCTATATGCATATAAAGTCGCTCAACTATTTCAGGAGATTTAACAATGACCAAACAGTTGATATGAGGCCGTATTCGCCAGAGAACGGGTGATTGACACCTTAGTTTTAGTCAGGATATAAGTACTAAGTACTGTGACTCTTGATAAAAATGGTAAGTCAATATATTTGCATAGTTATGTGGCCTATGTATAAAAGCAGATTCCATATACAGAAAATGTGGGACACTAGTCAAAAACCCTGAAGTGACCTCCCACAAGGGCTTTCTAATCTCACAAGCGAATATTGAAAGGGTCAATTTTGGGTTTGTTTCAAAGCTGCTAAGGGAGAATAAGTTTGATAATCCCTATGTTGATTTCTTGGATGTTTTACAATATCTCCAAGAGAAGGCGGAGGAAAACATCACCAAAAAAATCTGCTGGTGCTGCTGGTACAAATAACTGCATGATTTCTTGCATGAGTGTGTGCTCTTCACAGCCCTCTTAATGATGGATCAACTTGGAGATTGATGTGAGACCCGAATGTCGAACATCATAGTTATCATAATACAGACACACCAAGTGTTTGGAAAAAATTCAAAAATACCTGTACATCAAAATACACAATATTAAGGATGGAAGGGCCAGGTATTAAAAGCAAACAATATTATTTTCTTTTTTTTTTAAATTTTGGCTAATACGTAATCTTCTTCTGGGCCTACTTGTCCAATTGCATTGTTATAGTTAATACAGATTTTGCGTACAGAGGTAATAGCATGGATGATTTATTGCTACAATAAATAATTTATAATATTTTGAAAAATATTTCAAGTATGTTAGGAAAAAATATTGCTGGAAAAACACAAAATAACAAAAAACTGATTTATATTTCAGTAGCAGTTTTAAAAACCAAAGCGAAATGCAAAATATATTTACCTAAGTTGTTGAATTTTAATCAATCTAGTTGTTTTCAAATTATGCCTTTAATTATTGTGATAAAATGCTAAGTCAAAACCATAATTTGATGATAATATGCTTGATGATATTGTTATGATTGCAGCAGATAACTGTGTCATAACCCAAGAGAGGGTATATATGATAGTTGTGTTATCATGATATTATTTGATATATGCATAAATAAACGGTATCAACTTTCCTTGAAGGGTATTCTCAACGTTCAAAGGCAAGCTGATTAATGGAATACTGCTAAGATTATTCATACGCAACAGAAATTATTATTAATCGTATTCTTTATATATTAGCAATAATTGTAATTAGAGTAAATATTAAATAGAAGATGGTGCTCAGTCGTCAGTTACACACTGACATGTCAGTCTTGGATTGACTCCACAGCATGTTGTAGTAGCTGTTGCCACAGAACATGGGATCAGAAGGCTCAGTGTGCCCTGCTGAAAATCAGAAAAAAAACAGGATGTGACAAAACTCAATCTGATGGGCTGTGAAGTTAACAAGCTATCGATGCCCTTCAACCATATTCACCATTCTCATCACTGTAACCAATATAGAACATTATTATGCACTTATGATCTAGTTTGGTTTCAATTTTAGCTAGCTATGGTGGGAGTGTTTATTACAAAGTTAAGTGGAGAAGTGAATTTTAGCAAGCAATGTGCAAAAGCGCGAATTCTCTGGGGTAATCAATCAAAAATTTACCACCTTTAAACTTTTGCTGCCAGCTTGGTAAATTAAGTTCTAGTTTTTATAGCTCAAAGATAACTGATTGAAGCTTAAATCTCAGGATCCTGACTTTGCAACAAATTTCCGCTAGTTATTTGCCCATTAGATGTTAAAACTATCATTAAACCCTTGATCAGTTAACTTTGTGCTAAACACATTTAATTAGAAAACGTTTCCTAAACTGGTAGAAGTAATTTATGGGAAAGCATTTAAATCTAAAATACACCTTAACTGCCAATATTGACTGAAGTACTGAACATATAATCCTGAAGAAAGGCAACTCAAAAGATTGAACACATTTCGCTTTGATGAGGAAAGTGATGGTAAAAATTATTAACGATTGCAGACGATGAGTGGTTAGGCAAGTACTTTAGGTTAACAGGACAAATGGATGATAATCGCCGGCTGGTGGTCTAAAAATTGCATAATGCTGAGCAAATATTTTCCATTATTTATCCCGATTCCCTTGGCATTCTGTTGCAGAAATTTCTACCAGGTTAATATTGTCGCCAAAAAAAAGTGTAAAATATTAACAATGAAAATAACGATCATACCTGTGCAGGTTCCTCTAATTCACATGTCATAGGCATTCGTACTGGGAGCTGAGCTGCCGGTAGTCTCCGTGGTGAGAGAGCCAGTCTGTTGGAAAGTATTTGCCTTTTTTCTCTGTTTACTTCGTTTTCAAATACTGCATTTGTCTGGAGACAGAAATACAAGCTTACTACTACTTCTAATGGAAATGCCTCCTAATGGAAAATATCCTTCGAAATGAGTATGCCAGTCCATAAAATTTATTAAAAAAGTGAGTGCAACATGCTTTGTGTGCTCAGTTTCGTTTCACAGAACGCTAACATAATTAACTTAACCAGAGAAATCAAAACCAATGCACAAATTGTTTTCAGAGCCAGATTAAATAAGTAGACAATAAATGCCAGGTTGTTGTTACATTGAGGGTTTAGATACTTACCTTTTCTGTGCTGATTGGACTACGAGCATAAGTTTGATAGCCGATTCCAAATGCTTGACCATCTGTTGTAAAGATAATTGTTAATAAAGTTACACTTCCGATTACTAAAATAGTTTGTACTAGTATAAGCATTTGATAATAGATTATCTTCTGATCATTATTATTCTCTTTGCCCATATTCATTTCAGTATTTCCTATCCTTGCAGTGTTGAATCTTCAGACAAGTTTCAGCTGTTGCAAATTTGTGAGTGTGGTTTAAATGTAAAATCTACTTAAATTTATAGTAGTCCTGCACATAGCGACTTGAGGAAAAAATTGAGAGTACCAATGTATGTTCAATTTATGATTCTTTTTTTTTGCAAATATTCACTGTACGCAATTTATAATCCATTGATGAGTTGCACTTAATAAGGGGGATTTGTATCGATGGGTAAAAAGACATTTGATTACTACTTTCTGCTATCTCATCATGTAAAAAAGGAACTTTTACAACTCAAAACCATTAAATATTTGATAGATCCAGGGAATATAGTATTTCATCATGTGGAATTATGAGTTTAGGAAAAAACATTTTTGCAATACAATCGTTTCCTGCAATTTCACCATGTAAAAACAACGATTGTATGAGGCCAAAGACTAATAACTAGATCAATTCATTTAAAAAATTGGCACAAATTTAATTGTTATTTGATTAAAACTGTGTTGGTAATCCCGAAATGCAAAAAAAAAACCGCTTCCTTTTTCGACACAATGACTTCAAACTCCAATTTAATCCAGAAGTGCCTAGTTAGATTCAGTTTATGACGGCAACAATGCATCATTAAAGTGGAGATCAAACCCAGGTTCAGACTTTGCTTAGCATAACATAGCAACCCTTTTGTTGCTTTCTACACCAAAACGTTTAACAAAATTGAACTGTTAACAAGCAAAATGAATGAATCATGAAAGAAGCAGTATGGTCAGATACAGTGATGACTAGATTGATGATGCCCAAATAGGTCAGCAATGACAGACAGACCGGTTACTAATATTAGGGAACATAATTACTCGTCAGACCAGCTTCCAGACTCCCACGCATTCAAGAAGTTGATCCATTGCCTATCTCATCCCTTAGGCTGACTCCCTTGGACATAGTATATGATTCTCCTAAAGAAGTGCTTGACTAGTTGTCCTCTGCAATTTCTAGTTCAGCAATAGCAAAAACTTTGTACCAGCGAATTGAATGCATATAATAAGTATTCTGAGTTTGGTTTGGTATATTTTTGGTATTGATTGGTATGATTGCAGTTTTATTCAGATTGATTGCAGTCAAAGACATCTTGCTTCATGTCCAGCTTTCTAATCCACACTATCATAGACAAAGACTATAAAATGAGCATGTATAGCGTATTCAACAAGTGCGATGAATTTATTTATAATCTGATGCTTCTCGGAGTAAAAACTGCAGATTTTAATTTACAAAAAAAAAGATTTTGTTTATTGACCTCGCACTGACCTGTCAAAGGATAAGAAGACTGACACATTTGTGTGGATAAGCAGAAAATAAGTTAATGGATACCCATAAGTCAAAAAGAACAAATTGGCTTTGGCAGTGTGTTTTTACAGTTTAATAAGTTTTGTGGTTGGCTAAGTATATGAATGGTATGGAAATAAAATGTCATCAATGTCACACTTGACACAGTCTAACACTGCATCACATCATTAAAACACACTTTTGACCATGGTTCTATGTGGCAAAAATTTTTTTTACTGCTTTAATGATTGGGTTATATTTTAATGCTACCAAGACTATAGACCAAGTCATAGCTTCTACCTTTCTTCTTAAATTGAAGACCTGAAGTCTAGATATGCATCAAATCATTAGTCCAGGATGATATTGTCTGCCAAATAAAACAGCGTAAAAGCAAATACATGAATTAGCTGATAGTGGCTCAGAATGTGCAAGAAAGTAAATTGCCCCCCCAACCCCATCCACTGCTCTGTTGATACACATTAACTGTTAATAGAAAATGAATTATCTCCACTTTACTTCAAAAACACTATCTGAAATAACTTCTAGATAATGAGACCAATAGCCCTGCAAAGTAGTGGGGACATGTAATGGAGTAGAGAGATTCGAAATCTGGCATACA
This sequence comes from Membranipora membranacea, assembly GCA_914767715.1. NCBI lineage: Eukaryota > Metazoa > Bryozoa > Gymnolaemata > Cheilostomatida > Membraniporidae > Membranipora > Membranipora membranacea. Next base: position 12,312,453 of record OU612072.1, on the reverse strand, counting down.
TTAGGCTCTCAGCTCACTGTTTATGTGTATCAATAAAACCTCATAGTACAAAAAGAAAACACTAATCATGATGCTGATATACATCACAGCAATATGGTCCTCCCCACGCAAGGTTCCACTTGGCTGATCGGTCACAACAAAGAATTCTGTGAAAATCAGTAAACATATTTTCACATGAGAGGCGCCTTCACTGGGTTGTTACTCTTAAAACTTGCTATCAGCATTTTACCTCTCTCTGCGCCTGGCCTTACCACTTAAATTCATTGGATACAGCCCTGGTAATTCCCATCAACTGTATCATCTATCTGAAAAGTTGTGCGACCAATTAGTATTCTCCCCAACAAAAGGTGGCCAATCCTGAATAAAAAGGATTGGCACGCACAGTTTAGATCAATCATTATTAACATTTTGACTTATGATATCACAACATTGAATTGAAGGTGGGAATCTCTGGAACACACCGTACCATTAAGGAATCTCTGGGAAATCCAAGGGATCATTTGTAACGGATTTCTTTCCAGCTTGCTTTTGATATGATCATTGAAAGTAATATGACAACACCAAAACCGGCTCATCAGAAATAAAATTTGATGAATATTATAACTGATGACTGTGGAGCCACTTTTGGCTGGTTCTGACCATGTAAACATGATCTAGCTTTCAATATAAAAACGAATATCTTATATTGGGAGCAAATCTCTTGCTGTTTGTTTTGTGTAAGTGATTAGACTTTGAATTTCACTAGTTAATAATACTAATAATAGCTAATACTAGTTATAAAATATTTATGATTAGTACTGATAATCAATAGAACTTAATCCTCTGATTATTACTACTTCTTCACTTCATCCATCTCAGTTTTCCCAAAGTTCTATTCCTGCCTGTCAGGGGATGTCTGTGGCTGATGTATTGCCCTATTTTTAAAAAAACAAACTGAATTGGGCCGTGTACACAACAAGGTGTATTTAGGTTGCTCTGAGTCTACTCCTTCATGAGTGAGTGGGATATCTATTTTAATCAAGGGTTCTATGTGTAGGTACACTTCCTACTTCACTCAAGAGTTAAGATGTAACTTCTTATGATGGGAATAAATGTGCAGTATTATGGTTACAGATTATATTATATTTTTATCGGGTCAAATATAAATATTCAAGCCATAAGAGTGCCACTACACTCATAAGTTTCACTACACACAGACCAGACAATATTTGATGTGATTTATGAGCAATGAAATTATTACACTAGCCAAACATAAGGATAATTATCACGAGTCATCATTTGCCCTTATTTTTTATTCAATGATACTAAGAAACTGCATATTGTTTTAGTATTCAGTTGACTTATAATTATCACAAGCTTCAAATTGTGTTTACCGATTCTATGATACTGTGATATTGCACTTCCTGTTGTATCAAAATTGTCAAATGATTGCACAATATATTAAATTCAACAAAATATCTATTTGACTGACTGAGCTGCTGAAATTTATTCAATATTTTAGCTCTGGGGATACAGAGGCACCAGCAAGGCTGTCGTTAAGTGAACTATTAAATTTAAACTTCAATTAGAAGAATATAAATATATATGTATTATATATATATATCATTGAAAATTAAACTGTGTCCTTAAATAATCTGACCTGAACTATTCCTCTCATTGGCTCTCGGTAAGTATATGAATGTTCGATGTAAAATTATTATAATATATTCATTTTATTATGTTAATTCAGCGGCTGTTGAATTAATACAGGTTTAAAAAAATGTTACTCTGCTGCATGACATCACAATGATACTGGTCGGTCAAAATATTATTACTCTGCGTCGCCGTGCAAAATTATACTTTTCTGAGGTACAGTCAAAATGCTACAGCTCTGCTCGACAGTCAAAATGCTACTGACTCAAGCTCTAACTGCTGCATATTAGCCACGTGCATATACTTATTGCTTGGCTTATGATGAACACATGCCACAGTTTTGGCAGGCATTTTCACATTCATGATAATACTAGTGTTGTATTAATTTCATTGAAGTTAGCGGTAATTTGTAGTCGTCTTCTCTTGCTTACATCATTAGGTGTGGCGTTAGCAGTTTTGTAATGTAAAGTGTCCAATAGTGGTCAAAATCGGTGTGGTATGTGACAGGATATTCATTCAATATTGTCATCATTGTTGGTTTCAATCGCTCGTTCTGGTCAGTATGGATCAAGAGGGGGGGGGGGGGAGGGGAGTAGCAAAACCTAAAACCATTTACATATAAAACAAACAAGGTCCTCTCGTGCTGAGAGCAAATGCGCTAATTCTCATTGTGGTATATTCATAAACAAAATTAGGGGTTCTCCTATGGTCCTCCTTGCTTTTCACATTGTACATAGTTTGTGAAGATGAAATTCTGGCTTCACCGAGATTTGAACTAGGTCAAACATTGATATTATTGGAATATTTCAAGGTCAACAAAATTAAAAGATAATACTTCTACTGTCAATTCACAGTACTTCATAAGTGTATATTTGTTGCGATTTTGTTTTTACATCTTTAGGAGTAGAAGATTATCCCAGATCATAAAATGAAAAATAAATGCTTGGAATCACTCTCTGCTTCACAGCAGGTTTCTAGCACCCTTTGCCTTGACAAGCCGAAACAGGCCATAAACATGAAATAACACAAATGGTTTCAGATATTGCTGTACGTTCCACACGAGATAATTCTTTTCTTTTTGAAAGAGTAAGAATTGTTGATTGAATACCTTTTATCATGAACAGCCTTTTTTTCATATTTATATACCAATGCATGTTACAGTACCATACAACTACGTAATGAAAGTCTTTTATTATTATGATGACAGAAAAAGTATTAAAAAAAACAGTCGGCAGTTTTGTAAGATTTTCATGGTAAAAAAATTCAATGCTCTACTTGGCATGAATTATTGGTGGTGGAAAAAGTGCCTCTGATAAGGGAAGGTGTCTCCCATTCTCTGATTTATGATGTCACAGTCTCCTGGAAGTGCTTGTTACTTGTATTGCACTATCGGGAGCCTGTGATATAATAATGCAGAGAATTGGACTTACCTTCCCTTCCTTTCTAGAATTGAATTTAGTCTGTCACACATTGGCAGTTCAGTCTCGGATTTACCCCACAGCATGTTGTTACGGCACTCACTTGTTCACAGCCAGGAATAAGAATAGATGGAAATACTTGGAAATGAAGATAAGAATAGGATGGCCAAGTTGATTAATAGGTGTACAAAATATCAAAGTAAAAATGGTTTGCACTAGATAACTGTGGTGTCATACTGTTGTTACAGTATCACCTATGTTCGACCCTAATTCACTGAGTAATAGTGTAAAATATAACTTCATTTTCAATTAAATCTATGACGCAAGATATCAAGTATCATAATACCATAGTACCATAATGTATTACCACTTCTTTGCATCCGCAACAAAACTACTTGGTCAGCCATCAACCTATACGCTTGTTATAAAATATCGATAAACAGGCCATGGTCAAAGTTTACATCCGCAACAACACCTTGTGGCATATATGAGGCCTGACTGACCCAAAAGTGATAAGGTCAATCGTTTTACTTCTTCAGCGTGTTAGGGATTCCAGTTTTTGACATAAAAACTTAACAAGCATCTTACCAAAATAATGGAAAGGTTTCAAATTCCCATATTGGTTTGTTTGAACAGCAGTTTAATATAGCCTTACGCAAAGAAGCAAAACAAAAATGCAGCTCTTACGCAAAATTTATGCATAATTATTGTCATAGCTTGTCATTAATGAACCCTTTTTACTAAGGACCTATGAAAACAAACATATACTTCTTGAGTTCTCACCACTCCGGATGTCATTATTGACTGTACTGGGGTTTCAGTCGTTGTTGCTCCGCACCATGACGGACAGAATCTGTCAGGAGAGATCTTTGGACTAGATTGTCGCCCTCTGTCGGTACCGTAACTGTTCCTCTTTTCTCTGTTTTGGTCGCTCTCAGAAGCTGTGTTTACCTGAGCACAAAAATACAAGTGAGCAACTGAACCATATAAAGTTCAAATCACAGGATAAACAGCCCAATGAGTATAATCAAAGGAAATACTGAATCACTTCTCGTTTCTCCATCTATTGGCTAAGATCTCACAATCAGGAGGTCCACCATGGCCTCACCTATAGGATGCATTCTAGGATGTATCACACCCTCAGTATGCGGAGTTTTGGGCAACTTGTGTCCATCTTTAGGCAGCCCAACCTCTGTTTTGTCATAAACAGGCTTGATTGTGAAATGACTACTAGTGAGAAGCCTGGTTAAAAAATCGGAATTAGAACAACTTATGTAGACGAAAGGTGGCATCGTCAATATCGATTTTTGAATTGCTCACCTGTTTTTCCTGAACTTTTCTCTGTGCACATGGTTGTGCCCTGATACCGATCACATGACCATCTGTTACATAAATCGTAGCAAGTAAAGTCATACATCCAATCACTAGAATAGTTATTACTAATATGAGCATTTGATAATACTTTATCTTCTGATCAATTTTATCTTTTCCTCCGTTCCTCTCAGTGCAGTTCCCTGTCATTGTACTAATCAAGATCTGAAGAGATTTTTGCTCGTTGTCTTCTGGCGATGAAAAGCTAAGACTGTCACACAACAAAGAATTATCCTTTATTCATACATTATCTCTGAGTAGCGGCTTGGAATAAATAAACAAAGAAAAAACTTATTGATTGATTTGTCCCATTTACACATTGAAGTCTGGCACTGCATTGCATAGTTCCTCTTTTTTGACATTAATATGCTACCAATGATTAATCTGTTTACAAATGAGGAACTTGAATCAATTAGTGAAATTTTACGTCCTTGGATATAGCTAATAGGTGTCAAGTCAAGTGTGTGGTAATGCTTTTCTGTATTACCTATGTCAATGTCACCAAGAATTAGCCATTACTTAAACCCAATCAGATAACCTTAACCATAAATTAGCAAAAAATTGCAATCTTTTACCCTCCACATTGAGAAACACTCTTACCATAAAAAAGGTTTAGAAAAGGTTACAGCAACACTTTTTCAGTTTTTTGTCATAGACACAATGAATTGTTGCTGACAATATACGTATTGGTAGTATAGAAACCCATTGAACAATCTATGACCAATTCTAGTCCAATCAAAATTAAGTTTACAACAGTTATCAATTAGGTGTTTGGATCAACTATAGTGACCATGGTGCCTGCAGGATAGCCTTGTGACATAGTCTATCTCTGCAGCACAGAAATAGTGGCGCTACCTTCCATCAAGGGAGGCAACTGCAAGAGTTCAAGGTTATTAGACGGAAAAACCAGTTTTCCATTTAGGCATAAATACTTCCAAATTATGGGTTTCCATTGTTTTGCCCCATGATGCAGAGACGAACATACGGCTCATCAGTTCGCATATGCTGAGAGTGTATGGTGACAGAGAATATTCACTAATTGATGATATGATGGAGTTTCAATTTTAATTAGCAACTTTTCCAGTCAGGTTATTTTTAAAATGTTTGAATCGATAGACGCTGCTATTTTCAATGTTGATTAATCGTTGCTGGTTTCCCTAATGCTTATTTGATCAAATAGATAATCTGCAATCTTGTTCTATTACTGTTGCTTCAGTAGCAAGAAAAAAAGGAGGTAACTGAGGATACATTTCTCAAAGCAGAGGGTCCTTTGAAACATTTAGTCGCTATTGTTTAGCCATAACAAAATGCGCACAGAGACAACTGTGAATGAAGCAACATATCAAGTTATGTCAATTCCATATTTTTGTGTGATAATGGATAATTTAAGAACCATTCTAGAACCCAGCGGGATCTTGGTAGTTAAGTCAAATAGAAACTTGAGGTATGGCAACATATTTTATTAGAACATAGCAACAAGCTGTTAGTTTTATACTACTACAAAAAATGAGGTGCCAGATATTTTGATGGCTTCATTTAGATACGGAATCATTTGATTCCTGTACCTGCCCGTAGCAAACTCGGATAACATGTCAACCTAGCTCATTGTTTCTTTAAAAATAGTTATCTTCAAGTTTGAATGATGCAATGCTAGACTTAATTAGGAACAAGGCTAAATCACCAATTAAATTTCAGGCAATATATAAAAAGAAAAATGATGTCATTTTGAGGAAAATATTGTTGCGATTTGATTTATTATTCATTAATCAAAAAATACAACCTACGTTGGATGTAAAAAAAAATCCTTACAATAACCAACCCAGTTAATCGGGTTGGCAGTGATACGATGCCATGGTCATTCCAGAAAAAGATATTGCAACTTGTGTTACTGGAATCTCTTTTCCTGCATCATGCCATCAAAATAACTCCGAAATGAGATGGTGTATCAAGCTTGACCAATTTGATAGCTAATCATTTATTCAATGTTGTTTGATTTTCTGCACTCTGTTTTCGGGCTAAATAGAAACACATGAGCCTGTGAGTAGTGAATTCCCACAGCATGTCCTTGCCACAAACTGTATGTTACATGCTCCTGGTGGTAGTCGCTGATTGGGGCAGACTGTTTGACAGGCCACTTCACATCCTGGTGGCACCGGTGGAAGCTGTGAAATGAAATGCAAGGAATATACAGTTTATGAAGGAAATTACTGGCTCAAACTTTTAAAAAGACAAATTCATGGTGATTTCAGTAATGATTTATAAAGATGACTGTAGATTGACAATAAAAGCATTGAAGAAATCGGGGTTGTACAATCATTCAATTTTGCCTAAGAATATTGTGGAATTAGTAAAAAAAAATTGTTATCTAAACTGTCCACGTACTCAAATTGAATTGTTAAAAAACAAGAGACATAGATTTAGACCTAGAAACATACTTTATGATAGAAAGAAAAGATGACAATGTATACATACCTGTACACAGGAAGATGATGTAGAAGGTGGTGCGGCAGTAGTGCTGGTAGTGGTTGTGATGGGTGGTGGTGTTGGTTCCCACCATCTTGAAGCTCGTCGCCCGTGGCGCACTCTGGCTACCTCATTGTCGGCTGGGCCAAATGCACCGGAAACCTGCAATATATTGTAAAAGCAGTGAGTTGTTGACTTTTGGCTCTTGATGGATAACGAAAATTGGTAAATGATTGGGACTTTAATTAATATATTTTCGTCCATATCAAAAACTGGCAATACTCTACATTCTGCAAAAGTAGCTAGCTGGTATAATTGTGTGAATTTACACCATGAGTTGTTTTAAACCACATTCCCTTCATCATTGATTTGACCAACATCATTGATGGTATTATTTTCTTTCTGTTTCTTTTTTTGTTTCAATTTTTTTCTGGCACTGAGTGCAAAACATTACTGTTACCAAACTCTCTGTCGGTTATCTTTGACCCTAAACTCATCAAAAGGTTCAATACTAAATTACTAGAATAGAAAAATCATAGCAGAATACCAGTACACATTGTAAGCATCAAGCCGATGTTCATCACCTTTAGGATTTGGTGTACATCTGGGGCAAATGCCTCTTTATGGTTAACTGTAAAACAACATGCAGATAATTAGTTGTCTCGTAGTCTTAGTGCTCAGACGGTTGCAATGCGAGTTGTTGGCATTACATCATCAACCATTATCAACCGTGTATCGACCAGATGTACGGGTTGACCATATAGAGGCACTAGCCCCAAAAGCATCTTTGCGCCAATTCCAATGTCAAACAGTGCTGGGCTAAAATTCTGCCAATCGATGAATAAAGACGAAAGCAAGCTTTACCTAAGGTCAATGGCACCAAAGTTTTGGAAAGATTTTCAAAACAGTATAGTTTATGAGTAAGAAGAATTAAATTATTGACAACGAATTTGGTAATTATTACTCCAGTGAATGATTTGGATTTTTTCACAGCCCCTTTAGGCGCTCTAACAGTTGGCATGTGTACCCGTTGAATGAATAAGTGATGACACAACGGTTTTCACCTGATGGTTTGTCTAGCGCCATTGATATGAAGGACAAGGATTTTTTTATTGTTTATAACTTTTCTAAGTCATACATCCTAATGCCCGCGAAGTCTTGCCTATCTGGTAGACCTTGTTAATTTGATTTATAAATTATAGTAATATACATTTAAAAAAGTCTTTGCTTGACCAGGTTACACTTCAAAGTTACCATCAATTTACATTAAAAACTTCCAAAATGGCTAAAGAGGCATTATTACTATATTGTCAGGCCATGTTCAATCCAAAACAGCGCTTGAGGCCATATTCAGATCAAAAGGTTCAACTTCAGTAGATTTTTCGAACAAAAAACATGCACAGAAATATTTAAACATTGCCCTGTTCCACCTGAGGGATGTTTACCTACCTTTTCTGTTTCTGTAATCTCATGACAAGACTGAAGTCCATGAATGAAGAACACCCAGGCATTCAAAGCAACTGAGACCAGTAACGATAAAAGAAGCACGAGGGATATAATTCTGAAGAGTCGCAGATGGGATGAAGATTTGGTCTCCACTTCTCCAATCATATTTGTGGTTCATCCAACCAACAGATTTCACGAGCTGTATACCTACCTATACCTGTTGCTTCCTACTTTGTCAATGAGTGAGTGAGTTTTGTTGTGGTTTGTTTTTTTGTAGTCAGAAAGCAATAATATAGGGTTTAAGAAGATTTATTTATTTTGATCAATCAAACAATCAGACAATAATTTATTTTTCCCACGCTTCCTAGTTGGCATAGCCAATCTTTGTTATCTTTTTAATGGCTTTTCTTCACTTCAATATTTAGTTGCCTTGTCAGGAAAACAGGAACTATTATTTATGGGAACCAATTTCCATCATCATTGATTCTAATGAGAGGATGATCCAATGAGGAGATATCAACGTAAGACAGGAACCCAAACCCACAACCGATGCGGCACCACTCGCCTGGTAGTGAATGGTAAGCGCACTAACCGATTGCGCTATCTCGCCATCTCACCATCTCACCATCCCCAATAAAGAATGGGTTGGCAGCGCAAACTGACATGCCCGCGGAATTCACTACAGAGTTGTGTTCTGTACCTGCGGAAAGGGGCACTTAGAAGGATATAGGGATTGCAGCAAATTATCTCCCGCAATGGAATATGGAATAAGGAGACTGGATAACTCATATCCCAGTTTAGAGCTGCTTTGCCATATCCATGTCGTGAGTAACTTAAACTCATGAATTAGGCCGGGAATATGATATTGAAAAATTTGATCCTGTGCAACGATGGACATGTTGCCTTAACTTGTGTAATGAATGATATGATTACAGCCAGTCCAATAAGGGACCATCTAGAGCTGCTAAAGAATCTATCGTCAATAATACAAAGAGGGTTGTTTCTTATCAACTGCATAAATGGTTTTATTGTCTACATCAAGAAAAATCAAATCACTCATAACCTATTAAATTAATAAAAAAAAAGAAATGAATGTTACAAACACAATAAAATAACCAGCGTGACAATTTTACAATTTCACTTCAAAGCAGTAGATGAATATCTTTGCACTGATGAAGGGAGTCAGGTGTGAAGAAAGTCTATCTACATATAGTCACCTGTGAGGTCACACAACCTGGAGCACCAGCTTGTCCTGGTGAACCTGTCTCTCCTGGTATTCCAGTCGCACCTGGTTGTCCTGGAAATCCAGCTGCACCAGGTTGCGCTGGACCAGGCATGCCTGCACTTGTTTGTAGAGGTTCATCTCTGCAGACGAGTCGAGTTGGTCCCTGCACACCTGGTGGTCCCTGCACACCTGGTTGTCCACCAGCTCCGGGCTGTCCTTGGGCACCATCTGCTCCTGGCTGACCTGGAGCGCCACTGTTTGGGCAGAGCGTTCTGAATGCTGTTACACAGCCAACACCTCCAGCTCCCGCTTGTCCTTGCTAAAAGAGCAACAAAGTGAGGTCATGTAAAACTAGCAGGGAGGAGCTATTATATACATGATAGCATCAAAAAGTGAAACTATTTAAACCTGTCATGCATCTGCTATGTTTCAAAATCAGAATCGTTAACCTGCCTATTCAAACAAACAATATCAAAGTGAGGGTTGGCAAGGATTGAGCAAGCTTATGTAGAGGTCGCTCTCCATACCTGATTGTCACAGCCCTGAGTGCCTGGAGTGCCAGGCTGACAAGGTTGAGTACAGCCAGGGCTTCCAGGTGAACATTGGATGTTACAGCCTGGTGCGCCAGGTGGGCAGGTGGTTGTTTGTACGACATCACTGGTGCATCCAGGTGGACAAACTTGAGAATCTGTTGTCGTTCTCCCCCAGCCCCATGCAGACTTCTTCTGACGTATGATAGTGGAATCTGGACCAACCGGACCCTGAACCTTAAGGAGATAATGTATATTAATATTTGTTTTGGTGTCTAGATAAAATATGAGCCATCGATTATTCCTTACCAGTGTGGTCGGAGAGTGAAATTGTCAATAAGCCCTCAATCAAATACCAGTCAAAATAATGAAATGTTTCAATTTGCTGAATGTTCTTTCCGAATCAGTTTTATTCTGAGAAACAAAAGAGAGCAGTCAGACACGGCATATCTTACACAAAACAGGCTACAAGTATTACTTTTCTAATTCAAGTCCAGCGATTGGCTCAATATGCAAATATTGTGTGATGTCTCGCAAGCTCAAAATCAATTTACCATTAGAGAAGGCCACCCTGATATTCAAACTGCTAAAAACAATGTTCCTATGTTTAAGACCTGAGAGCACAGGAAAACTTTAAAAGTTCTGACTTCTATCATGATGACTCACCCCAAAATAATTGTCTCGATATATAAAGCAATGTTGCTCATTTATTGTGTAAGCAAAACTAATGTAACCGACCCATTGGGATTCATCTCATTTATGTCAGAGGGGAGAAAACTAACAACAAGACAACTTATTATAGTGCAGAGCAGTATATTTTGCATAATAGTTGTTTACTTCATCAGTTAGCAGCCTGGCAATGGTTCCAATGGTATACACGACCTAGACGACCATTTTACAACTTATATCTAATTCTGCTTGTTATAAACCTAAATGGCGTTGTAAGTAAGAACAGCTATTGGCTGAGATGACTGACAGCAAGTCTTATTCGAGATGGTTGGAGTCAAGTCAAGTTTATAAAAACTTCCGGATTTATAAGTTGATTGACAACATTATATAAATAAGGTCCGGAGCTGCATGTCTTCGAGTTGATCACAGCCTACCTAGTATTGAAATTTGTACAGTTTAAGAACCTTGACATAGTCTTCAAGTCTATCACCCTTGAAAAAGCCCCTGATATGAGGTATCACTACAATACATACCTCAACGCTCTCAGTATTTGATCGGCAAAGATCCATCTGATTTGTCAGATAAAGACCAGCGAACAAGGCAGCACAGCCAATCAGTATCAAAGTCAGCACGGATGCCGCAACTCGATAAAATCGCAGGTTCTGTCTCAGTTTTACTGCAACTTCTATAACACCATCATAGTCTAACTTGTCTGCCATGGTGTCCAGTTGGTATGCTATCCAAAAGAGCCTTCACAGAAATGACCTGCACCTGCTTGCAATGTCAACCTGTTAATGACGTTGAAAATTAGAGGATATGAATTCAAGTTCTTTATTGACGGTTTTAATGAAAACAAAACAGGAACCAATTTAATTTGATAAACATCACTGTGAGGTTTTTCTAATGTGATATATAGGAGTGGTTGATGGCAGGTGATTGTTGCCAGGTGATTGTTGCCATGGGGAATGCTTGATTAAAGTGTCGTTAATACCATATTGGATGTCCGTATCAAAGGTTAGGACTGATTCAAAGGAAGGGAAACAATTTCTTCTGGGTGAAACCGGCAATCACTTATTCCAAAAACAAAATTTAATTCCACAAACATAACGAAAATCATTTCCTTATGGGTTTTCTAACGTCAGCCATGAAAAAACCTTTCAGCATTTCATCATTTGTAGACCCGCACAATACACAGCTCTGATTGCTCTTTCTACCCAAAATGCACTATTTCAAAAAGAAAATTACCAGTTAGAATGAGATACCTGAAACTTTCACCGAGGAGCAATCTGATATGTATCAATCATCAAGCCCATAATTAATATTTGATTAACGTTGCATTGCTTCGCCATATTTTGTGTGACATGAAAGGTAGGTAAGCTCATCCATCAGAATTTCAAAGGATGTAGGAAGCCATTTACCTATTAACTCTCAGGCAAATGTATTAGTACCCAAATCAAAACTCTTTTCCAAATGAGTGATGAATGGCAACGCCAAATGATGAATTAAGCCTCCTAACAAAATCATATATTATCTATGGCCTTTAAATTTTCTCACTGTTTGCTGACCCAATGATGGCCAATAATATTGTAGCCTACATGAGTTAGATGATAGATTTGAGAAGGCGAGTGGTCAGACTAGTGACCAGCAGTTATGAGATCAGTGTATAAAACATCATAATCCGTATTCCCTTCATCAACCATGTCAAGTTTCCATGTAATACGCCTGATATCTGACCTTTTGACCTGACCTGATATAACTATAAAGTTACCAAGCTCAAACTCCTCTGTCTGTTGTGTTCCACTCTAGACTCATCAAAATGGATGACGGTTAATTAATCAAAACAGGACCAGTACACCAGTACACCAGTACACATTGTAAGCTGCATCCATCCTATGTTTATAACCTTTGATATACAACTGGTCAATACCCCAGGTTGATAAACGAATGCACCAACTTGCATTGCAGCCGTCTGAGAACTTAGACTACTAATTACATTCTCATTGTTTTCCAGTTATCCATATCAAAGACAAATACAGGCACTCAATAAGCACCAAAAGATTCTGTGTGCCAATAGCTCATATGTCAAGCAGTGCTGGGCCATAATTTTAATAAATGAGAAATCTGTTGGATCATGAGTAAGTACAAAAGGAAACTTCACCTCAAGCCAATGGCACAAAAACTAAAACAACAAATTTGGTAATAAGTAATGCAGCCTGTGACATGGATCTTTTCACTGTCCTTCAGGTGTTCTGACAGTTGGCATGAGCACACAGTGAATTAATAAGCGATGACACAACATTGTGCACCTGATGGATTGTCGTACGACATTGATAGAAGGATTCTAGCTGCGTTCTTATTATGACATTATTTTGTTTTTTATTATATTTATATAAAATAAGGAGAGTAGATAACCTCAAATGCAATGGTTTCATCAGAATTTGCAGCAAAAACTAAAATAACCAATAATCATAATAATTGACTTGATATGTTTTAACTTCACATGCAAAACTACCTGGTAGTAAAATATGTTATCAAACATGGAAGTTAAAAAATTAAAATACAATTGATTCCTTGAAATTGCGAAAAAAGATGATAGAATGATGAATACTCATAACAAATTAGATGATAAATCAAAACTTAATAGAGACTAATAAAGAATAGTAAAAGATAAATATTTGTATGCCATATTGAAAGGGAGATGTGACAACATTCTTATTATTACAGAATGTACCTGCAAGTGACTGGCAACCTGGTATTCCAGCAGCACCGGGTTGTCCAGCAGCGCCAGGAGCACCAGCTGCTCCTGGTTGTCCAGCAGCAACGAGAGCTCCAGCTGCTCCTGGTTGGCCAACAGCTCCACGCTGTGCAGGGGTGCCTGGAAATCCAGCTGTGCTTGGTTGTACAGGTTCGTCACGACAGACTATCCTAGTTGTTGCCACTCCTGACCCGCCTGGGGAACCATCACTTCCTGACTGGCCTGAAGCACCATTAGCTCCTCTTGCACTGCTATTTGGACAGGTTGTAATGACTGCTGGCCTACAACGACCTGCGCCTCCAGGTCCTGGCGCGCCAGTCTGCAATATCGAAACACATCCGAAATAAAATCTGAAAACTGAAGCGATTTGAGGAGAAAGCAATTTTTCAAATTTCATACATCATATTTTGTTTATTTATACTTTAATTTCCAGACAGCACTCGCAAATGAGACAGTGATTACAATTTGATTTAAGAGAAATCGCATGGTCAATGTTTAACTCAAAAAATAAAACTATGTATATAGTATGTGTTCTTTTAATTCAAAATACACAATATCAAAGCATCTATTACACTTAAATGTGCCATCGGTGTTTATCATGTCAGTTTTAAAACATTTAAGTAAGGAGGAAGAAAGACAACTTACAACCTGACCAGAAAATCCTCCTGGTCTGCCCCTCTTCTGACGGAGAATAGTGGTATCTGAGCTAGCAGCCCCTGAACCTAAAATAGATGCAGAACTTATATGACAACAATGACTTTCTCAAAGTCAGGTCATGCAAAAATTGATTTGATGGGACTCAAAATAAAAATCTTCATTGTAATGTTTCTTATTGCAGGAGACAGCTCAAAAAAGAGTATTGTTTGAAATTATCGCATTCGTGTCAATGGGGAGAAAACTCATCCATAGACAAACAGCCCCTTAGACAAACAGCCCTTAGGAAAGCAACAACAAAATTAATTGCTAAGCATCTTGGCATTAACACATTGATCAATTTTCTCAAATCATGATATTTATCTACCAGTAGAGGGTGGGTAATGGATTAAATCAATTGAATACAAATCATATTGAACACCAGTACCAGACATTTTAGAGCTAAACGGCCCGAAATTATTTATAACAAAGGTCTGGCCCGATATACCTGAAATTCGTGCTCTTTGCAATTACTGAATCGATTTATTCTGACTCATTGTGCCAACACAAGCTAATCAAGTTACGGGTGTAGGTATTTTAGCTTGCTAAGTGTGGCTTAATTGAGGTGATTGCTAACAAAGCTTATATCGTAACCATCCTTCCCAAAGACTTACTTTCTAACTCCTCCTCGCAAAAGAACCTGGGAGGTTATACAAAAGCCATCATTGGTGGTAGTCTTTCTATTTGATTGCTGTTGGTGATTTGGCCACTGACAAGTTTAAACATACCTCGACTCCCTCAGTATTTTGCTTACACAGCTCCATCCGATCTGTCAGATAAATACCGGCAAACAGGGCGGCACCGCCCAGCAGCATCAAAGTCAGAACGGCTATCACAGCTCGATGAAACCGCAAGCTTTGTCTCAGTTTTATTTCAACTGCCGCAAGGCTATCAGAGTCTAACTTGTCAGCCATGTTTTCGAGATTTCACAATGAATTCCGGAGGCTTGAAAAATAACAAGCACCTGCTTGAAATGTCAACCTGCTAATGACAGTTGCAGACCTGCAAAGTGAAGATCTGTAAGATTATGACTCATTCTTCGTGACTTTGCACAGAACAAACAGGAACCAAAAATCATACTCGAAATAAATATCGTTTTTTATTTTTTCCTTCATGGAAAAATAACAATAATAGAGTGGGTGATTGCAGGTGAGCGTTGCCGTGACAACTGCTCTGCAAAAGTGTTATTATTAGCATGCTGTACACGGTAATCTAATTTAACCACCGAAATGTAGGAAAGTGCAGATTTTCTCACAAGTGACTGATGCAGGTGGAATTTGCATTATACGCCCCAAGGGACACAACTTATTAGCATTTTTTCTAAAACGATTCAAACATTAAAAACAAAGTTCCTTATCCATGTAAGTGGGGCACTTTTCTGTGACCGTGTGACAAGGCTATTTTCTTTTATTACATTTGTCGCAGAGATGGTGCAATATTGAGCAATCTAGTTAGCATCACGTACATGTACTTAGTGTAAGCTTCTGAGAACTTAACAATACACATGAAAGGGTCCCTGATAGCAATTTTTTGAATATTCAATGTACCCGGAACGCTTTTCTTTCCACTCATTCTTCAGCAAACTCACAACAACTAAGCAGTTTTGCTGCATTTCAAAAATTATCTAGATGACTCAATAAGAATAAAAAGCCTCAGTGCCACTTTTAGCGACATTGGGAACAGATTCACCCTATAGCGTTACACTAGTAAAAATAAACATGATTTCATCGCAAACCGGAATGCAGTTGTGCTGCAAAAATAATTGCACCGAAGTCTTGATATCTGAAATTGTTAATTGGTGACTGGCCTCTGAAAGTAAACAAAATCTTAGAGCCATCAGATTGTACCACATGGGGAATAGATCTAAAGTCTAAAGTCATTTAGGAGTATGAAGATAGATAGAGGTATGCACCAAAGGCTAGGTAGGAAAGCAATTTTCAGATTTTTTTTAAGTTTATAGGTTGGTTATCTGAAATTATTAAGTGGTGACTGGCCTCTTCAAGTAAACAAAACCTTACAATGATTGGTTGCTCATCACCCTATCAGGCTCTCGCCGGTTGGTTATTCTCGGTAGAAGAGGCAATAGTGGTTATTAAACAGAAGGAAGTAAAAACATAAATACACAGAGGGATTCTCAAGAAAAGATCATTTGTACACCTTGTCAAGGAAGCACTTATTTATGGATAATTTTTAGCCGTAACCATAGTGCTATATAGATTAAATATGTTAGTCAAATTGCGGGTATGATGTGTCTGTCTGTTGACTTATAAATTACATCCATTGAGGGCAGTTACGCAAGCTTGTTGGCGGCTTCATGTGCGCTAACAAAAATAAACAAGAACAGGTTTTGAACTGAGAACCTAAGACACTGTAGCATAAGTTGGATTCAATCTGCCTGCACGCGAATCGAGGACAGGAGCAATCCAGGCTTCCATTACCTGCATTCTAGACCAGAATTGATCAGAGTTATCAATATTGCCTACATAAATTCCTCGTACACCTCCCTAAGCCCTCTTGGATAACATGAAGCAGAAACTCACTCTTGTCACAATATCATTATCAGTGTTTAGGATTTCGAGGTAACCATAATGAGTTGTTGCATAATTATCAAAAAGGAAAGTTCATTAATATCCTATAACTCACATTTTTTCATATATGAATAATAGATCAAAACAAAACAGAAAAATGTTTGATACCGTAAATTTTGATAAATCTGAAAAAAAAGAAGCTCTATTAAATACTCTTCTGTTCCAATAAGCGTTTCAAATTCTATGACTGTTAACACATGATGGTTTCATTAGTTGAAACCAATTCTCAATTGATTCATGATACAGGTAAAAATGCCAGAAAAAACAATTCCGTTTCAACTTTTACTATGCATTATCTGGACAGATAGTCACAGGAAAGGTACTGCACTCAGCCAGCTGACTGTCCTTTGATAGGTACGCTCAGACTATTATGTGGGTTGTATGATGCCGACAGTCCTAGTTTTGCTTGCATCCTCAATGAAGCTGCGTTGAGCGGTACTGAAGCGTCATGACAAATGATATCTGTTCTACGTGTGAGAATATTCCGGCAAACAGTTCTCATCCCAGAAATACATCTTGAATCATCTGTCATCACCTGCAAACAAAAAAGATTAGTTGATAGGACAGGATTTCATCATCCTTTGTCATCGATTGCCAAAATTTTCCCATGATTGATTATTTTCCAGGGAAATAACACGGAAAAATCCCCCAAGGAAAAAACCGCTGCTATGATTATGTAGTTTTACCAATTTATTGTGGTTTGTGTCCCCATCTGGGAGCAAATTGATTGATCAAAATTATACAAAAATCTGCATAATTATTTCCCTCTTTAATAGAGTTCATGCATTTCAGAGTTCACCAAAGTGGGCCCTCATCTCAAACCTAATTCTATTTAATAACAATGCTTTGTTATTTGTGAGTATATGTCCAAATCATTTTCTGTTGAGTAAGTTATATATAATAATGATCTATTGGTTTAA
This sequence comes from Membranipora membranacea, assembly GCA_914767715.1. NCBI lineage: Eukaryota > Metazoa > Bryozoa > Gymnolaemata > Cheilostomatida > Membraniporidae > Membranipora > Membranipora membranacea. Next base: position 12,294,743 of record OU612072.1, on the reverse strand, counting down.
ATTTTTAAATGGAGATGGATTGTTTCAAACATTTTTAATGAATTATTGGCTAATGTCCCCACGACCGTACCTATTGATTTTTGTCGATTTCTTGCAAAATACCTCGACAGAATACGCATCGTCACAGGGAGCTAATACTTTATATGAGATATAGGGACGTCATTTCAAACCTCAAAACAGAGTTTCAAGCGTTTCTAGGCGAGTAAAGAATTCTGCCCAATTATTGGCTTATTTCCCCAGGACCGTACCCATCGATTTTTGTCGATTTCTTACAAAATACCTCGACAGAATACGCGTCGTCACAGGGAGCTAATATTTTATGTGAGATAAAGGGACGTCATTTCGAACCTCAAAACAGAGTTTCAAGCGTTTCTAAGCGAGTAAAGAATTCTGCCCAATTATTGGTTTTGTGGCATTTATGATAGCGGCATTTCAAGTCATAAAATTCCTTGAAGTGATAGTTTGGTGGTCCTATCAAATTTCCCAGAAAATTAAATGAGTATTATGATTATTTTGAGTTTGGTTTGGTATTTTTTTGGTATCAATTGGTATGATTGCAGTTTTATTCAGATTGATTGCAGTCATAGACATTTTCCCTCATGTCCAGCTTTCTAATCCACACTATCATAGACTAAGACTATAAGATGAGCACGTATAGCTTATTCAGCAAGTGTGATGAATTGATTTGTAATCTGATGCTTCTCGGAGTAAAAACTGCAGATTTGAACTTAGAAATTATTTTTTTGTTTAGTGACCTCGTACTGACCTGTCAAAGGATAAGATCGACGTATATGTGAGGATATGGAAAAAAGAAGAAATTAATGGATACCCATAAGGCAAAAAGAAAAGAATTTACTTCGCCAGTTGTGTTTTTACAGTTTAATAAGCTTTGTAGTTGGCTTAGTACATGAATGGTATGGAAATACAAATGTCATCAATGTCACACTTGACACAGTCTATCACTTCCACTGCCTTTCATGCCCAAGAATTGTCTGAACAATTCTAGAATTGTTCAGAATTGACCCATATATAATTACCCAACCAGCAAAGTCTCGGGGGCAGCCCCAAGCCGAACCACAAGCTATTTAGCAGAATCTGTACAAAAAGTACTTTACAAACTTTTCTAGGTGGAACTGACAACTACAGTAGAAGAACTGCTACCAGAGCAAAAATAAATTGGAGTGGCGGAGCTCGGCTACATATAAACAACATGTAGCGCAACTCGGCTAAATGCGGTCTGTTTCCGTGTCGCAGCTCAAACAGTTTCAAGTATTGTTGCCAAGAGCGCATAAAAATCAGATTAGCTGGTCTGTCACTAACCAGATTGGAGTCAATACGGTTATGAGGCATCATGCCTTCAACAAAGTCTGCACAAATTTCCAATTGATATACATAATAAATCACTTTGTCTAACGAAATCATCAAGCTTTACTTTCAAATATCTTTCGTTGCAGTCAAAGCATACATTGAATAATATGTGTATCCTTATTTGACTGGATGGGTTGGTCCATCTCATAGTGATGAGCCTTAAAGATACAAACCAAGCAACAAAGGGTTGTATGGTAAATTTTTTTTTGAAACTTGATTCACAGCCCTTGTAGGTAAAATTGTCATGTACCTTTTGCAATCGTAAGCTCCAGCTAATCTTGAACCAAACAAGCTCTGGTATGAAGGATATTAATATAAGAATTATGATGCATGGAAGTGATAACCAAACCCCACTGTATCAACCAAATTGCTGGCCGTTTTCGCAGTCAACTTCGCTCATAATAGGGTGCACCTGTTCCACACCATTGTTAATGTCTATGAATGATGCACTTGTGACAAATGATTATTTGAGCTCGTAAGTGTATATTATTATGTTTTGTGTTACTTCTCGGTTCAAATGGAAAAGTATGCAAATGGTGCTGTTTGACAAATCACCCAAATTAGCCGGGATTGTCAAGTTAAATTATTGGGAGGAGAATTCATTGGAAGGGTCTTTTGCTAAGGAACCCTATGCCTATATGCATATAAAGTCGCTCAACTATTTCAGGAGATTTAACAATGACCAAACAGTTGATATGAGGCCGTATTCGCCAGAGAACGGGTGGTTGACACCTTAGTTTTAGTCAGGATATAAGTACTAAGTACTGTGACTCTTGACAAAAATGGTAAGTCAATATATTTGCATAGTTATGTGGCCTATGTATAAAAGCAGATTCCATATACAGAAAATGTGGGACACTAGTCAAAAACCCTGAAGTGACCTCCCACAAGGGCTTTCTAATCTCACAAGCGAATATTGAAAGGGTCAATTTTGGGTTTGTTTTAAGCTGATAAGGGAAAATAAGTTTGATAATCCCTATGTTGATTTCTTGGATGTTTTACAATATCTCCAAGAGAAGGCGGCGGAAAACATCACCAAAAAAATCTGCTGGTGCTGCTGGTACAAATGACTGCATGATTTCTTGCATGAGTGTGTGCTCTTCACAGCCCCCTTAATGATGGATCAACTTGGAGATTGATGTGAGACCCGAATGTCGAACATCATAGTTATCATAATACAGACACACCAAGTGTTTGGAAAAAATTCAAAAATACCTGTACATCAAAATACACAATATTAAGGATGGAAGGGCCAGGTATTAAAAGCAAACAATATTATTTTCTTTTTTTGAAAATTTTGGCTAATACGTAATCTTCTTCTGGGCCTACTCGTCCAATTGCATTGTTATAGTTTACAGATTTTGCGTACAGAGGTAATAGCATGGATGATTTATTGCTACAATAAATAATTTATAATATTTTGAAAAATATTTCAAGTATGTTAGGAAAAAATATTGCTGGAAAAATACAAAATAACAAAAAACTGATTTATATTTCAGTAGCAGTTTTAAAAACCAAAGCAAAATGCAAAATATATTTACCTAAGTTGTTGAATTTTAATCGATCTAGTTGTTTTCCAAATTATGCCTTTAATTATTGTGATAAAATGCTAAGTCAAAACCATAATTTGATGATAATATGCTTGATGATATTGTTATGATTGCAGCAGATAACTGTGTCATAACCCAAGAGAGGGTATATATGATAGTTGTGTTATCATGATATTATTTGATATATGCATAAATAAACGGTATCAACTTTCCTTGAAGGGTATTCTCAACGTTCAAAGGCAAGCTGATTAATGGAATACTGCTAAGATTATTCATACGCAACAGAAATTATTATAAATCGTATTCTTTATATATTAGCAATAATTGTAATTAGAGTAAATATTAAATAGAAGATGGTGCTCAGTCGTCAGTTACACACTGACATGTCAGTCTTGGATTGACTCCACAGCATGTTGTAGTAGCTGTTGCCACAGAACATGGGATCAGAAGGCTCAGTGTGCCCTGCTGAAAATCAGAAAAAAAACAGGATGTGACAAAACTCAATCAGATGGGCTAAAAGGTGTGAAGTTAACAAGCTATCGATACCCTTCAACCATATTCACCATTCTCATCACTGTAACCAATATAGAACATTATGCATGCACTTATGATCTAGTTTGGTTTCAATTTTAGCTATATATGGTGGGAGTGTTTATTACAAAGTTGAGTGGAGGAGTGAATTTTAGCAAGCAATGTGCAAAAGCGCGAATTCTCTGGGGTAATCAATCAAAAATTTACCACCTTTAAACTTTTGCTGCCAGCTTGGTAAATTAAGTTCTAGTTTTTATAGCTCAAAGATAACTGATTGAAGCTTAAATCTCAGGATCCTGACTTTGCAACAAATTTCCACTAGTTATTTGCCCATTAGATGTTAAAACTATCATTAAACCCTTGATCAGTTAACTTTGTGCTAAACACATTTAATTAGAAAAAGTTTCCTAAACTGGTAGAAGTAATTTATGAGAAAGAATTTAAATCTAAATTACACCTTAACTGCCAATATTAACTGAAGTACTGAACATAGAATCCTGAAGAAAGACAACTCCAAAGATTGAACACATTTTGCTTTGATGAAGAAAGTGATGGTAAAAATTATATACGATTGCAGATGATGGGTGGTTAGGCAAGTACTTTAAGTTAACAGGACAAATGGATGATAATCGCTGGCTGGTGGTCTAAAAATTGAATAATGCTGAGCAAATATTTCCCATTATTTATCCCGATTCCCTTGGCATTCTATTGCAGAAATTTCTACCAGGTAAATATTGGATCGTGCCCGATCATTATGCTCATCTCTAAAAAGTCAGTGAGTGAAATTTTTTAGAATATGTCTCCAAAAATAAGTGTACAATATTAACAATGAAGATAACAATCATACCTGTTCAGGTTCCTCTAATTCACATGTCATAGGCATTCGTACTTGGAGCTGAGCTGCCGGTAGTCTCCGTGGTGAGAGAGCCAGTCTGTTGGAAAGTATTTGCCTTTTTTCTCTGTTTACTTCGTTTTCAAATACTGCATTTGTCTGGAGACAGAAATACAAGCTTTCTACTACTTAATTCTAATGGAAATGCCTCCTAATGGAAAATATCCTTCGAAATGAGTATGCCAGTCAATAAAATTTATTAAAAAAGTGAGTGCAACATGCTTTGTGTGCTCAGTTTCGTTTCACAGAACGCTAACATAATTAACTTAACCAGAGAAATCAAAACCGATGCACAAATTGTTCTCAGAGCCAGATTAAATGAGTAGACAATAAATGCCAGGTTGTTGTTACATAGGGGGTTTAGATACTTACCTTTTCTGTGCTGATTGGACTATGAGCATAAGTTTGATGGCCGATTCCAAATGCTTGACCATCTGTTGTAAAGATAATTGTTAATAAAGTTACACTTCCGATTGCTAAAATAGTTTGTACTAGTATAAGCATTTGATAATAGATTATCTTCTGATCATTATTATTCTCTTTGCCCATATTCATTTCAGTATTTCCTATCCTTGCAGTGTTGAATCTTCAGACAAGTTTCAGCTGTTGCAAATTTGTGAGTGTGGTTTAAATGTAAAATCTACTTAAATTTATAGTAGTCCTTGCACGTAGCAACTTGAGGCAAAAAATTGAGAGTACCAATGTATGTTCAATTTATGATTCTCTTTTTGCAAATATTTATTGTACGCAATTTATAATCCATTGATGAGTTGCACTTAATAAGTGGGATTTGTATCGATGGGTAAAAAGACTTTTGATCACTTCTTTCTGCTATCTTATCATGTAAAAAAGGATCTTTTACAACTCAAAACCATAAAAAATTAAATATTTGATAAATCCAGGAAATATAGTGTTTCATCATGTGGAATTATGAGTTTAGGAAAACACATTATTGCAATACAATCGTTTTCTGCAATTTCAACATGTAAAAACAACGATTGTATGAGGTCAAGGACTAATAACTAGATCAATTCATTCAAGTTGGCACATTTTTGATTGTTATTTGATTAAAACTGTTGGTAATCCCGAAATTCAAACAAACCCGCTTCCTTTTTCAACACAATGACTTCAAACTCCAATTTAATCCAGAAGTGCCTAGTTAGATTCAGTTTATGACGGCAACAATGCATCATTAATTTGGTGATCAAACCCAGGTACAGACTTTTATGACCATTGCATAGCATACCATAGCAACCCTTCTTTTGCTTTCTACACCAAAACGTTTAACAAAATTGAACTGTTAACAAGCAAAATGAATGAATCATGAAAGAAGCAGTATGGTCAGATACAGTGATGACTAGATTGATGATGCCCAAATAGGTCAGCAATGACAGACAGACTGGTTACTAATATTAGGGAACATAATTACTCGTCAGACCAGCTTCCAGACTCCCACGCATTAAAGAAGTTGATCCATTGCCTATCTCATCCCTTAGGCTGACTCCCTTGGACATAGTATATGATTCTCCTAAAGAAGTGCTTGACTAGTTGTCCTCTGCAATTTCTAGATCAGCAATAGCAAAAACTTTGTACCAGCGAATTGAATGCATATAATGAGTATTCTGAGTTTGGTTTGGTATATTTTTGGTATTGATTGGTATGATTGCAGTTTTATTCAGATTGATTGCAGCCAAAGACATCTTGCTTCATGTCCAGCTTTCTAATCCACACTATCATAGACAAAGACTATAAAATGAGCATGTATAGCGTATTCAACAAGTGCGATGAATTTATTTATAATCTGATGCTTCTCGGAGTAAAAACTGCAGATTTTAATTTACAAAAAAAAGATTTTGTTTAGTGACCTCGCACTGACCTGTCAAAGGATAAGAAGACTGACACATTTGTGTGGATAAGCAGAAAATAAGTTAATGGATACCCATAAGTCAAAAAGAACAAATTGGCTTTGGCAGTGTGTTTTTACAGTTTAATAAGTTTTGTGGTTGGCTAAGTACATGAATGGTATGGAAATAAAATGTCATCAATGTCGCACTTGACACAGTCTAACACTGCATCACATCATTAAAACACACTTTTGACCATGGTTCTCTGTGGCAAAATTTTTTTTTACTGCTTTAATGATTGGGTTATATTTTAATGCTACCAAGACTATAGACCAAGACATAGCTTCTACCTTTCTTCTTAAAGTGAAGACCCGAAGACTAAATATGCATCAAATTCATTAGTCCAGGATGATATTGTCTGCCAAATAAAACAGCGTAAAAGCAAATACATGAATTAGCTGATAGTGGCTCAGAATGTGCAAGAAAGTAAATTGCCCCCCCAACCCCATCCACTGCTCTGTTGATACACATTAACTGTTAATAGAAAATGAATTATCTCCACTTTACTTCAAAAACACTATCTGAAATAACTTCTAGATAATGATACCAATAGCCCTGCAAAGTAGTGGGGACATGTAATGGAGTAGAGAGATTCGAAATCTGGCATACATTAGGCTCTCAGCTCACTGTTTATGTGTATCAATATAACCTCATAGTACAAAAAGAAAACACTAATCATGATGCTGATATATATCACAGCAATATGGTCCTCCCCACGCAAGGTTCCACTTGGCTGATCGGTCACAACAAAGAATTCTGTAAAAATCAGTAAACATATTTTCACATGAGAGGCGCCTTCACTGGGTTGTTACTCTTAAAACTTGCTATCAGCATTTTACCTCTCTCTGCGCCTAGCCCTACCACTTAAATTCATTGGATACAGCCCTGGTAATTCCCATCAACTGTATCATCTATCTGAAAAGTTGTGCGACCAATTACTATTCTCCCCAACAAAAGGTGGCCAATCCTGAATAAAAAGGATTGGCACGCACAGTTTAGATCAATCATTATTAACATTTCGACTTATGATATCACAACATTGAATTGAAGGTGGGAATCTCTGGAACACACCGCACTATTAAGGAATCCCTGGGAAATCCAAGGGATCATTTGTAACGGATTTCTTTCCAGCTTGCTCTTGATATGATCATTGAAAGTAATATGACAACACCAAAACCGGCTCATCAGAAATAAAATTTGATGAATATTATAACTGATGACTGTGGAGCCACTCTTGGCTGGTTCTGACCATGTAAACATGATATAGCTTTCAATATAAAAACGAATATCTTATATTGGGAGCAAATCTCTTGCTGTTTGTTTTGTGTAAGTGATTAGACTTTGAATTTTACTAGTTAATAATACTAATAATAGCTAATACTAGTTATAAAATATTTATGATTAGTACTGATAATCAATAGAACTTAATCCTCTGATTATTACTACTTCTTCACTTCATCCATCTCAGTTTTCCCAAAGTTCTATTCCTGCCTGTCAGGGGATGTCTGTGGCTGATGTATTGCCCTATTTAAAAAAACAAACTGAATTGGGCCGTGTACACAACAAGGTGTATTTAGGTTGCTCTGAGTCTACTCCTTCATGAGTGAGTGGGATATCTATTTTAATCAAGGGTTCTATGTGTAGGTACACTTCCTACTTCACTCAAGAGTTAAGATGTAACTTCTTATGATGGGAATAAATGTGCAGTATTATGGTTACAGATAATATTATATTTTTATCGGGTCAAATATAAATATTCAAGCCATAAGAGTGCCACTATACCCATAAGTTTCACTACACACAGACCAGACAATATTTGATGTGATTTATGAGCGATGAAATTATTACACTAGCCAAACATAATTATAATTATCACAAGTCATCATTTGCCCTTTTTTTTTATTCAATGATACTAAGAAACTGCATATTGTTTTAGTATCCAGTTGACTTATAATTATCACAAGCTTCAAATCGTGTTTACCGATTCTATGATACTGTGATACTGCACTTCCTGTTGTATCAAAATTCTCAAATGATTGCACAATATATTAAATTCAACAAAATATCTATTTGACTGACTGAGCTGCTGAAATTTATTCAATATTTTAGCTCTGGGGATACAGAGGCACCAGCAAGGCTGTCGTTAAGTGAACTATTAAATTTAAAATTCAATTAGAACAATATAAATATATATATATTATATGTATATATATCATTGAAAATTAAACTGTGTCCTTAAATAATCTGACCTGAACTATTCCTCTCATTGGCTCTCGGTAAGTATATGAATGTTCAATGTAAAATTATTTGAAATATATTCATTTTATTATGTTAATTCAGCGGCTGTTGAATTAATACAGGTTTAAAAAAATGTTACTCTGCTGCATGACATCACAATGATACTGGTCGGTCAAAATATTATTACTCTGCGTCGCCGTGCAAAATTATACTTTTCTGAGGTACAGTCAAAATGCTACAGCTCTGCTCGACAGTCAAAATGCTACTGACTCAAGCTCTAACTGCTGCATATTAGCCACGTGCATATACTTATTGCTTGGCTTATGATGAACACATGCCACAGTTTTGGCAGGCATTTTCACATTCATGATAATACTAGTGTTGTATTAATTTCATTGAAGTTAGCGGTAATTTGTAGTCGTCTTCTCTTGCTTACATCATTAGGTGTGGCGTTAGCAGTTTTGTAATGTAAAGTGTCCAATAGTGGTCAAAAACGGTGTGGTATGTGACAGGATATTCATTCAATATTGTCATCATTGTTGGTTTCAATCGCTCGTTCTGGTCAGTATGGATCAAGAGGGGGGAGGGGAGTAGCAAAACCCAAAACCATTTACATATAAAACAAACTAGGTCCTCTCGCGCTGAGAGCAAATGCGCTAATTCTCATTGTGGTGGAAAAAGTGCCTCTGATAAGGGAAGGTGTCTCCCATTCTCTGATTTATGATGTCACAGTCTCCTGGAAGTGCTTGTTACTTGTATTGCACTATCGGGAGCCTGTGATATAATAATGCAGAGAATTGGACTTACCTTCCCTTCCTTTCTAGAATTGAATTTAGTCTGTCACACATTGGCAGTTCAGTCTCGGATTTACCCCACAGCATGTTGTTACAGCACTCACTTGTTCGCAGCCAGGAATAAGAATAGATGGAAATACCTGGAAATGAAGATAAGAATAGGATGGCCAAGTTGATTAATAGGTGTACAAAATATCAAAGTAAAAATGGTTTGCACTAGATAACTGTGGTGTCATACTGTTGTTACAGTATCACCTATGTTCGACCCTAATTCACTGAGTAATAGTGTAAAATATAACTTCACTTTCAATTAAATCTATGACGCAAGATATCAAGTACCATAATACCATAGTACCATAATGTATTACCACTTCTTTGCATCCGCAACAAAACTACTTGGTCAGCCATCAACATATACGCTTGTTATAAAATATCGATAAACAGGCCATGGTCAAAGTTTACATCCGCAACAACACCTTGTGGCATATATGAGGCCTGACTGACCCAAAAGTGATAAGGTCAATCGTTTTACTTCTTCAGCGTGTTAGGGATTCCAGTTTTTGACATAAAAACTTAACAAGCATCTTACCAAAATAATGGAAAGGTTTCAAATTCCCATATTGGTTTGTTTGAACAGCAGTTTAATATAGCCTTACGCAAAGAAGCAAAACAAAAATGCAGCTCTTACGCAAAATTTATGCATAATTATTGGCATAGCTTGTCATTAATGAACTCTTTTTACTAAGGTCCTATGAAAACAAACATATACTTCTTGAGTTCTCACCACTCCGGATGTCATTATTGACTGTACTGGGGTTTCAGTCGTTGTTGCTCCGCACCATGACGGACAGAATCTGTCAGGAGGGATCTTTGGACTAGATTGTCGCCCTCTGTCGGTACCGTAACTGTTCCTCTTTTCTCTGTTTTGGTCGCTCTCAAAAGCTGTGTTTACCTGAGCACAAAAATACAAGTGAGCAACTGAACCATATAAAGTTCAAATCACAGGATAAACAGCCCAATGAGTATAATCAAAGGAAATACTGAATCACTTCTCGTTTCTCCATCTATTGGCTAAGATCTCACAATCAGGAGGTCCACCATGGCCTCACCTATAGGATGCATTCTAGGATGTATCACACCCTCAGTATGCGGAGTTTTGGGCAACTTGTGTCCATCTTGAGGCAGCCCAACCTCTGTTTTGTCATAAACAGGCTTGATTGTGAAATGACTACTAGTGAGAAGCCTGGTTAAAAAATCGGAATTAGAACAACTTATGTAGACGAAAGGTGGCATCGTCAATATCGATTTTTGAATTGCTCACCTGTTTTCCCTGAACTTTTCTCTGTGCACATGGTTGTGCCCTGATACAGATCACATGACCATCTGTTACATAAATCGTAGCAAGTAAAGTCATACATCCAATCACTAGAATAGTTATTACTAATATGAGCATTTGATAATACTTTATCTTCTGATCAATTTTATCTTTTCCTCCGTTCCTCTCAGTGCAGTTCCCTGTCATTGTACTAATCAAGATCTGAAGAGATTTTTGCTCGTTGTCTTCTGGCGATGAAAAGCTAAGACTGTCACACAACAAAGAATTCTCCTTTATTCATACATTATCTCTGAGTAGCGGCTTGGAATAAATAAACAGAGAAAAAACTTATTGATTAATTTGTCCCATTTACACATTGAAGTCTGACACTGCATTGCATCGGTTCCTCTTTTTTGACAATGATTAATCTGTTTACAAATGAGAAACTTGAATCAATTAGTGAAATTTTACGTCCTTGGATATAGCTAATAGGTGTCAAGTCAAGTGTGTGGTAATGCTTTTCTGTATTACCTATGTCAATGTCACCAAGAATTAGCCATTACTTAAACCCAATCAGATAACCTTAACCATAAATTAGCAAAAAAATTGCAATCTTTTACCCTCCACATTGAGAAACACTCTTACCATAAAAAAGGTTTAGAAAAGGTTACAGCAACACTTTTTCAGTTTTTTGTCATAGACACAATGAATTGTTGCTGACAATATACGTATTGGTAGTATAGAAACCCATTGAACAATCTATGACCAATTCTAGTCCAATCAAAATTAAGTTTACAACAGTTATCAATTAGGTGTTTGGATCAACTATGGTGACCATGGTGCCTGCAGGATAGCCTTGTAACATAGTCTATCTCTGCAGCACAGCAATAGTGGCGATACCTTCCATCAAGGGAGGCAACTGCAAGAGTTCAAGGTTATTAGACGGAAAAACCAGTTTTCCATTTAGGCATAAATACTTCCAAATTATGGGTTTCCATTGTTTTGCCCCATGATGCAGAGACGAACATACGGCTCATCAGTTCGCATATGCTGAGAGTGTATGGTGACAGAGAATATTCACTAATTGATGATATGATGGAGTTTCAATTTTAATTAGCAACTTTTCCAGTCAGGTTATTTTTAAAATGTTTGAATCGATAGACGCTGCTATTTTCAATGTTGATTAATCTTTGCTGGTTTCCCTAATGCTTATTTGATCAAATAGATAATCTGCAATCTTGTTCTGTTACTGTTGCTTCAGTAGCAAGAAAAAAAGGAGGTAACTGAGGATACATTTCTTAAAGCAGAGGGTCCTTTGAAACATCTAGTCGCTATTGTTTAGCCATAACAAAATGCGCACAGAGACAACTGTGAATGAAGCAACATATCAAGTTATGTCAATTCCATATTTTTGTGTGATAATGGATAATTTAAGAACCATTCTAGAACCCAGCGGGAGCTTGGTAGTTAAGTTGAATAAAAACTTGAGGTATGGCAACATATTTTATTAGAACATAGCAACAAGCTGTTAGTTTTATACTACTACAAAAAATGAGGTGCCAGATATTTTGATGGCTTCATTTAGATACGGAATCATTTGATTCCTGTACCTGCCCGTAGCAAACTCGGATAACATGTCAACCTAGCTCCTTGTTTCTTTAAAAATAGTTATCTTCAAGTTTGAATGATGCAATGCTAGACTTAATTAGGAACAAGGCTAAATCACCAATTAAATTTCAGGCAATATAAAAAAAGGAAAATGATGTCATTTTGAGGAAACTATTATTGCGATTTGATTTATTATTCATTAATCAAAAAATACAACCTACGTTGGATGTAAAAAAAAATCATTACAATGACCAACCCAGTTAATCGGGTTGGCAGTGATACGATGTCATGGTCATTCCAGAAAAAGATATTGCAACTTGTGTTACTGGAATCTCTTTTCCTGCATCATGCCATCAAAATAACTCCGAAATGAGATGGTGTATCAAGCTTGACCAATTTGATAGCTAATCATTTATTCAATGTTGTTTGATTTTCTGCACTCTGTTTTCGGGCTAAATAGAAACACATGAGCCTGTGAGTAGTGAATTCCCACAGCATGTCCTTGCCACAGACTGTATGTTACATGCTCCTGGTGGTAGTCGCTGATTGGGGCAGACTGTTTGACAGGCCACTTCACATCCTGGTGGCACCGGTGGAAGCTGTGAAATGAAATGCAAGGAATATACAGTTTATGAAGGAAATTACTGGCTCAAACTTTTAAAAAGACAAATTCATGGTGATTTCAGTAATGATTTATAAAGATGACTGTAGATTGACAATAAAAGCATTGAAGAAATCGGGGTTGTACAATCATTCAATTTTGCCTAAGAATATTGTGGAATTAGTAAAAAAAAATTGTTATCTAAACTGTCCACGTACTCAAATTAATTGTTAAAAAACAAGAGACATAGACTTAGACCTAGAAACATACTTTATGATAGAAAGAAAAGATGACAATGTATACATACCTGTACACAGGAAGATGATGTAGAAGGTGGTGCGGCAGTAGTGCTGGTAGTGGTTGTGATGGGTGGTGGTGTTGGTTCCCACCATCTTGAAGCTCGTCGCCCGTGGCGCACTCTGGCTACCTCATTGTCGGCTGGGCCAAATGCACCGGAAACCTGCAATATATTGTAAAAGCAGTGAGTTGTTGACTTTTGGCTCTTGATGGATAACGAAAATTGGTAAATGATTGGGACTTTAATTAATATATTTTCGACCATATCAAAAACTGGCAATACTCTACATTCTGCAAAAGTAGCTAGCTGGTATCATTGTGTGAATTTACACCATGAGTTGTTTTAAACCACATTCCCTTCATCATTGATTTGACCAACATCATTGATGGTATTATTTTCTTTCTGTTTCTTTTTTGTTTCAATTTTTTTCTGGCACTGAGTGCAAAACATTACTGTTACCAGACTCTCTGTCGGTTATCTTTGACCCTAAACTCATCGAAAGGTTCAATACTAAATTACTAGAATAGAAAAATCATAGCAGAATACCAGTACACATTGTAAGCATCAAGCCGATGTTCATCACCTTTAGGATTTAGTGTACATCTGGGGCAAATGCCTCTTTATGGTTAACTGTAAAACAACATGCAGATAATTAGTTGTCTCGTAGTCTTAGTGCTCAGACGGTTGCAATGCAAGTTGTTGGCATTACATCATCAACCATTATCAACCGTGTATCGACCAGATGTACGGGTTGACCATATAGAGGCACTAGCCCCAAAAGCATCTTTGCGCCAATTCCAATGTCAAACAGTGCTAGGCTAAAATTCTGCCAATCGATGAATAAAGACGAAAGCTTTACCTAAGGTCAATGGCACCAAAGTTTTGGAAAGATTTTCAAAACAGTATAGTTTATGAGTAAGAAGAATTAAATTATTGACAACGAATTTGGTAATTATTACTCCAGTGAATGATTTGGATTTTTTCACAGCCCCTTTAGGCGCTCTAACAGTTGGCATGTGTACCCGTTGAATGAATAAGTGATGACACAACGGTTTTCACCTGATGGTTTGTCTAGCGCCATTGATATGAAGGACAAGGATTTTTTTATTGTTTATAACTTTTCTAAGTCATACATCCTAATGCCCGCGAAGTCTTGCCTATCTGGTAGACCTTGTTAATTTGATTTATAAATTATAGTAATATACATTTAAAAAAGTCTTTGCTTGACCAGGTTACACTTCAAAGTTACCATCAATTTACATTAAAAACTTCCAAAATGGCTAAAGAGGCATTATTACTATATTGTCAGGCCATGTTCAATCCAAAACAGCGCTTGAGGCCATATTCAGATCAAAAGGTTCAACTTAAGTAGATTTTTCGAACAAAAAACATGCACAGAAATATTTAAACAATGCCCTGTTCCACCTGAGGGATGTTTACCTACCTTTTCTGTTTCTGTAATCTCATGACAAGACTGAAGTCCATGAATGAAGAACACCCAGGCATTCAAAGCAACTGAGACCAGTAACGATAAAAGAAGCACGAGGGATATAATTCTGAAGAGTCGCAGATGGGATGAAGATTTGGTCTCCACTTCTCCAATCATATTTGTGGTTCATCCAACCAACAGATTTCACGAGCTGTATACCTACCTATACCTGTTGCTTCCTACTTTGTCAATGAGTGAGTGAGTTTTGTTGTGGTTTGTTTTTTTGTAGTCAGAAAGCAATAATATAGGGTTTAAGAAGATTTATTTATTTTGATCAATCAAACAATCAGACAATAATTTATTTTTCCCACGCTTCCTAGTTGGCATAGCCAATCTTTGTTATCTTTTTAATGGCTTTTCTTCACTTCAATATTTAGTTGCCTTGTCAGGAAAACAGGAACTATTATTTATGGGAACCAATTTCCATCATCATTGATTCTAATGAGAGGATGATCCAATGAGGAGATATCAATGTAAGACAGGAACCCAAACCCACAACCGATGCGGCACCACTCGCCTGGTAGTGAATGGTAAGCGCACTAACCGATTGCGCTATCTCGCTATCTCACCATCTCACCATCCCCAATAAAGAATGGGTTGGCGGCGCAAACTGACATGCCCGCGGAATTCACTACAGAGTTGTGTTCTGTACCTGCGGAAAGGGGCACTTAGAAGGATATAGGGATTGCAGCAAATTATCTCCCGCAATGGAATATGGAATTAGCAGACTGGATAACTCATATCCCAGTTTAGAGCTGCTTTGCCATATCCATGTCGTGAGTAACTTAAACTCATGAATTAGGTCAGGAATATGATATTGAAAAAATTGATCCTGTGCAACGATGGACATGTTGCCTTAACTTGTGTAATGAATGATATGATTACAGCCAGTCCAATAAGGGACCATCTAGAGCTGCTAAAGAATCTATCGTCAATAATACAAAGAGGGTTGTTTCTTATCAACTGCATAAATGGTTTTATTGTCTACATCAAGAAAAATCAAATCACTCATAACCTATTAAATTAATAAAAAAAAAGAAATGAATGTTACAAACACAATAAAATAACCAGCGTGACAATTTTACAATTTCACTTCAAAGCAGTAGATGAATATCTTTGCACTGATGAAGGGAGTCAGGTGTGAATAAAGTCTATCTACATATAGTCACCTGTGAGGTCACACAACCTGGAGCACCAGCTTGTCCTGGTGAACCTGTCTCTCCTGGTATTCCAGTCGCACCTGGTTGTCCTGGAAATCCAGCTGCACCAGGTTGCGCTGGACCAGGCATGCCTGCACTTGTTTGTAGAGGTTCATCTCTGCAGACGAGTCGAGTTGGTCCCTGCACACCTGGTGGTCCCTGCACACCTGGTTGTCCACCAGCTCCGGGCTGTCCTTGGGCACCATCCGCTCCTGGCTGACCTGGAGCGCCACTGTTTGGGCAGAGCGTTCTGAATGCTGTTACACAGCCAACACCTCCAGCTCCCGCTTGTCCTTGCTAAAAGAGCAACAAAGTGAGGTCATGTAAAACTAGCAGGGAGGAGTTATTATATACATGATAGCATCAAAAAGTGAAACTATTTAAACCTGTCATGCACCTGCTATGTTTCAAAATCAGAATCGTTAAACTGCCTATTCAAACAAACAATATCAAAGTGAGGGTTGGCAAGGATTGAGCAAGCTTATGTAGAGGTCGCTCTCCATACCTGATTGTCACAGCCCTGAGTGCCTGGAGTGCCAGGCTGACAAGGTTGAGTACAGCCAGGGCTTCCAGGTGAACATTGGATGTTACAGCCTGGTGCGCCAGGTGGGCAGGTGGTTGTTTGTACGACATCACTGGTGCATCCAGGTGGACAAACTTGAGAATCTGTTGTCGTTCTCCCCCAGCCCCATGCAGACTTCTTCTGACGTATGATAGTGGAATCTGGACCGACCGGACCCTGAACCTTAAGGAGATAATGTATATTAATATTTGTTTTGGTGTCTAGATAAAATATGAGCCATCGATTATTCCTTACCAGTGTGGTCGGAGAGTGAAATTGTCAATAAGCCCTCAATCAAATACCAGTCAAAATAATGAAATGTTTCAATTTGCTGAATGTTCTTTCCGAATCAGTTTTATTCTGAGAAACAAAAGAGAGCAGTCAGACACGGCATATCTTACACAAAACAGGCTACAAGTATTACTTTTCTAATTCAAGTCCAGCGATTGGCTCATTATGCAAATATTGTGTGATGTCTCGCAAGCTCAAAATCAATTTACCATTAGAGAAGGCCACCCTGATATTCAAACTGCTAAAAACAATGTTCCTATGTTTAAGACCTGAGAGCACAGGAAAACTTTAAAAGTTCTGACTTCTATCATGATGACTCACCCCAAAATAATTGTCTCGAAATATAAAGCAATGTTGCTCATTTATTGTGTAAGCAAAACTAATGTAACCGACCCATTGGGATTCATCTCTTTTGTGTCAGAGGGGAGAAAACTAACAACAAGACAACTTATTATAGTGCAGAGCAGTATATTTTGCATAACAGTTGTTTACTTTATCGGCCAGCAGTCTGGGAATGGTTCCAATGGTATACACGACCTTGACGACCATGTTGCAACTTATATCTAATTCTGCTGATATAAAACTAAATGACGTTGTAAGTAAGAACAGCTATTGGCTGAGATGACTGATGGATTTATAAGTTGATTGTCACCATTATATGAATAAGGTCCCGAGCTACAGGTCTCCGAGTTGATCACAGCCTACCTAGTATTGAAATTTATACAGTTTAAGAACCTTGACATAGTCTTAAAGTCTATCACCGTTGAAAAAGCCCCTGATATGAGGTATCACTACAATACATACCTCAACTCTCTCAGTACTTGATTGGCAAAGATCCATCTGATTTGTCAGATAAAGACCAGCAAACAAGGCAGCACAGCCAATCAGTATCAAAGTAAGCACGGATGCCACAACTCGATAAAATCGCAGGTTCTGTCTCAGTTTTACTGCATCTTCTATAACACCATCATAGTCTAACTTGTCTGCCATGGTGTCCAGTTGGTATGCTATCCAAAAGAGCCTTCATAGAAATGACCTGCACCTGCTTGCAATGTCAACCCGTTAATGAAGGCTGAAAATTGGAGGATATGAATTCAAGTCCTTTATTGAAGGTTTTAATGAAAACAAAACAGGAACCAATCTAAATTGATAAACATCACTGTGAGGTTTTCTAATGTGATATATAGGAGTGGGTGACGGCAGGTGATTGTTGCCATGGGGAATGCTTCATTAAGGTGTCGTTAATGCCATATTGGATGTCCCGTATCAAAGGTTAGGACTGATTTATAAGATGGGAAACAATTTCTTCTGGGTAAATCCGGCAATCGCTAATTCGGAAAACAAAGTTCAGTTCCCTAAAACGTAGCACAAACCCATTTCCTATTGGTTTTTAAGCGTCAGTGTTGATTAACCCTTTTAGCATATCATCATTTGCATACACAACTCTGATGGCTCTGTCTTCCCACAATGCATCATTTTAAATGTAATTCTCCAGTAAGTATAAGATACCTGAACTTATCTGAGGAGCAATCAAGCTAATAAGTATTATACTGATTAATGTTGCATTGCTTCGCCATAATTTGTGTGACATACAAGGAGGGCAAGTTCACCCATCAATTGAAGGATTTATATGGTTGTTCCCAACTATAGGAGGCAATTCACTGATTCTCAGACAAATGTATAAGTATCCCAATGAAAACTCTTTTCCCAATGAGTGATGAATGGCAATGCTAAATGATGGATCTAGTCTGCTAACAAACTCATTAACTAGAATTATCTTTACTGCGATAAGAAAGATCAATGAACTTCCATTTTGTTACTGTTTGCTAGTCAAATAATATTGTTTATGAATTCGAATTGCAGCTGTCTGAGCACTTAGACTAAACGACTACTTCAACCCCCACAATCTTTTACAGTTAACAATATCGAATTGTCAAATACAGTAACTCAATGAGCACTTAAAAGTTCGATATGCTAATCATTCCAATGGCATATAGTGCTGGGCTATAATTTTTTAGATTTTTAGCTCCCTTTATCATGGGAAATCTGCCTGTGGATGAGTAAGGACAAAAGCATACTTCACCTCAAGTCAATGACAAAGATTTTAAAACATTCTAATATATGAGTAAGATAAAATGAATTATCGATGACAACAAAATAATTTGGTAATAAGCACTCCAACACATGATGTGGACTTTTTTACAGATTCGTTCAAACAGTTGGCATGAGTACAAGCTGAATGGAAAAGTAGTGACAAAGCATTGTGCACCTGATGGTTTGTCGTGCGACATTGATAGATGGACTCTAGCTGCTTTCCTATTACTAAGAACTTGTGATTATTTTGTTTTTTTTGCCATATTATGTTCTTATAAATAAGGAGAGTAGATAACCAAAAATGCAATTGTTTCTTTAGAATCTGCTGCAAAACATAAAATAATCATTGATCATAATAATTTACCTGATAAGTTTAAACTCCATGCAACAAAACTACCTGTTAGTAAAAGATCAATTAAAACCATGGAATTTGAAAAATTAAAACGCAATCGATTCCTTGAAATTGGCAAAAAATGATAATAAATCATTATAAATCATTAAACATTGGGTGATAAGTTACAACTTCATTTGAAAACACTAGTAAAAGAAAAATATTTGTATGCCATATTGAAAGGGAGATGTGACAACATTCTAATTATTACAGACAGTAACTGCTACTGGATGGCAACCTGGTATTCCAGAGGCACCGGGTTGTCCTGCAGCGCCGGGTTGTCCTACAGCACCAGCACCAGCTCCTCTTGCACCGCTGCTTGGACAGGTTGTAATGAACGCTGGTCTACAGAGAGTTGATCCTCCAGCTCCTCCTGGTGCGCCAGGTCCTCCTTGTGCGCCTGTCTGCAATATCAAAACACATCAAAATTAAAATCTGAGTCAGGTTGACGCAAAATAAAATTTGAAATTTCCCACATCATACTTCATTTCTTTGTATTTTTTAATTTTCCCTTGTCAGTACTTGTCGATCGGTCCTACAGTGATTTCAATTTGATAAAACAGTTGAAAGCTAATAAAAGTACACATACTCAATAGTGAAATTGACATATATATGATGTATATAGTATACAAATGTAATGGTTTTTGCGGCACCAACATTGAAATGAAATCTTATAACGTGATATTTTAATTTAGAATACCAAATATCAAAGCATCTATTACCCCTCAATGTGTCATTGGTGTTTATCATGTAGGTAAGGACAAAGAAAGACAACTTACAACAAACTGATTAGTACAACCTCCGGGTTGTCCAGCTGGATACGGTGCTGGCTGATTGTATGGCGGGCAGGGTTGAGGGGCTTGTCCTGGACTACCCCAACCTTTCTTCTGACGGAGAAGAGCGGTACCTGGACCAACTGGCCCGTGAATCTAAAAGAGGTATACAACTTAGTCAGAGGCAATCAATCAATCAAAAGTATTGTTTGAAATTATCTCATTTATGTCAATGGGAGAAAACTCATCAATAGACAAACAGTGTTTAGGAAAGCAATCATAACTACATTGAGAGTCTTGGCCAAAAAAGCTCATGTTGGAGGCACAACTCCGACAAGGCCTTACAAAGGCATTGTGAATTTTTTTTCATTACTGCTTTTTACTAAAGAACCTGTGAGTCTTTCTATTTGCTTGGAGATTTGGCAACTGACAACATTAAACATACCTCGACTACCTCAGTGTTTTGCTGACATAGCTCCATCCGGTTTGTCAGATAAAGAGCAGCAAACAGGGCAGCACACCCAACCAGCATCAAGGTCAGCAAGGCTATAACAACGCGATGAAACCGCAAGCTTTGTCTCAGTTTTATTTCAACTGCCGCGAGGCTATCATAGTCTAACTTGTCAGCCATGTTTCCCAGATTTTTCAATGAATTGCGGAGGCTTCAAATACACCAAGCACCTGCTTGAAATGTCAATTTGCTAATGGCAGTTGCAGACGTGGAAAGTATGGTTTGATCTGCTATATCATGACTCAGTCCTCGTGGCTTTGCGTAAAGCAAACAGGAACCAAAAATTAAACTTGAAATAAATATGGTTTTTTATGTTTTCCTTCATGGAATAATAACAAATAGAGTGGGTGATCGCAGGTGAGCGTTGCCATGACAACTGCTCTGCACTGTACGGAAAATCTAATGTTACAAGCGCCGGTGTAGCAAAGAACAGGTTTTCTTTCAGGTTACTGATATGATGTGGGATTTGCATAAATACACTCAAAGGGAACTGACTTTGTTGTGGACATGTGACAAGGCTATGCATTTCTAAATTGTCACAAAACTGGTGCACCATTGTGAAATCTAGATATCATCATGTACCATGTATTCAATGCTTGCATCTGAGAGCCCTAATGCTGGGCATTGGCAGTGCCTTACCCGAAAGGTTTTCTGTAAGCATTTCTTTAAAACATAATGTACCCGGAACGCTTTCCACGTATTCTTTAACAAACTCAAAACAAAAAGCAATTTTGCTGTATCTTAACACAGACATCCCTTAAAAGCGTTCGGGATGGCTGTGTATCTTAAAGTTACCTAGATAACTCGAAGACTAAAAAGTGACACTCTTCCAGGTCCTTAGTCCTCAAGAACAAATTTATCCTAACATAACATTTATAGGTAAAAAAACGATTAATCTATCGCAAAAACTGCACCAAATGAAAAGAAAGCAGTTGTTCTGCAAGGTCAATCGCACCAATGGCTTGAAAGGAATGCAGTTATCGGAGCTTTTTTCCAATTTATAGGTTTGATATCTGAAACTTTTAACCGTTGACTAAGCTTTCCAAGTAAACATAATCTCAATGCCATTCTACCAGATTGTAAAAACTTGGGAACGATTTCACCCTGTCATATAGGAGTATGGAGATAGAGGTCTGCACCAAAACCTTGGTAGGAATGCAGTTGTCAGATTTTTGTTTTAATTCATAGGTTGGATATCTGAAATTGTTACTTGGTGACTGGCCTCTGAAAGTAAACAAATCCAAATCTAACACCTATTAGTTGCTCATCATCCTATTGGGCTTTCGGATTTACAGGTCAGGTACTAAGCAGAAGGAACTAAAATATAAATACACAGCAGACTTTTTAAGAAAAGATGATGCATACGCCTTGTCAAGAAAGCAGTTATTTATGGATCATTTTAGCCGCAACTATAGCTCTACATAGATTAAAAATATTGGTCGAATCGTGAGGTATGATGTTTACCTCTGATTATGTAGCTCATTTTGTGTGCTTGCGAATTGCTCCTATTCTACTGGTAAGCGATTTGCCTTTTTCTCATGTGCTCTGGGGAAGGAACATTAGATTCAAGCAAATAAGATCAAACATGATCACTGGCAATGGTGGGCTAAAGGACAGGAGCAATAGTTATAATTGACTGCGCAAACTCAGCAAGACGCAACATCCACCAAACAGGGTAGTTTGACTACCATAAATTATTGTTTTTGATGTGGTTGAGAAACTGCTGTGTTTTCTCCAATCATGGCCAGCATGTTTTTTCTGAACTTTAGACCAAAATAGTTCAGAGTTATTAATATATTGCCTTCATCATATCCTGGTACCGCTTCCTAAGTGGCCCCGTGAAAACATAAAATGTATCATTAATAATGTTTATGATTTCCAGGTATCCATAATGAGTTATTGCGAAGTTACCAAAATAAAAATTTATTTAAATCCTGCTTCTCACATTTTTTTCAAATGTAAAACATAAATCAAAACAAAACAGCAAATGATTGGTATCATTATAAAAAGTTTGATTTATCTGTAAAATATAAAGTATTGTAAAATATTATTTTGTTTCCGCTAGAGTGTCAAACTCCATGACAGGTAACACATGATGGTTTCATTAGTTGAAACCAATTCTCAATTGATTCATGATACAGGTAAAAATGCAGAAAACCGATTCCGTTTCAATTTTTAGTATGCATTATCTGGACAGATAGTCACAGGAAAAGTACTGCACTCAGCTGACTGTCCTTTGATAGGTGCGCTCGGACTATTATGTGGGTTGTATGATGCCGACAGTCCTAGTTTTGCTTGCATCCTCACTGAAGCTGCGTTGAGTGGTACTGAAGCGTCATGACAAATGATATCTGTTCTACGTGTGAGAATATTCCGACAAACAGTTCTCATCCCAGATATACATCTTGAATCATCTGTCATCACCTGCAGACAAACAAGATTAGTAGATGGGACAGGATTTCATCATCCTTTGTCATCAATTGCCAAAATTTACCTATGATTGATTATTTTTCCAGGGAAATAACACAGGAAAAATCCGCCAAGGAAAAAAACGCCAGTATGACTATGTAGCTTTACCAATTTATTGTGGTTTGTGTCACCATCTGGGAGCAAATTGATTAATCAAAATTATACAAGAATCTGCATAATTATTTAATTAGTGTTCATGCATTTCAGAGTTCACCAAAGTGGCCCCTCATCTCAAACCTAATTCTATTTAATGACAATACTTTGTTATTTTGAGTATATGTTGAAATCATTTTCTGTTGAGTAATTTATATATAATAATGATCGATTGGTTTAAATATTTTCAATGGAGATGGATTGTTTTAAACATTTTTAATGAATCGAGATTCAAGTGCCAGCCAACATATGCACAAAAAATCCAACAACAACGTTATAGGTATGGAAAAAGCCCTAAGGGAATAGTGGATGGGCAGTGCAGTTTTATAACCATTTCAGCGTAACCACTATTTGATTTGGGCAACAGAACTGCTGCACAAACCCTTTGCATCGGATCATTGTAACTCATAATTATGCAGTCTCAATAGATCGTGGCAACATAATTCCCACAATTCATTTCACTCTTTGGTTCAGAGGCAATACTTTTTCCATTGACCCTTTCTCTCTGGGAATTCATGAAAATTGCATTTTGGGATACTTATAAATATGTCTTGCTGTATAAAAGGTATTGTTTCCCCTACTAGCCTATGCAGGCTGTCTAGATTGGATGGACTTAAGGATAGGTGTATTGGTAAACAACTTACAGCGCTTCTTCTCTGTCGATGCCTGAAGTCTACTCCATCCATTGGTGTTTTTGTCTCAGGCTGAAATAGATATTGATCGAATAAACATGTTTGATGAAACGGCTTTGCGTTGTGTTAATGAATGTTGTATGTTGTATGAATGACAGTACTGTAACAGTTCCTCTTCAATTCTTCAAAATGATGCAATCAGCTACTGCCAACTTAAATATACAAGGGTAATGAAAGGTATTAAATTAATGTAATATCAAATTCTGGTTGTGCACATTTGCCAAATGATCAATGTTATAATTAAAATCTGTGATGGAGTTGCAGCTCAATTATCTCCACCTTGACAATGAGCAGAAAACTCCTTTCATTTCAAAACTATAACTGGGAATCACTTAAGCTCAAAACAATTATGTTAAACATGGGGATCTTTGCTGGAAGTTGATGTCTTCTAATAGCTTGAACCATATTTTAAAACCTCCACTCTGCATATATGTTAAGTTCAGGTTCTTTTTGCGCCCACAATAAAAACAACAGCAATAATTTCCAACCTAACACAGCTTCATGCCATCACACAATGTACATGATCACAATGATAACGTGATATGCTATTGCATATAGATCTGTTATCGGTAGCGGTGATCAAATTCACTTAGCATGAGTACCATCACAAGGAGTTCGGTGTGACGACCCGAGTTCAATTTTACTAATTAGGGGCAGATACATGGTAGGTACTCGTACTCAATTGACTCTAACGATCAAAGATACACATGATAATAGTGTAGTCACAATGTCAGTGTTATAGATGATGCCAATGGAGTTCTGCTCACCGGAGTGTATGGTGTGTACCTTGAGTGGCAGACACCGAATCCTCCAGTCAGAATCATAACAGCTTCTACCGTAAGTATTACTAGGAATATGACGATACTGCCGCACAGTGCATACTTGTATCTCTTCAATGCACACTCCAGGTTCTTGAAGTCCCTCTTTGCGCGCCCACATGGGTCGTCATCTGTTAAAGAATAATAATAATATATATAATATAGTAATATATTTTATGGAAATATGATAAAATAGATGAAACCTGATAATAGTGGCAAGTGCCCAGCAGAGAAGCATTCACTATAAGATACGGAGTATAGGCTTTACGGAACAGACGGGTTTTCAGGTGGGATTTAAAAGAGGGAGTGAAAGTAGTCATGCGTAATAAAGCTGGGATGAAATGGACTTTTTTTACTAAGCT
Organism: Membranipora membranacea; assembly: GCA_914767715.1. Classification (NCBI taxonomy): domain Eukaryota; kingdom Metazoa; phylum Bryozoa; class Gymnolaemata; order Cheilostomatida; family Membraniporidae; genus Membranipora; species Membranipora membranacea. Next base: position 12,269,840 of record OU612072.1, on the reverse strand, counting down.
TGTTTTGTACAAATTTTTCTAATGAATTTGCTAATTAATTAAATTATCCAACGTTGGTGAATTCACATTCTCCTCGTCGCTGTCTAAGGATAGCCTTGTCACTCAGCCACTACTTTTGGGGTTTGTGGCTGCTTGACAAGGCTAGTGTAACGGGATTGTAGTTGTGTTTCAGAAACTCTTAACACTCAGCTGACAAATAGAAAGAGCTCAGTCAATGTACCCGAGGTCCACGCTGCTCAAAAATCTGACTGCAATTAATTTTGTTGCTGTCAGAGGCTAGGGATTGTTTTGAAACATTACACCTATCTAGACAAACTTCATTCACAGATGGGAGAGGTATATCTCCGCCCGCAAACATAGCCTGTGTTGTCAGGATTACACCAGGAACATTGCAATATTATTTAAACCCCAGTCCTACTGTGTGTGCAGCTCTCCTCTCGGGTGATTATAGTAGCCTTCCTGGCCTCAGATTCATAAATAACCTATATTTATAACACATATATAGTACTATATTTTTATATAATATATATATATATATATATATATGTCATTATATTATGTTATACATTATATATATATCATATATTTAACACTCACCCAACACTTTATCCAAATTCAAGTTGAGGTTCTTCAGATTCCATCTCATCATCTTTGTCAGCTCCAGCCGTGGTCCGGGGCGAGTCGGCTCCTGCTCCGGGCCTGGAGCTACCAGACCCAGAGCCATCTCCATGTTTGCATCCATAGTCGCCATATCTGCAACTGGAATTATCAGATAATATAACAATTCATATGATTGTTTAACGGCTCTGATAGCACAAAGATGAACCTTGGCAATATTCTAATGATAGAATTTACATAGGCAAGAGAAAACATCTTGCTTTTCAAAAGAGAGTTTGATTTTATATCATGTGGCTGACATGCCATGACTCAAACAGTAACCATTTCTCAGATTAGATTGAACTAAGCCTGATGTCCGCGATGGGATTCCTGGTAATTGGATCAGGAGATACATACTACAGAGTCCCGATCATAAGTTTGTGATAAGGCTATAGGTTGGCTATCAATGAGTTTTAAATCAGCTTAGATTTGACTAGAAACTTTTTATTCAACACTAAGATTCCAAAATCAAGATCATGTCGATGATGATTGGTAAAGCATAGTATTCAAAGATCACGACGCAACTATACGGGAAAATGACCCCAAAGCCCGAAAAGATATGATACCACAGATGTGAAACAACATGAAAAATTTTGCAGCAAATTTGTGTGAAGGAAAATACAATAATATAGAAAAAAACCTACCTTGTGAGGGGAAACTAGCCAAAAGTCAAATCTTATCGTTTCGTTACTAGAGTCCGATCGATCACCTCCAGACTTGAAATTATACTGATGGAATTTTGATTAGCCCAAACCAGAGAGGTAAGAGCTAATGTTAATGCACTGTTTAGTATGCATGGCCATTTATCTATATTATGAATTCATGGTCTGACAAAAGTGGAAAGGCTTTGTTTTTCCCATTTGCATAACTTAACCAATTTGTCTTTATGCAGAATAAATTTAGTAGGTAGTTATTTTCATACTTGAGAATGACATTGGTGATTAAATGTTGGAGAGCAAGTAAAATAGACAATTAAAATACCAGATTAATAGACTGACTATTAGGTAATTCACTGGAAATTGATAGCACTGCCAAACATTGAGAAATGATTTATGGACTATAGATACTAACCATGGGATTTCCTTTTTAACCATACGGCAACTGAAACTGGAAATTGTAACTGTCAGTAGTATCTTATATATTGTGATTTTTTATTAACTGTATGTGTATATATTTATTTTTTATTATTCTACTGGTTTTAAACATTTTTAAGGGGAATATTCAAATTAATCAACTATTTGAATTGAAAAGTACCAGTAATTTTAATTTGCAACCATAAAAATCTGGTTAATAATATACAATGTGTGCAGCCTGAGTTAATGTACCACCGATGAGAAAATGAGGCCTCAAACTGGTTGTTGAGGAAGGGTATGAGCGATGCCTTGGGATGCTTGTTCCAAAGGAGACAAGTGCAGAGGATCAGAACAACCATCACAAAGTCTTCCAACAACAGGCTAAATACTCATGCCATGAACGATATCAATATAATGTTTTCACTTTATACTATCAATCAAAAGTAATTTATTGGCGGAAACATTTTATTGCACTCACATATACATGTCACAATTGTTATACTATAATATTTTACCGTACTTCTTTCATCTTTCCTGCAAATTAATGGGTATTTGTATGCGTGTAATCGAAAGCGAATTCATCATCATCAACAAAAATGGTTATGTTAATTTTGTGGACCGGACTGTTATAAATGTTGCATGGAGGATTAGTGTCTAAATTGCCGCTGCTGGCACAACCCCTCCCTTTTTGCTCATTACTCCAGCACTTGACAGTTCTAAAGGTCCACATCCTACGAATTTAATAATAATGCTAATAATTTCCATGCGGCATAATTAGCAGTCAAATAAGATGTAAATGATTACCTGCGGGTTATTCCGCAATCTCACCCCAAGCCTCACACAGTCAAACCAGATTGAAGTGGGGAGCGAGCAAGTTTTTTTATTTCATTGTTGGTGATCATCAGCACAACACACCGGTGGCCATCATGGCCGATCAACTCTATCTTGTTGATTTGGGGAATCAAGGATTACAAGTAATGCGAGCCGGTACGGCAGCAGCCCCAGCACCGGCAGCACCAGCTCCAGATCCGGTATATCCAGTACCAGTGGCTCCGACAGCACCACCAGCTCCTGTAGGTCCGGCACCACCAGGAAGATTAATGATGGAGTCGCAATGGCCAGCAACATGGCCACATCGACCAGATGTGACAGGGCCTGTAGCGCCTTATGTACCTGGAGTGCCGCGGTCAGCGTGGACCGATGGACCGGTGATGCCGGTGCCATCAGGAATTGAGCTGCTACCACCAGATCCCCGACCACCAGCCTACGAGCCACCAACTTTCAGGCCTCTGCCGTACAGGCCACCTGCTGGCGGGCCACCAGCTTATCAGCCGCCTGCACCAACAGCACCACCAGCTCCATCAGCAGCAGCAATGCCCCAGCCAGTGTGTGCATATGCTCCAGCATCCTGGCCATGTGCTCTAGCTGCTCCCCCAGCTCCTGCTGCTCCACCAGCTCCCCCTGTGCCACCAGCCCCGGCACCTGGTCAGCCAGTGTGCGCATATGCTCCAGCCTCCTATCCATGTGCTCTAGCTGCTCCCCCAGCTCCAGCTCCTGCTCCAGCTCCAGCTCAAGCATCAGCATTGATAACTGTCACAACCGGTGCGGCAGCACCAGCAGCTACAGGATCAGGGTGTGCACCAGCACCTTCCTGTGGACCATCAACAACATCTATTAGAGCCGGGGCAGCAGCACCAGGGGCAGTTGGACCAACTCCATTTGGACCAGGTGGTATAAGTATAACAACATCAAGTGGTGCTCCATGTCCATCTCGCCCATGTTCACCTTCACCATGTCCTCCGAAATGTCCACCTTCACCATGTCCATCAGAACCAGAATGTGAGTGGGCTATACCACCATGGGAGGGAGTACCACCAGACCGCGCACCTAGTCCGCCACCACCTGCACTATCTATCACAACATGTGACCCGCAAGGAACGGGAGGATCATCAGTGACAGTGTCAATGTGTGGACCTGCAGCACCAGCAGCTCCTCCAGCACCTGTCGCAGGAGGACCGGGGATGCCGAATTATCCATCTGAAAACTATGGTGATGGAAATATGCATCTAAGAAGGACCCTTAAGAGAGAAACAGATAAAATGGCACTACGATTTGGAGATGTTACAAGTAAGTAGTAAGAGTTTTTTTATTATTATAGTTGTGTGATGAGAAGGATATTGTGTTGTTTCAGGAGCACTATCACAATACTACAGGGGACAATTTCAATAATATTTCTACACTGATTGACTTACAAAGTTCCTATGTTAGATTTTTGTAGCTTGTCCTGCATCGTTCCTTAATATATCAGTTTAAAGTTCTATCAATGTCTTACATCACATACTGTGAAGTTTCAGGGGTGGGTATGCGTAAGACAGAGGATGCTGTGTCTTCGCAGATTTTAGGATGCCATATTACAATATTGTATCCGCTGATGCCATGATATGACATGATATTGAGCCTAAACCTCAACAAGCATTATCGCTTTCGTTGCTCTTATCGCTATTTTTGTCATCGCTGTGTTTGCAAATTTACGCTCATAGCTCTTTGTAATTTATATATATTATGTATATATGTATTTATATTATTACATAATGTATATTATAGAGCCTTCATCCCCTTGGAGGCTAACCGAGGAGTATAAGACCTTGCAGAAACAAGTGAACAAATACCAAACTGCAGTTATGGTGACTGTCCTCATGTGTGTTCTGGCATTCCTAGGCTCCACTGGACTGCTGACATCTGGATGTCCAGAACCCATCAGCAAAGTGGTAAGTTGAGTTTAGTCATTCAAATGACCTACCTACCTGGGTTCAATAATTTATCTGACTTACAACGCTTTGAAATCATTGTTTCTAAACACTTTCAATAAGTGTTTTATAATTAAACTCCATTATTAATATTAATTGAGTTGATATCCATCTTCTTTTTTTAATAAGAATATGAGAAGTATCCTAAATTACAGATAAAAATGTCAAAATTAAGGTACCCGACACTTTGAGTTTTAATATTTATCTTTCAAATAGGCAAAATTGAATAGAGATGCTCAAAACATTTACCTCCCAGAGGTTTTGTTAGTTCCTATCGATCAATATCTGTAGTAACTGCAAAAATTAACGCTTGTTGTTCTTATTTCAGGCTTTCATGAACCATGTCAAAGCTCACCAACACCAAATAAATAAAAGATCGGTAACGATTCCAGAAGACATCAATTTCACGGTAAGCAATATTCCATAAGAGCTTTGTCGCAGGAATGTTAAAAATACCTAATTCAGTGCTAAGTTAGGAGTCATCGTCTTTGAAGGAATGACTGGACAACTTCTTTTAATATATTCTACTAAAAACCCTCTCTTTCGATCAAACCATTCCTCTCGATGGCTACACTAGCAAAGAGAAAATATGAGCTAGAGACTAGTTGTAAGTAAGCTAGTTTGTAGTAGATGACTCAATGTTAGCTAGCACAGACGTTTACTAGATTAGGAACTGGGAGTCCACTATGAGTAATGCGGCGGTGTAAATGTAACTAGCCAGAATTTTCACTGTTTCAAGCCTGTGCCTGTGCATAATTTACTTCTCTAGGGTATTGCCACTCTTATAACAAAAAAATAATCATGTTCTCTTTATTCTTAACTACATTACATTATTTTTCAGGCTAAGAAGCGTAATTGTGTGAAAGCCACGAGAAATGTATGCACTGGCTCGGTACTAGGCCAAACTCCAGCTCCCACACTCTGTGAAAACATCAACGATGTAATCAGTCTGCCAGCCGCATTGGAAACTTCCACGAAACAACAAGGTCATGCTGCTAGTATTTCTGCACGAATTGGACTTGTGGATCTCAAGGAGTATCGATCAAACACGGATCACTTTGCTAGTGGTCCCACACAAAGTTGTCAAGCTTTTCCAGTGATGGTTTGTCAGAAGTGAATCTTGCACAACATAACTTGACAAATTTAAAAGTAAAAAAGCTTTGCATGTTCTGACAGTTTCTTCTGCAGTTTTGTACCAAGGCAAGGCTGTCAAATTATCATAGATTATATTGTTGGGTTTTTGTTTTCACAATTTTTATTGCTCTTTGTGCCTGTGCTAATTAAATCCAAGTGGAAACACTCGAAAAACTGGAGTATTAAATAGATAAATATCCTCTTTATTATATTATTTTTATAATTTCGCAATGTGGCAGAAGCTTAAATAATGAGCTTCCATAAATTCAGTTTGCCTTATGCCTAATGCGAATTATTTATGCAAGTTCTTCTGAGGGATATGTAAAATAAACTTCCATGACTTCACAGGAAAGCAAAAATCAACTTCTCCACTTCCACATTAGACTGCATGAATATATATTATTTAATTTAACCAGAGTTGTCAGATGTTGTCCGAGTTTTTCTTGGTACTGCTTCAGAAATATCCCGGTATCCCTGGTAAATTGTTTGGCATTTTCTTGTTGGAGGTAAACCGTTTTATGATGAGTGTTACTGGTGATAAGCCCCTCTAATTTACTCTGTTGTTGAAAGGAAGGGTGTAGAATGATGAGCATGGATGGTAATTAGCATCTGACAGAAGGTTTATGATGGTACTTGACTTATGGAGTGCATGTCATGTTTACCGCTGTCATGTATGAACGTTCCAGGTTCATCCTGGTGTATAGCGATAAGTGGATCTTGCAAAGCTGATTCAGTTTTTAGCCATGTTTCAATATTTGTGTAATTACAGCAGTATGGTAGAAAAATTTGGTCAATTTTGGCGACCCAATGGATTTTCTTTCCTCTCACAATTGTGGACGCTTTTCCAAAAACCAAGCTTGATTTGCTGAGCTGTTGTGAACTTTGGGTTGTGAATATTGATAATACTGATTTAGAGCAAATCAAGGATGTGCGATTTCATTGCAATTCGAACGGACCAATAATAACTGATAGGTTAAACATTATGAAATAATTTAATGCTGGCATGAGGAGCTGTGACTTTTGTTCTTAAAAATAACCTTTGCCAATACTAACATCGATGACATTCAGTCTTTGAGAGATGATAATAGATTCAATTAGTTTTGGAGGTGCCGGCTTGCAATGAATATGAGCTTTCCTGTATCATTCATTAGCCTATGATGTTAACAGTCTGATAGCCTGTATTATAATTAGATATAAGTGAATCAAATTTGTAGACATGCCATTGGATATCACTAAGATTGATTTAATGGTCACACATATTTTGCAAGTCAAATTCTATACTTCCCCTTTGAATATCCAGCAACCTTGCAGCCTCCTTGCCGAGCTTTAGTTCACTTCTCAGTGAACCTAAATATTTCTGTACACACAAGGACTTTTCATTGGTTGACTTGAACAAGAAATGCTCTAGGTGATCAAAAACTTTGCAGAAAGAAATGATCACATAATTTTTCCTCAAGGGATATTTCTGGTTAGCTAGCATTAACAAACATTCACATATTAGCTGCTATAGCTAAAATTGGTACCAACTCACATTAAGTCACCCAACAACTGGCTAAATTAAACTGTAGCTAATATTCACTTGCCCCAAGTTAATGAAACATTAGCTACAACCCAAACCAAATTTTAAGTGTTTGGGCGAACATTTATTGTGACTGCGCTGAGTTGAGGCTAGGGATGGCCGTTGACATTATTGTGTTACACATCTATATCGATTAACCTGTAGTTTCATCAGTCAGTTTCCCTCAGCATTGTATGGTATTTACAGTGAACTTGGCTTAATTCCTCTTGGTACCACTAAATTTTGTCCTAACAAAGCAAACTCCAGTGACATGAGAATACATTGGGAGTAATGTTCCTTGTCTGAATTAGCAGGAGCTCTATATTGATAAGTCTGAACTAATCTGAGTACATATAAGTAACAGTATATAGGACAGAGATAGATTATGAGGCACACATTTATTCGTCCTATAATAATAATGTATTATCCCCCTCAAAACAAAGTTTCAGGACTTCCTATTTGTGGCAAACCCCACATCATCTCATTATTTTCTGGAATATTTACCATGCATGATTTACTATTGGTGGTAAGGTATCTTTCTAAAGTGCCTCTTAACTTTGTCTCTCATGGTAGGGCTGACTTTTCTCACCGATTGACAAACCAGAGAATTTAGATCCAATGAGAATAACCACTTTTTTACCTGATAGTTCACAAAGTTGATTTTTATGGAAAAAAACCATGATCCAACTGCCGTTAACTAAATTACCATATCCAATGAAAAATTCAGGACATGATTTTGGTTTGTACCTAATAACAAATACAGCGTTGATATGAGCAATATTATAGGCTGATAGCATTTTACAAGGAAGCTTATCTTTCAATTCCACCTTAGGAATCAAAGTTCAATTTTACATGTTGGCTGTAACATGATAATATTTTGGTTTGTGTTGCTTTATGTAGCAATATTCTTCTTGGCAAGGGAAAACATTTATAGTTCCAGTTTGAAAGGGATGCAGAGCCTTGTATTTCCATCTCTTCATAGAGCAACCTATCCTACTGTATGTTGGCAGCTCATCCGTCAAGCAGCCTATCCTATTGCATCTTGACAGTGCCAATGTCATAAAAGCAGTTCTACCACCAAAGCCAAATCATTCATACTCGTTTGGACTGCCGTGTAGTTGGAACAGATGAGGATTCCCATATCATTACCTTAATTAGATAGAAGTCGTTTAGTCTCGTTCAAAGCAAAACTTTGGCAATTTTAACGAATAAGTCTTGATTTACTTTAAACATTCTTTGCCACCTTGATTGAAAAATGGAGAAGAGATTATTAGCCAAAGACGATTCGAATTCATCAAAGTACAGATCAGGTGGCTCAACTACAACTGAAAACTTAAAGTCGGTGATTCTTTTCTTGTTAGCATTGACAGCAATGATAGAAACAGGTGCTCTGATATGGGCGTCAACCTCAGAACCGACAGCTGCTGTCGAAAGAAGCAACACCGCTCATGATGAACCGGTAAATAAACTAAAAAATCTTCAATGATATTCTTTTCTGTAGAAGGTTGCAGAAAAGATTTCTCTCAGAACACTCAATAAGGACGGTTGTTGCTGTTTGTCAGGGCAATTGATATTAACATATGTTGCAGACAGTTATTTCATGCATATGTTTAGACCATCTGCACAATTCAAACTTCCAACCGGTACTTTGATGAATGCCTTCTTGCTCTGTGGAAAGTTGGAAATTTTTCGGCACAAAAAGCCACCAGCTCAACAGCACACTACTAGGTAAGTTCAGACAGGTGAATCTGGAATAGACTGTGATCTTTTTTTTATTTTGTAAGACAAACCCACATGTAGAAAGAACTCGACCTAATGATGAGGGGGATGTTCAACTTGAAACATCCAACAATCGACGGAAAAGAGACATACTATCCAATGTCATACCTGTGAGTAAAAAATCAATACTCCATCCATTCCATATCCATTCCAAAACTCCTATTTCTAAATCATGATCAAATCAAAAATCCAAATAATTGTAGGATACAAGACCTCATGTAACTTAGTTATTCCTGAAACATTACCTGATTTAATCGATTTTAGTTTTTATTTCCGCAAATAAGTATATGGGAAGAGGAATATTATGCCACCCAAAACTTCCTGAATTTAAAAAAGCTGGGATTTCAGAATAATCAGGGAAGGGTACAGCATACAAAGGGTCCTTGTACTATTGAGATAAATATGTGGTAGAACTCAACGTCGCTCAACACAAAACTACATGCCCAGCACCACAGACAAGAAGGATTTAGTTTGACAGTGATACAGTGATACCCGCCAAAAATAACTGTCAACGTTTGATAATAATTTGCATATTTTGCATCTGAACAGGTTTAACATGTTAGAAATTTCAGATTTGGTGCGTTTCACACACAATATCTATTTTAGGTTGCACGCTGTAAGCCTGTTTGTAAGACGGTATGCCATTTTCCAAATCACACACCTGACATGCACACTGACACTGAAAACAACTCTGTGGGAACAGATGTATACAATGGAACCACTGCTCATGTGACAGAAGGGGACAACTCCGTAAACAGTAACTCAAGCTCATACACAACGACTACTCATTCTAATATTCCTGACAAGAACACTTCTCAGTCTACTACTGACGTTGTATAAGATGTATAATTGATTAATGTGAGACAATAATGTTTATATGTTGGTGTTTAATTGTTTGCGTTCCAGACTGTGATGTCATGAGCTGTATCATGGAGTGAGAATAGTACCATATCACCATGCGTTACGCTGGTCACGCAGCTGACAGGCCTGCATGACAGGGCTCACTAGCTGATACTATAACTGGCTAAATTAAACTGTAGCTAATATTCACTTGCCCCAAGTTAATGAAACATTAGCTACAGCCCAAACCAAATTTTAAGTGTTTGGGCGAACATTTATTGTGACTGCGCTGAGTTGAGGCTAGGGATGGCCATTGACATTATTCTGTATCCACTGAATAGTACACATCTAAATCAACTAACATGTAGTTTCATCAGTCAGTTTCCCTCAGCATTGTATGGTGTTCACAGTGAACTTGGCTTAATTCCCCTTGGTACCACTAAATTTGGTCCTAACAAAGCAAACTCCAGTGACATGAGAATACATTGGGAGTAATGTTCCTTGTCTGAATTAACAGGAGCTCTATATTGATAAGTCTGAACTTATTTGAGTACATATAAGTAACAGTATATAGGACAGGGATAGATTATGAGGCACACAATTATTCGTCCTATAATAATATGTATTATTCCCCTCAAAACAAAGTTTCAGGACTTCCTATTGGTGGCAAACCCCACATCATCTCATTATTTTCTGGAATATTTACCATGCATGATTAACTAATGGTGGTAAGGTATCTTTCTAAAATGCCTCCTATCTGTGTCTCTTACGGTAGGACTGACTTTTCTCACCGATTGACAAACCAGAGAATGAAGATTTAATGAGGATTACCAGTCCCCCCCCCCCCTCGGATAGTTGCTTTTTTTTTATCTAACCGGCTGCAAATCAAATTGCCATATCCAATAAAACAGGTTGGTACATGTTTTGGGTTTGTCCCTAATTACAAATGCATCGTTGACGTGAGCAATATCATAGGCTGATAGCACCTTACAAGGAAGCTTATCCTTTAATTTCACCTTAGGAATCAAAGTTCAATTTTACATGTTGGCTGTAACGCAATAATATTTTGGTTTGTTGTATCAATATTCTTCTTGGCGAGGGATAACATTTATCGTTCCAGTTTGAAAGGGATGCAGAGCCTTGTATTTCCTTCTCTTCATAGAGCAACCTATCCTATTGTATGTTGCCAGCTTCCTCCATCGAGCAGCCTATCCTATTGCATCTTGACAGTGCCAATGTCATAAAAGCAGGTCGTCCAACCAAAGCCAAAGCATTCACACCCGCTTCAACTAAATAGAAGTTGTGAAGCCTTCTCAAAAATAAAAGCTTTGCGGTTTTCACTTTTGATTTACTTTAAATACTCATTTCAACCTTGATTGAAAAAATGGAAAAGAGATTACTAGCCAAGGACAATTCGAATTCATCACACTACAGATCATACAGCTCAACTTTGACTGAAAACTATAAGACAGTAATTCTGTTGTTGTTGACATTGGTTGTGATGATAGAAACGGGTGCTCTGATATGGGCATCCACCTCAGACATGACAACTGCTGACGAAAGAAGCCTCAACAATAACCAGGCACAGGTAAATAGACTTACCCTCTATCCAATATCATTTTTGTCTTGTAAAAGGGTCAGCTGATGTTTAAATTCTCTCAAAACACTTTATTGGGACGGTGGTAACAAGTTGTCAGGGCCGCTATTTTTGTTTTCTTTCAGAAAGCCTTTGCATGTGACTGTCTGCATAGTCATATGCAATCGGTTTTTTGCAATTGCAATTTACAATTGGAACTCCGATGAATGGCATTAATGCTGTTGGGAAAGTGGAGAGTTTGTCATGCAATAACAATTGCTGTTTGCTAAACAGCACAGATCTGGTAGTTACTAATAGGTAAATCTGGAATAGACTGTGTTATTTTTTATTTTAAAGATCAAGACTATTGACGACCACGACAACCCTCATGTAGAAAGAACTCGAGGCAATAGTGAGAGGGACGATCTACTTGAAGAATCCAATAGTCGGCATAAAAGAGACAGATTATCTGAAAATGTAATTTGAATGAATGTCCATCATCAAAAAGGTTGTTTGACTTTTTCGGTCCAATAAGAAACACTTAGCTGAAAACCTACATACATACAACCTCACTCACACAATTTAGTTATTTCCGAAATACAATAAGGGCCTGGTTAAATTGATTTCAGTGTTGATTTCCGCAGATAATTATATGGGATTGGGAATATTATGCCACCCAACACTTCTTGCATGTGGGGTTAGAACGATTTAATTTGTCAGGTAGTGTAATCAACAGTTGATACCCTCTTTAAAACCCTTGAACGATTATTCATATATATTTGCATCTTTAGCTTAGGATCAGGTCAAACATATTAGAATTTTATGTTTTTTGCTGATGACTGACATATATTTTAGGCTGTGCTCTGTAAGCCTGTATGTAAGACGGTATGCCATCATCCAAATCACACACCTGACACGCACACTGACAGTGACAGCAACACTCTGGGAACGGATAGATCTAATGGAACCACTTCCAATGTGATAGGAGGGGGCAACTCCAAAAACAGTCACCTCAGCTCATACACAACGACTACTCATTCTAATATTACTGATAATTCCACTCCTCAGCCTACTACTGGTGTTGTATAAAATGTATAATTGACGTATGATTGAATGTGAGACAAACATTTTAATTGTGTTGGTGTTTAACTGTTTTCCCTCACAGACTTTTATGTCGTGAACTCTATCATGAAGTGAGCCTCGTACCATATCACCATGCACTATTCCTATCATGCCGCTTGCAGGCCTGCGTGAGAAGGCTCATTATGTGATACTAAAACTTTATAACTGTACCATGGTACCATATCACCATACGCGCTGCTTGTCACGCGACCTACAGCGATCACTATCTTCTGTCATTTTGACAACTATACCTAAAAATAAATATTTTTAACTAGGTGTTGGCGATATCTGCATGGCACAATGCTCATACCTGATAATGAGTGGCTTGATTCGATCTGACATTTGTCATGCAGTCGCTTTCATTGTGTGAAAGCAAAAGGTAACTTCATGACATCAGCCAGAGATAAATGCTTTAGCGCTTTGCTTTTTACAAAACTTAACAATTATACTATGTTGTCCGGAAGTCCAGAATAATAGTCTTTGCAAGTCCAATTTTATAAACTGATATCACTAGGAGCATTTTTTGACAAAGTTCTATTGCAACTGAGTGGATGATTGCAACCAGTTAGAATTTATTAAAGTTGAAATTATTAAAGCTTTTTATTGTAACATTACCAAACTATTATGTTTGGAATTTTCCCCGCCTGACCCAAGTATTAATGTATTTAATAATTTTTCATTGCTCCTATAGCTTTTTCTCATGATTTACACATATTACCTTTAATAATTTTTTAGGTTATTATGTATAGTTAAAGTGAATTTGAATGGTTCGATATTCATTCATGGCTTCCATCGATCCCATACCTGTGATTGATTGAATTACCCTATGCAATCAAAAACCATTTGACAAGATAGGACATCTAAAAAAACAACTGAAAAAGTTTGATTGAAATTGATTTGTTTGATTTGATTAAATTGTACTTCTATTAATGACATGATCAAATCACATTAGTAGTAGTTTTACAAACAGGATGACATGCAAAACGAAGAATGAATCATATTTAATCAGTAAATTCAGTCAGTCAAACCAGGGAGACTAACTCCTTGATCAAACTTACAGATTACAATTTATGTATGCGGAATGTCTTTGTCGTTTGAAGTTTGAAGTTTGTTTATTGCCTAAATTCTAATATCCATCCTGTGATAGGTTGATAGCATCGAATGTACAGCACATACATGGAAAAATAATAATAAAACTTTACCCAGGCTGGCCGACACCCACCCAAGACAGCCTGCTGAGGCTATCACATCACCATGTAACTGAACCCGTCATTCAGTATTCACTGGAACGATGGAAAGCATTTCACTGCCAGGTGACCTGTACCTCAGGTTGTTGGTTTGATTATCATTGCAGAGAACATCCTAGTTATTCAGCTGGAATGTCAAGGACCTGTCACAAGTTGATTTGAATGGATGACGTAGTCCAAACCTTAAAAATAAACAAAAAATATTTGCTAATTTTGATTTATAAATACCATAATGACATAGTGTTGATTAGGCCATGCTGCTGCCCTGTGTCGACTGAAGGTTGGCGCTGCCCCACTTAGAACCTACTTATCTGATGGATGACTTTAATCTGTGTCCTCAGTAACAACACACATTTACATGCCCGCCCGACAGCCCCCCTGTGGCAGGTTCATCGTCAAATTATACGTAAATTCATATTGTATGGCAATTTACAATGCCAATAACAAGGTTGCAGTGCATACCTTTAGCCTTCTCATGCTGCCGATCTAGCCGCCAGACAAGGCTTGTACACTTTACTCAGGGTGTTCAAAATTATGAGGGTCCTGTGACCGACAATGCATCTGGGAGTCCCCTCCCAATATTTAACAAACAGATTCTTCGCCCACATTAATAATTATTTTTGTTGTGATCTTAGTTATGTGTATTTATATTGATTGCTGGATTACTTTATAGTCAGTTACTCCATTGAAACATTGTCTACGTGTATCTGTATAACGATGGGTGCACCTTATATCCAAAATCGGACCAATTTATCAATAAGAGTTGTTCATTCGTCTAGGCCTAAACAGCATAGATAGTTGATATAAATCTCTCCTCCATGCCCACACAAAATCTTTAAATATGTCATGCCTATCCAGCTATGGCTGTCTGTCAAGATTCTGTTCGTCATTCGGAAGATAATTACCGCGATACAAACCCAACAACATATCTTGTCCCTCAAACATATTTCATACAGTGAACCACTTGACAAAACAGCTCCAACGGCATCTAATTAAAATCAGCCATCTTTCTGTTTCCCTTAATTAAACTGCAATTGATAATTGAACAGCACTGTGTGTGTCGGACAACGGCAGTCACAATGTCAGTTCTGTTCTACACCACAATTCTGACTTGATAATTCAGAACAATCGTCAGCCCACACACATGGATTATTGGTCCCTGCGGTTAACTCCTTTGTTGTTATGTCTCTTGTATAATGCCACATAATTCAGACCGGCATAAATAGGACAATGCCAATATTTTGCAGTTCACTGAAGTAAATTGTACTTGGAAAAATCTTTCATTCATCCATACAGCATAATATCTACCAGGACTGGTCGGACAACTCTTGAATATAACCAGATATACTAATCCGTGTGCATCATTTGAGGTCGTGTGGCGTTTTACAAGATAGCAGTGCAACAATGATGTAACTCATTGAAAAGCTACATCAACACCTCTGGGTTTTCCCTCTAGCTGTATTTTATTCCATTTAATTCCAAACCATGACAGGTAGATGAGAAACCTAGGAAAAATCTGGCATTAATAAAAAATAGACTTATGACTAGCCATGTTAAACTAAGGATATTGCTTAAGCTGAATAACTAGATATTTGTCATTGGAAAGTTCCAGCACAATGATGACAAATAGTCAAATACCAACTTAAAGTGCACCTAAGTGATTGTGCAAGGCTTTTGCAACAAGTCAAACACAGAATTTTCCTGCAATGACTCAGGAGATACATGTCTGAATTTCATCAGCAGGTTACCACGCGATTCCCAAAGGTGGATTGCACCACCAATAAAGGTGCCTTGTGTCAAAAAATGGCTAGATATACATATAAGAACACAAAAAATAATAATTATAATGATAAAACATGACAATATGTTTCATTGCTTTTTTTGGTTTTTTCATTATTCTGCTGAAAGGACGGATATAGATGAATGCGTGTAATGGAAATAAATTAAATATATCAAAAAGCAAGGGAACAACTAGATATTAAAATTATAACTATATTGTTACAGAATTTTACAAACCGAATTCTTAAAGGTGACTCTTATATCACAAACTGTTACTGATCTAATATAATTGCATTCCATCACATTATTTTTATATATAGGTAACTTGAGTTCTTATTTTAAATTTAAATCCATTTAAAAGAGTTTTTTTATTGTATAAAATAAAGCCGGAGTTGAATATAAAATTCCATCTCACACTAAGAGAAACATTTATGTAAAAAATATAGCTGATCGTGCCTATAGCAGGAGTCAAATACGAGGTTAGCCTAGTTTATTAAAAGTTTTTTTTCTCATGCTGGAACAGTAGTTGTGCTCTCCCCAAGCGCAGTCGTAACAGCACTGCTTGGGGTAGTGATTGAGGTGTCAGAGCCGGGGTTGTCAGATTGGGAGCTGGCTCCTCCATTTCCTGTATCATTTTCTAAAGGCTTATAACAAACTGTTTTGCAGATAGGCTGGCAACGAGTAGCAACAGGTTCTACCTATAACCAAAATAACAGTCAAGAGTGTAAACATAGGTCGAACTTAGTAACTATGATGTTGTGCCCTGGTTAGTAAAAAATTACATGAGAGGTAGGTTACCTTGCAGCAATTTCGATTCCCTGAGATTATTATTAACCGAGGTGATAACCTCTCCATCTTTAAATAGCTGCGATTGCTGACTTAAAAACAATCAGTCTTAGTGGAAGCTCAATTTTGTCCAATTTATGATGTGGTGATAATTATAGAGGCACACTCAACAACAGATCAAATTTACGTGACCTCTTCGGGTCACTTTATCAAAAGAATTATTCTAATGGGCACATCTGGGGCTGTCTGGTGCCATCCCTTCATCACTAGCTGCGATCACAGGCTATTGATAGGCGGGCTAATAATACACGGCATCAATTATCAAGTTAAAGGTTGGTCGTAATTTTCATCGGAAACAGGATGTTTATCAGCTATCTAAAGATCTTCTTAGATGTATACATGACCTTGGTCTGGATCAGCGTATCCTACTTTCATCATGGCAACAGATAGACTTCATTTTCCATTTTCCATTTTTTGCATGAAAACATTTAACTATCGAAATGGAATAGACAGCCAATAACGTGACCTTAAATTTACCTCGGCGTTAGGAAGCTGCCTCTTGTGGCGGATCTTTGTCGATGATTCCTGTTTCGTATTTCTCACCATTCTCTTATCCATACTGGTGGGCTTCAAAATATGCTGAAAACGATAGAACAATAATTATGTACTATTTCCAAACCGGCATAAGGAAATAGCTTTCAGTTTAAGTTCAGTCCTATTTAGGATTATTGAGCCTAATTCTCTTTTTTTTGCCATTCCTTACTTTGTTATAAAGCATGCAGCAGAGTTACTCCAGCTTCAACAGGCGCCTACTTTTTTGTAGCCGTGTGGCAAGGCTGAATTTTTCTTTTACTGTCGTTTATTTGCATTTAACAATATTTCACAAACGTGCCAGATCAAGTATGTTGTCAGATTTGGAGGCTGCCCAAGGAAACACTATTCATAGTAGGACAATGATTGCGCCGAACTTAAATCTGAATTTGAGATGATTGTGAGGTTGTGAGATTTGTAAGGCTTTTTATAAATACCCTAGGAGAGTGTTAATATTAGCTAGACTTTAGTTGGCTTGTTTTATGACTTATGACTTATGACTTAGTTGTGACTTAATGTTAGCTACTACCAAATTTAAGCAGGTTTATAAGATTAAGAGGGTGAAAAAACGTCAGCTAGTTATAACTTTCGCATTTTCAACCATGTGCCTAAAGATGACATATTCTTCTGTAAAACCTTACTTTAAACAACAAGAATGGTGCCTCTGTGATAAGGCCAATGTGGACATCACTGCATACAAAGAGCTATCATAAAGAAAAAATTAAAAACTACCCAAAGACTAAAACATGTTATAGTCAAGCAGTTACTAATGATAAAGTTTTGTCAGATTTGCATGCTTATCAAAAGTTACTGCCTGACATGCATTGGTCTTTGGGTAGTCTTTAGTATATACATATTCAGTCTACTATTTTAACAAGTCTTAGGGAAACTAACCTCATGTTTAAATTCTTTGACATCACATCGTACACTCGGACAAGTTGATGATGCAGATGTCAGGATCCATACCAGAGCTCCTGTTTCCAGTAAGACAACAAAGGACAGCACCACCAGAAACACACACTTAAGATTCTCTGATGCGCTCGAATTTTTTTTGCAGGGTTTTGAGTCATCAGTGGCAGATTTTCCTTTCTCCATTTTTGTCGCTGGTTTACAGGTGTAGAGATAAAACAAGACTGTCCTTGTACAAGAGGTGAGACCTTATGAGAATGCTTGTGCAAATCGATTGCTGTCGAGAAAGTCTACACTTAGTCTGTGTTTATTTAGCTGTGTCTAAATAAACGCAATAACTCTTTATCTCTCTTTCTTCGGCTCTGTGAAAATTTATGATTGAGATAAACAGAATCCAGCCTTATATACATCACCACTATAAACATTCACGCAATCAGCTGAATTGATTGGAGACTGCGGGATGTTTGATGTTGTTGCAACACGAGGAAATAAAAGGCCCATCACATGAAGAAAGCAATAAAATGACGATTGCAGATCCAAATGTCTAGTCACTTTTTCTAATTGATAAACAATGTGGATAGGGGCGTGCAGAGTGGGTAACTGTCAAGTGTATGACCTAAGTCTGATTTATATGACCTAAGTCTAACTTTTATGACCTACGCCAATGAAATCCCTCTTCATTGCCTACCGCTACACCATGTTTTGATAATAGTAAATTTAATTGTTTAAGCTGTTATAATAAGGTGATAGACTGGAATGATAAGCTTCATGGAAGGCCGTCATATCAGTTAATGTTACAAGGAAAGCTATGCACGGATTTGAAATTAAATTGGGCGTATCTAGACAAGTTTATATCGATACCGATGTGCTATTGGCCCTGCTGAAAATATGCAAGACCACAATTATGTTTCACACTAATAGGAAACAAGATTATATACCCAACTATGCCCAACTTTAAGGAAGAAGAAATCCGTGATTATTCCTATAAATGAAGGTTTGTGGTTTTCCATTGTCTTTATGTCTGTCCGTTGTGAGAAGGGAAATATGAGATTCCCCAGATGTCAAGTCCAGCATCTTTCTGTGAATGCATCCATTCCCCAGATCTGGCTTGTGGTGAATTTAATTAGATCGTCGGGAGGAGAGGAGGAGAGAGGACCTCTGAAGTTGACTATAGACAATAATACCAGACAAAACAATAATATAGTTTTTCCCTCATTGTCACAGAATAAATATTGGGACTGGTGTACATTTGGAATTTACAATAGCTTCAGCCTCATCTATCCTTATCTCCGCTCTGTCATGTGTGGGTAGTAAGTGCCTGACAGAAACCTAGCTCAATAAGACTTCAGAACTTTGATAGTGCATATGATCACATCCTTGGCTATCAAGCGAGAGGTCCCGGGCTCGATTCCCGCACTCGCTACCCTCGCTTCTTCCTTCCCACATCAACATCCACAAAATCAGAAGAACTCCAACTAACAAGTCTCACAAAAATCACCCATATCGCAAACACAGACAACTTTCATAATCACAACACTGTCAGATGGAACATACTCAACCTTCTACCATCAAGGATGTGTTCTATCAGTGATAACCAAAATTGTCCTGAGGTCTTTGAGGACTAGAGGTGTCCATCACCTGTTCTCTGGAGAGTACGGTCTGATACCTCTACCCTCCCCCCCACATAAGACAAGACAAGACTTCGCCATTTGATCCTGTCCTGAACAATTTCTTCACTGTCAGAACAGGATTGTGGATCCTTCTTGAATGCATCCTACCACAAATGCCAACCTGTCCTTCCAACAGCTACACATTGGCGTCCTCCCTGTTGGGGTGCGGTTTGCCTCTTGTGGAGTAGGCCGCGTCTCCGGGCTAGTCCTGGGGACAGTAGCCTTTGTTTTCCTGACAATAGGATAGTCAAAACACTAGTCCCTGACTAATCTGACCATGCTGCCGCTTTGTTTTATTTTGTTTTATTATAGTGCATTTATTTTAAATACAATAAATTGTTGCAGAAACCAAAAAAATACACCAGCTATGTGTTGATCAGGTATAATCTTATTTGCCAGCTTTTGGAGTTGCTCCACTTTAGCCGACAGCACAGCAGAGGAGAAATGTATCAAACTATAGTAACATGTTATGCCCACCCATTGTTAATTGATGGTTGGAGATATATAATTTCGATTGGGTTACATATACACCAATCAAATCAGGTCAACAAAAAGAAGTTGTGTGTTTCTGAAACAAAAATTACCTATACCTGAAAACGGCTTTCACCCTAACTGGTAGTCTGAGCCCACAGACTCTTGCATTTATCGGTTATCATTTATGTGGTGGTTGTGGTTACATATTTAGGACCTGGAATTATTGAAATGTCTAGAAACAGTTGCAGTGCTCATTGCCCAGATGTCATAATCGTTCCGAGTTCTGGCATAAATCTTGCTGCATGTGCTTATCATAACCACGCAGGTATTTATCTAATCTATATTTGTCACACTCAAAAAAATGAGGGTACCGGCTAGGGGCGGCAATGTGAGAATTGGTATTACACCTTCTATAGGGTAGAAAGTGGTCTGTCTCATCCACATCCATATGTACCAAGGCATTGAAGGAATCAGTTGGTTAAGGCCTGGGAGATATAGACTTATAAGTGTCATGTTTACTGGTGGTTAAATTTAAGTGTGTGTGATAAATCAAACCCTTAGTTTAGCACCAGCCCTTCATTGATAGCAGTGTCAATTGTTTAACTTACGCTGGTAATGAGTGGTTTCTGCTAAACAAGGAAACTAAACACAGGTAACTTCAGCGTACATGTGCTACAGGCTAAAGGCTAGAAATCATGCAAGAACTCATCCCACTGTAGTGGGTATTGTGTACATTACTTATCTCTCTCTCTCTCGAGTTTGGTGTTTAATTTTACAGTATAGTGGCTGCTAGAGTAATATTCAGCGTGGCTTGTTGATGCAGCTGCCTATTGTAAGAACAACACGAAGTAAGTTGTGAGCTGCCTGAAGCTGGTCCGAATTAATATCGATCTGGATAGGATTAAACGGGTAGGGTACTATAAACCCAGATATGTGTAGAGCCTACCTAACATAAAATTTGTCCACATAAATGTATCTTTCAGGCTACCTGTTCCTCTTTGCAGCCTTTATGGAAATCTGATATTGAAATGCATTAACGTTGTGGCGAACAGCGCATCATTTCACTTACTATTTGCCTGCTTGCACTTTATGCCATTTGCTATTATATTACAAATTATTGGGTTGAAAAACTGCCATCCATTTAGCCACGTTCGCCTGGATCAACGCAAGTTGTATGTAATTTCCTGTTTTTCTAGGCTTCATCATATCAGAATTATTTTTATATAGGCCTGCTGATGTACTCTGATGGTCTGGTCTGTCTACAGATGTAGTCATTACAACTCAGCCTCATCACTTCCTCATTGAGCAGTGGCACCACAATAACTATGCTGGCAAATCTAAAAAGTTGGATGCATAATTTTTTGGCGTAACGAATATAAGGAAGAAAGAATATGCTTGTAAATCACATTAACATTCAGGCTACTAATTTTTCGGAGCAGCTTCAAAATTCATCCAATAACAGGCATCATAAATTTGCCACGCTATA
The DNA here is from genome assembly GCA_914767715.1 of Membranipora membranacea. Taxonomy (NCBI): domain Eukaryota; kingdom Metazoa; phylum Bryozoa; class Gymnolaemata; order Cheilostomatida; family Membraniporidae; genus Membranipora; species Membranipora membranacea. The sequence goes on along the minus strand of OU612072.1, from coordinate 12,248,352 downwards.
TAATACTCTATTAGATATATACTTTTATTGGCATTCAAAGTCATCTCATTCGAAGTGTTTTGCACTCAGTGCCAAAAAAAAAACTTTTTAAAATAAAACAAAAGAGAAAGAGAAAGGAAATAATATCATCAATGATGTTGGTCAAGTCATATGGTTGAATAGTAAAGTTTTGAACTGAGATTCTCTTTAGATCTCAAATGTAACGGTAACGAATTGTATGTAGCAGAAACTTTGTATCTTAGATTGTCTGTATGATATAAAAGTAAATGTTTATCACGAAAATTGAACTTGGTAGTGTTTCTAAATCCTCTATATATAATAATGGAGGTGTCAAAAAATTGTTTATCTTATGCACAAAAAGTGAAGTGAAATAACTATAACAGATGTAGTCTAAGTGCTCAGACTCCAAGGCGCAGGGAGTTACTTGTGCAAGCTATCAAGAGGGGAGGAGGAGAGGGGAGAGGGAGAGGAGAGGAGTTTGATAGCTTGAGCAAGTAACTCCCTGCGCCTTGGAGTCTGAGCACTTAGACTATAACAGATGCATCGGTGAACAACCATATTTGTACTAATTTTTGGCATCAATCCATCTAGTTCTCGTGACGGCAAATATTTGCACTGATGTAGTAATGATGATTTAACAACAGTGCCAACTCTACTCTCTAATTTGGTAGAAAGTGGTAAAACAATAACGATGGTAGCAAATCAAAAGGGTAGCTGCTACATTATTGGGCATAATGTATAATATGAGGAAGAAAATATGGCCTTGAAAATCTCATTAACATCCAGGCCATAAATATTTCTGAGTGGATTCGTTATTCACCCAATGACAGACAAGCATCATAGATTTTCTACACCCACGTCATATCAGGGTGACATCATAAATCAGATAAGCGCATGATCAACCGTATAACTAATTCAACACTATGTCCTCTCATATTATAACTGTTTAGCCATGGTACGACAACCCTTATTATGCAATGCCTTATCAATTATCAGGAACTTTTATTATAAATTTTGTTACCAATTCTCAATTATCAATCTGTTTGGGCCAAGTTATATAATGTAGACAGACAGACAGACAGACAGCTGCAAGTGTCTGGTATTGACAGCAAGTTCTCCCGATTTTACTCTTCTAGTTGAGAATTTTAATGGGACTTTTGTGTTTGCTGTGTATCCCAACAAGATCTAACCTTCCACTCTATCTTATAGGAATAGGAATGGAGATGGCATGTGGCTTGGTAATCCCTTGGCACAATTTATGTATTGCTGTTTTCCCAGGTTTGTTTTTCCTATTGGTGAAATAGGTCACAAACTTAGATTAGTACAGAAAGAATATCCAGATCTAAGATCTGCATAAAACATACTAAATAAAAAACAGATCGGGAAGGCATCAGTCTCAAAACCGGAGTGGAACTTTTGACTATTCATTGATCATGCTTTGCTAAGCAATCGATTTTCTTTATGTGGTCATATCATTGAAAGATTGATCAAACATTTTATATTACCGATGTTTATTGTCACATGGTTACAGTTTTGATTTTCCCTCCAAATTGCAGTTTCCCTCCAATTGTAAAAGTTATCTAATTTGATTATACTCTAGTACAGCTTACAAGATTACTTTACTACTTACATTTGCCCTAACAAAAGTGCATTGCATCATGGGAAAATTTTATATGAAGTAGGAGCTATCTTCTTTGTTTCCGTGGTGAGATAATCCATCTCACCCTCAATGTAGTAACTTTTATGACCTCAGATTCATCAGTAGAGGAACACCTTGGCAATTAAAATACACAATGAGTTCAATTAAATGCAACCCATGACTCTTCTACTTTAGATCGCTGGTCATTCGAAAAACATCATCAAATCTCAGCATACAAAATATCATTGGGAAAATACTATGTTATCAATGACTATCGAACAAGCCCAACAACCCCCACCCCCAACCCTGTCTTTCTTCGAGACCGCATGGTGGCTGGCCTCTTAAAAAGATAACAATTCTTGTCCATTGGAAAAACTTTCCGTTTTTTAAAACCAACCAGCATATCCTCTCGCTTTAATGACATTCTTGATTCAATTCATTTAATGACATTGCAGCTCTATCTAAAAAAAATCATCAACTTTTCTTTTCTTCTCTATGTATAATTTTTTTAGTGTCAATCCACAATTATCTCTATGAATTGTTTTCATGCAGTGACAGAAGAAATAACTTAAAATAATATAAGGAAATGTGCAGATACAAGAAAAAATGCACTAGTAATAAAATTAACAAGTAGTAGTAGTTGTTAAAATGTGTAAGTTTGGTTCCTGAGCGTATCTGTATTGGTAAAGCGTTAAAATTGTGGTAATATTTTATCTAAGTTTATCGCTGTGATAATGTAACAGATAATTGTCTCCAAAAAAATTTAAGAGCTAGGTGAATAAAGCTGGTAAATATGGTATAAATAATTATATATACACTATTTTATTTGGCAAACAATATCATCCTGGATGGATGTTTTCCATAACGTACCAAAGAAATTACGGCAAAAGTTGGGATGGAAAAAGAGGGAAAATATGTATCGTGTTTTGTGTTTTGAGAATCGATTGATATACCATATCACAATGTCTTCACAAGAAGACAGAGACTAACAGGCTTTAAAATATAAGAAGTGAAAATCAAAATAGTAAAATTGAACATTACTTACGATCTTAGATGATTGAGATTACTTTGTCAGAGATCTGATCCTGTTTATACATGTTTATAATTGTTCAGCAATCATCGATGTATAAAAAATGAGAGGTAATAGAAAAAAAACACAATGGTGTATTGCTGGGCGATTCACAAAACTGTAAGACTCTAAACATTTTAGATTCATAACAAAAAAAGAGAGATTTATGAGCAGCCTGTGAAACAAAGGAGTTTCCTTCAGCTTTATAACTAAATATTTGTCATCGGGAAGTTCCAGCACACAATAATCAGTACTTACATAAAGTGCGCCTAACTGATTCTGCAGGGCTTTTACAACGGGTTAAAAACAGAATTTTCCTGCAATGACTCCGGAGATATATGATTGAATTGATATGCTGCTTTCCATGTAAGCAATTGCAACGCCAATGAAAATTTTAGACATGTACCTACATCAATAAAGCTAGTTGCACATGATAACACAAAACATAATAGTTATAATGATGAAATATTATAACACTTGTCATTATAATGATTAAAATAATAATGTTAATACAGAATTGTACAGACTGAATTGTTAAAGGGAATGCTTATATTATATTACATTATAGTATGTTATATTATATTTTATTACATTATATTACAACCAGAACTGATCAAATATACTGGAATTCTTTCAATTTAGACAAATTCATTTTTAAGATGAATAAAATTCCATCTCACACTAAGAGAAACATTTATGTGAAAAAATATAGCAGTAGTATAGTAGGAGGGTATCCTAGTTTAATAAAAGGTCTTCATTTTCATGCTGGATCAGTAGTTGTGCTTTCCCCAAGAGCAGTCGTACCAACACCGCTAGGGGTAGTGATTGCAGCATTAGAGCCGGGGTTGCCAGCTTGGAAGTTGTCTCCTCTGTTTCTGGTGCCGTTATCCAGAGGTTTATAACAAACTGTTTTGCAGACAGGCTGGCAACGAGTAGCAACAGGTTCTACCTATAATAAAGAAGAAAGCTATTAGCATAAACTTAGGTTGCACTATGTGATCATAACGTTGTACTCTTGCTGGTTCGATACCCAGACTATCCTTTTTTACAAAAAGTAAGACTTAATCAAGTATCAATATTAACGAAGGTGATAACTTCTAGATCTATAAATTTCTCCTATTTATGATGTGTTGATAATCATAAACACATTCAACAACAGATTAAATTTACCTGACCTCCTTGGGTCACGTAATCATGAGGATAACTTTAATGGCCACATCTTGGGGTGTCTGGTACCGTCCCTACATCACTAGGTGCAATCACAGGCTATTGATGAGCAGGCTAATTTTACTCCGCTATCAATTATCAAGTTGATGGATAGCGGTAATTGGTCGGAAACAGGAAATTTATCAGCGTTCTAAAGATCTTCTAAGATGTATACACATGACCTTGGCCTGGATCAACGGATCCTAATGTAACATTATTTACACCATATCATCAGTTAGGATCCCATATTTATGGAGCTATTTGCTAATGCTATTGCTAGACTGCCAGTAATGGGGTTAAAAAAAGGACATGACCTTAAATTAGAAGACTTAAATTTACCTCCGTGTTAGGAAGCTGCCTTTTCTCGCGGATCGGTGGTGATGATTCCGGTTGTGTATTGCTCATCATTCTCTGATCAAAACCGGTGGCCTTCAAAATAAAATGCTGAAAAAAAAGATAGAACAGTAATTATGTACTGTTTCCAAACGGGCATAAGGAAATAGCTTTCAGTTTCAGTTCGGTCCTATTTAGGATTATTGAGACTAATTCTCTCTTTTTTTGCCATTCCTTGCTTTGTCATAAAGCATGCAGCAGAGTTACTCCAGCTTTAACAGGCGCCAACTTTTTGTAGCCATGTGACAAGAATGAATTCACATTTTAAAGTCAATTAATTTCATTTAACAATATTTGCAAACATGCAAGATTAAGTATGTTGTCAGATTTGCAGGCTGCCCAAGGAAACTATTCATAGTAGGACGGTGATTGCACCGAACTTAAATCTGAATTTGAGATGATTGTGAGGTTGTGAGATTTGTAAGGCTCTTTATAAAGACCCTAGGAGAGTGTTAATATTAGCTAGACTTTAGTTGGCTTGTTTTATGACTTATGACTTTTTTGTGACTTAATGTTAGCTACTACCAAATTTAACCTGGTTTATAAGATTAAGAGGGGTGAGAAAATGTCAGCTAGTTATAACTTTCAGATTTTCAACCATGTGTGTAAAGATGACATATTCTTCTGTAAAACCTTAATTTAAACAACGAGAATGGTGCCTCCGTGATAAAGCCAATGTGGACATCACTGCATACAAAGAGCTATCAAAAAAAAAAAATTAAAAAACTACCCAAAGACTAAAACATGTCATAGTCAGGCAGTTACTAATGACGAAGTTTTGTCAGATTTGCATGCTTATCAAAAGTTACTGCCTGACATGCATTGGTCTTTGGGTAGTCTTTGGTATATACATATTCAGTCTACTTTTTTTACAAGTCTTAGGGAAACTAACCTCATGTTTAAATTCTTTGACATCACATCGTACACTCGGACAAGTTGATGATGCAGATGTCAGGATCCAGACCAGCGCTCCTGTTTCCAGTAAGACAACAAAGGACAGCACCACCAGAAACACACACTTCAGATTCCCCGATGCGCTCGAACTATTTTTGCAGGGTTTTGAGTCATCAGTGGCAGATTTTCCTTTCTCCATTTTTGTCGCTGGTTTACAGGTGTAGAGATAAAACAAGACTGTCCTTGTACAAGAGGTGAGACTTTATGAGAATGCTTGTGCAAATTGATTGCTGTCGAGAAAGTCTACACTTAGTCTGTGTTTATTTAGCTGTGTCTCAATAAACCCAATAAATCTCTCTTTCTTCGGCGCTCTGTGAAAATTTATGATTGAGATAAACAGAATCCAGCCTTATATACATCACTACTATAAACACTCACGCAATCAGCTGAATTGATTGGAGACTGCGGGATGTTTGATGTTGTCGCAACACGAGGAAATAAAAGGCCCATCACATGAAGAAAGCAATAAAATGACGATTGCAGATCCAAATGTCTAGTCACTTTTTCTAATTGATAAACAATGTGGATAGGGGCTGCAGAGTGGATAACTGTCAAGTTTATGACCTAAGTCTGATTTATATGACCTAAGTCTAACTTTTATGACCTACGCCAATGAAATCCCTCTTCATTGCCTACTGCTTCACCATGTTTTGATAATAGTAAATTTAATTGTTTAAGCTGTTATAATAAGGTGATAGACTGGAATGATAAGCTTCATGGAAGGCCGATATATCAGTTAATGTTACAAGGAAAGTTATGCACGGATTTGAAATTAAATTGGGCGTATCTAGACAAGTTTATATCGATACCGATGTGCTATTGGCCCTGCTGAAAATATGCAAAACCACAATTATGTTTCACACTAATAGGAAACAAGATTATATACCCAACTATGCCCAACTTTAAGGAAGAAGAAATCCGTGCTTATTCGTGTAAATGAAGGTTTGTTGTTCTCCATTGTCTTTATCTCTGTCCGTTGTGAGAAGGGAAATATGAGATTCCCCAGATGTCAAGTCCAGCATCTTTCTGTGAATGCATCCATTCCCCAGATCTGGCTTGTGGTGAATTTAATTAGATCGTCGGGAAGAGAGGAGGAGAGAGGACCTCCGAAGTTGACTATAGACAATAATACCAGACAAAACAATAATATAGTTTTTCCCTCATTGTCACAGAATAAATATTGGGACTGGTGTACATTTGGAATTTACAATAGCTTCAGCCTCACCTATCCTTATCTCCGCTCTGTCATGTGTGGGTAATAAGTGCCTGACAGAAACCTAGCTCAATAAGACTTCAGAGCTTTGATAGTGCATATGATCACATCCTTGGCTATCAAGCGAGAGGTCCCGGGTTCGATTCCCGCACTCGCTACCCTCGCTTCTTCCTTCCCACATCAACATCCACAAAATCAGAAGAACTCCAACTAACAAGTCTCACAAAAATCACCCATATCGCAAACACAGACAACTTTCATAATCACAACACTGTCAGATGGAACATACTCAACCTTCTACCATCAAGGATGTGTTCTATCAGTGATAACCAAAATTGTCCTGAGGTCTTTGAGGACTAGAGGTGTCCATCACCTGTTCTCTGGAGAGTACGGTCCGATACCTCTTCACTCCCCCCACATAAGACAAGACAAGACAAGACTTTGCCATTTGATCCTGTCCTGAACAATTTCTTCACTGTCAGAACAGGATTGTGGATCCTTCTTGAATGCATCCTACCACAAATGCCAACCTGTCCTTCCAACAGCTACACACTGGCGTCCTCCCTGTTGGGGTGCGGTTTGCCTCTTGTGGAGTAGGCCGCGTCTCCGAGCTAGCCCTGGGGACAGTAGCCTTTGTTGTCCTGACAATAGGATAGTCAAAACACTAGTCCCTGACTAATCTGACCATGCTGCCGCTTTGTTTTATTTTGTTTTATTATAGTGCATTTATTTTAAATACAATAAATTGTTGCAGAAACCAAAAAAATACATCAGCTATGTGTTGATCAGGTATAATCTTATTTGCCAGCTTTTGGAGTTGCTCCACTTTAGCCGACAGCACAGCAGAGGAGAAATGTATCAAACTATAGTAACATGTTATGCCCACCCATTGTTAATTGATGGTTGGAGATATATAATTCCGATTGGGTTACATATACACCAATCAAATCAGGTCAACAAAAAGAAGTTGTGTGTTTCTAAAACAAAATACCTATACTTGAAAATGGCTTTCACCCTAACTGGTAGTCTGAGCCCACAGACTTTTGCATTTATCGGTTATCATTTATGTGGTGGTTGTGGTTACATATTTAGGACTTGGAATTATTGAAATGTCTAGAAACAGCTGCAGTGCTCATTGCCCAGATGTCATAATCGTTCCGAGTTCTGGCATAAATCTTGATGCATGTGCTTATCATAACCACGTAGGTATTTATCTAACCTATATTTGTCACACTCAAAAAATTGAGGGTACCGGCTAGGGGCGGCAATTGTGAGAATTGGTATTACACCTTCTATAGGGTAGAAAGTGGTCTGTCTCATTCACACCCATATGTACCAAGGCATTGAAAGAAGCAGTGGGTTAAGGCCTGGGAGATATAGACTTATAAGTGTCAAGTTTACTGGTGGTTTAATTTTAAGTGTGTGTGATAAATCAGACCCTTAGTTTAGCACCAGCCCTTCATTGATAGCAGTGTCAATTGTTTAACTTACTCTGGTAATGAGTGGTTTCTGCTAAACAAGGAAACTAAACGGAGGTAAGTTCAGCGTACATGTGCTACAGGCTAAAGGCTAGAAATCATGCAAGAACTCATCCCACTGTAGTGGGTATTGTGTACATTACTTATCTCTCTCTCGAGTTTGGTGTTTAATTTTGACAGTATAGTGGCTGCTAGAGTGATATTCAGCGTGGATTGTTGATGCAGCTGCCTATTGTAAGAGCAAAACGATGTAAGTTGTGAGCTGCCTGAAGCTGGTCCGAATTAATATCGATCTGGATAGGATTAAACGGGTAGGGTACTATAAAACAAGATATGTGTAGAGCCTACCTAACATAAAATTTGTCCACATAAATGTATCTTACAGGCTACCTGTTCCTCTTTGCAGCCTTTATGGAAATCTGATATTGAAATGCATTAATGTTGTGGCGAACAGCGCATCATTTCACTTACTATTTGCCTGCTTGTACTTTTTGCTATTTGCTATTATATTGTAAATTATTGGGTTGAAAAACTGCCATCCATTTGGCCACGCTCGCCTGGATCAACGCAAGTTGTATGTAATTTCCTGTTTTTCTAGGCTTCATCATATCAGAATTATTATAGGCCTGCTGATGTACTCTGATGGTCTGGTCTGTCTACAGATGTAGTCATTACAACTCAGCCTCATCACTTCCTCATTGAGCAGTGGCACCGCAATAACTATGCTGGCAAGTTGGATGCATAATTTTTCGGCATAACGAATATAACGAAGAAAGAATATGCTTATAAATCACATTAACATCCAGGCCACTAATTTTTCGGAGCAGTTTCAATATTCATCCAATAACAGGCATCATAAATTTGCCACGCTATATAATACTCTATTATATATATACTTTTATCGGCATTCAAAGCCATCTCATTTTGCACTCAGTGCCAGAAGAAAAAACTTTTTAAAATAAAAAATAAAAAGAAAGAGAAAGGAAATAATATCATCAATGATGTTGGTCAAGTCGATAACATGGTTGAATAGTAAAGTTTTGAATGAACTGAGCTTCTCTTTAGATCTCAAATGTAACGGTAAAGAATTGTATGTAGCAGAAACTTTGTATCTTAGATTGTCTGTATGATATAAAAGTAAATGTTTATCAAGAAAATTGAACTTGGTAGTGTTTTTAAATCCTCTATATATAAATGGAGGTGTCAAAAAATTGTTTCTCTTATGCGCAAAAAGTGAAGTGAAATAACAATAACAGATGCATCGGTGAACAACCATATTTGTACTAATTTTTGGCATCAATCCCGTCTAGTTCTCTATATTTACACTGATGTAGTAATGATGATTTAGCAACAGTACCAACTCTACTCTCTTATTCGGTAGAAAGTGATAAAACAATAACGATGATAGCAAATCAAAAGGGTAGCTGCTACATTATTGGGCATAATGTATAATATGAGAAAGAAAATAAGGCCTTGCAAATCTCATCAACATCCAGGCCATAAATATTTCTGAGTGGATTCGTTATTCACCCAATGACAGACAAGCATCATAGATTTTCTACACCCACGTCATATCAGGGTGACATCATAAATCAGATAAGCGCATGATCAACCATATAACCAATTCAACACTATTTTCTCTCATATAACTGGCTAGCCATGGTAAGACAACCCCTATTATGCAATCCCTTATCAATTATCAGGAACTTTTATTATAAACTTTGTTACCAATTCTCAATTATCAATCTGTTTGGGCAAAGTTATATAATGTAGACAGACAGACAGACAGCTGCAAGTGTCTGATATTGACAGCCTGTTCTCCCAATTTTACTCTTTTAGCTGAGAATTTAAATGGGACTTTTGTGTTTGCTATGTATCCCAGCAAGGTCTAACCTTCCACTCTATCTTATAGGAAGAGGAATGGAGATGACATGTGGCTTGGTAATCCCTTGGCACAATTTATGTATTGCTGTTTTCCCAGGTTTGTTTTTGCTATTGGTGAAATAGGTCACAAACTTAGATTAGTACAGAAAGAATATCCAGATCTAAGATCTGCATAAAACATACTAAATAAAAACAGATCAGGAAGGCATCAGACTCAAAACCGGAGTGGAACTTTTGACTATTCATTGATCATGCTTTGCTAAGCAATCGATTTTCTTTATGTGGTCATATCATTGAAAGATTGATCAAACATTTTATATTACCGATGTTGATTGTCACATGGTTACAGTTTTGATTTTCCCTCCAAATTGCAGTTTCCCTCCTTTGTAAAAGACATCTAATTTGATTATACTCTAGTACAGCTTACAAGATTACTTTACTACTTACATTTGCCCTAACAAAAGTGCATTGCATCATGGGAAAATTTTATTTGAAGTAGGAGCTATCTTCTTTGTTTCCGTGGTGAGATAATCCATCTCACCCTCAATGTAGTAATTTTTATGACCTCAGATTCATCAGTAGAGGAACACCTTGGCAATTAAAATACACAATGAGTTCAATTAAATGCAACCCATGACTCTTCTACTTTAGATCGCTGGTCATTCGAAAAACATCATCAAATCTCAGCATACAAAATATCATTGGGAAAATACTATGTTATCATTGACTATCAAACAAGCCCAACAACCTCCACCCCCAACCCTGTCTTTCTTCGAGACCGCATGGCGGCTGGCCTCTTAAAAAGATAACAATTCTTGTCCATTGGAAAAACTTTCCGTTTTTTAAAACCAACCAGCATATCCTCTCGCTCAAATGTTTTTATTAATAACATTTAATGACATTCTTGATTCAATTCATTTAATGACATTGCAGCTCTATCTAAAAAAAATCATCAACTTTTCTTTTCTTCTCTATGTAAAATTTTTTTAGTGTCAATCCACAATTATCTTTATGAATTGTTTTCATGCAGTGACAGAAGAATTAACTTAAAATATAAGGAAATGTGCAGATACAAGAAAAAATGCACTAGTAATAAAATTAACAAGAAGTAGTAGTTGTTAAAAAGTGTAAGTTTGGTTCCTGAGCGTATCTGTATTGGTGGAGCGTTAAAATTGTGGTAATTTTTTATCTAAGTTGATCGCTGTGATAATGTAACAGATAATTGTCTCCAAAAAAGTTTTAGAGCTAGGTGAAATAAAGCTGGTAAATATGGTATAAATAATTATATATACACTATTTTATTTGGCAAACAATATCATCCCGGAGGATGTTTTCCATAACGTACCAAAGAAACTACGGCAAAAGTTGGGATGGAAAAAGAGGAAAAATATGTATCGTGTTTTGTGTTTGGAGAATAGATTGATATACCATATCACAATGTCTTCACAAGAAGACAGAGACTAACAGGCTTTAAAATATAAGAAGTGAAAATAAAAATAGTAAAATTGAACATTACTTACGATCTTAGATGATTGAGATCAGAGATCTGATCCTGTTTATATATGTTTATAATTGTTCAGCAATCATTGATGTAAAAAAAACGAGAGGTAATAGAAAAAAAACACAATGGTGTATTGCTGGGCGATTCACAAAACTGTAAGACTCCAAACATTTTAGATTCATAACAAAAAAAGAGAGATTTATGAGCAGCCTGTGAAACAAAGGAGTTTCCCTCAGCTTTATAACTAAATATTTGTCATCGGGAAGTTCCAATACACAATGATCAGTACTTACATAAAGTGCGCCTAACTGATTCTGCAGGGCTTTTACAACGGGTTAAAAACAGAATTTTCCTGCAATGACTCCGGAGATATATGATTGAATTCATATGCTGCTTTCCATGTAAGCAATTGCAACGCCAATGAAAATTTTAGACATGTACCTACATCAATAAAGCTAGTTGCACATGATAACACAAAACATAATAGTTATAATGATGAAATATTATAACACTTGTCATTATAATGATTAAAATAATAATGTTAATACAGAATTGTACAGACTGAATTGTTAAAGGGAATGCTTATATTATATTACATTATAGTATGTTATATTATATTTTATTACATTATATTACAACCAGAACTGATCAAATATACTGGAATTCTTTCAATTTAGACAAATTCATTTTTAAGATGAATAAAATTCCATCTCACACTAAGAGAAACATTTATGTGAAAAAATATAGCAGTAGTATAGTAGGAGGGTATCCTAGTTTAATAAAAGGTCTTCATTTTCATGCTGAAACAGTAGTTGTGCTTTCCCCAAGAGCAGTCGTACCAACACCGCTAGGAGTAGTGATTGCAGCATTAGAGCCGGGGTTGCCAGCTTGGAAGTTGTCTCCTCTGTTTCTGGTGCCGTTATCCAGAGGTTTATAACAAACTGTTTTGCAGACAGGCTGGCAACGAGTAGCAACAGGTTCTACCTATAATAAAGAAGAAAGCTATTAGCATAAACATAGGTTGCACTATGTGATCATAACGTTGTACCCTTGCTGGTTCGATACCCAGACTATCCTTTTTTACAAAAAGTAAGACTTAATCAAGTATCAATATTAACGAAGGTGATAACTTCTAGATCTATAAATTTCTCCAATTTATGATGTGTTGATAATCATAGACACATTCAACAACAGATTAAATTTACCTGACCCCCTTGGGTCACGTAATCATGAGGATAACTTTAATGGCCACATCTTGGGCTGGCTGGTACCGTCCCTACATCACTAGGTGCAATCACAGGCTATTGATGAGCAGGTTAATTTTACACCGCTATCAATTATCAAGTTGATGGATAGCGGTAATTGGTCGGAAACAGGAAATTTATCAGCGTTCTAAAGATCTTCTAAGATGTATACATGACCTTGGCCTGGATCAACGGATATTAATGTAACATTATTTACATCATATCATCAGTTAGGGGGGCCGTCGGACAGGGGGCAAAGTCTGGGGGGCTCAGACTAGTTAGGATCCCATATTTATGGAGCTATTTGCTAATGCTATTGCTAGACTGCCAGTAATGGTGTTAAAAAAAGGACATGACCTTAAATTATAAGACTTAAATTTACCTCCGTGTTAGGAAGCTGCCTTTTCTCGCGGATTGGTGGTGATGATTCCGGTTGTGTATTGCTCATCATTCTCTGATCAAAACTGGTGGCCTTCAAAATAAAATGCTGAAAAAAAGATAGAACAGTAATTATGTACTGTTTCCAAACGGGCATAAGGAAATAGCTTTTAGTTTCAGTTCGGTCCTATTTAGGATTATTGAGACTTATTCTCTCTTTTTTTGCCATTCCTTGCTTTGTTATAAAGCATGCAGCAGAGTTACTCCAACTTTAACAGGCGCCTACTTTTTGTAGCCATGTGACAAGAATGAATTCACATTTTACAGTCAATTAATTTGCATTTAACAATATTTGCAAACATGCAAGATTAAGTATGTTGTCAGATTTGCAGGCTGCCCAAGGAAACTATTCATAGTAGGACGGTGATTGCACCGAACATAAATCTGAATTTGAGATGATTGTGAGGTTGTGAGATTTGTAAGGCTCTTTATAAAGACCCTAGGAGAGTGTTAATATTAGCTAGACTTTAGTTGGCTTGTTTTATGACTTATGACTTTTTTGTGACTTAATGTTAGCTACTACCAAATTTAACCTGGTTTATAAGATTAAGAGAAAATGTCAGCTAGTTATAACTTTCAGATTTTCAACCATGTGTGTAAAGATGACATATTCTTCTGTAAAACCTTACTTTAAACAACAAGAATGGTGCCTCCGTGATAAGGCCAATGTGGACATCACTGCATACAAAGAGCTATCATAAAAAAAAATTAAAAAACTACCCAAAGACCAAAACATGTTATAGTCAGGCAGTTACTAATGATAAAGTTTTGTCAGATTTGCACGCTTATCAAAAGCTACTGCCTGACATGCATTGGTCTTTGGGTAGTCTTTGGTATATACATATTCAGTCTACTTTTTTTACAAGTCTTAGGGAAACTAACCTCATGTTTAAATTCTTTGACATCACATCGTACACTCGGACAAGTTGATGATGCAGATGTCAGGATCCAGACCAGCGCTCCTGTTTCCAGTAAGACAACAGAGGACAGCACCACCAGAAACACACACTTCAGATTCCCCGATGCGCTCGAACTATTTTTGCAGGGTTTTGAGTCCTCAGTGGCAGATTTTCCTTTCTCCATTTTTGTCGCTGGTTTACAGATGTAGAGATAAAACAAGACTGTCCTTGTACAAGAGGTGAGACTTTATGAGAATGCTTGTGCAAATTGATTGCTGCCGAGAAAGTCTACACTTAGTCTATGTTTATTTAGCTGTGTCTCAATAAACGCAATAACTCTTTATCTCTCTTTTTTCGGCGCTCTGTGAAAATTTATGATTGATATAAACAGAATCCAGCCTTATATACATCACTACTATAAACACTCACGCAATCAGCTGAATTGATTGGAGACTGCGGGATGTTTGATGTTGTTGCAACACGAGGAAATAAAAGGCCCATCACATGAAGAAAGCAATAAAATGACGATTGCAGATCCAAATGTCTCGTCACTTTTTCTAATCGATAAACAATGTGGATAGGGGCGTGCAGAGTGGATAACTGTCAAGTTTATGACCTAAGTCTAATTTATGACCTACGGCAATGAAATCCCTCTTCATTGCCTACTGCTACACCATGTGTAAATTTAATTGTTTAAGCTGTTATAATAAGGTGATAGACTTGAATGATAAGCTTCCTGGAAGGCTGACATATCTGTTAATGTTACAAGGAAAGTTATGCATGGATTTGTAATTAAATTGGGCATATCTAGACAAGTTAATATCAATATCAATAGCTATTGGCCCTGTTGGAGAGTATGCAAAACCACAATTATGTTTCACACTAATAGGAAACAAGATGATATACCCAACTATGCCAAACTTTAAGGAAGAAGAAATCTGTGATTATTAGTATAAATGAAGGTTTGTGGTTTTCCATTGTCTTTATGTCTGTCCGTTGTGAGAAGGGAAATATAAGATTCCCCAGAAGACCAGTCCAGCATCTTTCTGTGAATGTATCCATTCCCCAGATCTGGCTTGTGGTAAATTTAATTTGGTCCTCCTGAGGAGAGGAGGAGGAGAAAACTTATTCTGACATCGACAAAAAATAATGGTAGACTGAATAATAGTACATGTATTTTATTCAACGGTATCACAGTATAAATAGTGGGACTTGTGTACTTCTATTGTGATGTAGGAAATAAATGTTGATCTGTCGCGCTGGGCGCACCATTGTAGGCAGGGAGGTTCATGGTGAAAGCCTAAACACGTTTATATATTGCTGTCTACATATTCACTAGTTAAAAGATCTTTATTTACGCTGGTGCAGGTCCACTCTCCCAGAAGTCGAACATTGCTCTCCTCTCAATTCATAAAACAAGGCAGACTAGGGCCTGCACAATCTAGGTTAATTCAAAACAATTACATAATATGTCTGCTACAGAGTAAATCCACTCAATTATCAAACACTCAAAATCAACATTATTAACTAATAAGCTCAGGTAGCTCAAACAATCTGCAATCTATATACAGGGCATTAAGGTGTTTGATTCAATTACTGGTTGGCAACAAAAATTGTTATTAAACTACATCATCACATCTTCTAATAGCTTCGTCTTCACCTAGCTTCACTCAATCTTGTTAGTGCCTGCCAGAAACCTTGCTCAATAAGACTCCTTCATCTAATCTTGTCCTGGGATTCCTCTTCACTGTGGGAACAGGATAGTAGACCCTACCTAGTTCTGTCCTATCTAACATAAACCTTGTCCACACAGAAAATTTTACAGGAGACCTGTTCCTCCTGGCAGCTTTTTATATGAAAATCTGATATCAAAATACATACCATTAGCAAAAATACATATGTGAGTGTATCTAGTCTTGAAAAACTTGCAATTGTTTACTCTGCATGACCTTAGCTGCAGTATGGATGTTGTTTAGGTCGCTTTTTCCATCTCTCTTCTTCACAACCTGGTAGGTGATGAGGTCACTATAGTCTATAATTCTGGTAATTTTGTTGAGATAACTCCTAAATAGAAATAAATTATTGCAAAATAAACATGAATGTTATGACTTTGAGTCAGTCATTGGTGTGCTTTGGTGATACTTAATCCAATGAACAAATGTTAAATATAAACCTCACAAACATGATTGATTGATGAATTAAAAAATAAATTATTGCAAAATAAACATCAAGAATCTTACGTGTTATTGCGATACAAATATTTCTAAGGTCTTGAGAAAAAGTTTTAGTATAAAAAATGATATAAGTTAATTTCATGCCAAAAGGCTCCGCAGTGTGAAAAGAAATTGAGGCAAGCAGCGCATCAATTCACTAACTATTTATTTTAGATCTTATTTTTTTATACAGGTTAAATTATGGGGTAAAGAAACTTTTATCTTTTTAGTCACATTTGCCCGCTCACTGTAAATTGTATATAATTTCATGCATGTTTAGGCTTCAATATCTCAGAATATTGTTGGACTAGGTCTGCTGATGTATTCATGACGACTAGACCTCCTCTATTTCCTTATTCAGCTGTGGCACTACAACAATGATGTTGGCAAATCAAAAGTTTTTGTCTGCCCAAGTCTAAGTCGTCATTGCGGAGAGGGTTACCCCTCTAGAGCACAGGTACAGGGACCCGTGGTACTCAAGTGGCACCCTATACCCTTGCCCGCCGGATGTCCGCCTACTCTTTTTAACGAAGAGGCAGAGGGGGATCCTTTTACTGCATGTGGGGTGTGCAAACACACGTTTGCCCAATTTTCAGCGCAATGTATATGAGGAAGAAAACATATCCTTGCAAATCGCATTAACATCCAGGCCATGACTTTTATGAATAGCTTCGTCATTCACCCAATGACAGGCATCATTGATCAGCCACATCTCATCCTATAACAAATAGTATCGTTTAACAACCATATTGCGAATTTTTGTCACTGGTCCATCTAGTTCCCATGACAGCAAATCTCTGTACTGATGTGGTAATGAAGATCAGTACCAAGTCTACTGTCTTATTGGGCAGATAGTGATACAACATCAACGAAGATGGCAAATCAAAAGGGTCGCTGCTCTATTATTTGGCATTCCGTTTATGAGGAAGAATTTATTTCCATACAAATCTCATTAGCATCCAGGCCATTACTTTAACTGAGTAGCTTCAATATTCATCCAATAACAGGCATCAAAGATATGTCGCATCATATTATATTTTATTAGTATGACATCACATCATGATCAACCATATCACATATTCAATTATTTCCTCCTCAAGCAACTGGCCAGCCATGGTAAGGCAATCCCTTGTTATGCAATGCCCTATCAAGAATGTTCATTATAAACATTGTTACCAATTGTGACCTTATCTGTTGCAATGATCTCAATGGCATAGCTGTACAAGTTTGGGCAAAGTTATATAACACAGACAGACGGCTGCAAGTGTCCGATACTGACAGCTGCAAGTGTCAGATATTGACAGCAGGTTCTCCCAATTTTACTCTCTTAGCTGAAAATTTTAATGTGACTGTTGTGTTTGCTTTGTATTGCAACAAGGTCTAATCTTCCACCCTATCGTATAGGAATAGGGTTGGTATGAGGCTTGGTAATCCCTTGGCACAATTTGTGTATCGCCGTTTCCCCAAGTTTTTTTTTTGCTTGGTGAAACTTAGGTTAGGACAGAACGAATACATTCAGATCCAAGATGTGCATATAATATCCTAAATAAACAACAATTCAAGAAAGAATGTCACCCAAAACCTGGGAGGAGCCATATCCTGGAGCATTGACGAGTAGCATAATGTTATCACAACCCTGCCTTAATGCTCATCAATATAGGCTACAACATGAGATAGTGGCATTACATTATCAAACACTGAAATTGATAATGTAATGCCACATACTCGTATAACAGCCATCTGAGCATTATTTTAGACTATAATCAATCTGGTTCCTTTATTGAGTATATAGGGAACATTTGGCAGCATCTTTGGCAGAGCTAGATTAGATTGAGAGATAAAGGTTTTGATGACTCTGCAGTATGGTATTTTCCTGTTACATCGAATGTGATGACTCAAAACAAGAGCGCAAATATACATAGTGAGCTTCCACACAAATTCTATCTATTCAGTGATAGTTATTTGCTAAACAATCAATAATTTCTATAATATTATGTGGTTGATCAGTCATGTTAAAATACTTACATCGATGATCATATGGTTATAGATTTGATAGGCACTATTGTTCCTGGTAAAAGACAGCCTAGGGCTTTACACACTGCATTAATTCCTTACATATACACAACAAAACCTGAATTGCATCCTGGGTAACATCAATTTTAAGTAGGAGTTGTCTTCTTTGATACCATGGACAGGTAATTCTAACATCCTGAGTGTAGTGAGATCTTTGGCCTTCGAGTCATCTGAAGCAGTGAAGCAATTTGGATACACGATGAGTTCAATTGTAGGCAACCTGTGACTCCAACAACAGCGATTATGATGTCTTAACCCAACCACAACAGACAGTCATGCCATTAATCTGTTCAAATGACTCTGACTCTGTTCGAGTAATTTCTTTGTAGATGATTCAAATACCAGTTTTATAATGGCAGTTAGATGTGGTGTTAGATGGTGTACTGGTCTCTCAAGAATATATGAAAGACCTTAATAGAAAGCTTAACCTCTCCCAGTTTCTAGGCATGGAGTACATTGTTGTACCTGCCGAACTTAATCAAAAATACACAACCCATGTTATCATTGATCATTAGAGTCACTATTGATCTGTTACTAACACGTTGCTGCCAATTCCCATGGAATGACGCATCAATTAATTACTATGACATCAAAACCTTAACCCTCTCTTTACTAATACTTGGATAATTGCCAATATGCATCTTTGTTGCCTACTAGCCAAGTAGGCCAATTGTATGTAGTAACCTTTGTATAGAAGATTTTGAATTGCCTTCTCTCAAATGTCAGGGTCACTTGAGCCAAGTATTAAATCAGTCTAAATTTAGATTGCTAATTTAATATAACTAGCTTTTAGACAACAGACATTTGATCACACTTTTTCATAGGGTAAGGAAACATGTCCTTACTCCGTGACTTTATACCATGATTCAAGCTCACAATAACGTTTGTTTACATTCACTAAGCAACAAGACAATATGCGCCCTTTCCACAGTATGTAATTGAATAGCTCGTTTATTTAATTTCAAAAGTTCACAAATAGCTTATGGGTATAAAAAAAAACATGACACACAAACCGGGGATAATCGGAAAACCTTTGGCAAGCTTAGTAAAACATCATTGCCCTGATGTTAAAAAATGTTAATCTCCCATTGCAAACGGGAGAAGGAGAAACTAAAAAATAATCACGGCTGAGTTCAAAGTCAGCAATCGATTTGTCAACGCTTAAAGTACTTGTTACATTTGTGGCAGGATCGAGCTATCACATCAAATATGGCAACTTTTTGTGTAGTTGAGTACGTGCGACATGTTATTGCTAGGAAACATAAGGGCATGTTTAAAAAAGCAAAACAATCAATAACAAAATACAAAACTATGTCTGATAGCCATGCCTAAAAGAGCATTGCTATCATTTCTAGCACAATGCTGCGTCAAATATCAAGAGGGCCCTAAAATTCAAGGGCTGAGGTGTAAGGGGGTGTTGGAGATGTAAGAGGGTCAGGGAAGAGATACACATAATGATACAGCAACTGCAATCTCAGTATGACCAATCCCACAATGCACTGCAAATGTGAAACTGGAATTTCCATGAAGATCATGTCACACACATAAGAGTCTTAACATTATTATGAAATTGTCAAACACCAACAGAGGGAAAGTTGTTCAACTCACAAAGGGAACATCAAATGACTCTTAACCATTGGATAAGATATGGGTGATTGACCACATTTGAGGTCACTAGGGATCGGCAGAGATTCCAGCTGCTGTATACTGGTCACAATTAGCATTAGCATCCAGCATTAACATTCACGTCTCCCCCTTACACCTCACACTTTATCTGGAATTATCTCTTACATCATGATGTATGCTAGCACAGTAAACAGAAGAAGACTTGTTGCCAGGGAAAAGTGAGTGCTGCTGTTGCAGTTGTCCCCTTCACATGAACAGCTCCAAGGACCTTGCATCTCATCCGTCCAGTCACAGTATTTATTATCATACACCTGGCCACATGTTCGCACAACTAAAAATATAAGCATTAGTACTGTCGGTAATTTCTAATTTGAAAAAAAGATTAAAGTGAACATCCTGTCGCTTTCATTAACCATGTAGTTCAGGGAAAAAAAGTGTACAGTTTGTTTGACCACTCGAAGCATACATTGATAAAGACTAATGAGCCTGTATAACCAGTGAGCAAGATATTTCCATTTGCGGCGGCTGGTGATAAACCGGCTGCACTTTACTGTGAAGCTAGTCTAAGTGTTAAGATGGCTGTAATGGTACTAGATCGCCCATTGGAGCGGTCTGAGCACTTAGACTTGCTTGACAGGCTTTGGTCATTGACAATACTATATTGGTGCCGTAGATGGCTTGTTTTCTGGTTTTGCGGTTCTGTCTGTTTGAGAGAGGGGCGGGTGGGGTGGGTGGTTTGTTCTACGAATAATTGCCCACTAGATCAGTCAATAGTTGCTACTCACCATTATAGCCATCTCTCTCTTTTTCTCCTTTCAAAGTTTTCACCTTAGAGCAGCCCCCATCCTCGATCTGACCCCATCCTTGACAATTTATCTTCAAACCATCATTTGCTGTATCATCAAATTTGTCCCCACAATGCGAGTCTTCTTCGGAGTTACACACAAAGCAATATGTAGCCAGTGAAACATTTATTAGACCTGGAAACAAAGGTTTAATGTACAAGCATGTTTAATTTCCTTTAGTTTCAGGTTGGATTCGACCAATATAAGTCTCAACCCTCCAAACCTCAAACTGTGGAAGCCTTTTCTTCCCTTATTCATGGTTTGAGTTCCTATATGGACTTTATGATGCATTATTACACTGGTGTCCCTTTCTGTTTCGATCAATATTCAGCTGTAACGATCAGCACTCAGCGATTCGGCTGACAGCGATCATTCTTCTACTGGGAATTGCCAACTTATGGCAGCAAGGAAACAAATGATTCATCATAAATAAATACAGTACATGTGCATTCAACAAACCTTTACACTTAGCAGCAGACTATCAATGACACAGACTGTGGCTTTGAAAATTGGGCGATAAGGAAAATTATAGCGAAGTTTTAGATGGTGATTTAACGGGAAGGGAAGAAGGCCTACATGACACCCCATGTTAGATCTTGCTTAAGGTAGAAACACACTGGCGATTATTACAAAGCGAGTCGGCACAGCGAAACGTTTGCATTAGATGAATTACAATTGTGCAGATATGCTTTATTATTTGGACAAATTGCCAGCGTCATGATAGCATCCTTTGCCTAGATTCACATTTCTCAATTGCTCTAAGCATATCACCAGTGTGTCTCTTCCTTATGTCTGAGATCTCTTGCCCCGCCCAACAGCTCCGTCTCCCGCCATGTATCGTGACTGTCATAAACGTCACCTTTAATAAAGCGTCGTGTATCGGAAACAATTTCAATCAATATTCAAGTAAACTATGAAACATTGATTCACTTACCAGCAGCAAAGAGAAGTGTGATGAGAGAGCGATTCATGATGCTGTATGTGCTGACACTACTAATCTGTAAGGTGGGACAATCTTCAACTACTTCTGTAAGCCAATGAGGAAGTTAGACTAACCTTGTTATGTCACTAGCATGTTATGAGTGGCGCCTAGTGTTGCTAACTTAGCCAACACAACAAAACATTGCTAACAAGCATACAAAAGCATAAGTGTTCGTTCGGTGGGTCTCCACTCACCCCCTCCCCACTGAACAAAGCATGTAGGACAGGCTACAGTGTCGACTGGCACGGTGCAAGTGGTAAGAGTAACAATACTCATAATGTTTAAATGTGCTATGGGACGAGAGAACACAACTCTGAGTAGTGAAAAGCCCATATGCTAATTAGAGCCATAACCCAGTCTTTTTTGGGTGACGGTGAAATTTTTGATCGGTTAGCAGACCTGCTTGGGTTCGAGTGTCATTGGGGGAGCTTTCAAGGTTGATTTTTCTAGCCCCCAGCACCCTCGGGTGTATACCTCTTCCACCTAGATCATTTATATATTGCACAGGTAATTCAGGGTTTTTAAGACCTCTTCGGCGCTTCCTTATGAACAACACAACATAAGTATGCTTGGGAAAAATGTTTCTCACAAATATATCCAGTTGATTTTTTATATGAATTGTATGGGCCTTTGAAGCATCTTCTGACATAGTCTAACAACCCCAGGCTCTTGCCTCCCCCCCCCACCCGACGGCCCCCTAGACGGGAAACACACTTCTGACACAAATCTTGCGATACCAGTTTCAGTTTTGCTGGCTTATAGATAGTGGAAAGCTATTCTCTAGCCAGTACACAAAAAAACTTTCACCCTGCAATTCCAACTCCCCTTCCCCCCTTGTTTATTGGGCCAGCTAGTAGGTGATGGCTGCATTAGTGCTTAATAATTGCAACCAAAACAAAAAAGAATTGCATCTTGGGTAATATGAGCTATAATGAAGAGTGATCTTTGTAGGTATCATAGACAAATAATCATTTAGTTTATGTTGCTGTATTACTTTCACAATAGCGACTGATTCAAGCACGGGAAAGTATTTGTATACATTTAGGTAGCAGTGAAAAATTGTACATAGTTAGACCAATATATGTAACTGCCTCATGCATTTTATTCATTCCAAATACTCACAAACAGCTAATGGTATAAAATATATGTCTCAGATAAGCGAGGTGTCTGCGGCAAAATGTTTGTCAAAGAGAGAAAGTACTATGAGTAATCATGACTTAGTTTTGCGTCAGTATCAATTTGTCAAGGCTTTGATATACACGCTACAATTATGGCAGGGGTGAGCAGTCACCTCAAGTATGGCGATTTTCTAGTAGATTCTTGAGCGTTTGTCTTAGCCAAATATTATTTGCTCACAATCTGAGGGTATCCCATATATAAACAGTAGGAGTAACAAATACCATTACAAAAATATCTCAAAAGGTATCTGTTGACTGGTAGTCAGTAAAAATGCACGCTAACCTAACCTTAGCCTTGTCACATGGCCACAGGTTTTAGTGGCCGGGTCACAAGGTTAAACATAACTAACACAATGTCTCATCATAAAAACATGAGGGTACCAAAAATTAAGGGCTGAGGTGTAAGAGGGTTGCAATAGTGAGACAGTGCAACAGTGTGACAGTGTGACAATGTGACAGTGTGACAGTGTGACAATGTGGCAGTGGGCCAGTGTGACAGCGTGATAGTTAACGATACAGAAATTGCAATCCCAGTGTTACCAATCCCACAATGCATCACTAAACTGGGATTTCCATCAAGACCATGTGACATGTTATCATTTTAGAGTTCATGTATCCTAGATCACACCAACATAAAGAAACTAGGTCATATCTAACAGAAGACACTGATACCACTTAGATGCTAAGAAATAGGTCTTTTACATCAACTGCATGGACTCGTAAGGATTCCAGCTGCTGTATGATTGCCACCCCCCCCCCCCCTTACACCTCACAAAACTGCCTAGGTTACATGCTTACATCGTAATGTAAGCTAAAACCATAAATGGAAGAAGACCTGTTGTCAGGGAAAGTGGAGCGCCGTTGTTGCAGAGGAAAGGGCCATCTTCAAAATCTTTGGTATCTTTGCATATTTTGGCACGAAAACCAGACTCAGTTCCGTCATTGCAATCATCACCTTGACAAGAACAGCTCCAAGGACCATCTTTATTTTCCTCTGAGATTGTACATGTATGTGGAGGCTCATTGTAGATCTGGCCACATGTCCGCACAACTACAATATAAGATTGTTCTGTAAGCTCATTTGAGAGGAACTGGCTTTTTAAAACCCAGTGAAATGTTTGCATACAGTTTGTGTGACCACTGCAAGCACAAGAGTCGGAACTCCTTGTTCTAAGCGAGCACTAATATACAGACAGTAACCCGTAACCCGTATATTCTAATTGTGAGTTTATAGTTATCTGGGAATTGGTTGAACATTCATCCATTGTAAACAATTGCCTTTATAGGGCTGAGCATAAGGCTTGTTTTGAGTTGAGAGACCTTACTGCAAAATTACTTTGGTACAGTTAAGTCTTTTGGAGGAGGTGTGCTACGAGAAGACCCCCCCCCCCCCTCTAAATCAGGTGATGGTTACAACTCACTTTTGAAGTCCTCGTATGTAGATCCTTTCATTTCGATTATCGTAGAACAGCCCCCATCCTCAATTTCTCCCCAACCTTGACAGTTTACCTTCAAAGTGGCATTTGCCTTAGCACATAAGGGCTCGTCTTCCGAATTACACACAAAGCATTGTGTAGCCAATGAAACGGAAATTACGCCTGGAAAAGAAGCCATAGTTGTACAAGCTTCAACCAGGGATGCATATTGGCTGTACAAGTCACTGTGACGTGACTGTTACGTCAGTTCAAAGATTACCTCTGTCATTTAGGGATCAAATCATTCATCATAAATAAATACAGTACGATTCAACAAACCTTTACTTTGAGCAGCAGACTAGCAAGGAAATACAGACGGTGGCTTTGAAAACTGGGCGATAAGGAAAATTATAGCAAAGTTTCAGATGGTAATTTAACAGGAAGGGAATAACACCTACATGACACCCTGTGTTAGATCTTGCCTAAGGTAGAAACACACTGGCGATTATTACAAACCGAATTGGCAAAGCAAAACATTGCATTAGATGAAATACCATTGTGTCGCTGGCAATTACGCTCAGTATCTAATATTTCAATATTTGGATGAAATCTCCAGTATCAGATGATAACGACCTTTGCCTAGATTCACTATTCACAATCACTCTTAGCAAATTTCCACTGTGTTTCCCCCCCCCCCCCATACAGCCAGACAGCTCCCCTTCCCGTTATGTTTAGTGAATGGCACAAATGTCACCTTTAAAAAAGCTTTGGGTATTAGAAACAATTTCAATCAATATTCAAGTTAACTATGGAAACATTGATTCACCTACCAGCAGCAAGGAGTGATGTGATGAGGCAGCGATTCATGATGCTGTATGTGCTGACACTACTAATCTGTATGGCGGTACAATCTTCAACTACTTCTGATAGCCAATGAGGAAGTTAGACTAACCTCGTTATGTCACTAGCATGTTATGAGTGGCGCCTAGTGTTGCTAACTAAGCCAACACAACAAACCGAAGCTTTAGAATGCATTCTATTGATTGCATTGTACTATTGTATAGTATCCTCAGTGGTTACATAAACATGTAATAACATTGCTAATAAGCATACAAAAGCATAAGTGTTTATTCGGTGGGTCTCCCCTCACCCCCCTCCTCACTGAACAAAGCTTGTCGGACAGGCTACAGTGTCGACTGGCATGATGACACTAAAGTGCTTAGGTCTCTTTTTTTTCATTAATGCAACAACTCCAAACTATTATGAAAGCACAACATACGTCTGCCCGTTATTCCTTGGCCTCCCATAATCATGCATAATATTGTGTTTGATTATGTAAGATGAACTTATATACACCTAGCTAGATCATTTATATATTGCACAGGTAATTCAGTGTTTTTAAGACCTCTTCAGCGCTTCCTTATGAACAACTCAACTTACATTTGCTTTGAAAAATACTATATTTATCTATACTATACTATACTATACTATACTATACTATACTATATATCCAGTTGTTATTTCTATTTAGATTGTTAACTGAAGTAAACACCCTACTCTCCTCATGGGTATTTGAAGCATCAACTGACATAGTAGGAGATCCCCAGACTCTTGCCACACCCCCCCCCCCCCTGACAGCTCGAGCCCAACGGCCCCTCAGCCGGGAAAGACACTTCTGACACATATCTACCTATACCAGTGGTAGTATTGCTGGCTTATAGATAGAGGAAAAGCTATTCTCTAGCCGGCACACAACATTTTCCTCCTGCAATGCCAACCCCCCTCTCCCCCTCTACCCCAATTATTAGGCCAGCTAGTAGCTGAAGGCTGCATTCTTGCTTAATATGAACCCAAATCAAACAAGAATTGCATATTGGGTAATAAAAGCTATACTATAGAGTTATCCTTATCATTATGATTTGGGTTGCTGTATTACTTTCACAATAGCCACTGATTCAAGCGCAGGAAACTATTTGTATACATTTATGTTGCAGTGAGACGATATACATCCTTCCCAGTAGGCTATGTGTATATGAATAGTATGTTTTTATTCATTTCAAATATAAATATATATATACTTTATTATTGCCGATCAAAGTCAATGACATATAGGACCATGCATAAATATATAAATAGAGCAAGGTATTCACAAACAGCTTGTGTCAATTAACAGGTATGTTTCAAATAAGTGAGGATCACTGTGGAAAACGTTTGTCAAAGAGAGATTGACTTTGAGAATTCATATCTTAGTTTTGCTTCAGTGATCAATTGTCATGGTTTTGATATACACGCTACGATTACGGAAGGGGTGACCTGTCACCCCAAGAATGGCAATTTCCTAGTAGAATCTTGAGCATTTATATTAGCTAAATATTATTTGCTCACAATCTGAGGGTATCTCGTATATAGGCAGAAGGAGTAACAAAAACTATTACAAAAAATATGTCAATAGGTATCTGTTGACTGGTTGTTAGTAAAAATGCACGCTAACATAATTTAGCCTCGTCACACAGCCACGGATTTTAGTGTACAATGTCTCATCATAAGGACATGAGGGTCACAAAAATTAAGGGCTGAGGTGTAAGAGGTTCACCACAGTGTGACAGTGCAGCAGTGCAACAGTGTGACAGTGTCACAGTGTGACAGTGTCACAGTGTCACAGTGTCACAGTGTCACAGTGTCACAGGTAACAGTGCAACAGTGCAACAGCTATCGATACAGAAGTTGCAATCCCAGTGCTACCAATCCCACAATGCATCACTAAACTGGAATTTCCATCAAGACCATGTGACATGCTATCATTTTACAAATCATGTTTTCTAGATCACACCAACATGAAGAAACAAGTTCGAATCTTACGGAAGACAATAATGACTGTTTGATAAAAAATAGGTCTTCCATCATTCCGACCCCCCCCCCCATACACCTCACAAAATTCCCTCTGTTACTTAATTACATGTAAGCTAAAACGATAAATGGAAGAAGACTTGTAGCCAGGGAAAGTGGAGTGCCGTTGTTGCAGCCGAAAGGACCATCTTCAAAATCCTTTGTTTCTTCGCATATTGTTTTAGCAAAACCAGACTCAGTGATGCTGTTGCAATCATCACCTTCACAAGAACAGCTCCAAGGACCATCTTGGTTGTCTTCTGAGATTGTACATGTATTGTTATTGTAGATCTGGCCGCATGTCCGCTTAACTACAATTTAAGATTATATATAGATTTAAGATAAGATCATTTTGGTTCTGTAAGCTCATTTGAGAGGAACTGGCTTTACGAAACCCAGTGAAATTATTGTGGATACAGTTTGTGCGACCACTTCAAGTAAGGAGTTGGGAACTCCTTGTTCTAAGCGAGCACTAATATTCAGCCAGTAACCCATATATTATAATTGTGAGCTGCTAGTTATCTGACAAAGGAGTGAAAGTAACTCCTTGTTACTCCTTGATCTGACTGGTAACTGGAAACTAGTTATTATGCATTCATCCATTGTAAACAATTGCCTTTATAGTGCTGAGCAAAAGGCTTGTTTTGAGTTCAGAGACTTTACTGCAAAATTATCTTGGTAGAGTAAAATCTTTTTGAGGAGATGTGCTACAAGAATAACTGCCTTCCCTCTAAGTGAGGTGATGGTTACTACTCACTTTTGAATCCTTCCTCGTAGGTTGCTCCTTTCATAGTTAACATCGTAGAACAGCCCCCATCCTCAATTTCCCCCCAACCTTGACAGTTTGCCTTCAGAGTGATATTCGCCACAGCGCATAGGGGCTCATCTTCCGAATTACACACAAAGCAATGTGTAGCCAATGAAACGGATATAACGCCTGCAAAACAAGCCATTGTTATACAAGCTTCAATCAGGGTCACGGTGGCCTAGTAGTATAAGGCGTCTACCTCTCAACCTGGTTGATGTAGATTGGTCGCGGGTTCGAGACCCAACCATGGACTATAATAATGGACCTGTTTAACAGGTAACGAATCACTTTGGGTTGCTCCGGTGACATTCCATCCAATGCCAATGCATGAACCAGCAGGTATGATGGATGATAAATGGCTTACATTACGTAATGAGCTAAAGCTCGTAAAGCATCCCATTATAATACATTATTAATCAGGGATGCATATTGGCTGTACAAGTCACCGTGACGAGACTGTAACATCAGTTCGAAGTTTACCCAGAGACTATAGATAATCTATATAGACTATAGTCTCTGGTTTATCTCTGTTAATATCAAACCTCAAAAACTCAAACCGCTGATGAGCA
This sequence comes from Membranipora membranacea, assembly GCA_914767715.1. Classification (NCBI taxonomy): domain Eukaryota; kingdom Metazoa; phylum Bryozoa; class Gymnolaemata; order Cheilostomatida; family Membraniporidae; genus Membranipora; species Membranipora membranacea. The sequence continues at coordinate 12,219,839 of OU612072.1, read as the reverse complement.
CAGTATCTGTCCAGCCCATATGCTATCATTTTGAATCTTCCTATGGTCACTACCTTGTGCTCTAACTAGGTTTTCTTTTGTTTTTAGTCAGCCTACAGTTGTCCTTTTGGCAATTTACTAACAAGTAATTGATCTGGAATGAAAAGTTGTACATATCGACCTGTCATCTAGGGTCTTGAAATATATAGCAGAAAATATCACAACAGTCCCAAGTAGTAAAAGTAGGGTACTGATGCGTTACTGACGTTATCAACTAGTAAGTTGATAGATAAGAACTATGATTATTTAAACTTCTCTGTCTAAGTTTTATAAAAGTGTAAAATTCATAGTGGAAATATCCTAGAACTAATCAACCTAGAGTCAGGAAGTCAAGTCTGTCCTGAGATCACAAAGATTTGTGATTCGATATTCGGTTTGATTTCCACTTTGCTTCCAAGGACATTTCTCTATTGGAGATTGAGGGGTTCTTATCCTCTGGCCAACCTAGTCAAAGTTTGATAAGAAGCTAACCATCTGAGTAAATGGCATTGATGATGTACATCAGACAAACTGTATTTTGTTTCCGATCATTCTGCAATCTCATTTTCACAAGACTCGAATCATAGATAATATGTGACAGTACCTTCCCACGCCAGAACATAGAAAAAATTTTGCTCTACAACACCTCATTGTTATCAAACACATGATAATCAGGACGATGTTTCAACACGCAGACACGCGGAAAAATGGGAATCGAATCCATGTCTCCCTCTTCAACATTCTACTGAGCCACGGATAATATTTGTGGAGGGCAGTTAGCATACAAGAAATACCGTATTGAATAATTGAAATAATTGAAGTCAACTTCAATGTAGATCTTAAATTTGTTGAGTCACCTACCAGCAGCCGCGATGAGTACTACTGAGAGGCAGCGGTTCATGATGCTATCTGTGATTTCACTAGTCTGTTCAGAGGTACAACTTCCAAACACCTGTGTTATCCTATGTCTATGAGGAAGTGAGACTTATCTCAGTGATGTCACTAGCTTGTTATTAATAGTATCCTAGTATCCTGACTGATATAGTGTTATCTAATATTGCTAACTAGTATTGCAAACTAAGTGTTATCATTTACTATATGAGGAAGTAAAACCAATTGAGGTCATGTGCATACACAGCAAAAACAAATCCTGCGTTGTATTATATTGATTATGCAGTTATGCAGTTACAATAGAATGTAATAACATTGCGGCAAGCATAGAAAAGCTTCAATGTTTGTTGGGTGGGCATTCACCCCTCCCCTTACAATGTTATAATAAATAGTTAATGAAGCACAAATATTATGTCTGATTAGAGTTAGACACAGCGGCAGCGTAGATTTATACTCTATTGTATGGGTGGAAATCTCTTTCTTAGTTCTTGGCCTCTTGGCAAAACCCTACACAACCCTAGTCTCGGTGCTCAGAGGGCTGCAATACAAATTAGTGACATTATCAAACACTCAGTATGCATGCAGGTAATACCAAAAACATACAACCAAGTGGCTTATCTCCTTGTTCATCTGCTATCTATCCAGGTACATGTTCTGCCCTGTCCCCCTCCCCTCCCTTTAATAATAGCCAGGAACAAGGTAGCTATACTCTTATGCCATGTATGTATGTATGTATGTATGTATGTATGTATGTAATTAGGTTGTCGCATGATATGAAATAATTGGAATTTTTTTAAATTGATATAAGGAATAAAACATACGCTATTTACGCAAACAGGATTGAAATAGGAGCTGTCAAATTTTACCATTTAGTACAAATTAAACAACAAAAACAATAACATATAAATTTCCAGCAATTAGTCGGTGTGAGTTGTTATATTATGACCAGCGACTCAGATAAACAGGCTAGCTATACAGCATGAAAATTTCAGGGTTCATGAATGTATAAACAATTTATCAACAATATAGCAACGATTATTCACATTTATAATGATCATGCTCATCAAGAGAATAGCCAACATGCTAAATAATCATTTGACCTTAAAACCTGGTTGAAAATGTCGATACAGCACCCCTCCAGTCCACATTGATCAAGGATTAAATTATGGTTTGTCTTCCAGCTTGTAATAGTGTACCTTGTATCATACAACAGAGCATGCCTGACAAGTCTCCCTTAATGGTCGGGAGGCTCCCAGTTTTTAGGGTTTTTTTCCATCCCCTCCCTATCTCCCTTATTCCTTCCTTTTTTCAGCTTCCTTTACCAAGAAAGACTTTTAAGTTCCTTTTTGTAAGAGAAACTATGTTTTCCCACCTCCACAGTACATCTACCTATTACGCATCACTGCTTGTATGCAGCTAGCTATCAATTATCTTTACCAATCCTAACGCTAGTCTGGATGAGATGATATAAAATAAATGATAAAGTGCTACTCTGGGGCCAGAGTTTGTACACGGATACCTCCTGATTTCTGGGTCTACCAACTTGTCATGTATGCGACAGAGTAACTGAGATTGAATCTCGTAGTCTACCACAAGCATTATTGCTCGATGCTCACACAAACAGACAAGAAATGCATCTTGGATAATATTAGCTATGATAAGGAGTTATCCTCTTAGTCATTGTAGACAGATAACTCTTATTATTCTGATTGAAGTCACTCGATTACTTTCGTAGCAATAAGACAATTATTTGACCAATGAACTAAGGTGTAGTTCATTGATTTGACATATCCAATAAATGTGATTGAATCATGCTTTTATTCAATTACAAACATACAAAAATACCTTGTGGAGATAACAAAAAACATGACACATAAACCGGGTTTCCCTGAAAAGCTTATCAACAAACTTAGTAAAACAGCTTATCATTGTCTTGACGTATAAAAAAATACATATTCTGTCAATGCATACTGTCACTATTTGTAACATATACCTGCAGAAAAAAAGTTTATAAAAGATATTTTTGAGCAATATGTCGGTGATCTGTTTGTCAAGAGTTCAAAGGACACATGTGACATAGTTGACTCTACCATGCCATCACCTGCAATATGGCAACATTTTGTAGAATATAAATATAAAAAAATTGTTCAAAAACTGGGGGTATCCTATGTATAAGCAGGAAAACTAACAAAAAAACTAATACAGAGTGTTGCAGTGTATGAGGGTTAAGGGAGAAAGAATCACACTTCAGGTAGTATTACCAGCAGTATTACCAGCAGATGTTTTGACTATGATAGGATTGGCTGTTGGGTGGGCAAGATAGTCAATGCCAACTCACTGAAAGTACCTCTTCCGACATACTGAGAGTGTTACTGAACTACTTTCACATCTGCTATATTCCACTAGGTACTTTCAGGAATCTACCATCCAACCAGGCATTGGCTCTTTCCCTCCCACCAGCCAATCAGAGCCAACACTTGGGCCAAGTATTACAAGTATCCCACAATGCACCACTAGACTGGAATTTCCCTCAATATTTTGCCCCACCCATGAATTGATAAAGAGAAGTTGTTCAACTCTGATCAACTCATAGGATAACCTATGATGACATCTAACTGTTGTTGGATAAGATATTTGCCTTTGAAACAACTGAATGGACTTGAGCTTTGTAGGGATTCCAACTGCTGTATGTTTGTCACCATTAGAAATCACTCCATCCCCTTGCACCTTACACATCGCAGCTTGATGGCCTTGTTTACTTGCTTACATCAATATGTATGCTAACGCAGTGAATGAAAGAAGACCTGTAGCTAGGGAAAGTGGAGTACCGTTGTTGCAGCCGAAAGGACCATCTTCAAAATCCTTTGTTTCTTCGCATATTGTTTCAGCAAAACCAGACTCAGTGATGCTGTTGCAATCATCACCTTCACAAGAACAGCTCCAAGGACCATCTCTGTTGTCCTCTGAGAATTCGCATGCACTGTTATTGTAGATCTGGCCACATGTCCGCACAACTACAATATAAGATCGTCCTGTAAACCCAGTAGAATGTGTCAATTACAGTCGTTATGAGAACTACAAGCACACACTGATATTCAGCCAGGAACCTGTGTTAAAATATATACTCATATATACTTGTTTTGAGTTGAGCACCTACCTGTTGGTGAGGAGGGGAGGTGTGCTACGTCCCTTTAAATCAGGTGATGGTTATTACTCACCGTTGAATCCCTCGTCGTATGTTTCTCCTTTCATAGTTATTATCGCAGAACAGCCTCCATCCTCAATTTCACCCCATCCTTGACAGTTTACCTTCAAAGTGTTATCATTTGCCTCACTGTCGAAAAAGTCATCGCATAGGGGCTCTTCTTCCGAATCACACACAAAGCAATGTGTAGCCAATGAAACGGATATAACGCCTAGAACAAAAAACATTGTTGTATAAGGTGCACTTTGGCTACATGTATTTGTTTCTAGAGTTATGAATCTAGCTCAAACTGCTGAGGTTTCTTTACATAAGGACTGAATTTTAATATGGCTTCTCTAGCTTGTACTCCTACAAGATAGTGTCTCTTTTGTGTATTGGTCAAACCCCACTTGATTATTTGGAAATTCACTGAATAGTGGTTGTACTGGTAGGAAAACTCATGTGGCATCTAACTGCATCTACCAAAGATATAGCCTAGACGTACAGTATCGCTCGTTTGCTCCCAAACAACGAAGTTAAATTGAGTCCGAGCAAATGCCCACTGCCAATGAAGTTATTGATAATCGGGACACCATTTTGTAATCACAATGTTATGTGCCCATCTAAAACCATCGGGAGATATCTTTTTCATTGCCTCATGAATCCAGTTACGTGATTGGTCGCTGACAATGAAATATATAATCATTTGAGCCTTTCGATTCGCTGCTTTGTAAGTAAACTCACTTATTGTTTTGTTAATGTTTTGAAAGAGAATAAGAACCATTAAGACCCTAAACATCACTGTCGTAGTATTATTATCGTGACACAATCAAAGTAGAAACAACCTTAAACTAACCACCACCTGTTATTCAGCCAGTCAGCGTGGTCTAGCAGTTTATACCTGAGATGTCAGCAATACCTGGCCCGGCTCCAAGCGTGATTCTCAGTCACAGTTTGAGGTTTGTCTACAGCTTACTGGCTTCAGGGCTTACCTTGTAGGAGTGTGCTATAATTTTCAACTCTAAATAGATATTGAATTTTTTGCATCCGATTGATCTTGTCACGTATAGTCTAATGAATTTCATAAAGGAGCGAACGGGAGTTGGAGGTGGCTCAGTTTGTTAGAGCGCCGTACCTTAAGCATACGAATGCTGAGGTTGTGGGTTTGAATCCCACTGCGGTCCATCGACTACTGGGGTTTGGATGGCCCCCAGGTGTGTTGCGACATGCCTGCAAACCGAGAGCAACCTGGCGCAGATATTGCGGCCTCGCCACTAAGGCAACAAATTTTGCTGCCCATGCTTTGTGATAAGACATCTGATTTCAATCAGTCTGCTATGACAAAATAAACCTGGGTAATTGTAGTCAACATTCAAGTAAATCTTAAATTCATTTATTCACCTACCAGCAGCAAAGAGAAATGTAATGAGACAGCGATTCATGATGCTATATTCTTGACACTAATCCATACAGTGGAGTTGAACAACGCTGCCTAACAGGAAATAAAAATAGTATAGTAAAGTACCAGTGTGTGTTATTGGATGGTTTCCTAGCAACTAACTAAACCACAATGTGTGCTCCTCAAAACAAAGTCCAGTCATATAAAAAATCTAATAACATTGCTGACTAGCATTCAAGAGCATCAGCAGTTGTTGGGTGGGTTTCCCCCGACCCCCACTTCTGAAAAAAGTTTTGAGGCTACGCAGTATTTGCTTTGTGCTACATATTGATTTGATAACAATGGAACGTTAGCTAAGACTGAACACACATAAAAAGGTTGGATGAATTTTTACGGCGCTGAAGATCAATAATAATGGCATGGGTGGGTAATTCAGTGCAAACTAGACTGCTACCTTTGATAATACGCAGGATTAGCCTTGTCACAAAACAAAAATGTAGCTGAGTGAAAAGGCTAACGCGGAGGGATACATCAACTCAAGATGGTGCTAATAAAACATGTTGAGTTCTTCCTGCAACTATAAGCTGTTGATTTCTTCATTCCTTTTACTTTTTTGTGTAGCGATCTCTTCACTGGTGTGTTGCATGCATGGCATAATTTGTTATGTTTTCAAGGCTTCAGGTTTATATGTGTTGACAAGGACCGTGTATGTTTCCACAAGACTAGTGACCCAAGGATGCGATGTATTGATTGTTGTTTGCCATGTAAGGTTTTAATGGAAAACTATCGATGAATCTTCGCAAAATCTTAGATTGTTCTTTCCTGTGATTAGCATGTGTACATAAAATTTAAATGGTGGGAAAAGGAATGTCTGATGGACAGAATGGGAGAAAGAGACCAAGGAATAATTGTGGTGCGGTGATGGCGGTGGTGGCTGTGGATGACAACAATGGTATTTGGATATTTGGACAAGCTGAGCAGATCAGTTATGATGGTTTAATAAGCTGACAATAGAAAATAAGTCTGCCAAGATATGTAACATCAGGATAATGTATTATCAAAACAAACAAAAAATAATGCCCAGCAACTTTCTCATTCATTCAATATCACACATTGAATTGTGCGTGTTTCCATTTTCATCATCATATTATTTCTAAAGTAGCAAAATTCATTTATGGTAGCCTAATTGTTATGTGTTCTTCGGAGCTAGCTTGACAATGTTTAAGAACCATCAATTCTTGTCTTATCTTTGATAACGGGACAAGGATGACAGTCGATCATCAATATAATAGTGTTGACAGTAGCTAGGATAAGAACGCCAGTTGAAAGCGAAGGATGAATACCAGCATTGCAGGTCCAACTACGACATGAACAGTTGTAAGTATTACCAGCGTTGATGCATATCTCTTCCCCAAAACCAAACAGGTTACCGCAGAGTCGAGCAACTAAAAGTAAAAACGGTACCATGTAAGACGATAGCTAGAATTTAAAAAACCTATACACCTGCCATAAATTGGGTGCGATTTGGCCTGGCCTTATATCACCTGCCAAAGTTGTAACAAGCCAAATTACAAAATAAACGAAAAGCAACAAAAATGGGTCCGCTGAGATACAGCTTGTGCGAATGCTACTCGAAGATATCTGATGAGCTTTGGATGGTCGACAATATTCTGAGAAGTCATCATGTCCAATACTGCAATCTGCAAACCGCTGTTACTTGCAGACCCGTGAAACTATCACCCACCTGAATTTCCCACTTTCACTTTTGAACATCCGTTGTTATCTACATGACCTGGTGTTTTGCAGTCCACCTGAAGATCCTCCTTAGCTACAAATGGATCTTTACAGCTTTCACCACTGCACACATAGCACATTGTAGCTTGTGAGATCAACACAAACCCTGTAAAACAAACAGGCAATTCTGTAGGACAGCACTAGTGACCAAACCAAAAGGAGTAAGGACCCTGTTGGGCTAAATTCATTCTCCTTTAACTGTTACAAGCGCAACAATGTCTGCCTTGGGATGTTCTATTGAGTAAGCTTGACAACAGCCATTAACTCTTTGTTTGGATGAAAAAGAGACCTACTGTAGAGGTTTGCATCTAAGGTCATTCTTTTCATTCAGGTAGATGCAGAGTTACCCACTCAATAGGTAAGGTGAAACAACTACTGTTATAATCATTACTTGGTATTATTTGTGATAGAATGATACTAAGCTATATGTTTGCTATGGAAGCAACCAGACCTATCTATCAGAATCAGGAATAGCTCAGTGATAAAGTGCCGAACTCGAGACTCTAAAGTCGTGGGTTAGATCCTCTGTGGTGCCTGTCGGTGCAGACTTATGATTTGACTGTCGATGGTCAACTTCAAAAACTAACCAAGTTATTTCCCCAACCAGTTGCTAGAGTCACGATTCAATTTGGTGCTTGCAGCTTGCCAGAACCAGGACAGATAATTACCAAATTAACTTACCAGCAATCATGAGAAGAGTGAAAATAGAATGCATCCTGTTGTTCTATCAACTTATAATTGTTACACTAGTACTGAGGCACTGCAAATGTATCCTGGTTAGGGAAAATATATCACTACTTAGTGATAGTAGGTCCACTACTGCAATTCAAAGTGAAAGTTACATACTATTCAGAAAACGTTCATCATTGCGCAACGCAATCAATTCACGTGATGCTGAGACGATATGATCTGGCATCATGTCTATAGAACTTTAGTATAATCTGCATTGCTGTCAGTGGCATTAAGTAATCACCCACAACCATCAGTGGAGGTATTCGCAGCGTCGGATCGTGTTGTTTTAACACTGAACCTATGGCAAACCAAAATATGTGAAAAATAATTTGAATAAATTCTTCGCAATTTTGGAGGAGTTTCATGACAAGCAGAACTAGACATTGGAAGATTATCAGCTTAGCTGGCGGGGATTTTAAATAGTGTAGCAACTGAAATGTTCATAAATTTATTCAATATCAAACAAGTGAATCTGAATGAGCAAATGATAGATTCACATTTTATTTATTGTGAAATATCACAATAAATAACCATGATCGTCCATGTTTCCAATGTACTGGATTATTACTATACAAGGTTATTTGACAAATGGCAGCTTATTTTACAATAATAGAAACCTCGAGGTGTATATGCTTTGCAACTCAGTTTGGTTTGTAAGCAAAAGTAATGTCTGCTGGAACAGAAAACTGATGACTTAATATCCTTATCATGTCTTCTCTAACAAGCAGGCAGACATTGTGACAGACAGCCACCTATATAATAGTGTTGACAGCAGCTAGGATAAGAAGGCCAGTGGACAGCGTAGGATGAATTCCAGCATTGCAGTCCCAATCATAGCAAGTACAGTTCCAATTATCACCAGCGTTGAAGCATGTCCCTGAATCTTTAGGAAACAGGCTACCACACTTTCGTTCAACTAGAAAGAAAACAGTACAATGGCACAATGTTAGCCAATATCTAGAAATAGGAGAAATTTTACACCTGTAAGAATAGTGTGAAAGGTTTTGAATTTCATCTGATTAGCTGTTAATATTCCATGACTTATTATATATACTTTTATTCACTATGGTTCCATGCCTCGAATTTGTGGTATACTCCAATTTCGAATTTTGAATGCTAACCATTTCCATGATGGAAAAGACATGAAAAACATTCCCCGCGGCCGGGACTCCCACAACAATGCCCTTTGAAGTCATTGGGTGCAAGCGCGCGAACCTTCGCCACTTTATTGACATGATATGATTCAATACGGTATCAGTATTCGCGTCACAAATTTTCGATCGGTTCATGTGGAAGTTGACTCTAATGCCATTTCCATAGATCGATAACTCCCGAAATCCTTCAAAATCGCAACATGGGACCATAGTGATTGTCAATCTACAATCATCTTTTTGAATGTTTTTCATGCAATTTATAAATCAAGGCAAAGCGGAGAGACAAAGAAAAGAAATACACTAGTAATAAAAATGTATTGAAAGGTGGTCGTCATAGTATACTTAACTGCAAACTGGGCACAGCTGTTGATTTATAAAGCTGTATAAAAAATCACCCACCTGAGTTTCCCGTTTTAATTTTAGAACATCCATGGTCGTCAGTGTGACCTGATTCTTTACAGTTCACAGAAAACACACCATCATCAGCAAAAGGATCCTCACAACCCTCTCCATTGCACACATAGCACATTGTAGCTTGTGAGATCAACACAAACCCTGTAAGACAGAAAGGTTTTGTATTAGTTCTGTAGTGACCAAAGGCCTTAGTTTAGGAAATGGTAGGGGAGGTGAACATCCTTGAGGGTTTGAAGTAACACCAGATTGGGTATTGAAAGCTACCCCTGTGTCCCTGGTCCCCTGCCTCCAAAGTGTTTTAATGATTAAATAGCAAACAGAAGTTCCAAATGAGATGATTCTGACACGGTATGTTCAATTATAGCATTTTTAGGCCGTTCCATTGGGCATTCTAGGGGAGGCAGGGCGTCCCTGCCTCCCATACGGGCCTGTGACTCGATCAAGGAGTGAGAGGGCTTCCTGACAGATTCATTTTGTTTGATTAATGGTTAATATGGTTAATGGTGAAACATTGGTTGGTAAAAATACGTTGGTAAAATTATGTTGGTAAAATAATTAGGAGTGAGGGGGGCGCGCGTCATTTCATGCGCCACTTCCGGAGCATGGGTGTGAAAATGTTGATTATTACTGATCCAATTCGCTCTTAGCATGAAGAAACATTGAAGTTAATAAGGGTGTCCATCCAAGGAGTTGTAGACCTTGAGTTGAGTTGTAGAGAAGAGTTTAGGTCTACAACTCCTTGGTCCTTCGAACTTCAGTAGTCAGTGGGATTTGAACCCACAACCTTTTACACTGGCAATCGGAGTTGAGAGTGATAGATCCTTGTTTTATCAAACTCAGTCATATTCTACTACGTCATGATTTACCAGTCACCAACTGTTCAACTTTTATCGAAAAAATTCCAGCAAGACAATGCAAAGGGATATTCTAGCGATTAGTATTGCACAACACCTACATCAAACAATCATGCATTCTAGGCCAGAGTTATTCCGTTGTATTATTGACACCTCTGTGCTCAACTGACTGAAATATCTCATGAACAACAATGTCTGCCAGGAACGTTCTAGTAGCTAGTTTAAAACAGCGATGTTTGGATGAAAAAGAAACCAAGCAATGTCTGCAGCTGAGCACATCTTTTAATTCAGGTGAATGTAGAGTTGCCCGCTCAATAGGTAAGGAGAAACAACTGCCGTTATAAACATTAGTTAGTGTTATTTGTGATAGAATGATACCAAGATATATGGAAGTTCTGGAAGCGACCAGCCCTCACTGTTTACTTCAGTCGACATAGTCTCCAGCATCAGCCTTTACGACTGTGACTCGAGAAACTTTTTCGTTCAGTTAACCGTTCAAGTCGGCAATTTTATTATGTTATTGAACTGCTTCAATGCTACTCAATTCACTTACCAGCAATCACAAGAAGTGTGAAAATAGAATGCATCATTCTGTCCTGCCCAACTTTATTTCTTATACGCTGCTTATTGCTAATTTCTCACTGTTTTAGCAGAGTCCGTATTATACCGTGTGATTATCGGTCAACTACTGCGATTAGAAAGGATAATACCTTGCAAATGACGTTCAGCATTGCGCAACGAGAATTAAGCACTTTGCATTGTTGTGATATGACTTTTGGCAGCACTTTTAATATTATTATTATCTGAGTCTTGTATAATATTGAAGGCTAGTGATATTATATTTAACTGTATGCTTAGGTGGCTCGAAAATGCCAGAAACATGAAAAACAATAGCTTGAATATATTTTTGGGTCTGAAACCAACCTACATTTCATAATCAAACAAGTTTATAAAGTGGTAATCTATTTGTCTACTGTCATAACATATCCACAGCATTCTCATTGAAGAAGTAATATCCTCATCACTATCGATTTTGCTTTCCAAATAGAAACTTCCAAAGAGATTTGAGCCTTTACACATATCAATCAATGGCTTGAGGCTCAATCTGAGATAATACGACCAAAATCAAAATCAAAATCAAATCAAATGATACTTTACGAATAATTATCTCTCACCTTGATTTTTATATATACAGCTAAAAATTTGAATGAAAGACTAAGCAAAAACACTAGGCAAATGAATAAAACACTGAGTAAAATATACTACCAGAAAATCTAGGTAGATATTTGTTCTGTCAGTTTTGAGTGGATAATAGTTGTAGCAAAGCACTAAACTAAGGAGTTATTCACTGTTTTTTAGTTGAGCAAAGCAAATGTTTTCTACTTTCTGTTGTGTTGTAGAAAGAATGACTCTTGGTGTAGGTCACAATCCTCGCACATGTGATAGTTTTCTTAAAGGCTTGGGGATAAATTAAATTAGAAAAGTTGACACACAAGCATGAGAAGACATCCAGCGGCTGATACTGCTAGCTGAGACGATGCATTACAGTTGTCTCCTTCGCATGAGCATGACCAGCTCTCAAAGCTAACTCCAAGTATGTTCGTCTTTGAGTGATCCTTCTGCTCGCATTCGGAGTTATCATACATCTGTCCGCAACTTCTTGTGACTGGAAAAATATACAAAACATTAAATTAAAATAAGTGGTATAAATCAAGTATTTGAAATAATCAGGAGATGTGCTCTTACAACTCTCTAGAAATATCACTGAAGATTGTTTTGCATACCTCGTTGCAAAATTAAATTAAATTATAATCCCCAATGCCAAGTATGTAAAATTATCTGTAGGCCCTATCTCCAAGTTACGCTGTGCCATAGAGGTGGAGACTAGATTTTTATGATGAAAAAATAATGATCAGAAAATTTTCCATGTGATCTGTGTTACTAGACAGAGTCAACCTGAACATTTTTGAATAATTCTGCAAGTATACTAGCCAAATATCCTCCAATAATGAAGCTATCGGACTGTTTAATATCTGTGGGGAAATTTGATAATGATTGCATTTGTTAAGCTATAGCTTCCGTGATGGCTCAATGCACAATAAGGATGTGAACACAGGCAAAATAAATTGTACAGTTGCCTGAAACTTACCCGTGCTGACCAGAATACCCAGAACTTTAGTCTTAGTCTTTTGCTTTGAGCAGCCTCCGTCTTCTGTGTAGGCGATATTCGCATCACAGTCCATATCATGACCATCATCGGCAGTGTAGGCGTCACTGCATGAGTCATCAGCAGTACACACATAGCATTGTGTCGCCATGGATACGGACAGGAAACCTAAGAGACACAGCAGGTAAGAAAATTGTATATAAATTTTCAAGAATATTATATATTTATTTTTAAGAATATTTATATTAAATTTTACTTGGAAAATCTGCTAGTAATCTCAGCTGCTGATTTTTTGCAGGTAAAATAGCAGATGCAGCATTTATAAAAGTCTCATTTATTAACAAAAAAATTAAGTACTGCAATCAAACCAGTCATTTGATTATCACCAACAGAACTTTTTAACCACTTTTCTCAATTCTTAATAACCTTAAATTCAATAAACTTTTTGTCATGGAATGTCTAGAAGAAAACATAGGGATGCTTATAATATCTGAAGACAGCCTTAGCGACAACAAGTTACTGATTATAAAATTAATGAGATGTAAGGTTGATATAAAATATATTTTATGGGCATGCATAATCAAAATGCTTTTTGTTATGCGTCAAAAGGAAAAAAAAGATGCAGGGATGGCTTTAATATGATCAAATCAGAGCCAACACAACGGCTCAAGATAAATTTATTCAAAATTCTACTTTTCATTGCCATAAAACTTCTCATTTTACAATTTCATGATGACAAGTTTTTCATCAGTACAACTGTTACCCAATACTTTACCTGCACACATCTGAAAAGTATTTGCATTTACAAAGATTTAATCACCGATTTATCAAAAATCTATTATCCAAGAACGACAAATACTTACCTAATAGGAGTAAAGCAGCTAGAAAAGCGTGTAACTTCATTTTGCTGTCTTGCTGTCCCCTGATTTATCCAGCCTCGCTGTATCGACACAAAGATTAAACTGGCAGCATTTTTATACTTTGAAATTATAAAACTACCCTCATTATTGTAACAACACAGTCTCAAGGATATTCTGATAATTGAAATCTTACAATTATCAGGAGCCAACTATCAATTCAAGTGTAATAAAATAAACATTGTCAAGATTAGAATTGTAATGTGTTTGATGAAGTGTACATTGGTTGTCTAGGGTGATGAAACTCAAGAATGAAATAAGAAGCACCGATGGCCAATGACCAAAACTACTTGATCTGAAGAAAAGTTTGCCATATTAGACAGAGTGCCTTCAACAAGAACTATAATTTTAATGACTTATGTAAAGACCCTACAAAAGTATTGATGCTGCATTTTCAGCAAAATTTCCTAGAAGCAATTTTCCTGTGGGTGCCCCATGAATATGTTTTAATTATTGCAACACATATAAAGTGACTTTGCTTGGCAGTAACCAGACTCTTAAACATTAATACTGTATTTTTGTGATTCATTTTAACTGGTTCCCAATACTCCATTGTAACTTTGCATGTGGCGCCATGGCATTGCAAGCCATATTGACGCTGTATTTTTAGGAGTTGTAGTGTCATGATAAGAGAGAAGACAACAAATTACTGTTCTCCAGTATGATCAAAAACTGTTGAGTTCATACAAAGATAAATAAAAAACAACTTAACTAGAGGTAGCTGTTGTTGATTTGAAGGGATGATAAGGGGGTTATAACAAGGATAGATTGCAATAGCAACTAAGATGTGATCAAACTAAAAAACCAACTTTCTAGCAAAATAATACAATTTATTCAGATCATTTCTTGTCATTATTAAACATTTCTTTATCGAAGGCACAAAAGCAGCTGAAGTTGTAATCTAGAGGATCGAAGAGGGTGAAGCACACAAGCATCTAAACTAAACTGTTAACATGTAAAATAATTGTATCCGCATGATTAATTTCCCTCAAGATAAAGGTATCATAGAAACAGCAAACACATGCTTCAGCTATACCAGTGGCATTTGTCGAACTATCCATCAGTTTATGATGCTAGAATGGTTTTTAGTCAACAAAATCTTTAACACAAATCAGGAAGATGAATGTACCAGTTGCATTTGTGAAACTAACAGTGATCAGAATGATTGCAAATCGTTAAAAAAAAGTGACAAAAAATTGCTGAAAACATAAAAATCAAAGAATAGTTTGCAGTTTGAGCGGCAGCGTTGCATCGATCACCAGAACAAGAGCATTCCCATGTGGATATCTTAATTCCGCTACGAGTCTGCTTTGATCTGTCCAAAAAAGCGCACGTCGTGTTGTCGTAACTCTGGCCACAGCTTCGATCAACTACAAACAATTTAATAAGCAAATACAACACTATATATTTGTTATATAATTTATTATTATATTATCTTACTATATTATATTTTGTTTATATATATTTATATATGTAACAATATATATACAATACAAAAAAAATGAACAATATAACA
The DNA here is from genome assembly GCA_914767715.1 of Membranipora membranacea. Lineage (NCBI taxonomy): Eukaryota > Metazoa > Bryozoa > Gymnolaemata > Cheilostomatida > Membraniporidae > Membranipora > Membranipora membranacea. The sequence goes on along the minus strand of OU612072.1, from coordinate 12,204,799 downwards.
AACAAAATATAAGTATATATATATGTATATATAACAAGATTATGAGAGTTATAGACTTTAAACGATGTTGGTTTTTTATTCCTCAGTCTAGTCAAAGCCTAAGTTGCTGACAGAAAGTAAAAGAAGATCACTTTACATCTTCTTTTCATTTTCTGTACACAAAACAAGAAAATCAGCTAAATACAAGATCAAGTTTGATCTATTTTGCCTGCATACCGGTTGCTCCCCTTCCCCTGGTAGCACCAACAGGCAAGACGGGCTGCGTAGTGACCAGTGGAAGGGGAGCAACTCTGAATGCCAGGCAAATTGACGAAACTTGGTCTAGCTAAATACTATTGCTTACCACACTGATCACATGATAGACTATCGCAGATTTGTATCTAATTGATGGACAACAAATTATTTCATAAAGTACTTTCAAAATGTGTGAGCACTTGAGGTCAATTTCTTTGATAAGGGGTGGGTACACAGCAGGAACTCAGATAAAAATGACTCTAAGGATCAGGGATAGGCATGCTTATATAGTGTAATCCCGATGTTAATGTGGTGGGCATCGGCAATATATAACTTAGCTTGTTTTGTTGTTTGGAGTAAAGAAAATGCATAGAAAAAATAATGTCATTATTGTAATTCAAATATTGATATGATTGATGTGAATGCATACATTCTTACCTCTTGTGACTTTCCTTCCTGCCAAGATTGACACAGTTTTGTATTTGCTGCATCCACCGTCGTCAACATCTAGCAGGTCACCACCACATGTTACCTCATGAGCCGGGGTGCCCTTATATCCATCCCCACATTCAGAGTCCCCTCCCTTACACTTATAGCAGACTACAGCTGCACCAACTGCCAGCAATGCTGTAATATACAAGGACCAAATATAATATTATTCCACATCAGCTATTGGAATTGTCGAAGCATTCCATGTATAGGAAAGTGCCGTGGGCTGTAGTCCGACCTCGGAGTGGTAAAATACCACTGAACTATAACAAAACAGTAAGGGTACTAAATTCCCTAATAGTTTTATAACACAGCTTATGTTTTCATTACTAATCAACTCTGAACTGTATATCTTTATGATGCTAGCATATAAAATATATTCAATCTAACACCATTGCATTTTGTTATATAATTAGGGAGAATAAAAAATATTAAATTAATTTATTAGTCATTATTTGGGTACAATCATGTATGAGACAGTAACTGACAATTAACTGTGACTGTTGATAGTGTCTTAATTGACAGAGGGATGAGTTTAGGCAATTGCTCAAGAACAATCAGTCAATAAATAATCTTCTCTCCCCTATGAGACTAGGGCACCATTGGTCTGGAAGTAATTGGCAAACACATCATAATTTAACCCTAGTGTTGAAAATCGAAGCTGCAAAACTCAAATTCGATCAGTAACTAAAAATTTCAAAACATCATGTGGTCAGTATTAACACTATAACAAGTAGGAATTATCACCAAATCAGCTGACCTAACTATTGCTCTTTCCTCTCCTCTTCTTGTCAACAAGTCAACCTCACCATTTAACTCTTTACTCAGACTTATTTGTGTCGATGATTAAGAACATTATCACAATCACATCTTTTGCAAATATTGAACACACCTACTCACCAAAGAAGATGATGAATTTTCCTACCATGTTTTACCATCGGATGATCAGAGAGCAATACCTTGCTCACCTCTGCTGACACTTGTGTACCATTTAGCGTATTGACAGCTGCTAATAATTCTAATTCTAGTTCTAAATCTCCAAGGAGGGCCTGATTATACACTGATTTCTACATATTTATGTAGATTAGGTCATATAACTTGGTATGGGAGTTGGCTTTTGCTGCATAAGAGCCCTCACGGGACTAGAAAAGATGCACAACAACTTTCAACGAGTGAAAGATGAAACGAACTGGCTTGCCTCACTTGCCCTCAATTGCATAATGAGGCTGAGTGATTGATAGCCTTAGTTCTCTAGGTGTAAAAGAGGGCCTCTCTTACCATCCTCAACAGATAGTTTTCAGGTGCTCAGGCCTGAGCGAAAAGTTGGATTTAATATTTATTAGTGCGTAGGAGTGACCCAAAGGTGTCACTATGCTGTAACTAGCCGTGGAGTGCTAATAAATGTTTCATATTAATGACATCATAATCTATGCTAGATGTATTTCGGATATCAAATCTTAATAATTCTAAGCAGCGTGTATCAAACAACTCCAATTGGTAAAATGAAATTGAAAAGGAGGGGAGAGGGTAGGTACTCGCCTCAAGTCTCAGATTACCGTACCGTGCCTGCGACTTTCCTTGATATGTCCAAAGCCTTCGACAGGATGGATAAGGGCAAACTCATAGAAATGTTAGCCGATCGTGGTATAAACAAACGTCTGGTGCTGATCATACACAGTTTCCTTAGTCAACGGCAGCAGAACGTCAAACTGGGCAGTGAGCATAGTTCCACACTCTCAACCAAGAATGGTACACCTCAAGGTACTCTCTTGGGTCCAATGTTCTGGCTGTTGTACATAGATACTCTGTCTCCTTCATGCACTACCATCAAGTACGCCGTTGACGTGACACTCATACCATCTTCATCTAGCGAAAAGACCGAACAACTGCAGCAAGCTATAGACGAGACCACAGAATGGTGTGCTGAGAATAACATGATGGCCAATCCAACAAAATCAAATGTACACAACAGTCAATAGATCGAGCCGCACAGATTCTCAATGAGCGGTGACGTTATTGGAATTGAGACAAGCTCGAAGTTTTTAGGTGTCGTGATTGACAACAATCTGACATTCAAACAACATGTTGATCACCTCGTGAAAAAGACTAGACCAATAATACACTGATAGACCTCAAACGATCTGGAATGCCTATCAGTGCACTGAAATATTTCTACATAGCATGCATCCGTCCCATTCTCCTGTATGCTTCTCCCTCCTGGTATTCCATGCTCTCTCAGCAACAAAGAATGAGGATCCTGTGTGTAAAAAATTTGGTATTCAAGATTCTTGATCCGTGTGGTCTCGATTACAATGACCGAACAGCGAACATTGAGATACAACAAGTGCTTGATCTCCTCAACCAGACGAGCCAAGAGTACATGTGTAATATAGAAAATAACACAGAGCACTGCCTTAATGGTGTGATGGCAAGTTACAAACCAACAACTGCTCCTAGAAGGTCAAACCATGACCAAGGGCACGCACCGCACTGAAGGCAACTCTCTATTTTTATGTTACATGTGAGCTTTTGTTGCTCTTTTTAATTTAAATATGCAAAATAGTGCAAACTTTTTTCGCATTTTTCTGATTGAAGATCATTAGTAGATTTTTTGATTTTATTATCATAAGATTTGTAATCAATAAATAAAGCCCGATATGTAAATTAACATGGTGCCTTACTCATACATCATGCCCATAGTTCTAGGGGCGGCAGGGACGCTCAGCCTCCCCTAGAATGCTCAATTATCAATCAGAGTTATAATTGAATATTCCATATCAGAATAAGCTCATTTAGGACGTCCATTTGCTATATATATCATAAAAACACATTAGAGGCTAAGGATTAACCACAGACTCCACATGAGGAGCTACCAATATTCAGCCTTGTGTTACTTCACACCCTCGAAGATTTTTGCCTCCCCTACCATTTATCCTAAAATACTGTACATCAAACATTTTTAATCCTTAATTGGCATGATATTCATTCTCAAAGAATGTTTTACGATATTAGCCCTGAAAAGAAAAAGAAAATGAAAAAAAATGCATCAATGGTAGATTGACAGAAAACCCTTTATCATTTTATCTGGGAAAAATAATGTTTGGAAGAATGAATTTTGAATAAACTGAAGGCCTTAGTGGCACGCAAGATTCTGTCACTATTATACATGCAAAACATTGGAAACAATGATTGTATGAGACTGAAAATAACAAGAATATATTTATAAACTGTGTACAACTAAATGAGCATCATATCTGAAAAAGGCAACCGTTTTCTGAAAGATGTTGTACAATCTTTGCACTGCAAAAATGTTCTGATTGTCTTGTAATAATGAAAACGACTCAAGATACAATGCTTGACTGAGTCTGAACTGTCCTAATTTATCTCCCCTCTAGTTTGAGTTCATCAACTGTAAAAGAGGGACACTCTTACCACCCTCAATGGATAGTTGATAGGTGTTCAGGCCAGAGAGAAAGTTTTAATGTATTTATAAGTGTGTAGGCGGGACTCAAAAGGGACGCTATACTGTAACAAGCGCTACAAGTGCCAATAAAATGTTCATATTTATCACATCACAATATATTTCAGATCTATTTTACATATCGTGAGAGTGACATTGTAGCTAGCATTTCCATGAAACATTAGTTGGCAGCCTCCAAGGATGTATATTGTCTCACTGCAACAGAAGTTTATACAAATAGTTTCCTGTGCTTGAATCAGTGGCTACTGTGGAGGTAATACAGCAACCTTAATCAAAATAATAAGGGTTATTTGTCTATGATATCTAAAAAGATAAGTCTTCGTTATAGCTCATATTACCCAAGATGCAATTGTTGTTTGTTTAGGGTGCAATTATGAAGCACCAATGCAGCCTTCAGCCACTAGCTGGCCCAATAATCGGGGGAGGGGGGGAGGTCCGTTGGCATTGCCGGGTGAAAATGTTGTGTACTGGCTAACGGATAGATTTTCCTCTAGCTATAGGCCAGAAAAACTGAAACTGGTATCAGTAGATTCGTGTCATTAGTGTGTTAGCAACACTAGGTTAGCAACACTAGTTAGCAACACTAGGACACCATTCATGACACATTATTGACACAACGAGTTTAGTCTCATTTCCTCATCGGATAACAAAAGTAGTTGTGAGCTGTTCCACTTTACAGACTAGTGTCAGCACATCATGAATCGCTGTCTAATCACATTTCTCTTTGCTGCTGGTAGGTTTTCATAATTACTTGATTATTGATCTAAATTGTTTCCGACACACAAAGCTTTTTTAAAGGTGACATTTGGGACCTTCACTCAACAAGCCGGGAGGGAGAGCTGTTAGGCGGGAGGGGGGCAAGAGTTCTCAGACATAAGGTAGAAACACACTGGCGATTTGCTTAGAGTAATTGAGAATAGTGATTCTAGGCAAAACTTGTTATCATCTGAAGCTGACGATTACATCCGAATAAAATTGTTTAGATACTGAGGGAATTTGCAGGCGAAACAATGGTATTTCATCTAATGCAATGTTTAGCTTTGCCAATTCGCTTTGCAAAAACCACCAGTGTGTTTCTACCTTTAGCAAGATCTAACATGGGGTGTCATGTAGGCCTTCTTCCCTTCACGTTAAATCACCCTCTAAATCTTTGCAGTACTTTTCCTTATCGCCCAGTTTTCAAAGCCACAGTCTGTGTAATAGCTAGACTGCTGCTCAGTACCAGGGTACGTTGAATGTAGTTTAGTTAGACCACTAGGTATGCTATATTTAAAATGACCTTCCTGTCCTTGGTCGGCAATCCATGAAGGGACACCAGTATAATAAGTCTGAGCCCCTCAGACTTTTACCCCTTGCCCAACAACCTCACAGTATAATACATGGTAGAGACCATATAGGAATTCAAACCATTAATATGAGAAGAAAAAGCTTCTGCAGATTGAGTTTTAGAGGGTTGATACTTACGTTGGTCGAATCAAGGAGTTAAAGACTGTATTTAACTCCTTGGTCGAATCCGATCTGGAATTAAAGGAAATTCAATATGCTTCCCTAATTAAAGCTTGTACATTGATATTTTTCTCCAGGTCTAATATATGTTTCACTGGCTACAACTTGCTTTGTGTGTAACACCGAAGAGCACTCGGATTGTGGGGACAAATTCGATGATACAGCAAATGAGGATTTGAAGATAAATTGTCAAGGATGGGGTCAGATCGAGGATGGGGGCTGCTCTAAAAGGAAAACTTTGAAAACAGAAAATAAGAAGGATGGCTATAACAGTGAGTAGCAACTATTGACTGACCTAGAGGGCAATTCTTCGTGGCACAACCCATCCCCCCCCCCCCTTTCTCTCTCAAACAGACAGAATCACATAAAAAACAAGCTTTATGATCCGACCTTGATAAAGCTAATTGTTTTCAAGGGTAATGTTCAGCTAGCCTTTTACCAGCCTCTGCAAATAAGAATATCTCACGCACTGCATGGTTATATAGGCTCTTTATCGATGTGTGCTTTGAGTGGTCAAACAAACTGTCTGTCTCTATCTCCTTCCCCATATGATACATTTTTATCAGATCCAAACATTATATTTTTAGTTGTGCGAAAATGTGGCCAGATCTATAATGATACAATCTGTGACTGGAAGGACAACATGCAAGGTCCTTGGAGCTGTTCATGTGAAGGGGACAACTGCAACAGCGGCACTAACTTTTCCCTGGCGACAAGTCTTCTTCTGTTTACTGTGCTAGCATACATCGTGATGTAAGAGATAATCCCAGATAAAGTGTGAGGTGTAAGGGGGGAGACGTGAATGTTAGTGCTGAATACTGATGCTACTGAGCGCTGAGTTACGATCGGCTTGTCAAGGCGGTCTCAAAGCACCACTCGGTGACCAGTATACAGCAGCCGAAATATCTGCAAATCCCTTGTGGGTTCAGATGTGGTCAATTACAGATATCTTATCCAATGGTTAAGTGTCATTTGATGTTTCCTTTGAGAGTCCAACAACCTTCCATCTGTTGGTAATTGACACAACATAATAATATGTCAAAACTCAAGTGTGTGACATGATCTTATTCGAAATTCCAGTTTAGTGAGGACAGTGCATTGTGGGATAGGTAAAACTTGGATTGCAGCCGCTGTATCATTATGTGTATCTCTCCCCTGACCATCTTACAACTCCAAAACCCACTTACACCTCAGCCTTTGAATTACAGGACCCTATCGACATTTGACGCAATATTGTGCTAGCAATGGTAGCAATGCTCTTTTCGGCATGGCCATCAGACATAGTTTTGTATATGGTAGATTAGTAGTTTTGTTTTTTTTATAACATGCCTTATGTAAAAGATGTTCTCCTCCAAAATCTTGATTAGAGTTCTTTTAGAATGTTTAGTATTATTTAAGGAATGGATCCAGCTACAATTATGATATTGAAAGCGGTCCAAGTTAGAGATCCTTGATCAAGACTAAACATTGTTGGTTATCTCCCCTCTAGAAGTGACAATATAACTCTTAGACTGAACTGCCGATGCGTAATGTTACTCATTATGTCGAATAAACAACAATATTATTATCTTATCATTGTTGTGAATGATTCAGGTGGAAAGAAAAACACAAATAAAAATCACAAGTCGGAAAAAATTATAAAAGCAAACAGTTTTTTTTCAACTTTTCTTTCAGATTATTGCATAAAATAAATGCCTTTTTATACTTACTTCATAAACAGGAGCATTCCATTCAAAATATATATAAAAGCACATAATAATTCTATGATTTCATTATAGAATTTTGTTTGATTTACAGCAGATATTTGGCTATGGTAGAAGCCAAAAGACCTTTGTCAATTCAGACACAAATACGAATTTAAAAATCACATTATAAAAAATATGTAGCAACTAATGTATTCAATGTGTTTTCCGATAACCCACAAATAAAAATACATTTCAGAGTAATTAAAAAAATTAGCCTGCTCCATTAAACTTCTTGGCAGCATACCGGAATATCTTCTGATTTAAAGCAAATATTTGACTAAGGTTGTAGAAAGGAGAACTGCAGATGACATGACAAGTTTAGTTCCGCCGTTACAAAGTTCACCTTCACAGGAGCAGAGCCAATTCTGATGTCTAATCTCGAGGATCATGATCCTATACTTGTCTTTGTGTCCACAGTATTCGTTATCGTACCTTTGTCCGCAAACTCGATCAACTGGATGATAAAAACACAATAACAATAAAAAAAGCAAAAGTGGGACATTTCATCTGCATTTTGAATAACATCAATATTTTATAGGTATCTAGTAAAAATGCAGTGAAATACTGAATGTCAAGGTCAAAGAACAAGGTCACTACTCCTGGGCATATATTATGAGGACAGTAGCCACGGCTTCTTCGGCAGTTTGTTGATCAGTGCTTGCAAACTCTGGTTGGTTTGCATTATGTCACATTGTTAACATATAAACCTCAGAATGATCCTCAGGGGATTGATGTGTATTGGCGATGTGCTGTCAGCATGTTTAGACCTCAACACTATGTCACTGTGTCACTGATTTCAATACTAGTGGCGGAAATGAATAGAAAGCGTAATACAGCGTAAACACATAGTGCGGAAATGTATAGAAAGCGTAATACAGTGTAAACACTCAGTGGGGGTTGGGGGGTTCAGGGGAAGGGGGTATTGATGTACGAATAAATAGATCATAATATAGAACTTTACTTATCAATGTCGATTGGCTGTCCGTAGAAAGCTTAACAGAGTGGCATAGAAACACTATAATTGAATAATCCATGTCAGAATCAGCTCCTCTGGGATTTCTATTTGCTCATTATATTATGCCCTCAATTGCTCAATTCTGGGAGAAGCTTACTGTTTATGCTTCGGTCTCGTCTTGGACTTTTGCCTCCCCTACCATTTTTCTAATCTACGGCCCTTGTATCTGATAAAATATTCATTCAATAACGATTTTGCTTTGTATTGTTTTTAACGCTGAACAAAAAGATAACGCATATAATTTAAAATATACAAATTAAACGAGAACACTAGCTACAAGTGATACAAAATATTGCTGACAGGAGTGTATTTTTGGTATCAATGATACTAGGGCTACCTGAGATAAGGCAAAGTCGGCTTGCGTTTTAATGAAAGCTCATGTTTTAGTCACAGCTCATATTATTTCCTATTCATATTTTTGGAAGATGGTAAGCTTCATGGTTGAAGGTCCTGGCAATATGGCCGTCTCTCCAGGGCAGCAAGGGTGAATGGCCTGCGACAGCCAACTCAGGTAGTACTAGACAAACAGTGCACCCGGCAGGGCTTGAACCCAGGAACTTATGATCCTATATCCGGCGCCTCTAACACTGAGCTATCCCTGATTTTAGTCTCAGGCTATAGGTTTTAGGCATCAGATAATATGATCACTGTTCAATGATAGTCAGATTAGTGCTAGTCTTAGACTTGGGAAATTCTACGAAAAGCCCTCGACAATCTGACCAATTGATGACAGCATGGGATCTGGGGTAACAGATACTGGCATCAAGATAGCGGTATAAGGACGGGTATCTCCGCTCTTTAGAGTGAATTTAGCCTAAGTACCTTAAATGTGTAGCCCTTATTTCTACAATATCACTTTGGGCTATCACACCAAATACACTCTAAGGCGATTACCACAAAGTGGGTTCTCAATTTGCATAAATGAAGTTGAATACAAACAACACCAAGCAGATTCTCAACCTAACTTCTTAGCTGGAGAGGTATACACCCGAGGGTGCTGGGGGCTGGAACAATCAACAATGAAAGCTCTCCCAGTGGGACTCGAACCCACAACTCCTGCGGCACTAATCGCCTGGCAGTGAAGAGCAAGCGCTCTAACCGATTGCGCCATCTCACCATCCCCAAAAAAAGAATGGGTTGATGGCGCTAATTAGATAGCCCGCTATTCACTACTCGGAGTTGTGTTCGCTCATCCCACAGCACATTCCAATCCACCATTGCCACCCTATGAAACACAGCATACGTGTTAGGGTTATTGGCCTTACATGACCCATTTCCACTAAGTTAGCTAACTTCTTAGCTAACTTAGTGGAAATGTTAGCCAATCAGATTTCGTAAACGTGATGAGATTTATTTCTGGACAGAAAGGTTTGCTGTGAAGGACCGATCCAGTTGACAGATTTTCCTTAATGTTTATTGACAACAATCTTTATCAATAAAATGATTTTCTTCCGAATGTGAGAAAGCAAGCAAAACAATAAAAATTAAAGAAGAAAAATTGAAGCGAGACAGATCTGAACACGACTAGTGCAGATTATAAAGTGTAATCTTACCTGTTGTAACCCATCCACTAGAGCTAGTGTAGAGCTTAGACTTTTGCTTTATTTTACTGCATCCATTATCTTCACTGCAGTCCTGTTCTAAGTCAGAATTAGCCGAGAACTTATCAGAACATTCTTCTGTTCCCGAGCATACATAACACTTCACACCAGAGCTGGTAGTCTGGTTCTGCGCCGCTGCCGCTGCCACCGAAGCTACAGAAGAATAAACCGATTTTGTTAAAGGAAAAAAATTGTCAAAAAGTTTCAATGCAAGGAGTAGAATTCATATCAATCGCAATTAAATCAGTCAAAATCAGCCTAAATGCCAGTAAATTTTGACATTTAGAGTTTTCTTTCTTAGCAGATATTCTCTGGATGAAATGATAACAATGATAGCTGTTCTTACCAGCTAGAAGAATAGAGAGGAGTGCCTTGTTCATTTTTCCAACAAGTCGACATTCAATGCAGCGGTTCTTGCTGCCTACAAGTCTGACATATGGGGATGGTATGAGCTTAAGCGTGGCAGCATGTTGTAAATGCAGGAAACCATTGTTGACCCTGAGTGGTAGTTAATCTATTCAATATCCTTGCTTTTTTATGCTTCAACTTCATTTCATATTTTGAATTTGAAATTGTAAATTTAAATAATTGATCACATCAGGTGTCAATCAATTCCCTATTGCAAGGGGATTTAGTAATGTTAAAAACCTTGAAAATCGTTGATATCAATTATTTCATATACGCTAACCCTTGTTAGAGTACAAATGAGCTCCAGATTAGAAAACAACAGTAGATGGTTTCTGATTGCTGTTTTTATGAATCTTTTGCCACAATATTGCCGTGGTTTTGTTTTGATTATTAATACCACAAATGTTTTTTGTTAGGTTTCCATTTGGGTATGTTATAGACAGAAGTTGTTGTTGACCATGAAAGTAGCAGTCCTAGATATCATCATATCTCCACATTAGACGTAGTAAGAAAACTCCCAAATAGTACTATTAATTCATATCATTGACATTTTATCTAGGTTGTTTGAACATTGTTTGATATAAACTGTAACTTTGAGAGGCATTCTTAAAAAAGGATAAAACAGGCAAGTCAACTGGTGCAAACGCTTATGATCTTAATTGTTTGAGAGTGAGGAAGGGAACTTTAAACTAATGAAAACCAAAATAATTGAATCAACACAACAGAAGAAGGATATGTAGGCTTTAAAGCAATGTTGGAAATAACCTACATTGATAAATCTGTGGATCCTTTCCTGTATCTCTTACTTCTGAACCATTCAATTCATGTTTATAGCTATATGCGGACAAATTTGCTTTCAAGAAACAAACGATGACAAAGACAATTTATTATTACAACAGAGGTTTTTTAATTTTGAAAGGTTATTAGGTAATATAAAGAAAAAAATACCCTTCCCAAGTATTAGCAACGTGATGAAAATGAGACTGCTCTATAAAATTTAAGTCAGCGTCTTGCATTGCAATTGCGCCTGTAGTAATAATTCTATCTGATTTAAAGCAGATATTTTATTAAGGCTGCAAGTAGAACCACAGATGACATGGCAAGTTTGGATCCACTGTTACAAAGTCCACCTTCACAGGAACATGTCCATGTCTCTGATTTAATCCCCAGGATATTGATTTTAAGCCGATCATTGTTGGAACAGTTGGTATTGTCGTAAACTTGTCCGCAGGTCCGGACAGCTGTAAAAAGAAACAAAAGGGGTATTTCAAAGTCTTAATTTCTATTTGTCTAATAGTTGTCACTATATATGTAGGTTAGAAATCGATGCTACACCAAGTCACTGTGTCCTACATGGCCCTATTCACAGAAATTGAGCATTCATTGTATGTTTTTAATGCGGCAGATCAATGTTATCCATGATAGTCCTCTGCTTTACAATTTACAATTACGTATTTGGAGTTTCTTTTTTACGCTAGCAGTCAATAAAGAAAGATGGAATGCCACAAATTTAGTGGTCAAGTTTGATAATATGGAATGAAAAGATTCTGAAAAAAAATCATCCCTATCAATGGATAAAGTTGACCAACAAGATTGCTTCTGAATCATTTAGCTAATTTCTAGATAGAAAAAAAACACCCTTACTGAGACTTAGTTCACCCCCCCCCCTCCACTTACTTGTGGTGATCCAGGCTCCAAAAAGCTTAGTCTTGTTTTTTGATTTACTACATCCATTATCATCAGAGTAGCCATATTCACTGCAGTCCTGCTCTAAGTCAGAACTTCCTGAGAACTCATCGGCACATCCTCCTGTTGTTCCCGAGCAGACGTAACACTTCACACCAGAGGTGGTTGTCTGGCTATGTACTGCTGCCACCACAACTAGAAGCAAATGAAACAGAGATCGTGAGATGGGGGAAGAAGGGATAATGATAGCTTGATAGGGGTAATATTGAGGGTTAACAGGAGATGGCTATAAATAGTTAACTTATGCTGTTCCTCTATAAGGTCAGCTTGGAAACAACCAACTGATCCATTAAACCAAGTATTAAGTCCTTGGTTAAACCACTCTTGGCCATCATATCCGTAGTTATTTCAATCCGTCCGGCCATATAAAAAAAATTCATCAGAGTTTCTGTTCTGTTTCATTTTGCTGATAGTGAGTCTCAGCGACAACACCATGATGGATTATTTGGCAAAGAACAAAATTAAACACATAAATCAAAAGGCAGAATGCCACCAACGTAAGAACAGAAAATAAAATATCGTTCAGGCAAGATATCAAAAGATTTTTCATTGTTTCTATAGTTTTTAGTCTTTTTGACTTTTATTCTAAAGAAATTATTTTAAAGGTGTCTGTTTCTAAATCAAAATGGGTACAACCATATTTTGAATTCTAAATGTATACCTATGAAAAAGATAGATAGTTATTAAAATGCCCCTGCTTATTTTTGTCATTAAAAAAAAAGAAAAAAAGGGGGCCTTAGAAAAAATGCTCATACAAAGGCAGTTGGAAAGTTTTCCCTCATCAATTATTGTATCACAGTGTAAGGATATAAGTGACATCAGAGTATCAGTGTGCAGCTGTTAGTTGCTGTAGTTACTGGTAACACTGAATGTCAATAATCCACTAACAAGCTGTGAATTTCACAACCCAGTCTAAGTAATAAATTTTCAACACTTTGTACCACTATGTGACACAGAACAGGCCAGTCCACGTGCCAGTGAGTCCCAGTTAGTCAACAATAAGAAATAAATGATGTGACAACTAAAATGGAACAGGCCTGAGAAATTATTACAAACAACCAAACTAAACCACTTAAAGGATGTGTGTCTAGGATCGTTAGGGTCAATTTAGTTTTTAGTCTATCCTTTAGGTTCAGGTTTCTACTTCATTGTTCTCTTTCTGAAGATACACAGGCTATACAAACTCGTTTATGCTCTTCAATCAGAGCTATACGTAAAATAGTATATCACTGACAAATAAGCGTGGCCATTATTAAAAAACCACAGCAATGCGTAGATTAAAAAGTAGGCTTGAGAAATTACTATAATCACGTAGCGTCCGAGCTCTTGGCATATATGGTATTGTACAGATAAAAAGGATGATTCAATAGCAGTCATATCGTGTGGAAGTATTTATTATTTCATTATTGAAGGCTAAAAATTTAAAGAATAAAATGTTTCAGACAAATGGAAAATGGAAACAAGAATTGAAGTCGATACTTATTCAATTTTGTTTGAATTTGACTTTATATATCTAAACTAGATGTTGATGACAGTGTAAATTTTGATTTCTGAAAAGATTTATTAAAGTATGTGAAATAAGTTTTCACATTCCAGCTATTCAATCGAAAGATCTTTTTTTAAGACCAACAAATATTTTTGGAGAGTAATAATAAAAATTTGAACTCTAATTACAGCTCGCCTAAAGGTGTTCGGGAAGGCAAGAGCAACCAAAGTGGGGGGGGGGGGGGTGCGGTAAGCTGGGTAATGCCCAAAGCTTCTCAAACTCCATCAAAGGATGGCTGTTGCTGTACTCACCGGCTAGTAGAACTAAGATGTGCAGAGTGCTCATGTTGCCAACGATGTGATATCCAAGGTACAGGTTCTCACCGCTAATCAGTCTGATTTACGTAGATGGAATGATCGCCTGACGCAAACACGTATCTTATAAACTGTTATCTTATTATTATGAAAGTAAGATACCTTATTCATTATGGAAAGTGCTCCTTCTCACCCCTCTTATATTTACTTCCCCAGGTTTATTCTATGACAGTCAATCCTGATTACCTTGCTGAGAAAATGGTTTTGATTGGATGAATATGAGTTATTAGCCTATAATTTGAAAATTGCCGAGAGGAGGTTTAAGCAATCCCTTTTCACACATTTAACCATATCAATACTGCTAACGCAGTGCTATGAGAAAATTTTCCATAATTTATTATGAATAATATATAATACATAATTACCGGTCACATCACTAAAAACAATAGCCTTTTATTACCAAATGTACAAAAGGTAGGACAATCTCATCAAATATTGACATCCACTTGAAAACGCAATCGGCTGCTCAAAAATGAGCAGCGATACGCCTCAATTCTTATTTTGATCATTAATGGCCTTTGGTGGAATATTGATGGGAGAAACAACATTTACATACACAGTTCACTTTTTTTGAGCAATTACGAGTTACAAAGTTACACGGTAACAGCAAAATAATTTTATCGAACTGTAACAGACTATAAAAGGATGGTACTATCATAAGAATGTGGAAATTTGCTTAGGAGCGTTAAAGAGATGAAAAAATACTTTGCTATGGGATAATTGTTGCCAATTGTCTATCAATGGGATCCCAGACCAGATTTTCCAGCTGAGCTATTTGTTACATTGCAAACCTAGAACCTCTGACTCTGCTAGGACAGATCGTATTCAGTTATTTTCCCCCTTGACCTGACACGAAAACTCCCAGACTGTATTCAAATTAAATATAATATGACCAAGGGTATAAACTTGATATGACCGTGTTGATAAATGTGAAAGAATGCAGTTGTGCTTTTTTCTTAAACAGTAAAGTAGAGATAACCTATCTAGGCAGTTTTAGTAAATTTGGAGTCGCTCCTCCTCAACAGATCCTTCAATGTAGCTAAATGCATTTGACTTGGAACAAGAAAAAACTAGCAGTAGGCTTGGTGCAGCTTGATGAAGATCTTTTTTATTTGAAAATAAAGAAAAAAACATTTTGGTTCCCCAAAAAGACCTTGATCAATTCAGAGGCAAGCACAAATTGAGAAATCACAAGATTTTAAATAGTATTTAGTATGTTTCCAGATAACACACAACTAAGAAAACAAGAAAATTAGCCTGCTTTATTAAATTTCATGGCGGCGTGAATATTTACTGTGATTTAAAGCAGATGTTTGGCTAGAGTAGAGAGAAGAAGCATGGCTGATATGACAATTTCAGATCCACTGTTACATAGTCCACCTTCACAGGAGCATGTCCATGTCTCAGATTTAATCCCTAAGATGTTGATTGTAAGTCGATCAGTGTGTGCACAGTTGGTGTTGTAGTAACTTTGTCCGCAACTTCGGATAGCTGTATAAAGAAAGGAAGCAAAATCAGGCCAAGAGGTAATGTTTCCATAATAAACATCAACGTAAATCTATGTAAACTATTTATGATAAACATTTAATCCATTTTATCAGCTATAGGTTTTTTTTAAATATAACTCTCATGTACAACGCTCAAACACAGCTATAGGGTGTTCTGCAGATGAATCGGGCAACAGTTTACCGCTGGAAATAAAATAAAATAATTTTACTAAAGAGATTGCTTCAGAATTATTAGGCTTAAATTCTAGTATGAATAAAATCACCCTTACTCAGGCTCACTTCAACCCCCCCCCCTTACTTGTGGTTATCCAGGATCCCAAGAGATTAGTCTTGCTCTTATATTTACTACATCCATTATCATCAGTATAGCCATATTCACTGCAGTCCTGCTCTATAGAAGAACTATGCGAGAACTCATCAGCGCATCCTCCTGTTGTTCCCGAGCAAACATAACACATCACACCAGAGGTGGTTGTCTGGCTCTGTACCACTGCCACCATAGCTACAGGAGAATAAAATAAAGATTGTGAGATGGGGGGGGACAATAAATAAAACAAATAATACAGAAGGGGGAACATAAAGCACTGCCACCACAGTCACAGGAGAGTATGACAGAGATTGTAAAGAGGGGAAGGCGGGGGGGGGGGGGTACAATCTGAACAACTTAGTGATATGGCAGGGTAGGAAAACAACTGCATTCCCCACACAAAAGATCAGCATGGAAATATCTAGATCAAGTTTTTGTTCCAATCTGCCAGAGTTTATTTGCTTTTCCAGCGAAGCAGGTTACGGCTTTAGGGGAGCAACCCCGGATTCAGGCAAATTGGATCAAAATTGATCGAGGAATTGTCATCAATTAACCTTCATTCAGTCTTATATCCTTAGTTAAGACTTCAATGGCCCAGCGGGGCAAAGTCCTAACTGGCGAGACTGAATTCTGGAGTAATTACCACTTCTTGATATTGCTGGTTGTTTCACATATGCTGACAAAAAATCAAACCAAAATTTAAATTACGAACCAAATATTGTATCATATATATAATTTGGACACAAAACGGCCATTATCTTAGTTTGATTAAAGCGCCAGTTGCTATGTTGTCGCGCTGGGCCAGGGACTACTTCATGATGGCATTGAGTCCGACCTGGCAGGTAGTCAATATTCATGGTACTTATAATTATTTTCATACGGCCATACGGTATACGGTTTTGAAATTCAAATTTAATTTTAGTTTGAATTTTTTTTTCTAGGGAAATAACACACTTCACTAACACACACATTATTCAGAAGGCCACAGGCGCTTGTTAAGGGGGGGGGGGGTGGTTGGGGAAGCTAGGAATCGCTCAAAGCTCATGATCTTAAATTTCGAGTATTTCATTCATATCGTAACTTATAGAGCGATGAAGAAGGGACAACCTTAGTGGTTGAGAAAAATTAAGATGAATTTTCAATTAGTAAAGCCGATAGTTTCAATTTTGTCTAGAGGCTATTTAAAAGGTTGCCATAGTGCTATTTTTTTAGACTGAGATCTTCAATATGATACCGAATATGGGGAGGTGCTACTAAAGTTTTAAAAGCTGCCTGTCGCTGTACTTACCCACAGATAGAACTAAGATATGGAGAGTTTTCATCTTGTCAATGATTTGATATCCGAGCAACTAGTTCTCGCTGCTATCCAGTCTGTTTAAGGTCGACCAACTGATTGTCTGATGTTAAGAGCTATTATTTATAAATGGTAACTGCTCAACTATTTAATGCTGACTCTTTAAATATGTTTCTTTGTGCCTAGTTGACCATCTATATATATAATATATACACTTTTATTGCAACAATAGTCTGTGTTCCAGGTCTTCTTATAAAAACATGAATGCCATATAATTTGCTACATACTAAATGGTAAATGTTTAATGCTTGAATGCTGACTTTTTAAATATGCTTCTTTGCGCCTAGTTGACAGTCTCTGTTTTAGGTCCTCTTTTAAAACTTGGAATAAAATCCTTTCAATGGAGGTACATGGGTTATGTATGATCAGGCCCGTTGTTCTAGGGGCGGAAGGAAGGCACTACCTCCCCCAAAATGAATAGAGTGGCCAAACACACTATAATAGAATAATCAATATTAAAATCAGCTCGTCTGGATTTTAATTTGCTTATTATATGCCTCTAACTGCTAAGGGAGGAGCTAACAGCGCCCCTCATGGTGGTGCTTCGGACTTTCCTCGGACTTGCCTCCCCTATATTATCTCTAAACTACAGCCCTTGATGGATAATGTAAACATGGCGAGACTAATCGAAAATAAAACATTTTCACGCATCTACCATAGATCTCAATAATGAAAACTTGTTGTTTCTAATAACATAACAAACCTGTTCCATAATTTAGTTTTATAAAATTGAGAATAAAAAGATTTGAAAGTTGAAATACAATGACCTTGCACAGATGCCGATCTGTAAGGACCTTGGTTCGATCTATGAGCCAGTACCAAAACCAGAACAAGATTGTTCCCTATGCGGTGGCGGAGTGCTATTGCAAAAGTCAAGTATCGAGGGGCCATGCCAGGTGGCTTGATAAAGATCTATCATGGAGGGAACAAACGTGCTCTAAGCGACAGAGCGAAAATAATACAATAATGATAACTAATTAACATAATAATAATAATAATAACATAACAAACCTGTTCCATAATTTGGTTTGAATATTATGCTGTATAATTTAGGTTAAAAACAAAAGAAACTAAAATAAAATGACCTTGCACAGTTGACCTCTGATGCCTAGAGTCCCGATCTGCTATAAGGCCAGCTGAAGGCTGTTTATGAGCCTAGAGCTGAAGTATTCTAAGCGGACCTGAGACCTTTAGTATGGCGAAAACCTTGTTTTTACACAGTCAATTAAATTTTCAGGAATTTAAGA
Organism: Membranipora membranacea; assembly: GCA_914767715.1. NCBI lineage: Eukaryota > Metazoa > Bryozoa > Gymnolaemata > Cheilostomatida > Membraniporidae > Membranipora > Membranipora membranacea. The sequence goes on along the minus strand of OU612072.1, from coordinate 12,186,298 downwards.
ACACTTTGCACAGGTGCACCATGATCAACTCAGGTTGGTTATCTCTGCACCCTAGCGTTTGGATTAATCAAAATGTGTTTGAGTTTTCAAATTGAAAAGTCACTGCACCAAAACTGGATAAAAGTTTGATTCCATCGGCATAATGTAATTAGGTCAATTGGGCCAGTGTGTGGCCAATGAGGGAGTTCATTGGTGTGGCACTGTCGCTACGGTGCAGAGAGACACGTATCACAGAGTCAATCTGCAAGCAGTGTTGTTTGAGAAGGAAAGCTGTCATTTATAGTTCCAGCATACATCTAATAAACAGGCAGTCACTCAATTAAGACAAGCTGCTGTTCACATGACCTCTGGTTACCGATACATCAAGCTTTACAAGATCATACGGGAGTTATCAGACTTTTAGGAAGGGGAAGGCAACTTTGTGTATCGTTGATATGATTGAATAATTGAAATGATTGATTACAGTTAAAAACATCTTAAATCATATGAGCTGTCAAGCCCAGAAGTGAGCCATATCATAGTTGAAGGATTCGCATGTCGTATTTATCATTGTTTGCTTTTGATCAGTTTTATCCTGAGTCATTTATTTTATGTAAGCGATTTTATTGGTTACAGACTGAATCAACTATGAACCAATAAGTTGAAGTCTGAATACTTTCAATTGAAATAAAAGAATAGTATATACACAATTTATCCACTGATATAAGAGTACATATTTGTTGAGCAATAAGGCTCCATGTAAGAAACATGATGTCCATTTGAACACATTTAAAACAATTCTATAGTTAGGCTAAAATAAACGACCTGTGCTGTGGAAAGAAATTGCATTATGAATAATTAGTATAAAATCTCATGCACAGCTGTGAGCTACTGTGAATGGGATTTTACACCGATTATTAATAATCAATTCTCTTCCCAAGGAAAATGTCGCACTTTTGCCTACTGTAAAAAGTTGAGCTTTTTCCTGGTGTTCCTGATGGGTTGGGAGAAGGTGGAGGGGAGATGAGGGGTTCGCTGACCAACAACCAAAGCTGTAAGTCTCATCGAGGGGATATTAATCACCATTATTAAGGTATCCCATGATGCACCTATCTGGAATTCCCAGGTCAATGGTAGCATATTAAAGGTAACTTGTACCTGATCTCTCTTGTTTCATCATGGGAATGATGTAGGTAGACATATCCTTCAATCCATTCTGGTATCATTTAACATCGATTAGTCATCATTATATGAGGTTACTTATCCTATTATAGTAAAAGTCACTCAGATTTCAAAATCCCTACACCATAAGAAAATAAAATATACACTTTATAACTATTCAGCGCCCCTTTCGGGGCCAATGAGGATATGATTTCATCAATTAATTGAGATCAACTCATTTCACTAGCGCAACTGCAAGGTAAGGGTGGGTAAGCTAGGCTATTGGCCATAGAGCTCACCTCTTTTAGCAGCATTGGTAGTGACCAGGATTCGAACCTGCAACTTTCAGATTGAGAAGCTCGAATCCTTACAACTACACCACCCTGCCTGCCCATAAGAAAATGGCGTTGATTTCTTCTTCACTTGCACGAACAGTGTGCTGTACATTAATACAGTCATGAATGATATGGTGTATTTTACACAGTATGTATCATCTTATTAGTTTTTATAGGGCAAAGAGCTTTTTTCAATTTTCATGTGATTTTCTAACAACAGAAATATTTATATTCAATAGAGAGCATAACTTGTATCTTTTAATAGACCATCCGATTCTAACTACCGTACATGTTTTGTTTGATACTGTGATGGTAGATATAATAAACTCTTAACTCTAAGACAAAGTTTAGAGTTTAAACTCTAGACTACGTCTGCTTGACCTCCAAGGGCCAACTAGTTCTGTTTTTAGGGAGTTTAACATAAGTGAACTCGCTCGGTAATGCTTATCGAAATAAGTTTATATTTTCACATTTATTATCTTTTTTTATTTGTTTAAAGAAATTTTCCAATTCAATATGAAAAGATAAGTACAGTAAACTCCACATTTGGTAGAAAACACATCATCACATCAGGATGAACAAACAAAAGTTCTTAGAGCAGGTATTTAGCGAGAGCGGCCATGATGAGAGCAGAAGAGACGGCTAGCTGAGAGCCACCGTTACAGTAATCTCCGAAACATGAGCAGGACCAGGTCTCAGATTTAGCTCCAAAAAAATTAACCTTTATTGAGTTTCCATTAGCGCAGTTACTGTTAGTTGACCCTTGTCCGCAAGTTCTTGTAACTGAAACAGGATTGAAGAAAACTATGTTATGAATTGTAAGGCCTAGGATTTATATCTAAACTTGAACTCAGGAGTCCTCTGGTACCAGACGCCTGATCGTAAATGACAAGTACACAATTGCACACCAACCAGCTGAAATCACACCAACTGTGAGCTACACAATGGTATTCTCCTTCCAACACACCATCCCCAAAGTAAGTGGTTTAATAACCAAACATCTAATGATGCTATAATCGCATGAATGCCAACCAGAAAAAGGCAGACATGCAAAAGATTTTCACTGTCTTATTTCTATGTAGAGATTTGGACTCAGTTCACCACCCTCACCTGTTGTAATGTCGAAGCCGAAGAGGTCGCTCTTCACCTTGGTTTTACTGCAACCCCCATCATCTGTATATGGCCAGTCACAACTTGTCATGTGGTCAGAGGGACTGAAATATGGATCACCACACTCATAATCATCATCGCAGACATAACAGCTTGTCTGGCTATATGCTGAGGACACCATCACTAAAATAATCCAGGTAATGATGTACATTAAGGACATAGAACTTAACAAGTGTCATGTTTTAGACTGTATTGTACGAAATCTCATTTGTTATCCAGTTTTCTGCTAAACAAAATAATCAAGGCAGTGATGTACATTAAATCAATGACGGGTCTCTCATCTGATCTTGTAAAGCTATTTATCATAAAAATTCATATCACATCGATATCATGACTTTAATTTCTAGTTTTTTGCAACAATCACAAACTCCCTGTCTCAGAAATCTAATTGTGAAAACAACTAAATTATTTAATTTGTTCTTGATTATGATTAATCTATTTATCTAATTTAATTTATAATTTATTGGTTTTATGATATTAAATATTTCACAGCAAATACAGGTCACCTAATCTGATCAAATCCCTTTTTACTACCCACCTCTAGAAAATCCCATATCCACCTAGTACAACAAACTGCCTCGAGAATTAAAAGAGAGTTCTTGTTACTCTTCTTCAAGCATTATTTTCTCAGCATATGACCAGAAAAAAATGTATTTTGTTTTTCGTTACTTATAATTATGTATATATGACTATGCTATGTTATCTTTTTGACTCCAATAAATATTATAATTGCAATTTCCATTAAAAGTTAAAAGAAAATTTAATTGAGATATATAATTTTTAAACTCATAGATTATTTCAATGGAGTGAATGGAGGAATGATTTGGAAAATCTATTAAGGAAATTTGGAACGTTATGAGCATGTCATTTTTGGTTCATGCTGAAACTTGTTTATCGCTTGCCACATAGAGTTTTGCAAATAAGAAAAAAATTTTAGTTCTGTAAAATTACGTCGCAGTATGAGTCGGCACACAGGGTGGAGACAATATCTAAATTTTGATATACCAAACATTATTTTACGCAAATAACATGGTTGTTTCTTTCCGTCAATCTGCTATTGTTGAATTTTTTGCTTTCGACGGTTAACATTGTAAAACATTCTTTTAGAATGAAAATTGTGCCAACAAAGTATTAAAAAAAAATAAGGCAATTAATACCTTAAACTTACCCAGAGCGAAAGCGATAGAGATTAAAGTCCTCATTTTCGAAACCTTGTGATTATTTAAGCTAGCAGGGTAACTGACAAGCTTGGCTGCTGAAGGCGATATGAGACAGCAGCTCTGCTCAATATGTTTAAAACAGCATTCTAATATTAATCCATTGTTTGTTTCTCAATGGAGCAATGTGAACCCCATAAAAAAGTGTACAAAAGAAACATTAATATTCTAACTCGTATGTTCTTTTCTTTCGTCAGGCTCTATTCAATCAAATTAAAAAGGTAAGCTGATTAAAAATACAGAAGCGTGTATTGTGATTGATACTTGATTTCTTTTACATAGAAATGAAAGGTGACACAAAGACGCAACCTTAAATACATAGTACGATTCCTTCTATATCAGATTAAACAATAGGCAGCGGCAGCTACCTGATACTCTGATAAGTCTCTTACATTAAATCTATTTCAAACTTGAAAATTTGCAAATTTATGTTTTGCTAGTTTTGGTTGAAAACGGATAATCACATCAAGCAGAGCAAACATAGAAGACTTAAAGCAGGTAGTTAGCGAGGGCGGCATGGTTCAAAATATTTAATCGATTTGAGCTGAGATATATAAGTCATTCAGTGTCTTGTAGTTTATTCCCGTTTGCTGAGAGTAGAAGAGCTCTTTAGAACAGGTATTTGGCGAGAGCGGCCATGATGAGAGCGGAAGAGACGGCTAGCTGAGATCCACCGTTACACAGATCTCCTCTACATGAGCAAGACCATGTTTCAGTCTTGATTCCCAATAAGTTAAAAATGAATCTATCTCTATGGGAGCATTGGGTGTTATCATAGAGCTCGGTACAACTTCTTGTGACTGAAAATAAAACAAGAGTAATGATTACATTTGGCAACATACTTTAATAGTAAAATAAGTGTCGCTATTTATATTTTTTGTAATTTTAGTTACTATTATTATCACTAAAGTGTGATATATAAAAAAACCAACAATCCATCCTGAAGAGTTGGTTGTGCACTTTTCAAGTCACAAGAGGAAGGAAGTATTCGTGGGGGGATAAGTTTGCCTGCTCAGACTTGCTTCCGTTATCACTACCTCATTGCATTATAAGAGAATCCCCCCCCTAGCTAGCACCAATTTGCCTTAAACCTAGCTAAATTAAACAGCTAAAAGTTAATCTCAAGATTATTCAAGTTTACACTAGATTAAAAGAGCTTTGTCTCAAAAAAGTTCAACTGCCACCGAAGCTTTCCTAATAGGATAATTTCCCTAGGCATTTCAGTTACTACTTGAAGCCTGCACGATTCACATACAACATTCGATGTGGGCAAATAGCCGATACAATCAATCTCACACAGCTGAAATATCTAGCTTCATCATCAAACATTCTGACACAAAGACAGGCCCCTTGCACTGACACTCCCTTCCCCACCCGACCAACCCCAACCAAACCAACACCCACCTCACCCCACCCCGAAAATCCCCCCACCCCAACCATCCCCCCACCACCGCCTTGTCTGCTTACTTGTAGTGATCCAGGTTCCGAGCAGTTTGGTCTTGTTTTTGAGTTTACTGCAGCCGTCCTCAGTGTAGCCGAGAGCACCGCAGTCGGTCTCGTGGTCTGAAGATCCGGTGTAGGTATCACCACAGGTTCCTTCGAAATCGGAGCACACATAGCACTTTGTCTGACAGTAGGCTGTGGCCAGAAGGGCTGTAACGAGAAACACAGAGATATGTGCACGATCGAGTAATAATCTGATTTGGTTTTTTTAAATTTATTGTCATACAATTTTCATCATTAAATGATGCTCTTCCGAGTGTGCCAAAACAAAATAATAATAAATAAAAGAAGAAATGCGGAAGATAAAGGCTGTATATATATATATATATACTAGCCTCTAGTTGATTAGGGACACTGACTGAAAGTGTTAAAACAAGCTGACAACGTTTGGGAAAATTTCTTTTCATTAAGTCATGCCCGAAAATTTAATGCCTGTACATTTAATCGCGACGCTTTTTAAAAAAAGATTTTTACCCATTTATTGACAACAATAATCAACACTAAAATGATGTTTTTCCGAAAGTGCCAAAACAAGCAAAACAATCATAAATAAAGACTTGAAGTGAGACATCGACGCTTGAAACAAGAACATAAACCACACATGTGATGCTTTTTTCATCGTTAAGTGACTCCTAGATCAAGTTTGATCCAATTGCCTGCACTCCTGTTGCTCGGAATGCAGGCAAATGGACCAAACTTGGTCTAAGTGACTCCCAACTAAAGGCTAGGGAAAGCTACACCAATCAATTAAAATATGAACAAAAATGAATAAAGAGCAGTATAATTAAAATTAATTTCAGAACATGAACTTTGACCCTAAAACATGTTTGCAGACTACTGTCAATATTGAGGGCTGATTGAAGTTGAGTCCTGAGGTTACAACAGAAAGTTCACAGTCTACTGCATCAAATTGTAATCGCTCTGACAATAAACATCCATTTGGTCAGAGATGTCAAATTTTACACAATATAAAGCAAGGGGTTAATTTAAAAAATTATAAAAACATTTAAAAAGGGATCGCATCATATGTGATACAGCACAGAAAAGTTGATTATCAAATAAATTTAGGAAGAATATTATCAAGCACTCAAAAAGAGTAAATTCTAGAAGAAAGGGCTGAATCTAAATTATTCTTCTCCAAGATAAAAACACTGTTGCTGGAATTTGTTCTTGGTTCAGCATAAACTGTATTAGAAATTTTGTAATTTGTGGCGTAACGCTATGGAATAGGATTGGTCAAAAAAATGTTGTCAGTTGTCTTGGTTTCTCTAGCTGTTCTGAATTTCAAAATATGGTCATAGTCATAGTCATACTCAAACTTTCATAACTAACCACAAAAATTTATTTACCTGTTTGAAAAAAGATGAAATCCGTATTTATTTATATTTTTAAACATTATTGTAAATTTTGAAACCTTTCTTTTATACTTTTATTACTTTCGTCTTACGCTTTTTTAATGATTTGGAAAATCTATTAAGGAAATTTGGAACGTTATGAGCATGTCATTTTTGGTTCATGCTGAAACTTGTTTATCGCTTGACACATAGAGTTCGGCAAATAAAAAAAAATTTTAGTTCTGTAAAATTACGTCGCAGTATGAGTCGGCACAGAGGGTGGAGACAATATCTAAATTTTGATATTCCAAACATTATTTTACACAAATAACATGATTGTTTCTTTCTGTCAATCTGCTATTGTTGAATTTTTTGCTTTTGAGGGTTGACATTGTAAAACACTCTTTTAGAATGAAAATTGTGCCAACAAAGTATTTAAATAAAAAAAAATAAGGCAATTAAAACCTTAAACTTACCCAGAGCGAAAGCGATAGAGATTAAAGTCCTCATTTTCGAAACCTTGTGATTATTTAAGCTAGCAGGGTAACTGACAAGCTTGGCTGCTGAAGGCTAAATGAGACAGCAGCTCTGCTCAATATGTTGAAAACAGCATTCTAATATTAATCCATTGTTTGTTTCTCAATGGAGCAATGTGAACCCCATAAAAAAGTGTACAAAAGAAACTTTAATATTCTAACTCGCATGTTCTTTTCTTTCGTCAGGCTCTATTCAATCAAATTAAAAAGGTAAGCTGTTTATAAATACAGAAGAGTGTATTGTGATTGATACTTGATTTATTTTACATAGAAACGAAAGGTGACACAAAGACGCAACCTTTCATACATAGTATGATTCCTTCTAAATCAGATTAAACAATAGGCAGCGGCAGCTACCTGATACTCTGATAAGTCTCTTACATTAAATCAATTTCAAACTTGGAAATGTGCAAATTCATGTTTTGCTAGTTTTGGTTGAAAACGGATAATCACATCAAGCAGAGCAAACATAGAAGACTTAAAGCAGGTAGTTAGCGAGGGCGACATGGTTCAAAATATTTAATCGCTTTGAGCTGAGATATAAGTCATTCAGTGTCTTGTAGTTTATTCCCGTTTGCTGAGAGTAGAAAAGCTCTTTAGAGCAGGTATTTGGCGAGTGCGGCCATGATGAGAGCAGAAGAGACGGCGAGCTGAGATCCACCGTTACACAGATCTCCTGTACATGAGCAAGACCATGTGTCAGACTTGATTCCCAATATGTCAATACTCAATCTATCTCCATGGGAGCAATGGCCGTTATCATAGATCTCGGCACAACTTCTTGTGACTGAAAATAAAACAAGAGTAATGATTACATTTGGCAACATACTTTAATAGTAAAATAAGTGTCGCTATTTATATTTTTGTAATTTTAGTTACTATTATTATCACTAAAGTGTGATATATAAAAAAACCAACAATCCATCCTGAAGAGTTGGTTGTGCACTTTTCAAGTCACAAGAGGAAGGAAGTATTCGTGGGGGGATAAGTTTGCCTGCTCAGACTTGCTTCCGTTCTCCCTACCTCATTGCATTATACGAGAATCCCCCCCCCCTAGCTAGCACCAATTTGCCTTAAACCTAGCTAAATTAAATAGCTAAAAGTTAATCTCAAGATTATTCAAGTTTACACTAGATTAAAAGAGTTTTGTCTTAAAAAAGTTCAACTGCCACCCAAGCTTTCCTACTAGGATCATTTCCCTAGGCAGTTCAGTTAATACTTGAAGCCTGCATCATTCACATACAACATTCGATGTGGACAAATAGCCGATACAATCAATCTCACACAACTGAAATATCTAGCTTCATCATCAAACATTCTGACACAAAGACAGGCCCCTTGCACTAACACTCCCTTCCCCACCCGACCGACCCCAACCAAACCAACACCCACCTCGACCCACCCTAAACCCCCCCCCCAGCATCCCCCCAGCATCCCCCCACCACCGCCTTGTCAGCTTACCTGTTATGATCCAGGTTCCGAACAGTTTGGTCTTGTTTTTAAGTTTACTGCAGCCGCCGTCATCAGTGTAGCCGGTAGCCTTGCAGTCGGTCTCGTGGTCTGAAGATCCGGCATAGGCATCACCACAGGTTCCTTCGATACCGGAGCACACATAGCACTTTGTCTGACAGTAGGCTGTGGCCAGAAGGGCTGTAACGAGAAACACAGAGATATGTGCACGATCGAGTAATAATCTGATTTGTTTTTTTTCCAATTTATTGTCATACAATATTCATCATTAAATGATGCTCTTCCGAGTGTGCCAAAACAAAATAATAATAAATAAAAGAAGAAATGCAGAAGATAAAGGCTTTATATATATATATGTATACACTAGCCTCTAGTTGATTAGGGACACTGACTGAAAGTGCTAAAACAAGCTGACAACGTTTGGGATAATTTCTTTTCATTAAGTCATGCCCGGAAATTTAATGCCTGTATATTTAATTGATTTTATATATTTATTGACAGCAACCTTCATCACTAAAATTAAGTTTTTCCGAAAGTGCCAAAACAAGCAAAACAATCATAAATAAAAACTTGAAGTGAGACATAGACGCTTAAAACAAGAACTTAAACCACACATGTGATGCTTTTATCATCGTGAAGTGACTCCTAGATCAAGTTTGATCCAATAGCCTGCACTCCTGTTGCTCCCTTCCACTGGTCACGCCGCGGCGTGACCAGTGGAAGGGAGCAACTCGGAATGCAGGCAAATGGACCAAACTTGGTCTAAGTGACTCCCAACTAAAGGCTAGGGAAAGCTACACCAATCGATTATAATATGAACAAAAATGAATAAAGAGCAGTATAATTAAAATTAATTTCAGAACTTGAATTTTGACCCTAAAACACGTTTGCAGACTGTCAATATTGAGGGCTGATTGAAGTTGACTCCTGAGGTTACAACAGAAAGTTCACAGTCTACTGCATAAAATTGTAATCGCTCTGACAATAAACATCCATTTGGTCAGAGATGTCAAATTTTACACAATATAAAGCAAGGGGTTAATTTAAAAAATTATAAAATCGTTTAAAAAGGGATCGCATCATATGTGATACAGCACAGAAAAGTTGATTATCAAATAAATTTAGGAAGAATATTATCAAGCACTCAAAAAGAGTAAATTCTAGAAGACAGGGCTGAATCTAAATTATTCTTCTCAAAGATAAAAACACTGTTGCTGGAATCAAGGAGTTAGAGACTCTAACTCCTTGCTGGAATCACCCACAATGCAAAGGACTATTTCTTGTTCTACCCTTGCAAATTTTCAAGTACAGCCAATCCGAATCTAGAACAGCAAATTTGCTCTTGGTTCAGCATTAAATGTACTAAAAGTTTTGTAAACTGTGGCGTAACGCTATGGAATAGGATTGGTCAAACAAATGTTTTCAGTTGTCTTGGTTTCTCTAGCTGTTCTGAATTTAAAAATATGGTCATAGTCATAGTCATACTCAAACTTTCATAACTGACCACAACAATTTATTTACCTGTTTGAAAAAAGATGAAATTCATATTTATTAAAATTTTTAAACATTAATTTAAATTTTGAAACCTTTTTTTATACTTTTGTTAATTTTTTTTTACGCTTTTAAATCATTATTTGAACCAAACCCAGAATTTTTTAGTATACATAGAATGAAAACATGAAAGACAACTGATGCCACACAGTGAAAACACCCACAGGGTAGGCACACAGAATTTAGATCGAGCCAGAAACATTTTTTAACCTTTTTTTAACTTACCTAAAACCAAAGTGATGCAAATTAAAGTCCTCATTTTTAATCCTTGTGATAATTTTAGATAGCAAGACAACTGACTGGCTTGGCTGCTGAATTCAAAGTGAGAAGACTAGTCCGGCTCAATATGATATATCATCGAACACAATACAATGGGGTAATGATTCTTTCTTAGAAGAACACTGTTATTCGTTTAAAGAGCTAATGAAAAATCATTAAGCAGGCCTTTGTTCTAGGATAGGCAGGGAGGTAAAATGATTAAAGTGGCAGACAACCGCAAAAGTTAGATTTTGATATTTGATGCGTAATGATGTGCTCCTTCTAAATTTGGATGTCATAAATAAATGTTAAATTTGACAATTTTATTTATTTCAAATACAAACTCTCTTCCACCACTTTGTTTCAGCAACACAAATACTCGTACTCTGCAAATAAATATATTATTGGAAAATAATCATGTATAAAATGAGTTTTTCTTGAATTGAAGCAGCTATCTTTTGTTGTGACAATCTTAATATATAACAGTCATCTCAGTTACAAAATCATTTACAAAAACAATATTATTGCTTTCAATAACAAAATTTATGCATTTTCTTTGAGATTATAATAGCTTCTCAAATTAATTCAGTTTATTGCAGCCATGGGGTTGAGGGGCTACTGACTGCCCTGTGGTGCAGATCCAAAGCTTATACCTTGGATTTCTATTGTTGAGTATGTTGCCTACTGGTGAAGTTAATTGCATCTTGAGGCGTATTAAGTGGTACCAGTCTTCTACTTTAAGGATACCTTGAAACACATACAGTACCACACCTGGTGTTACTTTGGTGTTATTCTTGTTTACCCTGGAATTTTCTAAGCTACGGCAGTAAACATTAATTTGTCAATTTCCGCCGAGCTTAATATTATCATATTGGGTGATAAGCTTACTTTAAAATACAGAAGCATGCATTTAATCAGCTGCACTGCAAAATAAATATCGATATGCCTAGCAGAATATGAACTTCTCGCAATAAAACGTTATAACCCATTCATACCGGCATCTTCAGTTGCCTTCATAATGTCTTGTATCTAATATACATCAGTTGAATAGATAGTCTTCTTAGAACACTTCCCAATACTTGACAATGGATTTCGGGTAGTCTGAGCCTCCCTGACTCCTGCCTGCTACCCGATGGCTGCCGGCCATCTGAGGATTAGGGAATAAACCACACTGACTAATCTCGTGATTTGCATCATAATGAAAATGCCTAGTTTTATTTTCAACTCATGAGTTTCGTTGGAGTAAAAGGGGAAGGTCAAGGTCATATCATGTCTACATGTACACCTTGGTTAAAGGGACTAATTTGGATCTATCAATTAAAATCTGACAACATCACTTTCTGATTGCTCCTAGCTGAGTGAGCAAGACCTGCTAAGGGTCTCGCACCCAAATCGCCCAATTGACTGAGACAAACAAACAATGCATGGATTGATGTGTGTTCAATGATTAATTTAATAGTAGTTTAGCAATCATACAATGCAGCATAGAAGCAAACATAAGAATTTGTATTTTAGCGTAATTTATTGTTGTGGCTGCCAGAAAAATCATAACAATAGATCTGGCATCTGATTAAAAACTTGGCAACATAAATAGTATACAAGTTTAATGAATTGACGCTTCACAATGGTCACTATCTAAGTTTATGAGATAAATTTAACGATGATGGGAAGTACGAGTGCGGCGGTAGAGAGAGCGAGCTGAGATCCACCGTTACATTTATCTCCATCGCAAGAACAGGCCCAAGTCTCTGTTTTGATACCGAAGATGTTAATACTAATGCGGTCGGTCTGAGCACATGCAGTGTTGTCGTTCTTTCCTGAGCATCCTCGGGTCACTGGAAAAATCAAAGAACTATTTACTCATATATTCATTCAATTTTATGGATTCAACATTTGATAATATCATCATTTATTAATCATTAATCATCATTAAAAATTCAAATAAATCAAATCAAATCAAATTTTTAAAATAATAATAAAACGATTATTTTATTCAATTTTCAACAGCACTCCACACCCACATAGTTTTTCTGCTCTTACTTTACCAGAGTGGTTGGTATTGGAATTCATTTATCAACCATAATGACAATGATAATTGAATGCCAATATCAACCATATCACTACTGGCAACCTTGGCAAAGTCTGAGCCAGTAAATTTTTCCGTAGTACTTCAGAAGATTTCATTGATTAACTTTTCTAGCTGTCACTTATATATACGCCAAACTGACATTTCCCCACAGGTGGTCACTGAAAATTTTTGCCACCGAAAAATCTAGCCGTCAATTGCTTAACACACGTAACGGGACGGGGGTGTGATGACCCTCAATTAGACAAGACAAGAAGATGTGTTGTCTCAATCAACACCACCTCAATCTGGAAAAACAGAGTGGATTAAAGGATTATTGTGGGAGTGGTGTTACATTATTGTCTCCGCTCTTTGGGGCTGTCACAACTCTAGTTTCGAACTATTTGACTAGCCCTTTCTGCATTTCCAGTCACCATATTTATATATATGCACTCGTAAATTATGATGACTTAAACTGATAAATTTTAAAAGTATAAAATTTTCTTATTAGTATACCTGTTGTGATCCAGACACCGAAGATCTTGGTTTTGTTCTTATCCTTGTAGCAGCTACCGTCCTCATCTGAGGAAATTCCTGTAGCACTGCAGTCGGTCTCGTAGTCGGAGGAGGCAGCAAACTCATCCCCACAGGACTCCCCTATGGCGGTACTGCATTCGTAACATGTGGTGGCCGATGTAGCGGCGACAATAGCTGTAAAATTAAAAGTTGAGAAATTTTAGAAATTCATTAATAGAATAGAGGAGTTTGGTTGCTTTTAGGCAACTTCTACTATATATATTATTGAGTGCCGGTTGAGTCACACTAGCTGCAAAACAGGATTTAAGAACAAGCTTGAAAACGTAAAATTCTCATGAACTTAGTTTGGAATTTGTTATATGTTGCTAAATAAATCATGTTTAAAATCTGTGCATAGATTGTTCACCAGGGAGGCAGGGATTACCCATGTAGTGTCAAATCAAAAAATATCGTTCTCACAATAACTCACAATACTAACTGGTTATAAATATAATGATTGCTGTCTGACAATTTCAAGTAAATGCCACTTATACAGAGATTTACTCAAGATTTAGTTTAAATTTTGAATTTCTGACAACTTGCTTATATTGATTCCGCTACACACTAGATATAGCCAAAAGAATCGGCTAGGTAGCTAACTTTGAATCTCTGAACTTCTTTATCTGACAGGGTACACACCATTACAAGGATTGTAATGAGTTTTAAGATTAATAAACTAATCCAGTCAATAGAGCCAGCAGTCATATTTCGCCATGGCAAGGTAAGAATTCTGTAGTTGTGCTAGTGCAGAATTTGTGGCGGCTGTTTAATTTTATAGCTACTGGATAGAAGAGGAAAAAAGATTTAATTCTGAAGGATTGCATGTGTAAACAAATTTGACATTGATCTCCGTATGTATGTAAAACAATATTGTTTTTTCTGTTACCACAAGTAATTGTTTATGTTTGCATTAATTTATTGAATAATATCTAATTTGTTTTGTATTTTGTAAATTCTGTACAGCTTGTAATGCAGAGTTTCTAAGTAACAGTCAACAACAAACAAAACATTGATTTTGACAAAACCTAGTAATTAGCTGTTGATGGGCCAGCCGTTTTTACAAGGATTGCCGGAGAACTGAATAAGGTGGGGATAATTACAGAACTTCAAATGGTTCAATCAAGTGGCAAAAAACTAACTTTCATATGAGAATTTTCAAATGAAAAAGATTTTTCGTTTTTTTTAATTTCACCTTAATTTCCGTCCTACCTACCTAACAACCTAGCGCATAAGATTGGTACTTGAAAAAGATAATAAATAAAAGAAAATTTCAGTAGTTCTCAAAAGTAACCGGGTACGGGGTTGTATGGATTTTTGAGCGTCAAGTAAGGTAGAAAGGCTTAAGCTAGTAATGTTACTAGTTAGTTCGTTTTTTTGTTCATCACTTCTAGTCTAATATTGTCCAATCTCAGTCAGAGATAAAATCGCCTGGGTGATCTGAAAGACATCAAAAACAACTAGTCAAGTAGCTTTCACTTGTCAATGACTTCCCTGCCTCAGCTGTTTACTAAATAACATTAAATGTGCATCCCTTCTAGGGCATTTTTGGTATGGTTTTAAAGGTCTCGGTCTGAAAAGTCATTAGGGCATATGAAATAAAACAGTCTGTGAACCTCATTGCAGTAATTTTGCTCGGGGTGACTTACCTAACAGAAGAGTGAGACAAACTAAAGGCTGCATCTTGGAATGTAATGAATAATTTATCCGCTGAGAAAAGAACAAAATCTGACCACTGTACTGCGATACTATCCGATGAAGAATGAACTTTAGTTCAGTTGCTACACAGCATTTAAACTTTATATTATCTATTGCCTGAGTAAAATGAATTACCTTATTTAAGCCAGATTAGTTTGCATGTAAATGTATTATTTTTTTATATCTTGATCAATACACAAGTGAAAGTCTTAATGAATTCTAAGAAATGGATAGTTTTAGTGTTGAAAATGGTGCATAATTGGTGTGTTGATTTCAGCTTAAAATACTTATTCTAGTGACTTGTTGTTCAGTATAATAACACTTAGATAGCTGCTGTGAAATACAAACAACAAACATGTTTAAATACACCTGATGTTTGTAGCCTACACAATGACAGGGCATTGAGTGTCCTATCAATGTTTTTACCTGCGAGTATGTGTTAGGGCTTCACTAGGCATATAAGGTGAAAATGCATTGTGGGAATGCTTTGGTCATCCCTTGTGTAAAATATTTTACAACTGTGAGTATTTGTAACGGCTTCACTGGAAACTTTTGGTTATTGATGCAATGTCGGAAGTGTTATTATCAAGCCCTTCAAACAAAATTAAGCTGGCCCAGAATAGATAAATTTTGATGATAGTATAATTATGATGTCTTAATTTTTAAAATTCATTAATATAAGCCTTCAGTGAGAATTTTGACATGACCTATGACAATTAGTGGCACCAATTAAACCATAGTCTTAAATACAATGCAAGGCTGTGCTTGTTGATACAATATAACTACTTCTTAGTGCAGTCAGGAGCATTCAAATTGCTCTATATCAGAAGTCAAACTCAATATACAATAAAATCCCGCTATATAATGGTCTTTTGTCTATATTCAATTTGCTGTGTAGTGTAGATGTTTTAAATATCAGTTAGCTCCTAGTCAGGTATTCCACTTTGTCATGCTCCGATCTTATCAACTTGAAAATTCGACTATACAATTTCCAAAACTTTCCTTTGTCTGATCATTTGTTTGTTTGTTAGGAGTCCACAAGTAAATAATAAAATAAATATATTCAGCTACGTCAGTGCTTCATTTCATCCAACCGCATGCAGCTTCTCTAAAAAAAGAACGATACACAATCATATCCTCATTTCTTAGCTGGTTTGGAAAAGATTTGCGATTTCTTTCAGTCAAATGAGCAATAGACTGACAAGAGATAGTCAGATAGGTACTGCTACATCAAGCTGCTGTAGCTTCGGCAGGCTATTGGGGTTGTTGGGTCCCCCCACCCACCCACCCCTGACAGCCCTGCCCAGGCTGCTGGCTAAAAATGTCAAAATGAATCACCTAATAATCATTTTAAAATTTACAATATAAATTCAAATCTAATTCAAAATTTACTACTTTGAATTTTAAAATTTACTATCTTATAAATTATACTAAGACAGTGATTCTTTCTAGCCTCTTCTAATATTGATTTTACAGCAATCAATGTTGTTTCATAGTCATATAATGTCATGTACATGTCTGATGTTTTAATGAAAAATTGATTTTTCCAATACGAACCAAAGCCATAATCATATCAAATAACACAGTTACAAAACAGCAATGTATCCTGTCTAGTGTACAAAAACTTGAGCCTTGGAACGATTGATATTCCAGTAGATGATGTTAAGAGGCAAATTCAAACTAAAGGTCATGCCAATGCTGGACTAAGGGATTAGAAATGTTTGAGCTGACAATGTAACATTTATTATCTCCCTCTTACATTTGCTGAAATATTTATTCAATCAATTAACCCATCTATTAATCATGAGTAGTGCAATGTCTTGAATTTTTTGAAAGGGAAAGGGGTCGAACGTCAACGAACTAATCAGAAATTGTCACTCTAAATATATGGGCGGTCAGGGAATATGGAAACCCCTTGCAAACAGCTTGTCATTATAATGGTATCCCACGATGCACCTCTCTGGGATTCCCAGGTCAATGGTAGCATGCAAGATCCCCTTGGAAGTTCCAATCCTGCATTGCACTGTTGGGATAGATATGTCATGTTGACCTGTGGTATCATTTGAGACTGATTGACCTAGCTGATTCTATTGCAACGCAGTATACTGCCTTGCAATAGTATCAGCTAGGTCACACAGGGTTTGGAATCTGTCAACTTTCAACAAACTAAGCATCGAATCATATGATGTTGTTGCGTTAGCTAAAATCTTACTATTTTAAGCTTCTCGGCCTATTGGCTAAGATCAAAGTGTCACTGCTAATGGCTGATTAGTGCATGTTTCAGTTTCTGGCAGCTTGCTGCACACTTATGATTAGGAGGTCCACCATGGCCTCACCTCAAGGATGCATTCTAGTTTACTAGGATGTATCACACTCTCAGTACGAGGACTCCGGGCAACTTGCGTCCCTCTTTAGGGGCAGTCCACCCTCTGTTTTGTCATAAACAGGACGATTAAAGCAGTTTGTCTAACTTTGGAACCAAACACCTACCCGATATGTTTTAACCTTGGCCTGGAGGTGTGACAAAAGTTAGTTTGTTATGTGAGTTTATAGTTTTATTTCTTTAGCGGTAAACTTTAATCCAAGATGAATGCCAAAATTCTGGGCATGCACTCTACAAATTTAGTAAAAGACACACAATCACATTTTAGGTAACACAGGAAAAGACTTAGAGCAGGTATTTGGCGGATTTTGATTTTAGCTGTGATAAAAATTCTTTCAGTGTCTTGTCATTTATTTCCATCTGCTGAGAGTAGAGAAGCTGTTTAGAGCAGGTATTTGGCGAGAGCGGCCATGATAAGAGCTGAAGAGACGGCTAGCTGAGATCCGCTGTTACACAGATTTCCAGTACACGAACAGGACCATGTGTCAGATCTAATTCCGAATATATTCAGACTGACTCTGTCTCCGTGAGCGCACTGGCTGTTATCGTAAGACTCTCCGCAGGTCCTTGAAGCTGAAAAAGGTTGGAACAAACTGGTGATATGAATCGTTAGGCCTAATGTTACCATGGCAAATACATAACAAAATAGCTTAGATCCTGCTAGACTTATACTTTAAGTATAAACTGGCCTGATAATGAACGCCAAGCTTTCTAACCATCAATCCATCAAACCATTCCGGAAGTTGGTAGTTCAACAAGTAAACAGCCAGTAATGGTAAAAGCCCAAACAGCCAATTTTTATAATTGAGAAAGGCTGACTAAATTTTCAAAGTTGTTTTCTTGCTTGTTTTCATGCATTGCAGTATTCCCAAATTAGGTTCAGATCCTAGTTCCTATTTAAGGCATGACAGAACTATGACTAAATAATCTAGGACACCTCTTTTATATCAAACTTTTGATTTTTAGGACGGTTTTGCAACCAAAAACTCGAATAAAATTGGAACGAGACTTATATTGCTAATGTTTGTATAGGTGGAGGGATAGACATTAGATTCACTTATAAAAATGTATTATATTTATATTATATAATATATTAATATTTGTAAATTGATATTAATATAAATATAAATATTGATATATTATATTTTATTGAAATATTAACATAATGATATTTATATATAAAATATAATATATATAATATTTAAATCAATATTTGATATTTATATAAATATATATAACATATTAATATTTGTATAAAATATTGTATATAAATATTTACATTAATACTTGATATTATTATAAATACATATCTCTATATATATATTAGTATAAAGTACTTTATATATAAATATTAATATGTTAATATAAATATAATATATTTTTATTTTTATAAGTATAGTAATATATTACTATAATATGAAAATTATTAGAACGAAGTTATAAAAAAAGTTAGTTCAGTTCTCGACCCTGACTTAAGCTCAGTTTAACTTCCCCCCCTCCTCAAACTTACTTGTTGTGATCCAGATACCAAGAGCTTTCGCCTTGTTCTTGGTCTTACTACAGCCTCCGTCATCAGTGTAGCCGCTGATAGCACTGCATTCTGTTTCATGTTCGGAGGATCCTATGTAGTTATCTGTGCAGCTTCCATCACCGATATCTGCGCAGACAAAACACTTCGTCTGGCTATATACTGAGGACACCATCACTAAAATTCATAAATTCAATAAATTCATTAAAATTCATAAAAATTCATATAAATTAATATAAATTCATATAAATTCATAAAAATTCATATAAATTCATAAAATGGAAAAAAATTAAAATTCATAAAGATGAGTGTAGATTAACAGTAATAGTATATTTATATATAATAACCAAGGCGAAGAATGTACATTTGGGACATAGAACTTACTAAGTGTCGTGCATTGTATGAAATCCCATTTGTTATCAAGGTTTATGCTAAAATTAATATAATCAAGACAATAATGTACATTTAAGACATGAAATTTTTTATCTTGGCCAAGTGTCAGGTATCTCATCTGATCACTTTTAGCTGCATGTCAGGTAATCTCATATTCCATCAAGTAATAAATCTATCAATCTATAAGCATATTGAGGTCTGCCGCAAAGCAGACGTCACTATTCAAACATTGTCATGAAAACAAAATTAAATTATTCAATTTATTCGTTTTATCTTGTTTCTGGTAAATCCAAATTATTATTGAATAAAATGCCAGTAAACCTGATGACAACATAGGACATTGCTGACACAGCTGATTTAAAACTTTTAAAATGCACTGGTGAGGATATTGAAACTAAAGTTTTAATTATTACTCAGCTCAGCATACAGTTCTGACTGCACTGTGTAAATTTTCTGGATGCATTAGCATGGATGACTTTCGTAAATATTATATCAAAAGTAAATTGCTTAAAATATACTAGTTTTAGTATCACTTTAACTTCTTTCTTTAAAAAAAAATAACCATTAATTGATTGAAATTTTTTCATCAAGGTGAAACTAATCTGGGATAAAGCCAATTGTTAATTTTTGAATAACTAATTTTCTCAATCTAGAGGAATGTTATGAGTAGCCCTTGGTGGTAGAATAGATGGGATTTACAAAATATGAAAACCTGCTATCACAGCCAGACAGTCACTTTTCAACAAACTTAATTTCGGCAAAATATTTCTCAATATATACCCAATTATAGAACATATATCATAACTATAATATCAAAATGGTACAAAAATAAAATCATTGGCAGATCAAACACTATATTAGTAATAAAAAAGAGATTGTCAAGCTGGCGCTATTCTCTTCTTGTCTTCAATTGGGGAAACACAACAAGATTGTATTATCAAAGTACAGGTACAGGTACCCGTAGTACTCAAAGGCCCTGGAAAGGAAGTTGGGGCTGTACATACCCAATAGCAGAGCCATACAAGTAACAGCCTTCATCTTTAGTTAGAGATTCGAGTCGGAGGCAAAAAGGTGAAAGCTTGAGATGATACAAGATTAGGACCAGTGTCCAAGTGAACGACTTCCAGCAGCAGCAGCAGCAGAGTAAATCATAAGCTTTGGACTGGGTATTTTTTATGCAAATCTTTATTGACCTAATCGATTATCCAGTAGTTTACTTTGCAATGAACTTTGGTCATATTTGTTAATAAAGTGGTGTGTCCACTCTGTATGATGCATCTCAGCTTGCAGAACAAACATAGCTAATATCAACTTATTCAAACAATGTTTGAGATTTAAGAGAAAGTCAACTGATTTGAAAAAATGACTTGTTTGTTGGAGGCAGTATTATACAGCCACCCTATGGTAGCTCAGCCGCAATGATACTACCCTGCCACGAGGTTTTGTTAAAATTAGAAATAAAAAAAGCGCGTTTCTACACACCCTAAACAAAACTCTGGAAATAATTTTTCGGGTCCTGGGAAATGGGGAAAGGCAGAAAATTTGTTTCATAGCAGAAAATCTTTTTTTTCCCACTATTTCGATAAGGCGGAAACCGATTTTCCGCTATGATACAAATTTTCCACATTTTTCAGATTCTGGTAATTTTTTCTCAATGATATTCCTGCAAATCCCAGGTCTTTTCACAGTGATCTTCATGCAAATCCCAGGGTTATGTTGCATTGTGGGAAAGTTGAAAGCATGCCCTATTAAGTTGAACTCATGTTTCTATCTCCAACCCAGACGAGTAACAAGAAAGAAGATAACAGATACAATGCTTGAATGAAAAGCCATAACCTGGCTGTTGTTGGTTGAGTGAAGCCAGATTGGTGCTCAATGCGGCTTCAGAATGCATTTTCTTATAGATAAACTGCCTGTTCTATTGCAATAACTGACAAACTGTAAACAACTAAAAACACTGCAAAGTTTTATTACATATCAAGAAGATTTCACTAAAATTTTTAAAACTTCTTTATTAAATAGTGTCATCTTGTTGAATTTGTAAAAAGGTACAATGGAAAAAATAGGCGACCTTAAAGCATCAAAACAGCGTTTTGATTTTGGCAGGAGCCGCAATTTAAATGATTTGAGCCAAGATAAAAAGTCATTCAGTGTCTTGTAATTTATTCCCGTTTGCTGAGATAGAAGAATGTTGTTTAGAGCAGGTATTTGGCGAGAGCGGCCATGATGAGAGCAGAGGAGACTGCAAGCTGAGATCCACCGTTACACAGATCTCCTGTACATGAGCAGGACCATGTGTCAGACTTGATTCCGAGAATGTTCACGCTGATTCTATCTCCCTGGGCGCACTGGCTGTTATCGTAGAGCTCGGCACAGGTTCGTGTGACTGAAAACAAAACAAATATAATGATATAAAAAATAATAATATAATAATGATTGGCAACATAGTTCACTAGTGAAATCAGTGCCTCCATTATCGCTTTTTGTAATACTTGTTATTATTTTTATTACTTAATTGTGATACAAGGCAATCAACAATTCATCTTGAAAACTATAAGATTCTGGTATCACTGACTGAAGAACATTACACGTCCGTGGGCTTTCGGGTTGTACTCTTTTCAAGTACGCTAGAGGAATGAAGTATTCGTATTCATATGCCTGAAAAAATTAGCTTTCGTTCTCCCTGTCACAGTGCATTATAACAGACTCCCCCCCTCTTAGCACGCTTGCTAACATCAAGTCGTCTCGAAGCTAGCTAAACTAAACAACTAAAAGTTAATCTCTAATGGATTCAAATTAACACTAGAGTATCAGTGCATAAGAGTATTAGAGTTTAACTTCCACTCTTGTAACTTTCCCACAAAGATCTCTTTCCTGTTCAGTTACTGCTTAAAGCCTGAATCATTTTACATATAATTTGATGCTGCCAAACAGCCCGATATAATCAATCATACAAAACTGGAGTATCTAGCTTCATCATCAAACATT
Source organism: Membranipora membranacea (assembly GCA_914767715.1). Taxonomy (NCBI): domain Eukaryota; kingdom Metazoa; phylum Bryozoa; class Gymnolaemata; order Cheilostomatida; family Membraniporidae; genus Membranipora; species Membranipora membranacea. The sequence goes on along the minus strand of OU612072.1, from coordinate 12,164,156 downwards.
CTGACACGAATATAGGCTGCTTACACTGACACTGACGCCCTCCCCAACCGCCATCCCATGCAACAAACCCCCCATCCACCAAACCCCACCCACCAAGTACCAGTCCGCCCTACCCCCTAGTCCGCTTACTTGTAGTGATCCAGGTTCCGAGCAGTTTGGTCTTGTTTTTGAGTTTACTGCAGCCGCCGTCATCAGTGTAGCCGGTAGCACTGCAGTCAGTCTCGTGGTCTGAAGATCCGGCGTAGGCATCGTCACAGGTGCCTCCGATACCAGTACAGACGTAGCACTTAGTCTGACAGTAGGCTGTCGCCATAAGGGCTGTAACGAGAAACACAGAAATTATCCTTACAACGATGTCCTTCTGAAAGTGGCGAAACAAGCAAAACAATCAAGATCAATATATTCTTGACGAAAAACATAGACAAGCTGGCAACAAATGGGAAGATTTTTGTAAGTAGCTCCCAATTAAAGGCTAAGGAATACCAAAGCTACGACTGTAATTTCAAAAACAAATAACAAGGAGTATAGGTTTAAAATAAATTTGAGAAAGTTCATTTCAAAATTTAGAGTCTAGAACATGTTTGTGGACTGTCTATACTGAGGCCATAATCGTAAGCTGAAGCTCAAAGCTGCAAAGGTAGTAGGGATTTTTGTCATATTCTATACAGCACTGAAAGATGAATCATCAGATAATTTCAGGAACAATTTTATTAAGCATTTAAAAAGAGTAAAATCTTGACAAAAGGGCTACATTATTTGTTGTTGCTAAAATCACCCACAATGCAAAGGACCATTTATTTTTTATGCCTTTCAACTCTTCAAGTATCAGCCAATCCAAATCTAAACATCAATTTAGCTTGTAGTTCAGCTTAAACTAATTGAAATTTAATAGAAAATTTTGAAAATTAGTTGCATTAACTTTGACAAGACATTCTGCTGTGACCAAACTAGCTTTTGACATAACGCTTCTCCTCAGAGAAAATTTGTTTTCCACAAAATAAAGGTAAGCTGTTTATTATGATATGATAAAATTTTACTAAATCTACATATGTCTAGTTAATTCATTAAAAAATTTCAATTTGGATTAGGACATTAAAGTCAAATAACGTAGTTTTAATGAATAACCAGTTGTTTTCAGTTCCCCTCATGCTGCAAGTTAAAAAGCCAACATTTTTATGAAAATTTGAGTATCTAAAAGTATTTTCAGTTTATTATTGGAGTCATAAAATCAAATGAATTATCATGATCCGAGTATGCTGCATTTGTATGAATTAATGAGTATAATGAGAAAATATGATAAATATATTAAAGTATGCCAAATAGATATGGGTAATTCCTCTTTTTTTTCGCAACATGCCCCTATTATAAAATGATTGTGATAGAAAACAATCGAAACCTTTTTTTGCCACTTATCATTTTGCCACACCATGAAAAACATCATTAGAGATGATGGATTGTTGCTGACAATAAATGCATTTCATATTACATATTATACAAATTAAAAATAAAATAATTCTTACCGAAAAGCAGAGCGATACAGGTGAAAGATCTCATGTTTTCTTTTATCCTTTGAAATAATACTGAGATGTGGGCAGTGCGTCCTGGACAGCTGACAGATAGCAGGAAAATGATCGGACATGAGATCGGAGGCATATATAGAGCAAGAGCGGACCGGTAGATCTAGGGGCGGCAGCGAGTCACGACCTCCCCTAGAAAGCTTAATAATGCGGCATAAAAACACTGTAATAGTTCAATAATCCTTGTCAAAATCGGATAGAGAAACAGCTCAATTTATATGTTTTTCATATACCTTGGGACGGTTTGGAGGGAAGGCGAGTTTACAACATACCACCTAATGTTGCTTTGCATCCTCCAAGACTGTTGCCTCCCCGTTCCATTTGTTCTAAAATTACGGCCCTGGGAAATGAAGAAGTTCAACAAATTAAAATTTCATTTAATGCGTACCCAACGGATTATGTTTGCAAAAGACAAAAGAAAAGCGCATTTGCAAAATAAACATTAGAATAAGGTGAATCCAGTGAGCAAACACTGTTAGGAAACGAGTACAATGCATTCATAAAATTAGTCGGTGTAGTACAGTAACAAATAATTGAAGCCTGAAGATCGAAGCTGTTAATTTAATAAATTATAATTATGGAAGCTTCGTCTTGTGATTAATAAATAATGGTTTAATGACAGGACTTCAACACTATCCACCTCCATCTGGAAGGGTTTACTATGTTGCAGCTAGCAATTATTTACTCATTATTTTACTTTGCTAGTGAAAATATGTGCTCGCTAACATATACATCTTCCCATGACAATTTAAATCTAGCACATATTTACTCAAAGGTAATTTTGTACACAAATTAGTAAGGAAGCTTGTAAAATTGAACGGAAATGACAGCACTGAAGTGAGATACAAACAATAGCCTATTATATGTGTGAAAAATAAATATTATTGTATTATAATATTGCATTATAATATTGCATTATAATATTACATTATAATATTGCATTATAAACATTATTGCATTATTCTCTCTGAATTCAGCAGCCAAGACTGTCATATAACTTGCTAGCTTAAATTATCACGAAGTTACAATAGTGAGGACTTGTATCAAGGTAAGCTTTGAAAAATCAAATGCCTCCCCCTCCTCCACTTAATGAGACTATGCGTATAAAATTTAATTTTGAGTGAAACCGCTACAACCTTATTAATAATTATAAAAACATTCCTTTTCGTATCTGGTAGCTGTGATTATCAACTGAACGGCCATCATGAATCCTGCGCTAGCATCACTATATACAAGAATCATAAGTCTTACTCCCACTACTTTTAACAATGGCTGCTGATGCTATTCACAGGGTTATTTGTTGATGCAGCGCAACAAACAGCTTTCTCTTTCGTATGCTACTGTTATAACCCGCATACGGTAGGATGAAAGTATTCACCGATTTAAAATTAGCTACCTGGCTGAGCATACAGAAATTTGGCTGTATCTGATAATTAATATTTAGCGAAATGTCTGAAATAAGAAAAAAAAATTGTTATTAATTAGCATGGAATGCAGGAAAATTTAATTTTTTTTATTGCTCATGCTATTAAATTAGTTTAATCAAATGAAAGAATTTGGCATAAAAGTATACAAAGCAATAAAAGAAAAGCAAGGGCTTAGCCGAGGACAGGAACAAATTAGATGTTTTATAAATTTCCAGTGAGCAGAAGATACTCTGAAAAGAATTACGACACTGCTTGTCTTGATTAATTTCTTTATACGATCATTCTGAGTACAAGACATGCAGTGTTGTATCCAATCAGAGACCTGGGCCTGCTTCTGCGATGGCGATAAATGTAACGGAGGATCTCAGCTCGTTCTCTCTACTATCGCACTCGTACTTCCCATCATCGCTAAATTTATCTTATAAACATAAATAGTTTAACAATTATAGAGACCTTTGTCAACCAACAAATCATTAAATATGTATACTATGTTGCCAGTGAGGCCAGATTTCACTGTTACAAAAACTGGACATTTGTATTTTTTGCAGAGCCAAGAAGTAATGTTTTTTGGGCAGTTTGTGAATTCATCCTCGCTGCCCAATATACTATACCTTGACAAGTAAGGAGAACCTGTTATACCTTTCCATGTGAGGGGAACCTGTTATCTATTGTCATGTGTCAGACCAATGGGGAAGAGATTGTCCCTTTAGCGAGCAGGTAAAGATGCTCAAATGGTTGTCGATGGGTTATTTTTGGAAATGTAATTTTTTGAAATGCATTCCCTATATATACAAGATCGCACAAAATAATAGACAATGTGTATCGATATAGGGCCATCAATTCCCGGATATTAGGTATTTTCAATGTAGTTGACACTACTAGACAGGATGAATGGCCATTCGACCATACCAGGTCCCATGTGTATTGGAGAGTTTCCCATAATGCAGGAGTTCAATGAGTGAGAATCAGGACTATGATGACATTCCAACAATGGTTCCAAACAAATACTCAAAGGCCGATGAATATCTTAACAGCTTAAATCATTCTGACAATGGAACTTCAGCCTAGGATACCCTTGGGACATCAAGCTGAATGTTAACCCAGATCTGATCATCAAATCAACACAGCATAGTATTTATAATCTTTGGCATAGTTCAGTTATTGGAATAGTTTTCACTATCAATCCCATCAATTAGACATGAGGTCAGACAAATATCCTAAACAGCAGTGTAATCTGATTTCAATTTCTTTCGCTCTTTTGTTAAATAGCAAATTTAAATTTAAAAATTCTGCCGATATATTTACTTTGTACGTTCCCTGCCACATAAACATAATTAAAACAAAATTTTACTGCCATTTCATTCCATAATATTGATTATTCTTCAGCAAGTTACTACTGCTACAGGGTAATAAGACATGTCTTGTATAGATCCTCGAATGAGTAGCAGTGCATTATGGGACAAACTACAGCCAGGTAGGCTACCGGCTAATAATAGATCTAACAAAATGTCACGCCACCATGTACCCAATAACTGTATGTTTTGTATTCAGTGCAAATATGCATAGGAATAATTATTTTATTGTTCTACATTAATGACCTGGTAACAATTGATCCATTATGCTAATAAAATAATCCATAAATTTCTAGGTCAGCTCGATATCGATAAACGAGTGATTGATCTTTTTCAAGGTCGTGAGTTTGTCATCAAAGCCCTCGGATAAGCTCCCAGACAGTTTGATATCTCTCTATAACGCAGGAAACTGGATGAAATGGAAAACAAATCCTAATGTATTGTATCACAGAGTAACAATTTTTATGTGGGGAAATAAATATTCAATCCGATTTAGGGTTGTTGCCCCTGAAACAGAAATCTGCACAACAGTTTGGAGGGGATTCTGTCTTCACTTTCAGATGGCTGCCATAAGAAGCCCTCAAAATGACAGCTAGGTGAACCGTCTACGTAATACAATCTCCCAAGCATTACCATCACGTCTTTTTTATCGCCTATTTTCAAGATTGTAGGTGATGAAGGTCGGGTTGCCGCTGCTGACAGTCTAACTCTAGAGTTTGTGTCTGCACTTCATAACATGGTCAAACAATATGGTTCGGGGTCAGAGGCCACTTGCTGCACAAATATTCCAAGGAAAATCAATTGCAATACGGGTCGGATTTTAATTCAAAATCACAGATAATAGGCATGCAGCGGCCCAGCCCGCTGGGACAAGTTTAAATATTAAAACCCAGTAGCTTAACAACATCCCAAAGGCTTTGTTTTTATGTTTTGATTGGTTGCCTAGTGCACTACATAGCTACTAACAATGGCTGTTGTTCGTGACAATTAAGGCCTCAGATATCGCAGGTAATGATCAATCACCTTCAGAGAGCACTTGATTACACCTCTCAGTATTGTACTGATAACTTTCTGCTGTTGAGTGTGAACAACACACTCTCCATAAACTTCACTTTGCAAAAAACACTCACCATTGACACCTATAACATCAATCACTCTGAAATACTCTACACCCCAAATGTGAGGCTCCTTGGTGTGATATTTGATGAGCACCTGAAGTTTCACTCCCATGTAGACCATATCATTGACAAAACAAAACATTCTCTTCATGGTCTTATAAAGCTAAGAAAAGCTGGTGTGAGATCTCATTCACTGATATTATTTTACAAAGCTAGAATTTTATCGGTTTTATCATATGCAGCCCCGTGCTGGTTCCCACACACCACCCAAAACGATAAGGATAAACTGGAGAGATTTCAAAAGCTCTGCACCAGAATTATGATTCCATATGAGGAAGACTATGAAGAGAGACTTTCTTTACTAAAGCTGGAAGAGCTAAAAATACATCGTGACATTCTTTGTTTTCGATATATTGCAAAGGTTAAAGAATAAGAGAACCATCCATGCAAAACATTTTTGGAAGGCCGAAATCACCTTTCTATAAATAGAACAGCATTTATAGACAATGATATTTTTCATAAATACACCTGACTGCTTTGTTTTTATTCATTTATGCATGATCTTTATATGTCATTGACTTTGATCGGCAATAATAAAGTATATATATATATATATTATATATATATATATATGGGACAAGTCTAAATATTAAAACCCAGTAGCTTAGCAACATCCCAACCATGAACAAAGGGCTTTGTTTTTATGTTTTGATTGGTTGCCTAGTGCACTACATAGCTAATAATAATGACTGTTGTTCGTGACAATTAAGGCCTCAGTTATGGCAGGTAATGATCAATACTTCTGTGCTAAAATGTAGAGGCTTTGGTCTGTTATAGTTCACATCTAACAGTGGAAATGTCTTTTAGGTCATATTTATCCTGCAGAAAATGCAGAAAAGCTTTTATCGCCCATTGAAAAACATATTCATAAATGTACAAAAATTCCAACAGTTTTTGATTGATTTTTTAATAATGGCCTGGTAAACAAGCTTAACAGTAAATAAGGGCTCTTTAATGACAATAGCTCTAGCCAGTTTCGTTTTAAATGCTCAATTTCCATCTCAACTTTCAAGTGGCAGAAATCAAACTAATTGCCCAAAATTATACAATATCTCTAACAAAATTGGTAGTCTTTTCCTGACATGTATAACAAACCGAACTTGCAATTCTCTCACCCCAGTCAAAGTTACCAGCAGAAGAAAAACTATGTATTAGTTTCACTGTACATGACAGTCGGATCGGATCTGTGCAAGTTAATTTTTTCATTTATACCGGACTGCTTGGATTATATTCATATTTTCAAGTGCTATAACTCTGCCTGTGTTTCTAGTCTTGGTGTTGTGGTGTTATCAACAGCAGCCAAAGCATAGGTGGAGCTGTGGTTTAAAATGGAATGCCACACTACCAACAAAACAGGCAGAGTTTTTGACAAGTGATTGCAATGTTACAGCAATTTAAATCAGACAACAATTCAGTTTCCTTTCACTCATTTTGAATCAGTACACGGTGTGGAAAACAAATGAAGCATATTTTGTGGATTTCATGTATTTGATCAGCAATGCTGAAATTAATAGACTGCTGCCGGAATGTGTCCTACTTATTCTCAGCATGAGGGCTTAGTTCGGCAGAAATTCCTGTCTATTGTTGCATGGGCACTTACTCATTGATTTACTTATGGTGGAATATCTATGATGGCCAATGATGCATAGTGACTGTTGCCAAGAAGGGTAAATATTTTTGAAAGTAGAACAAAATTTAAGACTTTGGAAGAGAAAATTTAAGTTTATCAAAATCTGTTGTTTTGAAGTTACATATATCTGATTTAAGCGGTATGCTCAGTGTTTGGTACAAAATACATTTCCCTTTTCAAAACAAAGTGGAGAATTTTTAGTTTATGCTCCAACTGCTGCTATTCGTAGAAATATGGATTAGCTCAGTTTAGCTCAAAATCTGCCTGGGTTTCTGGTAGTGGCATTTCATTTTCAAGCCCATCTCTACCATTTTTCGAGAATGCCGAGTTTGAATGCTAAAACTAGAATTCACTACACATAGCAACAGTGTGTAATACAGCCAGAATCACAGCACGTTTATCATATGATGATCATCTTTGCATTAAAGATTTGCGCTATAAAATCAATTTCCACACACATTCATCAAAAAACTTGAGCATGCACGTTACCCACATTGGGAGCATAAACCTTGAGCTACAGTGATTACAGTTCATAGCTAGGCCAATATACAGGGTATTAATATTAAATTAATCAATAACATGAAGTTTTGTTTACGTTGTCCTCGGCAACCCCATTGACAGTGGAAATGACCAGTCCAAATCAATGCGAGTATGAGCAGCTAATGTCCAACTCTGTTGGCTAACTAAGCAAACATCAGAGTGAATAAAAGCGTAGAAGAATCGCATGAAATTTTTTTACCATGAGAGATTTAAACTATCAGCTTGAAGTATAGTTGCAGAGTTACAATGATGTTCACGCCGCATGATCATTGCTAGATAAAACCAGAAAAGAAAGAATATACAAGTTACGCAAGAATATAGAAACAAGAGCGCTTTAATCACATATTTAATAATAATTTTTCTTAAGCGGTTCCAAGGGGAGAAAAACGAGACCTGCCACTGCTTTATAAAATTATATCTTATGGGTTAATTATTTTGGGACTAAACTTGCATAATTGAAAGACCTGAAGAGCAATGGATTTGTTTACGGTTATGTAAGCAATGATATGACTAAACACCTAGCTCATCCCAATTGAAATTGCAATTATCATTCTATGCTCAACTCAGTAGTGCCAGTAGCCAGTCACATAATTATTTCATTCCTAGAGGGTACGTGACCGCTTAACAAACCAATGCTTGCTAGGACAAAATCTGTGAGCACATTCATATGCACAGTTGCCATTGACGACCCAAATACAATTAGGTACTAATTGTTTGTAAGGGTTACATCCTAATACATTAACTGCATTCATCAGCAGAGCGTGAATAAGTTCTATGGATATTACAGGCTTCCATGAGTTTGTAATGATTAATTTAGATGATTTCAAGGCCACAGTACAGTTGAAATATCTGTGGGGCAAATAGTTTAGTCTGCGGTCTATAGGTATAACCTCGGCTGTGCGTATGTCAGTGATGAAATTAACAATCATGCAAAAACCAAAACACAAGCATACCCAACTATCATGTAATCTTCCCCGGCCAGGGGCTGTCGGTTGGGTGGGGGGGGGCGAGAGTCTTGGGGCTCAGACTACATAATACCAGATATTCGTATAACCCATCCATAGTACTATATATGGGCAAACTCATATGAATTGCACCTGTTTTGTTTGGGTCATACTCCCCTCGACCATGGAGAACAAAAAGGTGGAGATATCTTACTCAAACACCCAAATATTTACTAGAAATCAAGGCTGGTATTATATATACATAAGCTTTTTAGTAAGCGTAATCCCTAAACCAAACTGAAGATTGAAAGCAATAGTATTTCAAAAGCTATAATTTTAAGGTTATAAGCAGTAAATAACCAGGTTACTGTTTGTTCCAAAATTCCGAGTAACAGATGAATTATTTGTATTGTCTTGTATACACAGATTTGGAGACTTGAGCGCTTGCAGTAGTATTTGTTCAGTGGAAATGTAGACCTAAACTCTAGCAGAGCAAATAACGAAGTATTATCCAATATCGAAACTGCCTTTCACAAATGATCTAAGCGATCATTGACAACAGTGAAACTAGAGCTGGCCACAAAACACGGCCTGGAAAATGAGGAGATACTTTTGCAAATCTGACCACTTTAGAATTTGCTGTATTAAATTTAGTTAACCTGACACTTCTATTATTAACAAAAAATAACTTGTGAGTTTAGCGGCTGAGATAAAAAAGTTAATTCGTATTCCTAAGGTGACTCCAGATTAATTCCTGGATATCCACAAAATAACTTATTTGGATCTGGATTTGGTCATTTATTTATTGTATCTGGTCCCCTGAATATAATTTAGAAAACTGGAAATGACTTATATCCGTCTTCGATATATAACACTCTCTCTTTCCTCTACCATTTTTTTTTACATGATTGATGCTTTAAAATTGTCAATAGCCTTATGGCAGCACCAAAGTTGATTCCATCAAAATTAGACCATCTTTATCAGGCCTATTGAACAATTCATTCATTAGGTTCTTGGACAGCCAAAAACATCACTAATATGAAGACTAACACATTTAGTCGTACCGTAAAAAGTTTTCTTCCGGAAGACCTAAATACCTCAGTGTTTATTTTTCCGCTGTGCATTTATTTATGACGAATGTAACTCAATATCATAAGACCATCAGCTGTCAGACCCCGTCATCTGTCTTAGTGTCAGACGTTGAAGTGTCAGCTCTAGGATACAGTGTAAACTGATATGCCGCTGAGTAAATCTACATCTAAATCGTCTGCTCCTGACTGCCCTTCCAGCCTTGCCTTATATTCACTCACATGCTGATCTATATTCTGAGGGACTAACCAGCCCATATCATACTCCATCTGTAAATAAACAGAGAGACATGGCGAGTTAAACATCACAACCAGAATGCAACTTTTTTGGAATTTCCAGGAAGATTAAGACATAGTGACGGGTATGGCCTGATCTCCACGGAATTCCAGGTGTAAGTTTTATAATTGGGTAATTTGCTGCATGATAAAGAAGCACTCTGAATCTACCCACAATGCAATACTCTCTTCTTGCAGCGGAGTGGACAACACATAGCTAGATATGGTTGTTTATGAAAGTTCTACTCTCTCAGTCATACGCATTCAACCAATGAGTTGGTATTGCATCGCTCTCCATCAAAACAGCAAAGGCTATGTCCCTAAGCAGTGTTAAAGAAATGCATATTTTTCCAATCATGTTGTATGAACTAATTTAAACTTAAATCAACGTCTTGTGTTGATGACGTAGTGTCAAATCCAGTAGTAAACCACTAAGAAAGGGTAGCAAATCTGCTGCTATAAAAACTGAAGTTTCAGATGTTATCAGCAAATGAATTAGATGGATGTTTAGCGTGAAATGTAGGAGGCAGGCAGGGTGGCGTGGTTAGGATTCGAGCATCTCAATCTGAGAGTTGCAGGTTCGAATCCCGGTCACTACCCATGCTGCTGAAGGAGGTGAGCTCTCTGGACAATAGCCTAGCTTGCCCACTCCTACCTTGTACAGGAGTGCGCTAAATTGAATATGTATATGTATCTATCTTATATTCATGTAAAGATTGCTGGAGAGCAGCTAAATAAAAAGTGATTTACATTACATTTACACTTTGAGGTGCCGGATCACGGATCAGGTGATATATTATTGCATGTATATCTCTGATCGTTAGAGAGTGAAATTATTCACTTAGTAAGAGTACCATCACAAGGAATTTGGTGTGACGACCCGTGTTTAATTGTATTATAAGGGGTAGGTACATGTTAGGTACTGCTACTAAATTGACTCTAACGATCAGAGGTACACATGATAATAGAGTAATCTCGATGTCAGTGTGGGCCTTACATCGAGACGAGACAGAGACTCCTCCACAGCTGGATATGATATCAGAACTCTGCCTGGTTTCTGTTTGATCTCATCCAGGCAAAACTTCCATAACCTAAAAATAAATAAATAAAGAAAATTGATAATATCTCTTAGAAGAGTAAAGTATTTGAAGGGGGCAAGTTAGCCTGCTTGAACTTGCTGCAATAGCGAAATTCGCTGCCAGCTTATATTTACCCCAACTTATCACATTATATAAACTGCCACCTTGGCTTGTGAATTTCGGTTTCAGGTCTCATTAACACAACCAAAGTAGTAAGCTTGTTATTATGTTGAGTAGTTAGATATAGTCTTGAGAGTAGCTGTTTCATAATTCAACCTAGGAGTGTTTGGAAACACAGCATAGACATCTATATTATCGATTACACGGTTGTTAGCTATAATTGTGCATGTTTGTCTGGGGTGAACTTTAGTACTGTTCATATCAGAGAAGTCATCTTGAGCCTGAGTTTTTGAAAAAAACCAGTGGTGTACCTAATGAACGTGAACATTATAATGGGTGAATGGGAGAATAAAATAAAATTGCAAGGAATGAATATTATAATTGCTTGGACGTTTAGGAGTGAAACAGTTATTGGGAGAATAAAACTGCAAGCTCAGCTATATGCACAGTCAGAAATCTTGCACGGTCAGAAATTTTGCTGTTCATAAAAGCTTTCACAGAACACTGTTCTATATACAATGCCAAGCTTATTCCCAGGGCATTTAGTTTTCATTTCATTCAGGTCTGTGATTCCATCAAACAGCATATTGATTAAAAGCTATAATGGCTGTAAAATGCATATAAAAGCAGTATTACCATCCAGTGCAAATTTGAAATCTTGTAGCTAGGCAACACTCCAACAGCGGACAAAAGGTTGTGTTTGAAACAAACATACTGATTTGTCACCTAGCTTACTGTACATGCAATGTTTCCCTTGCCGGGAGGGGGGGGGGTGGTGTCAGGCGGATAGGGGGCAAAAGTCTGAGGGGCTCAGACTAAGTTCAACACATTATTATAGGCTTTTGTTTAGGGAAGGTAGAGCATCTAATAATGCAAGTTTAATAATCGATATCAGAATTTAGACTAGCCTTTGATATTATGATACAATTTGCTGAAAGCAGTATTTGTTCCTGAACTTTCTGATCAAGGAGAATGTTGTCCTAATGTACCGCAGAAAAATGTCAGAAGGCACAGAGAACTATAAACTGACATAAAACAAAAGATATATTGAGAAAACTGCAACATTATAATGACGATATATATATTCCATTTTTATTTTAGGACTTGTGCCCAGAGGTGATGGTAGAAAGGCAACAGTTCCTCAGCTGTCAGCTGTATTAGACTCAAGACCATGCCGGCATCAAAAGGTGCACAAGAAATGCAGCTTGGCAATGTTTGCCATTTTTGTTGTCATTATGACCCACAACACATTAACCTGGCAGTGAGTTCCCGGGTGAAATTAAAAGTCCTACAACCTCGCAGCATTGAAAGGCTATATAAGGCATATATCTAGCCGAGGGCCGTCGGGAGGGGGGGGGGGGGCGTAGTAATGACGCTATAGTTTAACCTCTCTCAACAACCAATAGACCATCTGAACTTTTAGTGATGTTATGGTGAATAAAACTTTTCCCGGACAGTCAAGTTTAGCCTAAAGGCGCAGACATAGCTACTGACAAACTTTGTCTGTTCCATAAATATTAAGAATTTCAAGGCCATATCTCAGCCTGGCTAAGTTACACCTATGGTACACAAATTTGTTTGCTTGACTACAACTATGTGTGAGCAAAGAGAAATTATTGGCAAAGTAAAAACGCACTCAGTGCAATAACAAAGGGAGCCTAAGTCCGTAGCTACAGTTATGTAACATCACAACATATGGTTTCACTGTTGCTATATGAGTATAAAAGATAATTGATTAGTTTGAGCTTTGTTGATACATTTGTATTATTTTGAATTTCCTTTCACTACTGGTGTTAGACAAAATGGATAATATCATAACAATGATACAGCACAATTCCCATGACACAGTGGCACTTGCATTGAATTCTTGGATGTTGCTAAGTTGCCTATATTGAATTTCTAAGTAGTAGAGAGTTTGGAAGCTTAATAACATCACCTTTGCTTAGTTAGAATATTTCTGATTCCTAACTTGCAATAACAAGACCATAGAATTCTCAACTATTTCCACAAATTCATCAAAGACCTAATGAAATCGCAGCTACGTTGGGCAAAACATTGCAGCTACTAATTTTGACCAGCTAGTAATGTCAAATCCAAAATTTATCACGAAAAGTACCACCAGACTTCTGCAGATCAAGAATCAAGTTCAAAATTGCCTGCATATGGAAATGCCCCACTTGGGTTGTGGTATAATCCATAGAGTGGGAGTGACCAAAAATGCAGACAAATTGGATCAAACTTGACCTATGGGGTCTGATCTAGGAATGACTGTAGACTCACTTGATTTGTTGATCTTTATCGGAGAAGAACTCGAACACATTGTGCATCACCACTATATCAGCTAAAATAACAAAATCACAATTATGAGTATCTTAGAAAGATACTTGAATGCAATACATGTATTATAGGAGCCTTTTAGCTCCTCATCATGAAGGGATGCATGCTGGATAATTTTGTTTTAACACTATAGACAGAATACAAGTCATTTGTTATGATTTAAACTCTAGTCATCCACTGTGGCAGGGAGTCCTTTCATTTAAAATTTTATGCATCAAGTTTGAGTGTCTAGCGACATGACCAACGTGACTAGGGTAACAAACAAATATACCAAGTAACAGTTTTGTCACCGCTTCATACCATGAGGTAATGCACGACATAATTCATATTCAGCCTAATGAGTGTGTTTAAGGTAAAAATTTATTTCAAACCTTCCAATTGCAGCTTATTATTGGGATGATTTACAGCTGGGAGTTTGAGACAAACACCCTGGATATAGTGATATCAGGCAGGGTGGGAGATATGGTGATATGCGCGTATCATACAGATTGGGAGGAAGTTATCTACACAATGATACGGAAAAAGACAATTATTATAGAATACTAATCACTAATCGAAAAACATGCAAAATATCATTGTTAATTTTACATTTCCAGAGCTTCATCTCGACTTGATGATTAACAAGGGCAGAAGTGACAGACCCAAACACATTTATGACTTAACTGATGGAAAATTACACCCCTATATATAGCTTCATCGATTTACATTGTTCAGTTGTGCCATATATAACTTGGTATAGCACACTCCTTGATTCATTCATTTTATTGTTCATTGTTTGATGTAGGGTAAGAAAACAATTGAACAAAAGACTGTATTGTTTTGTTTGATGAAGTGAATATCCAGGCTCAAGCATGTGTGGGCAAGCAGACGCCGGCGCAAAGCAATAATGTTCTAGTTATTGTCCTTGAACATTTAAAACCCAGACTGGACAATACAAACATCCTGATAACAACAATATTTGAATGCTGTCAGATTGTGTGCGAGAAGTTTGTTTAGTTACGTCCATCCTAATACAGGTTGATTGTATTGACAAGATGTCGAAAAATCACGAAGCCAACTTTTGAGAGGAGGAGACTACAGCCATGGTACATGCATGAGTTGATTAAAAAATGGTTGATTAAAATCAGATGGTCATATCATGCACCACATTCCTAAGCATCGGCAGCGAGATATTGGTTGCCTTTAAAGACAGGCCACAACTTCTACGCCAGGTTGCTCTCAGTTTCTAGGCAGGCCAGAGCACACCCGGGGCCAAGCACACTCCGGTAGTGATTCGAACCCACGACCTTCAACAGTTGCATGCTGAAGGGCCAGCGCTCTAACCAACTGAGCCACCTCCTACTCCAACTGTATGGTTCAGAGAGTGGTATTCCAGAGGGTTAGACAGAGTTACACTAACAGTAGGACACTTGAGATTGAAACACAGACTTGAGCAGCTTGACCTTGGTAGTATAAGGACTTTGGTTACAATAACTAGGTTGTGATTAATTTGTGACAACCACTACCCACGCATTGATGTCATTGTTGAGAATTGAAAAAAAATATTGAATTGTTTATTTTAAACTATGGCTGATTTTTAGCAAAAATAAAACTGATCAAGTAAATTTAGGAATGTATTATACATAAATGTTTGTAAAGAGAAAATAACTTATGGTTTTGAATTACAGATTCATATAATTTGATTAAGTTTTTTGTATGCCTGGCCAACTGTAATTCAAACATTCCGAATGAAAATTATAGACTGTAGATTGCATCCCACGTAATACCTTTACGTTACACTAAAACATGTGCGGTCAACTTGATGAATGACCTTTCACAGCTAATCTAAGAATGGATCTTGACCTTTTTTATTGAAATTGAAACTCGTTCTGAGCTGTCAATACTAGTGTAAGTGCACAGACCGGCCCATGTCGCCGAATTTATACCTAACTTCAGAAACACTACCAGCTACAATTAAGTTTAGCTAGTTTTGTGGTAAGCTAGTGCCAATTGTAGCCAGCTAAGGTTGGGGTTCATATGATGCTATGAGGTTAGGTAAATGTTAGCTAATTAAAGATTTTGCATTTTTGAGCATGTATGGAAAGAACTAGACTGTAAATACTTAAACTTAGAACCTACCTAACTTTACTAGCAAGCTACACAAAGGAGTCGTTTATAGTGGCATGCCATCATCAACCACCATAAAACGTGATTGGAATGTGGTCAATGAATGAATCTCACTACTATACAAACAACCCTGGGCTGAGTTTGTTCGCTCAAACTTCAAGATAACTACTATTAGTTTGGGATTCAGACCAAACATTGGGGGCTTTGTCAGTGTACTCTGGTAACTGAATATTTCATTGTTATGTTGGTAGTATTGACTATTTCGCCTACACTATGCTTAAACTAACCTTGCTGGAATGCCATTACCAACCTCGGCCCATCAAATGTGATTTGGATTTGGTTGATAATGTAATACCACTACTATACAAGCAACCCTGGTTTTAACTACAACACGACTACACTGATAAACAAACCTTGCTGGATATGTTTGGAGCAGTTGAGTATATCGTCACACACCATGCTGACTCGGCTGGATAGATTATACTTCTGTATAAGACTCTCACTCAGGTCAACAAACTCTTTATTTAGCTCGACTCCGACACTATGACTGACGCAGGCTCCACTGAATAACCCAACCTGAAAATAAAATAAATACACTTAGTTTTTTCTGTCTTTTCCGTATTGTTAATGGTATAAATTTCGCAGTTTATATAAAAACATTTGGCGCCATAGTGAAAAAAGCAAGTAAAACCAAGAGCTCAGCCAGAGGGTTTAGAGGACAGAGTGCAGCTGTCAGGGTGGTCAAATATCAGTTAACGACCGGTAGTTTAAGTGTTGAAAGTTTACCAGGTTGCTGCTAGTAGCATTCCAATAGCAACCACCACAACCCAAAAATTCAGATGTGGTTGGCAATGTAATGCCGCAACCCGCCACTCGGGCAGAGTTTGAGCACTTTAACGAAACTAGCAGTTGACTGATGGCAACAATGACATCCTTCTAGTGTGTGAGATCTCCCCCTCCAGCTTTCATTTTGCAGCACAAAATCCAAGTTCGTACCATTCTATCTATCAAGCTATAGATTGAGAAGATGGAATGGGTCTCAGATGGCCTTCAAATCTCTTTAGAGTCAACTTAAACACATACAATGTTATGTGTCATTCTGTCATATAGGAAAAAGGACACGACTTATTGGAAGAAGAGTTGTTTTCTCTCTGAACAAAGAGTTCAAGGAGATAACAACTCCCCAATACCTTGTATAAATCATAGTAGATAAACTATGACCAGGGAGTAACACTACTATCCAACTGGAGCTGTTTATTGGATTGGAGTAGTAAAACAACTAAATTGTATCATGCTATAGACTTGAAGCGTTTCTTAGCGACTGTGGCTGAAAGTTAACATTGGGGGGGTTCGGGAGTTGAAGACCCACTTCAATAAAAATCTCGAAACCACCATCTGATCACTCCTTTCTGGGCTAGCAGCGCCTGCCAGTTGTCTCATTCCCAAATTGTTCACTGATTGACTACATTAAATATCATTAGAGTGAACGATTCGGAAATGAATTAACATAATACCATGACCAAAGAGGTGGGTTTTGAACCTAGTGAATGCTATGATTTGGCTCATTCTAACTGAAAGACCGTAGATTACATTATACCTACCCAGTAATGGAGAGCACCTGTCACTTACCCCATAGAGGAGAGCACCTGTTCTGGAGCCGATATCCAGTAGTTTCTTATTTCTGTAATCACGGAGCAAATGCTGGGAGATAAATCGCACCTGATCCACGGAGAAACTGTGACTTATAAAATCTACAACACAATGTGAGAGATTGTTACAATAGGTAATAATAATATGCCCCAGGGACTCACTCTTCTCCAGAATAAAAATGGAATATATATAAGGCAACACCACATAAAACTAGACAGGGAAAACTCTGATCTTGCTGACAAACTTCACTGAACACACTTGAATCGTGGTCATTTTGTTGTCAAATTCACAGCGAGACACTGTTTGAAGAAGGCTAGTAAAAAATTCTGTTCTTTAATCAAAACATTTGTTATTTTCTAGGTCAAAGTATTGGTGGTGTGTGCTGAATTACGTATCATGCCAAAGTTCTCTTACATTGCTAAACCAGGGAGAATGGCTCAATACTCCCTGATTTAGACGGCCTTGATAATTTAACATTCATGATTTTTAATGGTAACAAGTGTTTAGGAATCTAACAATAATAATACATGAGCGGGCAACTTCGAATTGGTTGTAAAAATGGATGAATTCCCCGACTAGTAGTATTGCTCCAATAATTGAAACAGGAAACATTCTAATCATCCCTCAAATTATAGAATTTATTCATACTCAACTTCTAACTTTTGTATGATGGATGGATGTATGAGTTGAGCAAAACAAACAAATCTTAACTGTTATCCCTTTAGAATGTACTCACTTTAGATTGACTTAGTAAAATTTCGCTCCCTGATTTCACACTGATCTTAATTGCTGTGATCTTATGAAAAATGGGGGAAATGGGAAAACTTCTAGTAGATATGAAACTTTGTGCCTCAGTATTGGAAGGACACAAAATTATGCCCAATGACACACTGACACGGAGACGTAATGGTCCAAACACACTTGGGAGGTTGCAACCTCAGCGGATCCTCATTGACCTTTTTATATACACATCAATCCTCTGAAGATCAGCTGAGGATTATATGTTAATAATGTGACGTCATGCAAACCGCTCAGCACTTTGAGGTTGCAACCGCTGATCAAACCTCTGAGGATCAGCTGAAGCTACTGTCAGCATATATGTTAACAATGGTGACGTTGTGCAAACCTCTGAGGCTGCAACCTCTAAGTGTGTTTTGACCATAATAGAGTCAATTTAGTGTGAGTACCTAATATGTTCCTGTCTCTAAATAATGAAATTGAATTCGGGTCGTCACACCAAATTCCCTCTGATGGTACTCATGCTAAGTGAATTAATTCACTCGTTATTGATCAGAGATATACATGCAATAGTTTATCAAGTGATCAAGGGAGTCAACAGTATATCACTTCATCAGTGTGACCCTGTATTGAGTAAGCCTCACAATGATGACATGATCTAATATTGCATATATATCTCTGATCGATAGAGAGTGAACTATTTCATTTAGTGAGAGTACCACCGCAAGGAATTTGGTGTAACAACCCGTGTTCAATTTTACCAATTAGGGGTGGGTACATGTTTGGTACTCATATTAAATTGTCTCCATCTATCAGATATACACATGATGAGTCGTCTCGATGTCAGTGTGAGTGCGCCAAACGGTACTTAGAGAAGACAAACTTACCAAGATCTCTGATATCTTTAGATCCACACTGACCGCAGTATGAACGACTCAGTTTTCCTTCACTAACAGCAAGGTCAAGGTCATTGTCATCATATATAAACGCATCCACATGGGCAACCTTGTCAAAGTTGTCCCCACATACTGATGGGTCCTAAAAATACATCATGTTGTCGCGGAATGATTACATAAAACCCCCGGAACACAACGTTGAAAACTTATAGATTTGTTATGCATGGAAGCTTCTCTGTTGTTTGGTAGCTGTCCTTTATAATGTTCAGGCTATGATAGCTGCCAGTTCAGGTAACTCTACCTAAGCGGACATACTGATCTTAAAAGAATTTTGTAGCGACTTCAAAATGTACCTCAAACCATAAGACTCAAGACTACTAGTATATATAGATATATAGATATATAGGTATATGGGTATATAGGTATATAGGTATATAGGTATATAGGTATATAGGTATATAGAGAAGGTTGTTGACCAACCCCTCGATGTCAATAATATTAGCCAGAACTTGAAACCGTGAATTTTGCAAGTTAAGCAACAGTTAGGTCTAAATTAAGGTATAAGTATTCTGCTTGGAGGATACCCGTTACAGCCCAATACTAATGAATAGATGACAAAAAACATAAATTTTGCGTTTTATTCATCAGCGAAATCTAAATTATGTCTGAATTATTTTCCATGCAGGGTACCTATGACAGCCCAGTACGCACGCACCTGCACACTGATGATGTGATATATTATTACATGTATATCTCTGACCGATAGAGAGTGAATTAATTCACTTAGTTTGAGTAGGCTACCATCACGAGGAATGTTGTGTGACGACTGTAAGTTTAAAAGTTAAGGGTGGGATATTAGGTACTCATACTAAAATGACTCTAACGTTCAGAGATTCACATGATGAGAGTGTTATCTATATGTCAAGTAGACATACCTGCGGATTATGTATAGTCTCAGTATCTAGGATACATTCAGGAGGCAGCTTGTACAGTAAATCTATCCTGATAGCCTGAAATATCTGCCATTTATCTTCACATCCCATATCTTCAGTTAGCTTAGGTACCTTAGCTGCAGACTTACTACAACCGCCTGACAATATAACAATCAACAGCTAAGATAAGATATCCAGGGCTAATGTTTTGATATAATAATAACATTCTTTATATCTGTACCAGGGAGGGTGGGGGGGGGGGGGGTGTGTCCAATGGTCTAACTGGACTTCTTTCTTTTTGGGAACTATGCTCTCTACGAGTTGACAGTGTCCCAACTGGCCGCAATGCAGCCCACAGGGGATTTTTTTTGCATTATCTATACCTAACTATACAAATCTATGCATTTGATGCAGAAATATAGATATGTAATAGCATGATTGATGGTGTGATTGATATCTAGTGAAAAAAGGGACACTTCCACATACCTTTTGCTCAGAATCCAGTGAGAAGTGTGTTCTAAGAGTTCCCCCTCTATATTTCCCTGTGGGTACTCAGTTCCCACTCATTTTTAATGCTGGGTGTGTCCCACCCTACCTTTACATGACCAAAAAGTATTTGATACATGAGTGAGTTGTCCTCTCTTTGAGGTGTTGGTTCAGAGAGAGGATAACCACTGTATTTATACCCTGGTTTTGGAATTATATTACATCAGGGAGTTTGGGAGAGACAAACACACCCTTCCTTGGTTACTAGCAGTAGTATAACATTACAAAGCACAGCCCAAACATGTTAGAATGTATATACTTGATAATAAAAGGTTACTCCCAGTAACCAACACAGAGTTTATGCGCTTAAACCTGTATGAACCTTCATCCAGAGGAGTCTTTCAATTAAAATGAGCTTGATGCTTTACTAAATGAATGTATCACTATCACATCGCTCAGAATAATCACTCACTTGGTCTATCAATTTGACAAATTCATTCCCAAAGTACTCACTCAGACTGTATATAGTTCCATCAATGATTGAGCGATTTGTGAGCGAGACCGAGACCCTGGCAGGTATCACTCACACACTAGTTTATCAGATTGCGATTCGGCTGTTTCTAGTTTTAGGACCCCCAGTTTATAAAATTTAAATAAATACATTTTGTACTTGTGTACAGATATAGACATACCATTGGAGGAGGAGCATGAGGTGCTAGCTGTGAACGCCTCATTCTGTATCCACAGTTTAAATTTCTGCTTGTCTTTGCTGCTTAACTCTTCCAGCAGATCGTTGACGGCCTCCTTTGCCTCTGCAAAGTCCATCTTTGTTCTGTCACTACAAAGAGAAATGGGTCCAAATTCTTCAGCTAAATGTTATGAGGCCCATGATGATGAGAGAATCGCATCATCACTGCCAGTGCCAGCACAGGCCCTCACCACTGTATTAAGTTTTGGTAGGTCCAGGAACACTGGTAGAGATGAAGACACCTTACGCCTTGACCATTTTTGTAGACAGGCTCTGGGAAGACTATCTTGTAACAAACAGTCCAAGTGCTTGAGTGGATTTGAGTTTCATCATTGAATGTACAATAATTGCATGTCAATGACCCGAAGGGGAGAAGAAAATTCTATTGGTAAAATGCAATCTAAAAAGGGAGATTGGAAACAGCAAAACGAACAAATCAGGTGTCTGGAGTAGACCAAATAACTCAGTGGCTTGGGTAGGCCTAGATTAGAGGATTCATTCAATGTCTATTAAAAGATTGTCTGAGTTTTAAGAGCAAAATAGTTGGAGCTACCCAAACACACTCACCACTTCATACCACCATGCACATTTGAAAGCCTTAGTGATTTGTGATAAATGAGCTGATGAGACGTCTGTATAGAGCCCGCACTTCTATTCCACACGAAAGATATTGATTTTTCATATACAACAATCATTGGCCAGCGACAAAAACATAGTCATTTGATTGGCTTGTTTTGCGAGTCATTAACTAGGCGGAGCTTATTTTGGAGGTCATTAGTATTGATCTTAGGCTATTGTTGCCAATGATTCACTTTTCTGGCAGGTGCTTGCAAGTGAATGATTGATGACTGGATAATCAATGTTACAATTTACTCAGATTGTATTTGGGCTGTAAGCTTGATTTGAATGGACTAGATGCCCACAAAATTCATTAATCAATAGGTGAGTGAGTTTATTTCTAACAGAAGAGCCTACTACAAAATGGAGTTACCTTTAGGTTTTTATAGGCAAAATAAGTCAGTTTAGAAGAATTTCTTCTCTTATTGAATTTACAAATCTATATTGAAATGGAAACCGTTCTCACCGCTTTTACTCCAATGTAGCTTGTTTGTCAGAGGGGGTACCTTACCCATGTCACTGAGCTGGGCCTGCTTGTGTAGTCAGGTGAGTCACTCTGCAATGGCAGCAGAGATACAACAACAACCAGGTCAGCATTAGAACAAGTTTGTTCCCTCTGTGGTTGCGGAGGGCTGTGGTTGCGGAGGGATATTGCAAATGTTTGGTATCTGGCGCGGCGCCTCGATACCAAACATTTGCAATATCTCTCCGCAACCACACAGGGAACAAACTTGTTCTAGTTCAGCATAGTGTGAGCTCCGAGGGTCATGTGACAGTGTATCTCAACGTTAAGAGCGTCAGATCCCAAAGGTCATGGGTTATATTCTCACCGAACTCATTGAAGTTATACCTTATTTGCCTGTTATGGGCCAATCACACTGACTGGTCGCACTAGCTGATAGTAGTTGAACGCCATTGCCTATGTCTACATTCAAATAATAAATTTGGACGCTATATCTTCGAGAAAGAAGCTTGCTACTCGAGAATCAAGTTAGCCATTCATATATAAATCATTCTATCACTGTTCAGTTGGATTCCTATTTGTGAATGGTGTTACCTTCTGATTGCAGACAAAACTTTCTTCTATATCTGTTATGATAATGTTGACACACTATATCTGAATCGGATTACAGTCAGATCTTCATACAGAGAGCTATAAGATAATGACGCTGATGGCTCTGTCAAAGAAAACGAATCAAAATTTATTATTCTACTTCATTCTTCTATCAGGTAAGAAATCTGGTGACAGTACATGGATATCATTAGTAGGGAAAGCCTTTGAGCTGCTGCACTTTCAGTAGCCATTTTATTACTGACAACCAAACAGCTCATTGTAATTCGGCGGTTAATATGCTGTGATAAGCTACTATGTCGGTGTCAGGATAATTCACTGATAGGATACCTTTCCTTGTGACGATGTATGGGTAATTTTGCTATATTTCTGCAAGCTCTCATATTTTGAACATATTGTGCCTAAAATAGCCATTCATTAGCACAGTAGGCATATCGTGTATCAAAGAGAGCAATACCGTAAATGTTTCACTAACATACATGATACATACAAGCCAGGTTGCTACCCTCAAGAACATGCACTGAGCTACAATCCGAGAACAAATTCCTACTTGCATTCCAGATTGGCCCCCAGGGTGTACTATATTTATCCCTGCACAGGCACAAGGCTACGCCAAACTTCCATGCCAACAATTTAATATGCATGTTCAAGAAATTCTGTAACCACATGGGACTAGCAAGTGCACTTCGATAGTAGTGAACCATCCAGGGCCGTAGTTTGGCAAAAATTGTAGGGGAGCAAAAAATCTGAAGCATCACCAGGAGGGGTGCTGTAAGCTTTTCCCCAAGCAATTTGAGCCATAAAATAAGCAAATGGAGCTGATTCTGATATGGATTATTCAACTGTTTGTAAGCCACTGAATTTAGCTTTCTAGGGGAGGCAGTGCCTTCCTACCTCCCCTAAAACTACAGGCCTAGTAGTGGACCATCGAGGTGTCAGACTCTTAACACACTCTCTATTGTGCTCTCAGATAATGTAATTATAGTTCAAGCTGGCAACTTGATGAGCCTTTCACTGGCTCTGACATTTAACTCCTTGAGATTGTGTTGTTGTGTACTTAAAGTGTGTCTCCAAGATATAAGTTTTGCGTCACAGTGCGACCTCATGTCACACTCCATCTTATAAAATTGGGGTTGATTGTCATGTACTTCTTGATCCACCACTTAGCGTTGGAAATGATGCTGGGATGGGGTTGGGTGGCTCATACATGATTAGTTATACAACGCCAGTCAGAGGGCTGTGATATACTGCCAAAAGTATACAGTTATGCAAAGTTTTGTGTCGAGAGTGGTTGACATTTTCTACCCTTTCAATAATTTGCAAATTAGCAGTTCTATCCCTATGTCAATTAGGTTCATCTCTGCAGTCCACAGTGGTGATTGAATTGCTACGGGCATAAAATAAGGTTATACAGTAATGGTAACAGATAAAAATTTCCATTTTTAACCTGTAATGAAATACCAGCATCTAAATAGCAGTAAACTGAACATTGAAGTCAGTGATAGCCATCATTTTTCCGGTCATGTGTCTTTTGTTTCAGAGTTTTATACACCTGCTGTGGTTTTGTTATTTTATTCATCCTAACCATAACACAGCCATATTAAAACACTAGCTACATGATAAGAATCTATTACCCTGTTACTCCTCGCTATCACCTACTAAATATCTCAAGTTGCACTAAATTTCTGAAAACTACAGTTAGTAGTTTGATCAATATCATTCATAAAGGCAGAAAAATAATTCCATTCCAATATCACATCAAAAGGCACATACATCAGATAGCCAAGCTGAAAGCATTAATATCATTCTCTATCCTTTCATAGCCCTAACCACAATTTGTAATTGATCACAACACATTGATGTTTGTGATTTACAGTGTCTTGTGTTGTTCTGTTTAGCTGCGAAAATATTAATTGTGTCTTTCCCTTGTTTTCTGTTTGCTCATAATAAAATTATTCCCTAGGGCTAGGCAAAAAACTTATATTTCAGCCAATTTGGTGGTGTGACTTGATGAACCCTGAAATTGACTGCTCTTCACGCATCGAGGCTGGTATAGCTGAAAACCAGAAAAGAAAAGCGCTTTGAAAAAGAATTAAAAACGTAACCCTAGTTAACATTTCAATTTTGGGACAAGATAGCTGGCCAGTCAGACTTATTATGAATTTGCTTGTCATGTTTGGCTAGTTATCCATTTTGTAAATATACTGTACCCACCTTAGTATGCCATTATTTGGTGTGAGACTTGTCAGCTCAAATTATTTGCTGTCTAGTGTGGCTAATTAGCCAAAATTTCAAATATATCATATAATATTTGGTATCATTGCTTTTGGTAAGCCATTGTTTGGCGTGAAAGTTTTTGGTTTGAATTATTTGCTGTCTAGTGAAAATTATCTGCAATATGTAAATATTAGGGAAGTGGCAACTGACTGAAAGGTGAAATATAAACATTGCTTATTGTGGTTTTTATATGTTTTGCTAATGATTAGTTCACACTATTGTGATCAGAGTTGCACCTGTGCTCATGTGAGGAATTGTAGACTATACTGATAGAATTTCATAGCCCAAGCGATGAAGCAATATTATGGTACATGCATGTAGTAGAGGGCTATGGAAAACTATGGAATTTGAATATGAATTTTATTGCTAAGATGAATTAAAATCTTCAACTTCTTGACAATACATGTTTTCTGTTACGTTATGTTTATGTTACAAATATAGTAACTGACTGAGCAAAATGACTGGCAGTACAATCGAAATGACCAATGTGTGTTGGCCTCTGAGCCGGCCCTCACAAGTAGACCCTTATGTGATGAGTCTACTTGTGTGGGCCGGGCAGGCGCATAGTCCCTGATTGGACTTTTAGTAGATCGCTGATAAATATAGAAATTCACTAGATATAGCTCAGAGTATAGAGACTGGTGAAATTATTGCACTAACTATCTGTTATTGCTATGCTCTCAATTCTTTGTTTTGATGTTATTATGCCTTCATTTGATAAACAATTAGCCAGTGTAAAATCCAATTAACTGGACAGTTTGGCAACAGTTGAACTTCTCAGCTCAGCTTCCGAATAATGGGATCAAACCGGTCTAATTTACAAAGTTAGTCCAAGGCTAGGTTTTGTCCTAGGTTCACCCCTCGGGATTCTTTTGCAAAGTATGCTTAGTCTGTCCAAGGAGTTAGAGACTCTAACAACTATCTAACTATTTGGTCTGTCTCAAAAAGAGATGATATTATCCTTCAGATCACTTTGAATTGTTTAATGATGCTTCTACACTGCTGTCTGAGCTGTGCTCTGATCCACAAAGTTGATACTTTATAATAATATAGGTCCTTACCATATTATGATTAATACGATTGGTCCTTACCTGGTCTAGTGGGCCTGGACTTATAGTCTACTGCATTGCACTGATGAGTTGACACGCCACTAGGCCTATTGCTAACACATTGTAGGTGAAATAACTGCGGGGGGGGGGGGGAGAGCGTCGGACGGGCAAGAGTCTAGGGGCTCACAGTTAAATCACCATGGACCACACCATCTCACGAGGTGTCACTCAGAACTCAGATGGTGTGCACGGATGTTTTTTGCGACTGCTGCTTTCAGTTTTATGATTGACTATCCACATCTAGACTCAGTATGTGACACGTATTGACGTTCACCATTGAAAACTTATGTAAGATGAGAAGGTAAAATGTTTCCCTTTTGGACCGTAAATTCACACCCCAGAATTGTTGCCAGCATTATCTTACAAATACTCTGTTTGTTTCAGCTTCTTTAGTGAATGGTGAAGTACCTCAGTTCAAAGAGTTTGACTTCACCGTGGTTCCTAGTGATACTGTTGTGAAAGGTGGGAGGAAGGCTGAGCTCCCCTGTACTGCTACATATGATTCCGGTGCGCCCTCAGTCTACTCTTGGACCAGAAATGGAGAGATATTACACATATGGAGTGGGATGAACAAGTAAGCAATCTTACCTCCTTTTCAAGCGTTTGCTGTACCTTCTAGATTTGTAACTTGAACTATAATCCACTTATCAAAATTTTATTTGATGAAATCTCTTATAAACGCTGAACAGTTTCCGATGTGACACTAAGGTTAGAAAACTTGAAGAGTTTATACAGGTACCCATATTAATACATAACCATTGCTTCATCGTTTTCATATGAAGAGCCAAGAAAGTTTGATCAATAGATATTCAACTCATCCAGAATTTCGAACCTGTTCACTTTGTATTCTATTGTAACCTTGAACATATGATTCATGCTTGCTACTTCTACTATAAAAAGTAAGGATGATGATGGTACCATGATGCCAATCGATGAGTTATTATATACTATATTTATATTGTTTTCATAGTATATAATAACTCTTCATATGGGTCTAACCAATAAACATTAGAATATGGTAGAGTGGATGTGACCACGAGCTTGAATGGGTGAAGTATCACATAGTTATGAAAAACATGATAGAGATAGACCATAAGAAACTTATGGAGCCAAAGGTCGAAAAGAGAGGAATCATCCCATGATTACAAGGATTGGATCCAGAAATGAGATCACAAACTAGTAAATCAGATGATCTTGTCGCTGAGATAGGCTTATTAGTCATCTTCAATGATAAAATCTTCCTTTCGCCTATGAGTCGATAAGTCACATTGTTCGTTGGAGTTATTACAGCTATCTGTTTTGGGAGAACACTCCCTCTGCTGGTTTTCACTAACAGCTATTATGATGCTGACCAGTGCCAAACTCAATTTGTGAGATAATTGAAACAACCGCTTATCATGTCAATGTTTTGCTCTACTTTTAGACTGATGCCTAGCAATGGATCCATCATATTCCTGTCTGTATCAGAAGGGGCGCCCTCCCCAGACCCAGGAAACTACCGATGTGTAGCTGAGGCAACTGTGGATGAAACTGTTTATAGGATTGCTACACCAGAGGCTACATTAAGGATTGCCTGTGAGTGCTTCTTCTTTCAATTTCACAATTTTATTGGATGGTGATTGTAGGGGGTATGAGAGAATATGTGTTTAGTTTTCTTGCTGAGGTGTGTTCCCAAAGTATTATAGCACCGGTAAGAGCACATTAAGACTTTATTTGCTGTATCAGTCTTATAATAGATTACCCAAGATTAACATAGACTTAATACATAGGGGTGGCTTCACGGGCATGCCATGAGGAGGTTGTACTAGAGAAGGTCTTGAAACAGCGCTAACTCATGGTTTCCAGCTGAAGACATGTATGTTGTGTAGTGGTATGTGCACTACCTGTATGTTGTATCCGTAGACTTAATAATTATTTTTAAGTCTATGGTTGTATATTACATATATTAGGTCAATATAGACTACAAGGCCTATCCTAGAATGATAATAATTTTTTTTTATTATGAAACAATATCCTATGAGTCAGAAAATGGTAGTCTGCCACATCCCACCGATTTTCCTATTATGCCTAATGGGCATATAATATGCTTATAGTCAGGATTCACAGGAATTTAAATTCAATGGACAGGAAAGTAAAAATATTGTAAAACTGATCATTTGGGTCAGTTTTTGGCTTCCAAAACAATCACCGCTCCACCTGATAATGACTGTAATCGTGCATTTATCATAATCAAGTTACCCAAATTGCTCAGTGCAACATTCCCGATTCATTTCGCAATAGTCAAAATTTTGGGTTTGGATACTTAGAATAGATATTAGACACCTATAGCCATGGGCAAAGGAAGGTAGGTCAAAAACTAAAGCTATATAAGCTTCCAGACTACCCAGACAAGTCCAGGGTTCCACCCAGAGAAACTGTAATTTGGCATAATCACTGACATGCGCGTCAAAGTCTCGTGATGCTCTCAAACAATTTTACTCCTAAATTTAAGAAAATTGAATAAGATTAAAACTTTTTTCTAGAAGTCATTGAATATCACTGGCATGCTATTTGAGTGAGTAGTTGAAATGCCTGTTTGACCTCCCAAAAACAATCTTCCGAAGGAAAAGATCCTAGTTCTGATCCATGTGATGGTCACAGAAAATGAAGTTTCCGCATAATGTACAATGCACTTTGCTAATGTACAATGCCAGTGGGCAATTTCTCTTAGAACCTGTTTGTTGATTGTTGTAGACAAAGGAAGTTTTGAGATGGAACCTACTGATCATAGCCTGAGGATAGGTGACACTGCCATGTTTGAATGTAAAACACAAAGCTTGCCTGCAGCTTCATACACTTGGACTAGGAATAATAGAGCACTGACTGCATCTCAACGCTTTAAAATTCACGGTAGGCCTAGCAGGATTTTGTGTTGGGGTCGTACTGGACCATATATATATAATCTTAGTAGGTTACAACTTTCTACAACAATAAAAATGGGTACTAACATAAAATGGGTTCCACATTCAAATGCAGCCACCATTCAGTGTGTGTAAGCAACTCCTCCTATGTTAACTGATTTATTTAGCTTAATTATGTGACAAGGAGAGAATGTACTTGCCTCTTCCCCTTGATCTAAGGCCTCTAAATATCCCAAATAACTGGTAAGTGAAAGAGCTGATGGGAGAACAAATCTCTGATCACTTCAAACTACAGACACTATCCCTGATCAAAGCTTAAATCTATGTTTTCCAGTATGATTGCTGTTTTCATCATCTGTCCATAATACCTTCAGCAGGTAAAGTACTTAGGGGTAATTAATATAAAGTGAGTCATTGGATTTCAACACCCACTCGCAATTTATATCTAAGTCCATCAGAATATTTGATGCTGACAACTGTCGGCATCAATCTCTGCAGCTGTTTTCACATGAAATTCTAGGACTATAGAAGTGATCTTGTGTTACAGAATATTATACTGGTATTATGTATCAGTTTGTTGTTTCAATAAAAAAATTACCCTGGCGCTGACAAGGTTTAATGGAACAATTTGTTGAGTGATCTAATAGCTGTCAGTAAAACAATCATGCAGTCTAACTTTGAGAAGCCATTACATGATGATTATCAGTGGCGCCCTAGCAATGACCTTGGTTGGTCATAATATGATTGGTCTGGCCCCATTTTAACCTGACACAGCCAACCTGATACTATTGATCTTCAGTCAGAGACCATACAGCTCGTTCCATCAGGTTTGGAAAAGCCTTATCCTGGCACCAGGGTGTAAGCTTGCTTTCAGAGAAATAATTTCTCACTACAATGTGAGCTTGATAAAGTTCAAAGCTCACAATTTGGATGGTTTTTCCATCTTTTGGCACCTATATTCCTAAATTAAAGCAGGGAGATGGTGAATTCTCCCTGATAAAAGCTAAGAAATATTAATGTTTGCATTCATTTTCATATTTTTTGGTACAGGAAGCGGAGAAATGTTGGAAATTGGATCGCTAGAATCTTCTGATGCCGGATCCTATCAATGCAGAGCCACAAACTCTGCTGGAATATTGAACAGCCGTACAGCTACCCTGAGTGTCTCCCAGTTCACAGGTCAGTATCTGAAACCATCATCCTAAAAACTGATCATCCAATTTTATCAGCCCTAATCGATCACAGTTACCAGTCCATTTGATCTTGCCACAAAGTTATCAGTGATCATTTATGGGTTCTCAGGTCATATTTGGTGTTCCTTGCGCTCACAGAGCTCAAAGTTGACTTTGGTAAAGTTCAGAGTTTGGTTTGTGGAATATGAGTTTGGGAGAATCAATGATCATTGGTAGAATATAGCTGAGTAGATCCGATAATTTGATGACTGTGACTGTGACTGTGATCATGAAAGAAGCTATGTCTATGGTAGTTATGGTCATCTTCTTGGTTACTTCCCAGCAGTATTGTATAAAAAAAGATGAGGTTGAGATAGATTGTATTGATCGGATGACAGACACCATTGCTTAGGTCCCATGCTCATCACAATTTCTGCACTAATGGATAAAGGCAAAGTAGCCTGTGTTATGCAATCCTCCCACAACAAGAGTTAGAGTCTGCATATTAGAGAATGGTATTGGCAATTTCTAATCTCAATATCCTCACAGGAGCCCTTATTTTCCTTAGACCACTGAAAGAAAAAAATCAATTTCAAAATTCAAAATCTGTCGACGCTACTACCACAAAGGTGACTCAATAGTCAAACAAACAAATAAACAAGCAAAAAGTTTGTTGGATGATCTCAGATGACAAAATAAGCTCTCTAATAAGTTCTATTTATGAGAGACAGGAAACATGAAAATTCTTTGTCACTCTCTTGATGAAAGAGGCCTAATAACAACTTTATAAAGATGATATCTGAGTCAACTCTGTCAATCAAACAATGGAAAGCCAAGTTAATTACTACTTATAGCCAGACACAAAGGCAGGTAATTAGCCTACCCTCGTAGAACACCTGTACCTAAATATGCCACATTACTAGTGATCACACATTAGATAATGACTAGATTAGCCTGAAGGTAAAAGCTATGACCAGGCTTTTAATGTCACTTCTGGCCAATGACCTCGATTCGTGGCAGTGTCCTCAATTCCTATTGGCTGAAACTGTGATAAACTGCCTCCAGTGAAGAACTGATGATTTTGACATGAAACAATGATAATTGAATTTTTGTTGAAGTTTGTTATATTATTGTATTTTAAGGTCTAAATGTTGTCTAGTGTTGATAGTTGCAACTCTTGACAACTATTTGAAGTGCTTGTTCTTCCATCTGCCCAATTTATACAATTATTAGCTCCGAATATCAATAATAACTTATATGGAGTAGCTGAGTACTATAGAAGCTTGGTGTCGTTGCTATAAGGAGTGAAAGGAGGGCCTTGTATTGACAGATAATAGTGGCAAAAGTGTGCAAAAAAGGGAAAACTAGTAACTATTTAAACATGTAGACCAATTGTGTTTGGATTCTGTCGTGGTAACTAGTAACAGTTGAGATATTGAAAGTCCAGTACATCGAATGAAGAAAACATTGAACATTTGAAGTAAGAAGGCTCTAAGTATTTATATTGGAATCTGCTTTGGGCGGGCCTTGAGCGCATGCCTTTGTGTGTGGCCTTTGTGAAAGAATTATTAATATGCGTATATGAAGATTATCACCAGATTTGTTGCTTTGATACCTTATGTACTATTAAATAGTGCACCAGACCCAGTAAATCATTTCAGGGCACCTATCTATGTAACAATCATAATCTATCTACAGTAACATCTCACCTCACTAATTTGCCTCATCATTGTATCATTAAATGTGGCTTATTTGTGCTGACTCTCATTAGCTAGCTAAGTGCTGGGTGGTACGCCATGAAAGCAGCAATAACAAAAGGTGATTTAGTTTGTGGTAGCCTGAGTGCACTAGCTGTTTGTTAGGGGATCCGCTATGGCCCCTTAACTAAAGAGCTTGGTTACTTGGGCCTTAGACTAAATTAGTGCATTACCTATATGCTAGGGGATCCTCTACCGCCCCTTTACAAAACAGCTTGGTTGCTTGGGCCTTGGACTGATGTAGGTTTATAAACCTGCCATCAAAAGGCAGCCATAATCATAGAATAAAGTGGTGGGGGAAACTCATTAGGGTAATGGATACGTAATTCCGGAGTTGATTGACTGCAGAGTAACATGTTAGTGGTTATTGTAACATCGATATTGACTCCACCAAAACCCCAAAATGAGATAAAAAAGTACCTCAGTAAACTCCATGTTTTGATTGGCTTATTCAGCTGCCCTGCCCTAGATTGACCTTTACATAGATTATTTTTCTATTCAAAAGTTAATATTTGGATCACAATATTGATGATGATTATTGCCATCTCTGTTGATTCCTATGGAATAAACAAAGCTGCAAAATATAAGTTTTTTTCATAAATAATCTGTTTCCCATCCAAAGTTTCCCATGAAGGGCTGCAATCCAGCTTTCATGACAAAGATCAAAGTCGGAGAATTCCTCACCATCCTAGTGGAAATCTTTATCAGAATAAACAGATCAGTAAAATGTTTTGTTCTCAACCTGTTCCGCACCCAAAGTTTGCCTGGCAAGCTGCAAGCCAGATTTCATAGTTGTTAGTATTTTAAGCTGTGCTGAGATAGCTGGTAGTACCATTTCATTGTAGTGGTTGAATATGAAATGCTACTACCAGCTATCCCGGCATCTGCTCCAACGCAATGAATTTCATTCCATATATATTACATATTTATTCTGGTAGTATTAATAAGTCCAGGGGCTTTTGTCCAGAAAACCAAGATAAAAATGCTAAATGAGAAAATTATAAAAGTTTTTGTGAACTACTAGGACACACAAGGGTATACAAATTCGGAGAATACAGGTCAAAGAGGTTATTGCAATTGGAATTTTACTACTTAATGGAGAAATATAACAATGCGTTCTATGTTCATTTCAGTGAATGATGCCAGCTCACCACAGTTTCTGGTTCGACCTTCCAGTGTCTCTGCTCAGATTGGGAGATCGGTTACTCTGTACTGTGGTATACATGGACGGGATCCTGATGGTGTACTTCCTACACTGTCATGGTTACGGCAGGGCAGCTACATCAATACACAAAGGTAACAATTTATCTTTGGAGGGTCATAGTCTGAGCTCTCAGCTCCGGAAGTAGTTCAAACGCTCAAACTGTGTTGGGATAAATTGGAGTGGCATTTCATTAACAACCAGAAAGTGGTTGATAGTGAAATGCTACTACTAGCTATCCCGAAACAGTTTAATCGCTTGAAATACTTCCGCAAGTCTTGCACACGGCCAGGGAGAGAGCTTCATGTAACCAACCATAGTACGCGAAGTCACTGTGATATATCTTTAATGCTGGCAGAAATTTGAATCGCTGGCATATTGCACCAACTATATTCATGCCAAGAACATCGGATGCAGTTGAAACACTGAAAATTTGTAGAGCAAATCTTTTTTGGTTCCCTTTCTTGTCCTATCCCTCATACATTGTGCCATTGACGGTCACCCATGCTTAGTTTCCTCCAAACTTGATCAATTTGTTGAAACTCTTTAATCTTCATAAATGACATTCTGTGGTGATGACTAACTGTGTTTAATAAATGTCAGACCACAGATTTCTGGACTTTTAACCAAATGTCAATCATTGATCGGTTTGAAGATCAAACAAATGAAAATTGAAAAAATTATGTGTCAGGCAGCGCTTTGATTGACTCATAACTCATTGTGGTGAGAGCGGACTATGATCACCTTGTGCTGGTGACTATCGCCTGATGTGCTGTCTCGCTAATTCAGAGGACAAGTTTGTGATTTTGGAATATTCAAGCATAGATGATATCATCTAAAAATCTCTATACATCTACGATGATAGCGACAGGAAAGTGATGCAGGGAGGGATTTTATTTTACATTTTGTCTTAGAAGAGCAGATTAACTCGATAGGGATGGATAGCTAGTAAGGTTGGTTAGCAAGCTTGCTATTCATTACCAAGTTATTTGTGCCACATGAGCTGGGGCTTTGCCGCCCGGAAGCACTTCATGATTGCTAAAGCATATCCGAGCCAGCCTCCAAAGGCTTAGATATAATACGTGGAATTGTAAGATTCTGTATGCGACACCCCAAGCCTCCATACATACCCCACATATGTTGTACTTGAGTGAAATAAGCTATTCATATTTGATCACAGGAGCGGAGGACATTTTGAGTTGCTCGGACAAGGATCTCTAAAGATAAACAACATAACTAAAGCTGACGAAGGGAAATACACATGTAGGGGAGCGAACTCCATGGATACGGCTGATACTGAGGTGTCCCTATCTGTGCTGAGTAAGTCTTTTTTTTTCTCTGTTAGAGACGTTTCTGTTGGAAAAGTGTGACATAATCTATCCCACAATGCAACATTATTATGGGGTTCTAAGTAGAGATGCAGTCGCATCTCTAAATGCTACGCTTGAACTGGTAATTCCAGATAAACTGAGTTACGAGTTGAGTTGACAAAACTTTCTCTCATCACAATCACGCCACATGTTATGTATGAGAACGTAACTGTTGTCATGTCGGTAGGATTACGAAACCAATGGTAAAAACCAAGGCCTAGATGGGTCTTATTAAATGTATGCTTAACTTTGGTAATGATGTTGCTTTTGCCTAGCTGAGCAAAGTTTAATTTTATTTTAACTTGCAACATAATCATTCAATTTGACAGCTGAGAACTGTGGCTTTGTTTACCTAGTTACTCAAGCTAAATATTGTTGCCTGATCGTCTTGCAAACCTGTAACTTTTCCAAAACTACACAGCAGCTGTAGGACTATATCATATGAGTTTTTGTTCTAAACATGTATGTCTATATTTTTTCAGTTCCTCCGTATTTTGTTACAAAGCCGTCCAATATTTATGGACATGTAAATGAAGATGCTGAATTGAAGTGTGATATAAGAGGCTATCCTGAACCCACTATATACTGGCTCAAGGTGAGAATATACTGTAGTTTATATCATTATGTTTTGGGTCATTCCATAGGCCTAAGGTGCCTTGTCACGTATTCTTACTGCAGACATGGTCCGTACACTAAAAAAGCTAGACAGAAAGGGTGTCATCACATGACTTCTGTCAGGAGAGTGGTCCCATGACTTGTGTCATACTATGTATATTCAGAACACATTATGTTATGACTAAGCTTAAATTGATCAGATTTTTTTTCCTCGGTTTGTGATATGATGGATAAAATTTGGAACTATTATACACCGGCTCCTATATTATTCAGGATAGTTATTAGTCCTTGAAAATCTCTGCACTCTTAACAAAGTATTGCTCCTGAATTTTTGCTTACAGAAAAAAAATCTATATTTTCAAATGCGCATGCAAAAATATAGATATTTTCAAGTATTGGATCGAGTCGAAACAAATAGATGCAGTCATGTATTTCTTTATAATATTTTACAGAATTCTTATCTGTTGGAGCCGAGTCAGTACTTTCAGTTTGTCGGAGGCAATGTTAGAATACAGGGCCTTATGAGCTCAGACTCAGGATATTTCCAATGTATTGGTGAAAACGCTGTAGGGAAGGTGTATGGTACAGCCCAACTTATTGTATTGGATGAAGGTAATCCGCTATTCTCAGTCTATGCAGGAAGTTCTGTATCCTGGTCTATGCTTAGTGATATTTTATATGTTAGTTAGGATTTGCTCTCTCCTTGATGTTGAGCTGACAACTCCAAATTAGCTTAATAATTCTTAGGATCTATTACTGAAGGGAGTTGTCTCAAAATCCCTGGGGGGTCTGTCAATTAAAATGAGCGATACTATACTAAATCAAATTATCACTAACTTGGTCTTCAGATAAGACTCCAAATGGATAAAGTTCCATCAATGAGTGAGGGATTTCTGAACGAGACCCTGGCCGGTGTCACACACATACTTTGAGTGAGTGATCAGGTTGCGGCTGCGACTGTTTTTAATTGAAGGACCCCATCGGATTTCTCAAATCACTGTTAGATAACTACCTATATTTATATTAGAATAGTCCCTTCGTCTGCATATGATTGTGATGTTAATCCTAAATCATACAACAGGGAGAAGAACTAAGGAAGATGGTAAATTTTATTCCTGGTTTATCAATTCTTTGTTGGTTTGTTTGATATTTTGCACATCCTTTCCATCTTAAAATATAGTTTGGGTGCTGAAACTTTGGTCAAGGTTGCAGTTAGTAGCACTCCTTTATCAACCTGCTAAAACAGGATGGAGTGCCACTAGCAGCTATCTAATGCGTTGGCTCTGATTAGCTCCCAAATCCAACCGATCAGAGCCAACACATTAAATTACCTTGACTTAAGTCCAGGATCTTTAACTTCTCATTTAGAAGATAGTGTGACACTAAACCAAACAAAAAAAATTAGTCAAAAGCGGAAGCGTTTTGGCTCAAATACTGGCAGGCTTTTACCTGCTTGCCAGGATAGCCTGCTGTTGAACTTTAAATTCATCAAACTTGCTTTGATATCCTTGTATTTCTTGAAGTATGATTGTTTTGGTACAAACTGCCATGATGACACGCAGTGGACCAGTTTGATGATGCCAATATTTACCTACAACTATTTGTACTAGGGTTCATTGCACAGATTGATATTACCTACCAATTCCTTCAATGGTATCTGGCATCCCACAATGCAGTACTCAGGGATTTTAAGGATGATATCTTGGAATCCCATGATACTGTAGCATTGTGAGAATGTTGCTTAAAAGCCCTGTTGCTGTAATAATATGCCAAACATCTTTACCCATCTTCTTACCTTCTCAATGCAGCCAAGACCATATGAGATTTTCAAGACTCAATGATCTCGTTTGGTCTTGGCTATTTGTTTCCCTGTGTTCTTAGTTTGTTATTCATCAGTGAGCAGTCGTTTACCCATTGAGTGTAACAACAATAATATTCCATTCTTCATTGCTACACATTCAAACTAAGCCTGCATTTTTACTATCATCGGCCAAACAGAACCAACACGAGCCTTGTTGTGGTGGGGGGAAGTGGGGACACAAAAAAGCTCGTCTAGACAGCCTAAACCAACGCATTCATTACATAGAAATGGGCCTACTGAGCGATAGAAGCTGCTTGCTCCTTGACATTGGGAAGGTAACTCACGCACTCTTAGTTATTCACTTATGAAAATAATAGTTGCCCAACCTTCAATTATTGTTGCAGATGTTGAGATTACCCCTCAGATTCAGTCAGTCCTGACATCGACTAACTCGTCAGCTCTGCCTCCCTCTCCTACTAACATATCAGCAGGTCTGGTCAGTCACACTTATGTGTCTCTAGCCTGGACCTCCGCTGCGACTAACATAGCTGTTACTGGATATACTGTACAGACTATATCTCTAACCGACCAATCAGCAGACAGCAGGTTTGTCTTTTGAAGCTTGGTTTATCAAAAGCTAAGCTGATTTTGCTTCAAACAATTCCTTTCGAAGAAATGTAGCATCCGGTGTCACAGTTGTCACATGAATTTCAATCCGATATTATCAGCTGATAATGACTCCACTTCCCCCTAAAATAGTCTCGATAGTATTCAGATATTTTCCTAAAAGATGTTCCATGCACTAATGCTCCCGAATAGGGAATATCACAAATGTGGTTATAGTGTTAGTATCTGCGCTGTAATACACAAGGGCATGACATGTAACAAGTTAGCGAGAAGGATCATGCTATATTCCAAATTTGAACAAAGTAGAACCCTGGCTCTTGTTATTTGTCATAATGAGATAATATACTATGTGTATTCATGGGAGATCCTTCAGGCACATGTTGTATACAATGCCTCAGATGTTGAGTAGTTTTCACCACTATTTTTTATTTTTGTAGAACCCGATCAGCTAACACTACCTCAACAGATTACACCATTCAGGGCCTACAACCTAATACGGATTATCTGTTCCAGTTGTGGTCATACAACAGAAATGGCCGCTCAGAACAACCAAAAGTATGCTTTCTTTTCTGTTATTCATAAACTCATTTCTTTATTTTTGATTGAAATTTTGATGGGAAGGTAACAGAAGTTACTGCTTGCGCATTCTTTTCCTTAACTTCATTTGCATCCAGGAGGGTCTTTCACTAAAAACAGCCAAAATTGCAATCTGATCGCTCACTCATTGATGGAACTATATACACTCCTAGTGAGCAATTTGGGAACAAATTTGTCAAATTGAGAGGCCAAGTGAGCGATAGTTTTGAGCAGTGTGATAATGATAATTCTTATCGAAAGACCCCCCAGGTGCCCTCATTTGAGGAATGCGTCATGGCTCTGCTTTTGCCAATAAGTTGTCATGTGATTCATGATCACCACTACTCATTTCAATGCGCTTCCTTTGGGACTATAACTCCATATATGTCAGTCATATTTATTACTTCGATGATTCTGTGTGTTCTGACTGATCGCTCACAAGGCCACCATTCCTTATCTTGTAGGAGTTGAGAGTTCGCACACTAGCC
Source organism: Membranipora membranacea (assembly GCA_914767715.1). Classification (NCBI taxonomy): domain Eukaryota; kingdom Metazoa; phylum Bryozoa; class Gymnolaemata; order Cheilostomatida; family Membraniporidae; genus Membranipora; species Membranipora membranacea. The sequence goes on along the minus strand of OU612072.1, from coordinate 12,125,469 downwards.
GAAGCTGCAGTCCCGAGTCCTGTCAGAGATTTAGAAGCTACTGTTATCAGTGATGAGAGCATTGAAGTCACATGGAATATACCCATAGTGTCTAATGGAGAAATACTCGAGTACAGGTAAAGAAATCTAATTATCTAAGTATATTGGATGGGCATATTGCATATACCCACCCCTAATTGTTAGAATTGAACTTGGGTCAACATATCGAATTCCTTGTGTTGGTACTCATGCCTTTTTTTTTCTTAAACGTTTATTGACAAGCAGTCTACATCATTAAAATAATGTACTTCCGAGTGTGTCCAAACAAAACAATAATAAACAAAAGAAGAAATATGGAAATTGAAGACTAAGAATGAAAAGAAATAAGTCTTAGACATGATATGAATAAATGCTAAGGAATTAATTCACTCTCTATCGAACAGACATATACATGTAATCGTATATATACATGTATTCGTATATCACATGATCAGTGTGGCTGTGGGGAAGTCGTCCATATGGGTCAATGTGTCTGAGTGGGGGTTTAGTTTTATTGCTGTACTTGGAACATTTATATTTTGAATGGTTATTTCCAAGAATGTATTTGACAGAAACTATGGTGCACTAAATAAAGTCAGATGTTGGTGAAACCAGTCCTGGTTGATTTTTTCTACCAGGTCTTCTAAGCTTGAGCCCCCTGCTGATAGCTGCACTTTTAAAGTGTTTATCATTATTACATATAAAGACTTTCAAAACAGCTAGTCTTACTGTAGAATTTAGAATATTATTAAAATTCATGACATTTCTTTACCCGATCAATTGAATGTAGCGCATAAACATAGAAATAATTGTAATAAGATAATAAATTGTTGTCATTTAGTCAATGATGAAGCAAGAGTCTTTTCTGTTACAGAATATACTATTATTCAACTGACCAATCACGAGAGATGAATCTCACATCGACTAGCATGTCTGCAGTAATAGACGACCTCCGACCTTATACAGAGTATCATATCCGCGCTGTAGCTTATAACGATAACGGTCAGGGAATGCCTGGTGATGAGAAAACTGTATCTACTTTCTCTGCTAGTAAGTGCAGTAACTGATAGAAGATGTACTTACTTCTTGGGGACTGTACAGGATGAAATTTCTATGGGATTTCAAGTTTTTCTAATGTGTTAATTAAGAATTCGCTACACATTAGATTTTGGCAAATTTGCTCAAGGAATAATTTGAAAATATCACTACAACTTAAATGCGTTCAACAGATATTGGCCAGTTTGCATAATAAAAACCTGTAAAGGATAGGTCATTGAGTGGATGGATTTCCAGCTGTTGTGAAGGATTTCCGAATTCACCAAGAATACAGATGTTGCCCTATAAAAAAGTTTAAAATGATTCTAATAGTTTACAGGGATGTTCAATGTAACATTTGCTTTGATGGGATGCAATATAGTGCTATTCCAAATGCATATTCTTACCTTGTCCTAAAATACCTTAAATTAGCTTAAATATGTATAGCAATATGATGCATCTTAGTATTGCACATCTTATTGTGTGTTTTTAGAGCCAAGTAGTCCACCAGTTGATGTCTCAGCTGAAGTCACAGGCACTAACTCGATCTTACTGAGATGGTCACCCCCACCCTCCGACTCTATCAATGGACAGCTCACAGGCTACAAAATAAGATATAAAGCTAAGGACAGGTATGGACAACTTCTTATTCATCCATATTTTAACTTGAAAACGCCATGAGGACACAACTTTATCACTTAATGCTTGTTTCATTCTGCATTATTAGAGCCGTCTTGTTTCTTTATTGCATATTTTCAAAACTTTGATTTCTCTTACTTTTAATTCAAATTTGAATGTTTCTTTTATTTATGATGTCGACATTCACAATTTCATTTTATTTCAGTAACGCAGTTCGGTAGGTGACCTTTTTTTTCTTGCTGACACTTCACGTCATTATTAGTATTATATGGTATAGTTCATGTTCTAATTCTAAGTTCATAACACAACTTGTGCGTATTAAGTGTTGTCATAAAAACGTGTTCATAGTTTGGCAGGTTCTTCACTTTTTTATCACCTCATTTCTGTCTTTGTAATTATGTACGTCGATGAAGAGAACATTCTTTGTATTGAGAAATAGTTGGTTAATAATTCATCCATACCATGCTTGTATGGGATCTTATCTTGTTAGTCAAAGTGGATTTAATTAATTTAGCCAAATTTTAATTATATCCCTAACGGTAAGGTACTCAAAATAACTTTGACCGTGAGACCATTCCAAACAATTTTATATTCCAAGAAGTTTCACTCCTTCATAAATTTGTGCTCATCGGTTTCTGAATAGCCCGAAGATTACTAAATGAGCCTTATCATCAAAATATACAGAGTTGAGTGAGCACAAATTTTACAACTATTTGAAAGGCCAACCTTCATACGTAGAGCTCAAGAGAAATATAAAGTTAATATCAAAGGAGGCTTACTTTATCTCATCCCATATTATTTACAAATAATTAACCAAACAACACTGAAATGTATATTCTGGTTTTTTTAAAAACTCATCACACAGCTTGGGTACTTCAAGCTCAGTGTTTCAATTTCATGAAAGAAACAACACTTTATCTGACATTCCAGAACAGATGTTGTCATAGTCTCATTTACTTCCCCATTAAACTGTGCATAATGCCAAAATGTTTAATTGTATCCTGTTTTGAAATGACGAAATAAAATTCTCTATATCCTTTGCCACAAAGTTCAAAGACACTCATTTAAATGATTATAATTATCTTCTCTTGTCATTTAGTAGGCACAATTGTGATTGTCTTCTCTTGTTGTTTAGTTTTGCTCGACCATACAGTCACACCACCGACGCAGATGCTCGTACGTATGAGATCACCGCTCTGGAGTCGGGTACTGTATACATGTTCAGAGTAGGAGCTGTGAATATTAACGGCTCAGAGATGTCACCTTGGGTAGAGGCCTCTACATACAGTGCAGAATTAGATGGTAAGTGGACTCAAGCAGAAGCGTTTTACCAGTTACCAGAGAAAAGGGCTACCCTACAGGATGCTCATTTTCATTTAATTTTTAATTCCAAAAAAAGTGATTCAGGAAATTGTGCTACAGAATCTAACTTAAATCCATGAATGTTTTCATCATGTATGGTATTTTAGATTGTACAGCATCATTAGAGAAAAGTTTTGTTAGATTTAGCGATGAAGTTAATGGTAGAAATTACAATAGATAGTCATTACCACTTTGAGTTCGCTGCCCCGTGCGATGTTTTATAGAATCCTGAAAATTCAAGCTAAGCGTAGAATTTTATTTTGCCATTTCAATAGTACCAGAGCCATTATTTGTTGATGAGTTGAGTTATAAGCCAGGTAAGTTATTGAGTTACGCCTGATGATGCTTTTTTTTTTCTTCTAGATATTACTGATTATACCAAGATTTTTGCATCGCTTTAATTTTATGAATAGAAATATTTTAACCCGACCATACAGTAGAGTGCCTTTATCAGGCTTTGAATAGTGCTAACTACTGCAACAAATTAATATTCCAGCAATACAAAGTGAACCCCTGCGATATTAAAGGCTACCCAAATATCAATGCATATTATAGTCAGGCAGTTACTTATGATAAATCTGTCAGAATTACATGGTAAAAAAATTGACTTTGGGTAGTCTTTGATCTTAATTTGTCACCATTCCTAAGTTGATAGGGATATCAGACAGTTGGAGCTTATACATTACGACTAATAAGATATCCCAGGAAAACAAAGATGTTTGCACAGTGGAAGAATAGCCAATGTATCATATATGATTGTCTGTTGGATGAGAAAAAGAGCCAATGCCATGTCAAAGAGAGCCTATTGAGATATAATGCAAGTGAAACTGCATATATAACACTCACTATAATATATAGGTACTTTCTGGTAAGTACTATCTGTCCTGGTATTGGCTCTTTCCACCCACCAGCCAATCAGAGCCAACGCATTGGCTATTGAAGACCTGCCCTGTTAAATATAATACATACAGCGAATTGTTTTCTGTATACTTGATAGAGTCTCGCCCTCCTGGTAAGCCACGACGTCTGATACTGGAGCCGCTGAGTCGGGAGATAATAGTGAGCTGGATACCTGCTAATGAGACGATACTCACACGAGGGTACCGGCTCGGGTACGGTACAGTCATCCCAGAGGAGAAGTTTATAGACATAGAACCTGACAAAAGATTCGCCTCTCTACTCAAACTTAGTAAGTGATCCTGGTTGTTTGATAATGTATGAAACATAGGCTGCTGTAGATACTCTACTGTAAACGGTGTGATTATGCTGGTTTCATGTTTTACAGTATGACTATCATACCAGAATGCGGACAATGTTTTTTGGACCACGATAACTGGACCTTTGTCCTAAATGAAATCGGGGACTGTAAAGTCCTGGTTCAAACTACCCAAACTACCATCATGCAACAAAGAGACTTAGGTCTGACAAAAATACTGCCTGAGTATCTGCTGGAGCAAACAATTATATTCATTAAATGACCCATAGAACTCCAAGGCACCACAAGAGCTTGCCTTTCATGCTGTTATGGCATCACAATATTTCGGTCCGTTTAAAGTGTGAAGTTTTTCGTGATCACGACCCAGATGTTTTGCACTATATATTAACTTATTCTCATATTTCAGGGCCTATTACTAACTATGTAGTACAGCTGGTAGCATATAACCGAGCAGGACCGAGTGAGGCGATACTTCAGCAGGTCTTCACCACTCAGGAGACTATAGAAGAGGATACTCACGTTCTCATGCCTCCCCTTGAAGTCAAAGCTATGGTAAGTCAATGTGTAAATACCTCACACTGATCACGTGATATACTATCGCATCTATATCTCTGATCTATCGAGAGTGAACTACTTCACTTAGCATGAGTACCATCGCAAGGAATTTGGTGCGAGGACTGTAGTTCAACTTTTCTAATTAGGAGAGGGTACATGTTAGGTACTCGTACTAATTTGACTCTCACATCAGAGATACACATGATCATAATGAAGTCTCGATGTCATTGTCATGTCATACCCTTGAGGAGTAAATAGATGTCTGAGTTTTATCGAGTCAGTTTAGGGAGACTTAAAATTAGCTAGAACCAGTTCTTACTAGCTAAGGTTTATAGGGCATAGGGATGTTGTGTAAACTTAAGCTACCCACTAATTTCACTATTTGAAGCTTTTGGATAATGGAAAACTTCCCTCTTGTGAAAAATTTACTCATTTAGAGTTAATGAGACTATTATTCTTTTTCTTTACAATTTAAAAAAAAAGTGATTGCGCAAGAAGCAGGTTTTTGGTGTGCTGAGTGAAGCTCTCCATATTTTCATGTATTCTGTTTATATTTGAATGAGCGATCACTCTATAACAGGGTACTTTGTTTGTTTACAGGTGATATCATCGACCTCAGCATTAGTCACATGGTACGACAGCAAGCTTGGCCGTAATCAAATCAACAGTGATGGAAGAATATACACTGTCAAATACAACGCACTGTCAGGTAATGACAAATATGTCTGAATTATTCATACAACGATTGTTTCCTGCCAAACATTTGCGCTATTAGTCTGTGTAAAAAGCTGTCCGGGCACTTGAGGCAACTCATTTTATAAATCCATATTGATATCTTTTTACTTTCCCTGACTAAATTGGTCATCTACAATCTTCCAGCAATGAAGTGTGTTGTTAACATTATCCTGTGTTGAGAAGAGAAGACAGGCTCGGGTTTACATCACATTATGATATGAGTATGTGGATCCATTTGATATATGCATGAGATGCTTCTGATATATGTTTGCGGTATCTTTGATAAAATTATCAGATACATGTTTTTATATGAATGATATATGATTGATATATGTTTGATTTATGTATGATATATGTATAATATATGTAAGATATATGTTTGTATATGCGTTTGGTTTATGTCTGGTATCTGTTTGATATACGTTTGATATATATTACAGGTACTTCACACAGACGCACACAGTACGCTAACACCTCAGAGCTGATAGTCAGACTGGATAATCTCAGACCTTACACAGAGTATGAGTTCTCTGTCATGTTAACTAAGGGAACTAAATCTAGTCAATACTCACTCAGCATCAGAAATACTACTCAAGAAGGAGGTAAGTTTCGACAGATTATCTTGAGTGCAAGTATGCACACTGACATCGAGGATACACTATTAACATGTGTATCTCTGAGCATTAGAGTCAATTTAGTGTCAATACCCAACATATACCCACTCCTAATTAATCAAATTTACCTTGGGGCATCAAACCAAATTTCTTCTGATGGTAAGTGAATTAATTCACTCTCTATCGATCAGAGATATACATGCACTAGTATACCATGTGATCAGTATGTCAAGTATGGTATAGCCATGCTGGGTTCATTAGTCATTTATGGAATAAATATAATACTTTCTTTGATTGGAAACAATGTCTTCATCTATCAGACAGACTAGTTTCCCTATTTATAGTTGCTGTCAAGATATTGATGTCTCAATGCCCCTGGAATTTAAACTTGCTTGACCGGCAGTCGATGGATTGTAATGGCATATTTTGCTATTGACAGCCTCAAAAGGGAAGTTTTTTAGCTTTTTGAACTCGTCAACAAAATCACCATTGTCAACCCCTGACTATCAACCAATGCATGCCGCGTCGCATATTCAACTAGCCCAAGTCAGATTGAGTCACAAATTCAACAGTTCAAGTCGTTTATTGGATTCCAGTCTAAATATCATTTATCATGTTATCATCCTCTTGATATAATTTTATAGCCCCAGGTACGTCACCAGAAGACATGACAATCACAGAGTCTCACTCTAGAGATGATTACCTGTATATTAGCTGGCAGCCTCCCTCTCAGCCTAATGGTAGGATTGTCTCTTATCAGATCTACTCTAATACAGATAGGAGTAAACCGCTCAACCGCTGGGCACAGGATGGTAAGATATTAATCCTACAAAACTTTATAAGTACTGGGAGAAAAATGTCTACTGGATGAACATTCTTATGGGATTTTAAAGTTTGGATGCACTTCATTCATTCCAGCTTATCATGATAAAATCGTTTAAAATTTTCAATGACAGCTTAGTTCTCTGATGTAAATTTGCTAAATATATTTATCGGTCAGACTGCTGACTTTTATAATATGACTGTTTTCGTGTTGTACGATATGTTTAATCTTTATCAGTCTTTTTCTACTGGCCTCAGCAGTAGTGTCACTGGCTGCCACAGGTTAACTTTACCTCGCCACATACACCTTACCGATTCAACTAATCTGCTCCATTCCCTAAATGTTCTATAGCTCTGCTTCATACCACATGGCATCAACATCATCCATTCCAAAACACGGGCGTTCAGATGAGAAATCATATGATGAGGCCACACTAATGCACTACAATACAATCAGAGAACCACAATCACTAATTTGATGGATTGTATTAATTAATTTATTCAGGTATAGCGGGACACACACTGAACCATGAGTTTGGTCCAGTGACACATGATACTCAGTACTACTTTACTATAACAGCTAATACAAGCAGAGGACAATCACCTGCAGCTGATATCATAGCTGTACAGACTGCTTCAGGTATACATAATGTACACAAAATATCTACCATATACACCATATATATCATATACAAAGCATGCATTCACAATATACCGTGTATATATACAATATACGTACATACACAATATACTCTGTGGACACCATATACCATGTATGCGTCATATACCATTTATACCCCATATACCATGCGTACACCATTTAACACGTATGTGTATACACCATATATGCATCATAAATACACAAACATGCACGCCACGGATACCCCATGTGTATCATGTACACACGCTATATACACACACACCATGTGTACATAATAAATGCACTTGTAAACCCATTATATACCCTTTTTCAAGTCTTGAAGGTTATCTTATTGCTAGCACTCAGCTCCCTTATGACTAAGTGTCTTGGTGATCACATGTGATGATTTGATTCATAATGATCACCTGTCTGTTGATAATTGACAGCGAATGGTGAGGGCGGCTGGGGACTTGGTAGAGAGACTGATGGTAAGACCAGACACTCCCCAGCAGGTGGAGATACGTTTGATCCAGCCACCGGTCATACAGGAGGAGCAGGTAGGTGTTTAGATTCCCATTCAAATTTTATCTATCTTAAAGTCCCACTTAAACTTCAACTTGATGTGCCATCTGAACCCTACTTAATGTTCAACCTAAATTCCAGTGTACGATGCAGTGTTTATAGACCTAATGATACACGCTGAACACGGATACGATCCGATCTTACGTTCATCTAGCCTATATTGATGGTGAAGTATCTACATGAAATTGATATACCTTACTGCGTGTGGGAGAGCATTAATGCGCAGTTCTGCCTAACCTTGCAGCTGATAGTTTTGTTTTTGAAAGCTTAGCATTGACTTTCAATCGATAAAATAAACCATAAATGGTAAAACTTTCCACGTTGGGAAATCTGCCGAACTCTTGCTATTGATGAGTAGAGTTATCCTCAAATATTTAATGCAAAAGTCAAGCACAGGATCATACCGTCCCTCCTACCCTTCCTAATCAAATTAAGGCTAGGTATCGGAAGTAATCTACCAAACATTGTCATATATTTTTATAGAGTCAGCACCGTACTAATGAACTAGCTTATTTTCCAGGTGTTATTCTGGGTGTTCCCTCCGACGAGCCAGTAACAGATGTGCCTTTCATGCAGTCACCTAACCTACTCTGGATAATAATAGCCTGTGTGGCAGGATTCACACTCATAGCCATAGTAGTGTTCTTAGCTGTACTCTGTAACCGCCGCAAACACGCAGCTGAAAAGAGTAACGGAGCTGGAACACAGGCTAACGGTGGCAGAGCAGGAGGAGGCAACAAACAAGAGAACTTGTGGGTGGACGCTGAGAGAGTAAGTCAAATTTTTTTTTTCTCCGAAGTGCATCGGTGCGGTTTTCTTTATATATTATATTATGGTGAGTGGACCTTAGTGCAACCTTTGTCTGGGATTCTGACAAGGAGATCAATCAAACAAACTGATGGAGGCTCTTATGCAAGATCAATTAATGGAAAACATCTCAGTATTTAAAGGACAATCATATGGTGACTACTGGTCTTCACCTCATATGAGAATTACATTATCTTTCATGCTCGTTACTGTTTTGAATGTCTTCTGTACTCAACTCAAATGTAAAATATACATCCAAATAATCTGTGAATGTAGATGAATAACCTCTGCAGGAAAATTATTGGTAAACAAGAAACCGCTTCACGATGTTATTTTTTTCCCGCTCCTGCTGATGCTCGCCCCATTGATGTTGTTGATCTTGTTTGTTCATTTATTTCTTGTGTAAGAGTCGCCACGATAAGGTCCCACACCGCTTGAGTCACATGCCTAATAATGTCAGGACTATAAAGGACTGGGGTTGTACTGTGAGCATAGGCATTTAAAATGAAATAATCTTTCATGGCAAGGATAGGGCCTGAAATGTACGAGATAAAAGATTTATTTGCTTCAATGATGTCAGTTCTGGCAAAATCAGTGCCCTAGTTTGGATGGCAGGGCAGATTAAGGCAGTCGGAGACAGTTCATTTCCTTATGCTGATGTTATGCATGAGAACCACTTGATCTGTCAGTAATCTTTCATTAAAGTTGATTGAACATGCTGGTTAAAGGGGAGGAAGGCCCTCCAGAACAATGCACTATTTCTGACAGAATTCTTGATCATAAAATGTAACATATGTGATGTTATATTTTCCGCAGCACGAGTTGACGGGTGTACCACGGCTCACCAGCAGAGGGCACAGCCTTGACCCAGAGACAGATAACGAGACTGATGAGATGACATCCATGTTACAGTCAAACTTCGACGTATCTGCCAGTATGGCTGGGGATCTACCTTATAATACTGGTGAAGACGGGCGTTACTCTAGTGTCAATAGGGGGCGTCCTGTCATCATAGCCTCAAATCCTCACCGAGAAGGTATGAAGAGATGTGTCAAATAAAGATTTCTTTAGAGACTATTTTGGGCCCGTTTTTTATACGGAGGGTTTTATTATACTGTAGGGGAGTCAATATTAGCGAGAGTTTAGTGAGCTATTTAAGCTTTCACTAGGGTTTTTGGTAGCGTGAGTCAGAGTAGATATAAAGCAAAGAGGATGAGTAAATATATGCTCGCCATAGATGTCATTATTTCAAGCCTGTACGAAATGACCAAATTTTCCTCCTGCGAGTACTTAACAAACATAAATCCACATATCACGCACAATGTAGGCGTTTATGACCAGTGGAAGTTGTCAAAAATCACAGTTTTAACATTTCTCTATTTAAAAATGTATCAAAATATAAACTACTTCTGCGTTTACAGGTATGCCACGTGCGGCCGTACCGCCGATGACAGCTGACCCATCTCGACCCCTGTATCCTCGTACACAGTTCGCTGCCGGAGGTCAGTACGGCAGCACGCCCAGAGTACATGTAGGAGATACCTCACAACCCAGCTCAGGTGAGTCTCCTTAGAGCCGGCCAGCTAAACTAACCATATCAAAACCTCAGGATTTAGGGCAGTGGGAATATTTTGTAGGAAATGTGGATTTAAGACCTCAGTAGTGGGGGTCTACCAACACCAAAATTTTTTGTCAATCTAATGTAATGTAAATGACACCAGATTAAAAATCAAAACCATGGCTACGTCAACCAATATATGCTGAGAAACCAGCAGCTAGCTCGCACATGAAGCTTCCGCTATTGTTTTGCATCTGTCCTGTTCAACAAATAGTTTTGTGAGAAATGAACTTCTTTAAATTTATTTGATTTGCTGATCATGTTTTGTTAGACACATCTTCAATGTTAAGTGAGAGAATGGGGTTCAGTTACCACGCCCCACCTCTAAGCCTATACGCTCGAGGCCTTAGTCCAAAAGACTTCCGCCGAGGCATGGCTAATAACAGCCCAGCTCACAAAAGTAAAGTATCGCCTGTTTACAAAATTTCGGCGTGGACCATCTATCTCTCTATAGACCTCTGTTTTGAACACTTTTCGGATGAAATTAGATAGGTGTATTTTCTCATCTCCAGAATGTTACACTCGGCCTATGCACCTACTTGCCCACATTTTACACAATAGAAATCTGCACTGCTCTCACTTTCGATTGATGGCATGCTTTGAGTCTATGATTATGTTTTGAACCCATGGTCTGTGAAAACTTTTGCATGCAAAATTTTCTATCTCTGACAAACTTGTTTTCTTTGTCAGTCACTCAATCTGCATGCAATGGTTTCGACAGAACAAACTGAACAACTTGAAGTCACTTTCTGAACCCTTTACTCATTCCACTCAAATATTCAGTATCAGTTTTTACTCATTCCATTCAAATATTTCAGTATCTGTTTTTCTGGCCCACTTCGATTGTTACCCCATGATAAGTCGTTGGTGGTGATGTTATTTGCTGTATGTATTTGTCCTTTAATTCACTTCACTGAGAGTTCAGATTTGGACCTTCAATGTTTCCGTTACTAATTATGTATAATCCACTTGTTCAGGAAAAACCTATCAAAGGTTTGCTTACAGCAGCCAATTGGAAGTGCTGAAACATTGGTTGAGTTGCTACTGGTGGCATTCCATTATCAGCCACTGTCCAATCAAATATTATTGAGCTGCGGTTGATAATGGAATGCCAATACCAGAAAACAGTCAGGGTCTGAGCACTTAAACTAACTGATTGGAGATGTATGGTTGTTAAAAATGCCTGACTAGTCAAAAACTGAACTCTCTTATTTTGTGTACTTATTATTTGATTATTGTCTGTCTTGTGACTGCATGAGCTCACGCTGTATGATTGTAGAGTATTACCATCATGCTCACTCACATCACAGTAAGGGTGGTACGCCCCACTCCCCTCACCACCACGCCTCTACACCAGGCATACCTGGGGCTATAATAGGAGGGTCAACATCCCCTGCTCACAGTGTGGCTAACTCTGCCACCAGGGGGAGCTATCATAAACCTCCTACACCTACAAGTCATGTGCCACCTCATATTGGTAAGGAATAATAAGCAATTGGAGCATTTAAAATGCTCCAATTTGGTTTATTTAAATTTTGAAAAATTTAAACAAGTTCGGCCGTTAGGCTACAATCCCTTTGACATTGTGAGAACATGGTATTTTCCCCACTGTATATTGTTTTGTGATTTTGTTGGGGTTTGTAAGTTGTGTTAACTTGTCTCTGTACCCTCATGTGCTCACACTCTTTTTAAAGGAGCAGGTTTAGCTCAAATTATGACATCAGAGATCTATGATAGTCGATTTAAGCGTGACGCTCAATACGTTTGTAGTTTTTGTAGGAATCTTTTTGCAGAAAATGTGTTTGCTCAAAGCTGCTTCTAAATAATTGCCTGCGTGATGCTTCTATTGCTCCTTTTATTTCAATTTTTCAATTGTAAACATCAGTGGGCTAGGGGCAGACCGCTATTGTGAATGAGGACAGTAGACAGTGCAAGTTAGGTCTTTAATTCAAACCAAGTAAACTGGGAGTGTGTCTCTCATCTCCTTTTATCTCCACAGGTTATTTGATGGGCCGCTGTGACTTTTTAGTTTATTCACAAAGCATAAATCATGTGCCGTTGGCTCTTGGTGTTGCAACCCAGCTCGGTCCAAGTTGAGAAAAAAGATATCGACGATAATTTCTTTCATTTTGTGCATAGTTATGAAATGATATTTATAAAGATCCCTATAAAAGGTTGTAGTACTATACATTTATGGTTACACCTTAGACTTATGGTCGCTTAGTTGCAGTTTATTTTACTAGTATTATATAGTCTATTAGTACTAGTTTGTTTACTATTCAGCGTGACTCATGTATTCTTCTTTTTTCTTCAGTTAAGCCGCAGCCAACCAGTGCATTCAAAGTGCCAAATCAGATGACAAGCTCTGGGTACCATCCCTCAGGTAGTCCAACCCACCAATCAGCAGCAATGGGCGGGGCTAACACATCTATGGGCGGAGCTAACACAGAGTTTAATATCCCCACTATAAGCGGAGGAGTTGAGTCGCCCAGTGCAGTAAGAGCTGCCTCGTTACGGAGACCCGGCAGACAAACATCACAGTCACCTACCTCTAATCATATGAACAATCTATCAGCCAGCAGGGAGGACCTCAAAAATAGCATGGTATGTCAATGAATATTTGTGATAGGTCGAAATAGGCAAAATCACCTGACACGTGCCATGGAAAATCAATACTCAATAATCAATACACAGTTGAGATCTACATGTGTATGGGATTTAACATTGATTATTAGTTATAAATTTTCTTTCCACAGCACATGTCCGCTTTTGCCCATTAAATGAAACATTCTGAGGCATAATTGATAGGCTTGAGCATGTAGGTAGTTTCGTGCCTGACCAGGGTTATATTCAGTTAAAAACTGTCAAAATCGCTATCTGATTGTTCTCTGCTGAGACGAGGAAGACAATTGCCAGAGGTTGCATCACCAAATTGCTCGATGTTCAATTTAAAGTACACTTTGGGACCAAATATTTTCGATGACCTTGAAAAATTTTGATGTGAAGATTTGACTCGAGTCCATCTCAAAGTTCTCAGACTTCATTGTGGCTAAAAATTATAAAGACGCACTTCACAATCTACTCAGTTCAGACTTTTGATGCTATCCTGTCCCTACCAGCCTCACCTGCAATCATATATAGTTATCTTCCATTAGTACTTTTAGAGACAAGCGCCTTCTCTTGTATTGTATCTTACGTGCACTTAAAATGATCTTAATTTACTTATGTTTTAGATGACTCAGAGCACAGAACAGCTAAGCGCCGAGATGGCACATCTAGACTGTATCATGCAGGACCTCAATGCAATCAAGACTGACTTTGAAATGGCCTAAGTGGCAGAATTTAAGGGTTGAGTCTCAAATGACAACTCAAGTCAACAACTTGATGACTAAAAAACTGAGACTCATAGTCATCAAAGATTCGCTTTGTGTCTCAACATGTTCATTGCACACCTAAGTTAAGTCTTAAGTCACAACTCGAGTCAACAACTTGATGACTTGGGAACTTGGATTGACAGTCATTATAGATATGCTTTGTGTCACAAAACTTTTAACTTGTTTAGCCATAGAGGTGTTATTACATAATGTTACAGTCACAGTATTATGATTGGTAAGGTTAAAGTGATATCAAAACCTGCCATTGCAAGTCTGTCAATGAGTATTTTACGCTTTATTTATTAATGTACGATTTTAGTAATATCCTATAACAGTTGGTATTAGCTAGAATCTTCTACAAAGCACAGACCTGCTCAAATTGAAATTATTAACTTTGCATAATCTACTGTTTACAATCGTTTTAGCAATCTATTTCCACCTAGGAATACAGAGACTATTTTAAGCTCCTTGAACTGTAATTATTTATGTTTTAATGTTAACTTTTTACAAGTAACCTTTGATATTAAAATTTTTACCATAGTTCTCTGTTGTCTTTGCTGTAATCGTCTAGTCAAGTTTAACTCACTATAATCTTCAAACAGTAAAAGCTCAACCAAAGTTTTATTCCAAGATTTCTTAACCCTCTTTAAATAATTTTTATGAATTTTGACTGCTGGCTTTTTTCAAAAGTTGAGTCAGCTAATGTGATAGCAATAATGTCAGTGTTGAATTCGGATATCTGTTTTCCAATTACCCCAAAAAAATACATAATACCTAAACTTATTATGTCTCCTTCCCATTTGCTGATTTGCTGAAATAAACACTTTTGTACTTGGATCATATGTGTATGTACATGTCACTGGAATGGCAGAGTAATGTTATATAAACGGCCATCGTCTAACTTGACTAAGATGGCTGCCAAATACATCTGTGCAAGGAGTTGTCTCTTAAGCATCAAAGTGTGCACAACTCGAAGCTACAAGATAATTATCATCCTCATACTGACCTTTGATGATCATCAGATATTGCGTACTGTTAGATGAAGGGAAAATGTTGTTATGGGGGAACCCAACAATGCGACAATGCCAACATATGTTTGGGTTGATATGAGTTGTATAAATGAACAACATTTTTTTGATCACGGATAATTTTGCAAAATGTTTGTAAGGAAGTCCGCCACTTTTTTCTGATGCAAACTTCTACCCTGGCCATTTTGTTCAATACAAAGATACAGCCCTGCGAGTTTGTATAGCATGCTTAGATGCAGCGGTTAAAAATATTAGGGTGATTGTCGATTGCTCATTGAAAATAGCGTTCAGTAATAGAGCACTATTTTTACCTGATCAACCATATTAGTTCTAAATCAAGTGTACTGAATTTTCATAATTCACACATAAACTTAATGCAATGGTGAATTCTGTCAAGATTGGTCACACAACACACTGCAATTTTACGATTCTGATCATTTCTCAACTCTGGATTTCAACATCGACGAGTGAGTGTAGACAGTTTCTATTTATTTTATGAAATTTAATTTAAAAAGTACACAAGTTAAACTGATAAGGACAGCCATTCGATATTACGTATCAGACTATTGCTCTGTTGTTTGCTTGGCAGCCTTCCAATGTGTTGGGTCACATATCTGGTTGAAGAAATGACAGTGTCATACTTAATCCACATAGTGTTGTACTGTTTTTCTTAAGTTTAAATGGAATTGCTTGAGATACGCAGACAATGTCACAGCCCTGAAACGTTTGAAACAATTTCTTCGTTATTTATTATCTTTTCTTGCCTTATGATGGGTGAGAGGGGGGGGGGGGTGAGAGAATTGGTATGATACTCTAGACCTCTCCAGAGACCAGTGATTGATACCGATGTTAAAAGGATGATTATGTTCCATCAGTAGAGTTATCTGCGTTGTTGTGAGTTGTTTGAGCATATGTGAGTTGTAAGAATTGTTGGTTGAAGTTGATCTCAGATTGATGTTTATGGGTAGGGAGAAGCCAGGGTGAATTCCTCCAGCCAAGAAAGGGACCCCTCGCTTGATACAATATGATAACTTGCACTATCAAAATCCGTTGTCCTTGACCTTGGCAGAACAAGCCACTCAGGGTTGATATGCTAAATATCCTTCTGGTTTGCTTCTTAGGCAGTCAACAACAGATGTTGAAAATAATCTTATTAATATAATAACCATGAGTTGCTTTTAAAAATTATTTGGCTTATTTTGTTGAAACAAAACACACCAGTTGACTTAACATAGGGCAGTTATATAACTAATTGACTAATTTGTTGTTGAATAAAATAATTCTATTAAATGCACAACTTTATGCTCAATTGAATTTTCAATCTGATAACATAAAAATTGTGCCTAAGAATTTACAATAATTTTATAAGCACTATATTTTCATATCTAAGCTGACTTCACCCTGAATCGTAATGCAAAAATTTAAGAGAGTAGTTTCCCAGCATATCACATTGAGGAGAATCATAGCTATAGCTTGAACATGAGTGTGGTATGATAAGCATCACAATGCACTGGCCATTGTACATTTTAGATGCAGCTGCAGATTTTTCAAATTTGATAAGACACTGGTAACTCTTCTCTTCATGGTGTTATTTTCAATAAAGGTAGAGTCTTACCACACTAGGTTTTGTCTTTTGTTTTTTATTGTATTGTTTGTTGAAGCTATATGTCAACTGATTGCGAATTGTTCCTAAATTGCTTGTAAAACATTGCTGTAAATTCTGAAATGAATTTAAGTGGAAATGAAAATGTGACAACTGTTTATGATTTTGGTTTCGATGCGAATGATCATAGTTTGTATTTTCAACATCTGGCCTTAGCTTGACGACTTATTTTGCAACATAGACTCGTATTCAGTAACAGTCTAACCTCAGCCTACATGCGGCTGGGAGCTCAGGTGTTAGTGGAGTGCAGTGAGGTCAAACTTGTGTCCTTCTCAGCTTCCATCTATAATCCACATACTGTTTTCTTTTCCTAATGCAAAGCTTCTTTGTGGTCATATGTGATAAAGAGATTCCAAGCAGGTAACACTCAAATTTCAATCGCTCTAGCCTGTTCTACACGATTTATAATTGGGCATCAGGTCTTGTACAAGCATACATTGTACCAATGAACTTCCTCATTGATTGAGCATTGTCTTTCTTTTATAAAGGCTCTCACATGGCGATCAGAGTACTAATATTGACAGTGCATCATGGGTAATCGCGAAAGTAGAACAACTTCTGAATGTTTACCTGGAAAGACCAATGAGGAGCATTTACACAACGTTGGACACAGAGGAATTCCTACTGATGTTCATAATCAGGGCGGACGCGACATTCCATCTAATGGTTGTCATCGGGAAGGACAACATGAAACGCCTAATGAAGCCATCGATCATACAGAAAGCAGTGAGAGTCAGATAGAAGATAATACTGAGACGGTACACAGTGATGCCGATGGTGATGGACCAAACAGTGACATTCAAGGTTGGGTTGTGCTTTTTTCTCTTCACAGTTTCGTTGCAATCTAAAGTTTCGCACATACTTGCATGCTCCCTCTCTTGGTAACCCCTTGGCAGTCCCTAAGAAGATGGTTAACCTGCAACCACTTTAGTCACATTAGTTCGGGGGCGGTCATTGCAAAATGTGGCTAGAAATGAAACTCAATTTGGGAAATTGAGTGGATAGGGTTCAACAGTTAGTTCATGTAGAGTTTTTCATGCTGATCATAACATAATTGTACCTTACATAATGTTGCACAATGTGAGGGTCGATACAAAGTCACCATGAAACAATCAGATCCATAAGGAACTCCGAAGCCAGCTATTCAGGCAACGAAACTGAAAAAGTAGTCTTGCTTTAATGATGGTTATTTATAGGCAACAGTTTCAGGCCCATGAAGCCTTCAAACACATTAGTTCTGACATGCTCTTTCAGACTTTGGATGTCTTAAAACTATTTATTTTTCTGATCACTTTCCCTTAGTTTTGGCGATTCGTAACATATTATCATTTTGGTCGGATTGAAAAACTCTTCCGAAAAAAACTGTCAAATCCTATCCACCCGATTTAGTAAATTGAAGTGAAAGATAGGAGGAGGCTGCCACCAGACTTCATAACTTGTGTCTGCATCCAATTATCATTAAAGGGCAACCAAGGTTTCAAACAACTTCTCATTGATGGCCATTGATTATTAGCAGATTGCACCTTCTGCATGGGGAAAAAGACAAAATATAATTCGGATGATTATTCAGCCAGAATTCTTGTGAAACATATCTTCCATCAGGTACTCAAACTCAGCTAAAAGAGAATACCACATAGCAGTTTCCTGTTCCTGTTCCTGTTATTATTTAGCCTGTGCTCTATAATTATTACAGCAAAGTCTTGGAACCTCCCCTAAGCTGAAGTGTTACCCAGCTTAGAGTCAGCAACTACTTTGAGTTTTGCATCGCGTAATGCACAAAGCTGATGCTGCCCAGCACATTATTTGCTACCCATTGATGCATTGCTGCGAAACCTTGGTTGCCCTTTAACATAATTACATCGGCAACACACTGTCTTGACCTATGAAGTGGTAACTGCTGTCCATCTCGCTGGTTAACATCCAAGACAATTTTTGAAAAGATTTCTGGTCTAGTAATTATGCCAAACAGTCAGGTGTAGGCCTTACATGAGAGGAGGGCTGCTCAATTAAATGTGCCGGTTTGTTGGCTTCTGCAGGCTTTTTCCTAAGCTCTAAATTCCAAATTTTGTACGGTCAAACCAAACAAAGCCAAAATGGCATCATAAAGAAGTTGTATATCCAGAGACAAAAGCTTGGGAATGTATTTTGTGCTGTTAAAGATGTTCAAGCGGGAGCTGGATGGATATGTTGTAGAATATTAATTATTGCCTGATTCATTTTTAGCATATGAAGTCTGGTATAGGCACGATGCCCAACCTGAGATTCGTTATATCCCCATGATGGGCGATGAGGATGTGCAAACTGAATTGATGACCTTGGATAAGTTCACAGAAACCACTAAGGACCTGAATATAACCCACATGCACATCGAAGGAAAAGTCCCACCCAGTCTAGAAGAGTTAGCTCCGAATCTTAAGCAGCTGAGGTTGAGAGATGTACCGCACCATGATCAGTTAGCGAGGTTAGTCGTGAAACACGTGAATACTCAGTGCTGATTCTAAGTTGAGCAAACATTATGGGTTCAGCTTAACCTGTGACCATTCGACTTCAGATTTCCTTTTCCTAATGGCAATTAGTATCATTTTAATTGCAGAATCTGCTCACTGAATGCTTTGAAGATGTTAGATTTATCAAACAATGAAAGTCTGCACACATTACCTGACTGCCTTGGTCAACTAACATCATTGGAAGTGCTGAACATGAGTGGGTGTCAACTGACCAAACTCCCAGAATGGTGAGCGGTCCCATCGCTAATATTTTTTATTTATTACTCTATCATCACGACCATATTATCCTACCTGAAACTAATTGAAATGTAACACTCTGAAAATAAAAAGTGTGAATGATAAGTTGTCTGCTCTTTGACATTAGCGGGATAACTTCCCAATATTTTGTTCACCCATTGTTGCACATGTCTTTTTGACATACTGTTTTGCAACTCTTAGTTAACCCAGACATTACTGCTGCTCCCTCCTTTCCCTGTCATTTATTTTGCGTGGCTAGCCTGAACTTACAGTTTCCTCTAACCTGTCTATCCAAGCTTTGTTCGGTGGGAGGTGGGGGGACCGAACAAAGCTTGTAAGACAGGCTATGTATCTTCCTGCCGTAACCTCTGTCTTCATCCGGGCACATGACTGGTTGTCAGAATTACTGGCTAGGCGACGTTCACTCACCCTTTTCTTTTCCATGATAAACCGTAAGCACTGGTTAATTTTGAAATTGATTGGTGATTTGTTATAGAGAACCTCTGTTAGATTGTATGCTGCGGGACACGGGCATACTCTAATCTGTCAATCCACCCTGAACTTTTTAAATAAGGAGCTTTTGATTTTAAATAACTAAAACTAATAACTAAATTGTCACTACAAAATAGACAAGCTTAGAAAACCAGGTTGTTTTTAGCAGATAACTCCATTCTCGACAGCTCAAATACATGAGTCAGGTGTTTCTGTAGCTCATTTTACTGGCTGATTGCAATGTGAGATCAGAAAAGGATCGGGAGATGCAACAAGAGAATGAACAATAGGGTTATTGAGCGTTTTTTGAACGGGGGGGGGGGGAGTGTCTGACAACAGGCAAAAGAGGGCTAGTTTAGAGTAAACCTGATTCTACTGTCATTGTTTTCTGGTCATTTCAATATTTAAATATTACAATATGAAGGATAGCATATTGAGCAGTGGAAAGTTTACAATTCTTCATCTTTTTTTTTACAGTATACGCCTACTGACAGTCTTGAAGGAACTATATTTGTCTCAAAACTGTCTGCATTCATTACCTGCCTGGATTGGGGAACTTCAATCACTGAAGTTGTTGTACATAGTTACTTGCCAGCTAACTGAACTACCAGAGAGGTAAGCACTTCCCTGAACAACAAATTGAGCCTGCCAATATGCTGCATGACAATTTTTTTTTTTTATTATTGCATAGAATCATAACAATCCTTTCATTTTTCGTATACCATATTGTTTGTAAATTGAAATGGTGTGGATTCTACAGCTATTCACACTAAACTTTTGGTGCCCCTGAGAATTCAAGAGGTAGGGCCATGTCAGGACAAATGTGAGGCAATCTGGTTTGTTTGTGCCAAAATGCAGGACGGGTTGTAATATGTCGAAATAATTTCACATAACTGACTTTCTTGTCCGAGATGAAACTGTGTTTAAGAAGATTTTGAATGGTAAAATAATCAAAACTTCAAGTGACAAGTATTATCTGGATTGAGAAATTGTGATATCTGAATGAGTACAATCTAACATTTGAATTCTTAGACAGCATTTCTTTTATTTCTTATAAATTGAGCAGTCTTGGGCAGTTGGTCAAACTCGAATCGCTGACTGCCAGCTGGAATAATGTCACAGCACTACCTAGTAGCATCACGCGGCTTGTCCAACTCAAATATCTTGACATCAGCAATAACCAATCACTCACTTCGCTACCAGAAAGCTTTACACAGCTTGCCCAGCTCGAATCACTGGATATTAGTAACAATAAGAAACTCACATCAATACCTAAAACCATTGGACAACTCACCTAACTCGAAGTTCTTGATATCAGCAATAACATATCACTCACATCAATTCCTAAAAGCCTGCATGTCGTTGGCAAACTTGTTAGACTTAACTGTAACGGTTGTGTAGCCCTTTCATCTCCTCCACTAACGATTTGCAATCAGGGAATAACTGCTGTCAAGAAGTACCTAAGCAAGCAACCGAAAGATCAAGACAGTGAATCCAAACTCATCCCTGTGATGGTGATAGGGAAAAGTAAAGCCGGAAAAATAAGTTTGGTTCGCAGTGTTCAAGAAGGACAACGTGTCCTGACAAAACAATCAGCTGCTATCAGCAATCGGGATCAAGCGACCCAAGTGTTTGATGTCATCGAGGCTGAGACAGATTCTAGCTCAAGACTGATCTTTCTTATTCATGGAGGACACGAGATGAACCACTTTGCATATAAATTCCAAGCGCTCTCAGTACCGTTGATAGTCATAAACATTGCAGAGTTTGATAATTTAGCAAGAGCTAGTGGGTTGGACATTGCCTGTCAGGATCTATGTATCAAATTCTTATCTCATCTATATCTATCACACCCACAGGCCGGTAGACCAGTATTAGTAGTCACTCATGGTGACTTACTTACTGAGCGACGCACAGATCAAAGAAAAGAGCAGCTCTTAGCAACCATCGAAAAGCTGCGTCTCAATATGATTCAAACAGAAAAGGCTGTTGCTCCAGATAGCCCATTCTTTTCTATGGTTTCTTTCTGTGACACTTCCAAACCCCTGATAAGCGAAACGCTGGTGCTCTCTGATAAATCTGACACGAAAGATATAGAACTTCTAAAGTTCACCTTATGTAAATTGGGCTCTAATCTAACAGCTGAAGCACCAGGCAAATGTTATGAGGTTCTCCAGTATCTTTCAGCTCAGACGGATATACCATTTATTAGGTTATCTGATGTTTTGCGATACTTCCCCGACGAAAAGGTTTCTGTGCAGTATTTAAAGGAATCGGGTCGAATTGTATGGCTCCACAACATAGACAAACTGAGTGACTATGTGTTCCACCAGCCTTGGGTTCTTGCCTATCTCATCAAAGTGCTTTTTGATCATACGAAGGATCACTCATGGGATGTAGATTCTAAGTCAAAAGGAGTCATTGACGCTGCCCTGCTCCGAAATCTCCTCAATGTTGAGTCAGGCCTGCCTATCGATGTCAGTATAACAATATTGAAAGCATTTCACATTATCTGTGGGCCTATAACTACCAATGGGAGTGCTAAATTCATTATTCCGTACCTCAGCACTCAAAGTATAGCACTGCCAACCGATTACTCGAACCTCGTACCATTGAAAGTTGACCTGTATCACAACGGTCTATCGATACCAAACTACTTCTATAACGTCATGACAGCAAGTTTTATAGACACTCACATTAAACAGTTCTGCTCTGTTGAAGCTGGTATGAATGGGGCACTTGTACAAGAGGACGACGGAAAACTCCAGTATCTTTTCCATAACATAAGAAAGAGAAGAGTGTCGCTTATTTCTCTGACCCCAGCCAACAATGTCTGTGCCCCATGGATGAGTCAAAGAGATACTGTGATCAAGTTATCACATACTCTGGAATCTTTGTGGAAAGGAGCTCGATATGAACATGTCTTTTATTGTTCCAATTGCCTATTGTCACGACACGACACACCTATAACTCTCGTCAATTCTACATGGATCAACCCAACCAAACAATCATATGGCCGCTGTGAACACCACACACCTCATCCAGTGGAGAGATGCCTGTGTCCACTTTTGACAAATCACGCGAGAAGGATGTCTGCACCCAAACCTTTAGTCTATCCATGTGAGTTTCTGGATAACTTTTATTTCATTCGGTTCAGATTAAAGGTGTGACGCTACAATTTCTATCTAATTACATAAGGTGAAGTGTTAACTACCGAATATTCAGTGCTTTTTGTTTATATAGGAATGAAAACGCATTGTACTACATCAGGAGTTATTATGCGAATCAATTACATCAAGGCGACTGTGCTTTTTCTAGCCTACACCATGCTAAATCCATGAATTGTCATGTATTAGAAACAATCCAGAATGAAGGAGCATAAAACAATCCAGTACCTAAGTTGATCCTGAATACTGACAGGTTGATTAACGATATAATAACTTGTTGGAAAATTCCCTCATGTCTTGATTTAATTTTTCTGTACCTCCGCCACAACCGTAATCTCATCTTTGCTTAGCAACGTAATTTTCGCAAGATGAATGTTTTTAGACTTATCTTGTGAATGGATTTGTTTGGTGGATGGCCATAGTTTATTATTTGGCTCAGTATTGCTGTCATGTTAGTTCTTAAAGGTCTCCTAGCAGGGTTCCATACAAGACAAAACAGCAACACCATGCCGGGCAGGGGAGTCTTTCGCATACCTGTTCAAATTTTCATTGCATTTGAACAAGTAGGGGCCCCTTGGCAGCTGCTCAAATACACCAATGTCTCAGAAACTCAAAAACATTTCTCAGTTAATGAAGACTTTTGATGATGCGTGCTCTTTCATCATGATTTTATATACCATTCAAACTGGGTTCATATTGGCTAATAACTAAGCGTAAGTCATGTAACCTTTGGGGTATAATGGCTGGTTAAAATCAGATAAAATTTGATTTTTTCATGATCCAGAATAAGTTGGTGAGTTTGAAATGAGAATAGAGACATGTATGTTGAGGATTAAATCGACTGATATATTAAAAATACCATAGTTTAGTGGAAAATTCACTTGTTAATATGACAGTGTTGATAAGCCATAATGTCACATGACGTATACTTAGTAATTAGCCAATAGAAACTCAGTATGAATGGTATATATTTTCGTGAGGAAAGAACGCACATAATTTTTAGCCATCATCAACCAAGGAGTTGAAGACTTTAACTCCTTGCATCAACTGAGGGATGTTTTTGAGGCGGCTGATAGACAATGGTGTATTTGAGAAGCTGCAAAGGGGCTCCTGTTTGTTCAAATGCAATGAAAATTAGAACAGGTATGTAAAAGACTGTCCCGCACGACATGATGTTGCTGATTTGTCTTGAATGGAACCCTGCTAGGAGACCTTTAAATACTGTTGCATGTTGTGACTAACTAATACTCGTTAATTACAGATGTGCCAATGATCCCGAGAGCTCAGAACTCACAGGGAACATCGGGAGTTATGAAACGGGCACTATCCCAAAGTGATGCAGTACCACAAGTTGTAGGTGGATGTCACATTTCTGAAAACCATGTTGCGCCCATTGAAATTCAGATGACAGAAGTACAAGAGATTGTTGGTATAATGAGTGAAACGCAACCCCATATCGAGATGGAGCCACAAATTCCAGCTCAAAGCTGCATTTCTGCGAACCAGGTTTGGTTATGGACCCTGATTAATACTGTAAAGTTGATCATACCAAGTTACAATGTTGAGTCAGTATCGGTTATAATGGTTGAGTTTTGCTTTAAACTGATGTTGATGTGTCTGTATGCTTGTTACCAGAGTTTTCTTTTACAGATACTAAGGATTGGGAATTACCCCCTCTGCCCAAGTATGATGTAGCTGGGGATATCAGAGGCGGATTTTGGCCTTGCACAATTCACAGTAAACTCAATAATACAATGTACTTCACTGCTACATCATACCTGAGCAGAGAAGGCGATTTGTACTGCTACTAAACACAAATTAAATCAGCAAGAGTACTAGGCTGGCTGACTATAATCAAGAATCAACCCTGTTACTCCTTGCTATAATAACACTCTGGCCTTTGATACTTTTAAACGACATGTTTGGAGATTATCAAAAGCCCTGGTTTCTAAATTTTAGCAGGTATACCAGATGACAGAACCCCGAGGGCGAGCTTTGATCATTTCTAATCACTACAACAACACAAGAAGAGGTTCAGAGCATGATTATGACAATATCAAATGTATGCTGGATAAGGTTGGATTTGTAACCATAGGAAGCCACAGTAATTACACAGCAAAGGTAACTAAGCAGCACTCTTGTACCTTGACCTCTTATTTTAATCAAGTTCTGCTTTCTCAATACGTTGCGACTCCTTTAAAACAACCGCCTTGTTAACACCAATGAGAGACTGTCAATTGGTCTAAACTAATCACAATCATTATCACTTCATGGATAAATCACAAGAGATCGTTTAGACCAGAGGTATTAGCGCGGCACTGTGAGAGTGGTGCTATCACGCATAAGCATAATGTTACTCCACAGCCTTTGGACCATATACAGCTGAAGTGGGGCACTTAATTGTGGGGCAACGGACCGTCATTCCAAGGTGTAGAAGCATTGATGCTATCATAGATAATCTGTCTATAATCCAGGTTTTTGTTCATAACTCGAGCAATTTTTATTGGACATTAAATTTGAAAATTGCTTTATAATCAGCAGTGGCTAGTTATTATATAACTTAATGCTAATTCTTCTCCAAATTATTTTTAGCCTGAAATAAGTATCAAACTGTTCAGGACAAGCTGCTTAATTTATTGTCATTTTCAGACTCAAAATCCGATCGAAATTGATTGAATTATTGACACAAAATCTGGATTTTGGACAGTAAATAAATGAAAACATCACTGCTTCTACACCTTCCAATGACGTTACGTTGCCCCACAATTGCCTAAGTGCCTCAGTGCCTCAATGCTAATGCTCCATATAGTGTCCTGTCAAGGTTTATTATTAAGTCTATGCTTAGAACCCATGTGAAAGTAGGTTTTTTTCTACTTATACTAGATCATGATAATATTATTATCATGATTTAGAATCCGGGACAATATGTATTGTTCACCTTACTGTATCAATCTCGATCTCTCTATTGAAGGAGATGATAGCTGCTATTCATGCAGAAACACAGGCGATTGATGTCACAGGGGCATCAGTTCATAAACAGATGGGGGCATTTGTACTTGTACTTGCCAGTCATGGAGATGAAGGATGCATCATTGGCTCTGACAGAGTCTTCATTAGGCTCACGGATATCTATGATCTACTATGTTCAAGAAACTTCCCTGTAATGAAAGGCCGACCAAAGATCATCATCATACAAGCTTGCGCAGGCAGTGAGTTGAAAATAAAAGGTCAAAACCACCACAGCTCAGAGCTTTAACCCTCCTACCAATTTTTGTTCTAATCCTGCAAACACGAATTAGCAATGTGAAACACTTAAAAGCGACTGCCAAGACGAAGAAAAGATATTCAACATTAATGGTTAATCTGTTTCTGCTGTGGCATATCTTTTACAAAAAAACTATTTATTTAGGTAACAGAGAATTTTTGACGCATGATGTCAATGCCAGGCCACCTACTGCAGCTGGAAGTTCTGATGCCCTAAGAGTGGCTCAAGATGGGACATTATCAACACATTGTGACGATGAGTTAGACAGTGACCATCAAGACTTATCTGTAGCAGATATGATTATAATGCAGTCAAGCTTCGATTGTAAGTCACAATAAATTGTCACTACAATTTGCTTAAGGCAAGACTCGAAACTTGGTTAGAAGTGTTTTTATTTCCATGGCAGTGAGTATAAACAACCAGTGTTTCTCCGACAGCTTAGATTAACTTGAAACCTATGTAAAAAGGTCTTGATTGACCATTCAAAGTATTCAAAAATAATAATATGACATGCTGATTGTGGGAACGTGGGTAAAAATGCTGCCATAAACAATAGACAGAAAGACACAGACATAGTATTTCCTTACCTAAACTGCTTTGTCTGGTTGCGCAAGACAACTAATTGAATCATAGATCAGGGTATTCTGACTAAAGGTTAGCTTAGTAGTAGATGCACTCAAGCTATCAGATATCTAGCTGATCCTACGATTGAATACAGTCATAAATATAGCTTTCATTTTCCAGCATTTGCAGCACAGAGGAACCGTCACACTGGTTCACCCTTCATAAGATCTATAGTAGCCACCTTCTACAAACTTGCTCACATATATGATGTGGAATCTCTAGCTGAACGAGTAAGGCTTACCAATCTCATATATCAATTTAATGTGGTGATGCGTTAACTATACAGAATGTTCAGTGCCCTTGTATCGGATTGTAAGGACAATGTTGAGAAAGTGTGCAATGCAATTAAATGAAATTAGATCAGTATAAGTGAATTGTTACATCATGATCATACAAAGTGTCTTGTCTGAGATGTGGTCAGATATGAAGGTGCTGATGTTAGATTGTTGGTACATGTAAGTAGTTGACTTGCAGGTGAGAGAATCAGTGATCCGACATGGAGTCATGAGAACAGAACGAAACCTGAATAGAGGTGCTACTTCTGCCACCGCTTATGTTGCACAGATGCCCAAAACTGCCTGTGCTTTTACTGACCTTAGAAAACTTTACCTGCAACCCGGAGTGACAATACAGAATCCCGAGATATTTGCTAACGTTCCAAACAACGCGCTCACCGAAATTAGAGGTACACGTTTTTAATTTCCTGAGTGAATTTACCCACCTCTTTCAAAGCATTCATTCCTGAAATCAAATCTCAATGGTCCTATTTCAGTTTGACTAAAATGACATTTAATACAAAGCTATCTAGTTAATCAGAGACGTGAGTGGGCAGGAATGAATATGCTGTTTCGTTCTAAACATACTGGCTAATCCAGCCCATGGTCGTTAAACAAATGACAGATGGTTACACTTATTTTGTATGTTTTGTGTCTCATCTATACCTGGCAAATTTCTTTATTAGAAGTATCTCAATTTTCCACATCTATTCGTCAGCGTTAGTCTGTCTGTGCCCGCACATAACTAATGGTTAGACTGGTATGTTTCTGTTGTTCGATTGACCTTCCATAATTAACCACCAATGTCGCCTGTTTTTAAGATCAGTATTTTGATTTTATCGATTGTAGAAGGGCAGAAAGAGATTCACAAGGCTTGGCGTGGTAATCAGCTTCTTAAGTCAGCTGAATACTACAAGTGGACTGTCAGGCATTTATGAATACTCTATTGAACAGGTTCCTTCTATGGATGGGCCAGATACTATTAACTACCTTAAGACTTGCTATACTCTGATATTGAGCAATGGAGAGGTCTAGCTAGCTATGATATACTACCCTGTTTGCTGATGACGCTGGAAAAGTGTACTAGTTCCTTTTCAAGCGTATATTTATTGGCATATTGCACTTTGCAGCTCCAGCAATCACTTCATGAGCATTCATCCTGGCACTGAAAAGACAATCGAGTACAAATGCACTTGAATCAGAGACATCTTTTGGTGCTTTATGCTTTCGATTCTCTCAGTTCATTATGTTTTGTTCTTTTGGTTTTTTTGCACTCATCATTATGTCTTGTTTAAGTCAGTGATAGTGGTGGCGATAGTTATAAACATGTATCAAATCATCCAGCTATAGTATGTAACTTTTCTATATCATTTGCTGTTTTAGAACACTCCGTGCCAAGTTTTATCATGAGACATTGTTTTAGATACTTATAGATTTATTTCTCAACAATTTTTTAGAAACCATCTTTTTTTTGTAAATTGACAGAGCACATTTTTTCAACATGTATTTTGTCTGCAAAGGTACATTAAACGCTAAACACAACATGGAGAAGCTTAGCAACAATCATACGATATTCTTTCCTAAATGTAAACTGAGGATTGTGCTGATCTAATAGATTTTTACTGTAAACAAATCCAAAGCTCAAATGATCAAACATGATGAATAGCATTAGAAAGTACCCACTACGTCGGTGAGTTCCCTCAATGACCGCACCGACTAAGAGACTGGCAGTAGGGATAGGAGTAGACTCACCCCACCTCATCCCTCACCCACCCCAACCACCATTAGTCTCTGTGCCCTAAATGTGCGCACACTCTCTTAAAAGCAGAAGTTATAATTAATTTGTTTATCTATTCCACTGCGAATAAGAACATCAGACATTACTTTTAAAGAAAAGCCAAATGGTGGTTTTTGAAAATAATTTGGCGCCAAAAACTGCATTTGCTCAAGACCGCTTCTAAATAATTGTCTGTGCGATGCTGCTGTTATTCCTTTTATGATGATTTTAAAAGTGTCAATTAGCCCTGAAGGAAGCTATTAATTGTGAATGAGGACAATAGGCAGCCTTCAATTCAAACGCAGTGAACTGGGAGATGTCTTTTATCTCCTAATGGTCGCAGTTTGCATAAAATTTTGATGATTTGCTCTGATACTGTAACCTTGACAACCGATTACACAATTCTTATTAAGTCTCACCAGAAACTGAGCCATGTGTCAGTGCTGAGAAACACCGTAGACTTCCCCGCAATCAATGAAGAACAAGATGTCAGATGATGGAATTAATTATATGCCTGGGTAATTGATAATTAATAACATCTTTGTCACAGACAGGAAAAGGCAGGCAGACATGTTATCAAAATTGAGCTTCACACCTGTGGTTATAAAAGTGATGAGTATTAGGCGAACAGAAGGAGCACAAGAGATTCAAGGTTCACAAGCGTCGGTGGTGTAAAGGTTAGCATTGTTGCCTTCCAAGCAATAGATCCGGGTTCGATTCCCGGCTGACGCACAGTTTTATCCTTATCCAAACTCAGCAGCAGTAAAAGTCAGCGCCCTAACTCCAGGGTTTTACAAGAAGCTCTTAAATCTTGATGGGATTTCCTGGTTCCCATTGATGAAATTGTAACCTAAATTGGTAAAGTATATTCCATAAACATGAGAAATGTAGTAGACAATATTGAGAACATTATTCAACCAGATAACTTAAAACATACAACACATGTTTGTTTGTTTGTTTTGAGATAAGTCTTAGTCATGGTGATAGGTTTTAGTTAATACATGTAGTCTCTAATGTTTTCTAAAGAAAACTTGTTAAAAGGCAGCCGAATAGTTATGTACCATGTTAAGAGCTAAGATCATGTGTTTTGTCTATGGCTAAGATGATGAAACTAAAGATCATAGAGTTCATTTTTCGTAGTCGTTTTATCTTTAGACAGGAACACACAACTACTTTGAACTGAAAAAATGAGATGAGTTCAAATAACAATACAATGCCCAGGTTGTTGGTAGTGGCATTTCATTATCAAGCACCTTTTATCTAGATTAAGTATGTTCCCTCTGTGGTGGCAGAGGGATATTGCAAATGTTTGATATCGCGGCGCCTCGATACCCAACATTTGCAATATCCCTCCGCCTCCACAGAGGGAACATACTTGTTCTACCTTTTATCCAGGTCTGACAATGGTTGGAAGATGATTCATAATGGAATGCCACCACCAGAGATACAGGCAGAGTTTGAGCATTTGAATTACTCGAATTCATATCATGTGTTACCAGCAAGTATTTGGT
Organism: Membranipora membranacea; assembly: GCA_914767715.1. Taxonomy (NCBI): domain Eukaryota; kingdom Metazoa; phylum Bryozoa; class Gymnolaemata; order Cheilostomatida; family Membraniporidae; genus Membranipora; species Membranipora membranacea. The sequence continues at coordinate 12,094,906 of OU612072.1, read as the reverse complement.
GGCAATGTAAATGGGGAAGTCTCTGTGAGCAAGTATCATTTAATGTATGATGATTTGCAGTTCATCTCTATTTTACTCCTTTACTGTCAAATTTAAAACTGTGCGTCAGCCGGGAATCGAACCCGGATCTATTGCTTGGAAGGCAACAATGCTAACCTTTACACCACCGACGCCTGATATCTCTTGTTGCAAATATATGTCAAAAATATAAAACATATGTAGCAGGGGGAGGTGTCACGCTCCCATGTTTCCTGCATAAGCCTGTGATTAATTAGCAATTATCCCTGTTAACGCCACCCTAAGGCGCCTAGTGATACAGTGTAGATTGATCTGCAACCCTTGCTCGCTGAATAAAATTTTTGTTAAAGATTACATTTCTACCTCATTTACTGAATTGCGATTTTGTTTTTTTGAAATTAGCGTACTGTTTCATAAATAAATATGTAATGTTAGAATATAAAAAGGATGGAAATGGAAACAGGAGAACACAAATACTCAGTTTACACTGTAAATTTTCTAGTTGCTACGCAACGATATCTGCCTGTTATTTTCAATGATAATGAGTGTCAGTGGGCCACCTGTAGATTTGTATATTAGAGGCATAGAGTCACACACATTTTTCAAATTTCGACCTGCGCATTCAACAACACGCAACATGCTTTATAATATAAACCCTGTATCAGTGGTTTCAGAAGAGAATAAAAATCTTTTCTCAGTGTTTCTGAGCATAAATCTGACTTATCTCAGTACGTGGATTGTTTGCCTGTTAAGGTTTTGCGTTATTGGTCACTTTTGACATTGACATGATTAGAAATTACACTCACCACAATAAAAAAAATAACTACAATAATTCATTAAAATGTTCCGGGAAATGTAGCAGTTGTACCATATTGAAGGTGAAACAAGATCATTTGCAACCTCTTTATTGTTTTGCTGCCTATCTGCATTTATTATCATTCCACCTTCAAGTATATCTTGTCTGCCTCTTACTATGATCACTGTGCAGCCATGTGGTCAAGCTGAGCACTGGCAAATTTCGGAGATGTTCAAGCCCAAAAACATTGCGGTCCCCCCTTTGGTAATAATTTGATCTTTCTAGTCCGCATAATTACCTTCCAGGTTATCTCAGGATTTTAATTTTCTGATATTTGAATATGGTCAATGGGGGCTTGAACTGCTCGAAGTTTGATATAATATCAAACGTGATAGTACCTACCGGCTGATACTCAGATATGGTTCAAGAACCTGAAGAAGAAGACACTCAAATCCGCACATGTTCTGATCTGACACACATCACAGCAGTTATTTGACAACACTTTAGCGAAAATATCAGGAGCTTATGAGGAAATTTGTCGCAAACTCTGGCAAATACCACTAGAAGATGACTCCCGACTGCTTACTACATTTATTGCTCCGTTCGGACCTTACTGTTATAATTGTGTGTCATTTGGTCCCATCAGTTCAGGAGATATCTTTATACGCTGCATGTTTGATATTCCTGATAAATTCATCGGTGTTTTGTGCCACAACCACGATTTACTAGTGCCCAGCTCTGTGAGTGAAGACAAACATGTTGATAGCATGCTTTAGGTGCTGAAACATCTCAAAGGTGCTCAAATGACTCTAAACCCGAATAAGTGTCTGTTCTGTTAGAGATAAGTGATATCCTTATGTCGCATCATCAGCAGGCAAAGCCTACGCCCGGACTCAAACCAAATACAGGACATTTTGGAGTTACCCAACCCTACTTGTGTCAAGAGCTAAATTTACTTCTTTGTTCTGTAAACCTGTAAACTAGGTAAATTCTTTCTTAAAATAACTCATGTACTCAGCCACTAAAAGTTTTCCTCATCCATGACTGTACATGTAACATAAATATGATGCAAGCTATGAAGGATATAAAGCAAGAACTCTCAAAAGCACTCTGTCTGGGATGCTATGATGTACAAAATAATATCGTCATTAAGACTATATCCTGGAATAATCATGCACCCAGTTTGGTGACAGCGAGATTCCACCTTTTGCCTTTCAACACCTTGTAGCCGCACTATGTTGCTGATCTCGCTAATGCGGATCTTTTGCTCGCTAAACAATTAACAGATATCCTTTTTGTAGAATATATGCCCTTACTGACCAAACCAAATGCTAATATGGAAGCAATGAGGTATTCTTCATACGATTTTGGTTTTGATCATTACACTTGCAAGTGATATCAATTCGTTTTTATTATTGGTATCAGATTCCGGAAATTCCTGGATATAGTTCCCCTCTAGTGAAGTTGCAAAATATGTATGATTGTTTCATAGGAGTGATATTAATAGCATTATCGATAATGATGTACACATAATAAATTATGTCGCAACGAGATATGATTGATCACTTCACTTCATTCCTGGTAAAATCGGAATGAATTATTAATGACTCTCCCCCCCCATGTCAAATTTTATTGATAGCATAGTTGGCTACTGTCAATCATCGCTAAACATATTGTGTAACTTGTTTTTGTTTGGATTTGGCCCACCGATGAATCAGGATTTAGTAGTAATGATAGAGGCCTATTAATAACTCAGTCAGGTGTGAAGTGAGGGGTGAAGTTAAGTTAAGTGAAGTTACATTCATACATTTCGTTGATATGATAAGCAACAGTCAAACGTTCAAAACAGATTTCAACATATCATGACTAAAAGCAATAAACCGTTAGGTACAGTGTTAGTAGTGAGATAAGACGACAAAATATCTCGCAGAGTGACATCTTGGATATACACTGTGGAGGTTTAGTTTCACACTGATAAGATAAGGGTCACATTGATTGACCCACGCTTGGAACTGATTCCGTGACTTATAGACTAGTTTGGTGCAAACGACCTCAGTATTATAGCTGTAGTGTCAAGATAAGCAAGGTGCTCCATTAGACTTCACTCGGGTATGTCGTTCTTCAGAAGAAAAAAGAAGACTCCTTTAGAGCAGCGTCAGAGAGCAGAAGAAATCGAAGTTGCGACTGCTGCATCAGAAGGTCATGACCTCTCATCTCTGGAACACAGAATACCAAAGCTTTGTAGGTCTCTATTATTTGTACTCAACCAAGTTTCAAACCTACCCAAATGATTATTAATTACATAATTATTGAAAGATGTGTATTATCACAGAGTAAGGAATTATCCTTCCTCTGTGAAATGAGACTGGTAAACTGTGACTAAAAAGTTTTAATTGTTGTGTTTGTTTGCCTTGTTTTGCCAGTGACCGACCTTGATACCCAGAAACAAGAAAATCAGCAGGAGATGGGCGATTATTACTCACTCCAACGCCAAATTAGAGGTAAGTAAGTGACAGAATGTGTTGGAGCATACCTCTCCTCTTTGCAGTAGTACATTTGCAGTCTATTAGGGAGTTATCCTCCAAAGTCATGTTAGGTATAATGATGAGTTTGGCGAATATTATTTCTACCACTGAAGTGCAACCCTATGGATTACCATTGTAACTTGGTTAAGTAGTGTTAGAAGTATCTGTAGGGTGAAGCTTTGTTTTGGGTGACCACTTGCCAACATTTTCATTTTGGAAGCTAGCATATCCTGATGACTTTATCTCAATTTTTTCCCTGTTTTGCAAGTCGATCTGGTCTGTTGTTAAGATTAAAAAAGATTCGAGTGTCTAGTTTTGTAAAAAAACATCAAAGATGGAAAGTTAGGTGACAAAAAAATCAATTATTTGTTTAAAGCGTTTCTAATAATTAAGAAAAGCACTCTGCTGTACATGTTGAAGTCTAATCGCTCATTGCGGAGTGAATTATCACCTCTAGATTACAGGAGCATGGACAAACTCAGGCCGCACCCTATACCATTGCCGCTTTATCAAAAAGGCGGAGAGATTTTTTTAAGGCATGTGGGGTGTTCCAACACACAATGGACCTCCGGTATTTCTAGTCATATCCCGCAAGGACCTGGCTCATATGAATGGTGGACAAACGGTGTTACAGTACCAAATCAGGAACGCCTACAGGCACCAGGAATCAAACTTGGACATCACAGGTCACAAGGCCGCACCCTTAACCATCAGAACTCTTCAGACTCCATATGGTGGTACCTGTATGTTAATGGAACTGTTGCATCAAAATTACACTCCTACATAGAGTCACTTATTGAGGCAGCAATAATAAACGAACGTACTACTCGTTACCAATAACATACGAACAAAATTGAAATTGAGTTGCAATTAAATTAGGCGATTATTAATAAAATATATGGTTGGTTGGTTGGTTGGTTTATTTTGTCACAAACATTAGGTATGCTGCGAGATTGAGTGTTTACACTGTTACATGAGTAGGGAATACCAAAAAGAAACATAAACAAAATGAGTAAAGTAAGGTCTGACTTCTAGTGGATTAAAAAATATCTTGCAATATCAAAATCAAGTGTCTGAGGAATGAGTCTTTATCCCAGGCAGTTCTGTATTTAAGGCTGCGATATCTGCCTGAGGGGAGTTTCTCAAGAAAATGTATTATCTGCAGGGCCAGGTTCTTTGTACGTTTTGATATGACTGAATCTAGGTCCCCAATATCAAGACCTAGTCTGTCGCCTTGCTTAAAAAACTTTCTCAGAGCTTTCTTGTCTCGTGAATAAATACTAGTGAACAAAATAGGTAGGCAGTAGGTTAAAATGGATACAATAAAACTTTTAAATAACATGCAGGCTAAAGGCTTTGTACTCTGATAATTAAAGGTTCTGATGACAAACATTCTCTGATTTGCTTTGGATACAACATATGGCAAGTCTGACATTTTTTCTCATGTCAGTTATTGCTGCATAATCAATCAACGGGCTGCAACTTCATCATTTGATTCAGGTATTTATTTGTACAACACATCAAAACATTCCAGTAAAAGGTCATCATTTTTTAATAAAAATAATTCTGAGTAAAGTATTTTGGCGAAGGATAGGACGCCGACATTTTGGTGAATACCAATTCACCCAGCTGTGACAAATTAAATCTTAGTGATTGTTAGTCACTGGCTTCAAGATTGGCCTCCAAACGCAACTGTTGATCTCTAGATCGTGGGGATGTTCAGCCTTCAAAACAGGATAAGCGTTGGTCTCCAAATCGTTCAATAAGGGTCTTTCACTCCACATGGTGCCCCAATGACACTCTTTCCACTCTATCTACAACTATACAAAACAAAATGTGAGTACAGACATGTAGGGTGGTAAACGGGGAGGCTGGAGTGTTTTTCAATATTCTGAGCTCCACTGTCACTTGGTCAGAGGTAAAGCAATGAAAGGAAGGTAAGGTAATGACCTTTGCACCTCAATATGTATGTAGCCATTCAGGACCACATACAAGACTTCAAAGTAAGTTTTTAGACATTAGTCTACATGGACTGCGCTCCATTACAGACACGCATATCAGGAGGGGGAGGGGGGCCTGTGAATCAAGGAGGGCCAACTCCAAAATATACAACGATTCTGAAAATCTAAAAAATCCATTTTGCAAAATGTTAATTTTTCCAGGCAGGTCTGCGCTGGATTTCCCGAAGATTTTGTTGTTGTTGTTACATTGCCATGACAACACCTGAATGGTTCAGGCTTGGTTCTAACTATGATATATATTAACTGTTTCAAGAAGAGAAGAATAACTTGATAAGAGCCAAATATGGGATTCCGATACCGAGTGGCAGCAGTACAGAGGCAAGCCTTTCATTGAAAGAAAAGTATGGCTTACCCTCCGCTTCTGAGAACAGAATGCGAGCTGACAGGGAGAGAAGTGACAGGGAAAGCTACGATGAGCTATTACCTAGTTCTACAAGTCTATTCAATGGTAATGAGATGGGTTTCATGCACAGGCCTTCAGTTGCTGGTGCAAGGCCACTGGCCGAGTGCCCGAGAGCCTCGACTAGTTGGGCACTCGACCACTGGACTTGCACCAACCGCAGAAGGCCTGTGGTTTCATGTCTAAGATCTTGTAATAAAGCTCTAAAGCAAAGCCACACTAGTCTTGAGAAGCATGACTCAGTGTTAATGTTGGCCTACCTCACTGCCTCAGATTGCTGCTGTTAGGTCCAGAGGCCAGTGCATTTTATTATCATCGTATCTGCTATTCTCGAATTAATAGTGAAGAAGAATAGTCTTTTATTCAACTAAATAGGGAATCTGTCGGTGACAAAACTCCCGCTATTCTCAGACTAACAGATATATCCTTGAGTTTTCTTCAGACATATCTTTCGATTATCCTTGTCCTAACTTCAGAGATATCCTTTGAGCTCTCTTCTTATTTTCTTGAGCTCTCCTGAGATATTTTCTTGAGCTCTTCTAACACTAAATGATATTTATTCTAGAACAAGCAGAGCGCCTGAGACAAAAGTTAAAGCGAGAAAGTGAATTGGAGAAAAAGCCAAGAAATGTATGGAAAAGATTTAAATCAGCATTCTCATCTAACTCTGAAGAGACAGCAGGTAATGCCTGTACTATATTACTTAAGTAAATAATTCGGCCATGCTGACTTAGAAGAAAACTTGCAATGTGTGTTTTATTCAGGGCATCAAAGGCATTTTTCTGACTGCAGCATGGGATCATCATCAGTCCATTCTGTCTTCGCCCACAAACTAGACGGTGTTAAGAGCACCTGCCACTGTTATGATTATCGTTTCTCAACCTTCATACGAATCAATCCAAAAGTAAATATACATTTTAGCAAGACTCTCATATAAAAGTGTTGAATCTCAGCGAGATTTTAAAGGCACCTGATGGGTCAACAACAACATTGTCATCACAAATGGTGGATAGCTGGGGAAGAAGATACTCACTACATTTTGAGAGCTCATATAACTCCATGCCAAGCTAATGGCTAGATGTTTTGATGCCACAACTCTCTATTTAAATTTTTGACTGGTGGCTCTGCTGGGCAAAGCCCAGCTATGTCAGCAGTGGTTTAATGGCAGTTACTGGTTTTATTAGATATTTTCTTGGCCAAAGTGTATATAAGTTGTCCGCTCATGACTATAGAGAAGACAACTCTGTTCCAGATTTATAGTTAAACTCTTTTACAGAGACAGCTACTTTTATGCCTCAGCCTAGGAGAGTAACAAGGGAAGTAATTCCTCCAGACACTGGGACTACAAGTCTTAGGAGACTCAGAGGAGAAGGTGAGAGCGTGCATACACTTTTTTAGTTGTGTAAATGTGAAAATGGTGACTAGGAAGAGGAAAAAAAAACTTATGTTGAAAATTTTCTCACGATTTAAATATTCTGGAATTTGATTAAGGTCACTGGGGGCTTCAACTAGTTGGCCTTTGCTATCATCATTTAATCTGGGAGCCAAGACCGGGAGCCAAGACCACTGCAGTCTCCCCTTGGTACTCCATTGGAGGTCACAACATATTTTGCCATGCACAGCTTGAGCATGATAATATGATAGGTTGGTTCCTGTTGTTTTTGTTGGTATGTATGTTTACAGCTTGAATCAAATTTTTTGATTGAAGATTGACCATAAAAATATATATATATAATATATGTATATATGACAGGTTTCCTAGGCTGCAGTCATTTGTTGGTATCCTTGACATGAGATGTGTTGTTATTTTTAGAGTGGGGATGTCTGATTATCACTGGCGTTGTTCTATTGAGCTGTCTTTGGGAGGTTATAGTAGCTTTCGGTGTCCTGCTGCTAGTTTTGCTTATAGTCATACCATTTTATATATCGGCAGTGAATAAGTTCTGCCAAGCAGTGACGGCTTATATAGGTATTACCTACTTCCATTGTTTGATATGCTTCACTTATGACGCATGATGCCTTATAGCTGTGGGGTCCCTATTAGCCTATGAGCCGTGGGGTGCCTTATGCCTATAACATTTTTTATTTTTTCCGAGGTGGGCGCTTCACTTACAAGGCCGGTGCATTATAAGTGGGGTATTCTGGTACAAATATTTCAAACTGCAAACATAGCTTTTTCTATATTAACTAACCTCGTGATATAGAGGTGAGCAGTCAAAGTGTATCACAACACAACACAACACTGCGTATCGCAGGATAAGACAGCATGGTACAGCTTCTCGTAAACCTATCACAATGATAGCCATCTTTAAAAATCTAGCTATTTTCAGAAGGGACAAAATTGTGAATACTTTTCTTGACACAAATTAACTGCATTTAAAACAATGTGTATTTACCAGATGAGATGATTGGGTTCGATGCTGTAGTGATATATAACCGTGCATCTGTATATAACCACATCATAACCAGGAGACTCATTGAAGAGATGGAGGATAAGAGAAAATACAGACTCTGGATACCAGCCAGAGACAACACAGCACCAGGTGGAGATCAGCTTGATCAGGAGATTGTCAGGATCGCTGGACAGTGGTGCGTCTAACTCTTCCGATGTTCTATGTTAATTAAGATACAACATACAATAGCCTACCACTGCACAACACATAGGTCTTTGGCTAGAAACCATGAGTCAAGCGCTGTTTCGAGGCCTTCTCTAGTACAAGATATTTATATATACATAAATATACAGAAGGCCTATATGTATTAATAATATCTTAGTAATCTAACGCATTAAGGTCTGTATAATGTGTGTTTCTGATCACTATCTATAAAGATGTGCACACAGACACCTGAGCAACATTTGCACGATGTTCGCTTCTGCCCTTAGTCCTTGTTTCAGTTGCTGCAAATATATAATCACTAGTTGGAAAAAAGTCTTTTTCTGCATTTTACCCATTGCTGAGTTTGTTGACTCTGACTCAAGCTAAGATGACCTGTGACCTTGACCTTTGACCTTGTTATAGCTGTTGTGTCATACATCTGACAGGAGATAAACACGCCAGCCTCTCTCACACAGAACAAAACCTCATACCTCTCTTAATAAGATCATGTGCCCCTAGATTTGTATCAGTTCTACTACATGACAATCAACAGCCAGGTATGAAGGGACAACTCCCGCAATTTATTTATTTATTTCATTTAGTTGTTTATTGAGGTTTTCTAAAAGTTTGTGATTAAAGTAAATTAAAAATGGTTGACCTCACATGCATATAGATATAGATATAGAAAAATGACTTCAATAAAAACATATACATTGTACACCTAGTCAATTTGTTGGCTCTGATTGGCCGGTGGGTGGGATAAGAGACAATGTTAGGTCAGATGGTACCTTCCTGAGAGTACCTATTGATATATAATGAGTGAAACATATTTAGTTGAACTTTCATCATATCACAATAGGTGCTCTCTGTGACCCGGCATTGGCTCTCTTTCCACCCAACAGCCGATCATATCTGAGCTAAAACATTGGCTTAATAGTACCCTTCACTCTCACTAATATTGTGACTGCGCTGGTATCCACATCGCTTGGTTTTAATTGTAATTGATATATACCTACGAAGATAAAAATAACCACATAATTTAATGAAGCCGCACGACCTGAAATTGCTGAATTCACTGGTTAAGCCACTTCTTTTTTTCAGTATTCAGTTCATCCTCACATTGAGCAACTCAATAACATCGTTAGTCTTTTTGAGTTTTAGTAAGTTTTGTTTTATTATCGGATCAACTATTACCATGTGATAATTAAAATGAATCACGGGGTGCTCTGGGTAAAAGCAGTACTAAAAATCTTTCAGCTTACATAAAAATTGTTGTCGCGGTATGACAAAAACTGGTGAGATTTATCATATTAGAAAATGTTACCTTCCTATAGGGCTGACACTTACAAAACATTCATCACAACAGTATGTATAGAAGAGGTCAAGGGTTAGATATATTGATATGAGAGTTGGAGACTGCTTATGAAATCTCATTGATTTTGTGTTATTGTAGCTTGGCTGAGTCGATACCCAAGGGTGACTAATAAGACTTTACAATCATTTGATTTGAATCTATGGAAAGACATTGAGTCAGAGATAGAGACCACCAGGGTAGCGCTCCGTGCCGTCAAGCGGGTTTGGAACATTATGAGGGGAGCATTCTATGTGGGAAGCGCTGTTATGGTGTATTACAGGTAATATCATAGATCAATCTCTTACTTTGTCGCAAAATTCGCCCTAAGCATGGTCAAGATGGCACCGCTATGTCCATAACACTGGTCATCCTATTCTTCTCATAAGTCAATACAGGGAAATTCAACTGGAATCTAACTGTAGGTGATTGGTAATATTATCCACTCACCTTATAAATGGCACATTTGCTATGAATGGTGATGAGAGCTTTTAATCAGCAAAATATTACAGAGAGTGTGGCTCTGCTCCACTCCGCTATCCCTCATTAGCTAAAACTAAGCTTAGGCTATGTGAGGTTTATGAATGTTAGATCAGACCTTCATATTATCAAGGACCTGTTATCACTGGGTATTCCGGAAATTGCAATGTGGCATGTGTATACCAGAGACCATAATTATTATTATTATTATTATGAGTGATTATCATTATCTGGTGAAGCTTTGCTTTCTGATAGTTGAGTATTATGTTTTGTATTTCACAGTTTAAAATGGACTGGAAGATTCCTTAGCTGGATGTTCGATATTCCATATTGAAGGATAAACCCGGATATACCTGTCAAAGCTAGGTGTAACAATGACTCGACTTTAATCATTATTTTTTCGCGTATAAGACACTAATTACCTCTAAGCTGAAACCACCTTCTGATATCAATACAAGACAGGACAGAAGGGTATAGATATCGGGCTTATGCTAAAACTAAACCGATGAAGTGTTCCAAATAATATACCTTTATTCCTCTTACATCTGACCCTGCTGAGCAGACTGCTAATAACTGCCAACAGCTGGGAATCAAACTTTGATGAAACTAATTGAGATTAAATGAATTAAACCCTATATTTTTGAAGTTTCTATATGAATGTTATTGTCAATAATATTGAGGGCGAACACCCTGACATCAAGAACAGAAATAAAAATGATTTACAAGACATTAGGCTGTATTCTAAATTCTAAGATGAAAAAACATTCAAAAAGTTTTTTTCATGACCTATCTTTACTTGTGCAATTGATTGAATTCTGACATCAATATTGACATAAATGTTTTATATCATTTCCCGAATAAATATGACAACACTCACATCATGTTCTCACTTTCACTATACGCTACATGAGCTGTACTTTGCTAGCTTTGAGTTTGGTAGATCAAGAGTATTGGGTTAAGTTTCCATTGCACAAAGGCTTGCTGAAAATTGATCAAAACATATAAACCGTTTACTCCACATGTGCCCAGTATTAATGGTCATTCCCATCTACCTAGCCTGTCTTGACAAGCCCCGCCCCCCCAGAACAAAGCTTGTCAAAACATGCTACCTACTACCCATCTTCCTTGTGAGAAGAAGCTTCAAATTTTTGTATCAACAGGGTATAATTGTAGGGTTCCCTTTAACCATGACTAAAATAGGAATTAGGATGGTCTTCCTGACATCACTGCACGGTCAAGAATCAAACAAGGGAACTCCGAAATTAAGCACCTGCATTTTTTCCCATTGAGCTAAGACGGCTTTTTTTGTCGACGAGTTATCAGAAAATTGTTCATCCAGCCATAGTATTCAATGGGTGACCTTCTAATCACATGTACTCCTGGGTCAACAGACGTCCACTTCCTACCTATGTTGAAAGAGAACACCAGTGGATATCGTAACCATCAAACTTAAACGAATAGGAAAAAGTTGGCTTCGAGGTAATTTGTGGCATAGTAGAATTCTCGTCAATGAAAGCAGAAAAGCCTGTCAAAATAATTTGTGTGGAGAGTTATATATCGGTTACTGTTTGACATGTTGACTTTGAGCAGCAGTGACAGGGTCAAATGTTTTAATAAATTTCAGTTAATAATGAATAATCATCAGACAAACCACCCCCCTCCGCATTTGAGATAAAGGGGTTGCCCAAATCTCAGTCTAACCTAGACTCATCAATTAATTTTGACACCTGGAGTCTGAGTGAAAGTAGCTAAAAATTGAAAAATACCATCACAAAAAAACATTCTAATTATTTTGCATATAATTTTATTGAGTTAGAGGTTGTCTCAAGATTTCAATATCTAGGAATTTGAATAAATTCAATGAAGGCTTTAACTGGTCAGAGTCTCAGATAATTTGGAAAGAGTTTCTATTTCTGATTGCTGGTGTATGGCATCTTTTTTAACTGCATAAATGACCCTCATTAGAAGGATGATCATTGTGAACAAAGAGCTGCAGAACCAATGGTGTTCAGAGTTGATATAAGTGTCCATATATATATATATATATATATATATAGGACACTTATATTTTTCAATCTGGCCGAAAAACATTGTGATCCCCCTTTGTTGATTTTTTGAATTTTAAATCCAGCAAATTTACCATCCAGGTTATCTCAGGTTTTCAATACGCATGAATATAAATAAGGTCAATGAAGGCCTGAACTGGTTGAAGTTTGATATGATTCAGATAGAAATGTGTTTCTGAATTCTGGCTTATGGCATGTTTTTTTTAGTGCAAACATAGCCCTCATATAAATGGCCTTTGACTGGGAACGAAGAGCTGCAGAGCAAATCGGTCTTGAGAGTTGTCACAATCACGAGTTGCTCCTTCACATAAGATAGTTTGAAGCGAATACAATTTTTTCTTGAAAAAGTGATTTTTCTTTTTACATATTATTATTCTTAGTATTTGTGTTCTTTTTTTACATGGAAAGAAAAACCTGAAACGTACTTTAATAATATTCTCAATTGGCAACTGTCTTATTTCTACCGGCTGTTGGAGGAAAGCTTTAACATTTTAATATCTCTCAAGAAGCTTGCTAGTGCACTGTCTTTTCTGAATTTTGCTGACAACTAGCCGTTTCACTTTCACCTCCCCAATCGGTAGATGAACCTTGCGGATGAATAAATACCTACATTGAAGTTTTTCTGTTGTAGAACTATTACCTTTTCTCATAAATGTACTCTCCGCTATTGATACGTCAGCCTGAGTGAATATCGTTTCTGATATTTTCTGCGCTGGTCAAGGTGTGCCGTGTACTGCAGCTCACATTTGGGATGGTAAAACTCCACCGAATCTTACGACGGTGGTGATTTCAGATTAGACTTTACCAAAACTGTAAGGGTATTACGTTCCCTATTATTGTAAAACACAACGTATGTTTTCATTTCCTTACAACTCTGAACTGTATGTGTCTATAGTTTTAAGATATAGAATAATATTTTTAATTGCGCAACTTAATGAGGGAGAGTAAAGAGATTTATTTTTAGTCTTGGCCAAACCCTCCAGGTTATCTCAGGATTGCGATATTCTGGAATTCAAAAAAGGTCAATGTGGGCTTGAGCTGGTTGGAGTTCGATATAATTCCGACAGAATTTATATTACTGAATCCTGGGGTATTGCATGGTATCTTAGTTCAAAAGCGGCCCTCTTTAAGACAGATGCTGACTTGGAACTGATACAATGAATAAATACTGTAGTCCCTAGCCTGGGATTCAGGCCAACTATAAAAAATTAAATTCAGAACGTAGCATAGGCGTTGGGAATGCAAAGACACATTAAATGTATGATGTATGGTGTAGGGTGTAGGGTGTAGGGTGTAGGGTGTAGGGTGTATGGTGTATGGTGTATGGTGTATGGTGTATGGTGCATGGTGCATGGTGCATGGTGCATGGTGTATGGTGTATGGTGTATGGTGTATGGTGTATGGTGTATGGTGTATGGTGTATGGTGTATGGTGTATGGTGTATGGTGTATGGTGTATGGTGTATGGGGTATGGTGTATGGTGTATGGTCTATACAAGCGCGTTGAAGTTTATTTAACTTGAGTTAGTTAGGAATCACAGGCGATCTTCCCCAACAGTGCACATCAGTTAGAACCGTATACAACGATAGGGCCTTTTCTGTATTATGGGTCGTGTTAGATATTGCTTCTGTGGAGTTATCTACTCATATATCACTAATATGCATTTCTGATAGGGCCCACGTGCTTGTATTTTGGTTTGGTTTTGATTGGCTGATGGGTTTTGATTTGTTCCTGTGTTAAGTTGTCTGTTCATGTAGATAACTGCAAATTGCTGAACTGAATCCCAGTCCATGTAGTTCTCCATTTGTTAATGTTTTCAATTTCAAGTCAGAATAATTACTCTTTAGGTTTGATTTAACAGATGTACTTTTTTTCGTATCATTAAGTTCCTCATAATACTAGGGACCTAGAGATGACCATACCTGACATGAATTATTTAAATTCTGGGTTTCAAAAGTTTGTTGGGTCAGGGCGGGTGGGGTAAGGTCTTTCACCCCTGTAGAAAGCAGAATCAAAAGAGTTTCTTGTTACATATTTTGAGCAATTGAGAGGCCAATCATAGCCACACTCGATTCCCCGGTTTGGTGTTTGTACTGGTGAGTTGTATCCGTTTAATTCCAAATCGGGGAATTGCACTTAAGAGCAAGCAAAAAGTGTGATTAATATCAACAAAATCAGCTGCTAAGATACATTTGTTTGCATAGTGGGTCCTAGTTCAAATAGTCTTAGGAACCAAAGCTTAATACAAAGGATAAGAAGTGATACAGATCAAATCCAAAGTATAACATGCATACTTCGATCTCTCTACCGTTTCCCTGAGCAATACAAAAATTTTGAAAGAGGAACCAGGAAAATGGCTGGTGAGTATCTTGCAAACTTTGTGTACTCTGCGAAATCATATGCACATATTGTAAACCTGATTTTTGCGATTTGCAGTGGTTACTGCATTAGGGGTGAATGTCCATGTCTCACTTCATTCCTTTCAGAATGATACAAAATCCACATGGTATTAACTATCAACATACCCTCAATAAAATACAAAAATATGTCATTGATGATTTAATTTTAATTGATTGAACCATTACATCCCTTAGATGGTTTTGTGAGGATTATTATACTGATATCCATTCGTAATATCAATGCAATGACGTAATAGACATCTAATGTTTCCGCAAAGCATCGCTATACCCTACGACCAGCGTGAAGTCTTTGCATCTTCATCATGGAGGTACTTCCTTCTGTGATGGTAATCAGTCTCTGTGTGAACTGAGTGAAGACGGTTAAACAAAAATAGTACTACAAGTAGACGAATTACCAAATTACAAAAATTACAAAAATTACAAAATTATATTTTCGAACATCAATTAGTTGCTGGATCCTATAACAATTACTTCCCTTTTAACTTGGAAGATCTTCAAACACTGTCCGAACTAAATTTTGACAGTCAGGTACATAATGTATCGTTCGGGCACGTTGGAAATCAACTCATAATGGCAAGCGATACGAGTTCACTTCATATCTTCAATGAGCGAGGTCTTCTGATCACAAAGGTCCGGGTTGACTCCCAACTTACAATAAACTGTGAGTATGAATATAAAAAGCTGTCATATTATGGGGTTTGGATATGAAAGTTGTTAACAAATCATGTTAATTGGCGTAGGCAGTGATTGATAATACTCCACATACATATTCACATCTTATCAATCAGAGTGATGTACGGTTTTTACTGGCTTGCTAGTTCCATATACCATATTAACAATAAAAGCTGCGAAATTCTTTCAAATATCGCTGAATCAAATTGTTGTATAGAGCAATGATTCACCAGTAGATCATTATTCATCTTGGCGTCCTCTAGAAATATAATTCAATGCAGTCAGTCTTGTCAAGAAAGGCTGCGATTCATAATAGAGTATCTGACAATTATTGTGCTCATTGATTGATGTAGTTGGAGAGTAGGGCTTCGAGCATAGAACATCCGTAAAGGTAAGTCACACTTTGATTAAGAGTTTTAATCCCCAGCACATGCCAACCATGCCTGTGATCCTAGAGAAGGCATTGTGTTATTCCATTGAATATCAACTAGATTGGCTTTGGCATTGAAAATTACCAAGCGAGATCATATCTGGCCCTGAACAAGCGCATTGCTATATATGTATGGTTGCTGGACCTCATTTCTCATCTTTGATTGGTCTACAAGTTCAGAATCTAATAAAGCGGACCCTTGTAACTATTTGTCAGGCAGCTTGCCTGAGTTTTTGATGGCTGTTACTGGGACGTCAATCAATACATAACATAAAGCTGAGAGATTTTTAGCTCCTGACACAAAGTCTTTTACTGATCTCTTTCTCCACCTAAATCCAAGCCATGTACATTAAACAAATACTACCTATACTAGCATGATATGCTCCCGTCAGACAGGTGACATATTATTATTATAGGGACGACAACTCCTATTTCAAAGTTAGATAAGTGTATGTCAATTCATGAAAATTCTTACTAGGTGGCAACAGAGACTTCAACAATCAAATTGGCGAATCAGGTTTCAGGACAACTAACAATTATGGTATTATCATAGTTTACTGCCGAGGAAAGCTAATCAAATACTGTTTTATAAGGTTGGAGTGAGTGTCAGATTAGTTGCCAGATTTTCATCTTAAGCTGTTTAAAGTTATGTTGTTACTTATGTTCCATCAGAAAATTCGATTCAGTGGCACTTGTTTACAATCTTCCTATTAAATATAGCCTTTTATATAAGCAATCAACATTTACAAGTTCAAACATGCTATTTAATCTGTTTTCCGGCCTCCGGTGGAGGTGGTTATCTGATGTAAGGAGCATTTCAGATTTGTACCAGCAGTGTCTCAAAATGAACCAGTAACCATACTTGAAAAGTCACCACCAGACAAGCTTAAAGCTGCGAAACACCGAGTTGATTCCAACAACTACTGAGAGAATACTGTCAATTCTTATAATTTTGTTAGCTAGCTACGAATGTATCGCTTTATTTTGCATTTGCAACAAGGCACTCAAGAAGTTTTATTTTTGTGAGATATGGATACAGCATAGTTAGTTAGTTAGTCTGTACTCTTGTAACTAGATCAGTAACATAATTCATCATTTTGATAGAAAAATCACATATATTTCCAATAGCATATGGTCTTACTTTCAATATGGTCCAGGATTTATGCAGATCGAACATCCAGGACATTCCACATCAACTCCCTCATGGCGTTGCTGTAAAATAATACAATATTACAGGTTGTGGAGTTAGGTTTTTAGGTGAGTTTTCATAAAGGAAGACGCCGAGAAGCATAATTCTTCCCTAGTATAAAGTCTCAGAGAATAATTTGGATGGCTTAAGGCATGGAGGATATTTCGTTAAAATTTTAATCCAACCACATTCTTGTTATGATGACTTACGATTACGGTAGTTTGCTCGAACTCAATGCAGTCCCGAGGTGGTGGTGCGCATGGCAGACCTAGGCAGACATCTTGAGCAGTAACACAAAGTGGGCAGGTAGGACACTGCATACCGTTTACCTAGAGCAACAAAATAGTGAAAGAATAGGTTTAGAACTAGATGTTGTTGTACAGTTCAAATGTGATTATTTTTGTTACATATTTTCTCAGCACACCACCTATGTATATTCAAACTTAACACAGAGTTGTGCCAGGAATTACACCATAGTATTATCAAACTTTTCTTATTGCATATTTCCTCAGCAAGCGGCTTATATAGTTTCTGATTCAATAAGGATTTGTGTAGGGAATTAGACCACAATATTATCTGGCGTTCCTAGCAAGTTTATGAGTACAATTTTTTTCCAGCAAATTTTCCAAATTCCTAATCAAAAGCATAACTCAATCTTACTGACTTACGAAGATGAACTGAGGTCTTTCGATCACACAAGTTGTTGGTAGAGGAGGGCAGTTTATGTCATCACACATGAATCGCACACAATTTCTACAGCCAGGGCACTCAATACGATTCCCTTTGTAATATTGCTTTGAAAAAGAAAGGTGGCAAATTATAAGAAATGTTCACAATATTTTGAATTTGTCAACTCTGTCTTACCTCATTGTGTGACAGTGTTATTCTCCACTATGCATCTGTTGGCTTCAAATCTATGTTTTACATTTTAATTAGATCATGCTAGTAAATTATCCTCTAGATTTCAACAATCTTTCATTGCTATAGAAAAATCTCTACCCAATTTGGTCAGCAAAGGAAGGCTATGATGTCATATTTGACTCCAAATCTATATCTGAAAGATAAATGCTATCATTTGACTAATTTTCTTTAGCATTCCTAAGGTATAATATCTTGACAATGATCATGTCGCTGAGTACCGTCAACGCTGACGGCAATGGGATGACAATATGTAAGGGTCAGCTCAGTCTGTCAGCAGACAGAGAGTCAGGAGCTTAATATATGTGTTCTTTACATGTGGACATGTTAAAATGCCCCAATAGCATGCCTAATTAAATCTTTTTGTCAATTATTCAAATTGTGAACGGACATAAATTACAAAACAGAATATGATAAAAGGAATATTAATATGATGTTGCAAATGCTGTCATGGCTTGCTTTTGGCTTCACCTCTAAACTTGAATACAGCCATTATTAATACTGATAGTAGTAATTTTAGTCTATGCCCGCACTTATCAACACTTCGCTCATTATGAATCATGTTTGGTAATGATGTTCAAATCAATTTGATATCGAGCACCAGTTAAGGTGAAAATACAACTGGCAGTAATCAATAAGATAAATTTGAAAACATACAATGCTGATAGTGTCTTCATACTCCACACATCCTGGACTTGGAGGGAGGCAGGGTGGTTGCTGACAGGCTTCTCGCGCGGTTATACAGTTAGGACATCCGGGACATGGACATCCGTTTTGCTTTAAAAAAGAAACAAAGTTAGGTGTTTTGTTGTGAGTATAGTGCTAATTTTGACTCAAGGTACAAACTAGTGTGAAAATGGAGTGAATAATATGCTTAAGTTACCTTCTCAATTGTTCAAACGTGTTAAAATTTGTCAGTTTAAGGTTACTATTTTAGTGATTCTTACATGAGAAAAGCTCAGCAAGTTTACTCACATATACTATTGTCGGCTCAAGAAAAACGCATTCAGGAGGCGGTCTTGGACAAGGTAGTCCAAGGCACATATGTCCTCCTGGTGGTCCTACTCCAGGCGGTCCAGGTGGCCCACATTGAGCAACTACCTGAATAAGATATTCAGGTTATGGATGTGATAGCATACTTGACAACTGTAAGTCATCGACATTTCCATCCTATCTATGGCTAAAACGATGTGAGTTCATCCAGATACAAACATTAAGAAAATTAACATGGTTTAAAAAATAGCAATTGTGATTTTCTCTCACTATTGGATTTAAGTCTGAAACACAGTTTTCTTATTGTTTCCACTGTGGTAGTTGACCATTGGGTCAACAAAGAACCTGACATCCTTCAAAGTTTGTTCTTCATTTATAAGTATCAACTAAGCTTTCAAAAAGAAAAAAAGAAAAAAAATGAAACTATAATAGTTAAAGAACACATTTAAATATTCGCTTGAAGCTGAAAGAGAAAATTTTCTGCTGTTATCTCAGTTTGGAGTTGGAGTTTTGAAGCTCTTCACTAATTTATGATTTTAGTCTCATGCTAATATGCTCACCTGCCAAGCTATCAAGCTAACAAGGACAACTCCGAGAACTGCTACGTTTGTCTTACTCATAATTCTAAGCAGGACAGTTGTTTTCACTCCAGAATAAAAATAATTTACAATTCGGCTATAAGCACTGATGCATTTATATATCAAGGCGAACTGGGAAATATGTGGTCTCTAAGAGAACCTTTTGTTTTGCAAAATGGTGTTATGTGATTGGCTGGTTTCAAGTGTTTTGGTTTCTGAGAATAAGGAATACATGGAAATGAAACTCACCTGACTCGGTGATCTGCCAACCGACTTTCCTCCATGAGGTAAAACATTCATCCTGAATGAATTCCTGATTTGAGAATTTCATTATTACATGTTTCCTCATGGATTTCATGGTTACACTAGGATCTTGAATGAAGCTACTTGTTGACCTACAACTATCTTTGCCTCGTGTTTGATAAATCTTTGAATTACAACAAAATAACAAACATATCTGCCAAGTTGGCGGTGAGTACATGAATATAAATCCCTTATCAATATTCTTTGTTTTTTTCAACATTTGAAAACTTGGCAAAGAATAGTTTGCTTGGTATTTGGTCACTGATATGTGACTAGGATATCATCTTAGAGAGCCTAAAACACATCAGGCTTACGAAATATATCTACTGTTATTGCGATATTGTTGACATCTCAACTTCTTGATTATTCAACATAGTGCATCTGCACTCAGTCACTAGGCTTTTTATTGCTGGTCTTTAAGAATTTTAAGTGCTTTGTCATTGTCTTAATGGAACACTGATCAAATTGCAATCAACATATGTCGGGCATTAAACCTATGATAGTTGGTCTGAGGACGTCTACACATTTCAACTGGAGAGTGTTCTCAGTGACTTATATGGTTTCCTCGTTATCTCCCCCTACATTTTTTAAATTTGATGCAGAAACCATCACAAATTGATTGAAAGTTATTGTCCAGGCTTGGTGGTTGAATTACCATTTAATCCACGAAATGAATGCAAACAATCATGAATTTCATAAAAAAATGATGAATTGTTGGCAAAAAATTATCTTTTAACCAGATGACTCAATTAAAATGCTCTTCTACATATGCTAGAAGCGTCAAATTATTTTGCTAACCACATATCATATCAATATATGAATCATTTTGGGTCCCTCTATTGCTATTTCCCTTCATTTAATGCATCATTTCTTAAAATTCATTCTCAGTTTTCTCATATAAACTTTTGATGCAAGCTGACATGGTACATTTATCCTCTATTGTATAGAACTAGGCACAGCATATAAAGGATTCCTTTGTTTACCAAATGTTGAAACAATGAAAAGCATTGAATCGTATAGAGGCCTCACACTCAGCACAATACAATGCTACAAAATTAATATCACAATGAAGATTTGATGTGAACCTGTAGTCTTGTCTTTTTACATGACATCACTTAAAATTATAACAGATTATGAGCACCGAACGCTGACTTAAGATTATTGTTCCTAAAATGAAGATGGAACCCTTATTTAATTGTGAAAGCAGAATATAAAAATTACAAAACCCATCATAACCAACACTGGCACTCCCCAGGGTTGCTGTTTATCTCCACTTTTGTTTTCAATATATACCAATAGGACTACCTCAGACTTGAGCAATATTACTGTCATTAAATACCCAGACGACACCTGTATAATTGGATGCATATCAAATCAATAAGATCTTAGTGCCTATCTTGATGAGATTAGTAGAATTTCAAAGTAATGTTGTGATTTAAACCTATTGTTAAACGCCTCCAAGACTCAAGAAATGATGTTTTCTACTCAGCTTGTTAGGCCCATTACCCCTATCTTATCCTTAACGGCACAGAAGTTGATTTTTGTGACAAAGTAAAATACCTTGGTGTTACTGTTGACGATAAACTCCGCTATCATGATCATGTGCAATCCATAGTGACTAATGCATCTCAACGCATGTATATTATGAAAAATTTTGTATACTATAGCTCAAAGCCCCTTTCTCATATGTCATTCAAGAGTTTTATTGTATCCCTCATCACTTACTGTCTCCCCATACTTTTTACAAGCATCCATGCAAGCGACAAGAAGTCCTTACGCAAAATATTTAAAGATGCTGCCAAGTTAGGGATTGAGCACCCCAATATAGATGCTCTGGTGGCCAACCAGATCAAGACACTTGGACTACGGTACATACACGATGAAGAGCACTTTATCAATGACTTTCTAACTAAATGCCCCTCAGGTCGCTACCGCACCGTTAAATATCGGGGTACATGGGGTAGAGACAGCTTTTTAAGACATCTCATACATACACTTAATAATATACTATTCTAAAAAACTTTTTATACTAAAGAGATCTGATTTTTCCATGTTTTTCTTTCTTGTCAGTATTAACAACGTATTTTGTGACAAATTTTTGTCTATGATAGAAATAAATCCATCCACCCAGAAAAACCAGTAATTTTAGAAACCTCCACATGACAGAGAATATTAGGATTCTAAAACAGGGACCGGCAGATTTATTCAATATTTTACCTTAGTCATTTCAGTACACATGAATGGGGGTTAATGTGACCACAGTACACTCTTCATTTTTTAATACCTATAAGATAATTTGTCAAGTCTTATGAGCTTGCCTCTTCCACTTTCAGGCCACCAAGTTTCAGTATCTTGCCCAGATCATTACCTTACAGCAAATTTACACATCAAGCAACACTATTAGCAATGACAATAGTAACAAGATCTTGAAAATCCCTGTCACAGAGTAGCAAATTCAAGCAGCATCCAAGCATTGTATCTCATACCATTTTACATTGTACAGGGGCACACACAGCAATTCCACTGCGTTATGTTGTGATATTTCAAAACTTCTAGGCTCTAGTATTTTGTCAGATCAGGGAAACACATTTCTTCTCAGCTTGATTACGTATTTTTCACATGTTTTGAGTACTGTGTATTGCCAGCGTTTCAAAAAGGCCCAATATAATGATTAACCATAACCATAAACCCTGGTTGGTGATCGCACCTGGGTTTGTTATTGAAACATCTTCTTGTGAAAACTACTCTGAGTTTGTTCACCTAAACAAGGATAGGTGTCACCTGTCTCTTTGAAATAGTTTCATTGATATTGAGTTTACAATTGATGTGAAGCCTAATCCCCCAAGAAACAATAGAGTGAAGGCTGATTATTATCTCTAGGTATTTACATATGAAAGTGTGCTATGTAATGATAGTTGATAAAATCTCTTATAAATGGTCTGTGTATGGTGGGTTCAATGAATGAGATTATCCTGTTATTGCCAAAAATTTTCAATGGCTCCTGCAGTGAGAGTTCGCTCCTGTAGACTAGCTATATTATAAAAGACAATATCAGATTGTTTACAATTATGGACTCAAATATAATTGCTTTTAGTTTGATATTTCAGGGAGGGTGGGAGAGGGTATATCCCACCCTCCCTGGTTATTTCAGACCATCATTGTATTGGTATTAATTTTAAATATGTCTAGATTGGTGTACCAAAATCAAGGATGAAGAAAATCAGTGCCTAGTGACGTTGGCTATAGCAATTTGCTCATATTGTAGGCAAAAAACATATGAAAGACATTTATTCTGTGTCACAGGAATTTCATGATGCAAGCCTGTTTTAAACCACTACTGCCACACAGCCAAATGTGTGCTTATAGAATTCTGTGTAGCTCAAAACTAATAAAATGAGGCTGCAATCTCAGCATTGTCACCTAATGAGCAAATAATTTGCACAAACTGATCGTCAAAATTAGGGTAGAAACTAATGATCACAGAGTAAGGATTATCCTTATCCTTACTCTGTGTAATGATCTACCCATTAGGTGACGTAGTTATCGTCTTACTAGTGCACACTGTACAAGTCATAAGCTGGCGCGTAGAGTTCATGCCCTGATTTTGTTTGTGCAAATTATTTGTCCATTAGGTGACAATTATGAGATTTAAGTCTCAATTAATTATCTTGGAGCTATGCAGAATTCAATGAGCACAAATTCGCATGCGTTGCAGCAGTAGTTTAAAGTCCCTCGACCGGTATATAAGGGCCAGTCAATGTAAAGCGATCACCCAGCCATATCAAATTCAAATGGGGTTAGCAGCATTCAAATTCCTCCTGCTTTTTCGGAATTAAGAGGAGAAGCAGTGAATTATTTTTAATGGGAATCAGACAAGCTGATGCGGAATTGTGTGATACACATGCCCAATAAATTTTCATTCCAATAATGGCATTGGAAAGTGGTGAAAATCCTGAGTTAAATGCTGCTGCTCTAGATTATCATCAAATTGACTAGTTTGTTTAAAGTACTAAGCAAATGAGGGGGTGCACGGGGATGATTCATGTGTAGTGACAGGCAAGACCATTGGCTGATCAGTGTAATTAGAGGCGGAGAATGGCTTTGGTCTCCGCCTCTAACAGCCAGTCCACGTTGCGTTCTCAAGTGGTCAAGTGTGTTATATAAGAAATTGTGATTTGCAGACTCCTATAAATAAAGTTGAATGGCAGCATATGATATAGCTATTGTTATGTTGGCTCATCACACCTGGGATTATAGGATTTTATTACAACGGCCAATTTCAATCTTGACAACGGTATCTAGGCAACCTCTAACACATCAATCATAAACGTCAAAATTGACCAATAAGAGCCCGTAAAATTTGAAGCGGATGATTTGAAATCATTGGGACTGGGCAATTTTGATGTATTTTTACCACTTTCCGATGCGATTTTCGGAATAAAACTTTATTGGGCAAGTGTATCACACAATTCTGCTTCAGCACATACGATTCCCATTAAAAAAAATTAACTACTGCTCATCTTATTTCCGAAAAAGCAGGAGGAATTTGAATGCTGCTAACCCCATTTGAATTTGATATGGC
This sequence comes from Membranipora membranacea, assembly GCA_914767715.1. NCBI lineage: Eukaryota > Metazoa > Bryozoa > Gymnolaemata > Cheilostomatida > Membraniporidae > Membranipora > Membranipora membranacea. The sequence continues at coordinate 12,070,567 of OU612072.1, read as the reverse complement.
TGGGTGATCGCTTTATGTTGACTGGGCATTATTTACCGGTCAAGCCACTTTAAGGAAACTTTATACCTCCTAGTCCCCAGTCCTCTGTCGATAAAGTTCCAACTCAGTGAGCATGGTATACGATAGGCGGATTTAAAAATACCATACGAGGCTAAGACCAAACCTACCAAAACCTTGCAGAATCATAATCAAATTTAATTGACCAGTAATTGTGTGTATTATAATATCACTTGTTAGTTTTCGGATCTTATTAAAGTTAGAATTGACAAAAATTCACCGCTGTTGCATGAATATTTCTCCATTACTTTACTAGTTCGGTATAGCAAAATTTTGTGTGCATTGAATTCTATTTCAAAATCACAATGTTTCTATCTGTTGGTGTGGCATCATTTGAGTGCCAAATTGGATACATGGAATTAGCATCGACCCTTAATTTGTTTAGCAGAACAAAAGACTTTCTCTATGTATGTTAAATTTGTGGGGTAATAACTCTGGTTTAAATATTTATACAAACAAGGAGATGATAATTCCTGCAGCTATTGAAGTACAAAATCCATATAAGTCGCTGAGTTTTGCTGTTTTGGATGTGATCCCCAAAACTTGGTTACCATTCTTCAAAGAGACAGCATGTTTAATTTCAGGTTTAAACCTTTGCCGTTCTTGTGTCTGGAGATTTTGGTGCTTCTCTAGTCATTACATGTCATTTTGAAAACAGCAACTGGCAGGTTTGAATTTGACAACAAAATACCTTATAAAATGCAATACCATTCTCAAACCCACTCTGTTTAATGAGTTGAAGCTGAATACACAGATTTATGTTTTTAGATATTATCTGCGAACTGGAAGTCTGCTTTAACCCTAACTGTATGCATGATAGGACCTTGGTAAATGAGATCTGGTGACTGGTTTTCATTTGGGAATGCTGAATGAGATTTCGCTGCGGTTTAGGTTTTTGGCTTAATAAAGAGAGTTAACGACCTTTGTTTTGACTTATAACTTGCCATTTTGAGCTTTGTACACTTTTGATAATCTGGCTATATTTATATGAGAATGTAACTATCTGTTAGGATGTAAATATTAATTAAAAATACTATCGCAAGAGAAAACATGCTATAGATCAATGTTGGTACTAATCTGGCAGAAAATCTGCAACCAAGTTTTCAACAAATTTTCCTAAAATTGATAATGATTTTGCAGCTAGATTTTCTTTTTTACTGAAATTGAGACCGCTGTTACTCTTAAAACAATTGATAGCTTCTCCACTAAGAAAGCTACATGACCTGATAAAATACCAATGCAAGTTTTGAAATATAAGCTTACCACGGCAACACTTATAACCTACTTAGCCAACCTGATGATAAAAACCTCGATTTTCCCAGACTGCTTAAAAATTTCTCGTGTGAAGTCACTTTTTTAAAAAGGGAGATAAAACTAGATGTAATAATCACAGACCCATTTCAATTTTAAATTTTACACCGAAAGTTTTAGAAAAACCTCTTTCAATTCAAATCGGAGAGTATCTGGAGTGCAAAAATTTACTCACAAATTACCAATTTGGCTTCATATCAACGCACAGTGCAACTGACGCAATCAACATTGTATTATATATTATAATGGCATCACCCAGGATGCATTTTTAGATTTTTCAAAAGTTTTTGATACAATAAATCACGGCATTCTCATCAGTAAATTGAAATTTTTCGAATTTTCTTCTCCCTCTTGTCGACTGTTAGAAAATGATATTTTAAATAAAAAACAGTTTGTCTTGGTAAATGATGTTAAGTCAGGTTTATTGCCAGTCAAGATTGGTGTTCCCCAGGGTTGGGTTCGCGGGCCAGTTTTATTTTTAATGTATATTAATTTAAATGCAGCACCGGATCTAAATTATATAGTATTTGCAAATGATACAAATATTTTCAGTACTGAACTTAAACTATGAAAAGAAATTTACCTTTGATAAATGAATGCTGTAGCACCAACCGTCTTGTTATAAACTATGAGAAAATCTTTCAAGTCCTTTTTGAAGCCCCAAACAACATTTTCAACCCTGAAGATTACAAGCTCAAATTTGGGAACTCTTTTTTAAAAGAAAAAGGAACCACCAGTTTTTTAGGACTTGAGTTAGACTCCAACATAACTTTCCGTGAGCATTTTGAAAGCCTAACAAAGAAATTAAATTTAACTCTGATGATGATGCAAGCACTCCGTCCAGCCATTGACCAAAAGTCAATGGTTGACATATATTACAGCTCTTTCTATCCTCACTTGATATACGGATTAGAGTTCTGGGGCCACGCAAGTGATAGCCTACTACAACCAATACAGACAAAGAAATGCTCTGCGTGTCATTAAGGGAAGGGGGTCACATTTCTAGTAATTTTGAAAAAGTTAAAATCATGTCTTGTCTTGTCTTATGAGGGGGACTGAGATAGAATGGAATAAATTAGGAGAATGAGAAGGGATGGCTGAATAACCCAACGGTTTCCGGATTGGTGGCGAGCAAGAGATGCATAACTTTACTATACTCTGTTTCTAATTTACTCATGATCTATGCTTCTCACCCTTGTACGATGGTCAAAGTTAAATAAGCAATGTCAAGGTTAAAATTATTTTCCTATATAGTTGAGAATTTCTTTGCATTTAAGCTTTTCTCCGTTGTTCTTCATAGTCCCAAAAAATAGCTTGCAAGTAAATTGCTGCATTAATTATTTTAGCGAAATGTGCGTAGATAGCTCCAAATGCGTACATCCCCTTGTTTTTGTATATGGGTTTAAATTGACAGAAAAAAATACAAAGGTGGTTGAATTTTGTGAATGGCACTTCAGTGACTTGGGGGAGTCTATTTTACAAACACATGAAAAAAATTCATCCAGTCAAATGGTTTCATGCTAACATTCCTGGATCCATATCAATCCTTGACCCATTATAGTTACAAGTACCTTGTTATATTGTATATTTATTTTCATCTGACAAAACAGGCAAAATCATGTTGTTTTATAAGATTTGGATACAGCATAACATACATAAATTTGTATTATTGTAAATACATCAATAACATCATTCTGTATTGTCATGTTTCAGATAGCCTATTGTCTTATTTTCCAAATGGTCCAGGATTTATGCATGTTGAACATCCAGGGCATTCCACATCAACTCCCTCATGACGTTGCTGTAAAAAGTATGATATGGTGAGTTACATGATAAATCATAAAGGTGAACATAACGGGCATGATATACAGTCTCAGAAAGAATAATTTGGATGACCCAAGGCATGGAGGTGCATTCATGAACATTTTGTTCCAACAATATTCAAGTTTGCTGACTTACGATTATGGTAGAATGCCTGAACTCGATACAGTCTCTAGGTGGTCGTGGACATGGCAAGGCTAAGCAGACATCCTGAGCTGTCACACAAAGTGGGCAGGCAGGACACTGCATACCGTTTACCTGGAGCAACAAAATCATCAAAAAATAGGATGAGAATAAGATGTTGTTGTACTGTTAAAACAAAACTTTTATATTGCATATTATTTCCATTACTTTTATTAACTTTTTTTTTCAAATCTTACAAGGATTGGTGTAGCGAATATGACCACAGTATTATCAGAGATACCTAGCTATACCATAGATGTAATTCATTATGAGAAATATTCCGAATCCTTTATCGAAAGCAGAACTCCATCTTACAGACTTACGGTGATGAACTGAGGTCTTTTGATCACACATTCTGCTGGTAGTGTCGGGCAGTATATATCAGGACAGAATTGCACACACTTTCTACAGCCAGGGCACTCAATACAAATTCCTTGGTCACATTGCTTTGAAAAGGGAAGGAGGCAAATATAAGAAATGTTCACAATATTTTCATTTTGTCAACTGTCTGACCTCATTGTATTATAATGTTATTCTCTACTATTATCTGTTGGCTTTAAATCTATGTTTTACATTTCAATTAGATCATGCTAGTAAATTATCTTCTAGATGTCAACAATCTTTCATTGCTATAGAAAAACCTCTACCCAGATTTGGTCAGGAAAGGGAAGCTATGACGTCATATTTGACATAAAATCTGAAAGGCAAATGCTATCATTTGACTAATTTTCTTTGACAATCCTATGATGTGATATTTTATCTTTACAATGATCATGTCACTGAGTGCAATCAACGCTGACGGCAATGGGATGACAATATGTAGGGGTCAGCAGACAGATATTGAGAGAAGCTTTATATGTGTTATATTATGTGCAAATGTTCCAGTAGCCTGCCACATAAAAAATACGGTCAACCTTTCAGCGATCTTATTACATGATTCCTCTCTTAAACACAGACCTATGTCTTAATCAAATGATTTAGGTCATAATGTTTCAAAATGTGAAAGGGACATAAATTATGAAACATAAAATGATAAAAGGATTATTAATATGATGTTGGAAATGCTGTCATAGCTCCCTTTTGACTTCACCTCTAGACTCGAATACAGCCATTTTTAATACTGATAGTAGTATTTTAGTCTATGACAACACTAAATCTTATCAACACTTCGCTCATTATTAATCATGTTTGGTATTGAGTATTCATATCAATTCAATATCGAGTACCAGTTGAAGGGCAACCAGGGTTTCAAACAAGTTCTCATCAATTGATGATAGCTTGCACCTAATGGGAAAAAGACCAAATCTAAATCGGATGATTACTCAGTGAGAATTCTTCTTAAACACTTCATCCATAAGGTGCTAAAATGATGCTCAAACTCAACAAACATGGAACATCACAGAGCAGTTTCCTGTACCTGCTATGTTTAGCCTATGCTCAATCATTATTACAGCAATGTCTTTGAACCTCTCCTAAACTGAATTATAACTCAACTAAGAGCCAGCAACTACCTTGAGTTTTGCATTGCATCATGCACAAAGCCGATGTAACACATTCTTTACTTCCCATTTATGCATTGCTGCGAAACCCTGGTTGCCCTTTAAGGTGAAAATACAACTGGCAGTAATAACTAAGGTAAATTTGATAACATACGATGCTGATAGTGTCTACATACTCCACACATCCCGGTCTCGGAGGAGCGCAGGGTGGTGGATGGCAAACCGGTCCTCCTCCAGGTGGTCCAGCTGGCCCTCTTGCAGCAACTACCTGGATATATTCAAGATATGGATTATTATATCAAACTTGACAACTGTAAATCATTCACTTTCCAATCCTAATAATAACTTTTGAACAACCATTATGCCATCGAACCTTGTCAGCCCTACCATGTTCATCCAGAACCAACACTCAGTAAAATGTTCTGCTGTTATCTCAGTTTGCCAATGTGGGAGATTTGAAAAACAAACAGGATATATTCATTAAATACAGGATCTGCAACAATTCATGATGAATATCTTATGCTAATATAATATGCTCACCTGCCAAGCTATTAAGCTTATAAGGACAACTCCAAGAACTGCTGTGTTTGTCTTACCCATATTACTAAGCAGGACAGTTGTTTTCACTCCAGAATTAAAATAATTTACAACTTGACTATAGGCCCTGAGGCATTTATATATCTAGGGGAACTGGGAAGTATGTGGTATCTAAGAGAACAATTTGTTACGCAAAATGGTGTTATGTGATTGGCTGGTTTCAAGTGTTTTGTTTTGTTGAGAATAAGGAATACACGAAAATGAAACTCACCTGACTCAGTGATCTGCCAACTGACTTTCCTCCATGAGGTAAAACATGCATCCTGAATGAATTCCCACTTTGCTAATTTCATTACTACATGTTTCCTCTTCGATTTCATGGTTACGTCGTAATGATGATAGCTGAAAGCAACCACAAACGATTAAGCTATTTGTTGACTTCAGAATATCTTTGCCATCAGGAAACATCTACATTTAATATGTATTTTAAATATTCCTTGTCATGCTCACTGGCAGACACCAATTCAGTTTGGTCATGAGTACATGTCTAGAAACCTCCGATCATAACTCTTTGTTGTTTTTGAAAACAGATTTCAACATTTGAAAGTTTGGCACACAATACTCTGCCAGGGTTTTAAATAACTTAACCTGCGAGAAGGATATTGATATGATCTTCTCAGCTAAAAACCACAAAAAATTTGTATTTTGTTATTGTGATATGTTTGACACCTCAACTTTTGGATATTAACTCAGCCACTAACCTTCACATTGCTGATCTTTTAGGAGTTGTAAGTGTTTGCACATTGCATAAATGAAGCACTGACATTTAGGGATTAGAACTAAGATAGTTGTTATGATGAGGTTTAAAATGATAACTGGGAGAGTATAACCCTTGACCATATCAAAGTAATCCCAAAGCATTTTATAGAATTTTTGTTTAATTTTTGTTAAATTTAAACAAAATAATACCAATTTCACTTGCATTGGGGTCTTTGTAAATGATTTATTAATTTCAAAGTTCAAAAACCTAGGTTCTACAACGGTCTAGATGATGTTGTGCCCTCTGTCACAGATCAAACCAAAAGATAACTTTTATGAATTAAAATCAACAGAACTTGATAATCGATGCTATAAACTGCATTTTAGAATGTACCTGGGGTAAAATTGAACTATATTATAAACCATGAATCTACACTCTTTGCTCTGTCTCTACTTATGCATGATTTACTTGCTGTCAATGTCAACGTCAACGGCAAAGTCAAGGAAAAGGTCAAGGTCAAGCTCCAAATCAAGGCAAACTTGATCAAACTTCACCTACTTCATGATTTTACTGTAAGGAAGCGTACATCGTAATTTACTTGGAGGTTGATGGGAACAGTAATAAGGAATGTGAGTAACGATCTAACAATTTGAGTGAGTCTGTCATGTACCCATATCTGCTAGCATGAGTTGGAGTTTTTTTGGATTCACACTTATATTTCTCCAATCATTTAGAAAGCTTTGTTATGCCAAGCAGACAATACCTAAAACAGTGGCAGCGGGTAGCGCTACTTGCACTTTAACCTGAATGTGAGTTGAGGTGTCTATTATCTGAAAAACATGCACTGAGCAAAAAATCATTCTATTTTATTGACACAATTTTCCAGTTCCCCAAAGAGAGGATTTGGAGGTCAACGTTGCGCTCACAGTCCCTGTTCTGGAGCATTTTGAAGCTTTTGCAGCATCAGACCTGGACGACATACCACCTCTCCAGATACCATCACATGTACCTCGCAACTGTATGGTCGATATGTGAGAGTTTATATATTCGTCACTCACAAACACTGCTGTGTAACCGAGATACAAGTGTTCAGTGGTTAAAATGATAAAACTGTTTATATAGGCCACATCTTTTCCTTTTGAAATCTTTCTTTTTTTCGTTCTTTGTGAGTGATACATGACAACTTTGATGTAATACCTTACATAAATGATAAATTTACAATCAGTGTCTTTGTGTTTTTGTCAATTGTGACCTTTGCTCAATAACATATCTCATGTCCTTGTCAGTTCTGAATTTACCTTCCGTCTACTACATAAACCATTCAAAGAATGAAGTTTTAAAAACTAGTGATGATACAGTGTGATATTTTCGTATTTTCTGAGCTTGAGCCAGATTGCCATGGTCCTAATCTGATTAATTGTTATACTCTTCCGCATTTACTTCATTTTTTGCACATTTAATTACCATCTAAATGCGGAGGTTGGCCATCAAAATAATGACGTATCATCCCACCGCTTCCATTTTTACGACCTATTTATACAGGTCAGTATAAAGAAGGGTGTTTTTGCTTTGAAGAATCAGTTACAATTGTAAGTTACAATTACCAGTTACGATCGGGAGTTACGTGTGACAGTTACAACTTGGCGTTACAATATATCAGTTGCCTGGGGCATTTGCATTCAATATTATAAAGTAATCTCATATGAACTCTGCCAGCAGTGAACTGTCGTGATCTTTCTCGATCCGACATTGTCACCTCTTGGTTCGCCCTAGAAAACAGCATCCGTTAACTTTTGCAGAGAACCAGTACAATTTGCACTAGAAAGACCGTAACTACGTCACCTGTTGCGATGGATAATTAATTTCATACCCTAATTTTGATGATCAATTTGTGCAAATTATTTGATCATTAGGCGACAATGCTGAGGCTGCAGCCTCATTTTATTAGTTTTGAGCTATACAGAATTCTATAAGCACACATTTGGCTGTGTGGCAGCAGTGGTTTAGGCATTAATTTAAGTCATAATATAATTAGCAAATGTATATCCCGGAGGAACTTATTCTGACATGGATTATTCAATTGCAATGTTTATAGGTCACTGTATTTAACTTTCTAGGGAGAGCAGTGCCTTCCTGCCTCCCTGAATGATTATCGTACACTAAATATCACTAAACATCAAGCAAGTTATGAAAGTGCAGTTAATTCTTTTCTTTCAATTGTATTTTTCTTAAAATTTAAGCCCTTATAGATATGAATAGCAGTTATAAAAATTGTTGGCCCTGAATGGAACTCAACCAAACAGAGCGGCCCTTAGCAAACATTTATGCAGATCAGTCTGGACAAGAAGGTCATATCATAATAAAATACATCTATAATATAAGATTAGTATCTATGAATAATATTGGGCAAACGATACAAGAGTAAAATATAGATGTCAGTGTCTTTCGGAAAATATTTTCATCCGAAGAGTGAGCAGTCGTCGAGCTCCCTGATGCATTTTGGACACCCAGGGCACTCAATCTCCTTGCCTCTATAAATAGACTACAATAAAAAAACGAATCAATTGTAACATACAAAGCAACTGGAAAATCGAATAATCTGCAAACTTTGAATGAGGGTAGAAGGTTATTCATGGTGGAGCCAACATGTAATCAGATTAATTGGCCCTATGAAGTGAGAGATGCACAGAAACTAATCACGAGTTGTAATTGCTGGTGACAAGCAAGACCCTAAGCCTATAATTGTAATTCCCTGTCAATCCCCCGGCTCTTCCAGTCTAGTCCGTGTCGCGCTGCCGGACTTTTAGAGATTAGCCATTGAAGTTTTCTCGAGTGGTGAGACAGCTCATTAAATAAGGTGTACTTTGAAACATACACCCTTACGTAATGATGAATAGCAGTCTGTGACATCGGATAAAGTTTCTTGTAGTGCTGCCTCGATACACTTCAACATTATAGGAGTTCTTTTCAAACCAACGATTTAAATCTTTACAACGGTATATAGGCACAACTTTGCAGGACATTTCACATTTAAATGACAAAATCACTGCTGCTCCCCTAATACAATTATATACATACTTACTGTATAAGTTGTGGGCTGCATTTCACAGCAAACATGGTAAGCACATGGCGGTAATATACATACTTCAGGCCCTAACAGGGACTTACTATCCGCCACCTAAAGTAATAAGGCTTATTGAATAGTAGCTCTGTAATCTTGATTATTGTGCAGAACTGACTTATGAGTCAGCCAATCGAAAAATTATTAACGATAAATTCATATCAAAAACCTTTTTGTAGTAATACATTTGAGAGTCGTCGTCAAAGGTCACCAATTCAAAATTAAAGATGCTTGTTTGCTTTCATGTTGTAAAGCCTTACCTGTATAATCAGTAAACAAACAGAAACGGCCACAAGGCTCATTGCTGATGATGTCTGCATGATGGTGTGTGGTTATAACTGAAGGGTTGGCTGCATAGGTTGAGGTAATAGCCTAAAATGATTTTCATATTGAACGGCAGTTAGTTTTATACATCACAATCCATATCATTGTAATATGACATTATTGGCATTTCCTCATCGGTTCCTGGTTGCTGCGAGCTTTAAAATTCCAAAATTTACATAATGTCGTTAAAATTGAAATGTGTCAAACTTTCCAAGTCATGTCTTGCAAGATGAAATGTGATAGATCACGCCATATTGTTTTCTCATTTCTTGGCTCTCCTTTGCCTTACATGACTGTGCTTGTTTATCTCTGGCTATTGAATCCTTGACTAATTCAATGCACTCTGAGACGAGACTGAGACGATAAATACATCATAAGTGAACGGTGCAAGTTCAACATCTCAACATGAGGCAAATTAATTATGGCAGTATTTCTTGAAGATCAGCATACTATTTTTAAGGAACATCATACATGGGTGAATATCATATTCAGATGTTAAAGCGCCAATGACCTATTACCTACGATGACTTGACAGTGGTAACGTCCTAAAGGAAATCAACCGTAGTGAAGTAGTTCCAAATTACAGATTCCTGCATCGATGATTCACACGTTGTGACAGACAGGCACATACAAGACAGCCAATCAGTATTGAGTAGCGAAAAAAACAGTATGTTATATTCATATTCAGGCTCTAGGTGTATTAATATTGGTACAGCTGTGATATAATCAGCTTGTGCAGCACAATGGTGAAATTTATTATCGAGGTCTTAGTTTTCAAATGCTGTTGAAATCACAGTTGCTCTACAAAAGCTTGTGAGTAGTATGAGCTGATGTCATCATTGTCCAAGCCTCTATCTAGGAAGTGTAATACAAGAAACAAGCACTTAATGTTCATAGTAACATCATAATGCAGGAACTGAGAGTTACCTTCTCTTATGGGAGGCTCTCTTTGCACCCTCAATAATTCTTGCCAAGTAGAGCATAGAAGTTTTTTACAATGCCAATCTGACATAACTTTATCATAAATAACTGCCTGACTATAACATGCATTGGTATTTTGGTAGTCTTTAACTTGCCTATTTTACTGGCTATATAGCATATATTTTTCAATTCTCACTTGTTCCATCTCTGGTCATAAGGTATCTGAAAACCAATATGTATTCGCAGTAACACCTTTTGTCACTATTTGCTGTAGTGCAAGAGCCTAGAAATAAGTTCTAGATTAAAAATATTAGCTTCTTTCACTTTCATTTTGGTTCCAATTAAAAACTTAATCAGGCCAATGAACCTACCAGACAGTTAAAAACATCATGTTCATGCGATCATTGCCAGTGAAATTAAAATCATTATTATAAACCAATTAATATATCAATGCTTGATGTTGCTGTTTCTGCTGTTCGTGTGGTACTGATTAGACGTAGAAAGTGGTACATACAGGACAACCGGTGTAGTATTGTAAACTGTACCCCGCGCGAAAACAACCCCGGGACACTTTACAATATTGTAAACTGTCCCGGGGACACTTTACAATAAAAACAGGCCTATTGTAAACTGTCCCCCCCTATTGTAAACTGTCCACCCCTATTGTAAACCGTCCCCCCCTATTGTAAACTGTCCCCCCTATTTGTGACTGTCCATATCGAGAGCCCAGCTGTTTATCACCATTCTAAATGGGTCAGATCATCTAAGTGGAGCATACCATGATGTTCTGGCTGCCACTATGATGGCCAAAGTTGTACCATGGGGATGGTGGTGGTATCTCATTGAATGAGTGTATAAAGCCTCTTTTTCATATGGTACTTTGGGGATCTATTTTTCGCAAACACTAGTTATTTGAAGCTCCTATGATTTAGAGATGTCTGGTTTGCGAAGAAAGGTGCACTAAGCCAACAGTGGATAGATGTGTAGTTGCCACATCACAGAACACACATACTTTCATTGCAGGTTCATGAGCCGCGCGAAAGCAACCACCCCATTCATTCATCATAAAATCTACCTCTGTCAAGCATTTGCCTAGGAGTGATGGCAGTCAGTCACAAGTGTGAGCGGGAGAAATAATAACTTTTGAGCTTTTCATATTGTGAGGATGGGTATTGCACTGTAAAATATTGCTTAAGCCGCGCGAAAACAACCACCCCCAAGCTGTCTTATGAAGATATCTGTTAAAAAGTCTCAAACATAATGAACCGTGATTTTGCATCCATAATGCGATTATCATAAGGTGACTGTTTACCGAATTTCAGATTAGTAGGTCAGAACTTAATGACACAACGGATGATATGTCGTTCTTTGCAAGTTTATGAGCCGCGCGAAAATAACCACCCCATTCAGTCATCTTGAAATCTACCTCAATCAAGCATTTGCCTGTGAGTGATGAAAGTCAGTCACATGTGAGACCTGACGAAATAACGACTTTTGAGTTTTTCATATTGTGCCGCCTGGTATTGGACTGTAAAATATTGCTTAAGCCGCGCGAAAACAACCACCCCCCAAAGTGTCTTATAAAGATTATCTGTCAAAAAGTCTCAATCATAATGAACCATGATTTGGCAGCCATAATTCGATTGTCATAAGGTGACTGTGTACCAAATTTCAGATTAGTAGGTCAGAAGTTAATGACACAACGGATGATATGTCGTTCTTTGCAAGTTCATGAGCCGCACGAAAACAACCACCGCATTCATTCATCTTGAAATCTACCTCAATCAAGAATTTGCCTGTGAGTGATGACAGTCAGTCACAAGTGAGAGTGGGAGAAATAACCGCTTTCGAGCTTTTCATATTGTGCGGCCTGGTATTGCCCTGTAAAACATTGCTTAAGCCGCGCAAAAACAACCACCCCCCAAAGTGTCTTATAAAGATTATCTGTCAAAAAGTCTCAATCATAAAGGACCATGATTTGGCAGCCATAACGTGATTGTCATAAGGTGACTGTGTACCAAATTTCAGATTAGTAGGTCAGAACTTAATGACACAACGGATGATATGTCGTTCTTTGCAAGTTCATGAGCCGCGCGAAAACAACCACCCCATTCATTCATCTTGAAATCTACCTCAATCAGGAATTTGCCTGTGAGTGATGACAGTCAGTCACAAGTGAGACTGGGAGAATTAACCGCTTTCGAGCTTTTCATATTGTGCGGCCTGATATTGCCCTGTAAAACATTGCTTAAGCCGCGCGAAAACAACCACCCCCCAAGCTGTCTTATAAAGATTATCTGTCAAAAAGTCTCAAACGAAATGAACAATGATTTTCTAGCAATAATGTGATTGTCATGAAGTGACTGTGTACCTAATTTTGGATTAAAAGGTTAGAAATTAATGACACAACGGATGATATGTCGTTCTTTGCAAGTTCATGAGCCGCGCGAAAACAACCACCCCATTCAGTCATCTTGAAATCTACCTCAATCAAGCATTTGCCTGTGAGTGATGACAGTCAGTCACAAGTGAGACTGGGAGAAAGACCGCTTTCGAGCTTTTCATATTGTGCGGCCTGATATTGCCCTGTAAAACATTGCTTAAGCCGTGCAAAAACAACCACCCCCCAAAGTGTCTTATAAAGATAATCTGTCAAAAAGTCTCAATCATAATTGACCATGATTTGGCAGCCATAATGTGATTGTCATAAGGTGACTGTGTACCAAATTTCAGATTAGAAGGTCAGAACTTAATGACACAACGGATGATATGTCGTTCTTTGCAAGTTCATGAGCCGCGCGAAAACAACCACCCCATTCATTCATCTTGAAATCTACCTCAATCAAGCATTTGCCTGTGAGTTATGAAAGCCAGTCACAAGTGAGACCTGGAGAAATAACAACTTTTGAGGTTTTGATATTGTGCCGCCTGGTATTGGACTGTAAAACATTGCTTAAGCCGCGCGAAAACAACCACCCCCCAAGCTGTCTTATAAATATTATCTGTCAATCATTCATTGCAGTTGTCCCCCAAAATGAAAGAGGAAACAACTTACAGTATGCTGCCATATGTGCTGTAATTCAAGGGATCTAACTGTGGAGTGAAAAAATAACCATTCTATCTGAAATTTGGTATACATTCACCTCATGACAATCACATTATAACTAGAAAATCATGGTTCATTCCGTTTAAGACATTTTCACAGATAATATAAGACAGCTTGGGAGGTGGTTGTATTCGCTCGGCTGAAGCAATAGTTTACAGTGCAATACCAGGCCGCACAATATGAAAACCTCAAAAGTCATTATTTCTCCAGGTCTCACATGTGACTGACTTTCATCACTCACAGGCAAATGCTTGATTGAGGTAGATTTCAAGATGACTGAATAGGGTGGTTGTTTTCGCGCGGCTCATGAACTTGCAAAGAACGACATATCATCCGTTGTGTCATTAAGTTCTGACCTTCTAATCTGAAATTTGGTACACAGTCACCTTATGACAATCACATTATGGCTGCCAAATCATGGTCAATTATGATTGAGACTTTTTGACAGATTATCTTTATAAGACACTTTGGGGGGTGGTTGTTTTTGCGCGGCTTAAGCAATGTTTTACAGGGCAATATCAGGCCGCACAATATGAAAAGCTCGAAAGCGGTCTTTCTCCCAGTCTCACTTGTGACTGACTGTCATCACTCACAGGCAAATTCTTGATTGAATTAGATTTCAAGATGAATGGGGTGGTTGTTTTCGCGCGGCTCATGAACTTGCAAAGAACGACATATCATCCGTTGTGTCATTAACTTCTGACCTACTAATCTGGAATTTGGCACACAGTCACCTTATGACAATCGAATTATGGCTGCCAAATCATGGTTCATTATGATTGAGACTTTTTGACAGATAATCTTTATAAGACACTTTGGGGGGTGGTTGTTTTCGCGCGGCTTAAGCAATATTTTACAGTCCAATACCAGGCGGCACAATATGAAAAACTCAAAAGTCATTATTTCTCCAGGTCTCACATGTGACTGACTTTCATCACTCACAGGCAAATGCTTGATTGAGGAAGATTTCAAGATGACTGAATGGGGTGGTTATTTTCGCGCGGCTCATGAACTTGCAAAGAACGACATATCATCCGTTGTGTCATTAAGTTCTGACCTACTAATCTGAAATTTGGTACACAGTCACCTTATGACAATCAAATTATGGCTGCCAAATCATGGTCAATTATGATTGAAACTTTTTGACAGATTATCTTTATAAGACACTTTGGGGGGTGGTTGTTTTTGCGCGGCTTAAGCAATGTTTTACAGGGCAATACCAGGCCGCACAATATGAAAAGCTCGAAAGCTGTTATTTCTCCCACTCTCACTTGTGACTGACTGTCATCACTCACAGGCAAATTCTTGATTGAGGTAGATTTCAAGATGAATGGGGTGGTTGTTTTCGCGCGGCTCATGAACTTGCAAAGAACGACATATCATCCGTTGTGTCATTAACTTCTGACCTACTAATCTGGAATTTGGCACACAGTCACCTTATGACAATCGAATTATGGCTGCCAAATCATGGTTCATTATGATTGAGACTTTTTGACAGATTATCTTTATAAGACACTTTGGGGGGTGGTTGTTTTTGCGCGGCTTAAGCAATGTTTTACAGGGCAATATCAGGCCGCACAATATGAAAAGCTCGAAAGCGGTCTTTCTCCCAGTCTCACTTGTGACTGACTGTCATCACTCACAGGCAAATGCTTGATTGAGGTAGATTTCAAGATGACTGAATGGGGTGGTTGTTTTCGCGCGGCACATGAACTTGCAAAGAACGACATATCATCCGTTGTGTCATTAATTTCTAACCTTTTAATCCAAAATTAGGTACACAGTCACTTCATGACAATCACATTATTGCTAGAAAATCATGGTTCATTTCGTTTGTGACTTTTTGACAGATAATCTTTATAAGACAGCTTGGGGGGTGGTTGTTTTCGCGCGGCTTAAGCAATGTTTTACAGGGCAATATCAGGCCGCACAATATGAAAAGCTCGAAAGCGGTTATTTCTCCCACTCTCACTTGTGACTGACTGTCATCACTCACAGGCAAATTCCTGATTGAGGTAGATTTCAAGATGAATGAATGGGGTGGTTGTTTGCGCGCGGCTCATGAACTTGCAAAGAACGACATATCATCCGTTGTGTCATTAAGTTCTGACCTACTAATCTGAAATTTGGTACACAGTCACCTTATGACAATCAAATTATGGCTGCCAAATCATGGTCAATTATGATTGAAACTTTTTGACAGATTATCTTTATAAGACACTTTGGGGGGTGGTTGTTTTTGCGCGGCTTAAGCAATGTTTTACAGGGCAATACCAGGCCGCACAATATGAAAAGCTCGAAAGCGGTTATTTCTCCCACTCTCACTTGTGACTGACTGTCATCACTCACAGGCAAATTCTTGATTGAATTAGATTTCAAGATGAATGGGGTGGTTGTTTTCGCGCGGCTCATGAACTTGCAAAGAACGACATATCATCCGTTGTGTCATTAACTTCTGACCTACTAATCTGGAATTTGGCACACAGTCACCTTATGACAATCGAATTATGGCTGCCAAATCATGGTTCATTATGATTGAGACTTTTTGACAGATAATCTTTATAAGACACTTTGGGGGGTGGTTGTTTTCGCGCGGCTTAAGCAATATTTTACAGTCCAATACCAGGCGGCACAATATGAAAAACTCAAAAGTCATTATTTCTCCAGGTCTCACATGTGACTGACTTTCATCACTCACAGGCAAATGCTTGATTGAGGAAGATTTCAAGATGACTGAATGGGGTGGTTATTTTCGCGCGGCTCATGAACTTGCAAAGAACGACATATCATCCGTTGTGTCATTAAGTTCTGACCTACTAATCTGAAATTTGGTACACAGTCACCTTATGACAATCAAATTATGGCTGCCAAATCATGGTCAATTATGATTGAAACTTTTTGACAGATTATCTTTATAAGACACTTTGGGGGGTGGTTGTTTTTGCGCGGCTTAAGCAATGTTTTACAGGGCAATACCAGGCCGCACAATATGAAAAGCTCGAAAGCGGTTATTTCTCCCACTCTCACTTGTGACTGACTGTCATCACTCACAGGCAAATTCTTGATTGAGGTAGATTTCAAGATGAATGGGGTGGTTGTTTTCGCGCGGCTCATGAACTTGCAAAGAACGACATATCATCCGTTGTGTCATTAACTTCTGACCTACTAATCTGGAATTTGGCACACAGTCACCTTATGACAATCGAATTATGGCTGCCAAATCATGGTTCATTATGATTGAGACTTTTTGACAGATAATCTTTATAAGACACTTTGGGGGGTGGTTGTTTTCGCGCGGCTTAAGCAATATTTTACAGTCCAATACCAGGCGGCACAATATGAAAAACTCAAAAGTCATTATTTCTCCAGGTCTCACATGTGACTGACTTTCATCACTCACAGGCAAATGCTTGATTGAGGAAGATTTCAAGATGACTGAATGGGGTGGTTATTTTCGCGCGGCTCATGAACTTGCAAAGAACGACATATCATCCGTTGTGTCATTAAGTTCTGACCTACTAATCTGAAATTTGGTACACAGTCACCTTATGATAATCGCATTATGGATGCAAAATCACGGTTCATTATGTTTGAGACTTTTTAACAGATATCTTTATAAGACAGCTCGGGGGGTGGTTGTTTTCGCGCGGCTTAAGCAATATTTTACAGTGCAATACCCATCCTCACAATATGAAAAGCTCAAAAGTAATTATTGCTCCCGCTCACACTTGTGACTGACTCCTAGGCAAATGCTTGACGGAGGTAGATTTTATGATGAATGAATGGGGTGGTTGCTTTCGCGCGGCTCATGAACCTGCAATGAAAGTATGTGTGTTCTGTGATGTGGCAACTACACATCTATCCACTGTTGGCTTAGTGCACCTTTCTTCGCAAACCAGACATCTCTAAATCATAGGAGCTTCAAATAACTAGTGTTTGCGAAAAATAGATCCATAAAGTACCATATGAAAAAGAGGCTTTATACACCCATTCAATGAGATACCACCACCATCCCCATGGTACAACTTTGGCCATCATAGTGGCAGCCAGTACATCATGGTATGCTCCACTTAGATGATCTGACCCATTTAGAATGGTGATAAACAGCTGGGCTCTCGATATGGACAGTCACAAATAGGGGGGACAGTTTACAATAGGGGGGGACGGTTTACAATAGGGGGGGACAGTTTACAATAGGCCCGTTTTTATTGTAAAGTGTCCCCGGGACAGTTTACAATATTGTAAAGTGTCCCGGGGTTGTTTTCGCGCGGGGGACAGTTTACAATACTACACCGGTGCAAACTATCACTTTGCCATTATAAAGCTTCTGTAATCGAAAATAGATATATCATCCTACTGCATTATTCACTCTTCCACAGACATGGCAAATTAAATATTATTCAGCGTTTCTATGAATAGTGTCATGAAACGTTCACAGAAATTTCAAATTTAAAGCGAAATAGTGCTAATCAGTCTACTTTTTCACAACACTAAGTTCTGAAAAACGCAATTTTCAAATAGTATGATTCAATTTGAAGGATCTACTGTCTGAGCTAACTCAAGCTAGAAGCTTACTTACTGTGTAGGTACTGAGCGTATAATCAATACAGTCAGGAGCAGCACATACTCGTGGTACACAACCTAGGGTCAAGGCTTCAGTCATCGAACCCAGATATGCTACCTGAAGTGAAAAGAGCAGCTGTCTAATGAAACAGTGGGAGGAGGAAGGAAATGTCTCATATATCAAATCTTTACATTTGAGTCTCTTTTCAAACACTAATCTGGGCATCGGAAAGGTTTATAACAGAGATGAGGGATGAAGATATTGACAAAGTCATGATACGGTAATTAAAAGTGATGTTATGCTCATGTAATCTAAAAGTAGTCTTTATCTATTTGATAGACTCCTAATCTGTCTGATTGAAGGCTGTGTGGTCTCAAAATTGATAAACCAGACTGAAAATTTGAGCTTCTGTATTATTAAAAACATTATTAGTTTTAAAACAACACTCACTTGAATAAGTAAAAAACAAGCAGAGATCACTGCAAGTCTTGTTGGTGACAATATCTGCATGGTGATGAAGTTATGTACGCAAAATTTGGTCACTGCGACTAAAAAACCTTTACTAAGATGATTGCCATATTAAGCTGCCCTTAGTTTTATACTTCATAGAACAGGATATTTTTGAGCATCCTCTTGCCCCAGTTAATAAACCATGTTTTAACGAGAATTTAAATTTAGATTCAAAGCTTCTGAAAATATGTGACATGCGTGTCAAGCAGATTAGGTATGATGATATTCCAGCATGACATTGACATCTAGTGACAGTTTCAGTCATGCCACTGCGGTTTTTGATCACTTGATTTTGCATGTCACTAAATTTAAATTCTTCTGAGGTGGTGACGAGCCATATCCTCTGATCAAGTGCCAACTTGTGACGATTTCATCATCCACCTAAACATCATGTCAATCCTGTACTTACATATCAACAGTTTGGACCCATTCTCATCGGTTCCTTAATGGAAACCTTCCGAGGTTCAGCCTTGTTGTCACATCCATATAGGATGTTGAATAGTAATAGTCATAATATGAGCTCGATTCTGTTCAGTGATAAAACCTGAGACTTGAAAGGCTTGTAATTAATCTAAGCTGTTGAACGACAACTTCCACAATGGAGAAGGTCATCTTTCGTTGACAGTTTCTATTTTGTCTTCTTTAAGCCTTACCAACCCTTACCAGGGGACTTTTGTTAGACACAGTTTGCGAATTTTGGATTGGATTGGAATCTCATCAATCAAAAAATATTGCATCAATTTCAAAGTTGCCATCTGCCACAATCACTTACAAGTTCAAAAAGTGAATTAATTTATTTTTGTGAGATATGCTGAAAATAAACTTCTTCAGACCTTGCCAACCCTTACCAGCGTTACCAGCTCCCAAACTTTGACAAGGGCAACGAATAATTTGGGTCCCAGGACCTAAGACCTACCACTGCACACCAGAAAAACAAAGATAATAAACGGCCAATAGGCAATTATTCTAGAATCTAGAATTCTTAGAATCATAAGTATGCAATAGCATAAAAAGTCTTCATTTGACCCTTGACCTCGACTAGACTGGACTAGTTTGCATCATCAACCTCATGATGTTGCTGTAAAAAAAGGAATAACAATTTCTGCTTCATGTAATGATCATCCTGTTAAAACTCATATTCATGATTACTGAAACAATTGCCCCACCTTTTTAAATTTCACTCACAGCAAAGTATGTCGGGTATAGTTATAGATGATTTAGGCAAATCAATTTCAGTTTCTAGTGCTAGCAGCTTGTAGTGTGAGGAACGGAATTGGTACTACGCCTATACTAAAATATATGTTGTGTACTATTAGTATGTATAGTTGTTCTATAGCCGTCCTACTTCTAAAATTGGTTCTAACTATGTTTCTAGTTATGGTTTTAAATCTTGCACTCCGGACACTTCAAAATGTCACTTTATTGTTGTGTAATTTATTTGTAGTTCTAATTTGGAGTTACCTCCTCTTTCATGCACTGAAGAAAGACAAGATCGCTCAAATCTATTAAAACGTTGGTAATGCTAGCACTCTGGTGAGTACGAGGTATTTAACTTATTAATTTCTAGTGACGAACAGCTGGTTCCCACTACTCCACAAAGCAATTTACTAAGGGGTTGTTATTGAGCCTGACCTCTTCTTAGCTTCACTAGATTAATTTCTAGCTGGTTTCCACTACTCCACAAAGCAATTTACTAAGGGTTTGTTATTGAGCCTGACCTCTTCTTAGCTTCACTAGAAGTTGCCTTCAAGTTGTTTAAGAAAGGTTCCTGCCGATAACCTGCTAGGACCCCTGACTTGTTCTAACAGTAAAACTCTTGATGAGTTTTGAGAAAATGCTCTTACACCACAAATTCAATATTATCCTTAGATGTTAGTACGACACAATCACTATTTATGAATGTGTTCAGGTACGTTTGATATTTTTGTTATTCAACTTAGGTGACTGATTTTAATTATGAGCACCTACTTGATCTCTGTATAGTGCCTGGAAGCCCAATCAGGTAATCAAGGCGGTGTATCAGTATCACAGGCCTCTTAGCCAAGTTAAATTAGCTAAAGACTCCAACCCAATTTCTAGTGAAGGAAAGAAGTATCAGTCTGTGGTCACTCTAAAATTGATGTTCAATTTCTATATTCAATGTTGAATTAATGTTTCACAGATTAGAGGTATCTTATCTTAAATCGGTAGCATCCTACTTCTTTAAAACACAAGAATCTAATCCTAAACTATTATTCCGAAACTTAATCTATTTAACCCCCAAGCAAATATGACTACTAATTAATTCTGTTCTGCTTTAACAATAGTTCCCAATGATACTTCTAAATGATTTCCGACTTGATATGATCACAGACGCGAATTACCTGCGTTCAACTGTGGGTCACAATGATTTCCGACTTGATATGAGCACCAACGCGAATTACCTGCGTTTTATGGTGGGTCACAATGATTTCCGACTTGATATGAGCACCAACGCGAATTACATGCGTTTTACGGTGGGTCACAATGATTTTCGACTTTGATATGAGCACCAACGCGAATTACATGCGTTTTACGGTGGGTCACAATGATTTCCGACTTTGATATGAGCACCTACGCAAAATACCTGCGTTTAGCGGTGGTCACAATGATTAAACCTCCTAAAGTTAATTTTGAATCCTGTTTCAGAGTGTTGTTATAGTAACGATTAACAACGACTTACTTTAGTTGATTGCAAAATTGCCTTATAAACTCTTAGTGAATATGACCTAACGTCTGAGTACCTGACGAACTGTCCCTAATTACTTTGCCAATTACTATATGCATAGAAATCAACTACAACAGTATATTCACTAAAGTTATTGTTTATTGTCTTGATACTTATAAAAAATGATAATGTAATTCAAATGATACTCACAGTATATATTGGTCCTTAGACTCCACTTTAGTTTTAGCGTTCCAACAAAGATCTTTGATTTAAAACTAGTATTTATTAAATCAAAAGATAATGTTTTTTACTAGCTATGTAAAAAGTTGACTGTGCTGCTCAAAGAATTAAACTGTACTAATTTACTGTTCAAAATTTCGGCCTTTATATAGGTGCCGATTTTTGTGCTGACTCTGCTTGTTGTCGTTTGATTAGCTGTCAGCGGATTAGTGGATTATTGTTCTATTTTTGGGCTGACTTTGTTGTTGTTACTCCATGATTAATTACTTCCGTGTCACCCTGAAGATTACTTGGTACTTGGTGCTATGACGTTTTGGAAAACCAAATTCCTGAAGATTAATTGGTACTTGGTACTAGGACGTGTTGTCAGCGGATTAGTGGATTAGTGTCTCTTGTGGCTTTGTTATATGAAACCGTTCTGTGGTCACGTCACGTGGTATATTGCTGCTGTTCCTCAGTCTACCCTCTGGAATTTGTTGTTCTATTTTTGGGCTGACTTTGTTGTTGTTACTTCCTGGTTAATTACTTCTGTGTCACCCTGAAGATTACTTGGTACTATGACGTGTTGGAAAACCAAATTACTGCATCACTGGAATTCCTATTTTCTGACCGGATTAGTATGCTCCGGTTGTCTTCATTACATCTTTGATGGATTACTTTTGCGTCTCTCTGCTCGTTGTGTATGCTTGTGACTACAAAATACCATGGAGGTTACTGGGTGCATTTGTTTTCATATCTATCTGTACCCTCTGACTTCTGCGGCTGGCTGAATATAACTACATATCTCAAGTGCCCATTTTTGGTACTGACAGTAGCCATGGATTGAGGAAACCAATTCCTCAACTCGAATCATCGGATCAATCTTAAAAGTTTATTACAGTTTTGCAAAGCTATCTCTCATCTCAAAGGAAGGCAATTTGAATCTAGCTCTAGTTTAGTAATGATGAAAAACAGCTGGCATTACAGATTGGGTAACACATTTATCAATTTGAGTGTTAGTAACCGATAAGAAAGTAACTTCTGAGATCATAGAAAATTGACCCGCATCTCGAATTCCATGTTCGGGGCAGGCTGTGGTAGGCAGGCTTCTTCAATTCTCATACACGGCTGGCTATTAGAGAAACTGATGTGGTTTAAATTTACTGATTTCAAGCAACGCTTCATCTTCTAGTCCAAAGAGTTAACAGCTATACTTTCCTTTTCTGTGTTGATTATTTCTGGCACTGGCTGTTCCAAGGCTCTCATGTAATTCCGAAATGACTATAGACAGTGGCAATTTTGCCTAGAGGTTACTCTTATTGAAGGAGGAAATGTTAAAGTATTTTGATTTGAAAAAAGTTCTGATCAAAGCGTGATGCTTACTAATATCTTGACCTATGAAGAACTTAATATTTATAGCCCCAAATAATACTGAACCTTTGCCAAGCATAAAATTTAAACAGTTCTTTCTTACCTTCACCAGACTTTAGCAGGGGGGTGTGGGGGACCCCCCCAACGAAAAATTTTGTAAAATAAGCTGTGTAAATGGTATGTTTTAGGGCAATTTTACAAATATTTTCTTCAAATTTTAGTACCAAATTAAATCCTAATGCCAATGCCGCCACAGCAAATACAGTTGCTTTGGGGCCGATTCGAGGGGGTATTCAAGGCAATGTGGTTTTCATAGATTAGCTGCTTTTTATTGAGGTAGACCTAAATAATTTAATTAAGTGGTTAATTTGACAGCAAAGAAACGAAAGAAGTGAAAGCGACTAGACGAGTAATATTATGCAACTGAATAAATTTAACCGCTGCACTGTGATCGTCCCATGTAGCAAGAAGTAGGTAGGATGTTCACTACTGTGATTTGTGTGCGTCATTGTAGGCTTTGGTCGACTGCTTGCATCTTTTGATTACAGACTTGGGCAGATCTGCTTCGTGAATTGGCGACAGTTTGTTCACTTTGATAGAGTGAATCGAGTTAATACTGTCCAAATTCAGGCGATTCCGTGCCTCAGTGTGGACTGCTTTGAGCAGACTGAACAAGCGTTCATTTGCACTGTTAGAATTTGGTGTTGAGAGGAGGTATGGGAGTAGGCTGGTAAGGAGGGGTTTATCTGTGCATGCGATAGCAAAGAACTCATCTGTTGGGAGTTGTGTGACCTCATCTCGATACCGCGTGCAGATTAACACTCTCACCAGAGACTATAGATATAGAGACCTTCCACTTGCCATGATAATGTATATAACCGATGCGAACACATTGAAAATTAGGCTCCGCCCCTTTCTGGTGGTAATCGCTGTACCCAGCGCTATGAATTTACTATCAAAAATTGACAAGGTGAATGATTTAGTTGTTTATTTTATAAGTACATTCACACAAAACTCTCAACAATATCAACTGGGACAAATGAAATCTAAGATGTGACTTTTATATAAAATATAGGCATCAAGAAAACAAAATACTTGGTGGATGACCTTTTGGTAATGTAGCCCCCCCCCCCCCCCCGTATGTATAGAAAATTGAATATTCAATGCGAAAATAGTTAAATGTGCACTGATGCACTGATGTTATATTCTCCAGTTCCGGTGACTGAATTGAATTCATCAGTTAGGCCAGCACAGAAACTTTCTATAACATAGGTCTGAGAAAAGTATCATCCTCAAAAAGTCTAAGTTTTCCCGTTTTCAGTCAGCATACTGCTGATTGTTGCCTGAAGATATGTGCTTTGAACTGCTCTGAATCTGTCTACGAAGCCCAAACAAGTTTTCAAGGCGATTTGTAAAAAATAAGCTTTTCATAGCCCCAACCATCCCACAATAACTTAGAGGCAGAGAGGGAGGTCTTCTATCTCTCAATGCAGTATATTCTTTACATTTGTCAGCATTGAATTGTCCGTATGAATCTGCTGACGTTGCACTTTACTCTGATGCCATTCTTACTTCAGTTTTGAATGTGTGTGTATGGTTGGTACTAGTCACCATGATTAAATTTTTTTATATTAATCTTAGAGCATATATTAACAAACAAAAAGAAGCCCTCTTCCTCTTGTCCTCACACATGAAAACTTTGTCCATGAAACTCATCACAACAGCTAACCTATGTCAGGCCATCATTATATCGCAGTGGGCAACAATGATGAATTATACTGCACAGCCCCCTTACTTTCTTACAAAAATACAGGCCTGTATAATATAAATCTCTGGCTAAGTATGCAACAACAAGTTGATAGTGACTTTGTTGCTGCCTGATCTGGTTTTGTCATCAAGATTGTGGTTATTTTGCCTCAAATAACTCAGGTTAAAAACCTGAAATTTTATTGAGAAACCCATTGCTGTCCAAGGCAGCAGCGCTTACTTTACAACCAGAAGAGGGCGTGACCGTTAAATAACGCTGATTGGCTATTCGCATTTTATGCGCAAGTGGAAGGTCTCTATATCTATAGTCTCTGCTCTCACTTCATCCTTCAGCTGTGCTGCATCAAGCTTCTCTATTATAACATCTCCGGCGACATATTCTAGCAGTCGCATGACTGAAAGTGGGAGAGAGTGTCATTTTCATTAGTTAATTTGCCTCAAAGGAATGGTAATAAAGCAAACCTAAGTAATACATCATAACTATCGTATTTGAAGGTTGTAAAGACTACCTATCACCTGACCTAAAACTTTTGCTCCGCAGACCTAATAATGCCCAAAATTTTAATACACATTAACAGTAATCGAACAGTAAGAAGCCGACTGCTTGAATGGGAGAGTCTTGATCATCTTCTCCACAAACTTCTGTATCCAGTCTGTGCAGGACTGGATAATAGCAGCGATGGTGTCTGGAGATTGATCGTCTCCGAGGCCCGCTATGGCAATTCTACACTTTTCACCAATGTCCCTGTCATTAGGGGGCAGGAAGGCCACATCTTCGTCCATGACCTTAGTCTCTAACACCTGGATCACGTCTTCCGGCGCCATGACTCTGCCAAGTAGTTTGCGCATGAGGCTCTCTGTTGTGCTGTGTGCACAATCGATTATGTGCTTCTCACTCTGTGAAACAATAACAGAAATAACAACGTGAGTGTGAGATAAAAAAAACTTCGTTCGCATAAAATATTGAGGCGGGTACGGGTCCGATGTTTTAATTTCTCCATTTTTGGTCAGATTGTCGCAATAATATTAATGGCTGTGTTGGGGAAAGTACCAAATCCCCCCCACACCGAGAGAACTCTGCAGCTTTGTCAAATCATTGAACAAGTAAATTGAATTGCCCATACCTGAAACACTTTGTTGTATGCGTCAATGGCCGGCAGCACATCTTCAAGAAAGAGGAGAATAGGCAGAGGATCTGTACATCTGACAGGGTTTCCAGGATAGCCTTCACCTTTCCCTTGTTCCGATCTGGGTGATCACGGAAGTAGCCCAAAAACGGCTGGTAGTGGTTGATGAGCCGTGTGATGCATGGCCTCATGGAGAGCCATCGTGTTGGGCAATGCTTGATGATCGCCGAGTATTCAAGATCATCATGGAACGAGAAGTAGGTTTTAAACTCCTCCACTCTCTTCGAGCTGCAACAAACATCATTGTGAGCGATCAATTACTAGCTAGGTTGGCTAGGTTGGTAGATTTTGACTGTGATTACTGTGACAGGTAGGCTACTGAGTTGGGTACAGTATTGAGAGTTATCTGCTCTCTTTGTGGGAGTGGGTAACTCCGTTCAAAAACGTTTGCATAATCTATGATTGAAACATACAGTTACTGACTAAACTCTGTATTATAATGGGGTACAATAAACTTTGTCTGCACTCTAATGCACCTTTTATCGAAGTGGTAGAATATATCCATCAGAAGGTCATCTACGCTCATCGGCAGGCTCTTCATCGCTGCCACATTGCAGAGATTAGTTAGATGGCAGATACACCCTAGATCCATCACACTCGCATTCTTCTTTCGTATGAGCGCTATGACACCTTTGTGTTTCCCCTTCATAACGTTGCAGTTATCACTCTCAAATGACATCACATTCCCCCAAGGAATATTATTCTCACTACAAAAACAATAAAAAGCAAGTGTGCAATGAATTAATGTTTAGATTGATCCCCAACATCACTTCTTACTAGGGCTGCAAAATGATTTTATTTTATTTTTTCAATTCTAGCCCAGGCTGACCGAAATCTTTATCTCTATTGCTTGGGGCTGACCAGTCACAAGGCTGCCAAGAATTTATCAAAGTACATGTATATTGGTATGTTTTACTGCACTGACGGACTGCCTAGGTTTGATTGGTTTGTTATGACAGTCAATCAACTTTATTATGGGGTGAGCAGCCACGCGTGTGATGACCCTTGATACAGTGCCATTAGTGCACACAAGGACAATGCTACCTTTGGCATGTCAGTCAATCAACAACCAACTACAGCTCTCACCACAAACATCCAAATACAGCATGCTAACAAAGCAATAAAAAATAAGGCCAAGAGAAACAGTATACAGCATAAAGCTATCAGTAATAGCTTTATGGTATACAGCCCTACTTCTAACCAAATTTTAAAAGCCCTGTGATTACACTGACACACATTACTAAGTGATCACAGTGGAAAAATACCTGAAAAATGAGTCCAGTAGATTGAAGATGTGCGTAGCAGTTCAAGCAAGGCACTCCAATAGCGTCACAAACACAGTTCTGCTTCTAGAAAGTTTCACATCATAGTATCTGGCCATGATACCCAGCACCTTGTCTTGACGGGAGTTACTCTCGTCAATCATGAGGGAGAATGGGTGTGCTTGAAGGTGTGCCATTACCTCGTCAACGTAGTGACCCCCTATGGTCTTCGCTACCTGTGTGCATTTGGTGGCAGCACATGTCAGTGCTTGGACGATCTTACTATCCGGGGCGATGTGCTTGAGTAACCTGCAAATAATGACAATGACAATGTTTAGATATCAATGCGGGTTGTGTCTTCTGTGACAAGCAGACGGTTGTGGAACAACTGTTGTGTTATTGCGCTGACAAATGGTGGTGAGCGGCACATAGATGCAAAGATGGTTAGAAAATACAAGCCGACGTTGAACTTACTTGACCAGCTCAGTGCTGGAATGGAAACTTGAGTTGGACTTTGCAATGTACTGAGACAGCAATATTTCACTCCGCAGTACACCTTCCTGGAACTTAACCATCTGATCAGGCATGGTGCTCGTCGATATTCCCGTAGTGAGGAGTGATCGCTGTCCAATATTTCCCTTCACTGAAGCCTTGTGTTTCTCTGTCTGCAGGTGTCTGAGGATGTCTTTGACACCGCTAGATATGACCAAATCATATTAACATAGTGTGCACGAGACTTTAGAACTGTCCTTTGGTTTCAGCTTGAACACCCCTGGAGCATGCTTCTCCAGATCTGCTAAGGTATGCTCACTCCCAATGGCATTGCCCTTTTGCTGAACAGACTGAGGCTTAGAGCTTCTACTACTACTACTGGTAGATGTAGTAGTACTAGTTGTTGTAGTTCTACAGACTTGCCAACCTAATTTTTCCAAAATGAGTACGAAAATTTGCAAAATGCTTAAAAATGCTTACAAAACTCCAGGGTGCCTCAAATGACCAGAAAACGCCCCAAATTTTTTTTCGCGCTACGCGCAAAAAATGCTACTATCACAGCAAGAAGTCCTTAGTAGCGTAGGAGTGCAGATCACTCAACATTAGTCTTTTTCCCTTTGCGTTGTAAGGTGCAATCTGCTAATAATAAATGAGAAGTTGTTTGTAACCTAGCCTGTCTGGACAAGACAGGCTATTTGAAACCCTGTTTGCCCATCCTCCCTGGTTTGCTCTTGAAACACTGGGGCAGGAGATCTGAGTTATCTCACCCCAACAAGGGGGTAGACAACTTTGTTACTCTGATTAAAGAAAAGTTGAAGTTGGCAGAACCACCATATTCTACAATGGATTACTAGTTATGTTGTGTCTCATTGAAGAAAAGTTGCAATTTGGCTCATGCAAAACTTGGACAGGTAAAAAGTCAACTGTAAATCAACATCATGGTTTTCTGCAGCCAATACCAGATTTTTAGACTATTATTTAACAATGACAACCAAGTAAACACTAAAGATAAAAAATGCGTTTTTGATTACCTAATTAGTTTAACAGGCGTTTGGAAAACCATAAATTAGTACAACTAGCGTTTTGCGTTTAAAACTCAATTAGTGTCAAAAAAGCGTTTACAAACGCTTTATGCGTACAGGCTGGCAAGTATGGTTCTACTACCTCCTCCTGTGGCTGTTGTTGTTGTGTTCTTCTTCCTCTTCTTGTTGGTTACTTCTATTGCACTGTTAGTCTCTGTATCCTCCCAATCAGTCACTATCATCTCCACATCACTATCATCACTGAGTGTCATCAGTCTCATGTTGTGTTTCTCTTTCCTTTTAGTTTTAGGCTTGTTGGCGGCCATGTGATGTTTGAATCAAATAATGATGTACATGTAGTTTGTTCTGCACACGCTTGACTTTTTTGTGATCAAAGAAATTTCATTCTGCTGTTTGAGGTTTGAAACATGGTGGTAGGAGGTGCACACTCATAATTTATAGTAAGTAGCAGCTTCTTACCTGCATAGCATATGGACACAGCCTAACAATTTTAGAGGCCACACTTTGTCTATTTGTTTTTCAATATGATAGCCCAAGTCATAATATTAGCACACAATTAATTAACAATTTTATCACTTGTTACAAAATTATCTAACATAGACAGAGTGCAGAAAGTAAACAAACAACAAACTTTTTTTCAATTATGAGCAAAATCCGAGTAAAATGACCATTTCTAGGAAATCCTCCTGGCACTAAAATTAGGGGTCAAAATCCGAGCATACTCGGATTTCATCCGAGTAGTTGAGAACCCTGTTTCATAGTCACAGATCACGCTAAGTAATTATCATCTCATGCTGGCTGTTTGATTTTTATTTGATATGAAAATTCATGTTATTTGACGTCATGGGTAATCTATTGTATATCTAAGAGCTTCCTAATAGTTGACAAGACATATAGAAACTTTGCATGTCCATTCCAAGTTCTAAACTCTTTGGAGAGCTATGGCTGTTCATCATAGATATCTGATCAAGACGGTTGGAGCTTAACTAAAACCAATATCAGTCTCCGTAATTGAATCAGTTTTAAAAGACAATGTTATAAATGAAATGTGACATTGTAACAATCGTGACAAATAAATCAACGAGTCAATCAAAAAGAGAAGTCTGTTATTGTGCAAAAAAAAATTCCGAAACATGTCATTAACTCATTTACAGCCACTATACTGCCTAAGTATAGAACCAGGTTCGATCCCAGGGCAGCACCGGTTCAGAACCAGGTCAGGACTGGGTCGATTTTCGCACCTTGGGTTCCCCTTACGAATGTGCTGACTATGCTTATCACCGAAAATCCCTTTCAGAATTGGCCTATCAGTGATTCTCCGATGTTATTAATGCAGGGTAATATGAAAGCAAGCAGCTTGTGTGTTTGACTCGATAGATTCATACTTGCCGATATCACAATAAATCCAGATTTGCGTGGTCATGTTCAATTTTATTTTACTTTCAGTACATTTTTGTCACCTTTTTTATGGCCCAGGATCCGCAAACACAACCTCTATCATTACAGGCCAATTAGGCTCTCAGCTCATTGCTGTCAACAAGCCTTTAGAACCAGCTGCTGGAATCAGGCCTTTATTGAAAAATTCGAAAAACTGCAATCCATCAGTGATATACTCCCTTTGAGCAGAAAAAAGTAATAATCTTTCACTGATTTTTGATAGGCTCGATCCATAATCCCATCTCCAAGGAAAGTAGTTGAATTGATCATGTGGTCACATTTGATTTAATTGTAATAAATCACAGAGCAATTGTGTTGATACTTAAAGTAGCAGACAACCACAAAAGTTATATTTTGATGTTTGATGCGTAATGATGTACTCCTTCTAAATTTGCATGTTATAAAAGAAAATTAAATTAGAAAATTTTAATTATTTTAATTGCAAACTCTCTTCCACCATTTTGTTTCAGTAACAGGCATACCCAATATGATTGGCCGAGTGTTGAGATTGTTGAGATGTTGCCTATTTGTGAAGGCAAATTGCAAGTGGATTTATATCTAGTGGTGCCAGGGTTGTTTGCTACTTTAAACAGAATACAATCAATCACCTCAGTCAAAACAAACATAACCACACTTGGAGATGAATATTTATTTGATATGTTGGGACTGTTGTGTGTTGTGTGGAATGTCTCAAATCATGTCACATGTCACATATCATATCACATCACATGTCACATCATATCACCACGTACTGGCTTAAAACATGATATACTAACAGTGAATTGATGAATCAAATTACATTAGATTGCAGTGCAGGCCGAAGGATATGGCCAGTTTAGGCATTCAACAACATGTAGGACCTTTACTCACTAGGGGTGGAACGGATCGGGGTTAGGCAACCTCGGATCGGATATCGGATCGGTCCATTCAACCTCGGATCGGATCCGGACCCGGATAACGCGTAGAAACGCTAAATTTACCAGTCACAATTTTTGCACCATAACATACAATCCTTTCCCTGAACCATTACCCTAATTTAAATGTGCGTATATCTGCTTGGATATAATACTTTACAAGGAGCAACTTATCACTCAAACAGCGCAAAGATCACACAAGCAGATTATTTGAAAAGATCATTTAATGAGTTGCAAAGATCTCTTGACTACTAGCATCTGTGCATAGAGCCACTCAATATGACAGGATCACTCAAACCCTGATGTTGAACAAACCTCCTGCTCCAATGTCACAAATTCTCTGTTGTGTTTAGGATAGGAATTGTCCTCCTACTTTGAAAAAGCAGAAGAAGATAACCTTGCCCATCACAAACCAGACATTTTGTTACAAGGAACATCATTGGACAAACTTATTCACACCGATCTGAGTAAAGATGCTTCTATCAATTTCAGCAGAAAATAAAACACATCCATCAAACTTAATCAGCAACAATAGAAACCTATGAAAATGAGATAGGTATTGAATTCCTACTGATCACCACTGAGTGGTTTTCTCCAAACTCAATTATCTTATCTGAACTACAAATTTATGACTATCATTCCTCCTTCCTCCTTGTCAGTTTTAGTGAGATAAATATGATGCTAAGTAAGTGTTGATTAAAAACAATCATCTCGGATCAGACATAACAAATATCCGATCCGGTTTGTGGTTGGATCCGAGGGCAAATATCCGGAATTCAACTCCAACCTCAAGAGGTCGTTCCACCCCTATTACTCACATGGGGTTTGTACATTATAAATTATAAATAACGATTGAAGCTTTGCTCATAAGGCCACGTTGTTAGATTGATCAAATTTATAATATTTGACTGCAGGCAAGGAGGGCACTAAGATACAACCCGTTGTGTAAGACAATTTCACAATGTTAAATAACTTGTCCGGCTGTACTCCTTAGGAAAATGAAGCCTAGGTTTGCAATCAATGATTATATACTTTTCCTGAGCGTTATTTGTGATATTTTATTAATTGAGGCAGAAGGATATTTTATTAAGTCTGTCAAATTGATATGTATTGAGAAAAATTCATGGTCTGAAAATGTTGTTTATTTCTCACTGTTTATCTTGGAAAAGCGCAAAGAGTGGCTTCCAAATGCAGGTATAACAGTTGTAACATCTCTCTCCGTTTGGCTACAATAAAAAATATGAGCAATGAAATTCAAATTAGAAAACTATACACCATGTCTTCACTCTCTGGATGAAATTCCATAAGCATACAGAATAGATTGAGCTGGCTAGACGATGGTTTTGAACCAATGAAACAAAAAACCTGAGTCACTTTAAAAATGATTCATCAATTTATTGAACTAGAGTAGGAGATAGCTCAGTTCGAGTCCCTCCGCAGTCTACCAACTACTTGCCTCAATTGATGCCCCAGGTGTACTCCAATCTGCCTGCAAACTGAGTTTCATTTCTCAGTCTACAGACAGAGCCAGACTTTCAATTTTAACCCACTTTTTTTTAGAGAAGGCACCCCATAAAAAGTAGCATATTTTCAAACAAAGCTATATAATTATTGACAACATTCAGGGTGGATATAGGGGACTATGGAGCAGCAGTTAGAAGCAATGATTTTTTCTTTCCAATAACTTACCAGAATGTAGTATTGTGAGACAGGATCACAGTCTGGAGGCGGCGGAGCACATTGTGGGAGAACACAGATATTATTAGGGTCATTCAGTTGTAACCCAGTCAGTGTCTTTGAATCGACAGACTAGAAAAACAAGCATAACAAAGTAGTAACATAAATCATTATTCCGATCTCTGCTGGGCTAAACTATTCATCATAATAATCAAGCACAAATTGGTTCACTTCCTCAACCTAAAACTTTGTGACAAGTGGAAAGAAGAGGTGGTCATTTATTTATGCTTCTAATACAATTAGTATGTCTAACCTGCTGTTGAAGGATACAAGGCAGGATCACTATAAGACAAAACGCTGCTACTGAATGCATTGTGATGAGGTATAACTACTGAACTGCCTCTCTCTTAAACTAGTCACTGAATGATCAGAATTGCTTACATCACCATGCAGAAACGAATATGACATGACGTTAAGGATGTAGGTCATATTAAGTCTCATTAATAATACATTGATCTAGGGTTGTATAAGATGTTGTTTCCTTATCATTTCCTTATTAATATGCTTGGTGTCTCCTTGCTGATGCGATATCCTGCTTGGGAGTTGCTACACAAGCTTGTATTAGGAAGACAATCACATCTCACCGATGGTTTATTGATGATGTGATGATGATTTTTGATGGAATGAAGCAACTTACTGTTTTTTTATAGTACCTTAAGAATCGGGTCATATTCATGAGGTAATGACATGACATGACATTTGTTGATCATTGGCACAAAACTTTCTGATCATGACCGGACACAAAGACTGTAGATAAACTTTACGTGGCTAGAGGTCAAACTTAAAAACTTTTGTAAAATTTGGTGGATGGGTTTGACAATTGCATTTGGTAGAGATTTGCGTTCTGATCATAATGGTGTTCATGCAATGTGACGAATTCACCATGAATAATAAATTCCATCTTGTTCTGCAGCAGCTATGCAACATTTTAAACCCCCCCCCCTCCCAACTGTTCATCAATGATGTTAATAGTTAATGAATGAAGTCATCTAGTATTGCACTAATGCTTCCTGACTTAAATTCAGTGCATTCCACCAATGTTCTGCTCTACACTGCAACACCACAACAAGCATTGAGACTATCTTATCCGATATCACTTAAATTGACAGAAAGAGCATAGCTGATAGTATCATTCATTGAAACAGAGATACAATTGAAATGAATTTGGTTATTCTAAAATCTCAAACTTAAATTTGCATGAATTAGAATTGGCATAAAAAGTTAAGCTAGAATGTGTGATTACATTTATATGCAATATGTAGTGATTAAAAAGTTGTTACCATAAACAACCTAGAACTCTTTATTGGAAACGATTGGCTATTTGTTGCAGGCCCAGTCAACTTCCCTTTTCCTAATTCGTCAAGATCGTTGTGACAGACTTTCCAGGGACCAAAATCATCATCCTGTTGCTTGATAGAGTGGTGCCAATATGTTTTAGATCTTTTGAGGTCAGGAAATTGGTAGCATTTCACCTTTGCTACTGCCAAATTAACACATAGGCCATATGATTGCAATTGCACAAAAAGATACCTTCAAAGTTTGCTATTTTCACCTGATAGAAAATAAATAATTATTCAGTTCAATAAAACCACTAACTTGCAAAGATGATAAGCCTGAGAACTTTCAGGATGCAGAGATATACAATCAGCAATGTACAGATTCTAAAATACACTCTCAATAATATGCTACTTTAGTCCACACCACTCAAAGGTTTTGTTTGTAAGAGTTATCTTGCCTAACTGCTATATAATTCATTCCATTGACTGTGTGAGATAACCTCACAGCTTTGTCGGATGACTCAGGAGAGTCAATAAAAAGGGAGGGCAGAAGCTGTGAGATCTCAAGTTCTCACAGCTCAGGAGATTTCAGATAAAGAGAATGGAGTCAGGTGATACCAGACGACGTCAACCACTTCAAAATAATGTATATAATTAAAGTCCAACCTCCGCCTTTTTGGAGGGGATTAAACCCTGACATTTGAATAATATATATAATTAAAACCTTTTTATTAGACATAAATTAAAGCCCAACCTCCGCCTTTTTGGAGGGGATTAAACGCTGACATTTGAATAATATATATAATTGAAACCTTTTTATTAGACATAAATTAAAGCCCAACCTCCGTCTTTTTGGAGGTTTCAAACGCAAACATTTAAATGATATAGATAATTAAAACCTTTTTATCAGAAACAAAATCTA
This sequence comes from Membranipora membranacea, assembly GCA_914767715.1. Classification (NCBI taxonomy): domain Eukaryota; kingdom Metazoa; phylum Bryozoa; class Gymnolaemata; order Cheilostomatida; family Membraniporidae; genus Membranipora; species Membranipora membranacea. The sequence goes on along the minus strand of OU612072.1, from coordinate 12,035,539 downwards.
AATCAAATCTCCGCTTTTGTCAAGAGGATGGGCAAATGCAATCTCCGGTTTTTTGGCCATGCGCACCCGCCGTGGTGAACCCCTGTGCATATAAAAACCGGGGGAACATCAAGGCGGGTCAGTTCTTTTTGGAGAGCCCTCTGCAGCATATTACTCTGCAATATTTTGGTATTACTATTATTTTGGAGCGTATTACTAATTTGGAGCGTACTACGAGTTACTGTTTTGGAGTTGACCTATTCTGACCTTTTACACAGGAAACTTTGACGGTATGATAGAGCAAGGTTTATTTTTTACGATGACTGTATAAACTTATTTCCACCATTTAATCAAAATAAAGTCTTATTTTAATGTCGAAAGGCATCTCATCTATGAGTCATTAGTAAATTGAATTAATATCTGCTTGTAACAAAATTCTGAAGAACAATGTTGTGGATAAATTTGATTAGGTAAACAAAACACTATTCGTATGGAGTTGCCTTCTTCCTCAACAGGAAGAAGTTAACTCCATACAAAATAAACATGAGCCAAATGAATAAAATAGTGGTGTCTGTTCTGCTCGGGTATCCGGCCCCAAGTGGGTCGAAAATGTGCAATTGTTCGGATAAATAGAGCTGTACCAATAATATAACATAACCGTAGGAAATGCTAACAATCAATACTCTCATTGTAAACATGTGCTATTGTACTATATTATCCCTTTCACCCATTTTGACAAGGTGTCCATGTTGCCTCAATGGCCATGAATTGGGAACACCCAAGATCAACACTGCAGACATGACTCCCAAACGAAACCCAGCAGCTGTTGACAGAGAGGGGATCAAATCCACCAATATTAGTTTGGCGAAGACCTTGCACTCTAACAATGGGAGGAGGATATAAAAGTAAAGCACTCTCAAACAAAGAGGCAGTCTGAGCTCAAAATTATGGTCAATGCCGGTGGCTTGATATGAGATTTGCAGATTTGGCTAGGAATCCCCAAGCTACCTTTTCTATTTAGTTATTGGAAGCAGAATTAGAGAATTGCCATCATTTCAATCAATCGTAGAGATTATAGGCCTATGTAATTAGGGATAATCTTGATTGGAATGTGATATTTGCACCAGTTCAAACTCAAAGGTAAAAATCTCTTTGTCAAAATAGTAATTTGGGAAGGCCTAGTTAGACTTGCCTTAAAATTTGTGCAATGTTTGTTATGTTTGGTATGTTTGGAATCTGCACTGTGTACAAGTGTTCCAAATACAGAAACACCATAAGAATATAAATAACACCAGAGAAAAAAACAATGGAATAAAAAATAATCATGTTTGGATATTCCATAATTTCAAAGCAGATTCCATCCCATTTCGGAAAAAATATGACAGGCTATCTATGTTGCCTCAAAGGCAAGGAATCAGGGCACAACATGCAATGTAAATTTTAATTTTAATGCTTGACCGTGCATGTTAATGTAGGTATGTAGTTGGGTTTCATACCTGAGCAGAGCATACCAGAGCAGAGCATACCAGAGCATAAGGTCATCTGACCTATATAGTCGCAGAGAATAGTTGGGTCTTCATACCCGAGCAGAGCATACCAGAGCATACCAGAGCATAAGGTCATCTGACCTATATAGTCGCAGAGAATAGTTGGGTCTTCATACCCGAGCAGAGCATACCAGAGAGTAGAGGTCACTGGATCTACATATTGGCAAAGAGGAGTCAATCACTCCATCCAGGCTGATGTGACATCGGAGTAGACTATGCATAGGAAAATAGGTAACAATTCTACAATAGATAAATTCCATTTTCAGCATGGAATATTCATCACCTGATTTAGGAGCTGAAAGTTAAGGGGAGGAAGGTGGGTGTTTTCAGGCTGTGACCCAAATTCAGAAAGATCAGTGTACCAGCAAGCTGCATGCAACTGACTGAAACTGTGAAAGCTTTCATCACCCAGCCAATAGGAATATGACAGTTGTCAATTGAGAATATTCTGATTTAAGAAAGTTATGGGATTGTCTTTTCTTTGAAAAAAAGAAGACCACTTATAATTATCCCTCTAAAAAATCGCTTTTTCGAGCAAAGCTTGCAATTGTTTTTTGCTTTTGTGATACTTTCAATGTCAGGACATGTTAAATTATCAGGGTGGCAAGAAATGAGGAGTTACCCTCTCTAAGGCAACTAAGGTACTAAACCTCTACCTCCAAACCCAAGCAGGTAATGATCAAACTCCCACAATTAAACAAAAAAAACTTCTGCAATAATTGTTTGTCAAATCCGCATCAGATTTAGCAGAAACAACATCTTATATACTGTGGCAAGTATCTGTCTGCCAAACAATATAAAACAGCGGCATTGATCTTCACTTTTGGTCATAATGATATGGAGCACACCTTCTATTTTATGAAAACAGACAAAAGGATATTTTCAAATCATCTGTGAGGGGCAACAGCCTTGAAAGCCTGGCTACCTGTTCCCTTGGATGCCCAAGGTTGTAACAATGATGTTCTACAGTAAACCCCGAATAGTAGTGAGTCTGTTACAAATTAATCTTCATCAAGGTGACAAATGTGATTAGATTCTTAGGGACGGAAAGTATACATTATGTCACACAGACTATTATTGCCATTTATGCCAGTCCCTCGGTGTCATAGTAGAGAAATTGCTTGACCTATAACAGGCTATGGTACGCACTGCATTGCTCCACCCGCCTCAGTGAAACTAGGCGCCACACAAAGGTCAAGTCATGCTTGAGGCAACAACAATTATTGGCATTATTCTAGCCTATAAATCTGAGTAACATTAGTAAGATTTATATTTTATCATGAAACTGATATTTTTTATCTGATTGTAATAGAAAACTGAAAGGAAAGGGGCATTGTTCATGTTAAGCTGTTAGTTCAGTCAAGATATGGGACACAACTAAAACTGATGCAACAGAGAGGGATCATTTCATTAATCCTAGGATTATATTTAGAAGACATCGAGCTCCAGGAGCGTATTGACAAAAACTTTTACCCCTGGGTATTATTTGAGGTATGACTGCAGCACACACAAACTTGATTCTAGAATCACTAAAACAGAGTTCTTATGTTTCAACCACAGTGATAAGCAAAAGAGGTTCTATGTTTTTTAATCTGGATTATCTGGGGTTTTTAATATGCTTGTAGAAACTTGATACCAACAGTTTGTATGCAATTACATAATTGTTTAATATTTCACCAAACATTAACCGTATCCAGTCTCTGTATTAATGTATTAGTGAGACAATGATCCATGAAAATGACATAATTGGTTATTTAGAACAATTATAGAGCAAGTTTGCTGAGGGCTGTTGCAGACAGAATCAAAAGCAGTGAGCCGACTCCGACGGAAGATCCAGTATTACACATGTCACCATCGCATCCACATTGCCAAAGTTTTGCCTTTGCTACTCCAAAACCTGCTGATGATGGGCTTGTGCAATACTTGTTATCATATGTTTTGCCACATGATCTCACAACTGTAGAATAAAAATTGTGTTTACAATTATTTGACCTGTCTTATAATGTATGATAAAATGAATATCAAAATACAAAACATAATTATTATAAGAGGCAATTTGGTTGAAATCCACCTCAGGCCGAATACAAGTTTTCTGATTAAATATGGTCCACTATACCCTATTTCACATACCAGGAGACACAACTCCCCTAGGGAAAGGGAAAGGGGAGGTAAGTCAATTGCATTTCGGTTAAAGTCAATTGGTCTAATGTGGATTATTAGGCAAATTGGTCAAAGTCCACGGACTTCAACCAAATTCCCTTTTAAACAATGCTAGCCCATTTAAAACTTCAAGCCACTGCTTTTTTGGTGACGCTACGCCACTTCTCATGCAGTCTAATTATAGATTTTTGAATGGGGAGACATGTAGTGGGAGCTGTCTCCCCCGAATCTAATTTTAGGTCGGAGTTCCAGCAGAATCAATATTGGACACATAGAAAGTCATTGGACTTAAACCCAATTCCCTTTTAAATGATGCTAGCCCATTTAAAACTTCCCACTACTGCTGTTCTTTTGACGCTACTCCACTTCTTATGCAGTCTAATTATAGATTATTGAATGGAGAGACATGTAGTGGGAGCTGTTTCCCCCAAATGTAATTTGAGGTGGAGTTCCCACGGAATCATTAATGGAATGTCTGTACTCAGCCTAATGATGTGTTGTTAACTCTATGTCACCTGTCGAATTAATTACTTATTGATTAATTAATCAATTACGCGGCAAATGGAAAAACATACCTGGCGAAGGTAAGTATGGCGTAACGTAAAAAGCCAAAAATTTACCTTTAATCTTTTTCCTTTACAATCTTACTGTGATATTTGTGCAACTCTGTGATATTTACATTCACTTCTTGGCCTTTTGGCTAAGATCAAAGTGTCACTGCCAATCGCTGATTAGTGCCTGTTTCTGTTTCTGGCAGCTTGATGCACACTTATGACTAGGAGGTCCACCATGGCCTCACCTCCAGGATGCATTCTAGTTTACGAGGATGTCTCACACTCTCAGTAGGAGGACTCCGGGCAACTTGCGTCCCTCTTTAGGAGCAGCCCACCCTCTGTTCTGTCATAAACAGGGGGTGATACTTACATTCCTCCTATTTATTCTCCTTATACACCCTTATTTATTCCCTATTCATTACCTATTTATTTGCTATTAATTTGTCTTCATTGCTGCTCTGTTACTGCTAATACATCATGGGTAGACATCGAGGAAGAGCTGTTGAGTTTTATTGTTATACTTTATATTCACTGTGTGCTAATCTTATTGTCATAAAAATGTATTGAATTTGCATGCAAAGAAGGTGCTCTTGTGGGCTGAGACGGCGTCAAAAAAGTAAGTTGATTCCTTCAGTACTATGTTGAATGCAAATCTGTGAATTTGATGAGTGAATATGGAGCTTTAAAGTTGCTGGTGTTAATGATGTTCAATGCATGTGTGGTTTAGGAGCTGTTTCATCGTCATCGGGAGCCTGGGGCACACAAACTCAGTCCCAAGAAACAACTCAAGAAGAAGCATCACAAGCCATCCCATCCCGATCCAGTACGCCCACAGACGAGCTCGTGGTGCGTCTCCAGAGAATACACAGTACTGGTAAGTAAGCTCTTGATTGACGTATTTCTGTTGCATCGTTAACCAGGATTGATTATTTTACTCGGTACTTGCTGTTATAATTTTTCAATATCTCATTTTGTTGTTCCTAGATGACTCTGACGATAGTGATGCAGGCCCACACTTTGACCTGGAACAGGCAATACTAGAGGCAGATGAGGATGACGGGGACCTGGCCAAAATCAGTGAAATTCCAGATCCAGCCATGGAAACTCTTGGAGGTGAGTGTTCACCAATGACTTCTCTAGCAATGCATTATTGGTTGGCTTTCTTCTCCACTGATCTTCTACTATGTTCCACCAATAGCTGAAGTACTGCTTACTGTGATTGAAAACTGTGAACCACTTGTGCTGTAGACACTGATGGAGGCCATAGTTCCGGGCTCAACTTGAGGAACGTCGCAGACAGGGCGGGATCGAAGAGGAGCGTGAGGCACCAGACAGCTGCTGTTGTTCTCATTGGTGACAGGTGTGCACACACCGCAGAGAGTGGAGTTTTCCAATGCCACCTGGTCTCTCAGGAGCAAAGACAGTCGATATTCAAGACTGTCAGAAATGACATCGGCTCTGAGCAGGGCAGGTGGGACTGGTATGCCAGCCATATCAAGGAAGTAAGTTCTTGTTATTGATCTAGACTTTAGACTATTGCCTTAAAAATGACAAATTGTGTTTACCGTGCCCATATAGGTATTGGTTGTAACTTTCACCTTTTACATTCAATTTCAGGATGATGTAAAATGATCGAGAAAGAGGCCTGATGTGCCGGAGGACAAGAGGCGCACTCGCACAAAGATTGCTCGCTACTACCTCTCTCCGGATGGCAGTCAGGATGTGCGTGTGTGCCGGAGATGTGGTGCGGCACCCTCGCACTCAACTTCAAGACAGTGAGTTTTAATTTGATAATAACTCTCTCTAAACCGAGATTTGTGCCATTTAGTTTTTGATAGAAGGGTAATTGGTTCATGACTTCCTGTCTGTTCACTATCACTGCATTCAATTCAATTTTTTTTATCCAAACAGGGATTAAATATCAAACAAAGGTCAACAAAATACAGGACACAGAAACAGAGGAAAAGGCTTGATTGGTGATAGAGGCGAGCCAGGTGATGAGGAGCCACTGCTGCCGCACTTCCAGCAGAAGGCAATATCTCCCTGCTTGAGTTCACCTGGTGGACCTCTATAGAGAGTTTTTAAAGAGTCTCACAGCAGATGAGAAGAAACCGAGCCACACCTGGTTTTCCACTTTCTGTGGCGCCAACTACAATCTTGGTACACACAAGCCGAAAAGTGATAAGTAAGTTGAACATCTTCCATTGCTTAGCAACCCTCCGTGATTATTTTGCGTTCCATGTTTTGTGTTGGTTATCCAATTGAAGACTTTGAGTGTTCATGGTTCTTTCCTTCCAGATAACTGAACTTTGTTATTGTTTCTTCCAGCTGTGATCAGTGTGTAATGTATCTCAATAAGAGAGATCCATCTGAGGAGGAGACAGAAAGGTACGAGGCCCACATAATGATGAGCGACGAAGCTTACCTCAGCAGGCAGAAGTCGTGGTAGCCTTTGATCTCCAACAAATTCTTCCTTTTCCTAAGCTGAGGTCCAGCAAACAGACTTTTTACAAATCCAGAATGGTACATTACAGCCTTTGTTTTTTTGTGAAGATCACACAGCAGGGCTACTGCATGTGTTGGAGCCAGGTCGAAGGCGGAAGAGGTAGCAACGAAATTGCTACCTGCTAGAAGAAATTCTTCTCAACATATCTGGCAGACAGTTGTCACGTAGTTTTCTTCAGTGATGGCTGTCCAGGTCAAGACAAAATCTCTGTTTTTATTTTGACCGAGACAGCCATCTTGCCCACAACAGCCGACCTGGCCAGATAGTTGAGCTGAAGTTTTTCGAGACCGGGCACAGTCACATGGATGTCGACTCTGTGCATGCCTCCATTGAGCGTGCCTCGGAGGGTGCAGAGATCGGCACGCCAGGTGACTGGGTCCAGGTCTTCCAGTCTGCAAAGAAATCTGGGACACAGTACATCGTTGATGAGCTGAGCTTCAAAGACTTTTCAGACTGGAAGCAGGTAGCAACTAGTGCTTTTAAGACTAACAGCCTTAAAGGGATTTCATCCATGCACTGCATCAGAGCTGTGAATGTAGGTGGGGCTGTTGAGTTGCAGTGGAGCGAAGGTTGCCTTGGTCCCCTGAGGCAGGTTTACTGGCGGTGTGTTGGTGGCCAGTACAGCTGGGGTGAACACCCCGGGGCGTACCTGAATCAGCTCAGCCAGGACGGGAAGAACTATCTAGATAGTTCTTCCCTCATACCGTTACTCCGTAACAGGAGCAAGGCTGAGCTGTAGTTCAGGTACGTCAGTACCTTGATTGCTGGCACACCTCAGGCGCCAGCTAATGATGAACAAGCCGGGGCTTCTGGATCGACACTGTAAATCAATCCCCACTGAAACTCCGGTTTTGTTGCAGTGTAGCGATGCGGTGTCACATTTGTCCAAGATATGAGATAAAGTTCGCCCGCGATCTGGGGACCACACATGTAAAAGTGCTGCTGTGTTGTTGCTTATTGTCCTTTTTCCTCTTTTTCCGTAGGCGGTTTTGCCATTTTTTTGCACAAACGTGCAGAAATTCTTTCCTTTTTCCCTATTTATTTCCCTTTTTTCCTATTTATTTTCCGTTTTCGGTGGATTTTGCCATATTTTTGAATGAATTTTTCAATGTCGGGCGGTTTTGCCCAATTTTTAGAGCAATAAACTACAGGACTCTAAAAAACATCAATCATCAACAATCGTCTCATCTTGATAGAACCGGAAATACACACTCATGAGAGTGTGGGGCGTATTTTGGTTAAAGTCCACGGACGAAATGCCAAATGCCGAATGCAAATTAAAAGGCATTACGGTTAAAGTCTGTGCTAACTTTGGCATAGAGTGATCCACATTGAAAAATCTATTATCAGAGGTACCTCGGGAATCCCAACTCTCTACTTGACAGTATCATCATGATCCAGAAAAAAAAACAGAAATCAAAAATTATGATCAAAATTTTAATTGCCTTCATTATCATTTTTTGACAAAAAAACAATTACAGACTTTAACCCAATTGCCTCTTAACCTCTTAATATGAATTAAAGCATAAAATAGTAAACCATGTATATGCTGATTTGATTCACCCTAAGGTATCTTCCAAACATACGCCAAATTGCAAACAACAACAGCATTTAAACCTCTGATCATATTGCCAGCTTGGAACACTGAGCTTGCATGCATGTACTTTGAATGTACCATGATACTGTTTATTGAAGGTCACTACAGTTCATAATGATGGTTCTCACTGGGTTATTATATCTGACCCCTATTTGGTCTTGCAGTTGAATTTCTAAAATGAGCCCTTTGCACACTCTTAGTCAATGGAATGACACATAATCGTGGAATCAAAATTGTGTACCTGTTTTCTAAATTTAGTCACTCTGGAGAAGGTAATGTCAAAGACCGATCCGAATATCAACATATCATATACCGTTGGAAAGCTGCCGAGCTACTGAAAATGAATACCTGAACAAAAACTTGATTCGATGACGTTGTGTCATTAAAGGGAGGAAATGAGGCAGAAAACGCTGTTTTTGTCAAAGCAGATGGAGGAGTCAAATTAATTGCAAGAAATTTCAAAACAGGTGGAATGTATTCTTAGAGATTGAGTTCATAGTAAAATTTTATTTTCTCTGATATACGATTAGTCTAAGCTGACTTTTTACGTCACGCCATACAACGCATTTTTTTTGGTGAAGCCGTGAAAATATGTGAAATTTCCATCATTAATTCAGAACAGATCATCGGCTCGAAACAAAATTAATTATGATTTTCCCTTAGAGTACACTTCAAATGTCATACATATTGACTTTAAACAAATTAGCTTGCATATTTCGAAAACAGTGGACTCTCGAATACACCTGATATTTTTCGCATTTTTTGCATAACGTCAAATGTGCTGTCCAAATGACCATTATTGTGGCCAAACAAAGTTTTTTTGAAAGTTCTCACATACGAAGCCGCTTTTATTACCCATGGTGCACGCAGGAAATGCCGACAGATTTTTTCACTGCATCTTCGTTTTTCTTGGATTTAACACAAAAGAATGGCCAAAAACACCTCAAAAGTCCCAAAAAATAGCTGTTTTTTGGCATTCTTTTGCGTTAAATTCAAGAAAAACGAAGATGCAGGGAAAAAATCTTTTGGCATTTCCTGTGTGCACCATGGCTAATGAAAGCGGCTTCGTATGTGAGAACTTTCAAAAAAACTTTGTTTGGCCACAATAATGGTCATTTGGACAGCATATTTGATGTTATGCAAAAGTTGCAAAAAATATTAGCTGATTCGAGAGTCTACTGTTTTCGCAATATGCAAGCTAATTTGTTGAAAGTTAATAGGTATGGCATTTGAAGTGTACTCTAAGGGAAAATCATAATTAATTTTGTTTCGAGCCTATGATCTGTTCTGAAGTAATGATTGAAATTTCACATATTTTCACGGCTTCACAAAAAAAAATGCATTGTATGGCGTGACGTAAAAAGTCAGTTTAGACTAGTCATATATCAAAGAAAATCAAATTTTACGATGAATGCAATCTCGAAGTATGCATTCCACCTGGTTTGAAATTTCTTGCATGTAATTTGACTCCCCCATCTGCTTTGACAAAAACAGTGTTTTCTGCCTCATTTCCTCCCTAAAATGACACAACGTCATCGAATCAAGTTTTTGTTCAGGTATTCATTTTCAGTAGCTCGGCAGCTTTCCAACGGTATATGATATGTTGATATTCGGATCGGTCTTTGACAAAATGAGTGCTTGTCAAACAAACCATGATAATGCAATTGAAGAAGTTCATTCAAATCAACATGTCACCGATGCCTTAACTTATCTGATTTCACAAGCTTTGAATGCCTTAGTAAAAGAACACCAGTGCAATATGAAAATTTATGACGGTGAACTATCATGTCATATGATAAAACATATTCTATGAATAAAGCGTCTAAGAAATCTAGGCCAAAATATAGCAAACACTATTAATTCAGACTGCTCAAATGAATTGCACAGATATCAAATCCATACGCCAAATCTGGTGGCAGTGCTTTGAAATTAGAATTGAGTGCAACTATCTACATCTACCCTTATCATCTAACAAAACTGTGACCCCTTCAGCAATCAACACTGATACTCCTTTCCAATAACTGCTAGGTCAACTTCTTGAATTCTTCAGAGTTTATCTTTATTATCCTTCCTTCTCAATCTCAGTTTAGGACTCATTCACAAATTGCAGTTATCGTTGTTTGTTTGAGTTGTATTTCTATATTTTTAGGGTCATGTGACCTAATTTGATGCATTTAAACTTACCAGTTGTGACTTTTATGACACCCACAGCAGAAGCATAACTTTTCAGCTTAGAGCACCCTCCATCATCGTAGAGACTGCTACCATAATCAGCACAGTCCTGAAGATGATCTGCTCTTCCTTCATACAGATCAGCGCAGTCATCGCTTGTAGAGGTGCTAGTGCAAACGTAGCAGTTGACCGCATAGCCTAGACCGACCAACCCTGTAAGATGAATAGATCATCAATTTAAAAAATTAGAATTGATACAAGCAGGCAAAATTGATCACATTTTCTTTACTAGCTTGATTTGTGCTGATTTCAAGTCAGTATAATGAGGAATCTATTGACTGTTTTTTTCGTTACCACATTCAGATTAGCATTTTTGAGATCCCCGTTGAAAATTTACATCTCAATCCAAGTTTCCTCAACCCTTGCTCTGATTTCATCATTTATGGATAACATAGTATTCACACAATGTTTAAATAAAGGGTAATCATCTTGTCAGATATAATGCGGAGAGAGTTACCCTCTTCCATGAGTAAAATACCTGGGACAATGGGAACCTGTGCCGGACCTGATACCCATGCCTATCCAAACACAGCATGTTAGTTTCCACATGGAAAAAGTGCACCCTTCCATTTCATGTGGTAGGTGAAAAGCCTCTGACAAACTAAGTCTTGTTTCATAGGACCAGTACCAAACTCGGAATGAACGTCAGAGCTTAGAATATAAAATTGACCTTAAAAATTACACGTTTCTATCCGTACGTAAATATCAGACCACATCTGACTTTGTGAAAAGACCCTGGAAGGATTCTGAACTTTTCAGACATCGAATAATGTATTTACGCAATAAAACAAAACCTTTTTTTATACTTTTGTATAGCTTTTAAGACTCTGGCAGCCAAAAAATAGATTGCTTGTCAATAAACATTTGAAAAAAAAAAAAAAATTGCTGAGATCACAATAAGTAGTGGTGAGGTATTTCATTATTAAATGCATTTTGTTGCACAACTAAATAAATGCTTACCTGAAAATATGAGGAGGCTGAGAACTTTCATGGTGCTGAGCAAAACTTTCAGAGATGTACAGACTGTAAAGTATTCTGTTGAAGCGCCCAAACTGCCTGCAAATCCCGTGATCCTTCATATGTATAGCAGCTTTATGTTATCATCGACCTAATTTATGTTCACATTTCTCAGAGCAGTGAGGCAAAATCAAAACACGCCCCTTTTTTGGACGCCACTTGAAAGAGAAACAGGTCTCAAATAACCTCGGTCATAATCAAGCAATATGAGTAGAGTCGATCATTACACAAAAGGCTATTTGCTGAAAGCAACTGAGACATCGAAACCTGAATGAGAATCATGTGATGTTACCTGCTTATGAATGCAACTAAAAATATATAAAGAAATATGACTGCTTTATGATTGTGTTGTCAGAAGGTACAACAGGTTAATCAAAAGGTTTTATTGAATGTATCGTATTCAAAACAAATAAAATTGAATTAAATTTTTAAGAAAATGAGCATACCCAGGATAAAGCAACTACAATATATCTAGATTATATCATTGTCAGACCGTTGTGGGCTCCAAAACGTTGATATTGTTATAGACTAGCTTAGACAAATTTTGAAGTAATATTGCCCCATTTGTTCAAGAAGGGCGACTCCTATAGTACAAGTTTCCCATCGTGGCACATGTATTCCGAGTTTTGGGCAGGCATCAGTTTTGCCAAATTAAGGAATTGAAAGATGACGAATGGATTCATGAGTCTAGCTGTAGATACTTAAACGCCTATCCAGTTCATGGTTTCTAGAATTAAGCAATATACCTGCTATCCAAATAGATATTGTCAAAGTTACACATGGTGCGAATTATTTTTGTTTATTGCAATCATAACTATGATGGGTATGGTATTAATAACAATACGTAAATCTTATGTATCTCATCTCTCAAGTTTTAAAGCTACCAATCCAGATCTGACATATTTTCAAGCCAAAATCATTGTTTTTTCCTCCTTACTACTTGGACTAAAATACTGATGATCATACAGAAAAGCATTTATGGCATATAGGAGTACTTTGTGGCAGTAAATTCAAACTAGTATGTGACACTAATTAGAATGGATAGGGACTACACGAAAAGCATACATACTCAAATCTCACATATAAACTTAGTATAAATTGTGAAAATCAATTCATAGAAGTGAGATCAAATAGACACTAAGAAGTTGTCTTACACCATGTAAAACAGATGATAACTTTGCAAATAAAGAGATGTGTTATTTATTTAACTGTTAGTTACAGTATAAAGAAGAGATATACACTCAAGGGGTCTGGAGGCTGGGACAATCATGAAAGCTCCCCCTGTCTCCTGTGGCACCTATTCCCTGACATCTAATAACAAACGCACTAAGCGGATGCGCAGTCTCGCTATCCTCAATAAAGAGTAGGTTGACGTAGTTTCCTACTTAGAGGTCAATAACGTCGCAATATAATTGGTCACACATTGGGTCGTGAATTTCTCTGTTCCACCCCTGTTGACAGTTGGGACAACAATGAATTTATTAAGGGGGGGGGGACGAACAGCTTAGAATCGTGTGGTTTGAAATTACAATAAGGCAGGATTTCTTTCAAAACCAAAATCTCTAAATAGTATATTTTTGCTGATTACATTTTTCTGAGATTTGGCAAAATTGTTTGCATATCTGATGATCATTACCCTTAAACTTTAACATTCTACACGCAAAATTTGAATTATTTCCCTTCAGAATAGAATTGCTTTCTTAAGGTTAATTAATGGTGTGAGATTAAAACTAATTTTTTGCTCAAATCGAGTGAGGTGATGTGCTTCCACGGCACTCTTCTGTTGAGTTACCTCAGCATATGTCTGGCGGCATAGAAAATTGAAAAAATTCTAAATGTAAATAAATTGTAGCGACCACGATACAGGGACGCTCTCCCCTAAAACTACGGGCCTGTATCATAACTCATATGGTAACTCAGGTGGTCACAAAATTGTGTAGCCAAGAGAGTAATCGATCATTACATATTCAAACAAAATTGTACCGAATGGCAATCAATAAACCAGTGTAAATGTGCAATAAAAATAGAGAAGTTTGATGGTAGGCTACTTTATCATGGCTGTGACATTGTGTTACATGACGTGACGCAAGTAAAATTAAGTTTTTGACCATGCAAGTCTGACACATTTTTATCATAAGTAACTGTCTGACTATAACATGGTAGTTCGGGTAGTTTTTAAGTATTCAATTATTCAATCATATTTGCTCACATCTTCATATGAGGTTTGCTTATTCAGTGCTTGTTATGGCTACACGGGTAGAACTCTTCATTTTTCTCTGTATCATATTTATACCCTTTCAATGAGTGGTTGTTTTCACCTCTTTGTTATGGTCAGGGGCTTCAGAAGCACTTCAACTGTAATATGTAATTAGAATTGTACTAGAGCAGATTCTACACAGCCTTCAAGCTTAATACTCAGTGAGCAGACCTTTCTATATTCATAATAAATTTGAACAATTGGGTATACAAAATAGTATAATAGAATCATGGATACCTTGATATTTGTAATGGGTTTTTAGAAGCATATGTGGCTTATATGAGGTGCAGTAAAGAGACTTTCTCATTTCCGGTCTTGTGAGATAAACGTTAAACTCTTAGAAATCATATTATGATAAAGTCATATTGGAAATTTTACTTTTGTAAAAATCATATTGTAAAATATTTCTAGATTTATGATTGATATTACGAACAGCGATGTCACCATCAATGTGATCACATTGCGCTAACAAGGCTTAACCTGGTGATAGATTATTTTCTAGTAAAAATTAAGGGCAATAATTCACAATGCTGAAGCCATTGATTCTAACTTAGCTATATTTATTGCATATTTAGTTGATACTGGACATTAAAATTAATTTAAAATTAAATGTTATTCAAAGTTTAAGATATATGAATCATGCTGAAACATTGTCAGAGAACTAGCTTGGCAAGCACAACAGTGGCAATAAAGAAGACGCCCACTCTGACACCGGATCCAGTATTGCATTCATCACCGTCACAAGAACATTGCCATGTTTCTGTTTTGGCAATGATAGCATTGATTTTGAGTCTATCTCCTTGTTTGCAGTTTGAGTTATCGTAAGATTTCCCACAAGATCTCTGAACTGAAATTTGTGAACAGAGATGTGTAAGATAAAAAAGAAATGACATGTTTATCAGCAATACGGAACAGCTATTTCAGTGAAATTCCTTTTGAATTCTTTGGCCCTTCATTTTTCCGGTGATGATGATCTAAATAGGATTAATCTGCCTCAGATAGTAGCACTATATTGTTGCAATTATTGGATCGAGATGCCTCAATGAATGATTAGTTGCTCTTCGCGAAAATGGGGTCATTTGAGGAAAATGAAGTTTTGAACCATTGGCGACACCTACGAACTAACAATCACCGCATGAGGATGGTATGTAGTGTGAAGATGTTCAGATCAACATATTAGCCATAAATATCATCGACATTCGAAACAGATAAGAGAACAATTGGATCGATATATGGATAGATAAAAAATATGTATAAAAAACGGTACTCACCAACAGTGGTAATTACTCCACCAGGTAACTTCGTTATTGTTTTCGTTTTAGTACAGCCTCCGTCTTGTGAGTTGGTACAGTCCACTAAATGACCCTGCACTCCGCTATATTCGTCATTGCAGTCAGCAGAAAGGCCACATACATAGCATTTCACAGCCAGGCTTACAGTTACCATACCTGTACAACAGAAAATCTGACAGCATTCAAACTTTTCCGATTTGACTATTGCAGTACCCTGCCTTGAGCAAGCAAAACACAGTATCTGCGAAAATTGTAATTTCACAGGAAATCCAAATAAAAATCAAACAAAGAGATGCAAACAATACAAATTCCGAATTTTGATTGATTGATTGATAGACTGATTGATAGACTGATTGATAGACTGATTGATAGAATGATTGATTGATTGATTTATTGATTCATTGATTGATTGATTTATTGATTGATTTATTGATTTATTGATTGATTGATTTATTTATTTATTGATTGATTTATTGATTTATTGATTTTTTTGATTGATTGATTTATTGATTTATTGATTGATTTATTGATTGATTTATTAATTGATTGATTGATTTATTGATTTGTTGATTTTTTTTGATTTATTGATTGATTGATTGATTTATTGATTTGTTGATTGGTTGAAGTGGGTTTAGGTAAAAGATAAATACAAAATAGTTTTTAGAGCAGAGGCAAATGATTACAAATAATCCAGGGCAGATATTCAAATTTCAATAATTTTTTACGAACTATTCATCATTTCAGCAAGCTTTATAGCCACGTTCATACCTTGTCAGGGCAAGACTTATGGTAACTAAGTCTACACAAGATCTAAAGATGCGATCATGAAAAATCTGAGATCGCATAGCTTTGGTTTGTTGTGTTCCGCTGGTTTATCCAGAGAACGGCCTACTTGTTTACTTTCAGTAATATTGATGCTGTACTAAATAGCTCATTTGAGCAGGTATTAGCCACAGTGGGTCCAGCATCAGAACAAAACATGATATTATTATTATTACTTAGCAGTCTGCAATCAACCAACTTTTTTCAATACTTGATTGATGGATATCAATATTTAATTTATTTTTATATATTTATTACTATTTGATATTTGATATTTGATATTTATTATTTGATATTTGATATTTGATATTTGATATTTGATATTTGATATTTAATATTTAATATTTGATATTTAGATATAAAATTAATATAATCTTAGATATTTATCAATAATCTTAATTAATATTATTATCAATGGATAAGTCTGTCTGTTTGTTTGTTTCAGTAATAAGACTTACATGAAAGAACGAGTAAAACTTTGAGTGTATCCATTTCAGTCTCAAAGATCAGCGCAAGATATAACTGTTCTCTTTGCAAGTTAGATATCGAATGACCTTGTCATGTCTTGTTTTCTCAAATATTGATAAATTGCAGTTGATGGGATAAATATCTGCAAGGATATATAGAAATGACAGTGCTAATAATGCCAGGAAAAAAAGTTGCCATGGGACCAGACTATATTATTTTATGGACAATGTACTAATGTCCTATCCCATATAGCAACTTTTTTACCTGGTATTATCAGCGTTGCCATGCCTACCGACTCTTATTTGTCTCCAGCTGTTTATATTTCTATTGATAACTATCATCAGTTGCCTCATAATCTCCCTAGGTTGTAGGCTTTTGTGAGGGATTTAAAAACCATCTGCTCACCAAGCCTAATATTAAGGAAATTTATTTCGAAATACAGACGCAAATTTTTGAGGATTATTTGCATTTTTATGCGTTGCTATCGTCTGGATGTTACGTAACTACCTTCACAACTTGTTATTACACTACCACTGTCAGAGTCATTTTCATCTTTTTGTCCATGTGAGAGCACTTAAGATTGATTGAAAATAGATACCTATGACTGTCATTGTTGTGGTATTTGATGCTTCGTTTTGTTGTGACCATAGATACTGTTATTGAGAATGTACTAAAATAAGAAATAATTATGGTGATCAAACTCTTGACCAGCAATTTATGAGGATGTGAATTATGTAGATTGCAAATTTTTTAGAATCTCTTATGGACATCTTTTTTTTTTCAAACTCAGAAAGTCACCATGCACAAATAAGTTTCCTCACCTATTATTGAGTCAGTCTTTCTTATCAGGGAATCGTACCCTGAAAATTTATTATTGTCAAAGAAACTGAGAAAACAAATTGGAATATTTTTTTATGAGCTGTCATCAACATCTGCTGCGCAATCACTGTGTGTATGTGATGGGAGTATGACACCCGATGCATGTGACACACAGGATAGAAACCGATAAAATAAACAAGTAATTGTTTATTTTGTCAAATAAACAGCCAGAATGTGTAATGACCTACACCAAAGTACATGATGTAGTATTTACCTAGGTGTAGGACTTTGCACATATATGGTTGCAATGGTCAAAATTCCACCATTTATAAGTTAATTACACTGTTTCAATCACAGTCAAACTCCGTATATTAAAAGACTTACCAGCAGGCAACGCTGCCACCATTGCACTATAGGGTCAGCGTCACGTGCCACAACATTGACAGTCATAGGGTATCTATTTTTGATAAATCTTAAGTGCTCTCACAAGGCCGAGAATATGACAATGATTCTGACAGTGACAGTGACATTGACAATGTAATAACAAGTTGTGAAGGTTGTTACGCAATCGAAGAAATTGTAGAGCTTGGGTTTTGTTCCAGTACTGACAGATGAAATTTTGCGCAATCAATTTTTGACAACAGTGGAAGTTTTTGATCAATATTCAAACCATTGGTTTATCCCAATGATTTAAAAGGGTTTGTCAGTGCCACAAGCAGAACAGCCGGACATAGACAGACAGACAAATTATTGTCACCGTATTGGATATTTGAATTTCTCAGCCGATTAGTTCTGCAAGATACAATTTTTTATACACTCTTTGACAGCAATCTTCATCATTAAACTGATGTTCTTTTGAATGTGCCAAAATAAGCAACAAAAAAATTGTTTCAATTCCGAAGTGAGACATAGACAAATAAAACAATAATACACAATATAGACAAATAAAAAGTTTTGTCCAGTCATGTGATTTGACAACAGACAACTGTTTTCATATCGGTAATCATCAACCTTTCTTATTTGACAACACAGAATTTGATGAGCTATTTGAG
The DNA here is from genome assembly GCA_914767715.1 of Membranipora membranacea. Taxonomy (NCBI): domain Eukaryota; kingdom Metazoa; phylum Bryozoa; class Gymnolaemata; order Cheilostomatida; family Membraniporidae; genus Membranipora; species Membranipora membranacea. The sequence continues at coordinate 12,017,237 of OU612072.1, read as the reverse complement.
TTGAATATTCTGATTGCTGTGCTCCATAGTCAGCAAAACAATAATGACAGGGCCGTAGTATAGAAAAAATGGTAGGAGAAGCAACAGCTTGAGGCAAGTCCGAATCTTCACCAGGAACAGTTCAATTAGCAACTTAAGACATGTAATTAGCAAATGGAAATCCCGACGAGCTGGTTCTGACATGGATTATTCAATTAAAGTGTTTTGAAGCCATGCTAATTAGCTTTCGAGGGGAGGCAGTGCCTCCCTGCCTCCCCTAGAACTACGGGCCTGTGTGCATCAGTGAGATAATGATAACAGGTTATCAGGGTAAGGTAATGATTGCAGCTTGACCGGTGGAGGGAGAGCGACCCAAAATACAGGCAAATGGATCAAACTTGATCTAGGTAAAGCTCAAAAGGTTGTGAAGAACACCTGCGTTCTCACTGGTAATCGTTGACCATTATATTATAATTCATATCAAGTTTACCAGCGTTGTGAGTTGAACATTTTAGATGCTGTGCTCCATATATGGCAAAACAATAATACATCTGTGAGAAAATAATCATGGGTTATCAGGGTAAAGTAATGATCGACATATGTCTCATAGTCTGGGCATGTATTTCAAGCAGGTGAGGCTCACTTTGACACTCTTTATCAATCAGAGATATACCTGCAATAGTATATCAGGTGATTAGTGGGGGTGCGGCATGAAAGGCAACAAAATATATACATCCATCATGAAACTTTTACTATGCTGCTAAAGGCTTAGATTGTTCCCTGTCTGAATATAATATCGTTCACTGTTTTTTCGTTAAGTTTGAGAGAGGAAAGGGATCACAGATATCTTTCACTCATTTAAGTCAAGATCAGAGTTGTCGGATCTCAATAAAAGAGAAAACAACTACACAGAAGCTATGAACACGCTCTTAATATGTAATAGTAATCTGGTGGCAACTTCATGTACGAAATTGGGCGGATAGGGCTTGATAGTAGATTTTGGTAGAGTTTTTCATGCCGATCGCAATGGTAAATCTGTACCTTACACTTAGTTGCACAATAGGTGGCTAATTGCCAAAAACGCTGTCGGCAAAAGGGAAAGGGATCAAATAATGATGATATAGCTTCAAAACATCCGAAATCTGAAAAACCATGTCATCATTATAGATGATTTACAAGTTTTCATAGGACTGCTATCATAAATAGCCCATATGCAGACAGCAACGGTTACAATACCCCTTATATCACCTTTGTCAGATCATCTATCAATCATATGTCATCAAAAGCAAAAATCCCCGGCTGCCTAAGAATAGGAGACTACCTCCCAAACCTACCCTACCTTTAAACCAATAGATACAGCTTGTGGTGCAAAAATATGTTGTAATTTATTATTCTAATTAACATCAAGAAAGTGCACCACAGATTTAAAATTATTACTTAAGAGTATGGGGAGGCCTTTTAAATTGAACACGCTCAATGTGTAGTCCCATCTAAAAACGCTACTGTTATTCATGTGCCAAAGGGAGACATTTCTAAAGCATGCGGAATTCATTTACACTCAGTTGACTTCCGGTATTGTTCAGTTTCATTCAACAGGCTAACTGGATGCCTAAGGGACATGTAAGATTGAACCTTAACCTCAAGGATTTAAAGAAACCATTAAACTACTCCAGACCATATTTCTCTAGGTATTGTCATAGTTCTCAGCAAGCCAGATTCACCAATGTCAGGGTCTTGCTGTTTACAAATATAATTTTTGGCCAGTTAATATTAATACTGCTGAATCATGGAACTAATTAGGTCAGCCTATTTGGGCCTGACCCAGTTTCATACATCACAATAACAGGAACTAGCAGAAAACCCTTGCAATAACAACACAGTGAATCTCAAGGGATTTAGACCGGTTCAGCATGCATTTCTGATTTGCTCCATGGATGTTTTTAAAGTATGGTTCACTAACTGCTTGCATCACATTATGCGTACATGATCTATGTAAGGAATACACTAATACATGAGAAAGGAGATAATCACAGCTTTGCAGGATAAGATAATGACAGGTTGCTTAGACTTATGCCTTGTAGTTTGTGCAAGCGCTTTAAACAGAATTTGGATAACGAGCATCATCGCTACCCGAGGCTTACCGAGTGATGATTAAAATAGTGTTCCTATCGGTAATTATAGTCCCTTTTCAGTCTAATCACTATTTACTGCACTTAACAGAATCGTCTTCAGCTTTTTAAGTTGAACTCTCTGATTGTGATGCTCCATAGTTGACAGGACAGCATCAGAAGAATAAGTAATAAAGCACTGAGCTCTGACAAACATGAATTCGTTGAAGGTTATTTTTGTTCTATCTGGTAAGTAAAGTAGTGTTTGTACTTTTTATATCCTGTTATGTGTAGCCTTTATTGTAGAGGGTAATGGTTGCTTGAGGCAACAAATCCGAGACTGAGTTTTAACATTGTGTTATTGACATATAGTGGAAGGGAAAATGTCCTATAGAGTTGAACAAACAATGAGAACAACAGCAAGATTTTAGCTCTCTGCATAGTCTCAATCGAATATTTTGAGAGGATCGCCAAGTTAACTAACCTTGACTCACCGGCAAGTAATTTCATTTTTACCAAAGACGGGTTCAGTAATCAAATGACAGTGTAATTTATCTTCTTCCAGACAGGATGTGCCTGGGCAATGTCTAGTAACCTTGCATTCGTGTGACAATAGAAAATGTTGCAGGATTATATGGCTACCATAAATAAATTTTGCGCAGCATTATCATGATAATTTAGGAGTCTGAAACATCAGTGCATGAGGGGCATTGACAAGAGAACTGCAATTTTGTGAGGCCTGGTTGATATCCACAGAAAAATTACTATGATATTGTCATATTTTTACCAACAACAGGTTATCATTACCAAAATCAGTTCCACTGGCATTTTTCTCTTGATGGTAAATGCCGAGGCAAAGCCTATCCTGTTCTTAACAAGATGTTTTTCAAGCCGACCATTTTTATTGTATTTTTTGTAAATTCATTTTGTAGCATTGGTAGCAGTGACCATCGCTACGTCATGTTACGTGTGTGACAGTACTGTTGATACATGCAGTGATGAATATAGTGGGGCAGCTGATCATGAGATAGACTGTGAGTCTGATATTAGTTATACTGAGGATGGTGGCTGCTCCAAAACAAAATCTCAGGCTAAAGTTTTTGGAATTAAGGCTGTAACAGGTACGTAACTTTTTCAATTTTTGTTGGTCCTTTTACAAACATTTAAATACTTGGTCGAGGATAATTGTTCTAGAAAATAGGCACTCACTACAAGTTTTATATATATTTTGTCAAACAAAAAATTGATTGACCAACCTCACATCAAAATTTACAGTTAGAATCAAAGTTCAGATATTGTGTTTCATTCACAATAGATATTGCAATAGGAACTGACCAAAATATTAAGATTGCAGACATAAAGGTCATGGCCCATTAAAACTTGATGACACGAACATTTCTATTTGTTATGTTGTAGTCTCCAGAACTTGTGGTCAACTATACGATAACTCAGCATGCGCTCAACAGGACAGACAGAAGATTAAAGTCCTGACTGTGTCCTCAGAGGTCTGGTCCTGCTCTTGTTCAGGAGAATTATGTAATGGTGCCATCAAGACAAATGCCGGCTTCATGGTTCTCTTTGCAATCGCTGGAATTGCAAAACTTATTCTATAGACTATTTGTCTCAGTGAGATCAAAGTAGTTTAGTGTTTCTCTTTGTTGTGTTGACACTGGCCTTTTCTGTAACTAATCGAACAAGGCTTAAACAAGATCAAACTTTCCTTGCTCCTCTTATCTAATATTACGTAAATTGGGGTTTGAATCCTTCAATCGTAAGAGGTAAATATCGAATACTTTTATACATTTATGTAGCTTTTTGCGTTTTCACTGAATCAAGTCTTACCACAACTCTTACCCCATTTTAAAAAAATTTAATTAGCATTTGATTCAATCAACAAAAACAGTAATGTCTATTGATTACAAAAAATAAAAGAATTAGATTATCAAATTAGTTTTAGTGTTTTTATATTCTTGAGCCGCCATTTACCTTAAAAATATTTCCTGCCTTCCTTCTCCTGGGGAATAGCAATGCAGGAATTAGCTTGGTAGTACCTCATGTGGTCAGTGAAAAGCAATATATGGAACTAAACAATTATTATAACATGTTTTCCAAGTCTGAATCACAAACTTAGCTGGCATAATCAATCCAATCAAAAGTATCATTGGCAAAACCGGACCTCTTTATTGTTTAATGTGATTCGGAGTCTTTTGTTGTTGGAAAATTTGGTACAAGTTTGTCTCATTCTATCACCATCAATTTACCTAGTTGGCTCTATTTAGGTCATCAGGAAATGACCTACAGTATAGTGCAAAACAAAATAATGATAGGTTTGGCCATGAATATCCAAGCTATGTGTGCAATGTATAATTTAGACATAAGATAATATCCACTCCTACGTCATAATTTCATGAGTTATGTTTCCTGTTGACCTTCGATAAGATTAGAGGTTGCGTTGTATGTAATTAGTGTTTTACACTATAATTTTGAATTTCATCATACGGTCTGACGATAAACTTGAAATAGCTCTCAGTGCTATATGTATAAACACACGTTCCACTTTACGGCCTCCATAACTTTTCCTTCAAATCTGAGCATTAAGTGAATAGGCTGGTAATTCTAGTCGAGCTAACAAAACGATATTAATTGGGACAATGCCACTGGGTGGTTATATCGGGCCTCATTATTACGAATGGTGATGTTATATAAAACGGGTAAGCTACTCAGTGCTTTGCCGATATGAGACTTTTCTAGCATTCATGATCCAAACACTTTGAACTGAGACTTAGGATAATATCCCCTCTTGCGTCATAATTTCACAAGTTATGTTTTCTGCTGACCTTCAACAATATGGTGAGTTGGGTTGTATATAATTAGCATCTGACACTATAATTTTGAATCCAACAAACTTTCTGATTATAAACTTGATATTATAGCTATCAGTGCAACATAATATATTATCATGCATTCTATTTATCATGCCTTTCTTTCGTCGCTCCCACTTTTTCATTAGTCACAAATATTATGGCTACGAATGGAACGCAGACATTTTGATAAAACACCGATTCATCCCAGCTCTCAGTGATTGTAATTCACTGGCTTCATGATTGGCCTCCAAAACACAAATGTTGATCTCCAGATCATGGGGATGATCGGCCTTCAAAAAAGGATAAGCGTTAGTTTTCAAATTATAAAATATTGGTACTTGACTCCACATGGAATCACAATGACACTCTTATCATGCTATTCACAACTATACAAAACAAAATGTGAGTGGTGTAGTGTGGTTATCGGGTTTTTCAATATCCTGAGCTCCGCTGTCACTTGATCAGAGGTAAAGCAATGAACAACGATATGGCGAGATTGTGAGATGGCGCAATCGGTTAGCGCGTTTGGTATTCACTGCCAGGCAATTAGTAACATAGCCGTAGGAACTGTGGGTTTGAGTCTCACCGGGGGAGCTTTCATATTTGATCGTTCCAGCTCCCAGCACCCTCGGGTGTATACCTCTCCTCAAGGTAAATGACCTTTGCACCTAAATTTATGCAAGCTGTTGGTTAACCAATCATGACAACAAACAAGAGGTCAAAGGATTTTTTTAGAGACTGGTCTATATGGACTGTGCTCTATAACAGACTCACAGATCAGGAGGGGGGTCATCCAAATCAAGGAGGGCCAACTCCTAAATATACAATTTCAATCTAAAAAATTCAATTTTCGCAAAATGCGTATATATTGTTAACTAATGTCATTTGGATCTGCTTTTGTTTGTTGATACAAAAAGGATAATAATTTACACAACAAGACCAGTCAAATTACTAGGGAGCAATTCAATGTTTAGATTCTTGAGGCCATGCATGGCACTAGTGAAAATCTTAACCAATATCACGTTGGAAGTGGAATCATTGTGTTTCCAATGGCATTGTGCATTGGAAATGGTCTTAAAAACAGGATTTGAAGGAGACAATTGCAGGCATATCAAGATGATCAGAATTCAGAACTCTCTATATTTGCAAAGTTACCACTGACACATTTCCATAGCACTAATTCAAAATTACCATTAAGCAGCTAATGCTGAAGCAATGTGCGGTTCCCATTTGCGTGATAAAACTTAAATCTTTAAATCTGACTTTACAGAACAACAATAATTGTGTTCGGCGTAAAGCATAATATAAGTTTTCCTAACATGTTATTAGCTTGCGACTTCCTCCATTGAAATAGGTTGTAAAACTAATAATGAGAGGGAGCCTTCCAAACAATAAACTGAGTCATCATTCATCTAATGATACTACATAATAAGTACAGAGGGCACCGCTGTATCTTCTTATAATTAATTTTAGTTATTGACAACTTTGCTTGCAGTTTGAAAAGGATTTATCACTTCAGTTGGTCGTTAGCAGAGCCTATTATGGATGCGCTCAAGGTCAGCTTTTTCATCTCAGGTATGTGATTGATTTATTACATATCACAGACAAGAATGAATGTCGTGAAAATCTTTGTAAATACTGGCCTAGTTATGATAATCTAGTATTCCAACAATCTTTCGTAAGCCGCTGATTAATCAAGACAATTGCTTCCTCACATTTCCATGATCTAACCCTCATCGCTCTGTTTTTTTCATGTGTATGGGTAGAAAAATTAAGATCGGCAGAATGAGTAGCAGTGTTCTGTTATCTTGCAAATCCAAATGTTGCATAAGCAAAACAATCGATCAAAGAAGAACTTAGCATGATTGTCAGGAAGGGAGGTGGATCAAGGACTAGAGTGGGCCTAGGGAGAGAATATGTAATTTATGTTTCATGCCTGATACATTAATTGGGAGTAATCTCATGATATTCAATGGGTTTTGGATGAATTTTGGGTAAAGCCAAGTGTTTTGTGCAGCTAGGGCTAGGTGAAATGGTAATTAGTAAGGCCAAACAATATGCAAAACTTGCAAATCTACCGTTGTTTTGTGTTATGCGCAAGGTGAGTAGTGGTACGCGAGAATACTCTCTATGAATGAGACAGTACGGGCTTGTTTTGATTGTTACTGGATGAATACGAACCAGTAGTATGGTTTTATGTGTTGTTTTGATAATGGGAGTTTTCTGAGACTGAAATATGTGTTATTTGTGGATTTGTGGGAAGGTTGAATCCTTCAACATGAGAGCAGGAATTGAATCTGGGACCAGGCAAGCCGGGTATCAGATGCGAAGTACAGTATATAAGGCAGCCAAGCCTGCAACTTGTAACATAGCAGACCAATAAAGTCAATCAGTAAGAAAACTTAAAACAAAAACGCTAATTTGTATCCATATCATTTATGTTTCTACAGGTTTAATAGCTGTGAGTCTAGCGACCACTTGTTATGTGTGTCAGTCTGGCACCGAGGAATCGTGCGCTGACGACTACTCAGCTGGTGATCCAGATCATGAGATAGACTGTGATTCTAGTCTTGCCTATATTGAGGATGGCGGCTGCTCCAAACTCAAATCTGAAACTACCGTGATTGGTGTTCTCAGTGTATCAGGTAAGGAAGATTATTTTATGTCGGTCAGTTGAGGTTCAAGGTCAAAGGTAAGACAAGAGTCAATTGCTGAAGACGAACAACGATAAGGCTTATCAAATTATTCTATAGCTTGTCATTGTGACAGCAAATTAAGGTCTGTGGAAGTTTTACATCACAAATATAATACCATACCTGTAACAACGGTACTCCTACTACAGGAAAGTTATGTATCAGTACCTATGCTATCCATACGCCGTGTATGGAAGAAAACATCAGCCCTCAACTTCCTATACAACCATATAGACAGCTGTTAATCACCAAATTTACCCAAACATTTTCCAGCCATGTTTTGTCTTAGTATCCAATCAACAACTATACCGTAAATCAGTTTGCGCACCGAAACTTAGGATGTTTGAAAACCGCTCTCAGACCCCTCTCAAGAAGGGTAACACATTTTCCCCAAGACCCCTCCCTCAACTGGGGAACCCCCCCCCCCCCCCTCTGGACCCAAGCCGGTCTATCTACAGAATATTCACCACGACAACTCTGCATATGAGATTTTACTTTCTGGACCATCAAGGTAGATTTCTAACTTGTTGTTCCCATCACACACTGAAAGTTTTTACCTGTCACAACTACACAGTATTAACTGTCTTATCACTTATCATTGTTGTACTTTAGTTACAAGACTCTGTGGCCAGCGGTATGGTAATTCAGCTTGTGACCAGAAAGACAGGGAGCAAATGAAAACAACCAGTACTTCTACAGAGTCATGGTACTGCTCCTGTGAAGGGGATCGGTGTAACACTGCAGTTTCTAGCTTTAAGAAAAGAGACTCATTTGTGCTGATGCTGTTAGCAGTATGCTTAATCAAATCAAGCTTAACCCAAATTTATTGAATAAAGATCGTAAAAATCTTTAGTTGCATACTTGTCTCCTGACTGAAAAGTTAATTCCAGATCTCCTCTCCTCTGCAAGAATATGAAAGAAGATGAGTCTCACTGCAATACCGATGACAGCTCTAGAACAAGTTTGTTCCCTCCGCGCAGTTGGAGGGTATCGAAGTGACTTGTTCAAACAATGCTCCAGGTATAACTCCAATCACCTGTGTCAGCTGTATTTAAAGCAAGTAGACTTGATATCATCAATTTTATTTTTGGTATTGATATTAAACTTGCTGTCGATCCAGCTTTATTTACTATTTTCTTGACCAAAATGTTTTGCTCCCTCCATGTTTTTAGAGTTCATCCTGTATCTTCATAAGAGTGCAAAAAGACCTCTTCAATCTAAGTGTATTTTTATCAACATTCAACTCATAAAGAGGTTTTTTTCATCTGATTCTAGTATTTCAAGCAGCGTTATAAATTATAGTTCATCATAGTTCAACTTGGAAACTACAGAGAATAGTTTGTGTACTAACGGCATGATACATCACTTCACACTGTTGGTCATTCAATTCATTTTAATTATATACAGGGAAATGACAGCCGGTGATTAAGTAATGGGCAAATCAGTCCCCGTCTTTCAGGAAAGATCTGACAATGAATCGCAAGGAATCCAAAATATAGATTGCAAGGTTTATCCATTGTGACTGTTGACCTTCATTGCCTTTTCTTGTTTTTAATGAGGGAAATCAAGAAATAGACACAGTGAAAGTCAACAATGAGTTTGCGATGCAACATCAAGGAGAACAAGTTATGACATAATCTGGAGGCGCTGGGAGTTGTATTACCCAGGAATTTGTTTATTATGTGAAAAACCTCCATGGTATAAAAAGGTAGACAACATCGTGTTTGGTATATCAAAGGTCATTTATTTGTAGAGTAATTGAAAAAATTAATCGTCAGGTCAACAAAAAACAAAATGAAGTTTCAAGATCAGTAATGCTAGCTGCTGACGTGCTGCATAGTGGACAGATTTCCTCCGCACCCAAGAAAGCGAATTTTATATCATGGAGTAAAATTAATGACATGTTTCCAATTATAGTTATAATGGGTAACAAAACACAGTTTTTGAATTAAACAGTGCTGAAAAAAAGGGGAAAGAAAAATGTGAACAGAACAGAACAGAACCTGTAAAAGGTCTATCATCGCTCTGACCAGTTCATGTCAAATGAAACAAATAGCACATGTTTTTTGAACCAAAAGTTTTCTTTATCTCTTTTTAGAAAAATGGAAATTTTTCTTCCTTTTTATTTAACCTAATTGACAAATCATTGGAAGAAATTATGTGTCTCTCAATTTCTTGTATCACTTCCAATTGAATGAGAAGAAAATTAAATCTCCCAAATGTTAATAGAATTCTATAACATCGATCTTCTATCGAGGGGTGCATGTGATCTTGAAATTATGTTCTGGATTAAATGTGAATTTCTGACTTCCCTTCTCACTGGCTTTTTGTCCTTCGGGGAGTTTAATTTCAAACTTTTGTAGAGTAGCGACAAAGAACATAAATAATTCTGCTCGAGCTAAATGTTCTCCCAAGCATACTCGTCGACCTGAGAAAAAAAACAAATGGTTAAAATAAGAGACAAAGATCTCTTGAAAATATAAAGGCTGCGATTTGAACACGAAACAATACAAGAGATGACAACCGATCCAGGAAACCATGTTGTTTCACATTCAATACGGTACAAAGTTTCTACTGACCAAGTACATAATAACTTTTGTGTCAAATAGTAAACAGTGAAAACAATAAAATCTCGCCCCCCCCCCCCCCCTTACAGGCTTACAATCAGTTGTACATTCAATAGAATAAGCAACGTATATAATATTACATTGCATCGCAGAATCTGTGTCAAAAATCGTTAAATGCGTCATCATGCAGAGACAGGACAAATAAGTCATTGGTACCATGTCGTGAATGCGAGTGACAATGCCCATATTTACGACAATTCTGGTATTTGTCTTCTCATGTGTACAGCAAGAGAACACAATAATATAACCATTCGTCATCAATATTCCACTGATAAGGCATTTAATATGATAGTAACAAGTTGTCATGTTGTCTATGGAAAAAAATTTGTAATACAGTCATAGTCATCAATGAGTTTTTTGGTTATACTTGTGACAGCAGAGGGAGGTGAGTTACAACAAAACACTCTAAGTCGTATCATGGGTAACATGGGACTGACAAGGTAAACATGTTTGAACACTCCAACCTACCACCCTCAAAATTGAATAGTACCCAATTGCAGCGATACGAGAATTAACAATACAAACCTATGCTGAAATTGACGGCGTGTTTTGGATCCGGCTTGACAAATTTTCCATCTTTGTTTAGATATCTTTCTGGCTTGAATTTATCAGGTTGTGGGTATACATTCTCATCATTTAGGACTGCCCAAATATTTCCTCTCACTATGGTATCTGTAATAATACATCAAAACATATTCTGGTTAGAATTCCCTGACTTTCTGGATAAAAGACCCTGATTTAACCTGCTCCAGAATAAACATGGAATATATATATACATATGAATGTATTAAAATACTGAAGAGATTGGAGAGCTGTTACAGATGGTAAACTGGGTGCTAAAAAGTTAAAATACAGAATAGCCGTGCTTGGTGATTACAACGAGAAAACTTCTTTTGTAAAAAACTACAGATTGACTCGATATGACGATCTAACAGTTGAGTAAATTCGCTATGAATCAGATTGATTAATCAATAACCGCAACGTGTCAATGGATCTAAACTGATAAGTATCTGGGGAAACACAAAGTCAAGCTGACACAGATGCTGAGATCCAACACTTTTATTATTGTTGGATCTCAGCTAGATTTTAAAGGCACCTGATTTGTCAGGATCAACTTTTGTCATCACTAATGGCAGATGGATGGGGAAGAAGATATTCTCTACTTTTTGAGAGCTCATATAACTCCATGCAAAGCTATGGGCTAGATATTTTGATGCCACAACTCTTTATTTAATTTTTTGACTGGTGGCTCTGCTGGGCAAAGCCCACCTGTGGCAGCAGTGGTTAAACTATTAATGAACTCAATCTTTTTACTGACATTATGACAAACAACATGTACTCAACATCGATAATTAATCAGAGTCTTAGCAAAAGCTCACTTTTTGGGATATGTGCACCTAACACTGTGATATCTCTTGCTGTGTAATGAAATAGTGTCCCAAGTGCCACGTTCTTAAGCCTTTGTATCTCTGTACACACAGCAGTTGTGTAAGGCATCGAGTTTCTATCTGCATATGCAACAGCCCTCTCACCTTTATTAATAACATAGAGTGAAACATCAGCACCACACAATGACGAGAACTCAGCTTATTCAATGGCTTTAACAGTTGGACTGTCAGCAGAATTGCCTGAGCAGTCGCGCTGGCTAGCAGCCCTGTAAGGTTGCCCTAATCACGGTTGAAACAAATATCCGTATTTTGAAGTTGCTTCCCCTCCATCGACAATTGGCTGTACTATTTTCAGTAAAGGAGAAGCAATTCAGAGTGTAGGCAAATTTGATCAACCTTGATCTACTTTCAGCCAAAACCTTTATCTTACATGGTTTTTTTTGCATCATAATGCATAATCCCAGCGGTGATTGAATGACTGCGCTACATATCTGCATCAAATCTTTCTTCTCTTTATCCACAATTTGAATGACACAGTATTTTTGGGCAAAAGAACCAAATCAAGTTAGTAATTATGCATCCCATCACAGAGCAGAAGGTACTCAAAACTTATAAACTTCTCTTTTACGAATAAACTCCAAACTTACCCAAAGTCGTCTTTATTTCCTGATAGATTCTCTCTTGTACTTCTGGGTACAGTCCAGCGTAGAGATAAAACCAATATAATTGGCTGGAAGTTGTGTCAGTGCCAGCAATATAGAACTGCATCACAGTAGCTAAGAAGTTACCAACTGAAAAATAAAGAGCAAAAATACCACATTTTCAGTGTGCATACATATGCGGTTTGTCCTCGTAGTTGTGTTATTCAATCATCAGCATTCAAATGCTGATGGTGTATATAGCGTTAGCTTTTTCGAGCTGTTTGATTTCTTAGCTGAAAGTTTAAAGTCTTAGACTGTTACAGGGAGATCTACCTACATCGTAGGGAAGGTTTGAATGAGTATGAAGCAATACAGTGATTGACATGACTGTGCTATTCGTGCAATTTATCCATAAAATTACTGTGAGCCTTCATTGCATCAGCTACTTCAGCTACTTTATGTTACTTCTGTAATACCTGCTCTCATATAAGGGTATCATATTACCCCCCCCCCCCCCCGGTTTATCAGTAAGAAATAAAGAGTTCATATTAGTAATTATTAAATGCGAACCTGTGAACGGCGTATCAGTTTTGTGCTCTTCCTCTTTCATCTTTACAAGGAATGCATCCACAAAGTCTCGAGGAGGGTTATCATAGTTAATCTCTTCTTTGTGCTTCTCGATCTGATCTTTTGCGAACTTAACCCCTTTCTGAGCGGCCTTCAACCCACTTCGGAATCCAATAGGGTCTCCTGGTAGGTACTGAATTATGACAAAAGACCCATTAAAACATATTTGAATAGAATAATTATGCAAAGCCTAAAAAAAAAGTTGTGAAATTATACACACCAGCAGTCCTTCCTGTTTGCAAAGTATGAAGGTCATCCCAGACTAATTCCGAAATTTGAAACTAGCATCAAATTCTCCCATTCATTGACTTTACCAAGTCTGGACAAATTTAACTGGATCTAGGAAGTCAACCATCAACAGATAGAAAACTGTTATTCACCTTGAAATGAAAAATTTAGTAGTGACCCTGAAGTGCGAGAGAAATTTTTCAACTGTTACATCACTAAATCATTTCATTGAATTATTTCAATAAGACTGATTCTTCAAGACTCAATGGACTAATTTTGTCCCACATATCCTTTGCACTAGTTTTGGAGCACCCATGATGAGCTGCCAAGCCTAAAATTGCACTTTTTAATTTTAATCACAGAAAATATATTAATAACTGTGGGTGAATGCATAATTGCCTCTTAAAATCATAATAGCTGAGAAATGGTATGCTATAGAAATGTGGTACAATTTTATACACAACAGTCACTAAGCAATCAATGAGGTAAGTAGACTAGTGCTATACAAGTTTAAATTCCATCAAATTGTCAAATTGTTTTGCGAAATTCTTTGAACTGATGCAAACATTCCCTATGGTTCCATGCCTCGAATGAGTGGTCCACTCAAATTTTGAATTATGAATGCGAACGATCTTCATGATGGAAAAAACATGAGAAACATCTGCTGCCGCCGGGACCAATCAGCCACGACACCTAACTGGATATGATAGATTCAACATGGTATATGATTTGCATCAAAAATGTTGTTCGGTACAAGCGGAAGTGGACTTTAATGCTATTCCCATGGATCGATAACTCCCAAAACCCTCCCGAAATCGCAACATGGGAACACAGTAAATTTCTCCTTATCCATTATAACTCACTCGCATAGAAATCACAGTTGGAATCAAAAAACAATACTGAGTGAAAATGATGGAAATTACAGGCAAATCTAATAATTTCAAAACCTGGCTTACTTTCGAGTTGCCTGCTCAGACTGTAAAAAAGGATTGCACTTAAAGGCAATTCAATGCGTTTATTAATATAGATTTGAGAACTCGAGTCACATTATCAATGGTTACTCACCCTCAAAATAGGTATTGCCCGGCTTTTAGTACCTGCGCTCGCAAAGTCTTTGAACTGTACGTTTGCAAGTTTTTCATCTGAGTAGTCAAATCTATCTCCAAACACGACATGAGTGATGACATTAGATATTCCCTGTGTGAGAAGGTCTACAGGGTCAAAAGGTTCCCCATCAGTGTTTTGTATTGCTAACAGAAAATGCTGAAGTTCTTCTATGATGACTGGCTCAATGCCCTTGCTCCCTGCAAATATCATAAATGTATTATTATAACTTTGTCACAACACTTTTCAACCTCCACATCGATCGATCAGTGTTATTTGAGTACAACAATTTCAGATCTCCTAGTTTTATAGGTCTCAACTCACAATGGCAGTCAGAAAATAAGCCCTCGGTAGTCAAGTCAGAAACAGATGCCAATGACGGATGCATGGTATTGGCAATGCAGTAAGAAACTTAGGGCAGCTGTCATGTTTCATATCAATTTTAACCAGTTTGCAATCACAAGAACCAAATACTGCAGCAGAATTCAAAGCCTGGATCTTTAGCAGTTGATTACTGGAGGACTTGACAGTGGCTGTGTCAATCTGAATTACCTCCTCCAATTGTACCGATACACATGATAATCTGAATCGTTCATTGTGCTGTCAGGAGTGCAAGCATTTTCAAGCATAGAAATATTTTTATACTTTTTAATTAATCATATTATGAGCATATTACTTAGCAAAGGAATATACAACGAATGTGATTTGTCATGAAAATATCTAAAGAGTCGACCCAATATCAAAAAGCAATACTAGAACATGAACATACCCATTCCTTGCTCCCTGAAGATGCTGAGAGCAAATCTACGTAGTTGCTGCCATTTTCCATCTTCTTCATTGATCAAGCCCTTACCTACAAGCAGATATCACTGTCAATTGTCAATTCTAGCTAACGCTTGTCAGCCAAATTTTATAATTCATTTTATTAATGACTCTTATCTCGCTGGCCACTTCCCCCTGGAAAAAAGGTGGTTGGAGTGTTTCACTATTAGCTTCCGGGGTGAGCCAGGTCTAACAGGTGGAGGACTTCTTTAATCACCACATTCCCATATGAATTTTGGGGTCGGCCTAGCTCGAGCGGAGTTGTCACCTCAATGCTCGCCCTCAAAATATGTATCCATTCTCATGATAGAGCTGAGAAAATAACATTAAAAAAATCCAAAGCCACCGGGACTTGAACTCAGGACTCCTGCGCTGAAAAAGCGCTAACTGCTCAGCCACGCCAGCTCAATGTACTTTGCACAGGTCAGCGCAAACTGATCATTGGGCTCAGTTAGAACAGGCAGATGGTATGATGGCTCGAAGAGCCCTGAACATAGCCTCAGGTCGATCCATGGGAATGCAGTGAATATCAACTCAATCAATATTTATTGCTCTTCAAAACCTAAGTCTCTTAAAGGGCAACCAAGGTTTTGCAGCAATGCATCAATGGGTAGCAAATAATGTGCTGGGCAGCATCAGCTTTGTGCATTACGCGATGCAAAACTCAAAGTAGTTGCTGACTCTAAGCTGGGTAACACTTCAGTTTAGGGAAGGTTCCAAGACTTTGCTGTAATAATTATAGAGCACAGGCTAAATAATAACAGGAACAGGAAACTGCTATGTGGTATTCTCTTTTAGCTGAGTTTGAGTACCTGATGGAAAAAATGTTTCACAAGAATTCTGGCTGAATAATCATTCGAATTATATTTTGTCTTTTTCCCCATGCAGAAGGTGCAATCTGCTATCAATCAATGGCCATCAATGAGAAGTTGTTTGAAACCTTGGGTGCCCTTTAAGGCATGAGTGGGTATCAACCTGTGACATCCCGACTGACACCTATAGATTGATGTGATCAAATGTGATTTCAAAATGAATTTTCTTTTTTGAGATTTTGAAGCATTAGCGTGGACTAGTTTGAAGCAATTTTCTGGATTCCAAGGTACTGTATTTTAACTGACCGGCACTTTGACAAAGTCGCCACAAATCCAAGCCATCCGTTGCAACATTTCTTAGTCAGGCGCCAACGTCACAAGGACAAATCTGATATTTTCTATCCACCAATATGTAGAACGGAGAGATTCAAGAACTCGTTTTTAGTTTCTGGTATGAACAGGCGCCTGTAATGTCCCAACAATATATTTCTTTCTCATGCAGCATGGATTTTATCGTTTTTCACCGCCTGATCCAATCATTTTTAATACAACTGTTTTTTCTCCTTTTTTCAAAAGTCTAAATTTTTATTGTAAGCACACATTTATATAATGCTAGGCATTCCTATGTGGCGAATTAAATCAATATCAATCAATCAACCTTGAACTTGGCATTGACTATGTGTCAGGACTATAGAAATGCGCTAACAAGTGGTAGTCATGGGATTTTATAAAGTCACTGTTTTTGATGTGTACAATAAACAATTATTCTACCATAAGCCAAGCTGATTTGCGTACAGATGGTGTAAAGATGTGTACAGATGGTGTACAGATTTGTCATAACATCTCATGTGACCTGCAGACCATCAGCAGAACAGGAAAATACTTGCAACATTCCATTTATCAAAAGCAGTTTACCAGTGCTCTGTAAGACCCAAGGAGCCATTGACATCAGTATACATCTCCCTCAACAAAAGGTTCTTACCATCTAAATAGTCTCAATGTCATTCTTTGTCTAGGAGTAGGACTCTGAGTCATTAAGGGAGGATTGGGATGAAGTGAGATTCATCTCCTTCAGCGAAAATTTCTTACCATTTGCCAGGAACGTAGCCTTTATTGGTGGACGGGAGCTCAATGAGTCAGCCTGCTTCACAAATCCTTCATAAATAGCGTCAGCGCTGTTCAGTACGACTAACTTGTCCTTCATTCCCAAATCACAGGTAATTACGTCGCCATACTTCTTGCGCAGTCCTGTAAAATGAGTTCAAAATCAAATTTACCATTTCTTTGTTTTATTGGTAAAGAATCCATGGATAATTTTATCCCCCTGTTAGTAGGGGGCAGCAATTCCGAATGCAGGCAAACTGGACCGAACTGGTCTACTGCTAACACATAGTGAATTTCATTTGTAACAGGCAGGGTAGCTTAACTTAATCAGTCATTCATAGAGCCGCCCTATGGCCCCCCCAATAACCCGCTAAAGCAAGTCAATATATTGATAGTCACCACGATGCTACAACGTTTGAGCGCTTCAATCTCTATTTAGATGATCAGCCACTGCCTCATCCTTACCTGCAAGCCATTGAGCATTATTCTTTGTGAAGCTCAACCATGGTATGTGACCAACGAAAGGTAGAGGCCAGGGACCTGGCGGGTAGCGGTGCCTTGTCCACACCGGCCAGCAGTAGAGGGTCAGTAGAACCAGAGCTATAGTAACTAACACAGAGGATGGCAGATCGTTTGTTGCTGATATAATTGTTGGAAGGTTGAGAGTCGTTGTCAGATCGACTACCTGTAGTTTGAGATCAGACATTAGACCTTCTACAAAACAGCAATATACATAACCATTGATATCATTGTATACAGCCACATCCAAGCCACTATCCAAAGGCTTCGAAGGCTGTTGAGTCAAAAGTACTCTCCATTTACGTTGTACTTAGAAATAAGTAATACGCCATAAGTTTATTCTGTTTTTCAAAATTTGACAGGTGACAAGCCTATTAATTATGATCACCAAAGGCACTTACCCATACTTCTCAAAAGTTTGTCTGTCAACCTCACTGCTACAAGTACAAGGGCAGAATGGTCCACACGATCTTTGCTCAGTTAATAAAATTGCATTCATCCGTCGCAAGCACTGACACGCTACTGCCGACTTGAAATGGCACGTGCAATATAAGATACTACTGTCTGTGATTGATTAACCACAAGTAAGATAACAAACAGCTGATGCTAGATAAGGACACAGAGTAAGGATATATCCTTACTCTGTGATAAGGATTAGAAGCTTGCTTGTCCTATTCAATGAACCCTCTATATAATATATTGATGGTTCATTGAATAGGACAAACAAGCTGGTCCTACTATGTTCTATTCAGCCAACTTGTATGACATAACATCACTTGTACTAGTATACTATTTGTGTCAACAAACCTGATCATCCTTACTAAATAAATCATGAACGGTCAAGTAGGATTGCTTCCTGATCCCCACATATCCATTCTTAGAAGAGGCTTGTCCTATTTAATAAACCCTGTATGTTCTATTCAGCCAAGTTAAATAACATTACATCACTTCCACTAGTGTACTCTTTGTGTCAACAAACCTGATCATGCTAACTAAATAAATCATGAGAGGTCAAGTGGGATAGCTTCCTTATCGGAACATATCCATTTTTAATTTTCGCCTTTCTCAACAAAGTTGGAAATGACAGGTTGGACATAATTTTTCGGCACTTCGATACAGAAGCAGATCTCAACTCAAACTTGGGCAGGGGAGCTAATGAACTAATGTTTAGCCAAATCATCATAGGTGTAAATGAACTTGGACTTTGCAATAGGGATCTTGAGGTATTATCAAATACCAGTTCGGATAATCAAATGTGTAGTTCTTCAGCTCGCATAGAAAATTGTGAGGACACTTTGATCACAGTAAATGTGTGGACAACTCAGTTATTTAAAGTCAAAAATGCTCAGTTGTAGTTATCTCCTCCTTACTTTCCCAAAAGCTATCTCCTTCCTACAGTTTTTAATTCAGAATAACCACATTTGGTCACTTGGATCGTTAGTCAATCGGCTAACTATTCATTTATTTTTTTCTACAAAAAATCTGACAAAAAATCTCCAAGTTCATGTTTTTCTGCTAGGGCAGAATTACATTTCGACATGGTAACTCACAGAGATCTGGTTTTTTTTGGAGAATCAGTTCATCACATTATCTAAATGAACTTTTGAGGGCATGTTTGAAATATTTTTTAAACATATTCAAAATTGCGAGTTACTTTTTCATTACAGTGTTTATTTCATCCATCAGTGCAGTGGCGATGTTGCGCAAGGCAGTGCAAAGAGCCTATATATTTGTAGTTTCTATGCCATTGTGTACAGTTTCAAACAAATTTTAATTGCCTTTTATCAAAGGAGTGGAGCAATTTACAAATGACAATGGAGTTGCTATACTGAACTTAAACAAAAGAATATTTCTGTTGATTGATATAAGTTTTCAGAATAGATTGTGGTGACCCATCAGACACCCATCAAATTCTATCGGAATGACTATATACCTCAAAATAATTAATCTTCATCATTCTACATACATATTCAGAAATTTCCAGAATCTATATCCGATTCCATACTCTGTTTGTCTTGTAGTATTGCACTTTTAGCCAGTCAGATCTGCACTTTTAATTCGATAGAAGTTTTTATTTATATATGCAGCGCTAGATATTTTGTAATTCCTGCTCGGACCAAATATTTTTTCCAACAAGTATTCCAAGCCCGAAACCCCAGTTCTGATACAAAAATTGGCCCATATTGAGTGTATCCCGTTTTTTTATACCAATTATATTGCATCTAAGATATCATATCATATTATGTTGAATCAATAGGCTCTAGTGGCTGGCTGTTCATAAATTTACATTTTTGAAATCGACCATGATACCTTGTCGACATTCAATTATCCACACTCAAAAAAACCATGGTCCATGCTTCTAAAAAAGTGATACAAGGTTGCTATCACTTCACTCTTAGCTAGCCGGGTAAACCTTCTTCCGGGAGTTATTGCACAATCAAGTAGACGGTGCTCGGAGGAGAGGTGTTTATGCTATATCATCCTCACTTCGTATGTTTCTATATTTCGAAACATGGTTTGGATTTGGCTTTTTCAGTGGATACTGTTCAATGATAGCATTTTCAAAATACACCCATATGTTTGAGCTTAAATTTTACACGAATGTCATCCCAATATTTTTATTATTGAAAAACACTAATGTAATTATGCTGGATGCGTATAGGATTATGATAACTGTGTGTCTGGAGGGCTCACCCCTAATAACACACATAATATTCTTTGTGAAATATTCTGCTGCATTTTCAGTGAGCTGGTATCTGTATGGTCGACCTTGGTCTATTTATCACCATTTAGGAATTGCAGTCCTGAAATAACCATTGACAGCATTCATGTTACTGCTCAATTTGTACATTTTTTCAAAATCGTGCCCTGGGACTGTATCTATACTGCCACAAGTTATAATGTTGTTACTTTTGAGGATTCGGTTAGCCAAACAGGTGGGCTGCCTCAATAAACAACAAATCTGAGATGGCCTCCAAACAAAATTGGAAGCAGTTCAAGCTGGATGAAGATATCAGTTAGAGCAATTACAGACACTGTTTTCTCAGAGTAAATTTTCAAATCCCTCAAGAAAATCTCAATTGTAAACAACCTGTTGTATTGCAGTCTCTGTCTTTCATTACAGGGAAAGAATTTGTCGCTGTTGTGCCTTGTTTATCTTTTCCAACAAGGATTTAAAGGCAATGTAATATTAGAATATCAAAACCTGAGGATAACCTTTGTGTCTCAAGACTTGTTGCTTCTTATTATATCTATGTATTAAGGCATTATTAGATCTGCTTAAAATTGAAGGTTGATTTAAATCAGATGTCTTGTCACAAGCCACATCCCGGAGCATAGGCGGCAAGATTTGTTGCCTTAGTGGCCAGGCCGCAATATCTGCGCCAGCTTGCTCTCTGTTTGCAGGCAGGTCGGGGCACACCTGGTTGCCAACCAAAGCCCAGACGACAATGGACCGCAGATACATTTGATATGAGGCCCTTTCGATTAATTTAAGGTTCAGTGATTGCATAGACCAAGGGTACATTGTGGCAGCATCGTTCAAGGATTGTAATTGTTAATCCTATAATAAAAACTGCCACAATACTGCCTTCCTAGCTATACCCACCTTACCAATTTAGCTAGGATAGTTACAGGTGTAATTTAAGCATAAAACATCAAGTCTAATCGTGGACTAAGGCTGTACAAAAAGAAATTTTTATGGGAGAGCCTGCATATTCTATTATTTACTGTAATCAAATACTTTGAATTCAGGTCATTCTCCAAAACCCTATAATTGTGACAAATAGATGAAAGGAGTTTTTGGCATCAAGCTTCACATAACTTTCCCCTTGACACAAAGCTTGCAGGTACCTTGACCAAGGAGTAAAAAACTCTTTCCTTGACTATTGTTAAAAAATTTACTCTGTATCCCTTTACTCTGTGAACCAGTCTAGCCACATATTTGAAACTAAAATGTTTTACACAGATAAATAGATGGGGTGATAAATCTATACTGCAAATGAGCCACCAAATTTCAACAATAAGAGAAGAAAACTTCTTAGCCTAAGATTTTCCCAAATTGACTTTAATGAACTGAGAAAGTACTTCTTCGGAATTTTGCAGTCTACAACCGCTAAATTTCACTAATTTGATGAATAATATTCTCAATTAAAATCAATGCATCTGATCTAATGCTCTCTTTTGAAAAAAGACAACCATCACAATGACAAGGGGGCTGAAGATCTGTCACAGAACATGGCAAACCACAGACGGCGGTATCTCATTGCAGTATACCTTACACATTAACAACCAATTAATATTACATTTTCCTCAAAACTCACAAAATTGTGTCTTCAAGCTATAGCTTCATGCTTAGCAGATAGCAAGAGAGCTTAGAGAATAGCAACCATGAACTATAAGAGATGGAGGTCATTGACCTGGCGGGTAGCGGGTGCCTTGTCCACACCGGCCAGCAGTAGAGCGTCATTAGAACCAAAGCTATAGTAACGAACACAGAGGTGGGCAGATTGTTTGTTGCTGCTATGATTGTTGGTAGGTTGAGGGTCAATGTCAGATTGAATGCTTGTAGTAAAAATAGCAGAACATGGACATAGTTGCACGTGACATCAAGTTGCTACAAACTAAAAAGTTTAAATTTAGATGCGAAATTTATCGATATTTAGATCAAAATTCTAGAGCGAAGATAAGGAAACGAAAATGCATAGTTTACTTACTTAAACTAATAACATAGCTGTGCCAAAGGGTTGCTGCTGTAAGGATGTTGCGAGGCAACTGACTGCCTCGTACATTCACTAAAGTAACTTATCCATGTTATCCGATCTCTGACATTTAACATTACAACCAAAGAATGAGCAGCTGTACTGCACTGCAAAGACAGTCTGCCCTCTTGTTACACAATGACACACTACTCATCATGTCAGTATGTAAGCTTTGCTGCAGCCTCATGACTTCATAATAGCTTGCTCATCAGCTTCTGCCAATGCATTGCTATGGCTTTTTCAGGAGTGGCAGATATAAACCTCAGCTTTTGAGGATTATCTTTGTCGAAATTATTAGGTCACAGAGGAAGGATATATCCTTACTCTGTGATTATAATTATTATGTATTAAACGCAATTAATTATCCCTAAGATTATGTTATGTTGTCATGTGTAGATGTGTAGAAATCAAAATGACTCATTTCAAGTCTGCCTCTGGCAAGTGACAAATTGTAAACGGCAATTTGCATGAGGGATATGTTGGCATTTGATTGTCAAATGTTATTTTGACGAAAAAATGTCACAGAGATCCTATTGGCAGTCGTTTGAGCTGTCAAATTACAGGGCAGCGAACAATACACCTATCTGTATGAAATGCAGTGAGAGGCAAGCTGTTTGCCCCTAATAACCCTATACATCTGTGGCCATCTGATAGTTGTGTGTTGGAACGGTAGTGAAATCCATAGACCAAATCTGGGTGTTAGCAAGGAGTATTTGGTATTTGGCAATTTGGTTTTGGTACAAATTCATTCAATTCTCCTGATCATAATCAAGCGGCATTAGTTGTTACAGAAACTGAATCCTTCCATATACTACTACCTTCAACGTTGATTTTAATGCAATTATAGTCTTGCTCTAAATTAAATGACAAAGGAAACAAAAAATAAGAGTAATGACATATGTCCAGCTGCTTGTATATTAATTTTCCGGTTAATTGGAAAAAAGAAATTTTTTGAATACATAATTATATTCATACCAGTAGGTGTTGATATATACTCTGTAAGTTTGAAGTATTAGAGAACAGAAAGAAATGAGTTTTGAACTACCCTACGCAGACACTAACAAAACATGGAAGAATAGTAAACACACCTTATACCAAAGAGTATAAATTGATATGAAAAGGAAAACAGAAAAGCCAAATTATAAGGAGCATTCAATCACTAAGTTCCCGTGCATCAATTGCCATCGATTTCAGCATCAACTATCGATTAATTGAGATAGCGCTTGGCCAATTTTTGTTTGTGTTCCTTCTTTCAATTATTTTGAATTCTTCGAGTATAAAAAAATTGGAAGTCATTTTTTTACGCGATCAAATAGCTATGCATATTGAGTGTTGTGTAAAGAAACATAAAACCAGGCAAACAAAAATAAAAGATATTCACTATGCAAGAGCACTGACAATAGGTCTACACCCGAGGGGTGCATGTTATGTTGAATTGTTTTTCGGGATTCAATGAGAATCTCTGACATTCGCTTTCACTGACGTTCTGTCCTTCAGGGAGTTTGATTTCAAACTTTTGCAGACTAGCAACAAAGAACATAAATAATTCTGCTCGTGCTAAATGTTCACCTAAACATGCTCTTCGACCTGAAAAAATAATCCGCACAAATAAGAAACTTAAGACCC
Source organism: Membranipora membranacea (assembly GCA_914767715.1). Classification (NCBI taxonomy): domain Eukaryota; kingdom Metazoa; phylum Bryozoa; class Gymnolaemata; order Cheilostomatida; family Membraniporidae; genus Membranipora; species Membranipora membranacea. Next base: position 11,993,335 of record OU612072.1, on the reverse strand, counting down.
TATGACCTATTGTGCATCTAGGACCTAGGTGTTGATTTTACTGACGACACTGTGTTTTACGCAATGCACAGAAATCTATACTATCCGATACTTGCCAACCTATATGCATCAAGTCACAGGAGTAAGAGATAGCTCAGTTGGTTAGAGCGCCTGCCCTCTGATGCGCAAGCGTTGGAGGTCTCGGATTCGAATCCCGCTGCAGTTCTACTGACTACTGGGCTCAATTGAAACCCCAGGTGTGCTCTGACGTGCCTGCAAACTGCGAGCAACTTGGAGTCTTCGGATAGAAAGAAATATTCAATTTTAACCCACACTTATTTAACCCATAATGTGTTTATTTTGAATACATACCTATACTAAAAGCGACCGCATATTTTGGATCAGGCTTTATAAATTTTCCATCCTTGTTGATAAATCTCTCTGGCTTGAACTTATCAGGTTCTGGGTACACCTTCTCATCATGAAGAACTGCCCACAGGTTTGCACTCACTGCTGTACCTGTATGAAAATAGTTAAATGATGAACAACCTCGCATTTAGAAAGCAATCGAGTATAATCTTTTAATTTCCATTATTGATTGATTTGTTGATTGATTTATTGATCCATCGATTGATTGCTTGATTGATTGTGCGATCGATTGACCATTCGATTGACCGATCGATTGATTGCTTGATAGATTGTGTGATCGATTGATCGATTGATTGTGTAGGGTGTTGTTTGCTGCGAGGTTTTGTACACTGAATACGAGGAATATACCAAGTTGAAGTTACTATTTGAAGAATTACTCAATATCGGAAATCCAACTGTTCCGTAGCTTATGATCACCTATACACTCCGCATACTTAACACTGATAATCGTGAAGAGATAAAAGCTCACCTTTTGGAATATGTGCACCTAATACTGTGGTATCGCGTGAAGTGAAATGAGGTATTGACCCAATTGCAACATTCTTAAGTCTCTGTATCTCCGTACATACAGCAGTCGTGTAGGGCATTGAGTTTCTATCCGCGTATGTAACTGGTCTTTCACCTTATGCGAAGATTGAGAAATCAGGAAACATTACCAATATAGCAAGTAAGGACTCTTATTCACCCTTTCCATGCCAAGAAAAGAGAAAAGGGGAGTAGCTAGTTTAAGGTCCACAGCTGAGCATTTTTGGAGAATATTTTAAGGAGGGCTCCAACAAAAATATTTTTATTTCTCTTCGTGTGACAATACAAAACATACACATACACATACATACACATCACATTCTGAGTCTGATGCAAATCTGACACCTAAATGGTTGTAGAAATAAATATTAGATGCTCAAAACTAATTCCAGTCATTTAAAACTTACCAATAGTCGTCTTTATCTCCTGATATATTCTTTCTTGTACTTCTGGGTACAGTCCAGCGTAGAGAAAGAACCAATAAAATTGGCTGGCACTTGTCTCTGTTCCAGCTACATAGAACTGCACCACGGTGGTCAGGAAGTTAGAAACTGAAATAACAGGTTCAAAACTACTACTACCTTATAAGAATATATAAGTACTGGAGATTTTCTGTCTGGTCAAATATTGTATGAAAGTGTATTGCCACACACTAGACTACTTGTCCATCAGGAATAAATGCGCGATTTGTAATAATGATGAGCTTCTCTCTTTGGGTACGCAGGCACATAGTTCTAGGGGAGGCAGGGAGGCACTGCCTCTCTAGAAAGTTGAATACAGTGGCCTAAAACACTATAATTTAACAATCCATTTCAAAATCAGCTCCTCTGAGATATCCATTTGCTAACTATATGATTATATTTCCTGGGGAGGAGCTTATAGCACCCCTCCTGGTGCCCTTTTGCCTCTCCTATTATTTTTACTTAACTACGGCCCTGGTAGGGTTCAATAAAGTATCACTTTACAATAAAAGCTCCATGAGGACTATTAAGTCACTTTTTTTCTAACCTGTGAAGGGTGTATCAGGTTTACCCTCATCCTCTCTCATCTTGACGAGGAACGCATCTGTAAAGTCACGAGGTGGGTTATCGTAGTTAATCTCTTCTTTGTGCTTCTCAATCTGATCTTTGACGAATTGGACTCCTTTCATAGCAATCCTCAACCCCCTGTGAAACCCAAGGAGGTCTCCTGGTAGGTACTGAGATAAAACAAATATGGACACAATACGTCATGTTACAGGTCCGTAGTTCTAGGGGAGGCAGGGACGCTCTGCCTCCCCTAGAATGCACAATAGAGTGGCCTAAAAATGCTAAAATTGAGTTGAATCGGCTCATTTAGAACTACTACTTGCTGTTTATGTAATCTAAATTGCTTTGGGGAGGTCGTAGCACCCATCCTATACGGCCCTGTGTAAGCTCTGATAAAACAAAAAATTGGTAGCGGTGAAATTATAAAAGTTGATATTCATCAGACAGAGCATAACTCCAAAATTGGAAAAGATAAGAGAGTAGCCTTAAAAATCCTGTCTTTCTTAAGGATTTCTCACCGACCAAAGCATATGCTTTTATCTTTGAGAACTCTTTCATCATGCAAGACTTTATAAGGAAAAAGGATGCCAAACTGTTGAGTAAAACTATTAAGAGAAAATTAGAAACTTTCCTCCTTCCAAGGTGAGGTGAAAAGTTGGGTACTAGTTTTGTCTACATCAACTGTAAAATGCCTTTTATAAGGGAAGGTAACTCTCTTTCTCTGCATTTTTATATCACATTCACAACAATGCCCAATACACAAAACAAGCACCTCCTGGAAACTGTGATGTCATAATGCAGAGAAAGAGAATTATTATAATTTTCGCCTAGAAAGGCTTTGGATGTTTCCATGATAAAAGTACGGTTTATAACAGGCTGGTGCCAAACTTTACTTACATTTATGAAAGGCATGTTGCTGGACTTGGTAACAGCTACCAAGTAGCTTTTAAAATCGAGATTCGCAATATTTTCATCCGAGTATTCGAATCTCTCTCCAAACAGAACATGAGTCATGATATTATTTATTCCCTGTGTGATGAGATCTAGTGGGTCGAAAGGTTCACCATCTGTCTTTTGTATCGCTGAGAGAAAATATTGGAGTTCTTCGGTGATGACGGGCTCAATACCTTTGCTCCCTGTAAATATTAGATGCGACATTAAAGGTATTGTTGCGCCTTCCCATATTTTGTATCATATTCAAGGTCTCAGGCTTATTAAGAGTACTGTGGCAACCTTTTAAATGACCTATGGACACAGTTCAAATTATTAGCATCACTGGAAAGAAAATTCTTCTCAACTTGTCTCAATCACTAAAGTTGTCTTCTCTTTATCACACTCTCACATATAAATGTGTATGAGACGCTCGATTTTCAGAGTACGGTTAGTCTGGAGTTGGGAAAATTCTTTGAATATTAAGTTAATCGGCATGTGATTTTTACCTGAGCAAATGTCATAAATCCAAAAGCGCAACTAATGCTTAAAGCGATCAGATGTCAGCATCATATTCAAGTGGGGTTGCATCAGTGAAAAACATTGACAACTCGAAACCCATTGGATTGATGCAAATAGTGTAAGCACATGTTGCCAACAAAGGCGTATTTTCTACACTGTTTCAAAATTATTGTATTTCCTGTTGCTAGGCATATTTGATGTCATTGTCAAATTCCCCTACAACTCCTGTAAAATAACTGTGAGATGCTAACTAAGAAGTAAAAGTAGATAGAATAAATACTGATTTGAAATACCTATTCCGTGCTCTCTAAAGATGTTGATAGAAAATCTACGTAGTTGCTGCCATTTTCCATCTTCTTCATTTATCAAGCCTTTACCTAAAAGCAGATATCACTGAAAATTAGCAATTTATAGCTGACATTTGTTAGATGATAAATGAGTCAGGCATGGTCTGATGGTTGGGGGTGAGGACTTGTGATCCGTGGTGCCGGATTTGATACTGACACGCCGTTTATCCTAGCCTAGTCCTTGCGGAGCGAGACTAAAATTACCGGAAGTCCACTTGTGTCAGAAAACCCACATGCAGAAAAAGGTTCCCCTTTGATATAAAGTGTAACTGCATTTCAAGTGTGCAAGGGTAATTTCCACCTTATTGGCATAGAATTTTTCAAACTGATTGTTAATCTCATAGAACGTAATCAATGAACAGTGTTACTAGTCAAAAATAATGACATCATTATCTAGCTAGAGCATTAATTTCACCTTTCGCTCCCTATTTGGACACTAAGTACTGTGTCTGCAATTAACTTCCCCATAAGATGTCATTACTGAGATTGAAGCCTCAATTTGCTATCTTCAAACTGTACCAAATTCAATAAGACCAAGTTTTCTTCACCGGCATCAGTAGAGTGACATTATTAGTACTCTCTGCACTACCCTTGGGTCGTGTTTGTGTGTTCTGTGTAAGTCCAACATTATTGCGCTATTTTAGCAAGTCTTGTCTGACAGGGTTGCTTGGTTTGTTTGATTCGTGGATCACCAGACCCATAATTATAACTGTTCAAGAATAATAATTCAGCGTCTCAAACAGTTAATTAGTATGTATGTAATAAAGACTCTCTAGACCTTTTAACTATCAAGTATGTAATCAAAAGTTGTGATCCCAGTCATTATAACAGAAAAATAATATCAAAATAAACATCAATAGCTGCATTGAAATATTAATGAAGTCTTTTTAGCGGCATTCAGAGTAATGAAAATTTCACCAGAAACTAGAATTGCAGGTGTGAATTGGAAATGAAATGCTATAAATTTAGCCTGGCTTTGTATTTTTTTGAATGTTGCCGTTTGCATTATTTATCAAGTTTGATCTAATTAGGCGTCATCGCACTTCTCTCCCCGTAATGGTATGCCATATCCGTGGTGAATATAGTAAAATTCATATGAATTTTAATTGACAAGTTTTGGTTCTCCCAATACCTTTTAGAATAAAATAAGATTTAAAATTCTGCAGCACTTAAAAAATGATTAGCTGTTTCAGCTGTTTAACATCTGTGTAAAAGGCGACTAGAATAGCAGTATTATTTTATGGTTAAAGTATGACAAATAGAATTATGGATACCTTGACATCAAGAGGTTATCAAGTCCATCCGGTTGTCCCTTTGAAATTTTGCAATTATCTACACTTTTATCTATTCTTTTTTGCCTTTTTCTCATTCAATTGTACTTTATTTTTAGTTGTTATCAATTCTATCACTAGCAATAAACATTCATTAAAAGAAAAAAATATTGGATCTTGGCAAACAATTCTCACCATTGGTTAGTGCTGACTGGAGAATCGGCGGACGGGAGCTCAAAGAGTCAGCATTCTTCACAAATCCTTCATAGATGGCCTCAGCACTATTCAGTGAGACAAACTTCCTCACACCAATATTGCAGGTTATCACGTCACCATACTTTTTGCGCAGTCCTGTAAAATAATGTTAAATTGATTGTATCATTTCCTGGATCATGGATGCTGGATGTTGGACATGGATATGGAGTTTTAAGGGAAAGGAAAGCCACACAAGTTCCAAAGCTGTGCACAGATAAGTAACTAACTGTTTTTGTGAAGATATTTACTTTAACATAAGAATTTCTCAAACTAGGCTGATTTCAGAAACTGCTGGCATTTTGCGTGATAAATACAGGACTTTAAAAAGTAGCTGTTTCATAAGATAATATGGATAGGCCGAAATTCTGTTTTATAGGGTTTTTTATGTGGAGGTATTCTGTCCCTTGATACAGTTTAGCTCAACGGCACCAAATGTTTAGGGTGGGGGGGGGGGGGGGTGTTCAAACTTTTCAACGTTACAGTTATAGTCTCATACTAACCATCCACCCATATTGCATTATTCTTTGAGAAGAAAAGCCATGGTATGTGACCAACGAAAGGTAGAGGCCAGGGACCTGGCGGGTAGCGGTGTCGTGTCCACACAGGCCAGCAGTAGAGAGTCAGTAGAACCAGAGCTATAGTAACTAACACAGAGGTTGGCAGATCATTCGCTGCTGATATGATTGTAGGAAGGTTAAAAGCTGAGGTCAGATTGGATATTTGTAGTCTGTGAATATTCGTTAGCTCCTCTAGAAAATGGTAATGAAATAACATTTATGTCTTTCGGAGCGCGAATCCAAACAATCCTCACTCAATAAGCTTTTAGTATCAAACGTACAAACCATTTAAATGGTTCACAGATAATAATAAACCTTTATGGCTTAGCTTCTCCTTTGGAGAGGAGAGAACACAGAGTTTACACACTTGAACTAAGAACATAGCTGTGACAAAAGTTATCACCACGGTAATGTGGATGACCATACAATCATCTAAGGAGCTTACCCATCTTGCTGTTTCGTAAGAAACAGAAGATTGGGCTTCCCCTAAAGAGGGACGCAAAGTGCCCTAATTCCTCATACAGAGAATGTGATACATCCTAGATTACTAGAATGCATCCTAGAGGTGAGGCTATAGAAGACCTCCTAATCATGGATGCGCAGCGAGCTGCCAAAACTGAACTGGCACTAATCAGCCATTGGCAGTGACACTTTGATCTTAGCCAATAGGCCGAGAAGCGGTATTTGAACTGACCATGGCTGTGACAAAAGTTACCACCAATGTAATGCGGCTGACCATACAATCATCTGAGAAACTTACCCATCTTTGTTTGATGTCTGACCACAGCTCCACACCACACCAGTTATGATTACAGAGTGAAGAGTACAAGTCATGAATAGATCCTCTGTACAATTTTAATTACATGTTTTGTTCTACTAGGTAGTCTACTTAATGTGTCACCTGTAATTTGTGCTGCAGCCCCATTTTAAGAGGAGGGTCATTAAATTATTTTTATTCTTTCTGTCAAGGAGATTATAAAAGAAGATTTCCACAGCCACCCCTGGAAAATACTATGCTTTTAATGTGGCCCCGTCGCTTCAAGCCTCAGCGTCATCAGCAAGCTTATCCAAAGCTAATCGTCAAAGCTATCAAGTCCCTACCGCTAGCTATTTTTTATACTATCCCAGAAGTTTGTGTCTCTCTTGGAAACCAATATTTGCCTGTTCTGAAACTGTTTTCTCATAGAACCAGAATAAAATGAAAACTCTCACAGCAGGCAGTTACATATAGTCAGAGATTTTATATATCTATTTTTATTTTGCCTTTACCTCACTCAAGGGGGATTCTTGTTAGCAATATTATGCACCTAGTAAAACTTTTATTTCATGTAATTTTCCCTGGTTTTATAATTTAAAAAAACAACATCTACCTGCAGTGTTCATAATGGTCCTATCATTATATAACATTTATACCACAGAAGAGTATTTTTTTTGCAGATAGCTTATTTACTCAGGCTCTTTATTTTGACTCTCATCTTAGCTCACCAAAGCCAAGTACTACCTTATTTCAAATCACCCAAAACTAGCTAAACAAATCTCCAGCTACAACTTACTCCTCCAGAGTATCGAATTAATTGCTTTCAATTATTTTTAATTCATTGAGGATAACAGATAAATTGTAGTATTTTATTATCACTCATTAAATAGCTCATGAATAAAAAATATTATTAAAATAAATGAGTAACCAGTTGAACAAAAACAGCAGTTTTTGCACTATTTCCTTATTGAGATTTCCCAAAAGAATAATAGAAAATAAATTTGTTGACCTCACACTCATTAGCAAACATATAGAAAAACTACTCAAATAAAAACAATTACAGTTGGTATAAAGTACATACTACATAGTAGGTAGGATACATGGTAGCATAAATCACTTGGACGCAGAAAGCTACAATCAAAAATGAAAGTTTGTAGGAGAGGTATACACCTGAGGGTGCTGGGGGCTGTAACAATCGACCTTGAAAGCTCCTCCGGTGGGACTCGAAACAACAACTACTACAACACCAATCGCCTGACAGTGAATTGCAAGCACGCTAACTGCTAATAAGCGCCATCAACTCCCTCTCATGGTGAGATAGCGCAATCGGTTATCGCACTTGCTATTCAAAGCCAAGCGATTGGTGCCGCAGGAGTTGTTGGTTTGAGTCCCACTGGGACTGCTTTCAAGGTTGATTCTTACAGCCCCTAGAAAATTTTTCCCTGGCGGAAGTTATGTTTCTGATTGCAATTTCTTGTATATTTTCCAAGGTTTCTAATTTTCTGGCTGTACCAACTAGGTGCAATGATGGTTAGTATCCTGACTTTTCCACGCACGTCTACACTCGAGGAGTGCACGTTATTTTGAAACACTTTTCGGGACTCAGTGAGAAGTTCTGATACTCCCTCTCACTGACATTCTGTCCTTCAGGGAGTTTGATTTCAAACTTTTGCAGGGTAGTTACAAAGAACATAAATAACTCAGCTCGAGCTAAATGCTCTCCTATGCATGCTCTTCGACCTGGAAAAATAATATTATATATTTCATAAATTGATATAAATATATATATATTATATTTTTATAAAAACCTTGTGTCCAGTATGCATTTAGGTATTGATTTGACTGATTATGAAAAGAACCACACTGTGTATTGGCGATGCACACAAATCTACACTATCTAAAGCTGTAGCTCCACGTAACGATGTAATCACAGGCCGATGGCATGTCTAGACATGCTAGGCCGATCTCACACTGCTACACAGGCCTATGAGTTAGTACTCGATGGTTTAGTGAGTCATAGTGGGGTAATAATTCAGGTGCCTAGATTGACCAATTAACTCCCTCAGTTCAATCGATTGACCAATGATATTTAATTGGCGTGTTAACAAATGACCGGATATAAATGTCATATTAAATCCGGGTCTTCGTCACTTAGAATCTTCACCAAATAAAATTTCATTCTTCTGTAAAATTGATTTTCCTATGCTATACTATGGATGTCATGTCAGGACAGCTTCCATTTCCAAGTGATACAGCTATTACCTTCCATATTTTCACTACAGCACCACTCCTATCTTTGTAGTTATGGTCTTTTTTATCATAAATCGGAGGATGTGATTTAACTACAGATATTATCAATCAACTCCTCCATTTTTGATAGCCTGTCACGATTTGATAGATGACGTGTTTAACCGCGTAATTATTTAAGCAAGCAATCAACAACCAATCAGCATAGAGGATCGTCTAGATCACTCGGGCAAAAGACCAACAAGTTCGATGTCCACTTAACACGAGTAATCACTCGTGCAGATCCACCGATTAACCACTCGTGACCCCAAATCGATGTAAAAATCGTTACGTGGAGCTACAGCTTAACACTTGCCAACCTATATGCAACAAAACAAACGAAACAATGCTCAAATGTTCAACACATACCTATGCTAAAATTGACGGCGTGTTTGGGATCGGGCCTGATGAATTTTCCATCTTTGCTGAAGAATCTTTCTGGCTTGAACTTATCAGGTTCTGGGTACACATTCTCATCATGAAGGATGGCCCACAGGTTTGCGCTAACTGTTGTACCTGTATAATGATACGTAAAATGTTGAACAACCATGCAGTTAAATAGCCGTAAAAGAAGTAATTGAAATTTAATTAATGAATTTCCATATGTTAAATACATGTACAAAACACTACTAGATTTTCTCAAAAGTATATAGCTGTAATTATTTAATCTTCTCTAGTACCGTTTTGTTTGTTGTGAGGGTTTATACACTAAATTCAATGTACATACCAATTTGAAGTTTAACAAGAACTGCTCTCAGTTCTCAAGGCTAGCAATCAAAGGATTGAAATTTAAATTTCCCACAATTCAATACAAAGTGATCACATGACTTCTTTGTTGCCAATTCAGCAATTTTATAAATCATGCTGGATTTGTCGGGGCTTATTGGAAAGGTCAGATGACTCTAAATATTGGAGATGCGATGGGATACTTGATCATTTTGCTTCAGAATGATTATAGTCTAAAAAACAACTCTAGAAAAGTTTGATATACTTTTAGTTAACTTTTGATAAACTTTATTATCTAAGAATTACTGATTATTGAAAATCGAGAAACTCCCTAGTGTAAGTGCTCAGACGGCTCCAATATGAGTTAGGGTAAGTACATTATCAACCACTTACCACTAACAGTCTGAGCATTGAGACTAACAGTCCACAAGCTTAACGCTCACCTTTTGGAATAGTCACACCTTGTATTTCTGTGTCCCTTGAAGCGTAATGGGGTATTGATCCAATCAACACAGCTTTCAGTCTCTGTATCTCCGTACATGCAGCAGTTGTGTAAGGCATTGAGTTTCTGTCTGCGTATGTAACGGCTCTTTCACCTTATGTAAAGATTGAGAAATAAGGAAACATCACCAACAAAGAATGTAAAGAATTTTTTTCGGCCTTTACATAAGCAACGCTTAACTAGGTGCCCTGTTAGTTTGGTCTGTCAAGAAGAGGCAAGCAACTAGTTTGAACTACTGCTGCCACCCATGCAAAATTGTGCTCATTGAATTCTGCATAGCTCCAAGATAATTAATTGAAACTTAAATCTCATAATTGTCACCTAATGGGCAAATAAATTGCACAAACTGATCTTCAAAATCAGGGCATGAAATCAACGCACCAGCTTATGACGTGTACAATTTGCACTAGTAAGACCGTAACTACGTCCCCTGTTGCGGTAGATATTAATTTCATACCCTAATTTTGACGATCAGTTTGTGCAAATTACTTGCTTATTAGGTGACGATGCTGAGATTGCAGCCTCATTATACTAGTTTTGAGCTATACAGAATTCTATGGTTTAAGGACGACCTGAACACCAAAGGATTTTCTGTCAGGCAATTAGTGTTGCTGTAAATTATGCAAGATACGTTAACTGAAAAAGGGCCAAGCTCTTCTGGTTTAGGATTATTGATAGCATTAGAAATCTTCTTCTCTTCCATCAGTACAATGGGGATGAGTGGTAAGGTACGCTTCAAGCCCAATAGATTGCTGTTTCTGTTGTTCCTTTATATCATTTGAAAACTTTAATTCCTCAACAAAATGGTGATAGATGAATTCTCCTGACCACGCACATATATTTATTGAGAAATATTGCAGCTTTACAGTATTGAAGCGACAGTTTACAGGGATCGTACAGTACAGTACAATCAAATCCATACCACTCACAATCATCCTAGTTGGGCAGGAGGGGAGAATTCCCAATGAAATACATAGTTTTCCCCAAATAAAGTAGGAAAACTTTTACATTTTAAATCTTGCATCAATTCAACAGGGTTGACAGGTTGATCGTTAATTCTTGTTCTGATGCACAAATAAGAGCTAAAACATCAATGAAAATAAAAATAACATTCTCGACGTAGGCTATTCAAGTCATGTAAAACTTACCCAAGGTTTGCTTGATTTCCTGATATATTCTTTCTTGTACTTCTGGGTATAGTCCAGCGTACAGATAAAACCAATATAATTGGGTGGCAGTTGTGTCAGTTCCAGCATAGTAAAGCTGCATCACAGTGGTCAAGAAGTTAGAAACTGAAATAAAAGGATCAAAAATACTACTACCTTTTAAAAATGTATGTGTCGTTGGAAACCTTTGAATGGATGCAAAAATACAAGGTCAATTATTGTTTTTAATAGCAAATTGTCCCACACTAGACTACTATAATTATAAAGATATATATTTTATATGCATTTATTGGCAACAATTCATCATTAAAATGATGTTCTTCCGAACAGGCCAAGATCAAGCATTCATTTATTTGCACTAGATAGGTTCCGTTAATATTTTACAAGTAGCTCTACATTTCTGTACAATAAAACCTTGAAGATGAGAGGAAGGTCAAATATGAGCTAACCTGTGAAAGGTGAATCGGGTTTGCCTTCTTCATCTTTCATCTTTACGAGGAAAGCATCCACGAAGTCTCGAGGTGGGTTATCGTAGTTAATATCTTCTTTATGCTTCTCTATCTGATCTCTGACGAATTGGAGGCCTTTCTTAGCAGTCCTCAACCCACTGTGAAACCCAATTGGATCTCCTGGTAGGTACTGCGATACAACAAATAAACACAATTGGTCATGTAAGCTCAGACAAACTAAACTTGGGTAGCGGTGAATTTATACAATTTGAAAGGACAAATTTACATGCGACTTTACCTGCGATCTTTTTAGTCTCTAGCAGGATTCTAAAAAATCGGTTTATCGTTCCAGGTCATAATATCAGTATTTCATAGGAACAAATCAGCCAATGCTAAATGCTAAGAGGTTTGAAGAGCAGGTGATCGAGGGCAAGGAAAACCTGCCTCTGTTAAAGAATTCTCACTGACCAAAGCCTTTTATGATAACAGGCAGCTAGTGTGCTGCTGCAATTATGCAACATTTATACCTAACTCTCTCAGGTAAAAACTATAAGAAAAGTTAGAAATTGTCCCCTCTCCCCTAAATATGGTAAAGAGTTGGGTTATGGTTTTGATTATAGTATATTTAGTATTTATAGTATTATAGTATATTTGATTATAGGTATATATACATACTTTACAAGCTAAGAAGACTGCCAGCCCACATATATTTTCCATTCACTGCAAATGCTGGACTTTTCAACAAAGGTAGTGCGCAAACACATATGTGTTACGAGCAGATGGATGTTCAATAAATGGCCTCACTCATTAGTATTGTTGATATGCTAGTCTTAAACAGTGATAATCACCATGTTTCCACGTGAATTTCGAGGTCGGCCTAGATCAAGCTGAGTTGTCACCTCTTTGCTTGATGTCGAAATATGCAGCAATTTCCATGATCGAGCAGAGAAAATAAACATCAATATAATCTGCTGCCACCGGGATTTGATTCTTTGGTTCTAACCGCTCGGCCACGCCAGCTCGCTGTAGCGTGAGCCGCTGAACCTTTGACCACAGCACGAGCTCGGAGACATTCCCATAGCTCACAGAGCCTCTTAATAAGCCTCAGCTCGACCTCAAAACTAACATGGAAATGCAGTGATTATGTGATATGGTGGTATTAGCATTTCATTATCAACCATATCCCATTCCCTGGATGGGTCTGTTGTTGATAATGAAATGCCAATGCAAGCAACCTGAGTAACCTTAAAGCACCTTAAGTGCAGGCAGCCCCATATCAAACGACTTCCTCATACGTGTGCACAGGAGGGATACTTTCTGATGCTCACCAGAACTTTCACCCTGAAAGAGTTCAAGATTTACCATTGTAAAAACATGGTTTATAACAGGTTGTGCCGTATTTTACTTACATATAAGAAAGGCATATATCTCAATGTCAAGGAGGCCATCAAATAGCCTTTGAATTCCAGATTAGCAAGCTTTTCATCTGAGTATTCAAATCTCTCCCCAAACAGAACATGTGTCGTGATATTATTCACTCCCTGTGTGAGAAGATCTATTGGGTCAAAAGGTTCACCATCTGTCTTTCGCATCGCCGAGAGGAAATGTTGGAGTTCCTCGGTGATAACTGGCTCAATACGCTTGCTCCCTGTAAATATATGTGCTTTATTAAAGGTTTCTTTTTGAATTCCGTTATCAAAAATGAGTCTTCCATTGTATGTCCAAACTTAAAGCTTGAAACTCATTGGAGTGATGCAAGGAGTCCAAGCCCACATTATCAACCAAAGTGTTCTTTCATACTATCACAGCATCATTCAACTTTCTATTACTAGACATGTCTTTGTCAAATTTTCTGTGAAACAATTGTGAGGTACGAATTAAAAATAAAAATGACTCCGTACATAAACCCATCAAAATCCTCAAATTTTAATCAAGCACACTTTACAAGCAAATAATACAGTATTGGATATCATTTCTTGCATCATGCTTAATGCATGCACACCGGTTTTTCAGTCGCAACGAGGGCGTGTTGTTTAATTAGTAGTCTCAGCTCCGCCCCTTTATATTGCAGGCTGCATATAATTACTAGTTACTAGTTACACGTAGCTGATTCAACAAGTTTAATCTCCTCAAAGTGAGAAGAGCGAGAAGATGGTCTCATTGGGCAACTAACAGTAATCACGTGATGTTTACATGATGTTTATGATGGGAATCATTATAAGGCTTTCTTTATGGATTCTCATAATCTGATAGCTAACCTGATGAATATCTCGCTGCATGTATACACAATGAAGAGACAATAAGCAAAGCTAGATTTTCACGCTCTATTTTCTTTTTACTAGCTCAGGTTTTTTCTAGCAGGCCTATGGACTGCTTTACAAACAAGTTAAGCCTTTGCTCATTATCAATCATCACTACGCATACTGATGTACAGTCGCTTTTAAATACCTATTCCATGCTCCTTGAAGATGCTGTGAGAAAATCTGCGTAGTTGCTGCCATTTTCCTTCGTCTTCATTGATCAAACCTTTACCTGGAACCAAAATTCATAGCCGTTCAATTTTTCACAGCTCAGTCATGTAAGAAGTATGAGATATGAACATGAATTATTAAACAACTCCTGCAAGTCAGGAAAATTTGTGCTCTTTGAATTCTGTATATCTGAAAGAACACTAATAGAGGTTTTAATAACAGAATTTTCACCAAAGGGGCAAATCATTTTCACAAACTTATTCTCAAAGTCACAGTCAAGTCACATGATCACATCATTACCTAGAACAAGTTTGTTTACTTTGTGGTGGCGGAGGGATATTGCAAATTTTTGGTATCGAGGCGCAGCGCCTCGATACCAAACATTTGCAATATCCCTCCGCTACCACAAAGTAAACAAACTTGTTATAATCATTACCTAGTCCAATAAATTTAGTTTTCATATTTTAATTATACTGCATTCACTAAGACAAGTATCCTTTAATGGAGAAGTAGTTTTTGTTTTAATTATGATAAAATCTACGTTCGCTATGGGTCCTGTTGACACATTATTATGACTGATCATAATGCAGGTGTTGGCATTTTCTTGTAAGCCCAGTCTTACTAGTTATTACACCAAAAGCATGTCTAGTCTGACAGGGTTCTACGAATTGGTCAATTCCATTATCAGCAAACACATAATTAAAACTGTTCATAAATCCTATTTCGGTTAACTAGTATAATGACACTTTCAAGAATGTGACCATTGTTGTGATCCCTATCATTATAAGTGAAAGATAATATTTCAGTTTCAGTTTCAGTTTCAGTTTATTTTACATTCAGTATCATTGTATGATAAAAACGAATGTTAACAGTGTAAAGAATAAAAGTCTACTAGGCAAAATTATCACCTGTTCAGATAAGACATAAAAAATGGAGGATAAACTGCAATGTTTGACATCAATGGTACACATTAGGAAAGCAATGAAAAGTTTTCAAGGGTGTTCCAAAGTAGTGGAAATTCCATCAGATTTAGACTTTCTGTTGCAAACCCAACTAGAAATGAAATGAAATTTACCTGATTTTTTTTTGTCAAGGGAATTTTGAAAGTTTTGCCGTGTGAATTATTTATCAATTTTGATATGATAATATTTATGCTGCATTACGCATCTCCCCTTGTATATTGGCATGGAGTGTCCTTGGTGAATATAGTATGGCACAGATGGGTTTTGAATGATAAGTTTTGTAAATCATGATGGCTCTCTCTGCAAACTATTCTTAATCAAATTTCCAATAAAAATTTGAGTGTCTGTAGCACTCAAATAAGTAAGCGGTGTTTCCTACAGATCATCTGCATAAAAGGCAAGTAGTCTCGCGATATTTTGTTATGGCCAAAGTATAGTTAAGTAACGTTACCGATAGCAGGGCATGGAATGGAAAACTGCTCTTACCGTTTGTTAGTTGCATAACAATATTTGGTGGTCGAGTGCTCAAAGAGTCAGCATGCTTCAAAAATCCTTCATAGATTGCCTCAGCACTGTTCAGTGAGACAAACTTTCTCATACCAAGATCGCAGGTAATAACATCACCATACCTCTTGCGCTGTGCTGTAAAATAATGTTTAACTGATTATAGCACTTCCTTGGAGTTGGTTTGTCATTCATACACTTCTCAACAGGAAAGGAAAACCATGCAAACTCCAAAGCAGTTAATTGACATAGTACCGTTAGTGTGCTGATTCTCAGTGTGTCGCAAGTGTTACTCAGCGGTCTCAAACTAGACTGATATCAAGAAGTTGCAATTACTGGCTGACAATTTTTGTGATAAATGCAGGTATTTAAAAAGTAGCCATTTCAGAATCTGATATCACAACTCTGCGCTACCCTGGAACCAAATCAACTAAAATTCCTTAGCTAGGCTGTTTTGATGAGCAATTTTTGGTGGAAATATTCTCTCCCCCTATACTACAGTTGAGAGCCACCGCCCTGTACCCAAAACGCTGAGGATGTTACAAATTTTCGAGGTTCACAGTCATAGACTCATACTAACCAGCCACCCATCTCGCATTATTCTTTGAGAAGAAAAGCCATGGTATGTGACCAACGAAAGGTAGAGGCCATGGACCTGGCGGGTAGCGGTGCCTTGTCCACACAGGCCAGCAGTAGAGGGTTAGCAGAATCAGAGCTATAGTAACTAACGTTGAGGTCGGCAGATCATTTGCTGCTGCTATGATTGTTGGTAGGTTGAAAGCTGAGGTCAGATTGGACAATTCTTGTAGTCGGAGAATACTCATCGACTCCTCTAAAAAATGGAAACAAAATAATATTTATATCTTTCGGTGCGAGAAGTCGAACAATCCTGACTCAATGAGCTTTTAGTGTCAAACGTGATCATCTTTCAAATTGTTCACAGAAGTAAGAAGTCTAACTGGCTGATCTTCTCATATGGAAAGAAAAGAAGGCAGAGTATACACACTTGAACTAGGACCAAAGCTGTGACAAAAGTTACCTCCATTTTAATGTGACTGTCTATTCAATCATCTGAGAAACTTACCCATCTTTGTTCGATGTCTGACTCTAAATAAAGCAGGTCAACACCACCAGTTGTAAATAAACAGTTATCAAACAATACAAGTCTTGCAAAGACGCTCTTTAAAATTTTAATTACGTGTATCGTTCTACTAGGTACCTAGTACTTAATACGTAATTTGCGCCGCACCTCAATTCTGAGAAGAGGGTTATTGAATTACATTTAGTCTTTTCTTCCACCAAGAAGATTATGAAAGAAGTTTCCTAGAGCCACCTCTGGAAAATACTAACATTTTGATGTATCCTCTTTCGCTTCAAGCCTCAACGTTGCTAGTCAAGTTATCCAAAGAAAGAACAGGAATTCCCTCTGGCCTGCTGGTCATATAAAGCTTGATCTTTCAATAATACAGAATAATCATCAATCGTCAAAGCTTTCAGGTGGTGTTCGAACCATCTTCGGAATTTTTTCGTCTTTCTTGGCAGCGAATATTTACCGGCAGCGAATATTTACCTCTTCTGAAGCGCTTATTCACATAGTACCAGAATAAAATAAAAACATACACATCATGCAGCGGATCTACCTGCAATGCTCCTTATGGTACTATCATGGTATAACATTTTCTAAATGACTTTCTTGAAAAGTGCCCATCAGGACGAACTATTAAATACAGAAGCACATGAGGCAGAGATTCTTTTTTTACGCCAGGCAGCAATTAGGCTAAATAAACCAGTATGATAATTTATGTTAAATGACTTCCAGCCGCAAAAACTTTCAAATTCCTATTATAAGCCATGTATGTTATACTGTTATCATTTTTGATATCATGAGCATCAGTATTTAATACCTTTTTTTCACGACATATATCATGTTAGTGATAGAAATAAAATCAATCAATAATTATACCCTTGAAGAGTTAAGTATAGAGATGGAGCTAGCTTAGCTTGGCTAGCTTAAATTTACTCCTCCTCTTAGTTTAGGACTCCTGTGAGGAACGGAAAAAGAAATTATGATAAAGGTGGGTAAGGGAAGTTACTCTGAATAACTCCAAGTTCCAACACGTAATTTAATAAATTTAGTTATCTTTGTGTATTCAATTTGGAGTTGTTTGCTCCTTCTATAAAATCTATGAATGAATAATATATCGATGACGTAATTCAGGTTCTATGTGTGTGTGTGTGTGTAAATTTGGTAGCACTCAATTAACCACATGTGTCAATTAACCTTGGCAAAATTTCAAGAGACGAACAGCTGGCTTCCCTTTCCAGGTTTAGAGAAACCCTTAGAATTGTTTATAAGTCTGACCACTCTTGAACTAAGGAGAAGTTGGCTCCTTAGTCATTCAAAGGGCAGCTCCTGCCAATAAACCGCAGGTATCCCTAAATTGGGCTAGCAGAAAGCTTGTTATAAGCTTGAGACAATACTCATGCACCACAAAGCGATTGATAACTGTATGTGGTTTATGAACTCGTGGCTATAATAAATATTAGCCTGTGGTTCGTAGTTTGATATATATATTGCGTAGTTATCTATAAATAATCTCACTTATTTGTGGAGATTTAAATTCCAACAAGGCTGTTGGACTTTGTTTAGTGCCTGGAAGTCCAATTAGGTGACACCGGCAGTTGTATTAGAATCACAGGCCTTGTAACCAATTGATAGGTTACAGACTTCAATTCACTTCTCTGTCTGGAATGAGAATAGCTCTAGGTCGCTTCAAATTTAGCTTTAATTTTAGCTCGATGCTTTAATTGACCTATCACAATTCTATTTCAAAGTATCTTTGACTACTCAAAGATAATAAAATTATTGATGCTTATAGAGTGATAATTTTACAAGGTCAAAGACTGCGCTAAAGACTCTTGATGATATATTCGACTTTCACAATTCTAGTTCAAAGTATCTTTGACTACTCAAAGATAATAAAATTCTTGACGCTTTATAAAAACGATAATTTTGCAAGGTCAAAGACTGGGTTAATGACTCTTGAATCCTGATACTCGGTGGTTGTTTACAACTCAATAATTTAATCAAGCGGATGCTTAGTTGAGGTCAATACAACTATTTATTTTGTTCTAAATTTAGAAGTAATACAAAAATGTCAATTTAAAAATGTAGAAGTATAAAATTATTAATAAAAAAAATGATAATAATCCTTTTCAAAATAAAGTATAATTACCAATGTATCCTTGTCGTCCTCTTGCTTATAATATATCCAGTCTCCAAAGTGTGAATAATCCAGAGTAAAAATAATTCATCGTAAAATTAATTCTCAAAATTAAAATCAGATTTATATAAAATTATGAAATGCTCTACTACATGTTTTCTACTGCTATAATATGGTTTTGTATCCGGTGAGCACTTGTCTTTTTTTCTTGAATTTTCCTCCTTTTATACTCTCCGGTGGTGCTCGCTGAAACCTTGCATCATTCCCAAGACTGTTGTTTTTTTCATCTCTGGGCTGTTTCATCGCGGGTGCGGTGCTGTTTTCCCTGTAAAAAGATGTTTTGCTCTCAGTCTTTCTTACATAATTGATTGCAGGATTGCACCTTATGTGGAAATTGTACATAAGATAATCTCATTGGCTTAAGCCCTATGACATAAGTCTATTTTAAGCCAAAGCATCATTTGCTTAGAATAATTATGATACGCAGTCTATTTTAAGCCAAACATTCTCATTGGCTGTCTTCACTTTGAGACAGTGGAATTTCCAGTGTCCTATAATGATACGTGATCCAGTAAAGTCAGGAGTTATCCTGCATTATAAAAGGGGAAGACAACTTGAGAAACAGTAGTTAATGGAACTGATATCTAGCTTGTACTGCTGCTGTCCTGATAGCTAATAGTGAATGAATATGTGATGCAACATTCAGGGTCAATTATAAAGAGCAATTATTTGCCATTAACCATGGATGTCATTTGTAAAGGCTGTTCTATATTCTAGCTGAGCTAATGGCATCTGCGGTAACCAAGTGTGGCTGTCATTGGTTATCATGATTATATAGTTTGATGTCAAAACAAAAAGAAAAAAAAAAAGAAGGATGTGAGGTTAACGTTTATTAATGTGATAATGATATATATATAGAGAAAATCAAAGAAAGCGTAATGTTTATATTAATTAAAGCTGTTTTGCTTTTTTCTGTGCTGACACTCCCACCTCAGCTCACCTTATTTTTAGTAATCTGAAGCTAGCTAAATGATCTCTAGCTAATGTTTACTCATCTAGGTACTGAATTAATTTCTTTCAATAGTTTGTCATTGATTGAGAATATAAAACATTATATAGCTCATGAATCTAAAGTAATATGTAAAGAGATGAGAACACAAACAGCAGTTTTTGCACTATTTATTTGATGAGACTTTCTTGATATGATGTATATAATTAAAGGGAATTAAAAATAACTTGTTGACCTCACACACATTAACACACCTATAGAACAACAACTTGAAGAAAAAGATTCAGATGTAGGGTGGTACACACTGCATAGTAAGTAGGAAAAAGAAAACGTAGTAGCATAAATTACTTGAAGAGAAAAAGAAAAGAAAAAGCAGTAAATGACACACAAAACTGAAAGTTCATAGGAAAGGTGAATACCCATTGTGCTGGTGGCTGGAACAATCAACCTCGAAAGGTCCGAATTCGAACCCACAACTCCTGCGGCACCAATAGCCTGGCAGTGTATTGCAAGCGCACTAACCGATTGCGCTATATCACCAACAATAAAAGGGTGGTTTGAGCCACAAATTAGCGGTTATCACTTTTGCTTTTCACTACCAGGCAATCGGTGCCGCAAGAGTAGTGGGTTTGAGTGCCATTGGAGGAGCTTTCAAGATTCCAGCCATCAGCATCTTTGGGTGTACACGTCTCCTGTGTCTTCTGACTGGCTCATTGAAAGACATGCGGACAAGCTGGAAAGACAACTAAAACTCAATATAAGGGGTTTCTGCGATGAGCGATGTAAGGCCAATAACCCTAACCCATAAGCTATGTTGCATAGGGTGGCGATTTTGGAAAGGAATGAGAGATCACAATTCTGAGTAGCAATTGCGGGCATGCTAATTAGGTAAGATTAGTTTGGATCAAATTACGACAATTCATGAGACTGGTTTGACTCAGTTAAAAATGTACGAAATATGCCTAAGTTTGATCTGAATGAGGGTTTGATTATAGAACAATTGATACAAAGTGATCTAGAATGTCTTCTTTGATTTGCTAACATGGTGAAGTACGTGCTTGGATGCAAAGACTTTATAGACCCTTTGATTTGACAAACTAGTGAAAAAGAAAAACTTCTACTGTTGAGGGTATGTAAATTTAAGGTTAAAGGCCACATCCGACTGAAAAACAGTTTCGGAGCTGAAGTTATGATTCTGTACCTTCAAGATACAATTATAAGCCGTATCCTGACTATTGCACACTGGTCTACACTCGAGGGGTGCACCTTATTTTGAATTGTTTTTCGGGACTCAATGAGAAGTTCTGATATTCCCTCTCACTGACATTCTGTCCTTTGGGGAGTTTGATTTCAAACTTTTGCAGAGTAGCGACAAAGAACATAAATAACTCGGCTCGAGCTAAGTGTTCTCCTATACATGCGCGTCGCCCTGAAAAATAAATCGGCACAAGATAAGAAACTTAACACCACACTGGAACTTGTGTACTTCTATGGGCATCCAAATTGCTGATTAAGAGAAACTACACTGTGTACAGACAGTGGGCACAAATGTAAACTATTCAACATTTGCCAAGCTACACGCAACAAAAAGGATCAATGTGGGCATTTGCAGTACATACCTATGCCAAAATTGACAGCGTGTTTTGGGTCGGGATGGATGAACTTTCCTTCTTTGCTGATAAATCTCTCGGGCTTGAAAAAATCAGGTTCTGGATACACATTCTCATCATGAAGGACTGCCCAGAGGTTTGCGCTAACTGTTGTTCCTGTACCATGATCGGTAAATGTTGGACAACCATGCATTTAAAAAGCAGTAAGGGAAGTAATCTAAGTATAAATTATTAATATCCATATGTTATATATGTAAACAAAACTCAAAAGTAAAACACTTCTTAATTTTGATCTTCATATCATTTCTTTCGTTTTGAGCGTTTATAAACTAAACTCAATGTAGATACCAACTTGAAGTCATAAAATAATTTATTTTTGTTAATGTTTGATGGACTTAATTATCTAAGAACTTCTCAATATTAAAAATCAAACTGTCTACAAGGTTACGCTCACCTTTAGGAATAGTCACACCTTGTATTTCTGTGTCCCTTGAAGCGTAATGAGGTAGTGACCCAATCAACACAGTTTTGAGTCTTTGTATCTCCGCACATACAGAAGTTGTGTACGGCATTGAGT
The DNA here is from genome assembly GCA_914767715.1 of Membranipora membranacea. NCBI lineage: Eukaryota > Metazoa > Bryozoa > Gymnolaemata > Cheilostomatida > Membraniporidae > Membranipora > Membranipora membranacea. Next base: position 11,971,249 of record OU612072.1, on the reverse strand, counting down.
TTCTATCTGCGTATGTGACCGCTCTTTCACCTTATGCAAAAATTGATAAACCAGAAAACAATACCGACATAGAATGTCATTCTGCCTGCGGGATAGCCTTGTGACTAAGTCTTTCTTTGCTGCACAGCAATGGTGGCGTTACCTTCTAACAAGTGAGGCAACTCCAAGATTTTAAGGTTCTAAGATGGTAAGGCCAGTGATCCACTTAGGCTCATATATTTCAAAATAATTGGTTCTCATTGACTTTCCAATTCAGGCACTCAGTCTATGTGAATTAATTCAGCCCTTAAGCTGCCAAGATGAACTTATGATTCAACAGCTCACAGAGAGATATAGAATTTATGGACCTTTTTTGCCTTTACATGAGCAGTTGTTAGTTTGGCTTGTCGATAAGAGGTAAGCAACTAGTTAACAGACTACCCAAATACCAAAGGATTTTTAGTCGGGCGGTGAATTTTGATGTTAGTAAAAGCAAGATTAGTAACCTGAAAATTTTTTAAACTCTGCAAGCATCGGACATCATCTCCTCTTAAAGAACAATATGGGGAGGAGTGGTGAGGATCTGATAGTACTGTTCAAGCCCAACAGACTGCTGTTACTGTTGTCAGTTGTCTGTGAACGTCAACGTGAATGTCAACGTCAACGTCAATGTGAATAGATGAAGTCTACTGATCATGTACAAATATATTCGTTGAGAAATACTTACGCTTCACAGTGTTGTGAAATGTGTTGAAGAGGGGACAGCTATACAGGGATTGTACAGTAAAGTACAATGATTAATCCATGCCATATTCAACCTACTTGGGCAGGAGGGGAGAATTCCCAACACAATACTTAGTTTTCCTCAAATGAAGTGTGAACAGTTTAACTATTAAAATCTTGCATCAGTTCAACAGGACTGACAGGTTGATGTTAAATTCTGGTTGCGCTGCACGAATAAGACCTTAAAATAATTGATAAAAATAACCATTAAATTCTTGAGGAAGGCTTTACAAGTTATTTAAAACTTACCCAAAGTTCTCTTTATTTCCTGATATATTTTCTTTTGTACTTCTGGGTACAGTCCAGCATAGAGAAAGAACCAATATAATTGGGTGGCAGTTGTGTCAGTTCCAGCATAGTAGAGCTGCATCACAGTGGTCAAGAAGTTAGCAACTGAAACGACAGGTTCAAAAATACTACTACCTTAGACTTGAAACATATATGTGGTCGTTGTAAAGTGCTCAGACAGCTGCAGTGTGAGTTAGTGGCGCTACATTGTCAAACGTTTGATAATGTAATGCCACTAACTCGCATTACAGCTGTTGGAGCACATAGACAAATGCTGTTGGGAAAGTTTGAAGAAGAATGATAGATAGGTAATAATAATATGGTACGAAAGAACATTGTGGAGGACAGTTAGGTCACGCATTCTCTAACCTGTAAAAGGTGATTCAGGTTTGCCTTCTTCATCTTTCATCTTTATGAGGAATGCATCCACAAAGTCTCGAGGTGGGTTATTGTAGTTAATACCTTCTTTGTGCTTACTTATCTGATCTCTGGCAAATTGGAGGCCTTTCTTAGCAGTTCTCAACCCACTGTGGAACCCAATTGGATCTCCTGGTAGGTACTGCGATACAACGAATAAACATAGTTGGTCATGTTAGCTCAGACAAAGTAAAATTTAAGAGGCGTTGAATTTATATGAGTTGAAAGCACAAAAAATTAAAGATTTCTCCCCGTCCAAAGCATTTTTATGATAACTGTCAGCTTGGGTAACAATAATATAGAAAAAGTTAAAAATTGTCCCCTTCTCCCTAAGTATGGTAAAAAAGTTGGGATATGGTTTTGACTATACCTTCTGTCCAAGCTAAATAACTGCCAGTTCACATATAATTTCCACTCACAGCAAAGCAAACTTCTCAACAAAGGTTGTGCTAACAAATACGCGTTACAAGCAGAAGGATGTACAATAAATGTCCTTGTCATAACACTGAGTTGGTGGTATTTACATTACATTATCAACAATATCCCATCCCCTGGATGGGGGTGTCGTTGATAATGAAATGCCAATGAAAGCAGCATGAGTTACCCAAAAAACCTTTGACCAATTAGAGTACAGTCAGCTCCATAACAAAAAACTTCACCAGACATGAGCAGGAGGGAAAACTTCTGATGCTCTCCACAATTTTTACCCAGAAAGAATTCGAGGGGTTCCATTGTAAGAACATGGTTTGTAACTTATTGTGCCAAACCTTACTCACATATAAGAAAGGCATATATCTTAGTCTAGCAACAGCCAACAAATAGCCTTTAAATTCCAGATTAGCCAGCTTTTCATCTGAGTATTCAAATCTCTCTCCGAACAGAACGTGTGTAATGATATTATTTATTCCCTGTGTAAGGAGATCTAGTTGGTCAAAAGGTTCACCATCTGTCTTTCGTATCGCTGAGAGAAAATGGTGGAGTTCTTCGGCGATTACTGGCTCGATATCCTTACTCCCTGTAAATATATGGTGTTTTATTTAAGGTTTCCAGTGGCATTCTGTTATCAACGATTGGCCTTTCATTGCACACAATGTTTACAAGGTGTTCTTTCATACTATCACACCATCACTTAACTTGCTAATCACCATGTTTCCATGTGAATTTTGAGGTCGGCCTAGATTGAGCTGAGTTGTCACCTCTTGGCTCGATCTTGAAATATGCAGCCATTTCCGTGATAGAGCTGAGAAAAAAAAACGTTAAAAATATCTGCTGCCACTTGGATTTGAATCAGAGTCTTTGATGCTAACCACTCAGCCATACCAGCTCACTGTAGCACAAGCCTCTAAGTGCGAGCCGAACCTGCAAGCTCAGTGCGAGCTGGGAGGAATTTCCATAGCTCGAAGAGCCTCGAAATAAGCCTCAGGTCGACCTCAAAATTAACATGGGAAGGCAGTGACTGCTAGACTTGGCTTTGTAAATTAATCCTACAATATCTGTGAAACAATTGTGATGTAGACAATGAGTTCTCTGATTGGCTGGTGGGACCCAAGAGCAAATCAGATCAGAGTCAACACAATGGCTTATTGTGAGTTGCGTACTAAAAATTAAAATAATAACTACATATATAAACCCATAAAAAACATGTTACAAGGTGAATAATATAGTATTGGATATCATTTTTTGCATTGCATACAACTTAAGAATATTGTCATTATTAATACAGATACTGATTTAAAGTTGCTTTTAAATACCTATTCCATGCTCCCTGAAGATTCTTTGAGAAAATCTGCGTAGTTGCTCCATTTTCCTTCGTCTTCATTGATCAAACCTTTAGCTACAAGCAAATTTCATAGCCAATCAAATTTTCACAGCTCCTTCATGTAAGAAGTATGAGATATTAAAATGTAATAATAAACTACTGCTACGAGTGAGGAAGATTTGTGCTCTTTGAATTCTTTATATCTCAAAGAACACTTTTTTAACAGAATAACAGAATTTTCACCAAATGGGCAAAGAATTTTCACAAACCGATTGTCAAATTCAGAGAATGAGATCAATGAATATTTTTACTAGTCAAGAATGATCACCTAGTCCATTAATTTCACTTTTCACTCCTTTTTTTTGACACTCTGTATACTGTGTCTGCAAATAATTTTCCCATAAGTTGATATTTCTGAGATTTGAAATAATATACTGTCCCATTCACTAAGACAAGTATCCTTTAACCTATTCCATTAATTTCATTTTTAACTCCTTTTTTTGACACTCTGTATACTGTGTCTGCAAATAATTTGCCCATAAGTTGATATTGCTGAGATTTGAATTATGCTGTCCCATTCACTAAGACAAGTATTTTTTAATGGAGTAGTAGCTTTTGTTTTAATCGTAATAAACGCTATGCTGGCCATTGGGTCGTGTTGGCTTTTTGCTGGTAAGCCCAGTTTTATTGCAACCCTAGCTTTTTAGCAAGTCTTGTCTGACAGGGTTGCCGGGTTTGTATGATTCGCAGGTCAGCAACTAGACACATAAATTAACAGTTCATCAATGCGAGATGTTAGCACTTTATTGTGAGCCCAGTACTTAAACTAATAGTCACTTTGGCAAGCCAAGTCGGACAGGGTTCTATGAATTTGTCAATTCCAATATCAGCAGGCAGATAATTATAACTGTTCATAAATCCTATTTCGGCTAATTAGTAGTATTAACAGCTCTATAAAAGCTATAGACTTTCAAGCATGTGACCAATGTTGTGATCCCAGACATTATAACTGAAAGATAATATTAAAAGATCAACTGCACTGTTTGACATCAATTAGGAAAGCGATGAAAAGTTTCCAAGGGTGTTCCAAAGTAGTGAAAATTCCATCAGATCTAGACTTTCCGGTGCAAAACCAATTAGAAACAAAGTGCCATGAATTTTACCCAGCTTTGTTATGTCCAGGGATTTTTTTTTAATTTTTCGTTTGCATTATTTATCAATTTAAGTCTAAGAATCTATATGCGGCATACCCCATGAATGAAGAAGAGGTGTTATAACACCAATATTCAATCAGAAAGGAGACCCTTTGATGTGTGGAAATTATCGGGGTATCAAGCTTCTCAGTCATTGCCTCAAACTTTTGGAACAAGTGATATTGAAGCAAGACTACAATCGATTGTTAATATCAAGTAAAATCAATATGGTTTTCAGGGAGGTACTACAAGAGAGATTCAGAGAGTTATATCGAGACCTGCATATGGTTTGTAGACCTTAAAAAGGCTTACGACACCATCCCAAGGGATTTTATCTGGTTCTGCCTCTAAAGGAGAGGTGTGCCTGAAGGATGCATCAAGACCATCCAAGACATGTATATGAGAACTGTTTGACCCAAGTCAGGACAAACACTAGGAGCACAGAAGCTATTAAAATAAAGGTCGGATTGTATCAAGGATCTGCATGGTTCTTTGCTCTTTATCATTATTATGGATGTGATTCCTAAGATCATCGATGAAGACATTTTGATGAGAAAGTACAACTCAGAAGAGAAGGAAGTCCTACCTAGGCGAGCACAGTCTAAGTACCTGGGCACCACCATGCACCAGGAAGGAGGGTGCCGTAAGGAGATTGAGCTGCATAATTCAAAGTCATTGAACGAATTGCGGATGCTGAGTGGTGTACTCTGCGGCAGGAAGATGCCCGCTCACCTGGATGTTCTCATCTACAAGACTGCTATATGACCAGCTCTGACATATGGGAATGAGACCAGTAACATGAAACCTTATAGGCAAGGTTGGCTCTTGTGAAATGTAGATATTGAGGTACTGCATGGGAATAAGCTTAGAGGAACGATCGAAGGAATGAAGAGATAACAGCCAAAGCAAATATAATGCCAATCAGGGAAAAAAGGCTAGAATGGTATGGTGATGTTTGTCGACGTGAGAGTGATGAATATATCAAGAGAGTGTACGAGATGAGACTAGAGGGAAGCAGAGGGCGTGGACGGGCAAAACAGCGCAGATCTAGATTGAAGTAACAAAAGTGACCGAATAAGGTGGAGAAGTTTGGTGGAACTGGGAGTCAGGCAAAAACCCGCCACCTGATCAGTACATGGTGGTGAAAGGTGAACAATCAATATGTTTCATGACATGTCTCCCTTTTAAATTGGTATGCAGTATTCTTGGTGGATATAGTATAACACGGATGATTTCTGGAGGATAAGCTTGTAAACCTCTGCTAACTATTCTTAATCAAATTTCCAATAAAATTTTAGTGTCTGTAGGATTCATAACATTGTATCGCCATAGGAAGTGTTCCCTGCAGATCTTCTGCATAACAGGCGGAAAGTCTAGCAATATTGTTGGCATGACATCAAGAGGTAGATATCTCGTGGCAAATTGCTCTCACCATTTGTAAGTTTCATAACGCTTCTTGGCGGACGGGTGCTTAAAGAGTCAGCCTTCTTTACAAATCCTTCATAAACAGCCTCAGCACTGTTCAGTGAGACAAACTTTGTCAAACCAAGATCACAGGTAATAACGTCACCATACCTCTTGCGCAGTCCTGTAAAATAATGTTTTATTAAGTATGTGTATAATTCCCTGGGTGTTGGTCATTAATATGGTTCTCAACAGGAAAGGAAAGCCACGCAAACTTGAAAGCAATTCATTGATAAAGTATTGGCCTATTATAGTATGAGGATTTAGTGTATCACATGTGTGCCTCAGCGGTCTCAATCTAGAGTGATATTAAGATTATTCAATTACCAGCTGACATTTTTGTGATAATGCAGGCAATGCAGGTATTTAAAAAGAAGCCATTTCAGAAGACAATAGTGAAATCTCATCTCTGCCCTACCCTGAAACAATGCAACTAAAATTCTTAGGCAAGGCAGTTTCACACGCTATTTTTTATGATAATATGCTTTCCCTCTATACCACAGTTGAGGGCCACTGCGCTGTACCCAAAATGTTGAGAGAGGTCACAACTCACACTCAACCTCATACTAACCAGCAACCCATCTAGCATTATTCTTTGAGAAATATAGCCATGGTATGTGACCAACGAAAGTTAGAGGCCAGGGACCTGGCGGGTAGCGGTGTCGTGTCCACACCGGCCAGCAGTAGAGGGTCAGTAGAACCAGAGCTATAGTAACCAATGCTGAGGTTGGTAGTTCATTTGCTGCTGCTAGTATTGTTGGTAAGTTGAAAGCTGATGTTGAATTGCCTGCCCACAGTCTGAGACTAGACATTATCTCCTCTAGAAAACAGCAAAAATGTGAATAATTATCTCTCTCAGAGTAAGAATTAGAACAATCATCACCCAATAAAAGTCTTGTATCAAAAGTATCAACCAATTCGAGGGTAATGAGAAGTTTTAATGGTTGAAATTCTAATGAAAGGAAAGGCCACATACTTGAATTATAAAAATTGATGCGACCAAAGTTACCACCATTTTTATGTTATTGGCTTAGGAACTTACCCATATTTATTTGATGTCTGACTTTGGCTTAGACAAAATCGCATTAACAGTTACTAAGATAGAATGAACAACAGAAATCTCGTACAGACACAACAGACTACCTGTACATTTTTAATTACATGTGGCAGCTACAAGGTACTTAATGTGTCGCATGTAATTTGTGCTATACCCTCACCCTAAGAGGAGTGATATGAATTTAATCTTAGTCTTCCCATAAAGATTATTATGAAAGAAGATATCCACACCCACTCCTAAAGAGCACTTAACTCTTGATGTGACCTCTTACGCCTCCAGCCTCATACATCCATTACAAAGAAGTTGCATGAGGAGTAATTAAAATTTTTCTTTGAACTACAGGTCATGAAAAACTTCTTAAACTTCTAAGTAAATTTTCAATAACCAAGCATAATGTAATTAAATACCGTACATATTGTTTTTTTAACCATGCCTGTATGTTTTTTCGTATTTCATGGCAGCGAATATCTACCACTTCTGAAGTTTGATCCACCAAGTGCATTACAAAGCGGTCACTTTCACATCATTAAGTTTAGAAAGATATACATTCCCTTTTCCTTGCGTCATTGGCTAACATATGAAAACTAGAGGAGTAAAGTTTTTGCAACTAGGGTAAGCATGCTAGCTAATATTTACTCACTAGTCAAAACTGAGTATTAGCTAGCACTTGTGTCACCCCAAACTAGCTAAACTAAACTATACACTCCTCCAGGGTAGCTGATACCAGTATGACATGAGTTTAAGAGGGAATTATGAACGTTCAACAACCAGGCCAGGCAAAAAAAATATGATCGTTTCAAAACCAGAGTATATGATCTCCTTATCTGGCATGATTTTGTCTGATGTTATGAAGCATTACCTCACTTTGTTCCCCCCCCCCCCCCAACCGAACAAAGCTTGTTAAGACAGGCTAGGTTTTGGGGTATTATAAAAGGGAGAGCATCCTTATTACAGTTCAGTTGAGATCAGGGTGTGAACTTTCATACCTATCTCAATAAAAGCTTTCAACTTATACTAAGAGCAATGAACTGAGGGAGTTCATTGCTAAGAAGCTAGTTTCTTTTGTCTAGACTCTGATGGTATGCTGGAGTGGTATGTTTTTGTAGACTGAGTTTCAAATAATAAAGTTAGAATTCATAGTATGGAATATTCTGTGTATTTCGGTGGGTCAGAGTTAAGTGCAGACATCCTTCTCTGACATCTTACTCCTTGTTTGTGTATAAGAATTCAATTCTCGTAGCGAACTTTATATGTTTGTGACAAAATAAACCAACCAATAATACTATGCATGTCAGCGGACATGTACAGCGGATGTTGATTTTTTTTCCTGCCAGTTGGAGTACCATAGAACTAAAAGATGTAGCCTGTCTTGACAAGCTTTTTCAAGTAGATGTTGAGTATGATATGAAAGGAAACAACTACTGGAAGGGAGCCTGTCATAAACTGAGTGAGCCAATATAGTAGGCCAGTAACATATTATGTTATAGGTAGTTATTCGAGTTGTGTACTTTTGTCCTGAGGTAGGACAATGTCAACTCAAAACAGTGCAACACCATTTGAACCAAGGAGTTGCATCCCCTATGAGCAATTACGCATTTCGCATTTTCGTGCCTTTAGCATTTGGCATTTAGCATGTTGTTCCTGATTTCCATAACAGTTCTAGTGCCCTATGTTCGCCATTAGGTTTTATTGTAAGATAAGACAATTCTCCCAACAACAATTGTTTCATAGACCTAAACTTTTGTCAATCTTGGAAAAATAATAAAACAACTGTGCGCAACCAAGTGTACGTGTAAAGGTGATTACCGGAGCATTTGTAATACGATTGTTACAAATCAGCAGTCTCTAGATGCTGCTCCAGGCCGATTTCCCTGATTGTATATAATGCTGGCTATACAAATGAAAAGAAAAATTGCCATCCTCCTCTCCTAAACATTTTTCACTCAAGTGAAGGTGAGTGGTGTACCCAAGGAGCATTACTGCAAGCAGGGTGTATTCATAGAGAGTACATTTTCATGTTCCTTTTACCCTGGCTGAGGAGGGGTCGTTGGAGGGGGAGGGGGCAAGAGTTTTGGGGGCTCAAACTTAAATTTGTCTATCATCTATTTGAAAGAATTTATTTAAGAAATGCATCAATGACAGTATGGATCCACCAGATATGACATGATGTCCCTCGATTTCAAAGGCCCTTCTGGCCAGTTGGCTGTCAATTTCTTCCCAATCAGGCTGGGTGGGACACCTACAAACTGCCTCCGTATGTCAAATCAATATATTGCATTTCAATAGGAGTCAGGAGTGAGTATGACTTTTCTTTTTAATACATCTGTCATCAAGGAAACCAAAATACGCATCGAGGTTCCAGGTCTTGTTGACTTCATTTGTCAGTCATGCAAGTTTGATAACCATTAAATGCAAGAGCAAACTTGCTTTCCCGGGCCTCTGAGTACTATGGGTACCTCTACCTGTACTCTGATAATATTACAATCATGTGGTATTATCCCCCATTGAAGACAAGACAGGAGTATGACTTGTGAGCTTTTGATCCATGTTTTATTCCCGGCGCCGGCCGTCATTTCTGATTTGGCACTGGCAAGCCATTTATCCTAGCCAGGTCTGTTTGGATCAGGACCATAAATACAGGACGTCTATTTTGTTTTTGCACACAGTATAAAGATCTTCCTCTGCCTCTTCGAAAAAAGAGTAGCCAGTAACGGCGGGCCAGGTTATAGGGTACTACCCCACACAAGCCACCTGAGCTTAAGGGGGCCCATTCAATAGGGCGGTCAAATAAGACCTAGTGAATAGAAAGAAATTTGACAGGATGGCAATTGGTCATTTCATTTGATTTGACGGACGTTTATATCTGTTATACAAAGCTATATCTAGAGACTGCTGATTTGTTACTCACACAGTAATCATCTTTACACATACACTTGATTGCGCACAGTTGTTTTATTATTTTTCCAAATTTAAAAAATGTTTAGATCTATGAAACAATTGTTGTTAGGACAATGTCTTCTCTTACAATAAAACTTGATGGCAAACATAGGGCACTAGCTCGAAAAAACTTTTTGTAGAGACAAACATCTATTACATTATTACAGCGTTCAATTAAGACAAAAAAATCACTACTACTTTTAACTCTTTACCAATTCAGATATGCTCAGCAACCAAACTTACTCATTTTAAACAACAACTATCAAAGCACTTTAAATCTTATTAATTTTTATTACTAGTGTATTTTTTTTATTTTTCTTTCCGCTTTTCCTTATTGTTTAATTTATTTGTTCTGTCACTGCATGAAAAACATTCCTAAAGATGATTGTAGATCGACAATAAAATATATACCAGCACTGTACTAGGCTTGCCGATTGACACAGTTATGCAGGAGAAGACAATTTCATAAAATTGGCAAACATGGTGGTCCTGTTTTTGCCAATTTAAAATACAAAGCATAGTGAGCAGGTGCATATTTTAATTGGCAGATCCAGGCATACTATGTTAGACATTTGTAAATATCATCAAACCCTTATCCAACCTGTTGTGGCAATTGGTAAGCTTAGTTGTACTAAGATTGCCATCTGTCAGCATACAATGAAAATGTTTAAAATGGCGGTTATAGTATGCCTCGACTTGCCAAATTTATTATTTACTACACTAGGAAGTAATTTTGGCAAACATAGTATGCGATACTGAACATCTTCAGGTGAGAAACCTAAAATCAATGACATGAGTTTCAAGGGTCTCATCTATAAGCCTGATGTTTTTCTATTCACCAATTTGATTCTGATTTGTGTTGGAAAGGTTAACAAACAGACAAGGAAATTTATGCATGTGTATGGCATCCCTGATGGCATAAATGAGAACTAGTTATCAGCACGGAATGATGAATCCATTTTTTATTTCATTTCCCTTGATTTTATTTATTATGCAATTCGAAATGAATGTTTCAGTAAAGTCTTTGAAAGAGTATCATTTATTATCTAAATTTTAAAATTGCCAGTATGCTGAATCTCCGGTCGCAACAGAAAAAAAGCACAGTATTTTTATCAATGGTTGTATGACTAGGTCAATGTAACAATGTTACATCATATATCAAAGTTAATACTAGGTTTTGACTCGGGATTGCCCACCAAAAAACCAAAAGATGATCACACCACATGGATGTTGAGCAAGATTCCCCTTCTATGGGGAAAATTATGCGATTGTTAAACATTTTCTAAAGTATTCAGACCAAACATAATACATTGGAAATTACTTTTTTTGTATCACTCAATCAGTAGCTCGCGCATCCTAATTAAAATGTAAAAAGAAAAACTGATTGAACTGATTGAACTCAAAAGCCATCAATTTGCTTACAGTTTACTATCGTCGAGGGGTGCATGTTATTTTGTAATTTTTCTCAGGATTAAATGTGAGATCCCGACGTCCCTTCTCACTGAGTTTCTGTCCATCCAGGAGTTTGATTTCAAACTTTTGCAGGGTAGCGACAAAGAACATAAATAATTCTGCTCGTGCTAAATGTTCTCCTAAACATACTCGTCGGCCTGAAAGAAACAAAAGATTAAAGTGAGAGCGAAAGAACATATGTGTGCAACTAGGCGTTGGATCGATCACGGGGTCTCATACGATTACCACTGGATGTTGAGGTGGGCTCATTTCAAAGATTTCAGGAGACAGTTAATTTAAACACATTTCAAGAACTGGGGTACTTATTTCATAGCGCCTGATTGGCATGTTCTTAGCCAGCGCATATCCTACCTTCTTATGTTTAGAAGAATGGAAAGCGGAACTATCGGAAGGCCTAAGCTTTGACCAACAGTTTATTCAGGAAAGGGGAGTGGCCTAGTGCCACACAAGCACCACACATTGGCGCAGAACATTTTAAGAATAACTTACTTGCACTGCATAACCCAATAGAATGAAAGTATGATGATTAAATTAAATAAAATAAATAAATTAATGGTGATTTTTATGAGCACAAGTGAAATTGCCATAAATTTACAAGTAATACCGGATTTTCTCCGCTTATGTAAGGTAGCACAATCCTGAAGGTAGAGGATTTATCCTGTTCTGCTGCCAATTAGGCACAAGAACATAGACATGACGCCAAGTGTAGCATTAACAATTGTGGTGGTGTAAGGACGTTTAATTTTAGATGTTTTCTTAACTTCCAATGTCTCTGTATTACATGACATAAGATTATGTGAATAATATCTGACACAAAAATAAGTCACACTGTTGATGAAGAAGTGTTTGAGAGTAGTTGTGAATTTCATCTACATAAAGATTTTGGAAAGTTATTGTCTGTGGCAACGACGGCCGAGTTAGTGGGAAAAAAACTTCATAGGTCATATTAAGGGAACGTTGCACTGAAGAGTTCAACAGAAAATAAAACGTTGATAAGGTTGCATGTATTGCAATCAGTACAGATTCACTTCCAATTTATCAAACTTACATGCAATAAATGCAGCAGTAAATCCATTTGCAGTACATACCTATGCTAAAATTGACGGCGTGTTTTGGATCAGGTTTCATGAATTTTCCATCTTTGCTGAAGAATCTCTCTGGCTTGAACTTATCAGGTTCTGGGTACACGTTCTCATCATGAAGAACTGCCCAGATGTTTGCTTGCACAGTGGTACCTGCATGAATAAAGGTAAATGACAAAGCCTCCATGCTTTGAGATCTCAATGAAAGAACGCAGCTAACTGTAAAATTCATAAGATGCAATATTTTGGTGTTATACGCCATCCTCCATATTGAGAGTCGACTGTTTGTTAGCGAATGCTCACCTTTTGGAATATTCACTCCTAGAACTTCGACATCTCTTGATGTGTAATGAGGTAGTGTCCGGACTGCCACATTTCTAAGCCTTTGTATCTCTGTGCACACAGCAGTTGTGTAAGGCATTGAGTTTCGGTCTGCATATGTAACTGCTCTTTCGCCTAGAATAAAGGGCACTGAGTTTCTTCAATGCATTAATAAATTGGCCTTGCAAGTTGGCTAGTAAACAAGGGATATATTGATGTTTATCAATGAGCTTGCAAGGTGCAAGATGCAAGGTTGCTGCATTTTACTGATACCTGGAGCACGACCAGGAGTATGAGGGGGCTAATTTCGTTAGAGTGCAGGGTCAGCAGCACGCAAAGGCTGAATGTGCTTGGTTCTAATCCCACTGTAGTCACTCTGCGCATGTGCGAACTGTTGAGGCATACGTTCGTCTCTGCAGCATAGGGCTTGAACTAATTCACCTAGTCTGAGTACCAAAATCGGGAAAACAATGAAAACCTATAATTTAGAAATATTTGGGCTTAAAGGGAACACTGGTTTTGATATCTCATAACCTTGAACCCTGAGAGTTGCCTTTCTTGATGGAAGGCAGCGCCACCACCGCTGTGCTGCAGAGATAGAATATGTCACAAGGCTATCATGCAGGCAGAGTGCTGTAGTCTACTGACACCCAAGTTGTGCCATCCATGTTACAGGATAGGGCGTAAGGAAAAAAACCCTATCTTTGAAGGGATTGTGAAGAAATCAGGTTTTTGGTCTTATTCTGGAGTTCTCAGTCTAATTTAGAAAACTACTACAAGGTTTATCAACAGTAAGTGGCCCAGCTTCAACTGATTTTCACTCAGATGAGATTGGAAGGAACTAAAGAGGTGCACATTCGTATATACTATCATTAAAATAGTATTATTTAGTGCCTTCACTTCTCAACTTTGAGTGAAAACTGGGCCAAGTGCTGTTAATGAACCTGAGAGCAGTTTTCTAAACTAGATTCCTTCACAAGCAAGTGGGTTAAATAAATTTTATTTAACCCACTTTTATGAGCAGACATGTTCTCAGATTCATGGTAAACTCGAGGTATGACAATTACCACTGAAGGATACTCAAAAAAATTCAAGTGACTCAAAACTTACCCAAAGTCTGCTTGATTTCCTCATATATTCTTTCTTGTACAGCTGGGTACAGTCCAGCATAGAGAAAGAACCAATATAACTGGCTGGAAGTTGTGTCAGTGCCGGCCACATAGAACTGCATCACAGTGGTTAGGAAATTGGTGACTGAAACCATGTAAAGAAACAGAATAGATACTTGTCATTGTAATACATATACAGATATACATATCATTAGAAGCCTGTGAATATATTAATATATTAATGAAAAAAATTGGGTGGTACGTCTAATCAATTATATTTTTACACGCTAAACAATTTTGTTGCTTAATACACACTATCTTATGTGGGTGACTAAAAAAATCAAACTCTTTCGTGTACAAAATAACAGAGGCAGGCAGGATGGCGTAGTGGTTGGGATTCGAGCGAGATAATCAGAGGGTTGTTGATTCGAAACCCATTCACTCCTGATGCTGCTAATTGAGGAGAGCTCTCCATACATAAGCCTAGATTACCCACTCCTACCTTGTACAGGGGTACGCAATGTTGAATGTTTCATATGTAATATGTTTCAAGTACTGTCAAAACAGCTGGAGAACTACTAATAAAAAGTTATTTACTTTTTTACATATTTTCACAGAAAGAACATTGGTGTGCTAACCTGTAAATGGAGTATCAGGGTTGTCCTCTTCCTCTTTCATCTTTATGAGGAAGGCGTCAATATAGTCACGCGGAGGATTGTCATAATTAATCTCTTCTTTGTGCTTCTCAATCTGATCTTTTGCAAACTGGAGACCTTTCTCAGCAGACTTCCACCCACTCTGAAACCCAACCGGGTCTCCGGGGAAGCTCTGAAATAGAGATATAGAAATAAAATTAATGAAAAAATAAACCTGGGAATGTATGTATGTACTATGTATGTATATTGTATTGTACCATTTGGTGATAAAATCATTTGTTGGTTGAGCGCTCTGATGTAAAGCTGAATAAAGATATAAAATAAAAATCTAAAATGTCTACTTAAATAATCCGTTTAAAAAAGATACAGCTTGATGTCTAAAACAGAACTTCCTCAGGTTTGATCTGTGCTTAGGTAAAATAAAGCGTCCTGAGGGATATTTGTTGCTTTTTGCTGGAGCCCCAATAACAATACTGCTCGTATATGATAAAGTTTGCTATGATAATCATTTCGCCACACTTAAGAGGTGACGGCACGTCACGCAAAAGTTGATTTGAATTCTACCAAATGAGTTGAGGCATTCAATATCAATTTACAACTTCAAGCTTTGAAAAAATCTGAGCATGATACTGGAAGGGCGTTATGAATAGATAGCTTTTATCAATTTGGTAAAGAGTTTAACATACTGCATTGGCAGTTGTAAGGAATTTTGCCATTAAGATATTTTTGAACTA
Organism: Membranipora membranacea; assembly: GCA_914767715.1. NCBI lineage: Eukaryota > Metazoa > Bryozoa > Gymnolaemata > Cheilostomatida > Membraniporidae > Membranipora > Membranipora membranacea. The sequence goes on along the minus strand of OU612072.1, from coordinate 11,955,997 downwards.
AGGGTAATGCTTGCCGTGATTACTTACTCTTAAGGCAGGCAAAGCCTGAGTTTTGAGAAATGCGGCAAAAAAGTTTTGAAACTGCAGATTTGCAAGTTTTGCATCTGAGTATTCAAATCTATCTCCAAACACAACACATGTTATGACATTTGATATGCCCTGGGTGATAAGATCTCTAGGGTCAAAGGGTTCACCATCAGTCTCCCGCATTGCTGACAGAAAACACTGGAGTTCTTCAGTGATAACTGGCTCAATACCCTTGCTCCCTGCAAATATTGTATATCCCATTAAAGCTGATCAATGAGAGTGTTATTGTCGCAAAACAGTGACAGGTTTCTCGATTACTATTGCGATACCAATTTCCATATTAAATATCCTATCACTTAAACATACCTATTCCGTGTTCTCTAAAGATACCGAGAGCAAATCTACGTAGTTGCTGCCATTTCCCATCCTCTTCATTCATCAGGCCCTTACCTACAAGCAGATATAACTGGCATGCAAGGTCATTCAACCATATCAAGAGGCAGCTGCCATTGCATAGCAGACCAATTGTATTCAGTTAATGTTTGAAATGACTTGTATATTCTGCTGGCCTTAAGCAGTGTTGGTAGGTTCTGGCGAGCCCACTATTACACCTCTATCAAAATTAGCCTAGACTTACAGAGGGTGACACAGTGACTGTCAATTCCGTAAACAATGACAGGCCCATAATGCAAACTTTTCAATTGAGATTCCTACCCCTGCCTTGGTAATTTGTGTTTGTTGTAAGAAGAAAAATCACTCTAACTGTGTAGGAATAGCCGGTAGTACTAGTAGTATTCCATAATCAACCACTTTTCTCTTGTTGGCTACAGTGTTTGATATGAAATGCTTTTTTCTGCTATCCGGGCACAGCCAGTTATGAAGATGATCTTTAGTTTAATATTCCACATCGGGAGGTAAATTAAGAGAAATACCGAAAGATTGAAAACAATACATAAGTATATCTAATCTAGCTTCTCTCACCATTTGTCAGTGGCATAACGCTGTTTGGCGGACGGGTGCTCAAAAAGTCAGCCTGCTTCACAAATCCTTCATAAATAGCCTCAGCACTGTTCAGGGTGACTAACTTGTTCTGCATACCCAAATCACAGGTAACCACATCGCCATACTTTTCACGCAGTCCTGTAAAATAGGTCCTAATTTTGACGCACTATGTTGATTGACAGGGAAGGTATGTTTTGATGCCAACAACATACAACTTTCAGGTTGAAAAATGATAAATAGAGTTACTGATAACAGGAAAGACTTTAGCACTTACAGTCAAAAAATGGGTTGAGAATAATAAGGTTATTTCATAACTGCTGACAGATTGTTAGTCAACAACAGGGGGTAGCTTGAATTAGACTCAAGTTTGGTGAATTGAGACAAGGATAGGTGGTTGTTCGGGATTTGTCTACACTTGATCCGCAGGAAGCCAAAAAGTAGAGGAAAAGTTTCTAAATGAAATCATTGGAGTTTTTAAATGGCCATTTGAGAGGATTAATTAAAATAACAGCTCCAACCCGATGACATCTACATCTAAATTGATTCATAGATACTCAAGCTGGGGTTTCCTTAGAGTTATTTTCATACTCTTTTCCGGGTGAGTTCCCCCCTGAAACATGCCCCGTACTAAATTTAAAAGTGCAAATCTGCAGCAAAATGATGAGGGTTACATTTGTCAAATTATAATGTCTTCAGCTAAAGCCTCACACTTACCAGCAAGCCATGCCCCACTATTCTTCATGAAGGCCAACCATGGCATGTGACCTATAAAAGGTAGAGGCCAGGGACCTGGCGGGTAGCGGTGCCGTGTCCACACAGGCCAGCAGTAGAGGGTCAGTAGAACCAGAGCTATAGTTACTAACGCAGAGGTTGGTAGTTCATTTGTTACTGCTATGATTGTTGGCAGGTTAAAAGAAGATGTGAGATTAGCTGCTTGCAGTCTGAGGTCATACATAACCGCCTCTAGAAAACAGGAAAAGATGAATATTTAAGTCTGTGCAAATTTATGTCCTATTTCCGAGCAAACTGCAATTAGTGTATAACTACTGTTCAATATGGTCTCAGGAAGGTACCTCAGCAAACACACATAAATATTGATATCATATTCACTATCCATCAGCTCAAATCACAGGGAAGTTTTGGCATGTTAAACATCGTACTCAGCGGCATATGACAAGTACCCCTATCTGGTAGGGTAACACCAGATATCTAAACGTAAGGCAATTGGCAATCGAGGTCTGTTTTTGACCCAATTATAAGTTATGATTGGGTCAAATACTGACCTCAATTGCCAATTGCCTTACGTTTAGACTTTTTTTACACAGTATTATTCTTCAATTCGCTTCCGGGGCACAAAATTTACAAAAATTGTTACTTCAGCAAAAGGCTTACAAGGTTCCCAAGGTCAGCGTACAGGAGTTACCTTCGACAAACATAAAGTGCACATGGAAATATGATGATTATGGTTGTCCAACAATATAAATTCAAGCATTTGGAGGATTTTGCATCAGGACGTGCCATATAAAATGTTCACCAAAGTTACTAGTCATGGTACATCAACTCTATTAAGGAAAACACAGATTTAACATTCTTAACCTTAAAACACAAAATTATGGCTGATGGATTCAATGATGTATGGAGGTTGATACGTGCCTGATCGTGTGTCTCCCGCTATCACAAAATGAACTTACCCATGTTTATTATGTCTGAGATATTGCAGCCTTTCACCACTTGTATAGAAAGGAAAATGAAAGGAATGAACCAGCAGACAGCAGCAGTCTTGCACAACTGTCCTGACACCTTATTGTATGATAATGTCGTGCTTCTCACTACTTAGCGAGTCTCAAGTATGAAGGCTGCAGACAGAGTGATTGATTGGCAGTGTAAACTCAACTTACATACAATCACAGAGTAAGGAGTATCCTTACTCTGTGATACAATGAATATAACATTAGTTTAATGAGATAAGAAAGGTGTCCCATTCAATGAACTTCATGCACTGCAAAAAGATGTTCTATTCCGTCAACTTTCTCATACACACAATTCTCAATATGATAATCCTGTCAACACACTAGATAGCGTATCTCATAATCCCTCATAATAAGGTCTCAGAATGGAACAACATCCTGTTCAGCTTGTCTCCTGACTGGGATGATACATAGTGGGAATCTCTAGCCTCACGCGCTTTCACGCAATTGTCAATAATATCCCCACGCTCAGGCAAGTATTAATAATAATTACGAATATATTATAATATAATAAATAATTATAATATAATGTTAATAATGATGAATAACGATAAACACATGCTTTACAAACCGGTTTTGATGCTGCAGATGACTTCAAATTCTCCATAATGCACCCTGGAATTAGTTATTCCATAACCCTACCCCTGTTTGATATAAAAATATCCCAGGGGACTTAGTTTAAAGTCATTTGATGAGTCCTAAAACTAAAGAGCAACACGCCCCGGTTAATTTGTGTTGATTTGAAACAGGCTGATATTCAGGTTTGCCTGATAAGGTGTGTCAGTCGTATGCCAATGTGGTAAGAGAACGCATGAGTTGAATTCTTTATCTAATTTGCCTTATTTAAACAACTCGAGTACAATTTCTTATTTTTGAATACTTTACTGGCATAATTTCTTTTCTAAAAGAATGTTTTACAATAGTAGCCCTCCAAAGATAAAAATAGATTAATCGTAGATTGACAGTTAAAAAATTATCACGTTATTTTCGAAAAATGATGTTTGGAAGAATGACTTTTGAATAAATTAATAGCCCTAGTGGCACGCAACGTTCAGCTGTTAATCAAGGTTGAAGGTTAACGCAAGGTTGAAGAAAGGATCAAGTCAAATGGGATAAATTTTAATTGACTATGATTCTATCCAGCCTATGTATCATGGGGTTATCCTTGTTTGGTGAATCTTAGGGGTCTCTTGAGGTCTTAGAATGGGACGCTTTCCTGATAAGTTCATATCCATGATAAAATATTAGGATCGCTTTTCATATTGTGCCATTTTGGTACAGCAGCACAAAAAATTTCATGCTGGTGAGAATTCTTTTAGGTGCACATGACAATGAGCTTTTATTACGTAAACAAGTAATATGTTCAATGATGGTGGCCTGTAGGGGTGAAATTATTTTCCCACCAATGCCTCACTCCTCTATGGTTTACCTATTTGAACACTTAGATTTGTTTATGTGATCTGGTTTGGCCACACAACAAACGGTAAATAAGGGACGGAGGTGGAAGGGGTTGGCTGCCGACTGAATAGCTATGGAAGAAGTGCAACATCATGTTGTGAAATGTAAGAAACCTATAATGAGCAACAAGAGTCACAGAAGTGAACTTCTTCAGACCTGCTGCTTTTCTATTTACACGCTTGGTTTTTGAATGGTAAAGGCAATTAGGACAAAATGAAAGCAAATGAATTTGGTTTTGGTGCATGATCATTGATAACTAACTAAGCTAATTTAAAATTACAAATCATATTGGGATTGTTTTACCCTTGTTTTAGTTTATTATGCAATTTGAGTTGAGTATTAGTGGTGATGTTTGAACTAATGACTGAAATTTATACAACTGATTGCAACAGGAAAAACATAGGATTACATAATATGGATATACCTTGGCAACGTGCAGTATATGATTGCAAGAAAACCTGCATTTTTAACTACCCTAGGGAGCCAATATTGTGAAATGACAATATCATCCCATCGGAAGCCTCTCGATATCAGGATCACAGAAAACCAATTTTCAATGTTGTCATGTCATATGACATAATGTAATAATTCCACATATAATTTGACTGTTCCAGGGATAACTTCAAACAAAAGAAGGTCAAATCAAAAGTTCTGTCATTGCTTTCAACAATATCCTATAGTATCAATTTAACTTCCGATATTTGTGCAACACAAAGTTTTTGACATTTTTGGGACGGTGTCCAGATAAAGTGAATTTTTTTTGCAATTAAACACTTTGAGAAAACGATTTTTACCATAAATGTGTTTGGGGAGCAAATTTAATTTTGTCAAGCCGCTATCACGATATGATTAGGCCAAGTCAAATAAAGAATTTTGCTGGAACTAAATTATAGTCTGTTTTATACTCCATGATCCTATTTTACATTGCCGTTTCACAATATTGGCTTCCTAGGGTAGTTAAAAATGCAGGTTTTCTTGCAATCATATACTTCTCGTTGCCAAGGTATACCCAAATTATGTAATCCTATGTTTTCCAGCTGCGATCAGTTGTATAATTTTCAGCCAATAGTTCAACCATCACCACAACTACTCTCAACTGAAACCGTTTACTTTTTAAGTAAAACTTGAATTGCATAATTAATTTAATCAAGGATAAAACAATACAAAAAGGATTTTCTAATTGTGAAATGACTAGTTATCAATGATCATGCATCCCAACCAAATTGATTCACTTTCACTATGTCATAGTTGCTATCGCTAACAAGAAAACAGCAGGCCTGCAGAAGAGGCCTCAACAACTCTAGTTGTGCATTATAGGTTTCTCACAAACATTCACAACATGATGTCGCACTTATACCATTGCTATTCGGTCAGCAGTTGATTCCCCCATCTCTAATTTACCGTTTGTTGAGCGGTTTAAACCGGATGACATAAACAAATCTAAGTGATCAAATGGATAAACCATAGATGAATGAAGCATTGGTGGAAAATAATTTCACCTTCCCAAGCAACCTTGTTAGGCAATTATTACTTAACTTGTGTTTAAACCGATAGTTCTGTTGTGCTTATTTAGTTGGAATATGTTTTGAGTTATTAATATGACAGATTGACTTCGGTGATGAGAATGTTTGATGAAAAGGTAGCAACATCTGTATTTATTTTCTCCATCAAATCATCGAACACCAACAATGCTTGCGGGGGTGGGGGACGGGGGATCGTTTTTCGTTAAACTCCGGCAACCCTTCGTGAAATTCACTACTTAAACTACTGCTGCCGCTCAGGCAAATTTGTGCTCATGGCATTCTGTATAGGTCCAATCGAAGCACTAATCTCAGAATTGACATCTAATGGGCAAATAATATAAATAAGCCTGATTTTGAAGACCTGTTCTTTTGCTGTAGGTTTTCATAGTTTGGCTTCCATACACCAATTACCATTTTAGGTGTTGGGCATGATGCAGACATTATCTAACAGTTCTTATACAAGTGAAGACTTGCCAGATTGTGAAGGCCCGGCAATTGTGGGACAAAAAGAGCGAAGAAAGGACTGTCCTATTTTACTGCTCTACAGCTGTGAGTAGTGAAACTGTTACTCTTGTGAAGGCTTATGTACCGAATTATTTTCTTTGAAATACACAAATGCCGCTACACAATCATGCCAGACTCAGCAGTATAAAAAATCTGTTAATCCTCAGATTTACTTGTATCAACCCAGCGTGTTACAATGAAAACTCCACAATACACAACACGATCATAACAGCCATCGCAGCAAGCATTGGACACAGTTTTCACAGTTATTTGAGGCAAAACCGTTGAAAAACCAGCGTTTTATCCAGAGAACCTCAGCTTTAGGGGGTGTGTGCGGCCCGCCCTCTAATACTACTACCAATTTAGCACTCACTCACTGAACTTTTGCCTCCCCAACAGGAAAAAATGAGTGGAGTTTACAGGTCAATCTGCACCTAACACAACAGGGTTATGTTACAGGGTCATTTTTGCCACTTAATATTCACAAACAGGAAAACATCAGAATATCAAGTGGATGTCATCTGGCCCTGTCAAGTCAGTTACATGTAGATATTAAAAAAGTCAGCATGTGAAACCCCAATATTAAAATATACTAGGAATATACCAGAGAATATTTTGAAGCATAATATTAAAGATTTCAAGCTAAATGTTTTATTACTACATTCTTAACAAGTCTTTTAGAAAACCATTTACAATTCCATTTTTTGAACATTAAATGGTAATGTTAGTTAGTCAACATAAATCAATTATAATTTAATAACATCTTCCTAATTGAAACAAGCCAAGTAACATAAGTAACGTAAGTATTGGGATTTATTGAGTTTTAGTCTGCACTAGCAACAGGACAAACAGTGTACTAAACTCAGAATTATGCCAGATAATATTTACCTCAGAAACGTGAAGTTTAATATGATAACAATATAAATAGAAAAATAGAATATATAAAAATAAAAAAATAAACTTTTTGCAATTAAAGGTAAAAAAGTTAAAAATATTAAGTTCCCAAATTGAGGAGAGCTTATAAACTTAGAAACGACAAAAGTGCAAACAGTTCTTATCAATAAACTGCATGTGTGTACTTTAAGTTTTGATACCTGCTAATGATCTACAAATAGGCTGGCCTCTGTATAAAAATGAAATGAACCTCAAACCACACAGCCAAATGTGTGCTTATAGAATTCTGTGTAGCTCAAAACTAATAAAGTGAGGCTGTAATCTCAGCATTGTCACCTAATGAGCAAATTTGCACAAACTTATCTTAAAAATTAGGGTATGAAATTAATTATCTACCGCATCAGGTGTAGTAGTTACCGTCTTACTAGTGCACACTGTACAAGTCATAAGCTTGTGCGTAGATTTCATGCCCTGATTTTGAAGATCAGTTTGTGCAAATTATTTGTCCATTAGGTGACAATTATGAGATTTAAGTCTCAATTAATTATCTTGGAGCTTTGCAGAATTCAATGAGCACAAATTTTCATGCGTGGCAGCAGTTTAAGTTAACTTTAATGCATAAAAAAGATAAATTAAAAATCCTTCTTTAGTGTGCATAAAGTCGCTCATGCATTTCAGTTAAAATGTAAAGACAATTAAACTAATCGAAGAACCAAATGTCTGTGATACTTAGTGCATCAATCTACTCTCGAGGTGTGCATGTGATTTTGTAGTTGTTTTCAGGATTAAAGGTGAATTTCTGGCAGCCCCTTTCACTGACTCTCTGTCCTTCAGGGAGTTTGATTTCAAACTTTTGCAGAGTAGCGACAAAGAACATAAATAACTCTGCTCGTGCTAAATGTTCCCCTATACATACTCGTCTACCTGGATAAAAAAATGATTATGCAAAGGTTTTATCAACAGATTGACATCATTTTCTGTTGCGTATGACTGCCAATGCTAACACAATCACAGTAATGCACTGATGTCTTCTCTTACGTATTCAAGGTTATGTATGGATATAAGGATACAACAGTGAGATTAGTATTAAAATGGTGGTAGGTATTCACTGATTCTCAGCTCATATGGTATTTTATATGAGGTCGTTGTAGAATGAAGGATTTGAGATGTGTTACAATCTACCTTCATTGTAATTTCGGTAAAGTTGTATTAAATACCAGTAACAAGCAATAACATACAAACTGGTAAAAAAATTGCAAAAAAGCTTTTTTTTTCAAGCAATAGTTCCAAGTTACCTATTCGACCATATAGGTCTTAGGAAAATTCACTGCAGCCGTCTCTACTATATCTTAAACCACTGCTGACACAGCTGGGCTTTGCCAAGCAGAGCCACCAGGCAAAAATTTGAATAGAGAGTTGTGGCATCAAAACATCTAGCCAGTAGCTTTTCATGGAGTTATATGAGCTCTCAAAAAGTAGGGAGCATCTTCTTCCCCAGCCATCCGTCATTAGTGATGACAAAAGTTGACACTGACCAATTAGGTGCCTTTAAAATCTAGCTGAGATCCAACACTAATAATGTCCAGACCATATCATACAGACAGCATTACGAAGAGAACTGGTCTAATAGAAGCTGGTGATAAGGTAATTTGGAGATGAAGATGCAAAAAAATATGGCTCTTCAATTCGACGCCCTCAAAATTGTATCACACTCAAATAGCAACGTTAGCTTTTTGACTACATACCTATACTAAAATTGACAGCATGTTTGGGATCGGGCTTCACAAACTTTCCATCTTTGCTGAAGAATCTCTCTGGCTTGAACTTATCAGGTTCTGGGTACACGCTCTCATCATTTAGCACTGCCCACAGGTTTGCTCTCACAATTGTATCTGTAATGATTTAACAAAATATGACAAACATTTATCATACCATATACATATTATATTTTTGAAAAACAAATTAAGACAGAGCACCTCTTATACGCTCTTGTTAATCAATTAAAGATACATGCCAAGGTCTGATTCAATCTGCTAATAATGCCCAACTGAATATATTAGATTATTCAATCGATGATTGATACTTGATTTGTCATGGGACAACATATATATTCAAAATAGAAAACCGATCAGTGTCTCCGCGAAAGGTTACCTTTTGGAATATTCACTCCTAGAACTTCAATATCTCTTGATGTGTAGTGAAATAATGATCCTAGTGCCACATTCGTAAGTCGTTGTATCTCTGTACATACAGAAGTTGTGTAAGGCATTGAATTTCTATCCGCATAGGTAACAGGTCTTTCACCTTAAATATAAAACTCCTTCAATGACTCAAGCTGGCAAGGCAAGTTGTTTTGATTTAGGTTGACCAAACTAGACTGAGCTGGAGGCTGCTCAGCTTATACTGACAGGCTGTTGGCAGCATGTGCGTACAAGAGGAGCTATATTTAGCATGGTGAAATCTAACATCACAAATGATCTAGTTTATCCCCATATTCTAACCTTTAATAAATGACCATGATATCGGTGATGACAAAATCCAAAGCGAGTCACTTGTTGAAGACTTAAGTTTCAGGGGTTCGTGCTGTAAGAACTTTTTAGTAGTGATTGAATCTGCTTCAGTAATCTTGATTTCTATTATTTACTTTTTACCACAGCAAGCAATAAGTTTAGGCCAAATTTGGATTAGAAAAACTAGAGATCAATGATGAACCAATTATTGCTTCTGAATTATCGCCCGTACTCACAACCGAGACCAGAACTGAAAACTTACCCAAAGTCTGCTTGATTTCCTGATATATCCTTTCTTGTACTTCAGGATACAGTCCAGCATAGAGATAAAACCAATATAATTGGCTGGAAGTTGTGTCAGTGCCGGCGATATAGAACTGCATCACAGTCGATGTAAAATTAGAGACTGAAATCAAAGGTTAAAACAGACTTCTTCATTTCTTCAGATTAGAAATGTACATTGTATGGTGGTAGAATCAATTATTGTTTGCTATGTCCATGTAGTCAATGGTATGGCTTGGCTCTTATCTGATCACCTATCGAGTTGACAAACAGCCTATAAGATGAAAGAGGCAACACATTGGCTGGATAACCATACTAAATTTAAATACTTACCACCTTACTAAGCATCGATGTTGACAGGTGCAGACAGAGTGTTTGCTCAACGAGATTTATATCTAAAACAATGTCGAGACAGAAAAGACAACTGTGCTCTAACCTGTGAATGGAGTATCAGGTTTGTGCTCTTCCTCTCTCATCTTTACGAGGAAAGCATCCACAAAGTCCCGAGGTGGGTTATCATAGTTGATCTCTTCTTTGTGCTTCTCAATCTGATCTTTGGCAAACTGAACCCCTCTCTGAGCAGCCTTCAACCCACTATTATACCCAACAGGGTCTCCAGGAAGGTACTGAAATATAACAAATAGACAAAATTGGGCCAGTAGGTTCAAACATGCTTGCACTGCGTCAAAATAGGTCATGTTGGTTAATAAATACTCAATAATCAATAGTTGAGATTGATGCCACCCAGTTCAATAACGTAACATCACCCACAATTATGCGCTTCACTTTATCTGTATATGGTGTACAGTCTAGGCTTACTATTGAGCTTTGTGTTGGCTCTGCCTGCCTCTGATTAGGGAGAATAGTTTATCATTATAATTATTCATTTTAAGATTCATTATCTTTCCTTAACTTCTTACTTTTAAGAAAGGTAGAGACCTGGTTTTAATACCAGCGTTCACAAAGTCTTTAAACTGTACATTTCCAAGTTTTTCATCTGAGTAGTCAAATCTATCTCCAAACACGACATGAGTGATGACATTAGATATGCCCTGTGTGAGAAGATCTACGGGGTCAAAACGTTCACCATCAGTCTTTTGCATCGCTGAGAGGAAATATTGGAGTTCCTCCGTGATTACTGGCTCAATACCTTTGCTTCCTGTAAAACACTTCTAAATCATCACACAGAAAACTGACATCTTGCAGTGAGCAAACATTATTCTTGGTCAACAATTAAAAATTCTGCATTTCAAATCCATGAAATAAAGCTCAAATCATCATCTGATAGCTTTAAAATGAGCCCAAGAACAGCTCAATAGGGCAACTAGGACGGAAGTTACGACCTATCAAAGTAAGGCCTCGCTGACGCTTGCGTGCCATGTGTAGGGGGATATGATGAAATAAACATACATTTTACATGTCTGCCATTAGACACCTTGGACTCATGTAATTTGTGAAGTTAGATGAAACCAGTTGTAATCCAACATAGCTCGTGTCATCATAGAGAATAATCCGAAGCAAAAAATTGAAGGAGATTGACACAGATTTAGAGGTGGGAAAAAAGTTCCTCTCACTTCAACAGTTCCATTTACAAAACATGTCGAATATTTTTCAAAAACCCTGATGTGACCTCACAAATGGGCTTTTACGATCTCACGGCGATATTGAAAGGGTCGACTATAATGCCTCATAATACAGAGGGTCAATTTTGGGCTCGTTTTGAAGCTGATTAACTGGAGAAACAGTCAATCCTAATTTCATGGATGTTCGAAGGGCAAATGCAAAGGCTTGTCAGGACAGGCAAGGCTACTGCGAATTCGTGAAACTAGAAAGGCGTTACGTTTCAAACGCCTGTTTCTTTAAATTTGGCGTTCTTATGGCTTTAATCTATCGTTCAAAACACTTTGGGGTAATGGTGACACTCAACTCATTAGTTTTTTCAAGCAAATAAAATACATTGTATGTCAATAACCATATAAACAAGTTAATTGCCAGCTCGAAATCAGTTATCGGTACAGATCTTGATGACCAATTACTCAAACATGGGAGGGTGAGAGATACCACCCACTCTCCTCCCTGCTCAGACATACCTATTCCATGTTCTCTGAGGATGCTGAGAGAGAATCTCCGTAATTGCTGCCATTTTCCATCTTCTTCATTGATCAAACCTTTACCTACAATTAAAAGTTACAAAATGACAATGCTCATTACGTGGCAAGAAAAAGTTACAAAATGTCATCGATCATAAGTGGCAAGAACAAGTTACAAAATGTCAACTAGGAGGTAGCTCAGTTGGTTACAGCGCCGTCCCTTTAGCATGCAAATGATGAAGGTCGTGGGTTCTACAGTTTATTGACTACTGGGGTTTGGTTGGACTCCCAGGTGTGCTCCGACCTGCCTGCAAACTGAGAGCAAATGGGTGCAGATATTGCAGCCTAGCCCCTAAGGCAACTGGTATTTCGCCGCCCATGCTTCGGGATGTGGCGTGTGATATGACATCTGATTTGTTTTTAATCAATGATCATGTGGCAAGAATAAGGAATTTGGAAGGAAAAGCCTTGGCACACGGCACTGTTGTTTTGTTTTTTATTGTGTGCCAAAGCTAGGGAATGAAAGCCTTAAACGAACATGCCAAATTCAAATCGGTTTAGCAGCATTCAAGTATCTCTTGCTGTTTTAAGGAATGACCATAGACTTAATAATAAACCTAGACAAGACACTATATGGAGTATTAGCATTGCGGCACTGAGGAATTTAATTGGGACCCTGTGTCTCTACCTTAATTGTGGGCAACGGTAACGGCATTGAAAGGTGTAGAAACAATGATCCTATCATTGATTTACTGTCCCGTTTTTTGTCGATAACTCAATCAATTTCGATCGGATTTCAAGTTTGGAAATCACAGTAGATTAATCAGCTTGTCCTGTCCTTGTTTGATACTAATTTCAGGGAAACAAAAATTTATGAAGAAGAAAAAGCATCAAGAAAAAGATAACAAGATGCTGCTGATTTTCAAATTCAAAATCCGGTCAAAATTGATCGAGCTATGAACAAAACAACCTGGATTATCGACAGTAAATCAATGATAGTATCATTTCTTCTACACCTTTCAATGATGTTACGTTGCCCCACAATTAAGTGCCTCACTTCAGCTGTATATGGTGTCATTTCTAGGTTTATTATTAAGTCTATGGGTATGACCTTTTTAATTTATAACAATACCATGTGCTGATGCAGGTTTGTGTCATGTCCTTTAAATCTATTGCCCAAATGATTCAGGGGGATGGGAACTGGCAAGCATGGAGCTAATTCTACAAAGAATAGTTGCCTAGTCTTCTTTGTCATGATATTGGAGAAGGTTATAATTAAATCCTATAATAAGCCTATAATTCTAAGGCATGTTTGGTCAACAGAATTTGATTTGATACCACACAATGGGTGTCGAAAATCATGAGTTCTCAAATTACTTACGATTCATGGAAGACCAAAAAGCAACACGGGATAGGCTGGATACAGCGGAAATCAATTGCTGAGGGAGATCAGTATGTCTACTGTTTTGAGAAATTTCAGGGGTTTTCCCAGCCGAGCAGCTTCAACTACGACCTGAGGCACATCAGATGAATGCATCTCAGTAAGCTGCTCTTTGATAGCGCAAATAATCACATCCTTTGCTATCAATTCAGAGGTCCCGGGTTCCATTCCCGCTCTCATCTTGAGGGATTAACCATGGCTTCTCCCTACTCACAAACCCACTATATCACAAATCAACTTCAACCAGCAACTCTCACAAATCACAAACATCTCTCACTCAGACAACTTTCATAATCACGAAACCGACTGATAGACCATACTCATGCTTCTAACATCATGGATGTGTTCTATCAGTAATAATCAAAATTTTCCAGGGGTCTTTGAGCACTTGTGGTGTCAATCACCTGCTCTCTGGAGTATACGGCCTCATACCACTTCCCTTCCCCCCCCCCATATAAAACAAGACAAGACAAGCTGCTCTTACCGTCTGTGAGGAGCATAACATTGCTCGGTGGACGGGCGCTCAACCAGTCAGCCTGCTTCACAAATCCCTCATAAACAGCCTCAGCACTGTTCAGTATGACTATCTTGTTCTTCATTCCCAAATCACAGGTAATCACGTCTCCATACTTTTTGCGCAGTCCTGTAATAAAAAACCAAAACTCTTATTGTTCTATATCCTCATTATGCTAGGCCTTTTGCTATTGTAAAAGATTTAGGAACAGTTTCAATCACGTTCCAGTATGTCAGGCAAGCTTGCCATCAAATAATACAGCGCAATATAATAACTGAGTAAGGATATACATCATTATCATACATAATATATCATTCAGTTGAGTTGTGAAAGCTAATTTTGATGATTACAATAAATTGTGGGATCTCATACAATGACCACCTATTATTGATTAATATGACTCTGTGGTATGAAACAAGGTTTGTATTTTTTTGCAAAAGCTTTTCTTAGAAAAATGATTGTTTCTACTCAAAGAGTTAAAAATGTGATATGAGCTTGGTGATGATAAATTTCTACTAGGCCTACACCCTTCACCAAGACATCTTGGCAAGACAGGCTTTGGGATTTCTTTACCAAAATTGAACGTTACAGAGCTACAACTTAGTATAGGGTACCAATTTCGTAAAGTTCACAAATAACAGCTATTGTCTCATACTCACCAGCCGTCCATTCCCCATGATTATTTGAGAAGGCTAACCATGGTAGATGACCTATAAAAGGTAAAGGCCAGGGACCTGGCGGGTATCGATGCCTTGTCCACACAGGCCAGCAGTATAGGGTCAATAGAACCACAGCTATAGTAACCAAAGCGTAGGTTGGCAGATCATTTGTGAATGCTATGAGGGTTGGTAGGTTGAGCTTCGAAGTTAGATTGGATGCTTGTAGCCTGAGGTCATATACCATCTCCTCTAGAAAACAGAATACGTCATAATATATTAAGTAGTCTTCATAAACTACCTCTTTTCAAGCCAGCATTCAGAGAGTCCTTTGTAGGTCACAAGTAATCGCCATTCACATTGTTCATAGGTGCTAGGTAGTGAAAGAAGCACCTGCGACCCCTCTTCAAACAAAAACAAGGCAGAGCTCAAACCAATGAGAGGGAGTTCAGAGCTCAAGCACTCAAAGTTTAACTCAGAAGATAGCTTCGACTAAAGGTTTCACTGTTAAACCAATGAACTCCCTCTTCATTGGTTAAACACTGTTAAAAAGAGACAATCATCCTAATACAATTCCCTCAGAAACTTACCCATATTTATCCAATATCTGATTTTATATGACGCAGCCACACACTGCCAGTTGTAATTGTATATAATAAGGAAGTCTTGAACAGAATATTTCAGCAACAGTCAATCAGCCTCTTTATATATCTTCTGTCACTCTACTTCTTAGTACTATCTACTTATCCTGTCACATGTAAGCTACGCAGCCTTCACACGTGATTGATTGCTTTACAATAATCATCACAACAATTATCCCTTGCTATACGAATAATAGTATTCCGCCTGTCCTATTCAATGAACTTGACCCATCATAAAGAGATGTTCTATTCAGTCAACCCTTACAATAAAATTGTTACAATGTTGTGGTTGTGGACACATAAACAAAGTTAATCTTCTAAGGTCTTAGAATGGGACAATTTCCTGATCAGCTCATGAACTAGCTTGTCAAGACCGGCTACACATGAGCATGCTTGGATTATACGTGTTACATATGAACGTAACGCTTTTTGGTATGGTATTATCAAACAGAGATGGGGAACTAAAAAGCTTCCTACGAGACAGAATAATTACATGAGTGTAAAAACCATGCATCGAACTGATTTGATTCTTCCCAAAGAATTTAGTTAAGTCAAAACTGGTCTTATGCGACATTTCTCAAGTGTTATAATTTACAATGTTGCCCATCTTTTTGCTAATTTAAATATACTTTTAATTGTTTTAAAAAAGACTTCTGGCATTGCATTGATCAAAAGCAGCCAGGTAAAGCAGATATATTTAGTTCGCCTATAACCAAATGCTTGCCAATTTGCTTGATACTAGTGCAGGTAAAAACCGTTGAACTAAGATTGCAGTCATTTGCTCCATATACCTGCAAACTCAGACTAAGTGTGGTCTAGTTCTGGTTAGTACCAATGTGTTCGTCATACTTATTGGATATGATAGGCACTTGAACATTGCAAATGTTTGGTATCAACTCGAAGCGCCTCCTCACCAAACATTTGCAATATCCCTCCACCACCACAGAGGAAACACACTTGATCTAGATAGGAACCACTTATACACCAGCTCTACATTGCTTTGGCGGTTATTAAAACTTTCTTTGCACGAAAAGTTATTTGCACACATTCGTCTACTTTGTGCCAGTTGTTGTACCCCTTCTCAAATATATATGCACTATTTTGCAGGCATTAACCATATGGCTGTGGTTTTTAATCAATCATTACATCGAGGGCATCGAATAGGACATATACGTATATACATTGATGATTATAGGTTACAACAGTCAAGTATCCACCAAGAGTGATTCTCAATTCTTCAATCTAATCACAGAGTAAGGATATATCCTTACCCTGTGATTTAATCTCAGAATCAAACGGTCACCTAGTAGGACACTGCATTTCCTTTTTTAAATCTTACATCACTGATAACCTGTTTTAAAGGTGCAAGAGTCCAAAAATCAAGGGATGGCAGAATAGACCAATAAGTATAAACAATTGTAATTTTTTTCTTAGCAGTTGCTCTTTGCTTCCAAATCTATAATCAATCCTCAGCTTTAACTTCTCAGACCAGTAATTGAAATTAAATTTTGATTTTCACCAAATTTGAATGGTAAAATTAATGATTATGCTTTAATAATTAATGATTATGCTTCACTATTGACAGCGGAAGATATTACACTGGTGAAAATTACAAGTAATTTCATTATCATTACGGTACCTCAAAGTTACAATATTTATGTGGTCTAAGTCTAATCAGGGAGAATTCTCCCTGGTCTAATAGAGTTGGTTACATGGCCTGAGGTTAATGCTGCAAGAACATGATTGATACCCAAGTTCACCTAAATGAATCTGATTTTTACTGCTATAACACATCCTTGATGACAGTAGGGTGAAAGATTTCCCTGCGGGGTTATCTTAGCTGTTGGATTTTAGTTCTGCGGATTCTTCGATATTTGCGTTGAATCTACCCGCCGAGATGAGAGCGGGAATCGAATCCCGGGTTACAGCAATGGATTTGATTGATCGCGCTATCAGGTAACTTAAATATAAGCCTGTTCTACGGTTTGGTGGAAGAAATTGAAAAATGTTGTGAAAGCAAGGTAAGTATTTACTACCGAAAGGTGAGAAAAACCTGATAGCCATTTGCATATAACATCTCATTTGATTGACAGCTCTGCTGAAATAAGACTTAAAAAATATTTGAGCAACAAGCTCATTTCAAAGGATCAATAGCAATAGGCTTTGAGAGAGTGTGTCCAATGTACTGAAGGGAGTTCATCGGTGTGTCAGGCCATTATGTTTATGATTTAGAGTTGCTCTTCCAAATTTGAATGTGCGACCATTTCATTGGACCAGTGCTGCTAAACTACAGAGCGAACCAAGTATATCCAATTATAAGTATTGTTTGTAGCAACTTCCCCAGAAGTTAGCAGCAGCAGTTTCCTTATTATTCCCCACACAGAGGAGGCTCTTACAACGGTATCTCAAATCAAATTTGGTTATTTGATCAGATTAACCAGATAATGTATAACATAGTGAGACCATCTAGCTGAAGATTAAGACCTCTGGAACATATCAGAGTAGCTGTGTGTTTAAAACGAAGGAGTAACTAGTCCTTGATTGATGACTTTGATAAAACAAAATCAGTAAAGTTAGTAAGTTACAGGCAAGATCTATGATCCTATTTTCTACTAATGTCAATGAGGGGAGTGGAAAGACTGACTGGGCTGCCAGCCTACCCTAGCTTGATGTACTCCCTCACTACTTACTTCATTGCCTTGTTGGCTATTTATACCCTTGCACTATGGCTAGCCTAAGATCATGGAATTCTTGAGCTTGCAAGCATGTTTGTATATATATGCCTTTGCTCAAAATCAACCATCATTGATTCTGAACATGAGGCAAAAGACAGACTTGCCGAGCACTCAGTGGAGTAGGAGTTATTACCCAAAGTTCATTGTTAGAGAGAACTAACTAACTTCCTTGCCCAAATCACTTGGGGTTGAAAGTAAATTGTTTCTAGTAAGCAACCTAAAACAGGTCATTGATTGGATACAGAGAAGCACCTACTCTATGCACACCCTTCTTATTATATCATAGCACACAAACCCCCGACCAAAATAGCGGCATTACAAAATAAAGTGCAGTTATGCTGTAGTATGTTGGATAGGCCCTGGGGCCTATGTCTGGGAGTCTGTCTTCAAACATATCCCAAGACACCTATGATATCTTGTATAACAAAAGGCCTTTTGTTTGGAGAACAAAGGAGTACAATGGCAAAGTTCGATTGTCTGAATACGTGTTGGATGTGTGCGATCGATGGTTTGGGGAACTGTCTTGTAACCTCAGTTCTCCTTTTTTGCTACACTCATTTGTGGGTATACACAATCCACCTGCTGCTACAATATGAGGAACCACTGGCAAAGGGTATTTTACAACTGTATTTTATTTTGTAATGGAGAAGTGGCTTAACAGTTGAATTCATATTATACAGGACTCTCCACGTCATATGGTCCATTGCCATGCCTCCCCTTGCCGGGGGCCGTCAGAGAGGGGCAGGGGCAAGAGTGTGCAGGCTCAGACTAGTTTACTGTATTGTTGCAATGTAAACATGAGGCCCTCAGTATTTCACACCTGTATCTTGCCCGCGACCAATATCAACCACTGATATTGGATATGAGCAAAATATAAATTTGCAAGTCCCAGAGAGCAGAGATCCTTTGTCAGTGCCTTATTCACTATTAATTTACCATAGTATAGATTTCAGAAATGGGCTATCGAATAACTTCCTGCATAGAACCTGCATTCCATCGCTATATCGTCCGCCTGCCCTGCTTGATTCTGAAGGTTGCCAAACATAGGCAGCCTACCCAGGCTACCACTGAACTATCTTCCAAGCACTGTTGGTTTGTTTACCATTGTTCAAGCCAAGTCAACTCAATTGCCCACACCGTCTGTTGGTCTCAGCGTTACATGCTGTAAAACTGCCTGAACTTTAAATAAGATAATACTGTCATTCTGTCTGATACCTTTTCAGAAGGCTCCAGTCACAGGGGATTCATCTAGACATGCTTTGTGATATGGTGATACTCCACCAGATATTCTGAAATTCTAGTACAATAGGCGCTCAGGAGAATGGATGATTTTGTCTCTGTTTTGTTAAAACTCTACCGCCTTAGGGGCTTTCAACATAACCATGCACATCTCGTTTCTTTTTGCTACCTAATGTATCAATCAAAGTGTCTCTTTGAGTCTGCATTAACTTCCAAGTTTCTGTTAACTGGCCCATCTCAGTCAAGGTCCATTAAAGTATCTGTTCTATCAAAATTAATGCACACATCAGTGTACTGGAAGTATGCCAAACAAAGATTTTTTCCCAATAATTCTGGCTTCAAATTCTGTCAGTTAGCAACATTCCCACAATGCAATTTTAACCTAGAATTCCCAGTCTAATCTAACCAAGGGACTCCTTGGTTCAACTAATATGACTTGATCTCACTTTATACACATTGACACATCCCATTAACAAAGGACTTGTTGTACCCTTACTGGTTGTGCCATTCTTCTTGATGAGGGTAAATGAAATCAACTTATTTCTTTATTGTTAATATTAGTTACACCAAAGTTCATTGTCTTATTTCTGTTTAGCACTGGAAATAGTGTTGTGCTGAAACCATCATGTAACATATCAGTCAGGGTGATAAGTACCCTGTTGCGACAGGTTAAGTGAGTGTAAAATTATGTCTGTAATTATTAATGGTGTCTAATAGCAAGTGTATAGTGATGACATGTTTGGCGATGATGGTACATATCGATACCTTTGCTACCTATAAACAAAGAATGATGTGTAAGAAGATTGTTGAATGACTCGTTGTCACATTCGACATCGACTGTGGCGGAGTAACAGTGGGCCTATGTAGTGTTACATCCTACTCTTCCTTTTTTGTTTTCCTGCTGGTGAGTACAGAGGGATCTACCCTTTTTCGACGCATTTTTATCATCATTGAGAGGGCCATAAAGGATATTTGACAAGTCTGAGCAGAGGTACAACAAGGGTTCTGTACGCACTGGGAATTGGTGCAAGTCTTCATTCTTTGTTGCAGTTAGGAAAGATTTCTTATGTTTACAAGTACTAGCCTTATCTCATAGGCCCCAAAAAAGGTGCCTTTGAGATAATGCTAAGTCTGTGCTAGTTAATATAGGAAAATGTGGATTTGTTTTGAAATTATCATTCTTATGAATCTATACGAAAAATATCATTCAACCTCCCCAACCCTCCTCGATTCACTGAACTCTTTGTGCCAATACTCACTCATAAGTTCTAGGCAAATTGCAATCAACACTCAAGTTATCAAATTGTGTTTTCTCTAGTGTTTGTGTATTCATGTAAAGGGCTGTGCTCTCTTGTATCAGGTACCATTGTAGGCTTCTCCGCTTTCAATAGAAATAAAATAGCCCTTACTATCTGTTGCATTATGAAAGGGTCGGTGTAGCACCCACACTTTCCCTATTCATTTATTGCCTTGGCGCTCACAGTCTATTATTTCCATTCACTGGTCAAAAGCTCATTCTTGGACTGTGAGAACTGTGAGTGTATTTACATCATACCATTTTTTTAATAGCACATGATTGTAATATGACTGATTTTTTTTGCAGGTTTGCTTGCCTTCCTTCCTACCAGGTTATTCTAAAACCACTACTACATGTACTTTGACTGAAGCTTTAACGAACCTGGAAGGTTTAACAAGCACTTTAACATAACAGACAATGAAGTCATCAGTGTTGCTTGGAGCAGCGCTGTTTTCAGGTAAGTGAATACATACATTTGTATTACCATACGCTTTATATCAAATTTTTTATCAGCACACATCACATCCCTTATCAGTTTTATTTGTCCTCATTGACACAATAAAGGTACATACATACATACCTTGTCTGTCATTTACCTGGTAGTACCTACAATCCTAATTGTATGATTGAGTGTTTTAGACATTATGCCGTGAGATGATAAAACGTTTGATATAGTTTCTTGTGCAAGACTGTAGTACTAGAGTTGTTGCCTGGAATAGTAAAACATAAATGGAGACACTGTCACAATGGGAATGCTGGAAGCTAGATCTTGAACCTCTGTAGGGTTGTCTTAGGAGATAGAGTCCTAATGCATAGCAACAGTGGCTCTGTCTTTCGCGAAGATGGCACCACCTCCCATATTTCGAGATTACCAGATAACCACATTGGTGATCTTACTGTTTTCTAACATTGAGAGACTACAGTTTTCCAAACTAATGTGAGACAGATGTTGCAGCCTCAGAATCTTTTTGTACTTCTCATTACATAATACTATTAATTCACATGCCACATACCGCGTAACAAAAAACAGCCTGTTTAGTAAATATGTGGACAAGAAAAATATTTTCCGTTTCATTTTTGCCATTCTCATTTTATGAAGGTATTTTTTATTTTTATTAAATTGTAATGAACCTATCACCTGTGAGGAATAATAGCAGCAAAATAAATCAATCACTCACATTGCTGGTTGTCATTTTAGTGCTCATTACCCTGAGTTTGTGCACAGTATGTTACGTCTGCTACGACTCAGAATGTGAGGATGCGTACACCGGGGACGAAAAGCATGCTATAGACTGCTCTCGTATAGACGGTCATACAGAAGATGGCGGCTGTTCTAAATGGAAAAGCCAATCTAAACAGATGGGCATGACATACTACTATGGTATGTTTTGTCTTGTCGTGCGCTGACTGATACATCTAAGGCTTGCAGGTCCACAACTGCCGATTCTCAGCTATTTAATGCCTCAAATGTATACTAAAATTGTGTCAGACTTGAAAATAGTTCGCCATCAAATTGTATCATCCACATCAAAACTTACACTCCCCCCCCCAGACTTTGTGACGCTGGACTCAAATGAATGCACATTGTGTGAAGCAATACTTGCATGCCTATAATTATCTTCCCGATAACAAAAAGAAGACAATCCCAATAAAACACTATGTCACGCCAGGGAGGGTGGGATGACCACCCACCCTCCCTGGTCACGCACTCACGAAACGGAAAGGGTCTGATTGGTTGCCAGTTTTCGGTAATAAGCAAATTTTCACATTAACTTGTCATTGCAATGCATAATATTATGACTGATTTTTGAACAGTTCAGCGAAAGTGTGGCAGAAGTTATGATAACACAGAATGTCCGCATCTGGATAGATCAGTGAGTAAGGAGACAGGATATCGTGCCCTTATATGGACATGCTCTTGTAAGGGAAGCCGGTGTAATTCAGCTAACAAAAATATCAATGTCTCCTTTTCTCTTTTCCTTTTAATGACTGTTTATCAAATCCTGGTTTTGTGACTAAAATATTGATCAGATTTGCTTTTAAAGTTTAACTTAAATCTCAATTTAGTGAGGGTATGGAAATTATAATGCTCATTTGTTTCACAAACAGGCATCATATTATACATTCCACTCATTCAGGGATGTTTCTTATAGAACATCCAAGATACTATGTTCGAAATTTGCCATATATCCTGCTCTGCGTATTACCTCTTAATATGAAATGCTCCGACATTTTGCTATTTATTTACTTAGTTGTCGAAATTTTAATTGCTAATTATTTATATATTCTCGCCGAACCATTAAAATAAGTAGACCAAACTACGCCCTGATTCACAACTGTATTAACTGAGCATTCATTCAATAATGTGTTTCGGCTATATTATCGTATATTTTGTATTTGGGCAAACTTAACACGTTTGACGCATACTGACTCTCTTTTTTACGTTGCTTGCTGTGATTATTGCCATTATAATTATATTTTATTCACAGTTTTACCATTAATGAAGACTCTTAATTAAAATGAGTGTATGTCGTTGAATTCCATTTTGTTGTGTCTCCTACCGATGCCAAATAGTTTCGATTCTTTGCTTCAACTGAATCAACGAACAAACTGTTGGGTAAGACTTTGTGTGGCCATGGTTGCAACCTTGCTAGGATCTATTCATATTGACCATGTGATTATCTACCTCGCAATTCACTTCTCGATAGCAGCACACCTCTCCACTACACTATGTTGATGCTCATCCGAAAATTCTAATTACACTACAGAAGTTTTGTCATCAAAATAAATATATTTAATGACACAATAGAGATTTACAACAAAATTCACCTACCAGTAATATCAGCCCAGTTTGTATACAGAAAACAACTGAGACACCATTTCAATCAATTTTAAAGCACATTACGACTGCGGCACATCGTAGTTCAATTCTACACAACAAACAAAAACATAGTGTTGAAAAAAGGGCAGAGCTTAACAAACACATCAAAATAAAAAACCTACATTCCAATTTCTCATGATAAATATGTCTGTCTAACCGGTTCAAAATAGGCACGTGCTAGTGTGACTTGAAATAATACTTCTACAAAAAAATAATCATCCATGAAATAAAGTAACAATTGAACGAGCAGTTTTGAAAAAAGATACGGGTCACAGCGTCAGTATCCATACGGATACTATTCCATTGTGTCCAGACCCATATCAGTATCCAAAACCATCAAATTACTGCCCACCTTGATAATCTCAATTACTTGAATTGCTAAAAATTCTGTTTCGATTTGATTCTCACTCATTTTGTTTACATCCTGAATATTCCGAAGTTAGTATCTGGTATTGCAGCATTGGCAGCTGCACTTAGACTGAGAGATAAAACTCTCCTAGTATCAGCCGGGTCAATCACACCATCGTCCCACAATCTGAAACAAATAATAATATTATGAGTATTGTTTTAATTTTATCAGAACATTGGTATTACAAGCGATGGCTGTTGTGGGGGGTAGATGAATTAAATCATACATCACTCCGGGCTACACACTTAACTGCCATTTTAAATCTCTGCCTCACCTGAGGTACAGAACCTGATTTACAGGAAGGGATGCATGTTCTATCTTTAATCAAGGCTTGCATAGGAATATTAAACAAAAACTTATGGCTGCATAATTAGTGTATTAGAACATTTGTGTTATGTAATCTGGAACCATAAGAGTCAAAAGGTAGCAATCACTCAGCTAAATATTTGAAGCTATCAGTACATTGATATAAAGTAGACAACTCATAAAAATGCAAAACATCTGAACTTTCCAGATGTCATATCAAAATATTAGGGCAATGTGGGACATCTATAAAGTAACAGCAATGGTAAGTCAATAGGAATGTAAGTTATTATCCATTGTAGGATAAGGATGGAGGTGCGATAACTACCCTTATAACGAGACTCACCTGGCACTAGCGTAGTATGGACTTCCTTCTTTTTCATATTTAGCTAGAATTGGAGCTTTCAAAGCTTGTTCTTCTTCAGCTGTCCACTGTAAGTGTGAACGCAAGAACATGCATTACATATTTTATAGCCCTAAACCTAACATATTTCATGAAGTCATGGCAGGTCAGCATTGTACAATTTACCTCAACAGACAACTGTGAAATGGAAAGAGACTCAAAATAACCTGTCAATTATGTTTCCATAGCAATAATTATTTATCAGAAAATTGGTAGGTGCTCGATGGACTGAAACAAAAGTAAGGGACTTCTGAGAGAACTTGATATAAGAAGAGGGTATAACACTTACCTCTTTACCTTCCCTAGCCCGCTGTTCCTGACTGATCTGAGCCATTACATTGGCTGCCTGCTCACCGCCCATCACTGATATTCTAGCATTAGGCCACATGTACAGGAAATTAGGTCTGAAACATAAATACATTGATAGTCTTCCTCAAAGTAGATTTTGTTGAGAAGACATAACTAAAGGCTATACTTATGTGAAAGCATGCGAGGATGCAGCTTCCCAAGTAAATAATGACCTTAGTGACTGAAGCTGAGGCGCAATAACAACAATAATGGTAACGACACAGCAGTGGAAGAAAAAGGATCAACGTTATGTAACTGCTTGCAGAGAGAAATAATACTGATGGGAACCATCAGTGATATAATACAATACACAATATACTTTATGATAAACAAGCCATATCACTTTTCAGACATATCCCGTTTACATCCTGAAATGTCAAAACACCTCTTGGTAACAGAAGAGGCCTCGAATATGACTAAGTCAGACCTTTTTCCCGTACATACCCGTAAGCTCGACCGCACATTCCGTAGTTTCCTGCTCCATATGATCCTCCTATTATTAGAGTAATCTTTGGCACTTTAGCGCAGGCGACAGCTGTGACCATCTTAGCTCCGTGTTTAGCTATCCCTCCAGCCTCTGCCTCTCTTCCAACCATAAAACCTGCAAGACACATAATACATGTAAACTTCAAACAATATTTACAAGACCTGATTTGGGAGATCTCAAACTGTGTATTAATGAGTGAAGTCTGATTAAATTAAAATCATTATGAAAGTCAATATCCAGTATGCGGTAGGCAGGAAGAAAGCCAATACCTTTCTAAAATAAATATTACATTTAAGGTCCGACACGTGAGGTAAAACCGATCCATGTAAACCAGCAAGACCGAATAACACGCATGATTTTTCAATTAACATCACACATGTACAAAAAATGTCAGCACATTAATTTTACTGGTTGAATGCTTACTGTTCAATTGTAAAAATTTAAAAAAGCATGTCAGGTTACAACCTGGTGTGTTCAACATGATATTTAAGATTACCATACCTGTGATGTTTTGTAAGAATATAAGTGGTATCTTTCTTTGGCAGCATAATTCAATAAAGTGAGTGGCCTACAAACGGGAAAGATATAGGAATATAAGAATAAAATATAAGAATATCAATACAATATGTGTAGCGGGTTGTGCACACAGAAGAATACAAAGTAGCATACAAATACAAGGTAAAATACAACTCAAATATTGAATAACAGATTAAATCAAATCCTTGAAATGTTATGTAATGTGATGTAAATTGTAAACGTAAATAATGGTTTATTAAAACGTTTCTTTTTTGAGTATTCCAAAAGAGGAGTTATCCACTTATTGACATTATAGTTCAGAGAGAGGATAACTCCAAATTATACAACACAAAATTTGCTGTGACATCAGTTATAACACTAATTGTGAATTGGCATAAAAGACATTTAATCAATATGTCAGTTGCTGGATGCACCTCATTTGAAGGCCGGACTATGGACCCTTGTTTAATTTTGTAAAGATTGACCCACAAGGTCAAATAAGGGCTGTAGAAATGAGCGCTAAAGCAATTCATAATCAGGCTAGAACAAGTCTACACAATTTGCTGACTATTTTACCATTTGCCAATTTACCACCAAAGGACCACATAAATTTATTTTGGGGAATGGATCTGGTATGAGCCGCACCTAATTACCTTCAGAGCAGATTCTGCAAAGAGCACACCATTGTTCCCTATAATACCACATGGGTAACCATTAATCTTAGCGAATCCTGTAACAACGGATTCACCGTAGCGTGCCTTAAATTCATCAAACTCTGAGCCGTCGACTACTCGGGCTATAACCTTTAAAAAGAACAATACACTAATCTACATGTGATGATCAAAACATTATCACAACATTTTTTACTGAATACATTTCTCTTGAACTCTGGGCATGTATGATGATAGTGTTCAGATTTTATATAAGCGATCTAGACAACAGAAACTTTACCAAATCTTATTATCAGACCATGTCATCAAGCCCTGCCTACATCTCTAACTACTACGCATCCAGGAATCATTGAATGCATACCGACGGAGCAATGATGAAAATCCCATGCAATGAGTCTGTCATAGTAATAGGCATTGGCAACATTCATACACATACCTGTTTGACATCAAAGGTCTTTTTGAGATTCTCTCCTACTATACCATATAACTCATCACTAGGATACAGTGGATCTACTGGCGCGTGCCGTCTGTAATGAAACACAAATGTAAGCAGAGTTGAAAGGTCGAAGTTAAAACATTAAAGCAAAATTCAAGTTAAAGGTAAGTGGCGACAATTGAAATTAATGTATAACCTGTAGAGCTATGTCGAGCCCCAGACTTCACGTTAAGAGAATGTTGTTTGCATTTTTGGATAATTTGAGCTCAACTTATGGGCACATTGTACAGCTATCGGCTTCCACACTTTAGGTCATACAAATTTCAGTCAGTTGGTCACTTTGTGGAATCTAAGCAGCTCCACAACAAGAAAATATTTAAATTAAAAGAGAACATTGAATAAATAAACAAATATAAATAAAAATGGCCTAATAAATGACTGCAAAAAGTTTCAAAATAGATCATGTTTTCTCTGCTTACATGAGGTGATTTGATTTTTGTCTGTTGAGATTGGCGACCACTCTGCGTGCTATGTGTAGAGCGTGTGTCTCGTCTATAGCGTAATGATCTGTGACACCTGAGCGTGAGCAATGTAAGTCAGCGCCACCTAGATCTTCGGCGGACACCTGCTCACCTGTCGCTGCAGCCACCTGTCAACAAGTGTCATAGGATATGATGGCAGGTGACAATGAGCATTAAATACCTGGAATGGTGTTATAATCTAGTTTTAAATTTGTTCATATTAGTATTTAAAACAAATTGTACTTTACAGCATTCTGCAAACAGATTTCGAGTGCATTAAAATGTGTCACGAACAAAAACTTCTTTATAAGGTATGACTGCTAGCGACAAAAACATTAAATACTTGGAATAGTGCATAAAAATTCTATCACATACAAATACAGCAGATTTACTCTGACAGTTTGTTACCAAACAGGTTGGCGGTTAGAATTGATAAATAGAAATTTACATTTATTCAAGTAGTGCTTACCAAAGGAGGGCCAGCTAAAAAGATGGTTCCCTGTTTCTTCACGATTATGCTCTCATCAGACATTGCGGGTACATAAGCACCACCCGCAGTACAACTACCCATCACTATGGCTATCTAAAACCATGGAAAAGATTATTATATGGAGACTTGGAGGTAAGGGCAGTGAACAGAAATACAAAAAGGTAAAAATCTTCGTTTCTTGGTAGTTCATGTGCAGCACAAACAATGACGATGAACTAACGCAGTGGCTATGATCTTTCAATCTCCAAATAACCATATTAAAAACCATTGTGAAGCTCAGGTGTATTACAAAATATACCCGTAAGGGGAACGCTGATGTTGTTTGGAGAACTTTAGCATATTGCAGAATTTCATTAGTAAGAACTTATAAAAATCTTATAAATAGCCTAAACATTGTCCCTCAATTAGGAACTTAAAGTTTAGCATTCATAAGTGACATTGTGTTTTATTACCTGTGGTATTCCTTGACTTGACATGGTAGCTTGGTTATAGAAAATTCTACCAAAGTGGTCTCTATCAGGAAATACTTCATCCTGACGTGGCAAGTTTGCGCCTCCAGAATCAACTGTAACCAGAAAAAATAGGAGATTATCTTCAGTGAGCTTTACTATAGAGTCAAGCAACATTTCTTAGGGAGGTGGCTTGTAACATGATTTTGAAATTTTAAGTGCACAACTTTCAACTTATTACCCTGACTGAGTGATGGGAGAGCATAGACCATAGACAATAGATATTGGATTATAACCCCCATGAAAGCTAGATAGTCTCAAGAACCAAACTTCGAATATGGACATAATTTGCAATGTATTGTGCTCAGATTCTTCTGAACACCATGTCCAAGAACATGAGGCTATCTGGACACAACACTTTGCAGATCTATTGAAGTAAGAGAAGTTTGGTGGCCCAAACTAACACTCACCTAAATATACACAGGGAAGGTTATTCTGTCTAGCAATGTCCTGTGCCCTGAGATGCTTCTTGACTGTGATTGGATAATATGATCCACCTTTCACTGTGGGGTCGTTAGCTACTATAACGCATTCAACCCTACAGCGAAAAACAACATTGGAAATAAGAATATGCAGTAAATTGATGAATTGGGAGCAAAATGACTAAAAACTAAGCATACTTGATTAGAGTGCAGTCGTTAATTGACTGCGCTTACCCTTTACAGAATTTAAATATTGAGGGTTGAAGTTTTGTGGTAGCATGTTGACTTGGGGATTACTAGCAGTACAAACAAAGATAAACACTGATTTTACCATGAAGCAATGCTACAACTCCTCCGAGCACAGGTAGTACTCATGCATTCCTGTAGGGCTTTTATCAGGTAATTACGGTTAGAATCTGGCTGGCTGGTGGACAAAAGAGAGAGTGAGCCAATGCCAGGTTAGATGGTAGGACCTACTTACCTGAAAGTAGGTCCTACTTACCTGAAAGTAGGCCCTACTTACCTGAAAGTAGGCCCTACTTACCTGAAAGTAGGCCCTACTTACCTGAAAGTAGCTATTGATAATAAAGTGAATGCAAATTAAATCAGTTTCACTTTCACTGTATCTCAATAGGTATTTTCAATAACCTGGCGTTGGCTCTCTTTCCAACTCTGCAGCCAATCAGATCAGAGCCAACACATTGCCTATGCTTTACCTATTTAATCAGGTAGACATGATAGTCAAGTCACCAATCCTTACCCAGACACTTGACCGATGCCAGTGATTATACCTCCTGCCGGTACGTCATCTTCGTATAATCTGTGTCCAGCTAGCTGAGAGAACTCGAGAAAACTGCTCGTCGGGTCGATGAGCCCGTCTATTCGATCTCGGGCGTACAGTTTACCTCGAGCCGAATGTCTCGCCCTGGACTTATCTCCACCGCCTATACAAGAGGGGATATAACAATGAGTATGGTAGTATGTGTGGTGAATTCGGTGAAAATATTTAATAATTGTAATCGACCGGATAAATGTTTGAAGTGAAGGGCTAAGATTGTGAAAGGAGTGTGTAAGGTTTAATAGTGATCAACCCTAAAAGGTCTCTGCGAAAACCAAAGTTCTGGGATGGAACACATTTATTTGTCAGTCTGGCATGTTCATTCGGTTTGTTTGACAAGATCATATGTCTGTCATCCACACCAATTTGAGAGGAGCTCTTATCATCTATCAACAGTCATATATCCAAACTCCGAATGTCTTACTTATGGCAGTTAGATCCAAATTATGAAAACTAGAAAAAGAATAGGCCTATAAATAAATTGAATGTGAAACAAGGCATAAGGGTAAGTTCAAGTGAATACCCTTGTATATTTGTATATAAGGGAACTCAATGACAAACAAAAAATGGAACGGATTTACTTACCAAGAACGATCCTACCGGTATGTTCTCTCAAAGTGTCGACTAGCTTGCTCATGGCTTCAAAATTGGACTGAAAAATAGAGTGTTAACCTATGTATTTCAATGAACTAGAACAGGGCAAACGATATCATATGACAGTCCCTAGTAAAATAATGGATTTCTTTCTATGAATTTTAAATTGCAGCTGCCACATAAGTTATAAATGCAATGGGACTTTCCATCCTATAACTTTTTATTATGATTATGATGATAATGTAAACCTCTGCTAGAGTAGCCTTGTTGTTAGAGATGGAGAGTAATTAAAAAAGCATGATGTGAAACACAAACATTTCATGCTCATTCTAGGCTTTTGCAGTTCACTCAAAGAACAGCCCAACCAAAACATTATATTGCACAACTATCCTCTTCTTCACATTGAGCTAATCCCAATTGAATAAATAATCCAGTTGGCTTGTCTTCTAGATAATAATAAATAATAATGAAGAAAGTGTGGATAAGTTATTTCTATATTCACCTTGTAGTCCTCTGTCTGTAGGTCAATCTGGTTGCTTATAGGACCTGTATGATTGAGCCTTCTTTGGATATTGTTTAAGATCCTCAATGGTCGCGTGAAGCGACAGAGGTGCCTCATTTTGAGGAATTTATTCAACTTTGTACAAGAAAATAAGTTTCCAACTTTGTTTGCAAAGCTAATGTCCTTGACTGTCACACTACCTTGACATTTGTCTGGGCTGTATTGTAAAAAAGCTCGGTAATTTGAAAGTTATCCGATTTTTTAAAGACTAAAATCTTTTCCTTCTCCATTTCGGATCACATGACTGGCATGTGATCATAGTAAACAAGAGGTTGTTATTGTGTAAGAAAAGTGCAAAGAATGGGGTTGTTTTCAGCATCAACCCTAGCTTTATTACTGGCTTTTGCTGCAGTATCTGCAGTGAAATACGAACCAAACTGGGAGTCTATAGATTCAAGACCACTGCCAGCATGGTATGATGAATCAAAGTTTGGCATCTTCATCCACTGGGGTGTATTCTCTGTGCCAAGTTTCACATCAGAGTGGTTTTGGTGGTACTGGAAAGGTGACAAACCATGGGGTACAGTTGTAGATTTCATGGAGAAGAACTACAGGCCTGACTGGACATATGCTGACTTTGCATCTCAGTTTACTGCTGAATTCTACAATCCTGATGAGTGGGCTGATCTTTTCAAGGCATCTGGTGCAAAGTAAGTTTTTAATTCATTATTATTGAAGTTTTTCAAAGCAGAAGTAAATATTTACTTTTATTGTGCAAAGTTACACTGTCACCTCAAAAGGAATATTTTCCCGACTCAAAATACATGTTTAATGAGAAGCCACCATTAGGCATATCCATCCTCATCTTCGAATGACATTCAAAGCAGATCAACAGCGACTGATTAATGAATGATGGTAAAAATGAGAGGGCTTATTTAACCCTGCCTTTGCTATTAAAACGGAGCAAGCTTTTTTCAACTAAGTATTGAATAATGAAATTAAGCAGTATCAGTTACAGAAAGAAGTAATATTTTACTCCCTGGTAACTGCACAACTGGTGTCACTTGCATCGACAACTTTACATCCACTATGCATCATTATTACCCTTTTCTATTTTGCTGCAAACAGCATCAATATTTATGTGCTTCCCAATCAAGCCAAGATGTGACCCTAGTTTAAACTTATTGTAACGTGAGCCT
This sequence comes from Membranipora membranacea, assembly GCA_914767715.1. NCBI lineage: Eukaryota > Metazoa > Bryozoa > Gymnolaemata > Cheilostomatida > Membraniporidae > Membranipora > Membranipora membranacea. The sequence goes on along the minus strand of OU612072.1, from coordinate 11,923,907 downwards.
CAAAAAAGCCTCTTAGCCGTGTCGCTTCAACAGCTTGAGCCCTACCCAGATATTTTTAAGACAGATCTTATTCGCTTCTGCTCTGCGTGCCACAAGTTCTGTCCTAATTAAAACAGATACATTAAGACCTAAGCCAAGCACAGAATATTATGATTTTTTAGTACCATGTGTAATCAAAGCTAGACAACATGTACTGGTGACTGCATTGTATTTGCAAAATGATACATAGTTGTCGACGGTATGGAATGACTTGAAAGGTTTGAAAGTGCCACAAAAAAAAGCTACCAGTATGGGCTGTAGGTCCTTTGATTCGACCCGCAAATACATCATCGTGGCGATGGGGACCCATGAAATGATACTTCCATTATGTTAAAGCTCTATTTATTGAGTAATAATCACCATGTGATATTTTTCAGCTCAGTGGACCTGAACTAAACTCACATGATTTGAGTTATCCATAGATGATTGATGGTACCCAGTTACTGGTTTCCTTGATGACAACTGGTATCTGTTGTGTATTTTGAATCCAAAGGATATTATTCTCATCTTGGCAAGAATGGTCATTAGCTTACAAATTACAATGCACACTCAATGTCATGTGAAAAACTCATGGTTCAAACATAAAGTTAAGAGTAGGCTATATTTAGGAAGCCGAAGCTATTACTGAATACAATTTTATCTCACACTTGACGAAGCTTTCTTTGACTGGCAGGCAAAAGCATATACGGCTGCTGATGATGGACCAAAACATGATAGATGGCTTTCACAAGCTCAGATAAACACCAATGTCGATGGACAAGTTTTGTTAACAACAAAAGATAAATATCAGGTCTCTCGCCATTTTATATCGCTGGCTTCTATAGCAGTGTAAGACTTATATCCTGGTTGACCTTTATATTGTGATTGACGGGCTATCTGCAGATCATAATAATTGCATTTTATCCGCCTTACGCTCCAAATTTTAGCTTATACAACCATCAATCAAGTACATTTCACCCATCACATGATATAAATTATCATAAACATGATGCTCCTTGAGAGTGGGTAGATCGTAAGAGGCAAGACAAGATTTTTTTGGTATTACCAGTGGTTATATCACAAGTTTTATCAGCCATTGACTTTGCCGTATGGTGTGAATTTGGTCAGTGGTTCTTGAGAAGTCACACCCCTTAGGAGCTGTCATAAAACTCCATACACTTACTACAAAGTGTTGCTCTCATTAAACAGAGCCAACTCAATGATAACAAAGCAGATCGTGCATGCACTCCTAAGTGAATGAGTTGATTTTTCCCGCATTAACTTTCAAGAATGCTTCCAGCGGTATTCTGCTGCAGAGTTGCCTGTGTTTCTCGTCTTTTTTGGTTGTAATTGTAATAGTCTGATGTAACTGATCTGTTTTGTAGATACATTGTGCTGACTAGTAAGCATCATGAAGGATTCACTAACTGGCCTTCCAAATACTCATTTAACTGGAACGCCGGAGACGTAGGACCGAGGAGAGATCTTGTCGGTACGTAGCTGTATTTCATGATCTGCTTTTGATTTTGCTATGCTAGCAATGGTCAGATTAATTTATTGTTCTTTGTTGGGGCCTCCTCTGTTTCATTTTTGTGAGCTCTGAAATTTATGAACTCCTAAGTGTTAGCATGTGCATAGTGAAGTCATTCTGAATTTTTATTGTGCTGTGCATTCCTACAGATAGGAATAGCAATTGAAAAGATCCTGTTCTGTTAGCATGGAATGATATTGTTGTTGTTGAGTGAAATCTCACACTGCATCTTCCAACATAGGCGTTCCACAAGGGACCTTGTGTGGACCTACTCTATGGTTGGCGTTTGTTGATTCGCTTCAATTCTCCACTGCCAGCACTGTTAAATACGCTGATGACACAACCAACTACCTGTCTCTCCAGAAAGCTGATCTTCAAATAATAAGCAATACTTACAACGCTGTCAAGTTTGAACCTCCACCCGTCAGTCAGCAGCTTATCGATGAATGTACTAAATGGGCACACGACAACAAAATGCTATTGAATGCTACAAAAACTAAGACATTGAACCTTTCTCTTAAGAAACAGATGATAATGTCGAAAACTCTCACAATGAATCAATCACACAACGTAGACAACGTAGCTTCTACCAAACTACTCGGTCTTACCATCGACCAACATCTACGATTCAATGAGCATGTGGCTAACATCACTAAGTCAGCGAACAAAAGATGTCACGGTCTGCTCGTATTAAAACAGTCCGGAGTAAACCAACAAAGCCTAGTACTAATGTACAAAACCCAAGTAGTCGCAGCTATCACCACCGAATGTCTGAGGAATGATATTGAGAGATGTCAGCGGCTTGCTATGAGGATTATTTTCTCTGACCTCGAACACTACGATGATCGACTTGCAGCTGCGAATTTGCTACCACTAAATGATTTACTAAACGACATATGCCACAAATACGTACATCGTATTTTATCTGACGATAACCATCCCCTACACAATCGACTTCCGCTCAATAAAACCAGACTCAGACGCTCAACCCGTAACTCTGAGGGCACCATTTGTATGCCTAAATGTCGAACTGAGAAGAGAAAATGTGGAATTTTTGCCAATCCTGAGTTTTATGCCATTTGAAATGATTTATTTTATTTTTGTTCATATATTTTTAGAGGGGCTTTTTGAAAGCACACTACTTTTATTATGTAAGCATTCTCGGATGAGAAGTCATAAATTAAACAAACAAACAAACAATTTCACATGCCTGCCAAACACAATTTTCTTGGATGCTTGCCCTGAACTGTTGGGCCTCAGCATGCTAACCAATTCATGTCTCTGGTCTATACTTGTGATATTGCTTCCCTAGGTTGCAGCCTATGATGTAACGGTCATTTTATCTGACAATGTTGATATTTGCAGGTGATTTGGCTACATCTATTAGGAACAGAACGGATATTAAGTTTGGCTTGTATCATTCAATGTTCGAATGGTTCAATCCACTATGGAAAGCGGACAGCGAAGGGAAGTTTGCTACCAATTACTATGCCCATGTGAGTCACGTTTTTCTCAGCTCAGACAGTTAATTGAAACAAACACACCTGTTACACAATGTGATTAGCACATTTGGTTCAACAGGTCCTACTACTATTATCAAGACTAGGGTCTGAGTACCACCCCTGCTTTCTCAGGATTAGGCCAAAAAAGTTATATGGCAAATGTGAAGAATTGAGGAGCACAGTTAACCATAGAGTTTGCCGAGTGATTTCATCACAGCGCTTTCAAGAAAACCACAAGCTATTGAAAATTTTCTACAACTTTCCCACCGTTCAGTAACTGGTTCTGTCTCATCAAACCATTGAATTAATTGACTGCCAATCACTTCAATGCCAGTATTTAGCTCGGGCTTAACTTATGTGTGCAGTTCTAGAGTATCCATGTTAACAATATATTATCAAGACCAACAAGAATGTCTCCAGATTCCGGCCAAACTTTTCCGACCTTAAAGATAGTCACAAGTTCTGATGATATCAACATATTGTGCAATCTGGCCTGTTGGCTAAAAGGCGTTGAATCACCGAGATAGATTAATGAAGCAAACTTTTTGTATTTTACGAAGGTTGTAGGTAACACATGACACATAACACATGACTAGCTAATAATTTAGTCATCTCCCTCCTGGGTGTATATATTATTTGATTTCCGGGCAAGTTTATCTTTAGTCATGTCCCTAAGTCAGGGGCAACAATTCCCAAGTTATGAATTCCATTTTAGGGTAAGACAATTCCTGAGTTATATGAGATAGTGAATAAGTACAAGCCTGAGGTAGTTTGGTCTGATGGAGCCCCAGCACCCGACTGGTACTGGAATTCCACTGTCTTCCTCTCCTGGTTATATAATGAGAGGTACATTATGATAAATATCCATATTTCAGTGAGAGACAATTCCTAAGTTATTATTTCCATTTTAGGGTAAGACAATTCCTGAGTTATATGAGATAGTGAATAAGTACAAACCTGAGGTAGTTTGGTCTGATGGAGATCCAGCCCCCAGCTGGTACTGGAATTCTACCGTCTTCCTATCCTGGCTGTATAACGAGAGGTAGTTTATACTGAACGCATTTCACTGATCGTTATCTGCTCTCCGAACTATTTTCGAATGACTTATTGGCCCACTAAATATCACAGCTATTAACAACAAGGTTGTGCTTTCATAGCCATTGGCCGATTCGGTTAACATGAGTCATTGGTTCAAAGTTTCTACAAGATACAAATTTCTCGTCATTTGGATTCCTCAACTTTGTATATCCTATAAACTAGCTCAACTGTATGTATGTGAGTTTACCAATCAATATCTGACCTTTTGTTACACCAATCTTGGTATAATGTGATCCACCGTCATGATATATAATTTTCTTACAGCCCGGTAAAGGACACTGTAGTTGTCAACGACAGATGGGGTCAAGGATGCGCTTGTAAGCACGGCGGGTACTACACATGTAACGATAGATACAACCCAGGTATGACAACTAATTTTTTATAACAAAGACCAAAACAATATAAAGACTGGCAGCTAGCTCTGCAGTCTTCTATGCTGAGAAAATTGATAGCACTTCCGAATAAAAACTATGTATAGTTATAGAAACTGTACCGCTATGCATATATGAAGTATTTATGCAGAACTAGCTGCAAGACTAGATATTACTTTGATCTCAAGGTAGTATTTTACTTGGCCTAGTAAAGTATTCATCCAGATTCAAAGTCAACTCTATTGAACTATGATGACTTTTCAAAACCATTTAATTCTTAATGATTTTTATAACCAGGAACAGCGATTGGATCAAACTAGTATCTTGCTCTAGGTAACAAAACCATAGAGAATCACACTGTATCGATTGGTGTTATCTCTCAGCTTTTTGCCACTGTAAGTTTTTATGTTCTGATTTTTTTTCTCTATTTCTCTGTCTGCTATCCTACAGGACACATATTGAATCACAAATGGGAGAATTGTCTGACTATAGACAAGAAATCGTGGGGATACAGAAGAAACGCCGTCCTGACTGAGTATATGACTATCCAGGAGCTTATCACCCAACTAGCTTCCACTGTCAGGTGAGTTCTTTTATTGTTTTCTTGCAATTTCCATAGTTCGTCAAGAATATAGTGAACATTTACGTCAAGTAGGACGGTCAAAGCTAATACTTCTCTTAATATGGAGTGTTGCAATCTTCAGCAAACCTGTGGGGGTTTAAAATTTGATCAAGTGTGTAGCCATGGCACTTGGGACACTACTGGGTAATGTAGAATCTAGTGAGATTGTGTTTAGAGGGGTCGGAGTAGACAACCTCTTAAAAAAGACAATTATTTAGTTGAAGTTATTTCAGGCAAGTAAGGTTTACATAGATCAATGGCTTTTGTTGTTGAATGGTACCAACACACCAGCCATCTGGCTACGGTGTGCATGGGCCCAGTGACTGGGCACAAATACTGCTGTGGCCACCACTTAAAAGTTACTCATGCAAAACAATTAAACCAGGAAATAAGTCAACTCGTTATTATTATTATTTTTATTATCTGTTATATTTTTAGCTGTGGAGGTAACATGTTACTGAATGTTGGCCCGACACACGACGGACGTATTATGCCTGTGTTTGAGGAGAGATTGAGACAGATGGGAACTTGGTTAGGTGTGAACGGTGAATCCATCTACTCCACCATACCCTGGCCAACTGCTCAGAATGACACACTCACTAAGAATGTCTGGTAAGGCTCTAACATTTCATATACCCTAGTAGTGTCAGTGCTTAGACGGCTCCTATGTGAGTTAGCTACACTAACATCCACTCAATTTCTCCAGGGGTAGATAATGCAATGTTGCTAACTTACATTGCATCCTTCTGAGCACTATGAATACCACCGGAGGATAAAGTATTCACAGGAGGAAAAGTTTGCCTGAAGTAGCATTTTAATTCCGGTTTCCATTTACTCAGTCCATTTACATCAAATAGACTCTCACCTCTTGTATAGCCAAAATCTCGTGCTAGCTAAAATAAATTCTCCCCAACCTAGCCAAACTAAAGTCTAGCTAATATTTCCGCCTCTAGGGGGATATTTAAATAAACAGATATTGTTTTGAAAAATTAAGTTTCACCTTGAACTTCAAGGGCAGACTATAAGATTGTTGATCAAAAATTTTCTGAATCATGATACAATTACAGAGCACCATCACTTTACAGGTACTTCAAATAACACAATATGGTATGCTCAAGTTGAAATCTAATTTTGTTTTGCGGTATATGTATGGGTGAAACTTAAATACCCATGAGATAATAATACAAGCTACTTCAATGTACTATTCATGCAAAGATAAGCAATCTTGTGATTTTATCTGTGAAACACTAGATATGCATTTCTAAAATTCGCAGGTACACTGCCCGCAAGAATGCAAAGAGCACCAATGGATATGATGTCTACGCTATCGTGCTTTTCTGGCCTGAAGATAACATTCTGAATCTTGGTTCACCGCTGACCACTCCCTCAACAAGTGTCACTCTGCTCGGTCTTAAGAATCCACTCCATCAACCAAAGTAAGTACAAACGCTCCCATGCGATACCCTGTTAGGTAGATTGAAGGCTCAATCGGCAGCACATGTCATTTGGTGGTCTTTCCATTATTGAACATAGGAAATCAGTATTTGCGGTTGTTTGAGCCTTCCAACTAATGAAGAGCTAGTAAATTTATCTTCGTGAGGAAGTTGATGTGACCACCAAAAGTCTTTAATTAAGGGTCGGCACACTTCAGATACGATTGTTAAATTTCATCTATCTTTTATAGATAAGCAAACTTATTAGAGCCCAATCTGATTACACTATCCTCATAATTATCTCTGATAGTAAGAGTCTTAACATGTGCCCGCCCCAAGCGGTATACTAGAACAAGTTTGATCCAAATTGCCAGCAGTCTGGTCATCCCCATTCTATCTGTGAGCCGCCTGCTGGCTCAAACACTATATGCAGGCAAATTGGATCATGCTTGATCTAATAGTATACTTACCTTGGGCCTCTCACCAAATCTATTCCGAAGATACCCTCACAACATATAATAATAATATAATAATAATAATAAATTCATCCGCTATAGATCAGATATACACCCAATAGGTATAAATGTTGTCTTTAGTTTAATCTGCAAATACTCAACTCCCCTAGCTACATACAATAATAATTAAAGCATGAGCGTGTTATATGTCGATAGAGGAAATCTCAGTAACTGATTAATAATGTAGTAAAAAACCCATACACTTTGGAGTTGTTTACCTTATGTCAATGAGAGAGCAACTCCTATCAGAAAATTGAATTAATGATTGTTAACATTTGGAAAAAGCACCTACCTTTTTTAACTCAGAAGAATTTGTTAATACAAGAAATTTTTTAATATATTGTGGTGTAAAGTTATTAAAGTGACATATTGCACTAAATTCTTCTGACAGCAACAAGAATTTGAATTAATCAAGATTAGAATTGTTCCTTTACTTTTCAAGTCTTTAGACAACAAAAAAATTGTGAAATATCAGAGGAATTTTTTTATTGAAGTTATTTAAATTTGGAACTACTCTAAACTGTCAACGCAGAAAGTCTGTCTTCTCAAATTGTTTCATGACCTCATGTATTACACAATGCGCTGAAGTGCACATGTACTTGATGGCCTGATCTGTATCCTGCTTCAATGATGGCCCCTTCAATTGTTTGTGACAGACAATTGGCAAGGTACAGTCATGGTCTGCTTGACAAGGAAAATGATATGACATTCCACAGGATAATTATCCCTGTCACTGGGAAATTTTTTTCAGTATGCAGACCGTAGGCCTTTTTAAAAATGTGTTTTAAAAGAATACTGATCACTTGAGATACTACAGCATGCATATCTCGGATCAATTGAGCGTGATTAAATTAGGTTTTTTCATGTTTAAACTAGGTTTGAGGACCCGGTGTCAATTTTTAGATTGAACGGCGAGTGCGCATGAGATACTTATACTAAATTGACTCTTATGATCAGAGATACACCTTGTTCATAGTGTTATCTCGATGGCTGTGTGAAATAAAGATACTAAAGAAATATTTTGTTTTGGATCACCCTATTATATATAAATACACATTTTTTCTGTTTTAGACTTGTCGGAGGAACCACCAATGGTATGCGAGTTATCTTCCCACAGGTAAACGTTAATCAGCTACCATGCCAGTGGGCCTGGGTACTCAAAATGACTAACCTCAAAAATTAGGCAATATCAAAGAGTGACAGGGAATACTTCGTCATACCAAGGCATAGCAATTCACCTATTATCGTCTGATGTGTCTGGAAATGTAATTCTCCTTCATAAATAAAGTTTTTTGAGGTTACATCTACCCCCAACCGTCACTATACAGCTGAAGTATATTATGTAACCCATTGCTACTCTTTTCTCTTTCTTGTTCTATACTGTTACTTTACACAGTTTCCTTTGCACATTCCTCTTCTTATTATTTACTACTTTGATCTGATATCCAAGCCATGTCTGCTGCAACTGGCTAAGACTTAGCACCACTATTCAATATTTTTTATTATTCTTTTTCTCAACAACATAACAGCTGATAAAATAAATTTAACAAAACCCAGCTCCAGGTCCTCCTTGTCTAAGTAATGGAGAAGTAATAGAGTAGTAACTAGCTCAGTCTGTAAGAGCACCTGACATGTAACACACAAGTGTTGGATGTTCAAATCCCTGCCGGCAAACTCAGAGCAACTGTGCGTCAAACATGGTGGCTGCGCACTAGACTGAGACAGAAGCTTGTTATTTTATGGAATATTTTTTGAACCAATAAAAGTTGAAGCTGGTTAATTTAACTCTTGCCCTGCTAATCCAGGCGTTTCTACAGGGTCCCTTATGGGCAGACAGTAATAACAGTAACCTCATTCATGTATTTACAGTTTGTAGTCAAGATTCAGGTAGAGTTGCTTTGAAGTTAAAATTGAATCAGTGCATGTCACCAACAGTGAGCCAAATTTTGATAGTTTGATCAACTGCAGCATTACTCTTAACTTATTTGTGGTCGATTGGTTTTTATTCAGCATTCTATGATCAAGAAAAGTCTGTGCACCATAAGCTGAAGAAAGTAAAAAAATACTGAAAAAGAAAAAAAATATTAATAAATGTCATATAAAAAGGATTCTGGAGTATTATGGGTAATCGATTTCAATATATTATGTTATTGCTTCGCTAGAACAAACGAGAAATCTTTATCATGGAATTGATAAAAGATAATACTTTCATTATTTGCAATACAAACGGTTGGCGAGGGTTTCGCACAACGATAATATATAATGGAAAGAAATTTTGAGCAAATGAGAATGATAAATTGAAAGGTGCAAGAAGAACTTGAACTTTTCATATTTGGAATCAACAAATAATAAAACAATCCTTAATAACGAAAAACGGGACTCTGTGGTCTGCATATTTAATTTTACGAATGGAGTTCAAAACAATTGCTGGCGGCCATCACCGGCAAAAATGAATAGTAAACCAGAAAGAAATTCAAATTTGACACCTTTTCATTGCATGCGGTGTCACATCAATTTGTCATGCCATAAAAGAAACGAGTTTTTGAAACCCGCTTTATCTTATTGCAAACGGGGAATTTCATAGAATTTCATCATGGTCCATTTGAAGCACACAAAAAATAATGACATAATAATAATTTAGCTGGCATGTAATCACAGAGTAAGGATATATCCTTACTCTGTGATGTAATGCTCATTCATACTGTTTTCACAAATTGGTCCAAAGCAACAAATTTAGTGAATATTTAATATGTGTTCAGAAGTTTAGTGATTTTGAACAGCTCAGAGCCGTTAGTATTGGCCAGAAAGCTTGTGACCATATAGGCTTTAATATTGTCTATTGGTTTGAGGGCAAGGCCGCTCATTAGTTTACCTCTGGCCAGATGAAGCCAGAGCTCAAAAGCCTGACGTCTATGCTCGGCAAGTGTGATGATCTTTACCTCATCCTCTTTTGGGCCCCATAGTAAGTACTGTAATATGGCTCCGATGGTACGAAGGTCACCCATATCTTCGGCGTTCTGCACCATGTCATCGACAGTAGTGAAGAGCACAGACTTTTTGAGTGATGGTGTAGCGTGGGAGACTTGCATGAGGAACATACGCAGTTTCTCGCACGTAAGTCCTATTTTCTGATTGGTTGTCTGAGTAACGTTGACGTTGTGACAGTGTAGTGTTGCAACGTCATTTTCATCGGTGATTATGATGAAGTCGGAAGTTGATATAGATTCTAGTCTGAGTTGGCTCTCGTGTAGCCCAAAAACAATGTTCAGTACCTGCAGGAGGATGAAAATGACATCCATCTCCAAATCATTAGTGTCCCTCTCCTCGGCCTTCAATCGCTCGAGATATTCTTTGGCTGACTCGACTTGGTTCACTGTTGGGAGAATGGTTACATTGCATGTGACATTCTGAACGGCAGCCACTCGGCGGTCGTTATGTCTTGGTAGACCGGCAGCGCCTCTTGGAGTAGGTATAGTAGTGTCAGGCTCTACGGCTTCTTCAGCCTGCATGGGTTGGTACATGTCACCACCCGCCATCTCCATAAAATGGCTGTCAAAAGCGAAACCACCTCCTCCTGAACTTGAGGCTAGGATATCATCTAGATTGTTGTTGTTGTTAGAATTCAAGGTAGATGGATCATATTCATCAGAGTGTGTTGGAGTGTCTGCACCCTCAGCACCATCATTACCGATGTCTTGCTCCTCATTCTGAACAGATTCTGAGGTTTCTACTTCTAGTGTATCACTAGTTGATGATGTATCATCATCCTCACTACCGTTGCTATTGTTATTATTGCTGTTCAGATTTGCATAATCTAGATCATTGCTATTACTATTGTTACTGTTCAAGTTATATCTACTAGAAATGTTAGGTGAACTGTTATTGCTGTTGTTGTTATTGCTGTTTCCGCTGAAGTTGGCTATCCTGTTTCTGACAGCGCCCGCTGTTCTCAGTGTGGGTAGAATTTTGTCAACCTTTTTGTCGTTCTTGGTCTCAAACCTACTTGCTAGACCACCTAACTTACCACTGGAGGGTCCACGGTTGGGCCTGATTTTTATATCCTGTATGTCAGGGATACTGTTAAGGTCTCGACTAGTTTTCTTTGCCCTTGGAATGAGTGGCAAATCATCAAAGTTTTTATTTTCATCCAGTCTTGGAATAACTGGCTCTGCATATTTACTCTTCTTAGCTGTAGATTCTAAAGGCAAGTTAGACTCAGGTTCTGGTTTAGTCTCAGCAGGCTTTTTAGCGACTTCCTCTTTTTCCTTTCTCTGGTCACTCTTTGGTGACTCTGGTAGTGATGTAGGTTTCTGTCCTGCTTCCTTAACAGGCTCAGAAGGCTTTGGGGTTTCAGGCTCAGCCTTGGTATTCTCTACCTCAAGAACTGGCTCACTGGTTTTTTTGTCAACACTATCATTGTCCACTTTCTCAGCTTCCTTTTCTACAACTGCTTTGGTTTTGTCGGTCGTCTCTGTTTTTTCAACAGGTGTCACACTAGGCTTAGGTTCAGCCTCAACGGTTGGTGTCTTCGTATCTACTGTTTTCTCTGCTGGAGGATCACTGGCCTTTGTTTTTGTCTCAGTGGCTGACTCTGGTTGAACATCATCAACAGCTTTGTCTTCAACTGGTTGGATAGCCTCAGGTTTAACCTCAGCTTCAGCAACGGAAGCAACTGGTGTCTCTTTGACAACACTTTTCTCAACTACTGGTTCACTTGGTGGTGTTACAGTCTCAGTTGGAGTATCAACAGCTGATTCAGGTTTTTGCTCTGCTACAGAGTCTTTCTCTGCTGTAGGTGTGCTTGGTTTCTGTTCTTCAACAACAGCGACATCAGGTTTCTTGTCTGCTGGAGTTTCTCTCTCTTCTGTTGCAGTACTTGCTTTTGTTTCTTCCACATCAGCTGCTTCAGGTTTTGTGTCTGCTACAGTTGCTTTCTCTGGTTTTGGAATGGTTGATTTTGTTTCTTCCAAAACATCAGTTTCAGGTTTCTTGTCTGCTACAGTTGCTTTCTCTAGTTCCGGAGTACTTGGTTTGGCTTCTTCCACATCAGCTGCTTCAGGTTTTGTGTCAGGTACAGTTGCTTTCTCTGGTTTTGGAATGATTGATTTTGTTTCTGCCAAAACATCAGTCTCAGGTTTCTTGTCTGCTACAGTTGCTTTCTCTAGTTCTGGAGTACTTGGTTTGGCTTCTTCCACAGCAACTGCTTCAGGTTCCTTATTGTCGACAGTTTTCTCCACTCCTGATTTGCTGGGCTTAGGTTCCTCTTCAGTTTTGACAGCGACAGTCTCCGGTTTTTTATTGTCTGTTACAGTTTTTGCTACTGCTGGCACACTTGGTTTGGCTTCTATCTCGGTCTTAGTTGCAGCCACTTCAGGTTTCTTACTCTCTGGTTCATCTGATTTCTTAACCGCCTGTTTTAGTTTATATGTTGATGCGCCAACAAAAGGCTTTTTTGTCTCCGGTTTATTGAACATCTGAGCCGCTATTCTGCCTACTTTACCGGGCTCAGGAGTGTGTACCTGAGAGGTTGGTGATGAATCCTCACCAGCTACGGCATCTAGGATGCTGTCTACTGCGTCAATTTCTGCTTGAGCGCTCCCATCAGAATCTGTAATAAGATAAGATAAGAATTTATTGCAACTGTCACAGAAACCCTGGGGTTTATAATGGAGGAGGATCAATGAATAAATGAAACAAACTCCCAAATTTAGCGTGACACAAAATTGAATTGAAAATTGAAATAATACCTATTGATGTGAATATCAGGAAATACAACTTTGTAAAATCTATTCTAATCCTTCAATAAATTATTTCAGGTTTACATGGATCAACAAAATCAAGGAGTAAGATCGAATGTTGCAGACACAACGGCATCACCACGAGGCAAAATGTTGAAAATTTCCCCAATAACTCACCCTGATGAGAGATGGCTGAAGCTCTAGCGCTGGCTGCAGGTGTTGAGGGAATAGAAACAGCAGTGAGCTGTTTCTCTGGTTTCACAGATCTAGGCTGAGTTCTGCTGCTGTCTAGAGCAGTATCCACTGACTTCTGAGTCTGATAGGCTGGTCTTGAGCAAGATCCATTTGGTTTATCGTTAAATGACGCTGAGTGTGGTCTAGCTGGCTCATTCTTTAGCGCAAGTGTGTCTGCAATGAAAGAGTAACAAAGATATAAGAGATATAAGCTAACAGCTATGGAGAAATTGATGTTCATATGATATAAGACGTTTTGAGTGTTAGAGTTGGAAAACTTATCAACCTGATGCTTTGGGGTTTCTCAGGGGTGAAAGTATCAGACCAATAACAAATAAACCGGTTCTATGAACCATAACAGTATAAAATATCATATATATATATATATGACAAATAGTGTTCCATGTAGTTGGTATTTACCTGGCTTAGTTGCTGCGGCTTTGGGTGTTGAAGTGAAACCTCCTGGTTTTAGGGCCATTACAGCATTCACCACTCCTTTAAGCTTAGACATCTGTTTCTTACCCACATACAGGCTGTCTGGGATTAGATGAGGGGCTACGTTCGCCTCAAATGATACATTGGTCCTCAGAATGTTTGGCTTGAAACCGTCAAAACTGGCTGGTGCTTTCAAAGACAGCTGTAACAGATCATATTTTCATTGTAAGGCAGTGTTGGAAGTTGAGCTCAGGGTCGGTAAATGAATGTTTTTATCGGACTACCGGAGGATGCATTTTTGGCATACGCTCTTTCTTGGATATTAAGTTAAGACACAGATTCAAATGGCATTTCTCACAATGCCATCAGGGTGTCGCACCCAGACAATAATAATATGTATTATGGTCATAAATAGTGCAAGGTTAGGTCAATGCCCGTTCCAAGTTCCTCTGAACAGACATTATAAATTATAATAATGGCACACATTATTTACACTTCAAACGTTCAAACGTTCATAAAGCATATTTTATGCTCTTGTTGTGTTTGATGGGTCACTGCTGAGACTCACCATCACAGTGAAATTCTCCTCTGCCTTGCTCCTCCAGTGAGCTCTATACAGCACTATCTTAGTACTGTTAAATACAGGGGTAAGCTCATCTACGACAACTATATCATGCCATCTGATCTCTGATATGTCTGGAAGCTGTAACGGCTTCTGTGATTGGACGAAAGCTGCACACAGCTGCTGTAGCGTGGATGCATTTAAACTAGTCAGCTGCTCGAAACAGAGCGGGATAGAGTCAATGGCTGAGCCGCTACCTGCACCTGGAGATTTTTGTGTTACTCTGGAAAAGTAGAAGGGTGTAAATGTTGATAAATGCAATGAAACAAGATAGTTTTCTCGCACTTTAGTTCTTGTCAATGCGTTGGCTCGGATTGGTGTGGTGGAGTGAGAAAAACTTTTGCCAACCAATCATAGCCAATACAATGGTTATATCGGCCACAGCTTCAAGCCAACATCACTATGTTATAACCTGTTAGTTAAGAGAGACACCTGACAACATTTTTTGGACATGTCTTATCACAGCATTTGTTTTGCACAATTTATAAACAAGGTTTGGATTATTTTTCAACTATAATCTGAATTGTCAAATGGTTAAAATTGAGCAGAAGTTCAATAACTTCCTCAATTGTAAAATATAGACTGAGAGAGCATACCTTGATTGGACGCTGAGAGTAGGGGACTTTTTGACTCTCTTCAAAGTAGCAAAGTCACTGCTAGCTGCTAAAGCAGTTTCACGTTTGGGTCTCATCATAGTACCACCACCAAAGCTGGAGTCTCGCGTCTTTGGCGCTGAGGCTAAGTCACGCTTATTGGGTCTCATTAGTGTGGCAGACTCATAACCGAAATCATGTGATTTAGACATCAGTTGAAGGTCACCCCGTGACCTCACTGTACCCGACTCGTAACCAGAGTCGTGTGGGTTCATAGTTGATGTGGGAGACAATTTTTCGTCATCTTTGGTTCTGAAAACATCAGAGTAGTAATAAGAATTAATTAATTGTAAAAAGCTGCTTGTATCAGAGTGTTCCATCACCAAGTTTGGAGTTTATCTATCCATATGCCCTCTATGATGAAATATAACAGTTTATGGTAACCAATATCTTTCACTTGACAAAAGAGGATATGAAAATTCAGTCTTCATCATCTGTATACAAAGTCCACTTTCAACATTATTATTGAAGCTCTTTACCTTTCACCACCAGAAGAGCTTCCACTGTATGTAGAGCTGGGGACACTAGACTGACGTCCATGAGAGACTACGGGTGGTGCCCTCTTTGTAGCCTTAGATACTGAGGAGCCGACAGTACTACTATTTGAGCTGCCTCCTGGTTGGAAAGAGGAGAAAAAGGGTTACGTGATGGTGGGGCGAAAAAAAACGGCTGCAGATAATCTCACTATATTTTCTCATGTCAAAATCACAAATTATTTCTCAATATATCAATGATGAGATTTGTTTATAAGATAATCCAATGGGAAATTGAGATATAATTTTCAATTTGAAGTCTGTTATTCCCCATGATTTGCATTATTTCTTGTGGTACGGTAAAAATGGGTGTGAAATCAAGGGTGGGGCAATAACCTATTTATTGTCTCATTTAACTTTGTCATTTTACAAATTTTTCTGCTCAAAAGTCAATTAACCTTTTGTGTCTCGCTCTGAGTACGCCGCTGCAGTTAATTCTGCCTTTCATGATATATCAGGCACCTGCCATGACCTGGGCGTTTCTTTAACTCCCTGTCACACAATATCATTATTGAAGAAAAATATGGAAGTCCCATTTCAATCAGATTTGAATATTAAAATACCACTCAAACTGCTTTTATTTCAAAGTTTCCTGGGCTAACTACCTTTGTCCACATATTTGGATCTTCCTTTAATCATCGGAAATTCCTAACAAGTTCCTATGGCATTGAGTCCCTGCTAGCCAACACTGTATCATATTTCCTGTCTATAACGGGAAGTTTTTGGTTCTGCCAATTTTGAGTGAATAATTTTTAATTTCCTTTATACATACCAATTAGCATGCTACATTTATGAATCAATTACACTAACCATTGGTGCTATTTTTCTTGCACCAGCAACAATCGGAGAAAGTTCCGCTATCTTGGGATTAATCTCCGATTGGAAGCCAATCTTCTGATTTTCCTTTTTCACTGAATGATTGGATAATAAGTTAATAAAGTTTAATATCACTCACCGTTTTTGAGGATGCTGTTTGCTGGACTCCTACTCCTATTGACTTCCTGAGGCTGATGGACAGATAGCTCAGGGGCTGATGATTTGTTTTTCTTCTTTTTCAGAGTTTGTTGATGCGCAACGTCAGCTGCCACCGCTGAAATAATGGAACAAGATGAATAGGCAGAACTTCAATAAGTTGTCCTCTTTTTGTTATTAATGACTACGTAGGTAGTTTATAATTCTGTTGTTGCCATTGAATTCCGCAAAGTCAGAGTCACTGTAAATCTGACTGGCCAAATATAATTCTGTTTATGATGTCAAGAGTTTTTCCGAGTGACTCATCAACTTCTTGGCTCATGGTACAGTAATGAACACATTGAGAGTTGTAAGTCACAACTCTCAATGTGTATACCTACTGTGCATAATAAAAATAATCATTTGAATGTACTGCTTCCTAATTGAGAAGACATTGCAAAGATTCAGAGAGCTCGATAAAGTTAAACCATATTTTCACAAACTAGGTAGGACACAAACAGGGTGAAGGTCGCCATACCTTGCATCATGAGCAGATTCTCCTGGCTCTGTGAAGCTCTTCTGGCCTTCTTTTGTGCTTCTAATGCATTCTTCTCATCCCTCAACCTTCTCAGTTCCTGTTTATACCTTGTTGATGAAGTCGCTGTGGAACCCTCGTCTACATGCACAGGTACCTGGTACGGTACTGGCATATCCATCTCTGTGAGATCGTGACTAGAGCCCCGCCTTTGCTGGTAGTTGACTTGTGGAGCTGGGGCTTTCTTCTGATTTATTCGGTTGAGAGTTTGTGTTGATCCCATCATTGAGAGTGACGGATTTGACCTTGAAATATAAAATAGGATTCAGCTATAAACTACGACACCGCACCCAAAGATTCATGTATATTTAAGGGTAAATAATCACTCTACCAAGGCCACGACCTGTGTAACAAAAATGTTTGTTGATGATATGTACACAAAGCGATACTAGAATTTAAGACTTCTCAGTTAGTTTAAGCTGTGCTTGTCTGGACAAGGCTTTTGTCGGTGGTTTATCGGCAAAGCTTGACAAAGCTTGTAATGACAGTCTAAATTGCCCCATTGCATATTGAGATTGATGCTGGATTCTGACTTACCTGAATTGACTTTTAAGGCTGGCTGTGGCTGAGTTCTTATTGTATTTCCTAGTTTTCTGTAAAAGTGAGTCAATATATTTATATGATTCAATATAATTGCACTGTGCAGGATTTGCTTGGATTTTTCCTCTCATTACTTCTACATTAATCTTACTTCATAGCCTAGGGTCCAATAATACACATTGTATGACCTTTTGTCAATGTCATGAATGACCGCCCTTATTCAAAATGAAAGAAATTCTGGCTGACATTTTCTTCACTACTTGGCAGTGAATATCTCTGCTCATGGGTATTTCCCAAACATGAGGCTACTTTTCCCAGAGTCTGACTGGAATACTCTCATACCTGGAGCAATATAGTAGGTGGCATGAATAGAAATCAATAGATATTGCAGTTTTAGTGCTCCCCTTGATTAACTTATAACACTCAAGAGCAGACAACTCCAGCGAAATCCTGCATTGTTCTCAGACTTTTTCCCCTCCGGGGGGCCGTCGGACAGGGGGCAAAGTCTGGGGGGCTCAGACTAATACGAGTGAGGAGTTATCTTTTGTTGGATGATAAATCCACCAATAATATCCCATTTTAAGTATAAAACCAGGAACTGAGTCCTTGATCAAACTTAATCTGCATTTACAAAACCAATCAGCCACTTAGTCAGAAACACATCTGTCACAAAAGTGTTCCTTTATTTCTGATTTTTACAAAATTCAGTTTAGATCAATATATCACCTCTTTGAGAATGAAGTTTGATGATTGGTCAACACTCTCTCGATCGCTCCATGGTGAGGTTGGGCCCTAAAATAAAAAATATTTCACAGGCTTATTCAATATACTAGACAAGTACCAAAGTCAATTAGACCACCGATTGATCATACTAGAGATTAGAGAGCACATACTAGTAAGATAGATTGGGATAAAAAAGCAAAACAAGTAAGAGACAGGTTTGTTGCCCTAGACAATTATAGGGTGCATATTTAGAAAAAATGACAAGTGACAAAGTCAACTAGACCGCCTGATAGTCCATACATGGTGTGATATGGTCTGGGCGCAAGAGGTTCTCCTTTGTCTGGCTTACAGACACAAAACAATTGTGAAGTAAATTTGTTGCCCTGGCTAGGAAATGAAATGATGCACCTTTGACAAATTTAAAATCAAGTCACAATCTGCCCACCTTGGATTTGCGTTTAGATGTGGGTAGAGGTTCAGGGTCTAATACTTCTATAATATCATGGTCATCGTTTGGTATGCTGAGCTTCCTGTCGTAGGCATCATCATCATCTTCTTCCTCCTGCTCTTCTTCTTCTTCCTTCTTGTCGTATGGCCACACCCCCTTTAGGGCGAAATCCATTTCCTCCATCAACTGATTCGTAGTCGAACTGACCTATAAGATGAAAGAAGATGGTTAGCTGAAGGCGCAAATGCTCAATTGTGATACAGCTTATGACTTGCAAGATCACCTGCAGATGGTGCAAAGAGTCCTGTAAGCTTCGTCAGGTGCTTTCTGAGGAAATCTTCTGTGGGCTGATTTGGTAACAAACACCAGTTGAGTTAAGTTTGTGACTAAGAATATATAGCGTCACAATCCAGGTACGGATTTACGCCGCTGTTACTTGTGTACAAAGCTGTTTTTTTTTCATCATCGATGATATCATCATATTTGAATAATTAAAGCACCTTTAGTTACCAACAAGAAGTTATGAATTATGAAATTAGGTCTGGTAGAAGCAGAGCCTTACTTTCAGCTTCCAGAAAACTCTGTGGTTACCTAAGCTAAAAGTGCACAACAAGCATACCTATGTGAAAAAACCTATTTCCATACCAAATAGGATGGTTATGGGGCAATGCATGACTTGGTGGCTGGCATGCGTGGCTGGCCTACGCTAATTAAATACGCAAACTTTCATATCTGACACTTGTTGGCAGTTAGCCAATATTCTATGGTAAAAAACTTACACAATAAAAGACATGTGGTCCAATCTAAACGGCTGTCAATGTAACCATGGTAAGCACCACACATAGTAAAAAAAGGTGACCAAGGAGTTTAAAGTATGCAAATTGAGAAACCGGTTTTGAAAAGTTTTCAAAATCGGGGTGTGGCAGTTTTTAAATCTATCTTTGCCTCTGTTGAGGTCTTTCGTTGGTGTGAAACTGCTTCACTGCGGACAATAAATAGAACGAGGTGTGCTTCTAGAGCCCATTAATGTCGGGTCGGATGATGGCAATGGTATAAAACTGACACGTTTCTGGCGAGCTTTCAATGATTAATTGTCAACCGGATTATCAATGACATAATCCCAATAAAACCCAAGCCATGTTCTTTGGGGGCGTAGTCTAAGAAATCTAGTTTAAAGGGAAATTTGCAGGCGGAACCAGAGAAGACACATTTTTAAAAGCTCATCAAGACATACCTCAAAGTAAAATTACCACATTAGGCCAACTTGAGTCATTAGACAACTACATTTACTATAAATAAGATGCTTCATCAAATTTCTTTTTCTGAACTTAAAATAATATGAGTACCTATATCCTGATGACACCATGAACCTTTAAAGTATTATGATTAACATATGTATTTTTTCTTTGGGGTTAACCAGGAAATGGCGTGTTAGTCGCCCCTCCTGAAGGGGAACCCCCAGTTATCTTGAAAATCGCTGATATAAGAAAAATATTGAAGGACGTAGCAGCTTCAATGTTGCATTCCCTAGCACTGAAGAGAAGAAAGAAAGGCAGCTTACCCAAGTGTCAAGGAATTCTCCTTTAGCCCCGAGATTATCATCATACTCATCATGGTGGTGGCCGTTTTCCTCGTGCCCGTAATCATTGCGATGTTCTTCTGTATCTGAGGCTGGGCCCTCTGGCTGTGGTATGTGCTCAAAGTCAGGGTCAGGCTGCATCAAATCAGACTTACTTTTTGCTACAATGAATTAAGTGGTCATTAAAATTAAATAATTATAACGCCTTCGACGAAATGTGGATGTAATTGAAAGTAACCAGACACATCCAGGTACCAATGATTAGATTTTTTCTTAAATTCATAGAACCGTCATGGGGAACAACACCCTTGGGATACAAGTAGATGGTAGATTGAGGAAGTGACAAACACCATCGAATGTAGCTAGAAATTTTGCACCGATTTGATTGAAATCAATCGAACTACATAGACGCGGCATGACACGATATAGATGGCGTATGACATATGCGTAGAAGATCTTGCAATGGTGTTGGGGAGTCTGCGCTGGAAAGGAGGACATTTATAAACTGTACAGAAGCTATATTTCATACCTGAGTAGTTTGTAAAGTTTTACTCATATTTTTATTGCCTATTTAATTACACCAAAATGTTAAACTCAAAACCAAGCAAGATGAAAGAGAGAAGTTGTCAACCACAGGAATTAAAAAGTTCTGACATAGTTTACAGCTCCAAAGGTTGTCAAATTAAGGAATGGAAATTGAAAATTAATAAAATCACTTTATTGTTTTTGGTGCACTTTGGAATGCAATGCTAACAAAGAGAAAGAAGACATTATGTTGATTAATGGAACATTTTTTGTTATGAAGTTTGAAGTTCAAAAGGTTTTGGGTGAAGTGTTTATGCCAAGCAAAAGCAAAGAGATAAATATACCATCTCAACGCAGTAACACCCATCTTGGAACTCTAAAGCTTAGGTAACTCCTTAAATTCCTCAGTTTGTCATTTAAATTCTTTTGAAATGACAGGGCACCCTAACGTCACAGATCTTATCTTCCTCCACAAATCCAAACAACTCTCAAAAAAGGGATTTACGTTTACTGCCCTACTGATTCTAGATTACCAGCTGTTGAGGGAGTGTTTTGACACTCAAGACATGAAACAATACCACTGTCATCAACTTGAGAAACCCATTAAAAGTCTATGATGAAGAAGTGGGATTTAATTTGGCAGGAAGGAAAGGAATATGCCGAGGATGCGGACAAGCATGTATGAAGGCAGGAAGTCATCATCAATGTAAATTTAGATTACCAAGACCAAAATTTATATGAGCTGTTGTGTTCGTGTGCACATTATTATTCAGACCAAAATTTAACGAAAAAGTATTTGGTTAAGCATGACAGAACCTGTATCTCTGTATCCCTGTAACTATTAAGCAGGTGCTTTATTATAAGCTATCATACCTTGAGGGGAAACGGCAAACAGTATATCATTTCCCCTGGCATGCTGATATGAAACAAGACAGGCTTCGCATATCTGCATAATTATACACATTATTTTGCCCCAAACTATGTAATTTTGTCACCCCAGAATGTGAGGCATCACCCGCTTTTTTGTGAGTTCAGTATTCACTGATACTTGTTGACATGCAGCTTGGGCGTGTGTGAATTTGTGAAGTTGATAGAGTCACATTTACATCTTAACCACCCACCAGGCTAGGTCTCGATTAGTCCTTCAAACATTGATAAACAAAATTGCATATAAAAATAAATTCGAAAGTTAAACATTTAAGAGTGTAAATATCCTGAAATATTTTGATCAATGATCGAACCTAAGGGTGATATGTCTGTTGGGCGAGACCGTGGTCACATGACAGGTGATACAGTGTTCAGATGAAGGTGACAGGTCTATAAATGAGGTAATACGAGGGTCCTAAATTTATATCAATTGAGATATTTTAAGATCCGCTCCTGTTAGTTTTAGTTTTAAATCAACAACTGAAGTTTGTCCAAATGGAAACGTATTTTTTATTTTCTAAAATTCTTCCAATGAGAGAGAGTACTCCCTCCCTGCAATACTTCCGATCGACCAACTAACCAATTAGGAAGCTGCGCTTAGCAAAACATTCAGTTCAAGTAGCACTTCAAGCAGGAAGATCCAGGCAGGTGATTTAAAAAACACCTTCAGGTAAATCACAGCTCATGCATAGCATGCCTGGTCATAAAGTAGAAAGCATGATACCTAGAAGCCTCAGGGTAGCTTGGGTCAATCATCGCATCCTGTATGTTTTCATGACCATGGTTGAATGTCGGTGAGTAGGCTTGAAAAGGCTTACAAAGGTATAATGACGGGTTATGGCACATCCTATTCTTTTTAGCTTGGTAGATCCCGTCTGCAACACTGCATGTTGACAATAGATAAACGCCCACCTAGAGGGGGGGGCACTCGTGTCAGGCCAGAGGCCAAATTCTTCGTCAAATAGCTATCACTGTATAATCTTATATGCTCAATGTTATAACAGATGTGTGGTTTTTAAAAAAAGAAAACAATATGCAAAGTCTTTCCTAGAACATTTCCTAGAATCGCCCATTTTTCAAGTTCAACCAAGTTTGCCTCTACAAAGGTCAAATAACAAATGGTCTTAAACAGATACCTCCCCCCATTGGACATATTATCCTCCATCAGGCAGAAGTCATTGATGAGATCAAATTTAGGTGTGGCCGACCGATTTAGGCAATAGGATGTAGATGTCAAAAACAGACTTGGTGATCAGATGGACGTTAATGGTTTGGAATTTCCTCTACTTGAAATGGACATGATAACCCCAATCGCCTTTATTTTAAGCATATTATTAAGGAAAAATTCTTGACTATCATAAAATAGGCAACCTGGATATGTTGTATGGTTCCACAATGCAACAGTTCCCAGTCCTAGTTCCCAGGTTGAAAACTAAGGTTTTTCCTTTATGTTCAATGGGAATTTACCTCATAGTGCAATGCTAAGGATCACCATGGAGAGTATAAGATGGCTGACCATTCAGTTACACTGGCAAAAGTCCCAAGTTTTCAAACACATACTTTTACCTTACTGATAAATGAAGCATTGCGCAGTGTTCATACAAGTTGTGAGTAACCATCAGACACTAAACAGATGCAAAGCAAGTAGTTAAAAGTGAATGCCTGCAGCAGTCTTTATAACGGTTACAGGTAGCCTAGTACCGCGTCTGACAAATACCCAGCAGGAAAGAGGATATTTCTTCCTTCTCCGCTAGTGATTATATGATTACAAATTATCCATTTTCCTTCATGGTGTGGTATATACTGTGTTACCATTTGATTTTAAATCAAATCCCATGAAAAGGTAAAAAAGACAAGGAAAATTGGTAACTGTTTTAATGATCATTAGGTTTGAAATATGATCGGTATTATTATGGGATTACACTGGGAAAATGTATATTATATGCCTTGAAAATACTGATTGATGTGTTGACTCAAACTGATACGAGAATTTAAGGCATTTATTTTTTTAAATAGTTGAAAACAGTTCCAGTTAAACACAAACCAACATTCGAGACACCACATCTGAGAGTGATCTATCAACTCTTCAAATATTGGAACATGCAACACATGTCGTTAAAACCAAGAATATAAAATCACTGATCTCTTCGTGTGTATCTGGACATCTTATGGACTTGAAGAATAGTACCTTGTTGAACAGTGACTCTCTCTGATGGGTTGACAGCATTAACTGATGATAAATAGTACTATTGAAAAGGATTACAAAGATCCTGAAGACATTTGTTAAGTTGAATATAATTAATCTAGATAAATTTGAATCAGGACCAATTTAGGTTTGGATGAGATTGAATTGAGTATACAGGAGAAGATGAAATTATGCTTGGTTGGTGGAAATAGTCTGGCACTAAAAGAAAAACAAAACCGGACACCGTAAACGTAGATAAATAGGATGACAAGCGTGCATGATATTTCCCCCATGCAATATGCTATGCTATGCAATATGGGGAGGACAAGCAGCGGCCAAATGTCCTAGATAATTCCAGGTAACCCAGACAAGCTCTTGGCTGGAGGCAGACTTCAATTTCGCCGTGTATTTTCAATTGTCATTGACCTCAGACTGTGGACATGGTAGTGTTGAGCACGCATTTTTCAGAATGAGAAGCCTGTCACAACAATTTAGACACCAACCTTTGCGCATCAGACTTTTGAAAAAGCGAGGCATCTTTCTTTTCTTCTCATCTAATATACGATCAGCACTATGACTTCTCTGGCTCTTATTACTCTTTGTGGGAGACTTCCTGTTTATATGTCTTCTACGTCCTGCGTTGTTATTATTGCCACCTTCAAATGAACATGAAATAATGAGAATAGCTGACAATGGCATAGTTGGTGTGCACTGCTCTTGGACCACTTGTCCCCTGTAAATTGAAAGTTTATTTCAGCATTGATGATATCCAGCACCTATGTTCGTCGATAGATTTTTGGAAAACAACACATGCGTGCCAGAAGCTGGAGCTAAAAGTACTTATACCCCAAGAGATTTGGCAGTCAAGCCTGGAACTATTGGAAGCCTATAAACAGGTTGCCTATAGATGAGGGACATGTTACACTGTTGTAAGCACAGACTGGCAGGTGAATCTGATTTAGCCTGTCAACTTGTCAAACTCTTATCCTGTTGTTGTAAATACAGGACTTTTAATAGGCTTCAGTGACAACTTAGGGTGGCAACAATCATAGTCAATCTGTTTTTTTTTTATCAATGATGCTGATGCGTAACAAGCTTCGGGCCTATGGCCTGGAGTGGCATGATAGTGAGTTAGTGACGTTTTTTTCAAACAGGGGCTCCCTATCGGTTTGACTTAATCAACAATAATGGCCATTTAGTTAACAGTTTTTGGTTAGGCCGTCAAATCTTTAAGATTCTTTTTTGCATTTCTCCTGTTCATATATCCCCGGTGCAGTAACTAAATTTAAGTGATCGGTACAACATCATACTGGATTGATAAAAACAGCTCAAAAACAAATAATTAAAGGGAAGAAACCAGGTGATTGACCTATCCACCCTTGCAATGGCGACTTGGTACATTGTTTCATGTGTATAGCCAAAGAGCCAAAGAACAAATTATTACCAGGCTTCAAAAAGTTTCCGCCCTCCTAGATATCTGTGTTTAAGGGGGAGTTCAGCTATTTCAAGATCCCAGCACAGCCTATAAACCCCAACTGATGACTAGTTATAGACATCAATAAACAGCAGATCCTGCAAGTCATGAACCAATTTGATTTCGATGTCCTCAAAAAGACCTGCCCTTCCGATTCAGAATTAATGCTTTGTTGACGGGAAGGAAATGTTGTAACTGACATGAGTATCTATATTATTTGACATTCCAGCTAATCTAGAACCAAGGACAATATTGGGAGCATGACCAGGTTCTTGGGCAGTGTCCATGACTGCCCTCATCATTCTCAACATGATGAGACTCATTGTTGATGATTGATGCATATCTGATCTGTTTATCTTAGATCACCAATGCACAACTTGGTACTGTGATAATCTAAGATTATGATCTTAAATTTCATTAATCCTGTCCTTGAGGCAGACTCAAGCCCCCCTCCCCTTGGGAATTAATTGTCGTGAGTGTGAAATAACCAATAACCAATTATCCACGCTGATCAAGATGTTACAGTTGAGAACGTTTATAGAGGTTGTCTTGTATTTGAGAAGGGGTTTTGAAGTGACAACATGCTGATATGTGCACCAGACCTATAAACCGATCTATCTCTGCCTTCCCTTTAACAGTCTTTGCTGTGAGGCTAGCGCTAAGATTGCTAGGAGATCAGCCCCAGTCACTCAACAATAATGCACATTCCGAAACCAAGTTGCTTTTCCAATTGCTGCTCCAGTTTACTAGAAACATTGAAAATAACATTAAAAATTTGTGATCGTTAGCAATAAATGCCGAAATTTGATAGTTATGGCTAGTAATGGGCAAACTTATGGATGTTTTTGTGACTTTAATAACCTTGTTACCATGATATCACCACTTTAAATGACATTATTACTAATTGATGTACTAAGTAAGGAGTGGCATCAGCTATGAGATCCTGGCCTTTTTGAAAACGCAGTGATTATAAAGGTAATCAACATTTTGACCGCAGCAAGCAAAACTCAAGGTTCATAAAAATTCTTATCGTCATGCCTGTATCTACCGTAGGACTATATGTCTGATGAGTACGTGATGATAGGAACCCACTAGGTGAAGAAACTGCTAAGTTTATCTCTTGAGCAGTGAGAAGAAGAGAAATGACTGCCAAAGATATAAACATATAAATACTTCAAAGTAGCCTCTTTGCCACCGAGACTGCCGTTGGTTATTTACAAAAGTCAGTATTGTCGATTCAGACCAGGGTAGTCTTTATGACAGGAATGAGCAGGAATGAGCATTTGAATGGAAGCATTTGAATGAAAGGAATGAGCATTTGAGTGGTTCGCTAATTGGAAAAAAAGGCATCATCCGAGATGTGGGTGTTTCTTAAATTAAAAAAAAAGGAGACCAAGTGACCACATTTAGCTATCTTGGTATGTACACTTTGGGCTGAGGACAAATCAAAAAGGCAAACTGACAACAAAAAGAGGAAATGTGATACAAACTATAACTCAAATAATGATAAAAATCAGACTTCCTCAACTCTCCAGTACTGGCACCTGTGATTTTTAAGTAAAACCATAGACAGCTGAGAACCAACAATCAGGGGTACCTCAGCCCAACATATTTCAGTATCAATTAAACAATTTCAACTGGCTAAATATAATAGCATATACTTGAAATTTAATCTGATTTCCATCTTAATCGCAGATCAGTGAATCTTCCTAAGCAGACAATGAAGCCCTCTCAACGCCTCATTCCCTGGTTTATTTTTACCCTGAATGCCAACGATTAATGATACTGAGCAAGAGGATCTAAGTTTTTTTTGTGTGGTTGGAACAGGAAAGTTTTTTTGTGAATCATTCAAGATTATGCCAACTTTCATTGCCAGGTTTTGATGAAGTTCTGAATTTCTTCAAAGTACAATAAATAACCTCATCTAGCGGGGGCGTGGTAAGGCCTAGGATACTGGAGCTCCAGTCTCCAAATAACTTCCTACAACACATCTAGCTGCACAAAAATTGAACCATGAATCACAAAAAAAGAGACTATTTGCCTCTCCGTTGAGTTTAATGTGGTTAACGCCAACCCAAAGATTGACTTAGTAACAGGACGAGAGGTGAGAGCAATATCAATAGCACCTGATGACAGGCTGTAATCCTGTGATGGACAGTCGCACAGCTTTAAAATGGCTATCAATACTTTTGGCACAAGCCAGATGTGACACACTCATAATATATTATTAGAGTTTGAGAATTTTGATGGATGTGGAGGAACTATGTTAGAATGCTCTCCTTATGACTCAGGAACTTCTGAATGTTAGGTTCCATTCAATATCTAACAGCTAGCGCTTATAAATCTGACAGTTATGACAAGGTTTTGCATCATGAATGGATTGGTTCTGGTTAGCTCTCATATCCAAATCCAAAGTTGACGTTTGAGTCCAATGAACGGAAGAAATCATCTCAAAAGAGAGATTATCAGAGCAAAAGGCAGCTAAATAATAGCTGTCGATAGGAAATACTGATATGATAATCCATATGAAGAGAGATAGCAAACAACATTGTCATTGCTGCCTATCTTCATACTAAAGATGAATTTGATATGATCAACCAGAACTTAATATTGTTTGTTGCCTGTTGGTGGCTGGTACTGGCTGCTACAGCGTCCCCATCAATATTTCTACTTACAGTATTCTATGTTCAGATATCCACTTCAAACAAAATATCCTTTGTCAGCTGTGCAGAAATTCCATGTTGCTTGTGTATAGAAGTTTATCCAATAAGTTCTATTACAGATAAGGAATATCTGTATGTATGCAGCTTCAGATACCTCCAAGGAAGCACTAACACTGATCAGCTGTTTAGATTATTTGATTAGAGGAGTAGTGGTACGACCCAAACACCAAAACCGAGAGACACCAGACCAATACTGTCACTTCTCTCAGAGCTGTGAAACCAGCACACAGCTCACACTCTATGCTCAACAACCAGTACAATCACGACTGCAGGTAGGCTCTCTCTCTTTCTGCTCGGATACCGAATTCAATCTCCCCACCAACCAACCCAACCGTTCATCAAACCGTTCTCATCCTGTCGTTACCAATTACACCTTGATACACGCCCCTTTTTTTACCCAGCCAGGCCAGCAAGCTGTGGTTTATGGTTTAACTGTTGGCTGTAGGAAGAGAAGACCCCATCAATCAAACCATGTCACTGCCCGTTGTCAACGTCACCATTGTCATCAACATTTATGTTATTTATAACATCATTCTTCACAACCCTAGCGTCAACCATGGCTATATACTCCTGTTGCACCAATCTTAAAATGGAAAGCCTTCGGGCAGACAGAAATATGTGGTAATAATTGCGGGTTGTCGAGAGAGAGTTTACCAACAATATTACATCACTGTATCCTTCAAGACTTCTGGCGACTCAGGAACTGACGCTATGATTGATATAAGAATATCAGGTTGCTAAGGGGACAAGTGAACTGATTAGAGGCAAAAACACGAGGTGAACTAACTCAATGTCACTTTCGTGACATGATTGACACTCCTTTGTATGAAGGATTGAAACTGGCAGAATTACTGTACAAGTCCTCTCCAGACCTCAAGACCTCTAGACCAGCCCGACATGTCACTGTCTGAATAAGATGGATTTATGGTTTAGACTCCTTTGTATGTGGGAGGGTAGATACTTGATCTCAGTTTTCTCTTGCCTCAAGCGGGGAGGGAGGGGGGACTAAGAAGTTATGTTATTACACTGTCAATATACAGGTGTAGATACCCAAAGTCAAAAGCGCCAGACTATATGCCCGTATGCGTGGCCTTCTCAAACATCAAGACTGGAATCTACTAATTTGCTCCCGGTTGAGTTTTGGATGGGGTGGATCCTGGGCAGAAGCTACTGGCCAGTGGGAAATTCCAGCTGGTCAGTGCCAAAAGATTTAGTCTAAAATGAAAGTCCTGAACTATAGTTTTTTTGAGAATGCTGTGATTGATGAATAGTTCTTGGTTATGGCTGCAGAGATGTGAAATAGACTTTAAGTCTGATTAACAGTGATAAACTGAGCCATAAAGACAGATTGGTGTAACTTTGGCCCCATACTTTATAGAATTATGACTAATCAAGGTTGGATTCATAGAGAAAAAAGTACTCTGTGAGAATGTGAGTGCAGAATGAGTAACCAGGAAAGGAACATACTCCCAGACAGTTGATTGAGAAGTAAATATAAGCTACTCGAGTCCAGCTGGCTAGTTTGGAGGTGACCTGATGCTAGCTTTCACCATTTCAATGTAGGAGTTGTAAGCTAGCAATTGAATTTGTTACCTGATACCTGTGCGAAAAGGGAAACTTTCCCTCTTCAAAAAATTCTCAGTTTAAATAGGCACTTTTGGAGTTATGTCAGATACCCAATTGAGTTATAAGTGCATCAGACATTTATAGAGTTTTGTTTGACAATCTGAAAGCGGACCCAAAGTTACAAATCCCCATTCATGGCATGTATGTAGTAATCTCTTTTACTGGAAAATTCCTGCTACAGGTCATGTTGCCATGCACACAGAATTAATAGGTGTTCAAAAAGTAGAGGCTTGGCTATGAAGTGAGCATCCATAATTGATTTGAAAAAAATACCACTGGGCCACACTTGGGGCAACCAGAAATAATTATCAGTGACAAGCTAGACAAGTTAGAGTTTTATGCAATAAATCAGCGTTGCTGGCACGGGTCCGGTGAGTTGCATACATAAATTCAGGTTTAAATTAGTAGCAATTTTTGAAGGAATTTCTATCATCGTATGAAATGGTTGGCGACCATACCTATTGTATAATTCAACAGCATTAGTGTGAAAATTCATATCAAACATGTAATTCATCAGATGAAATGATAGGTTTTTTTCACATGTTTCCGCCTGTATATCTATAAGATGAACATGCCATCATAACGCCAAAATGCTGCTTACAAAAATGGGGGTGTGGCAAGGAAGGTTATTATCTCGAGTAAGATTAATAAAGCCCATAACAACATGTAAAAAATTATCATAATATGTGGAGGTGTGAGTGTTTCAAGTTCAATTTTAGGGTGACGTCAGTTATGACTGGGTTTGTAGTAAGCTCTGAGATCAAGAAATTGTAAGAGCTAAAACGGATCTATCGCGCGTGACCAAAAACATATCCTTGCAAAACGCAAGATGCAATATTCTCGGAACCATTTATCACTTCAGCGCGAGAATATTTCAGATAGAAATAGCCAGAATTTACAATAAATATCATTCAAAATGATTGCAATCATTGTGCCAATCATTTACTCACTAAATTTTGCTGAAATTGCAAATTTCTATAATGCTGAATGGACGGAATGGCTTTTTGTTAAACTTCTAGCATTTTTTTAATACTAGATATATTTTTGCACTGCGCATACCACCATTCTGCAGTAGAACCAATATCTCTTTGAATTCTCAGTGATAGCAATAGCTGCATCCAGTTTATTGATGTCAACTCCCTCTTCCTACCCCTCCGCAAATGTGGTAATGGCCCTGGATGTAGATAATTCATACAGATGGTGGAAACAATAGATCAATAAACTATCAGCAATCAACAAAGGAGGTAGTTTTGTATTGATGGTTGCCGAGGGATCCCTATAGAGACATTCCGATTGTACTTTCTACATGACAAACAAGGCATGTCTTTATTGACAACCAAGAAAAATATGATTGAATAACATTGTACCACTTGAAAGTATATTCAGTTAATGCGTCAGCATTACAACAAACATTGTAGATAACTTTGATTGCTTTAATCATTTCAGCTTGTAGATTAATCATTAATGATTGAAGATTGCTTTAAAAAATGACTGAACTGAACTATTTACAGCCCAATCACTGATGGCAAAGCCAGGGTAAGGGTAGTGAATTCGTAAACAGCTAACTTTAAATCATAAGTTCAGCTAGCAAGAGTGCCTCAGCTGTTTAGAGGGGGTCTGTAATAGCTCCCATACCGCTCCAAACAATAACAAATTGGGCACTCAAGCTAGCGTTTAGAAGAAAGTCTTATGATTACAAAGCTGCATAAAAACGGGTTGTTTTGATACACATTGAGAAAACATTCACTTCCATTGGGTCTTGATTCATCATGCCGCCTTCAACAGTTTGGCTGGTTCTACGATAACAATTAATTTAGATTCCTGGTAATGATTTGGTGCAACGCTAATTTCAACCATTTATCAGTTGGGAAAGAGTTGAACAGTGCCAACAGGACAGAAGATAATAGGCCCTAAAGATTCCTTCTCCGGAAATTTGATTTCTCAATTTCTAGAGTGCCACCCTCAGACTGATAGAAACCACTCTAGACAGAATGAAATGAAATGATAGGTTTTTTCACATGTTTCCGCCTGTATATCTATAAGATGAATGTGTTATGTCCTTTTAACATATCATTAGTTGTCCGGATTTAATAGAAAACATAACATAACGCTTCTAAAAAATCACCCTTGTTGATTGGTTCAAGTGTCCTTGTAAGAAATGGCAGTTTCGAGTGGTGGTAATTCTCCTCATTTATTGCTGAAGGCCATGGCGGATGATTGAGTTTAAAGTACAGTACCTGCCACCTCTGTGGCAAATAGTGAACTTTTCACACATGGGCTCTGCGGTTATAGGGCTACGCAGACAAGTCAGATTATTATTAAATTCGGTTATTATCATAATTCAGCAGAAACAAATCATTCTGAACTCCTGAATCTGCATATATAATTTGAGTTGTTAAAAAAATTGCAGTCATTTTCAACTGCTATAAATATATAAATACATTTATAGGTTTATGAGAACCAATCCAATAAGAAAATCTAATGCAGTTAATAAATTAATCGTCAGCAATGTATGTGCAGAAGCACCTGAGCATCTAATATTGGTCAATATATTCAGAATATATTTATTAATTTATGTTTAGGGGTTATCTTAAAAGTGTTCAGATAACAAAAGGAATTCTGTTATGGGTAACTTGTTGATCTCTGTTTGATTATGGAATAACTCAAACTTAAACACAGAAGAACCAATTTAGGAAAAATACAATAATGCCAATATTGATACCGGCTTCACTCTGATTTGATTGCTTTCTATCAACAGTGGGCTAAATCTATGATGAGTTTGCATTTCCCAGCAGCGGTGACAAACACTGGAGAGGTCAGAGAATGTGGTTGAATTTTGGAATGTTGTAGGAATTGTATCACCCACCCATTGACCTCATGACTTGTAGGTCTGTGTAGATAAAACATGCATTGTTATGCAAAACACTAGCGACAGTAATTACAGGTATATGTGTTGAGGTTTTTTGGTGATTTAAAATCAGCCTCAACACTCGGCTACTGCATGATTAAAAACAAAAAAGCAAGTGACATAGTCACAAGGCTAAATAGGCTATTTGAATTATAAAAACGGAAATTTAACCAAACATTTTCAACTTTATCTGCGGTGACTTTCAGGGCAGATGCAGTTATAACCTTCTGTGGTATTTTTGGCAAGAAAGTATCTCACTTTGATTCTAAACTTTTCTGGTAGCAATGGAAATAACTTATCAAAACAAGGTGATGCTTGGAATCAATTGTAAAACTGCTGAAATTTGAATATGAAGATGAAGTCATTTGGGAATAATACCAACAAATGTTTGCGTTAAAATGCAGTGAATTTTCTTGTATTCATTCTAAACGGTATAAATCTCCAAATTAAATCTGTAAGACATTGCTTGACCTTAACCGTTTTCGGATTTGTATGGTAATGATCCATGCTCCCTGTGCATAATTTGTCTATTTTTCTTTCTTATAGACAAAGCAGGTACATAATTACAACGAGTTGGTTATGGTAATTCTGTTTCATGTTTCGATTCAGGGCGCTTTGCCACGAGCTTGTAGAATTTGAAAGCAAGTACTATGGGCACACCTTAAATAATTTGTCGCCCTAGGGCACACCTTGAACCACTTGTTGTAATACTATGTTCGCTACTACTACACATGGTTGCTAGGCACGTGTACGTGCTTCATAAACCTTGAGGCACTCCTCACTGTCATCTTCAATCATGCAGATTTGAAATAAATCAAATTAAAAAACAAAAGGATTGATAAATTGAAAATTAGAAAAAATTAACACAAGGACATAGGCCAATAATGCAACTTAATTGCAAAAGCGGAGGCACGCTAGGTCAAGATTGAGTACTCCAGAGATCAGACTAGGGTGTGGCTCCCGTGATTTTGACACGCTTATTGACTGACCTGTGGCATGTCCTCATCGAGTGGCTGGAGCTAGAAGACATTCCTAGCGTAAGATGAGAACCAGTGAATAGTTTGACAAGTGCTGATCCGAGAAGAGCCGCCTTCTGCGCATCAGCCAAAGTTGGCCTACTGGTATTTTGCTCTTGGGATACAACCCATCTATTTAGGTACTAGTTTATTACAGAGTAGCGTTGCGGGTGGGAGGGGGGGGTACACAGTTCAGGACAGTAAGAGTGACTCATCAACATATGAATCACCAGAACTAATGAGCTTTAGTCTGGATTAGTATTAGTGCAACATGCAACAGTAGTCTGCCCAGCTTGAGACAATCTCACTGGTTCATTGACAAAATGAATGAGAGTGATTTTCCGTTCTCAGATTGCAATCTGTGAGATTGTTCATAAGCTGGTATAATCCATGGTTGTTAACTAATTAAGTTGATCAAGCTTTAATAGTCATGGTGTCTGTTTCCAGGGAGAAAAATATTGCGGCTGTTTGAAGCGTGAACCAGATTCGAATCTCACACTCTCGAAAAACACCCTCCTGGTGTATAGAATACAGCAATTATCACAAAACCATTAAAGTTCAGTAATTCCAGCGGTAATCACTACACTTCCGTTGTACGATATATTTATTTTGGATTTATCTGATTTGGGAAGTGTTAGTTAGTTCAAAAATGTGCTGACGCATCATTAGGCCCTTCCTCAAATCATGATCTTTATAGCAATCTCGCTATTACTCCTCTACACATTCAGTGCCAAGTAATGACATGGTACAACAGAAAAATTAGGATACAATCTCTGGGTGTGATACAGGACACTGCAAGTAATGAAGATCATAGGTGTGACATATAATGTGTTGTCGTTCCAGTCTTGTGGTACCACAAGAGCAGAGGTTCTGCGCCACACCACATCATGGCTGTTAGATCAGCAGTTGCTGATTCAGATTGCAGACATATGAAATGACATCACATGGTTAAGGCATTGAGTCTTAGCTCCGCATCAACTGATGATGTAAATAAAACGTGTTTATTGGGAATCTCCGAAGGGAACGGGGATTTTCAATCAATAAGAGTGTATTAAGACTCTTGGGCTTGGGTGATTCTATTCACTCCACATGTAGTTTAAGGTGACCTTGATAATTTGTTTGTGGTTGAACAGCTTCAAATATATTAACTAAAATGTTGAGGCAAACCTACATCCATACTCAACTCTCAACCCGAACCCACCACTCATATTTGACATTGGGGTTTTTACTTACAGCAACTCAATGAATTCCTTTGAATGAGCTGGTACGTTGCTCAAACAGGCTTGACAGCCTTACTCAGCTTAATGAGCCGACCCTGCCAAGGTGGGGAACTAAAAGCAGACGCGGCACTCCCAGTATTGCAAGTTTCCTCATACCCCATTGGAGACGTGAAGGTTCGAAACACTCGCATGGGTGGTCTGTTCCAATATGGGTTTGGTTTTAGTGATAATGAGGTGTGCAAGGATTAACGTTAAATTGAAAAAGTGAAAATACCGATGGTAAGCTAAATATAACTTTTTTGGATTGCGTAAAATTGTGTAATTTCCCAGGCCTGTATACATTGGTTGCTTAAACAACAAATCAATTTCCAATTTCAAGTCATTGAATAAAGCTTTGTTGCAAGTTGATAGGGTAGGAAATCAATAATTGTGGATTAGGCTAAGGATTATAATTCCTACCACTACCTATGGTTATTGCTACGGTTTAATTTAGACAGCAAATTCTCCAGATTCCACAAGTAAAACGGAACACCAGCTGTATCTTGGTTTAGAAGTAACTATGATAGTGGTAATCAGCTGTGGTCAGTAGATTAAGGGACAGTGTAGGATACAAAGATAAGGATACTCAAAGTCTGACCGTTAGGACTCAATCAATCATGAGAAACGTTTTAGGAATTCTTAAGATAAGATAATGCTTCTATCTTCTGATGACTCTGCCAAGCATGGCCTTACAGTGATCACTTTATAGGCCTATGCTGGCTAAAATGTTGGGGTAACCGGAAAAGTTTTCTTTTAGTACGAAGTTTTACATCCTTTTCTAGTATAGTGCTGATTGATCCTTATCAACATACATTGAGAGTTTTTTGGCTGCTTAAACATGACAATTAGTATTAATGGCAGGTGGTCAGTAACTATCTGGAATTGTCACTGTAACCATATATCACTTTAGGTCACCTAGTTAATTTGTATCTAACAACCGTAAGTCGCACCTGCAGTTATAGATGCTAATCTATTGGAACACCATCAAATTATAGGTATGATTGTTTGCGGGAGGCCAAGTATTTAATCACATCGATAAATGATAAATGATAGTTATTGCAATTGATGAGTGATTAAACTCTCATAATTTTTGCATACCAGTTTAATTTGTACTTTATGAAATGCGAAACATTTTTCAACTGACAATGTGAGACCGTTACAGATGATTTGAGACTTGTTGACATGTTGGCAATGTCTGTCCCAGAGAAGCAGGGAATGCCATAAGATGTAAAATATCAATAACCACCACTTTGACATCTTCTGGGTGATGGTGCTTTTTGGCACACTTCAGCGTTTTTATTGATCACTCTAAAGTACTCAGTAAGGCACTTCTAAAACAATAGATGGTCTCAACTCGGTATGTAATCATCAAGTATCTTAAAACATATGTTTGCAAATAAAAGACTGATTCCTAAGGTATATTGCTTTCTTCCTTGTTCCTAGAGACAATTAACTATAACCAACGATTCTCCTATGCCTGTGACTGGATAAAAAAGCCTATAAAACTGTTTGAGCTTTGGTGAATAAACATGACTGTATACAAATCTGGTATCCTATTTCAGAAAGTTCCAGACAGAATTATGTTGAAACCAGATTTAATCCCTCGCAGAAAACCACTTGTTTGACTGATTAAGAATAACAAATGTAAATTCCTCACGCTCCTAGCTCCTAGGTAATAACTCCTCACACTGTCACAGTCTTCTAGTACATCATTGTAACACTGGCAGTGAACAGACTTGTATATTATATCATAACTAATTCATGTTAGAAAACCTTGACACCTAGACAGGAAATTTTGGTTTAAACTCTCCCAGTAATTAACCCCATCTCTTCAGAATAACGTAAAGAGTTAAATATTAGCCTTCTAGTTTGTTTATTCATGATGAAGGCTCAGAGGTTTTAACAAACATCCCTCCCAGCTTTTGTGGAAATTCTAAGCATACCTAATACATGGCCTTGTGTAGCAGAATGCATGACTTCTAGAGCTACCTGTGTGGGTACAGAAGCAAAAATCAACCTATCTGGTAGATTGATGCAATGAATGAGTCATACTCCGAATTCCAAGAGCCAAGTATAGGAAGAGATGCAAGTGTGTGGTTTGATGAGTGGCATAAAACATGATTGATAACTGTGGATTATTTGTCCTGAGGAAAAACTGCTGGCAACAGTTTGTGGTTATCATCAGCTATCATTTTATCAATGATTGAATATTGATGATTGTTCGCTACACTGTGTATTATTATATTGTATGTGGGTTTGAGCAATGAAGTTTAACTGGCGGCTGGAGAGAAGCCAAAGAGTAGGTAGATTGCAAAACGAAAGGCACTCCAGGGCATGATACTAGGATGCATATAGATAGACCACAGACAGAACAAAACCAGTGGTAGAGCTGAGAACAAGAAAAGACTCAACCATGAACAACCCACTACTAATTTTACACTTTCTTGTTGTTCTCAGGTGAGAAAAATGCTTTAGGCCAAACCTCATAACAATCAGAGGTTAACACCAAACCAAATAATGACAGGTGGTAAAATATATCCTAACCGATTGTATCTAATGCTCCTAAACCTAAACAAAAACGACAATGCTCATTCCAGGAGCTTAACCTATTAGTTACATCATCAGTGTAATCCTGCTAGGTGCTAACATACTGCTTGGTTAAAGTGTTTGTTTCCCAGTAACAAAATCAATTTCCAGGGCAAATTAATAATTGAATCGAGAAATTAGTGGCGCAGGAAGGATACTGTTGCAGTCACTGATTGCTTCAACAACAATCTACCAATAGCGATGAAGATAAGATAGAGGATGTGGAGTTACTGATTACTATACCTTCTCCCTAACCCCCTATTTTGATATATGAAACCCAATTCCCCACCAATGCACACACACCCAAAATGTAAAACTGCTCACCATTATTTTTTGTCTTTGTCTCATCGAATGCATCATTCCCAGTTATGGCCGCGCTGTGCAGGTAGCTCCTTGGATCAATCCTCAGCGCCATCTGCCTCAAGGACGGAGCTCTGACACTTGGAGGTGCTGGTGCCGCATCCTTAGCTTTTCTATCACGCTTAGGTGTAACAGCTCTCAGCTTAGCTGATGAAGACTTTGTATGTATATCTCCCACGGAATTCTCTGACATTCTGTCCGTCTGAGAAGGTTCTGATGTTTCAGTATTGGTTGTCAAAGTCATCGATACATTTTGCATTTCGGTATTAGGTAGTGAAGGACTCCGAGAAACATCTGAGGATGGTAGAGGGGTATCATGTAACATTAGAAGGCTAGCTTTGGAAAGCTCTCTCATTTCTTGCAGTCTGGTGGTCTTTGGAAATGCAGATTTTGGCTGCGAAATGGCTTGCATCGTCTCCATGGAGGAAGGCTCCAGAGTGGTGCCTACAAAGGAATAGGAGGAAATAGTCATCAAGGAACCACAAATAGCCAGGAGGTAAAATTAGTTCCTGGCGGACAAGCCAAGAATGTCTTACCATTCAATATTCGGAAGGGAGTTGTTTGGTTAAAATGCCAGGAGCTTGAGATGTCAAGTTTTACTGCAAATGGCCAGGTATATGAGTTATTTACCTGTATAAGGTCTTTTTAGGCTAAATTGGCATAAGGTGGAAGATTTTGTTGATTAAATGATTTTATCTTCCCCACGTCTTAATTTAATCATCACTGTAACATGACGGCCATGTTACTTAATTGAGAAAGACTATACACTGGCATTTATCCAGAGATACTGCTGATGGACATTTTGCTGTGTCATTCAACACTCAGATTCTCGGTAGTCGAATCTTCGTGAGAAGCTGACCTCAGCCTTTCCATAACCTACTGTAATTTTCACTATGATGACACTTATTCATGCATTGGGTTAGCAAATAGTTTTATACTTAAGTTCAGGCGGATAATCTCACTTTGAAACAGCTATAAAACTCTATAATCCTGTATCATTCTGTTTCAGCTTCAGAATTTGTTTGATGCAGTAAATGTCGGATGTTTTTGTATTGTGGACATTTACCGGTTCAAAAGGGAACACTCTACCTACAATGTCCATTGATGTGGCTAGCAAGCCACTGTGACCCGCAGTCATAACAAGTCAAAAATGTCTTCTTCTTTCATTCCAAAACACTTTAATCCGAAATCAAAAACTGTTTGGCGCAGTTGGTTCATAAGCACTCGTATGTTTTCTACTCTCAAAAACTGCGTTGACCTATTATATCCACAAATATCTCAGAGATTTATGCATGTGTACTTCAAACAATGAATAATACGCGGCATTACAGTATGAGTTATTGCTGGCGATGAATGCACAACAGTATTTGAGCGGAACTTGTTTTTATCAATTTATTACCCATCGTTCACTAACCAACCAAGATACTCCTGAGGGTTCTTTTTAAACATTGCAGATCATGATTTAGTCTAACTGAATAACAACTGCTATATTTGGATTCAGTACGGCTCATTCTATTTAATTCCTGACTATCAACGTTCTTTATTTTTCAAGTGCTGAGTAACTAAATAATTCACTCACATGAATTTATGAGGAGGCAAATCCTAAACTCTGCTGATGTAGTTTGGGAAAAATTTAATGTAGGAAACCAAAATTCAAGGCCTTGTGGCTCATCTTGGCTGTTCTAAAATGTCTTATGATGATGTCATATACTCTCAAATATGTGAAGAGGAAGCTAACATTTGCCATCTTACACCACTGGTAGTAAATAGTCGTTGAAGTGCCGGTAGTAGATGGAAGTATTCTGTCAGCTCATTATACCAAGCCTTAATCAAGCATATAAGCTTTGACCATAGGTTAATTAGCAGTTTTATCTCATGCATAATTAACTTGCTGACTGTTATCAGCCCCAAACTGCATGATCAGACATTTACAATTCTAATTTTTGATGAAACAACTCTGTGTAGTGGCCAACTGATTATAGATTTGGCATTTGATGTCTACACTCATTCGCAGAAAATTATCAGTGTCACTAATTAAGATCGCGAGAGATGGTCGTGTGTCACACTTCTTTTTCGTTAATCCATGTGTGCCATTCATCATTCAGTAAGAGTTTGTTAAGATTTAGCACATAAATTAGCTTATTTGAACGATTTATGAAAAAGTTGACCACAGCTGATGTTGCTTGATTGGAACACCCTGTTGATCGATTAGGTGGAAGTCTTGGATGTGTACAAGGACTGTCATCCATGGGAGCAACAACCTCTCAGCACCCTGGAGCTCAACTGGCAAGATAGTGCCAGCATTCTAGCAACCGCGTTGATAAAATATGTCAGATATCTCTGGAGATCTTTGTCAGATTTTAATCTCTGTTGGGAGCTTGATATACTCTGGTATAACTAACAAAAAGTGAGATATCAGGTAGTGCAGGAATAAATCCTCATCAACTTCGTCTGATCCAAGCTTGAGATATGAGAAAACACCATCTTTTAGGCATGCCATCAGTGTTCAGAGGGGAATTGTTAATGGTACCAGATTTTAGCTTAATAAACTTTTTCTGAATCACATAAATTCAAGGAGTGACATGTTACTATCTTGACAGTTGTAGTCAGTTCCGGTACCTCACATATCATGAGGGCAGTTACTGTCCTACAAATTTCTGGAAGACAAGATACAATTGCAAAGCCCAAAAAGCGTTTCTAAAGGCGGCATATCCTTTCTCAAGTTATCATTGTCAATCTGGCTAATATCGGCACTTGTTTGAATGCCAACTGATTACAGAAAAGAGTTTGGCATGAAATTTGTGTTTTGACGTATATGGAAAGGTTGGGGTATGTTTTTTTTTTATGAACTTGTCCACCTACTGCTTAAAATACTGGGCAACGGAAAGACTTCCTCCCTTCAAATTATGAGATTAATGAGATTCAAAATACTTCCGGAGAAAAGGAGGTGTCCAATGACATCATGTTTACTGATGAAAGTTTCGGGGCTGTGTTTCATCATTGAAACCTAACCTAAGTCATGAACTGATCATGTTACTATCATTTGTACCAATGTTACCCTTTTGTTGACTCCCAAAATCTTCAAAAGCAAGATTAAAGGCTGGAAAATTATGCCATTTGGTGAGGCCAAATACATAATGCTTTTTGGAGATGTGGAAGATGGAGTGAATGTCTAACAACATTTCCAGTCTACAAAGGAACCGAGCATCGAGCAGGGGCTTCAGGCATAACTGTGAAACCATTTCACACATCTTGTGTGACACAATGAGGCAATGGTTTACAGGTTTCCTATTGAACAGGCAGACTAACTGCCACATTAGATGCAATTAAGAAAAACCGAGCTCATTGCTCAAACAGGTGGGTGGTTAATCTAGTTAATGACAGAGGTGTTTGAAACAAGTATGACTTCATCCTCACCCTTTTAAAAGACTCCATCAATTTTCATATTCATTCAATATCTAATCTGATCACTCAGCATATTTTGTCAAATCATGTGCCACTAAAGTCCTGGTGTTTGTAAAACCACGCCTCAATGTAGGACTGAGTTAGTTTTAGTGACATCAAAGATTGTTGCCAGCCAACAGGGCCACAGAGACATATACATGAATATATAAATAGCTTAGAAGGAAATGGCACCTGATGAATCGATGTCCACCAATTTGGTTTTGAAATACCTCATACTAAATCATCTTACATCCCACAGTTTGACGGCAACCTGTCTGACAACTTTTAAATTTTGAAAGGAAGATTCTGAACCCCTGTTATTTTAATTGGTGTAAAATGGTGGTACCCTCCACTTGACAGCGTCTATAAGCCATAGAGATCTCCTGGAGTTAAAATATTAAAGTAACTGATAATGATTCTTCGAATCAAAGATCAATCAAAGATGTTGGATATCGATACCATC
Organism: Membranipora membranacea; assembly: GCA_914767715.1. NCBI lineage: Eukaryota > Metazoa > Bryozoa > Gymnolaemata > Cheilostomatida > Membraniporidae > Membranipora > Membranipora membranacea. The sequence goes on along the minus strand of OU612072.1, from coordinate 11,882,270 downwards.
AGGATCAGATTAAGCTTTGAGTATTTTGGGTGTGTGCATATGCTGTCCTAAATTCGATTCCGTGCCTATCTTGCTTGTGGGTGTTAGTTGCATTAAATGACATTTTTGTCGAAATTGGCAAGAGTTAATCAACTGGTTCTTAAGCTTGACCAACAGTTAATTAAAGTGTGCTGTAGATCACATATACAGCTATTTATCACTGCGGAATGAGATGCCACTTTAGTTTGAACCCACCCCGACTAGAGACAGGGGTTGAAGAAAGTTTAAAATAAGAAACATGATGAGAAATTAGCCAAAAATAAAAAGTGTGGCTAAAATCAATTAGAAAGGTGTCTGGTCTCACCTTTGCGGCGTTAAGAAAGACATTAGTTTTATTAATAGCTGATTTGCTGACATAAATCAGATCCGCTAATATCGGCTTTCCATAAATCAGATTGCTTTAAAGTACTCTTCAACCGCAAACATGAATCGGAACCATAATCAATATGCACATTGGCACTTTTGGCTCTCTGTACGAGTGTTGAAAGAGTTTAGTGCTTAAAGTTTGAGTACAGATTTGGGGTCCACCGTCTGCTTATGACATGTAGGCCCTACAGCTAAAATTGCTGCAAGGTGGAAGCAATTTCAGAATAAGTTCAATATCCTGTTTAAATTTTAGACCTCTCCTTGCAATTATAAATTCATTTCGGACACGTGGCAAGGGCAGGGCACCACCAAAGCTGCAACAACTGCTGTGTACCACAGGTTTCATTGGGAGGTATAGATTCTTTGCCAACTGATTGTTTTTCAGATGAACTGTCTATCTAGTTCACAAGGTTTCCGGAAATGTTAATTAGCTGAATCATATTTGTTTTAGGATAAGTATAATTAGGATAAGTTCACACCTTGAGACCCCATTTATAAGGATTATGGTAAGATATCCCAATAAGCCGAAATGGCAATTACCAATAATTGACTCAACAAGTTAGAGAAGTTTCATGATCCCATCACTACAGAATGATGTATGAATTATGAAATCAAGCCCTCTGTCACATAAAAACCACTCCTCATCGTAAAGGTCACAAGGCGGCTCCGCTTAGCAAACATTTTTTTGCATTTACTCGTAATGTATTGTCACCACAATCTTTTAGATCAAGCCAGGTGGCACATTCCACATTTAATGACAGTGACGAAGGTAGAAAATAATATAGGCCCGTAGTTCTGTAGGGGAAGCAGGGACGCTCTACCGCCCCTAAAATGCTCAATAGAGTGGCCTAAAAATGCTATAATCGAAAATTCCATTTCAGAATCAGCTCATTTAGGACTTCAATATGCCATTCATATCATAAAAAAGGCTGCAGGGGAATAACCCCAGACTCCACAGCGGATGAATATAATACCCAACCTTTACAAACCCCCAGAATTTCCCCCTCCTCTACTATTTTTTGTAAACTACGGCCCTGTAATATCAATCTCTCATAAAGTGTGCCAGAGTGGTGGGGGTTGTAACAATTTGCGGAAGCAACCATCATTTATCAAAATGAGTTATTTATGAGATTATACAAATCTTTCATTATCAAGCTATCAACACAGTGTTGATCTTTTCTTAATTTGCTGAGAATATGTAATCATACTGACTGGCTTCTTTGACTGCTCAAAAGCATGAACTTTGAGTAATTTTTTATATAAATATTAAAAAATTTGAGTGATAACTTCTAGTCTAGCTAATTAAACAGTGAGGGTAAGATAATACTACCAATTAAAACAGTCTTGTAAGAAAGTGTTGTTGTTGCTTGTTGTTTGATGTCTTCATGTCTACAAGCCACATATTTTACATTTTTTATTATTCTCTATAGCCAATTTCCACACTGACATCATAATCAATACACTCTGGTGATTTTGAAGTGGATGCTACCATTGTTCAGACAGAAAATCACAATATTTCTGTCATATGTTGAAACGGACATTCACATCTCCTAGGAAAATAACCACCCCTGACCACTCAATATATATTCGCCGACCCATTCACTTTCACGTGCCCGATGTGTGCAGCTGGAAAGAATCATTGCTTCGTCCCTAATCCAACATTACATGATATAAGAATATTAAGATTGATAAAATGAGAATAAAACACGAAGTCATGTCAGACTAATTTTTTTTCAGATTGGCAAGGAGTGTGGCGATTTGCGTTAAAATAGAATGATATAATAAAATTTAACAAACATTGTTCTTGAAACACTATAAATAAACTGTGAGAAACTTTGGTAAATTTTGATAAATAACTCAATAAATCAAAATAGACTCTTTCAACTACAAGACTATGATTCACAATGTCACCCAAACCTATTTATCTTTAATTGACAATAAAATATAAAAATATACTGATTAATGGTTGAAGGTTCAAGTCTGACAACCTGTGATGGTGAATGCCAACAAAATCAGATCAATTAAAAAGGGATCAACATTCATGGGTAATAGAATATGAGAGAAACCCCCACACTATTGATTTTTCTGCATGGATGGAGGTATTTGAGGAAAAACGCCTTCCGCTGCTGATTTTGACAACTTGTTATTTTTTTTATGTGTTGATAATCATTGCAAAGTAACAAAGACGCAAATATTTCATTTCAAATGCTCAACACACAGGGGTGTTTTCATACTGCTTTGGCAGGTCATCAGAATATGTACTAGAGATGGCCTCAATAGCAGAATTTGAGGCTTGGTTTCCAGTAGTTTGAGTGTTCAGACGTCTGCAAGTGTGAGTTTATGGTATTATATTATCCAACGTTAATTTTTATACCGGATCAAGAACTGTTCAATAATGTCATGCCATAGACTCGCACTTCTTGTTGCTGTCTGAGCACAAAGAATGGGTTTCTAGCTAAAAAGATGAATGTTGTGCAGTGGTATGCGATGGTGTGTTGTAACTTGTTTCAGTGTGAGATGCTGATGTGCAAAACATTTGGTGAACTATCTCCCTGTCCATGAATTCAGGTCTTCATAAAGATTTCTCGTTAGCATCCAAAAGTAATTTACTCTCTATTTATCAACAATCAGAACACCTAGTTAATTGGTCCAGTCTATTACCTTATTTAGACTGCTTTCAGCCAAAGATAACCACTCAAGTACAGGGTACGCTTTAATGGTTGTGAGTTGTTTCCCTTTTGAACATGAAAAGACAACTTTGTGTTTGTTGATGCAAAATGACCCCGTATGGATGCTTCCTATATTCAATGAGTTTGGGACAGACTCCTTGCTATAATCATATGATATAATATATGTTTCGACTAATCCTATGTGATATGATATATCTATGCACCACCACAAAGCTTTTGTTTTCTGGTTTCAAAGACTTCCCCATGTGTTATAAAGAATAAAAACTCAAAATATGTTCTGCTGGAAGAAAAAAGGAAATGGTTTGGTCCCTGCATTTAAAAAGATACTGGAGCGCTTAATTAAAATTTTCATCGTTCAATAAGAAACTCTCATATGTAGTAAAAATTATGAGTCAGAACAAGAATTTACTTCAGGCAGAGTAACGATAGTTACCCCCCCCCCCCCCCCCCCCCCCGTATAGCTATTAATCATACCCAATTCTTTAAATGATTTGAAATTATTATTGTTATTGAAAATGGATATGACATAATATACAAACTGCAAATGATGCCTCATCTCTGATACGAGGAGTGATTTTCATAAATAGATCAGTATCGTGTGTTTAGAGTTTTAACCAGGACTGTCTACTCAACGTGTATGAGGGCAACTCCAATATGTCACAAGTCTATATCCACCTTTGTGGTATGTTTAGGATGAAGTAAATCATTACTTATTTCAAAAACACAATATAATACTCAATATAGCTATAAGATTATTTTTCATTTCATCTTTATGTTACAATCTTTTATTAATTCTACTGCAGTAAAAATGGTGCAATGCCTGTTACTGATGGGGTTCAAATAGACCTTGATATAATGAGTATGCCCCCTTTAGACTATGTGAGTATGTGGGTATGTGGGTATGTGGGTATGTGACTATGTGACCATGTGACCATGTGACTATGTGACTATGTGACTATGTGACTGTGACTATGTGGGTATCTGAGCTGAGAAAGCCAATGTGGGTCTTGTTAACTTGAGCAGATAGTGTTGCAATATGACCTACAAGATCACAAGATTTTGGCTTAGCCTGCTTTTTTAAAGATGTCACAAGTTAATTGCCACAGAATTTTAAACCACTCCAATTAAAAATTAATATTTCAGTTATGTGAGGCTATACTTGCCAGGTGAAAGACAACTTCCAAACACTTGGCACTTGCTACCTTAATTCACTGGTGTGCAAATTATGCGTACTTGAAGTTAATTACATTTTAGGAAAACATTTGGTTTCTGCAGCCAAAACTAGATTTTCAACTACACTTACTCATAGGAATTAATTATGGTTTACCCTCATGCACAAGGGTCCTCCAAGCATTATTATTAGTTATCAAGTTTTCAACCAGGGGAGGAGAGGGAAATCAGATTCTGTTTCCTATCCCAAAAGTTCATTTTTTAAAATCATTATAATACATCGATATTGTGATTGCAATAAATACCTAATATACTTCAATGTTGTGTAGAAGCAATTGTAATGCAATTAAACCTTGTGATGATTTACAAGAATTATAACGTCTCTGATTCTGCGCATAGGAAAGTTGACGCATACCATTTAAAAATCAATATGCCGCAGCATTTTAGATCCATCACTCCGCCATGACAAGAATCTAATTAATTTGTATAAAACTTGTGCGAGAAACTCGCCAACAATTCATTCGACATTGTGTCAGTAAAATCTAACTATAGTTTGCCTTCCACATGTCAAAGCTCATAGCGAACAAGCAAAACTGTTGACCCAGCAGTATAGAAACTCACTTTGCGGCAGCTGCGGAAGTTGCTGCCGATTCTGGAAGGATCCGATGCGCTTCACACTGATGAGCCGCACCATTTTACAGCTTGCTATCTTATGCTGCGCGTTTAGATGTGCAGCGGTCTCGCTCACAGTCATCGTTCGACTTGTGTGTAATAGGGGCATGATGATTGCCTTAGTGATCAAGTACAATATTATATAACCAAGACTGAACTTTTTATCAAGATTCTACAAAAGCTGTTAGCCTGTGTCATTTCAAATGTCTTTCAAACAGCAGCACAACTTCCATTGACTGTGTCTGAATCCAAGCAGGTTGAAAGCATAATCATTTGTGTAGATAATCCAAGCAGCTTAGAAGCAGCGGTCTAGGAAGTCCAGCAGCAGTCTAAGAAGATAATCCAAGCTGCAGTATGCAGCAGGTGGTCTGTCTTAAAATGTGTGAATGCTGTGACTCATGCAGCCTTGCGATCAGAGTTAATCTATTAGCAATTAGACATCAATTAGATAAATCCTTTTTCTTTGAATAAGCTACAAGGTCAGGTAATTTGGCCTCTGTGTAGCTAATTTTCCAGATTATTGAATTTGACTACAGAATTATGAAGACTGACAGATTTGTTGCTCAATCTCTTTTAAAACTTCATTAACACTATCATTTGTTAATCCATAGGTATGTGTTTGCAGTATTTTGAGGTGCAAACGATGGACGACCAATGTTGCAGTAGCAGAATTATCTCCTGTCAAATAGAAACTTTCTACCTGGTGATACAACCTCCCTTCCTTTTGCTGCTAGTTATGATGTGCAATTTGATGCCTGATTCAATAAATGTCCTTCACCAACCAACTAGGTAGACCCGTCTGATTGCAATGATTTTTGCTTGGAACATTGTCCTTGGACAATTGACGAACAAAAACAAGCAACAACACCCTAAAGTACAATCTAATATGTTCTAAAGCTATGTTTTATGTTAATTAAGCTTTTATTATTTGAGTTTTGGGCTGACAATAACCACAATACACCCTAATTTTGCGTTTAAAACCCTAAAAAAATGTACAAAAGTCCACAAACATCAGCTCGACCAATCAAATTACATCACAAGACTGTTTATAATGGGGCGTTTTGAATAATGTGCTTCATATTTGGCATAACTCCTCATTTTTATTAAATCATTAGTTGGTTATTTTTAAACCACGTTTGAGTTCTGTCTATTTAAGTGGCTGCCAATTTGGGGTAGTGTTGTAATGCTTCCCAGTTTATTTTTAAGTGTTTCAATTAAAATGGTCTTTTGATTGATTTTATGGGCCCAAAAACACTTGGGCTGTGAAGAACTCAAATTATTTGTTGGAACTTTGAGATTTATAGGAAATTGAATTCCAATTATGCATCTTTCTTTTTTAGGATGAGTTGGAGGGAAAAAAGTTCTAATTGATTTCAAAATACTTGGACGCCACAGGCAAATGTCATTTCTCAGAGTTGAAAAAAACTTGGCAGGAATTGAGCATAATAGAATAATCGATAACGCATGTGAATTATATTACAGCTGGCAAGTAGTCGAACAAACTTCTAAACAATGTATTATCTATAATAATGCTGATAAAATATGATCATTCAATATTATCAGCAGTCCATGATATTATTATGTACACTTAATAAGATCTTGGGTCTGTCCGAAATTGGGACCGAGTACTACTAGTAGCTGTTTAGTTATTATTAGTGCATTTTTTTTACCTTAAAATCTTATTGTCACTACAGGAAATGAGCTGCAAGTGAAGCTTTACCATAAATATTTGGTTGTTTGATAATAATACAGGTTGTGGTCTCTTGTCAATTATCAATAGCCTAGAGGCAAATATACCTTGAGATAAATGCACTAGGCACCATTGTTTTACAGCAAATATTTTTCGGTCTGATTATTGCGGATGTAGTCAAGAGGGTGAGGTGAAGAGCAACTCGGCATAATTTCAGGTTGGAAGGCGGAGGGGGAAGGGGCAAGTGCCTGTATCTGCAACATTGCAGTCAAAGGGCCTCAATTAATAATATGTAATGAGCATCAATGGTGTACTTAAGACTACTTTAAGCATTCTAGAGGGTTGGAACAAACTCAATCAGAGACAGGGTAATGTCATGCCATTGCATGCCATGCCTCAGTACAAAAACAGTTGACTAGAATGAAAAACAGTAATAACCATATTTAGTCTGTCTTGCTCTAGTTTTTAATATTTCCATCATTTACATAGCTCTGGCAAGATGGCCATCAACCTGAATTATTTGAGGCCGTTCACCCTGAAGTTGACCACCACTCAGTCATTCACTTGAGTCTTATCCAATAGTTATTGTGTACTGCATGAGGAATGTTATGAATAAGGTTTGCATAATGAGGGAAACCACAAAGGGGCCAAGCTACCAACCTGTCCACCTTGTTTTTGATTAATTGTAGCTTTAATGAGTGTTTGACCAACTATGAAATGTCTTTGACCCTTCAATTTTGAAACACCACCTTTGAATGAATGGATATGCCTGTTTAATGGACAGACACAAAGTTTATCTGAAAATTCTCATCCAATTAAACAGGATCTAATGTAAAACAGTATACTACATAAAGTTTGTAGTTTTTTCTCCATTTTATCATTTCCAAATATCGTTATCATGGATTAATATTACCGTCACTAGTTTTTCCATTAGTTATCAACCCGATGGCAGTAACTCTTCTAGATCTTGATTATTTAGATTTTGATTGTGATTATGGATTAGGTCTTGCTATTTCATGGTGCCTTCATCTCATAGCTGATATTGAGTACATCTACATGCACCAGGGCTAGACCTCATCAACAAATAAGCATATCTGATGTCATCAGTGAACTTACTGACAGTCACATCCTTGATTTGCTTGAACTCATTCACATTCGCCTTTACATCACTATTTATCTACTTGATTTGATAACTAGGAAGATATCCAGTTGTAGTTACTATAGCAGCTTTATCGTAAAGGCCCATTTAAGATAATGGCTAAGTAACTAGTGATAATTCAAAATGTTCTAGGTGAGTTGCTCCAAAATTACAGCAGGTGTCTCACCAATTACTGTAGAAAATTTGGTACCCTTCGTCATAAGTTCAACAACCTCCCTGGCATATTTAATGCCAAACAAACCCACCTGACTCTTATAATTACATCAATTAAAAATCAATTTGTTTCCCAACAATGTTAATTAGTCCAATCAACCCATAGTCTACCATGTAGACCAGTCAATCATGCAGAAAGGGCACACCAAATTAATTCACCCTGATTAGATAAAGAATTAAAAATGTCTACAAAATAAATTATTTCTTAGATACACCCCTTAAAAATTAGTGTAAGGCACGCAGTTAATCACGTGCAAAGTTTCTGTGTTTGAAGAATTCCACTAAGGTAAATGATATTCTTAGGCCCAAAAAGAGCGGTTTATTTTTGTTGCAGCGGGTCTGCATTGTTCTGTTGAACCTTTACAAATAAGGATTGAAGCGCTGCTTGAGGAGTGCTATTCTTTTTTTCTTTATCTTGCTAATACCAGCCTATGACCTTTAAGCTCTCAACTACAGCTTGAGGGAAGCTCTTTTGGTGGGGAGCCGCCGACAAACTTGCAACCATAGAGTATTTTCCAACTAGCTGTCACCAACATCTGTAATTTTACCACATCAAAACCTACTAAATTCTACTCACATTTCCATCCACATTAAAATTTGACTATTAAAAACCTATCAATCGAATTCTGTAAAATGTACACAGCATCCATGGTGAGTTGGTGAGCATCAAATCTTGACTATGACCTTGTCCTAGATGATGACTCTTCCATATGTTTTTATCCTTTTCTGGCAAAATTCTTTTTGTCAATTTTCAACTCTATTAACTCCAGATGTTACCAAGGTTTCCATTACATACTACTATATTATTACAATCACATACCCCAAAAACTAAGTGTTTGATGGTGTAGATGAACAATGGTAATCATATCTGTTGGGGCAAGACCACCAAATTCTTTTGTGTGGTTTAAGTTTTTTTTTGTTCTTTTTCAAACCAAGACTTTCAGTGAAGACAACTCCCATGAAAAATGTGTAACAGGTCTGCACAGACTGGACTAAATCTGGTCACATTAAAGGCTCAAAGGATATAAACACTCACCCTCAATCTGATCAGACCCATCCTCTTCTAAGATAATATCCGGATATGGAGGAGCTGGCCAGTCTTCTGTCACAGAATCTTCTCCATCTTGAAGGTCTGTCTCTGGTTCTTTATCAATAGTGTCACCAGTCATAATGTCATTACCTGCATTGGTCGGAAAGTCACATGTGATCGCTGCTGGGATATTCTCGAGCTCATGCGAATTTTGAGAAGTCAAATTACTGGTTTCATAACTTTGACTTTGCTCAGAGTTATCCTCTCTATCCAGCTCTTGGTCAGCTACTTCTACAAATTCTGATTGGTCAGCAGTCTGCTCTTCACAACCTGATTGGTCAAAGTAGTCATCCTCTTCACTACTGCTGAGAGATTCAAACAGATATCTGGTGATGTAGTCATTTATAACAGTAACATTGTCCAAATCGAATCTGACTCTTGTGTTTGTTTGCGGGTCAACTTTTGGATGAAATAATACTTCTTCATCATTGATTGTGGGCTGGTCAGGAGGTTCTGCTACAAGTGGTTGATCACTATTAGATATTGCACCTGCAGGTATTGCAAGATCGTCACATGATGAGTCATTGGACTTTTGAACAGCTGGGTGTGGCTGAGCTGCCGAAAGCTTTATAGCTTTTTGATCAATATATCTTAGTTGAGCATTCAAAGTTGCAAGCTTTTGTTGAAGGATTTTGGTCTCTTCGGATATATCACTAGAGCTTTTTTCCACCGTCTCAGTGTCACCATGGATGGACCCTGCATCCTCAGCTCTCTCATTATCACCAAGCTTCCTAGTAGGAGTAGGAGCTCTTCGCTTTTTCATTTTATGAAAGTTTCTTGGTGGCGTGGCTTTTACATTGGTAAAGGCGGCTTCATAGATTGTCGGATCATTGTAAGCGGACGGATCGGGCTTCATAGGTCTTGGTGCCCTCGGTCTGCTCGGTCTAACACTATCATCAGTTTGTTTGTTGGATTGGTCTGCTTCCTCATCCCCTCCTGTTTCTATAGCACTATGGCCTTGTTCCTCAGCTGCATTCCTTTGCTTCAATTTGGCTGAGCGCATAATTCTTCTAACATGATTCTTCTCTTTATGACTTTCTGTTCGCTTTGGTCTAGCTGGTGGTATCGCCGGAGTCAATGATCCCTTCTATAATATTGATGGAATATAAGAACATATAGTTTTATCTAACTACAGGCAACAGTATTCCTATGCCGGAGATATATTCAGATCAGGCCAAACATGGGGTAATTCAGACATTCCGTTGAGTGTTTTAGGAGATTTAATTTTGGGCTTCTCCACTCATCAATAACCTAGAGTACCTCCACGATAGATTAATATCGGCATTTTTCGGTGGGTTTGACAAGAAAATCTAGGAGTTGTCTGCTTAGATGGTCAGAGAAGATAATTCTTGATGCAACAACCAAGTAATTATTACTTGGTTATTGCATCAAGAATTCTCTTGGACGAGGGAGTTTTGGCCACATCAAACAACTATTGTTTGGTGTGGCCCAAACTCCCTCGTCCAAGATTGCAATGTAAAATGACCATCATTAGTTATGCAGGGACAGGTTGAAGCAACACCTCGACATTTACTACCCGTAACAGTATTACCCAAGGTCACTAATTTGATAAGTAGGAAACTTAATCGCAACCATTGCACACAAAATTTATCTGGACAGGGTTTGATGCAAAAATGGTGCAAAAACTACTTACTACTGGTTTATTTGTTGTGTCAGTTGAGCTTGTAGTCTTTGCCGCTCTTTTTTTGCTATCAGCACCATCAGAACGACCCTGACCCTCGCTTTTTGTGCTGCCCTGTGTAAGGTTCAAGTCCGGATCTGACCTATATTGTAGGTTAGGTGGAGTCTTCGGTCTTGGAGGAGGTACCTTCTTCGGCGACTGGGCGTAAGTTTGCTTCACCATCTGAATTGAAGCAGATAAGAGTTACCAAATACAACATGTGAATAAATAGTTATGCGGCCAACTGCTTACAACAGCAACCATCATCGCTTGATCAACAATGATGAAAATACTAGTTTAAATGGGGTAGGGTGGGTGAAAGAGGGCCTATCCCAGAATATAACATCATCACAAACTAAGGCTGAACGCTAAAACAGCTGCAAGTTGAAATTTGCGGTATTCAAACAATAATAAAACCTCTCTTGCAGCCTTTTGAGCATTCAAACTTCAAGAACATAAACATGTTTTTCCTCTTAAAAAGGGGCAGAGTTCACTTACTATCCACTTACTACTCACAGGGGAGATGAAGGCTGTCTGGTGCTCATCTTGGTGTTTAGAACAGTTCATACATGTCACATGGGATCCTCTCTTAGGTAGAAATCCAACGCAGGCACTGCTGAGGCTTGCTGTGGGAAGGCTCTTGATCATCGTGCAGGTTTTTACTATGTACGGCTTTTCTATAAAAAAGAATAGACATCTGACTTTAAATTGCCAAAGTCATAGCTTCTACCGGAAGACGGAATACACATTATGAGAAGTATCTACCCCCACTACCCCGGAGTCAGACACCAATCAGCCCAATATAGCACCAAATATAGCACCAAATATAGCACCAAATATAGCACCAAATATAGCGCCAAATATAGCACCAAATATAGCACCAAATATAGCACCAAATATAGCACCAAATATAGCACCAAATATAGCACCAAATATAGCACCAAATATAGCACAGTTAGCACATATTGTGACCACAGCAAGTCTCTGACGCTGAGTCAATCTGTACTTAGTTCAAGTGAGGTGGTGTAAACCTTGAATGATTTTCATTGCTGATGAATGTTATGGATATGGTGTGTTCTCGCAACTCCCACATGCAAATGTCAAAACAAGAATAAACAGAGATGGCACTAAAGTGCTGACTAATAGTTTACCTAGCAAAACATACAATTTAAAAACAGAGCAGATTTTAAACCTGTTGCCAAACGCATTACAACAACTTCGCCATACAAAAATTGATAATACTTGGCATGCAAGCGTGTCGATGTCATGCAGTGCAGGCTAATTTTGTAATTTTATACAATCACAAAGCAAATTGTGAAAGCTGTATAAAGACTATAAGCTGTTCAAATTTAAGCCTACCCTGCTGATACAAGGTGGTTGACCTGTTCAGAGCTTATAAAGAAGCACTAAGAGAGACATGTCACACAAATAAGAAGTAAAGTAATAGCTAAAGAGATGCAAAGTTAATTGATCTCTAAATCTTGTGCACAATGAAAACACATAGCATGCAAACAACAACACAGCCTGAGCTCTAGTCAGATATGGCCCTGTTTACTTCTAGATGGGTGTCGGGTTGACGTTCACATTTACAACGACTTTGCCAAACTCATATGTTAATGATAAGATGAAGTAATGAGACACAAGTACATGTCTCAGACATGAACATGTGTGGGCATAGTCGTAGTTTCATTCATAAGATAAAAGATGGCATAAAACGCCTTCTTTGTACACTATCAGACCTATGGTTTAATATGGGATCAGGGCAGCAGCCATAGTCAAACCGGGCATTTGATGAAACGATGGCCAACAATATTTAAGGTGTAAGAATTACGAGTTGTAAACCAGGTGTGCTAATAAAAAAAATCTTGGAGACTGCCATTGCAGATCTGGTCTAGTCTATTGCGCTATATACGCAGGAATGAATAATAATGTCGATGTAAGTTAACGTTAGATTGCGGACATTGACATTTGCAGGTGGAACTTGGATGGCACTCGCCGATCACTCAGTGAATAGCCATATGCTATCAACACCCTGCTAGTAAATCCCTAAAACCTATATCAAAACTTACCTAATTATAACGAGAGTCAATCACAGAGCAAAAGTTTATCCGACAACAGCTAGACTCTCTGATAACACCTAGAAATAACGACTCTCAGGAGAGCAACGCTGAGTTTGTGTGAGCGTCTCACAGCATGTTAGTGTATCCTCTTAAACACTTTCATTATGACTCAATAACTGAAGTTTTATATACAGCATGCTGCCTTTGTGTACAATGTATAGACTTTCAATAGTAGTATTCTGTTGTGTGCAATCAAATCAATTCACAATAAAACTCCGATCCTGATCAATAAATAGAGGCTGTTGTTATTTGAATAATTAATTTTAGCGTACAAAGCTTTGTGACAAAGGACAAGCGATATTATTTACCTGTGACCAATGTTTAGGTAAAGTTTTTTAGCGTTAAAAGTAAACATTGATTTCATTAGCGTTGGTGCAGAATGCTGGGTGAGACTCTTGAGAGTTCTGTTTGTACTGGGGTTTTAAATTTACTTTGACTGACAAGCACTGCATTTAAATTACTAAATACCAGAGTCGATCAACTTATCAAAAACACGTAATAGGGTAGAGGTTACAAGACACTTAGAGCAAATAAAAGAAAATTTAAATATAACATAATTCTCACTTATACGTTTACTGCAAATTCCTTATGTGCCAAATGATACATAAATACAAATAAAATCCGAAGATGAATTCTCTGAAGCTTCCCAGCTTATAATTTGGACATCAATATGCATATCTTGTGGAGCAATTGCAATGTGAAATTTTCAAAGTTTATGAGAACGGACTCAAGGTTAGGACCCATCATTTATTGGAAAGGCCATATTGGTTATTGCTGAAAAACTAGATAGATAAAGGAGATGCGTGGGTGATCATTTCTGGACGGAGTTTATTCATAAAACAATTTCAACACAAATAACGGATATGGCCCATCAAACTAACTGCAGAAGGAGTCGTGCCACTATATTCTACGCATGAAGATGACAATCAGCTAGTAAACCTGAACTGGAATATGCTAGCATGGATTGATCAACATCAACACATTAACAAAGAGTAATACACAAACCTAAAAACGTTCTGTTATCTGTTAATACCATGCTAAATGTGGATGTGTTAGTAAAATACGAAAGCATGGAAATCTAACCCACAGATATTTGAAGAGGGTACAAAAAAAACTGGACAGATAGTAAGATGAGATCGGTGAGTAAAAAAACAAAACTGTTCATGGAAGGAATAAAAAAAATGTCTGTTGAGGCATGAAAAGTTCGAATTTCATTTTTTTAAGTCCTACTCCTGTGCGTAAACTTTGGTCAGCAGAGGCCTGGGTCGACAGTGTGTGCCAGGGAATCTTGTGACAAAACATGCATGAAACATGAACTGTGCAGGACTGCGCGTACGGTATAACCGCATTAAAATGAAAGGTTTATGTAACATTTTATACAGTGTGTGGTTTTCTGAGTCTCGGTGTGATAGAGAGCATTAGCTTTGAAGTTGAATAAATACAGAAAACTAGAAATGTCATACAAAACGACCAATACCCAAACAGACAGAGATAATTAAGCTTGAGAAAGTAATGGCATAGGATACATGTACAGCATTGCCACCACTTGTAGCCCAAATAAAGGGATAGAAAAAGTCTATAGGTGATCTTATACCAAACCTACTACCATCTGCAATTGTTACCTGCGCTGGAGTTGCAGTGACTTCTACAAATGATACTATATTAGTCACTGAGAACTGTTTGGAGCTCAATGTATAGCTGGACACTGTATTTAGTTCTACAGGTTCAAATTTCAGCTTAGCACCTAAAAATATAAAACAAATTCATACTAATTGGTTAGAAACCGAAATGACTGGGTGCTTTAGTTGCTGGAAAGACTGACGTCTTCATTTGTAAGATATGTTGGGTAAAAGTCCTGTGTAAAGTGAAGATGGACGGATGTGAACATAATGTACACAGTATAGAAGAGGGGGAGTCTTAAGTGATAGGGTATGAACCTCATGCATATAACAATCACATATCAGAGCATATAACTTCAACGTGTCAAATATGAGCCCTGTGTATTTGGATTCATTTTAGCGATAACAGATAAGATATAATATCAATCTCTCACCATAGACAGATTCCATTGTTAATCGAAAAAAAGAAAAAAACTGGTTGTTTATGTTTTTTCTAGTCGACTTACCCACAATCCTGTGTTGAGGTGAGCTCATAGCTCCTAGTTTAGCGTATAATATTTCGAGAGTCATAGTCAGACCTGTGCACTGGGTTGAATCTGGAGATGGTTCTCTGAATATCGGCACCCAATCACCGGGCTGGTCAACACTCGAGTTACCTGAACAGAAAAAAATAGGAAAATATAAGGTGATCAACACCCGAGCTACCTGATCAGAAAAAGAGGGAAATATGAGGTTTGATGGTCCAGAGACTGTCAAAGAGGTTGCAGAGTGTAAGCGTAACTTTTGAAAACAACCAATTTGCTGTAGTTGATCATGTAAAATATGGGCAGTGTCCTTGCTATTAATGATGATGGATAGTGATGATTGAAAATCGGCAAAACCCAAACACCTAAAAACATGACTATTGTGGTTGGTCCATGGAAGAGCAAAAGCAGCTTAGAGACTAGGCACAGAATATGTGTCAATGTCAAACTCCTCAAACTCCCAAAAAAATTTCTAGGTGGTTATTGTCAGTACTGTATTTGTATCAATTGAAACACAATGATTAATATATGGAGTTGTCCTTTCAAATTTTGAAAGTTCAAGGAGTGGACAACTACTAATCGGTCTGAAATTTTTTTATAACATGACATAAAATAAGGTAGAAATGAATGACGAGAGCACAACAAACTTACCAAAGCTGGCTATATAAGCCGTAGCGTTGAGTGAGTCATCTATTAATCGAGATCTAGCTTGTGGTGTGTCTACTGAACAACTAGCTGGGGGGTCTATTACACATCCAGATATAGAATTCTCTCCAAACTTAACTCCCATCCTGCTATTCTGGTCGCACTTTCCTGTCAAAAATAATATACAATGTAATAAATACTCCCCTCAAAAGGAACAAAGCTGTCTAGAAACATGGAATTTTATGGACAGAGGAAGGGGCTGACATGTTTTGGTCAATTTTCTTGTAGGAAATATAATGGGAGAGGGAGAATCAGCATTTTTTTGCACCAAAGGAAATATATTATGTTTGACATGTAACACCCTTCCTCCCGATGCCATCCTATTTACCGAGATATGAAAACATGAAGTTAGTCTCATAGTGTCAGCCTTCCCTAGACAAAACGTTCTCGACTGATTGCTGACAAAGATGATTGTCTTGAAAAAAATTGGTATTTTTTTAAAACTTTATTGGCATAATTTTCTATTCGATGAGAATGGTTTTCAAAATCAGCCTTAGAGAAAAAGGGAAATAACAAATTTTAAGCAAGATGACGAAAAGATAATCATGAAATTGATTATTTTTTCATAAAATTGATAATTGATTATCATACATAAATTTGTATGTTGCAGTTGGCATTGTGAAAATGTCATAAGCCAATGATATTATAATCTAGACAACATACCATCTAGTGTAGAGGCTATCACAGTGAGGTAATCATTAGAATCTGTCTCGAGAGAGATTGAGTTACCAGTTAGCCAACCAGATATCACTGGCTCTCCTAAAACCAGAATATGATAATCGTGTTCACTTTTTTATGTGCAAAATATCAACCAGATAGTCTACATTTTAGAATATAAGATGCCGCCAACAATCAATCTCAGATTTTGATTTCGAAAGGTCGCTGACAGATATGATTTGGTGATGCGAATATGATTTTTAAACGCATGTTATAAAGTGAAAGTATTGTTATTTGAAACCATACATCATTTCAATTTAAAACAACATTTCAGACGGTTGACTGAGCGAAACCCAGCGATAGGATAGGATGTACCATCAACGTTTTGTCCATAGTATGTGTGTTGAAATTTTTTTCACCCTGAGAATTTAATTGGTAAATGCAAAATTAGTTACAGTACCTAGCATATAACCCGGGTTCCCACTCCTTCTGACAATATCTGAGTTACTGGTGTTCCACTCCTGGTATTTAACATGATATGTCTGGTACAACTCAGTAGTAGTGTTAATAAAGTTATCAAGTTTGAAGTCTAACTCTATTCTTTTAATAATTCCAGCTGTGTGGAGGACGGTATAGGTGACCTGTGTAACAAAAATAAAATATACAGTTCATTGTCCTTGACCTATAAAATAAATAATACTTAGATATCCTGAGTTGTATTAAGCAAGAAAAAATGCACAACTATTGAGGTGTACAGCAACCACTATTAACCTTAAAGTAGAAAAGAATTTACAGGAGGGAAGCCCTGTCAGTTCGGGAGAGGCTTGAAATATTAAAACTTATGACTAGCTTCCATTAGTTTACATAAACTCGCACCTAAGCTAGGGAAGCTGATGCTAGCTTACATCAAGTCACTCTTAAACTAGCAAACTAAACTTTACATTATATTTACAGCTTCGGGGAGAACCAGAGCCTAAACTAAACTATCAATGGATTGCACCACACCTATCGCGCCATGATCTGTTACAGTTGACATTAAGCATGAGCAGTGCCGTGTATTCTTGCGACAATGGAATTGGACCACTCACAAACTATTACTCATGGTCATTAACATACCTCAGTGACGACATTGATACAGGTGTCATTGACTAAGTTGGAGTCGTCTATTTGCCCTGAAGCTGCATTGATCTCTATAAGTGCATCAGAAGGTATAGATGACTGAGAGGCTTGATTAGGTGAAGAGATCGATCTAACACCTGTGTTCAGATAGCCTGATGCTGTGAAATATTCTACAATTCAGATAGAGAAAGATTATGCTAAACCTCTAGCTAAAATATGCTCACATAGTATTGCATCAAAAACTCACATAATATCAATCAACTAATTTTGCATGTTTTCATAGCAGAACACTGAATTTCACAATGTGACAGATTAATTTAGCTGGTAGCTCTTCAAAATCAGATATATATATATATATATATATAAGTAGCAAGAAGATTGCAGAGAAATGCACTGACTCTGGTGAAGTAAATATTAGCTAGAGTTAAGTTCATCTTATTTAACGGTGACTAATTGTCGCATAGCACAGTGGATTAGGTTGAATAAATTTTAGCTAGCTATAGGTTGGTTTCACTCATCCAAGTGTGTGCAAAAGGTGAACTTTCCCTCCTGCGAATAGTCTACAGCGCTCTATGTAAGTCTATGATGTTCACTTACTATTTCCGACACATTCAGCTTCCATCACTGATTTAATATCTCTCCTACAAGTTACACTGCTATCTCTCAGAAACTTAGCAGGGTTCTTCCCGCTACACTGGCCTGAGGCAGTCTGCAAGCTGGGGGTCGTCAGTATGCCCTGCACATCGCCCACAGTTAATGTGTATATAAGGTCCCCAGTCTTATAGTTTGTGTCGTTTGTGGGCGGGGCCACTGTTGCTGATGATGTCACAGCGAGGGGAGAATATGAGTATGATCCATACCGACTGAAATAAGAATTACAGTTGCAAATTTGCAAGTGTTTTACAGCGAAAGAGGAAAGGAAATTTTATAACACTATCTAGTTGCTACCAAACAACTGGTTTTCAATGCATAACTTAATCAGTATTAGCTGCCTGACTAGAAATGTTTCTGCCTGCCAGTGGACTTTAACTTCACTGCTGAGCTTGTTTGCACATGTAAACCTTGCAACAAAAATTCCATAGTTGCTTGTCAGCATCAAGGTAGTTGAGTTTGGTAGACTTTTTGAAAAGAAAATATGCAATGGAGCATACCTACTGGATTATATCCTTCACTTACCTGACAAAGTATGCAAAATCATCAGCAAATGAGACTAATGCAGGTGTGAGTAGATAATTTTGTTCCGTATAACTACTCCGAGCAAAACAGCCTGGTGACCCTTCAACCTGTAAATTTCAAGGCATAATTTTGTGAAATTGTCAGAAATTTACATATTATAAGCATAGAACATTTTATGATCTCAAATATTGTAAAATAATAAAATAAAAAATCAGTTTATTTATATACTGCTCTATGTTATCCGTGTGGGTAACTTCTTAGATTTGAATAATATGAATAGATCCTGACCTACCCCAATGAGTTTAACCTAACAGTTATATTTTTTGTGTGAAATAACCCGTTGAATATACGTATGCTCAGGGTAGGGTTTGTTTTCTTTTGACTTTCTATTTGCACATACAAGGACTTGGTGGACATAACATTTACCTCATACACACTGTTGTGCCTGAAGAGACTACTAGGGTCGAGACAATGAGGCTTCTCTGTCAGGACGCTCTGTGACACTTCGTCACAGGATGAGAACATCTGTCGATCTGTCGCAGTACAATCAAAGTCGCAACAACAGTTCACATCACACTGGTTGGACGTCAAGTCACATGTACAGAAAGCGACCTGTGAATAGAAAAGGAGGGTGAAATATTTCCGATCTGCTATGACAGCAATATCATTGTCTACTATAGATTTCGATTAGAATCAGCCTCAACCAGACATTATCTCCTTACCGGCATGCTAAAACAGAATACAGTCAGTCAGCTTCAGCTAAGGTTATGCTTGTCAACGAAATATGAACACAGCAACCACTGTATAATAAGTATGGTGTGTGCGTTTATTGCATCCTGATCGATCTAATATCGACCAATCTATGTGCCCCTGTCAATATAAAATGAAAATGGGCCTAGATCTCAAACTGCTGTCAATGTGTCGCGTAAGAGATAGACAGAATGAGGCCAAAATGAGGCTTTCATTTTGAACTGCCATGTTTGACTTACTGTATAAAACATTAACAAGTATTTTGTGTGAGAGTTACAGTTCCAAGGTTTAACACATTTTCTACCCCAAATATTAGAATATCGTTCTTTATTTCTCTCAGTATATATAACTGCCTTACCTCAGTATTAAATGGAAACTCTCCATCACCACCCTGTCCACCTCCTGATGGTCGAGTAGTAGCCTCAGGTGTTACAGGATCAGGTGTTACGGGTGAGACAGTGCTCCCACCCGTTGTCATATTCCTTGAAATATGAACATAATTAAATTAAAGGCAAAATATGATGAGACAAAGATGCTCATCGTGATAGATGACTTACATTCTGATTATATAAGGCCACCATTTTGTCATGAAGGGAAATTGTTGCAGTGCTACATGGTGGTCAGAAATATACAATGACATCTATGCATGGCACAGATATAATCGCTCTCTAAGTCTAACACTCTGAAATTGGAAATTTCTGTATGTCAAAGAACCAACCAACGTAATCGTGTCACTCAAGAAATACATAAAGAGTAGACTGAAACTCCATATCTCTCAGGTACACGTGACCAGAGAATCAATTGATAATTTTAGTAGCGAAAAATACGAACAATCTTACCCGTTAGTAGTCATATTACTATCTGTGGTAGTCTCGTTGCCCATGGTCAGGTTACCATTTGTTGTCCCTAGTCCTATACCTGGAGTAGTCTGAGTATTGGCACATGGTATATATACGAGAAGAACAGCCAATCCTACAGTAGCTAACATCTTGTTATACAAATGGTAGGTAGTAATAGGTCACATAAGGTACTCAGATATTAGACTGAAGTCAGCATGACATGACCAACTGAATCTGTAGGCTATGTGGTTATCGTACTGGATCCTACATATACCTACAAGTAATAAGGCAAATCTACAGTCAAATTTGACTTCAAGCAAAGATTTGGCACAAAAATCACAAAAAAACATTTAATGAAAGGCCCCTGACTGAAAATAAAGCTCTAACTAAAAGTACATGAAAATGACACGAGCGTGTTGTACTGCTGTTACTAATAGTTGATCCGCTAGACTGAATTATAAACCTAGACTTGACACCATATACTGAGTATTAAAGCGATAACAAAGCTCTCAATTGTTAGCGAGCTATCAATAATAAACCTTGAGTGTTGACTGAACGTTACTGATGTCTACTTCACATTTCAACATTGCCAAAAATCAAATGCTCAAGTGTCCCAATGCTCATGCGCCATATATGCCTAGTGTCCAATTTATTTATTAGTAGCTATACCTACTACGAAAACAGTGACCCTTACAGAAAAGGTAGTATGAAAACTTACAAGTTATTTTCGCACATTTAATTTTTGAGGCAGCTGAGTTGGTGTCAAAGTCAGGGCATCCACAGGCTGTTTGAACCCCATTTACAGAGAGACAGACCCTCATACAGCCCTACAAAGATGTCAGGAGCAAATACCGGGGATATCCTACGGGACACAGGCATCTGACTATGTCCATGGTCAACCGACCCCTCTAACAAAGACATGCACAGTTTAATGGAAAATGTCCTGAAACATGCAACTGACCCTCTTGACCGTGACAGAAACGCATTCGTATGCCACCAGGGGGACACATTCATCTGGGAGGATGGGTTTGCTGAGATAAGAACCCATCCAGATGCCTCTGTTAGTAAGTTTAGTAAGTGTTACTGTTAGGCAAGCCAAAACCCATCTTATCCGAATGGGTAATGGGCAAACATTGGTTACATGGAATCATGGCTCAGGCTGTCTACTTATGACTCATTTCTGATCCAGCTTCGCTGTTAGTAGGTTGTCACCAAAGTCCTTCTGTAGTAGTACTAGTAGTTGCAACTCCAGTGGCCTCCACCACCACTGACTTGGCTTAGTTAGGCCTTTTGTAGGGCATTATATGGGTGAAAAAAATCAGCTTTTCATCTTCTTAAGGGTGGAAGGAATACGTAACTCTGATATAATGGATGTTAAGCATACTCACTCCACTGCAGTAAGATGAGAAATCACTCTGCCCTGCCCTTCAGCGCCTGTAGTAGTGTTTGTTTGTGTTTTCAAACTCACATTCAGAAATTCTGTAGTAAAGGATCTCCACTATTTTGTCACATGTATGTTTGGATTTAATATGCAAGAACAGAGAAGAGCTCATAGTAAAAGTGAGTGAGTTCTTGCATTGAATAAACAGAGGGTATTAGTAACAGCCCCAAACCAGGTCTAAATAGTGGGCTACCGCCAAATAAAATAGCAAGCTACGTATCCTGTCTTGAAAACAGGCATGGGAAATTATTTGTAAAACAAGGTAATATACTACTTCATTTCGATGTGACCACCTCTTTTATAATTGAGAGTGCAATGACCCGGTTAATATGGACATAAAATTATGACTGAGCCTAGCAGTATCTCCGTAACTTCTTGCTTGATTGGCAACACACTGTTGGTGAAGGATAAGTTCAAGGATTAATACTTCGGCCTCAAAGCATAGATAGATAGTGCATTACAAAATAAAGTACAGTTATGCTGTAGTATGTTGGATAGGCCCTGGGGGCCGATGTCAGGGAGACATGCCACAATGCACCTATGAGAGTTGTGTAACAAAAGGCCTTTTGTTTGGTGAACAAAGGAGTACAATGGCAGGCAAAGTGTGCTTGTCTGAATACATGTTGGATTCGTGTGATTGCATGCTGGGGCGCGCCGCGTGTATGCTAGGCTCAGTTCTCCACCTTCTCTTCACTCATTTGTGGGTATACACAATCCACCCGCTGCTACGATATGTAGGAACCACTGGTAAAGGGTATTTCACAACTGTACTTTATTTTGTAATGGTATAGCTATAGCATTGATATGTATTCATGGATTAGGGGTAAACAAAACAGTATGGCTTTTTGTGGAGAAATTACATCAGTATATGACTTTGTGTCAGTATCTGGATCTAGCCAAAATTCTGGCAGCTTTATCGCTATGCATTGACTAACGTCCCAGTAATGAATGAGCTTTAAAAACTCAGGTAAGCCACTTGACAAATGAAATGTTAACAAGGGGTCGGCTTTAGCATTACTGAACTTTTGGACCAATCAAAGATGAGAAATTGTTTCTAGCAATCATGCATAAATTGCCATCCTATGCTTGTTCAGGGCCAGATATGCTCCCCTAATCCATGAATATATATAAGTTTATGTGTTGTGTGTATACACACATACATACTATGACATTGACAAGCTATGAGTCACTTATGACAGGTGTGGCGCAGTTGTAGGATGCCTACCTTTTGACCGCCAGCCCAGGATCGATGTCCCTTGAACTTCTACATCTTATTGGGGCAAATGAGCAGGATTGCTTTGAAGTTTTTTGAGGCGTTTAGAGCCAGTCATGAGATGTAGAGCCGTCACAAAGAGTTGTAAGCGGCGGCAAAGGGCCTACCCATTTATAGTCTCATGATGGACCTAGGGGACAATACAAACTTTTATGTCTGGCACATCTTATATCACAGCTCATAGTCATACGCACATTAAATTGATTCTCCAAGGAACTAGGAAATAGATGACGTTTCGGACAGATACATGGCTCTATCACAAATAAAGAGAGACCTAAATGTCATCCCATGATGCAGTAAATATTTAGAATTTGTTTACAGTTTTCTGCCAGATTTTGAGTGATTATCTATGGAAGATGAGCAAGTTTGACAGAAACAAGCTGTTGGGATTGTTTGATGGTACAGCTACAAGTCCCCGAACTCAGCCTCTCCTTCCCAGGTAGTGTTATAGGCAGATCTTTCATCTTTGAATCAATGAGATTGGAATAATCTTTGTGGTTTTTATACCATGGTCCTGGTGTTTGCATGACTCTTGACAGATGCAACTTCCCATCTCTCGACAATAGAATTCCAGGGACTCCGCTCCTAACAAACAAAAGAGACCTCTTCCTGGGATTTGGTGTTATGATAGATTACATCGGTAAATGGTACGAGTAGCCTTGTGATATTCAACATGGTGCCAGGCCTTATGCCACAGTACCAGCGGGGTGTTATGAGGTTTTCGTAGAACACATGTATCCTACAAAATCATAATAATAACTTATTTTCAATGTCGCAAATATTTTAAATTACAGCATTATTACAATTATAATGATTTAAATTTTAGGCTATAGAAATTAAGTATAGCTCAGTTTAAGTTTTTGATGGCAAACTGTGATTAACCTTCTTGTTACAATGATATTACAGGTGAATATGTGCACAAGCTTTTCCGCTACTGATTCGCTCCAGTTTATCATGACTATAACTATAACAGTATCACTACTCTGAACAATTCAATTTTGTTTATAGTAAAAAGTCAGATAAACAAACCAAAGCTGATCCTGACATAAAGAAGAAAACGCCGGCTCAAAATTTAATCTGCAGGAACTTACCCAAGAACCCAAAACCTAAAGTTGGTAAGTGCATAGTAATAAAAGTTTATGGAAACGCAGAACGTACCACATTTATAAGCATTATAAGATTGCAGATAATTAAAGCTAGACAGAGTGCAACAACCATCACCGATCTATATTTGCTTGAACAGTCATGGTAGTTTAAAGTCGAATAACCTCAGCCATAATGTTCATAGGTTAGTGGCAATTTTTAGCTACAAAAATAACACTTCACACCGAATGTTAAGACATCTGAGTACATCTGATGGAGGGATTTGATTTCGTTTCATTCTTTATCAATAATCTAAGCTGACAACTCTTAATCATTATCTGTTAGGATGTGTCAATTAAAGTTATGTGAACTTATTGGTGATAGATTTTTGGAAGATAGTGTTCTCTCTTTTATAGACAGTCGGACCAAGCAAGCATTAAAGAACTCAAAGAAAAAGGTTTCAAAAGCTGCTACAGATAGAGATGAAATACAACCACCGTCATCTAAGGAGAATAAGAGACCAGCTGAGTCCGCTGGTGATGGTCCTCTATCAAAGAAACGAAAAAGGAAGCCTAGGAAACCAAACACAGATAGAGATGAAATAAAACCTCCACAAATATCTCAGGAGAATGAGGGATTGGCTGAGACCTCTAATGAACGTCCTCTATCTAAGGGAAGAAAAAGGAAGCCTAGGCAATCAAAAACAGATAGAGATGAAATAAAACCACCGTCGACATCTCAGGAGAATGGGAGACCGGCTGAGACTACCACTGATGATGGTCCTCTATCAAAGAGAGGAAAAAGAAGAGCTAGGAAATTTAAAACTGGAAAAGATACACAAGAAAACACAGCTGATAGTTTGACAATGAACAATAAAGATGTGCATGAAGACAACAATGAGTCAGAACAGAGCGGAAAATCAACCACTCAAAAGAAAGGAAAGAAATCTGCTGTTGTTGATAAGAAGTCAGCGATGAAGGAGAGGCTTGAAGGAGCCAGATTTAGATATCTTAATGAAATGTTGTACACAACGCACAGCAAGGTTTGTAGTATACCAAGTTCTCTGACTCGTTAAAAAATTTTATGTCTCCCAAAATTATTGGCCCATTTCAAAAGTCGCTTGTTAACATAGTGTATGGTTCATTCCATAATCAGTGATTCTGAATGCTTAGCCCCTTTCCCTATGTAGCCCGGATTGAAGTCGCGGAAATGGTGTTTAGACAACCCTTAGTAATTGGCTGATATAAGACCTAGAAAACTCAGTCAATTGCATTCGAGAATTTAGAATCTGAAAAAGAAAAATAATGAAAATAAAAATTAATTCTTTCTGTATAACGAAGATGATCGTCCTAACTGAATATGCTTGAACTCCACAAAGTCACATTGGATAACTGGGTTGAAATTTCAGTATAAAATGTATAATCAAAAGCCTTTGTTGCAGGAGGCTGTAAAAGCGTTCAAACAAGATCCGAGCTCATTCGATGTATATCACCAAGGTTACAGAAGGCAAATAGAGAAATGGCCTGTAAAACCTATCAACCTGGCGATACAGTTTGTGAAAAGTTCCATTCCAACGTAAGTTTGGGGTTGTAGTATTTACTAATAGACAGTTTTCTGAGCTCCGATTTAGGCCTCAATTTCGAGTTGTCCTCTCTCCAGTTTGTTACTTTTAACCCATGCCGCATAGGAAAAACGTGCTGAAAAGAGGGTTATCTTGTAAACCGCTTATAATAGGATAAAAATTATTTTTGGTTCAGAATTTGCAACATTGAAAACTCAGATGGACATAGTTTGAGAAATAATTTTAGTATTTTGATAGTCAATTATAGTATTTTCCGCCTGTTTTGCGGACAATTTGGCAGAATCTTTCATGAGTTTCGTCACTAAAATTAAGATTTATCAACATTCAAGCCTCCAATGATTTGGAAACCCTGTCACAGGGTTTTCAATGGTGCAGAGTCTGAATCAAAAATCATTTTTATCCTAACATTAGCGGTTTTCAATATAACCCTCTTTCAGCAGGTTTTTCCTATGCGGCGTGGGTTAAAAGTACCAAACTGGAGAGAGGACAACTCCGAATTGAGGCATAAATAAGAGTTCCGAATACAGTCTATTTTTGCTTTGCCGTAGAAGCCCAAGCCGGGTTCGACCCATACAAGTAGGTACTAAATGGCATCTCTTTACATGCTTAATTTCTTCTGTCTAGCGTTGCTAGGTTTTTGTCGGTGTCAGCCACAAAGTGAAAGGAGCTTGGTTCCACAATACCGCTCTTGACCTGAATATGAACTCATCTGGAGAAAACCGTTAACGACTGAAATTCTGAAATCAGGAGTTTTTGTACTTTATTGGAATCATAACAGGATATAAATGCAGAAAAAAATAACCTGTCGGCCAAATTTGGCGATCTTCTCTTAGGGCAGGCCCCATATGTATTTATTAATTTCTATGTATAACTTTCTGAGAGTTCATGTATTTTACAACTGTTTTAATACTGATATGAAAAATAGTAATAATCCCTCAAAAAAACAGTAATACTCCCACACACAAAAAACCAGTAATAACCCCTTTTTTATATCTTTGCTCTGGACTTAAGGCACCCTTATTTCTCAGTCTTCTGACACAGACAGACTTGCAATTTTTAACCCTGCTTTTAGATTACTTTCAATATAAAACAGGATTGGTTTCTCATTCTTGTAGTGAGTGTACAGTAGTAGATATGGGATGTGGAGAGGCTTTACTTGCAGCTTCAATACCTCACGATGTCTCCTCCTTCGATCTCAAAGCCCTGAATGACAGAGTAACGGTAGCCGATATGTCAAAAGTTCCGATGCAGGTATGTATATTATTAGTGTGAGAAAAGCTCTGCTCGACTGCTAGATGTGCTATATATCTATCATTAACCTTAAATGGCCTCTAGGAGTGTGCAGCGAGTTACCGTCACCTTGGGCTGCGATCACCGTCATCAGTGGTGATCAAAAGATGCCTCTAACAGCTTTCTGGCAGAGTTTGAGCAAATTAAATAATAATGTTCCATCAATAGACTCCCTATGAAGTCTATGAATGCAAATCCATATTGTATTTATTTGTTTCTTGATCTTTATTGAGGTTTTCGGAAAGTTTAAAGCTGAAAATTAAAAGTGAACTGCATGCGTCTCACAAGCCTCCAGTGACCAGCTAGACATGATCAAAAGTAGCCTGTCTAGACAAGCTTTGTTGGTTGGGGAGGAGGCGAACGCACAACAAAAATGGTCAAGACAAGCTAGTTTTGATCTTATTCAGCTGGTCAATGTAGGCTAGTGTAAACCATGCATGCGAAGTGCACTTTTTCTTTTTCAAAAGCATCAATATTTTTGTATCTTAGGATGGTCAAGCAAAGTGTGTGGTGTTTTGTCTCTCCCTGATGGGAACGAACCTGACAGACTTTATCAAGGAAGCTCACAGGATATTACAAGATAGAGGCATTCTATGGATAGCAGAGGTAAGTCTGAACAAGTCGCTACATCAGGTCTGATGTCTACACCGCTTCATACTAGATCAAGTTTAATCCAATTGCCTGCACTCCTGTTGCTCTCAATCACTGATCGCGCTGCGGTGTGACCAGTGGAGAGGGGGCAACTCCGAATGCTTGTAAATGAGCCTAACCTGCATGCCTATAATAACAGTTTTTTTTAATCTAAGGAAGGCAGAGAACAAACTGATGCCTTTGAAATGTCAAATTATTCATGACTCTAGAATTTTTCTCATCCAGCTTTTCAAATTCTGTAAATCATATGACTGAAAGTTCATGTTGGAAGGTGAGAGGCTGTGGTAGGGATCAATTGCAAGCTGAAGCATGATTGCTCAGTTTTTCCATTATTTCTGATGATGAGAGTCTTTAACTACTGCTGCCACTCAGACAAATGTGTGATTATTGAATTCTTTATACCTCAAAGATATCAAATTGTGTCTTCAATCTCAAAATTGTCACCTAATTGTCAAATAATATGCACAAACTAATCTTCAAAAGCAGGCTATGAAATTAATGCACTAGGTGATGGCGTCATTTTTTTCATCTAGTAAGACATTTATGACATCACTAAATTAATTTCATACCCTGATTTTGATCATAAGTTTGAGCAAATTATTTGCCAATTATGTGACAACGCTGAGATTGTAGTCTCATGCTGCTAGTTTTTTTTAGTTTAGTTCCATAAGCACACATTTGCCTGTGTGGCAGCAGTAGTTTAAGAAAAGGATGACTAAAGTTAGAAATTCTACCGCTGGTCATCATAGATTTTCACTTAGATAATGCCTTCCAAACAAACAAGCATTTAATGAATTCTTGGTTTATTTGCAGGTGGCAAGTCGATTTGATGGAGATATAAAGCCATTCTGTGATGCTGTGGAGTGTGTGGGATTTAAACTTCTCAGCCACAAGATAGATTTAACACATTTCGTGGTGCTAAAGTTCGAGAAATTATCCGAAGAAGATAAAAGTAAAGCTAAGAAAAAGAAGAAAGGACATAGGAATATGGAGATAGCCTTAGCTCCTTGTTTGTACAAAAAACGTTAGCCTCTGCTGAGCTATGGTTACATTAATGTCAAGGTTTTATTATAAAACAGCATGCTTCAAATCTTGAAATCATCTCTGTATAACGGTGTAAATATATAATTGATGCTATAATCAATAAATCAAGCTGTAAAGTAACAGGCACAATATAGTATTGAATGTCATCAACCAGTCCCAGCTCATTCAGCAGTTGCTATTATGATTTTTCACTTTGTTGATGAGTTATCCTCTCTTAAAGCGGTTACAGGTAACTCCGATTGAGTCGTTGCATAACTGAATCTTCTTATGTATGACAAAATCTTTGCAGGTGTTGGTACATTAAATTAGTTGCATGCAGCTTATCTGCCAGTAGAATGATATATGTCAAGGTGATCCAATACCAAGTCATGTTAGAGTTTTTCTTTAAAATGTTTCATGTTATGCGACTGTAACCAAAATTTGCTACAAACGTCAGTTCCTTATTTAATCTGACCAAGCTTGGTTTCATATTGAGCATGCTGTCCCTAGTGCACAAAAGGCACTGGGAGATGATCACTATGACATAGCGGAGATCTTGCACAATATCGGGTTACTGTTTGAGACTGAGAGGGATTTCGACACGGCAATGTAAAACTGTCAAAAAGCTCTTGACATTCGAAAAGATAAAATTGGGTCAAACCATTTCAGACTCGAGAAACGCTCGAGGTCCTACTAAGGCTGAAGTCAGCTAGCGACCAGCATAATAATGTGACTAAATAAACTAGATCTTGCGCTGTGCATAAGCCCTGATAATTTGTTTATATTTATTATGGATGCGTTGTTTAAAGTATTTCAATTATAGATGCAATCAAGATTTGTCGAAATAAAAACTACAAAGCTGAACGTCACTTCCTTGGGCCTGAAAAGGCTTCAATTTCTCCTTAGAACACCTCACAAGACATCGATCTACTCTCGAGGGGTGCATGTCATTTTGTAGTTTTCTTCTGGACTAAATGTGAACTTCTGGCATCCCTTCTCACTGATCTTCTGTCCTTCTGGGAGTTTGATTTCAAACTTTTGTAGAGTAGCGACAAAGAACATGAATAATTCCGCTCGTGCCAAATGTTCTCCTAGACACACTCTTCGGCCTGAAAAAAGTACACAGCGAAATTTATACAGGTTAAACATGCATCAACGTGATGAACTGACTGATAACAAAGCAACACTCAACCTTCTTCTCTCCCCTAGCCTTGCAGCAGAAGAAAGACTAGGGGAACAAAAAACCGGGTTGGTCATCTCATGAGGACAACACTGTGAATGACTCTTAAGAGAATTAAACTGCTGATATGTTCACAGTGACATGGCAACGCATTCAAACTGTTTTGTCAACCTTATCAACTTAACAGCGATATTGCATTTACAATACCTACCAGTACCAAAATTGACGGCGTGTTTTGAGTCAGGCTTGACAAATTTTCCATCTTTGCTGAAGAATCTTTCTGGCTTAAACTTATCAGGTTCTGGGTACACATTCTCATCATGAAGGGCGGCCATGATGTTACCTCTCACAGTTGTGCCTGTATTAGGAAAAAGAAATACTGAGTTAGGATAATTTAGGACTTCAATAGCAGACCTCATCAAATAAATACAAACTTGTTTTATTTTTGGCGTTTATTATTCTGCTAAAATTATGTATATACTGACCTATGGAGGAGCACAGTTGCTCTACAAGACCAATTATTTGATCAGACCAAAACCTGCCCCTTGATATGACCGATCAACGACCAACCAACAAGGAAGTCAAAACAATCTTGGATTTCATCATATCTACACATCAGAGAGACTACAACAAATAATAGCTATAGTTCCGCTTCCCCATATTTAAAATTTATATTGAAGGATGCTCTTAATAAGACTGAGACCTTCAACATGATACCAGGTATGGGGAGGCGCAACAATAGCTATAAGTTAAATTGATGTCTTTTTAAATTTCACAAATTGATTCAAAAAAGAATTATAACTTCATACTTAGTTAGGTCTATAGGGTTGATCATATTTTGCTTAACTTGAAGATATTTTATCAAGATTAATATCAATAATATAAAAATTTCCACAGTGTTAGTAGGCCTATACATGGTTTCATGTTTATCTGATCATGATAACAAGAGATACAATGATGGGGGAAAAACATGACACAGGTCTTTATTTTTAAGTTGTGGGATAAAAAATATGCATTGACGGTCTTGGCAAATGCTCACCTTTAGGAATATTCACACCCAGTACTTTAATATCACTCGACGTGTAATGAAGAAGTGTTCCCAGTGCTACATTTCGATGCCTTTGTATCTCCGTTAATACAGCAGTTGTGTAAGGCATTGAGTTTCTATCCGCATATGTAACAGGTCTTTCACCTTGAATATGAATTGTGATACTACAAATACTAGGAAATCATATTGGGATTCTATTTTCTCAATGACTTAAACAGTTGGCGTGTGGCTAGTTGTTCTGTTATCCTAAGCCTGATTCAAATTGACCCAATCCAGTGAACTACTGGCAGCTTGATAGGAAAATGGAGCTTTAATTATAGGCAAACTTGGTGAAATTTGATTTAATTAGACTCGACATCTCTATCTGTCCTGAATAATCATTATGATCACTATGAAGCCTATTCCAAATGTTTCAAAATTCTCATACTTGAAAAGGACTCACATTGCATTGTTTTCTTCTGCCAGGGTTTTTTTATCAGTTAATTAATGGTTCTTTACAAATAATCTAAGTTCAATCGAGTTTGTCATTTCGGTGTGGTCATCTTAGATAAGAAAAAAACCTCTATTCAGAGTGATTTTAGGGTCATTGCCCTCCATTATTCACCAAATAAAATTTAGGTTCTCAAAACATAGTCATGTCATTCGAAACCTACCAACAGTCTGTTTGATTTCCAGATATATTTTCTCTTGTACTTCTGGGTACAGCCCAACATAGAGATAACACCAATATAATTGGCTGGAAGTTGTGTCAGTGCCGGCGATATAGAACTGCATCACAGTGGTTAAGAAGTTGACAACTGAAATCAAAAGTTTGAAAATTCTACTACATTATGTAAACATACAAATATGGTATTATTTTGCCTTTGTATATGAAGTTCCATCATCGCTGTACGAAGACCCTTGAAGAAGAAAGGAGGGTCAAATGTGTGCTTACCTGTAAAAGGTGTATCAGTGTTGCCCTCTTCCTCTTTCATCTTCACAAGGAATGCATCCACAAAGTCTCGAGGAGGGTTATCATAGTTGATCTCTTCTTTGTGCTTCTCAATCTGATCTTTTGCAAACTGGAGGCTTTTTTCAAAATCCTTCAGACCACTTCTATACCCAATAGGGTCTCCTGGTAGGTACTGAAAAAAAGTGTAGATACAAAAAAGCTTTTTGGCTGTTTGAAACCAAAAGCAATTTCAACAAACTTTTTCTTCGACTTTCTGGCAGGAGTTTCAGAGACTTTTTCCTAACGTTGGAAAGCAGAAAATAAGCTTAATTTTCTTACCAATCGTTGGGTCAATTGAGAAACAAGAATAGAAAATCATTCACGTTACATGTGAAATAAAATGATGGTTGAATTATGCAATTCAAAATTGACGAGACAGAGCAGTCTTTTAAAGATGGTGGTATGGCATAGCTGATTTGTGTACTTTACAATATCTCAGTGGAAATTGTGCAAAGATGGAGGAATACACTTTTGTAATGATGCGAGCCAATCTTCAGCCTACTCTTTTTGATGCTGTGCTTGCGTACAAACTATGGCCTCGACCTGTATGCCACCAGGGCCACAATAATACCGCCCTTATATGATGATGGCTCAACATGATTATCTAATTCATAATCCTGTCTGACATTTCAATGACATGTACGGACAAGGAAAGAGAGGATATCTCTACGCAAAGAAGCCAAGCGTTCATCGCAACTCAAAATGAAATAAAAGATCTGAGAGACAATCTAGATTGAAGACTAGTTAGAATGAATAATATTTTGGACAAGAGGTGAAAGCCTGGATACAGACGTATACAGAAATGCTTACAGCAATTCTTCTTTGACGGATATTGTCCTAATGCATAACATTATGACTTACTTTTAATATTGGCACTATCTGGTTTTTCATTGCAGCACCTACAAAGTCTTTGAACTGCAGATTTGCGAGTTTTTCGTCAGAGTATTCAAATCTATCTCCAAACACAACATGTGTTATGACATTAGAGACTCCTTGCGTGAGGAGATTCTCAGGGTCGAAAGGTTCACCATCAGTGTTTTGCATCGCTGAGAGAAAATACTGCAGTTCTTCGGTGATTACAGGCTCAATACCCTTACTTCCTGCAAATATAGTGAACATTATTCAACTTTCATCCCTTTGCCAGCATTTTCACTCCAATCCCATGCCGATCAAACGAACAAAACATGAACAAACAAATATAAATTCAGATTATGAAACCAAAGGGATTTGCAAGAGCTTTACTCTGTATTGGGAAACATGATAACCGCAGGCCAAGATGTAAAAATCTCAAACTACTCTTAGTTTTCATTACAAAGGCACTATGCCTCAGCGGGAAACATATGCACAGAATGGTGGCATAGTCAACTAATGTGAACTCTTTATCACAATAACTTCTCCACCTTGAACTCAGTGTGTGGTTGGTGAGACTCAACTAGTTTCTGTTCCAAAATAATTGTCAAATGTGAAGCGCTAAATCAATTTAGCATTAAATGGCTATATTATTGCTAACTCAGCACCACTTGTCAACAGAGAAGTTGATGGACAAAAAATATACAAGTTCTAACACATACCTATTCCATGCTCCCTGAAGATACTGAGAGAAAATCTACGTAGTTCCTGCCATTTTCCATCTGCTTCATTGACCAAGCCTTTACCTATGAGAACAAAGTACTGTTATTCAACAATCTCCATTATAGATTTAATTTGTATTCAGATATCATCTTCCAATTTGATCTCCCTTGGCCTGGGGCTTGATTGGCATATTCAGACAAGCCTAGTATAACAGTATTTACTATGGCGATTAACTACCGACCCAAAACACCATAACGCCAATTAACACCATAACGCCCATAACGCCAATTGAGATTCCTCACCTCCAGGGTCAATTTGTGGGTTACGACAATGCTCCGTCATTAAAAAACAAGTATCGAAATTCACTTGTTTTCATTTGCCTATTGGGCTGATCGAGGCGAAGCCAAGTTTCTGATCAAGCTGAGTTAATGATCTTTTTTCTATACACTAAGTCTTAATTGACCGCCCTATTAAACAGGACCCTAATAAGCGCAGTGCCTTTTGTGGGGTTATTACCCAATCTATACCCTTGCGCCCTGTTGCCAGCTACTCTGATTGACTCGACAATATTTTCATGCTCAATACAAGGCTAAATAACATAGATGTATACTGCATGTGATACATTGACCCTTCATGACTCAATCGGCTAATTAATGTGATGTATGAAAGTGATACATAGACATACACTATGTTTCCATATATCGATTCGACACCAGTTTTAAGCCTGATCGATACACGCAAAGAGCATTCAAGCCAACTTTCGCATGTACCGACTTTTTCATCATTCAAAATGGGAGTGGACAACTCATCCGAGGCATGGAACCATTGTGATAAGCATCTGCCTCAGGTAGCTGTTCTCACCATTTATCACTGGCATAAAGATGCTCGGCGGCCGAGTGCTTAAAAAATCAGCCTGCTTCACAAATCCTTCATAAATAGCATCAGCACTGTTCAGTATGACTAGCTTCTGTTTCATACCAATATCACAAGTAATTACATCGCCATACTTCTTGCGGAGTCCTGTAAAGTAAGTAAGTACGTGTGTAGAATAATACAATGAAAGCCTAAGATAACTCCCAACTGGTTTGTTATTGATATACAACTAAGTCATACCGAAAACATGAACGTATTTGGTCTCGGCAACAGTCGGTCACAAACGGGATAATGATAACCTTGGGCCCCATAGTCTGTCTTGTGGATGTTTTTTTCTCATTCAAATCGTCAAAGCACCTCACTAATAGACGTTCTATACTATGTAACACTGTATGTTAAAAGCTACCTAGCTACAGCCAAGTATTGAGCCTCCCAAATTTAAAGGTTCACAGCTGTAGTCAAACACTTACCAGCCTGCCATTCCTCCGGATTCTTTGAGAATACCAACCACGGCATATGACCAATAAAAGGCAGGGGCCATGGACCTGGCGGGTAGAGGTGCCTTGTCCACACAGGCCAGCAGTAGAGCGTCAGTAGAACTAGAGCTATAGTAGCTAACACAGAGGTTGGCAGATCATTTGTTGCTGCTATAATTGTTGGTAGGCTGAGAGTCGTGGACAGGTTGGCTGCATGTAGTCTGAGATCAGACATCAACTCCTCTAAAGAGAGTAAAATATGAATACTGTATCTTTGTTTACCTGTCATGGTTTAAAGCAAGCACAAAATACAAGAATGCCTAAACAAAAGTATTAGCCATTAAAATGTTTTATCGAGTGAAGGAGAACTCACATACGTGAACCCGAGAGTATATTCACTGCTTTAACTTAAGCCAAAGTTGTGACCAAATATTCCCCTGTTGTAAAGAGGCAGAAAGTTGTTGCCTGACTATCTCATCCAATCACTTACCCATGCTCATCCTTTGTCTGACTTTGAATAAATTCACCTAACACCAACAGTTCAGAAAGCAGAATGAAAAACTGAAGTCTTGCAAAGATTACTTTCACATTCCATTCATCTACCTGCCGACACTACAAGCTACTTGGTGTGACATGCAACTATCACTTCTGAAGTAATCAATAAGCCCAGTTATTGTAGCTGGAGTCGGTGTGACTGATTACTTTGTAACTACTTTCATAATAATCACGCAGCAAGATAAGCACCACAAGCTAGATAAAGATTAGTACTTAGCTCTGTCCTATTCATTGACCTTCAAACAACACTGAGCAATGTCCTATTTCGTCAACTTTTATATTACAATGCATGGGGCAGTAATTTAGTCTTGCCTATGGTCAGTTAGCAGAAAAATTTCGGGTGGGTGGGGGGGGGGGGGAACCTCACCGAACAAAGCTTGTCAAGATAGGCTAGGCCTGGTAGGACTGACAGTTTATATTTAATTAGAGCTACAGAGAATGACATTTTCCACTTTAAATCGACACTATATGGATCTACTGTATTTTGAGAATTCAGGTGAAAAAAAGATCCATAGAAAATAACGAATAATTAATCTTCAACTCGGAATTACATTTTAACTGAGAGGCATTTTCAGCATTTTCAGCTGGCCATTGATGCCCTAGTAAGCTGGCCCTGGAATTTTATGAAATCATATGGGAGTGCAGTGCAGCATTGGTCATCCGACCATCAGGTCCCGTGTTCAATTCCTTGCAGGTCATAGTGGTGTCAATGAGTTTTGAGTACGTGACACTGTGTTTGTCATCATGCTGAATATGACCCTGTTATCTTTTTATATGTTTAGGGTTGCATATTTCCATGTTTTCATCTCTGTATTTTATTCCTGTTAGGAGACATGATAATAATCCTAGGCAGGAAGCCATATACAGCATAGGTGCACTTACTTGCTATATATTCAGAACCTTCTATTGATCAATTAAATCTCTCTTATTCATAAAAAACATGCATGATTGAATTGAATTGATCACAGGCCGTTG
The DNA here is from genome assembly GCA_914767715.1 of Membranipora membranacea. Taxonomy (NCBI): domain Eukaryota; kingdom Metazoa; phylum Bryozoa; class Gymnolaemata; order Cheilostomatida; family Membraniporidae; genus Membranipora; species Membranipora membranacea. Next base: position 11,845,978 of record OU612072.1, on the reverse strand, counting down.
AATATATGGAAAACTTCAAACACAAAACCCCATCGGAATTGATCAGTTGTAATGGCAGAAAATGTATGACTGGTATCATTATTTTATCTCATCGTAGTAATAAGGTAATAGTGACTATGTGACTATCTTTGTGGTTTAATCTGAGCCAGTGTGTTGGCAAGTTGAGCTAGGGTCAATCAGGTTCATGAGAACGATTTTAGAGAGGATCAGACTGCTAAATAGAATTGGATTCTTGATAAGTAATCTTTGTGGTTCCAATTAATGTTAAGCCCTTCATCCGTGGTTCAATAAGCTTTGGTCAGCTGGCAGACAATGTGTAGTGGGATTTATTATCAAGGCAAGGAGTTGTCTCACAACACTTAAGGGTGAAACGACTTTTGTTCTGCTATCTTTAAGATCTTGTTTGTCAATCAGCCTATTGCATTTAAATCAGCATGTTTTAACATTATTACAGTTCTCAAGATATATGGATCCTATTTATTTACTCAGGTGAAGAGGAAATGAAAACTCAGAGCCGATAAATACGATGCAAACAATTAAAAACCTATGATAGGCATAGCACAACGATGTATATATATAAAAATGTAAAATATTAAAAAAGAATATAATTTGGCACAAATACTGTCCGTCCGATTAAAGTACACAACCAGCAAGAACTAACATCAACACAGCAGTAATACTGATGTAAGTATTATATATACTTTTTATTGGCATCAAAAGTCATCTCATTCGAAATGTTTTGCACTCAGTGCCAGAAAACAATTTTTTTTATAACAAAAAAAGAGAAACAGAAGGGAAATAATATCATCAATGATGTTGGTCAAGTCGATAATATATGGTTGAAAAGTAAAGTTTTGAATGAACTGAACTTCTCTTTAGATCTCAAATGTAACGGTAAAGAATTGTATGTAGCAGAAACTTTGTATCTTAGATTGTCTGTATGATATAAAAGTAAATGTTTATCACGAAAATTGAACTTGGTAGTGTTTTTAAATCCTCTATATATAAATGGTGGTGTTAAAAAATTGTTTATCTTATGCGCAAAAAGTGAAGTGAAATAACAAACAAGCTTAGGAAGAGGTAGGAGTTGTAATGATTGTGTAATGGATTCGGTTGAAATGAGATAATACGGGATGTAATGCACATTGGCGATAATGCGTAAAGCCCGTTTTTGCAACAAAAATAATCTATTGAGGGCATTATTGCAGGACAAGTTGCCAATGATATGGATACCATATATAAGGTGACAATAGATAAACTGGAAGTAAAATGTGCGGGCACTTGCTATATCCAAGAAGTATCTCAAATTTTGAAGTAGGTAAACATTCCGTTGTACCTTTTTATATACATACTCTAGATGATCCTGCCATGAAAGTGAGTCATTCAACACAAAACCCAGAAGCCTTGTAGTTCTCTGTCTGTTTAGTTTTTCATGCCCTATGTACAGTTCCAGGTCATAAAGCGGATCTGAGATATTAAGTAGCATGTAATGAGATTTCTGAACATTTATAACCATCCGGTTACGATTGCACCAATCCAAAATGCCACTTAAATCTTCAGATGCCTTTGCCTTTAGTTGCTGAAGGTTTTTATTAGATGACAGGAACACTGTATCATCAGCATATGCATATGATGATGAGTCTGATTTTGATGAAGTTAATAAATCATTTATGAAGATGAGAAACAAAGTTGGTGCTAGGATTGAACCTTGAGGGACCCCTATTGTGATAGGCAATCTACAAGATTCAATATTATTGAGTTTAACAAACTGCCTTCTGTCTGTCAGAAAGGTGTCAAGAAGTTTTAACATATTTCCTCCGATGCCGCAAGCCTTCAACTTATTGTGTAGTAAAACATGGGATACACAGTCAAATGCCTTTTTAAAATCCAGAAAAAGTAATGTCATAACATTTCCATTAATTTTCTCCACCAAAGAGTCTGAAATAATTTTAAATAAACTGTCTGAACAAGAATGGCCTTTTCTAAATCCACATTGAAGCTCATGGATGATTTTGTTCTTAGTGAGATATTCTTGCAGATGGTGATTTATGTGTTTCTCAAATATTTTTGAAAGAACAGGCAAGACTGAAATTGGCCTATAATTTGATGGGTTATTTATATCCCCAGATTTATGTATTGGTGAAACTCGAGCTAGTTTCCATGTTGAAGGGAACTGTCCTTTGCTTAAAACCCTGTTAAACATATCGGTGACAATATCCACAATATAAGGCCAAACAAGCTTCAACATCTTCACTGTAATTCTGTCAGGTCCTGTACTTTTACTATCAGGAATGTGGAACAATATTCTTGTACATGTGAAAGGGGTGAATTGTGGTATGTCTGTCAAATTATGTTTGGATACGGGAAATGTCATCTCATCTGTTACAACAAGGTTTTTTGTGATTGATTTTGCAATGGATGTGAAATGGCTGTTAAATTGATCTGCACTCAAATTTGTCGCAGGGAAAGTCTCCTTCTTTTTATTCTTTAATACATCCCAAACAGGTTTTGTATTACCTTTAGACTCTTTAATAGTATTAGAAATAGCTCTTTTCTTCTTTTGTCTGATCATATTAGTGACATAATTTCGCTGTATTACATTTAATTAATTACTGATTAATTACTAAGTAATTACTGATGAAGTATGCATTGATCTGTGGTTAATAAAGTTCAAATTATATATAATATAAGTAACCTGAATCATTTAATCTAGATCAGGAATCTTATCTAAGAAAATGTTTTTTGTAGCTGTGGATATCATTATTGGTATGTGTTTGTTTTCTTTACTCAACGCAATGAAGTTTTCATTTTCCGATATCATATGAGCTACAGCATTCTGGTGGATTGTGTGTAAATTTGCTCCATCTCCTCCCACAAGCTTTAAAATCTCGATAAGCGATATTAGAAAGTATTACCGAATGAGACGTGGCCTGGTTTGGCAGACATGAGTAGTACCACATCATTTGGCAGGGAATGGAACCATTCATTATCGCATTTCAGTTCGCTGACACCTTGACATGCTGATATGATGAGAACCTACAAAATTTTAAACTAAACTTGTTGCAACCATTTTGGGAGAAAAGGAAACTGGGAAGAAAATGCGATAAAAATGTGTTTCTATCTCGAAGTAACAACTTTTTTTGTTTAATTCCTATGTCTATGTCACATGATACTTTCAACTAGGTCAGTTGATCCTGGCCAGAGAACCGAGCGCAGACAGTCATATTGGTATTAAGATTTGACTATAGATGACACTTTGATGTTGTAAATAATTATTGTCAGCGCTTGATGCAGTATGCAAACAATGCAAAACATACCAAAGGAAAATTCCGTTTAGCCTGTACTCTTATTTCCTGCACTGTCTCAAAGATTCTCTTTATTTCGATTTGGACCATTTCACCTTCCGGTTCTCGTCTCAAACAAATATTTCCCTGTGCCCCGTGCGCTGTCATACATATGATGAACAATGAACACCTAAACATTATCGGCATCAGAGTTTGCCGAAGTGAGGTCACAAACTTTTTTATCATCTGAGAGTCTGTACCTATATAGTGCAATGTCTCTGTGTCAACATTATCGCTGCCACATATGTCACTGAGAACGTCACGCATTCCCGTTGTTCCTTCACCATCAAATTGCTTATCATAACAAATAAGCCCTTGCCTCACACTTTTGCTGCGAAGTTGACTCGACTGCGGAATAACATAGCCATACACCACATGCTTGGATACCAAATCTAATAGTTCCACGCTCATCTCCCTTCCGACAATGTATGTGGATTCTTCAAGCCAGGTGCTCAACTTCAACGACAGTCCTGACAAGTTTCGAAAGCTTTGATTATCATCCGAATGTTGAATTAAGATAATTTCCAAAATTTGATATTTTTCACTGTCCATCAGGCTCTCAAATATCTTTTCAACAAACTCATTACCAGTGTAGTTAAGCAGCAACTCCAAATCATCTTCACAACCATATTTCGATATTACATTCAACACTGTCCCTCCTTTAGTGATGGTGTTATCAGTTAAATAGGAGTTCAGATCCACTGGTGAACTTTCTTTCAGAGTCTGAGCTAGTTCATGAAAAGCTGATGTAGTGTCTGATATCAGCTTTCTCATATCTTTGCCCCCAAATTGTGGGCTTTTCCTCTGGGTATACGCGATAAGAGATCGAAGAATAATTCTAGCAAAACTTTTTCTTGCATCATCATCTATGTCATTAAGGGCAGCACGTCTCTCTCTCAATAAACATAAAACTTGTGACTTGTGGGCTTGTAGGGCGCAGGTGAATACATTCTCCATCTCAGCTATGCTTTCTATATCCAAAGCTTTGATGATTGGTTCTCCAATCAAAATCTCTTCAGGTATCTCTTTCGATAACCATTTTTGTGGGAAGTTGAGAAGGTGATTTGTGACAGACGCCTTAGCTTGTTTGTAGATCTTTATCAATTTATCAATCTTTATCAATTTGTTATATTCTGTCAGGTTCGCTTTCTCAGAATATATCATAGCCTCGCTGTTGAGATCTTCATAATAAGGCGTATATGTAGGAAGATGTACATACAATAATTCAAAAACCTTCACATACTTCTTCTTGATAGCCAGGTGCAACGAACTTTCATGCGTAAAGTTCCTGTATAGAATATAATCAGCTTTGTTACTTGGAATTGACTCTAGCAATTTTGCTATGAGGTCGCTCGTCATTGTGTCAGTTTGTGAGTACTGTATGATTTGTTGTAGTAAGCTGTTACCATAGTCTTTTTCTCTTGGTTCTAAGATTACCTTTCGTTTATTGTTGTCACTTTCAGGCATAAGATATAGGTCAATAATATGACTTACTCTATCTATCATACCAATACCTTTACAATACCAATATACCATGAGCATGAGTACATTGTATCCGGAAGACTTTTGATCTTGATCTTGATAACGTATATTCTCAATTCGATCTTGGTCACTTAATTGCTCCAGATGAGCGTCAATGTTCTGTATGCTGATAGACGGGTTGTCCTTTACAAGCCTGTAAAGTGACCCGTTATCGGGCTCCATTGTTCGACTCCTTGCTTCAACTCCTCCCTTCAACTCTGGCTTCAACACTTGGCTACTAGCTTTATCGGACCTCTCTGAGAATGTGACTGATGATATATCCACACAGTAACTTACCGCTACAGCTACCGCTACTAACTGCAGTTAATTCCACAGCATGCTGAGGCCTAGTATGGATCATGAAATTACGGCCAGACAAAGTTAAACTCACTGTTGCAATGATAACACCCGCAAATTTATCAACAGGGTAACTTAATCATAACATAGCGGAACAAAGCTTCTAGCTGTTGACATAAGATAAGAGAAATATGACATGGTTAACACACCATCCACTATTTAAGTGCTAAGGTCAGTAATTAGTATCTTAGTTTGTGGAGTATGTTTGATTTCAACATTAATTTTTAAGATCAGTTGCCCCAAAAAAAGATGCGTGAGGTACGCCATTGAGTCCACTACTGACATTCATAATCTTGTAATTCACGCTTATAAATAATTTTACAATTTTGCTAATACAATATTTTTTGTTCCACTGAAGCTGATTTATCGAACAAACAGAAGTAAATACCATAATTCTCATGGGTCTAATGGTAATCACAATGTTGTCACCTCTTGGCTCGCTCTCAATATTTATGTAGGCCTTTCAATGGTGTAAGGTCCAGCGGAAACTTCAAGAATCTCTGTCACCATCGGGACTTGAATTCACACAGCTCAGTTCAAAATGAACCTTTGAGCTCACTGCAAACTGAGGAAGTATGAGGTCATCATAAAAAAGATCTGCACGGACAATCGAAGGCAGTTTTCTAAGCGGCAGCAAAATTGAAGAGGTAGTTTCACTCTAATGATGTTTATATGCTGGTGATATAGGGGGTATTGCAACCGTTTTGGGCTGTTACTCAGCTATTAATGGTAACTGACCCATGAAAATCCACACCCACATATTTTGACATGCTCTTTCAGTTTTTGGATGCTTTTTTGATCACTTTCCCTTTGGTTGGCAATTTTTTGCAAATAGCCGCTTATCGTGCAAGGTTAAGTAAGGTACAATATATTGCCACTACGGTCAGCATGAACAACTCTATTGGAAATTGCTGACAAACCCTATACACCCGATTTTGTAAATAGAAGTGAAAGAAAGGAGGTTGCCACTGGACTATTTATTCACTGATGTAAGACTGATATGGAATTATAACAGGATATGAGAAAATTGACAACTTTGATATGAAATGCTGGAAGCACATAGGGAAATGAACAATCATAACAATGTAATGTCAAGCAATTATGATTCAAATTTGTGAAACAGCGGTAACATAAATACGATTAGAAGCGATTACCATTATGAAAACCGTTAACGTACTGATAGATGGTGAGCTACCACACCTTACAACTAGACTAAACTAATAGTCTCTATCTTTCCGTACGACGGCCCTCGGGCCTCGCTTCGCTCGGCCCGTCAGGAGGGTAGCCTGTTGGTTCAGTCTACCTTACAACAGGGATGTCTTTGAAGACTGAAAAGTAAAGGTGTGTATATTCGGTACACAGCAATGGGCTTGCAGGCAGGCCAGAGCTAATCTGGAGGCCACAGAGATCAGTTGTCAGTAGACTGCATCATGATTCAAACCCAGAATTTCCATTACTTGCGTGTTACAGGTCAGTCGTTCTTAACAACTAAACCACCTTTTTTTGCTGTGGTTACATAATGAATTCACAAATTTTGTGCATCCATTGCCATCAGAACGAGGAGTAATGTATGTGGGGTATCAACCTATCACATCTTACCAATATACTGCAGCTGATACATATAAGAAGAATATCATCATGTGTTTTTCAACACTTTCGTCGTTCAGAATCTAAATACCACTTATATACTGAGAGGATAACTCCTAACTGTTTGCATATTCATAACCATACATAAAATCACATAGCTACAGTTTTAACAGATACTTTGTAAAAGTTTCAATTTTATAGATTATTTCCTCACATTTTATGATTCACAACACTGCATGCTGGGCTTATTTTTCCCAATGTTATGCATGCTGCCAATTAGGATATGTTAACCATATTTGTTATAATGTCCACTGAAATAAAATGGGAATTAGAATAAATTTTAACTCAGAGTGACAGTTAGACATGCTTCATTATGCTTGAGTATGTCCTCTGCTACTTCCAACCAATCAGCCTTACACTTTTGCATTGTTGCCCGGCTACCTGTCAGTTTTTACACTACTTTATTACCAAGACGGGTGAGCTAACATTAGATGGCAAAGTTCTGCTTGTAGAGAATTCTGAGATTCCAATACTATAATCTCAAATTCTTTCTAGGCCTATTGACTAAGATCAAAGTGTCCCTGCCAATTGCCGATAAGGGTCTGTTCAGTTTTGGCAGCTCGCACCACACCCACATTCAGGAGGGCTTCTATGGCCTCACCTCTAGGATGCATTCTAGTTTTCTAGGATCGCATCATATTCTCAGTATGAGGATTTAGGGCACCTTGCGTTCCTCTTCAGGGGCAGCCAATCTTCTGTTTCTTACTAAACAGCATATTCTCAAATTCCCTGTTGGACACCAAATTGATATAGCATTCCATCATATTCTCTTTCATCTATGATGACCATGCAACGGTGTCGCATTAAGAGCGTGTGTAGGTAGGTAGTGCCTGACGCGTGACATTTGATGGCGATACTCAACATGAAAAAAATATTTATACCATTTTATTGTCAAAATCTAAGTCTGACACTGCTATCCTTTCATGTAACCCATTTCTAGTGACATTAGGATAAAATGCAAAGACACTGAAAAGGATGAAGGTTTGAAGGCAGAATACCAAAACCATCAAATGATTAAATTCTGTTAGCATACATCTTTGAAATACTTTGGTTGTTTATTTAATGATACCAACTTGTATTTTGGGGTTATAGGCTCAATAGGCTTTCATTATTTTTAGAAGTGAGATTCCAACTGAAGATAGCAACTTTACAGGGATCTAGAAACCCTAAGCACTAACAGGCTGTACAAACTTGAAACGATAATTCACCTTGAACCCAAACATAATCTTTATGCCTGAGAGAATGAACCATAGGGCGCTAGGCTTTTACCAGGTTAGTCTAACAAAGTACCCAGTATTACGCTGACCACAATTTGACCATGCATTACCCCCTTTATATCACAGAGTAAGGATATATCCTTATTCTGTGTTTATATATCTTCTGTTAGCATGATATTCAGAGGCACTTCAGATTCACAGACTCAAAGTTTGTTTGAGGTTTACTATAATAAATCATTATTGATAAGCTTATATTGATGTACTTTGCGATGTAGTATTAAAGTTGACAGAATAGGACATCCCCCCTTTTTGTAGTTCATTTAATAGGCCGATCATTTTACTTATATATCTTTCTAAAAGTCAATGACTTGTCTTAGCTATGCTTGTTATGATAGCTGTAGCAAGGCAATAAATCATCATATCACTATGAGATTGACTGCTGCAAAAGAGTTATGAGACACGCGGAAAAGCTGGTAGTGTCAGTATATAGGACTAGTGCCGTGGGACTGTTGTTAAGTAATTTGTACAAGACCTGAGTTGTTTGTTCCAAGCTGGTGGTTGCTTTATTCAAAATCAGGCATCGGTAAACGTGTAAGTTTCCTTGGTAATTCCATGAGTAAGACAGTTCAACTGACACTTGCTTACAAGAGTTGAGTCTACTGTCACAGCTTTGTTCTTGCTTCACGTATGTGAACTTTCTTGTATATATGGTGACTGATTTTTATATATTACCGTTTTCTAGAGGAGGTAATGTCTGATCTCAGACTGAGGACATCCAATCTGATTTCGACCCTAAACCTACCAACAATCATAGCAGCAACAAATGATCTTCCCACCTCTGTGTTAGTAACTATAGCTCTGGTTCTACTGACCCTCTACTGCTGGCCGGTGTGGACAAGGCACCGCTACCCGCCAGGTCCCTGGCCTCTACATTTTATAGGTCACATGCCATGGTTGGCCTTCATGAAGAATCCCGAGGAATGGCTTGCTGGTGAGTGTCTGGCTATAGCTGGGACCTTTAAAATTCAGAACCTTGAAAATATTGCATAACTAGCTGCCTGGCTATATATGGATTTGGTCCCTGTGTAGTATCTAAGGGCCCAGTCTAGGAGGCTTTGACTCGATTCCATGGTTGGTGTTACACGCTTGAGGATGTTTTTTAAATTGTGTAGTTGAAAGTCATCAGGCGATAGAATAATGTTATCATCAGTCTGTTTTGAGACCGTTGATTGCCATGGACTGTAACATTGATTTGACCAACTGGCCACATGATATCAGGGTTTACCTAGTCATTAGTCATGTACCTAGTTGTGTTGAGCCTAGCTTTTCTTGCAGTATACTACTTGAACTAACAACTTACTTACTTGCTTATTTACTTACTCTACAGGACTTCACACGAAGTATGGTGACGTGATTACTTGTGACACTGGGATGAATAACAAGTTAGTCATATTGAACAGTGCTGAGGCTATTTATGAACTTATGAAGGATTCGTGAAACAAGCTGACTATTTGAGCACTCGTCCACCGGGTATCACTATGCCAGTAACTAACGGTAAGATCAGCTTGCTGAGGGAGAGATTCATGTGAGCGGTACTCTCAATGCTTCTCTCTCGATGTCACACTCTTGATGAATATCTCTATGTATCTCTTGACGTATTCAAACGACGGCAAGTACTTGCAGCTATTTGGGCACTGGGACTAGCCTGGATGCATCTCTCAATGTTTCTCTTGTCTAGTGACCTTTGAAATCAAACAATTAAATTTATATCGCCATGTTTCTATGTGAAATTGAGCTCATTATAGATGGAGCTTAGCTGCCACCTCTTGTTTTGCCTCAGATAACTGTTATTATTGCAATGGCCAAATATCGAGCTGAAACTTAAAGAAATATCTACCCAGGTTAGGGTCTACTGAACTCAAATCTTGACTCTTATTGCTCAGCCTATTGAGCAAGATACAATCAGCATCCTCATGGTGAAAATTCAACGCAATAGATCAAAAACAGTCCTATCATTTTAAAATCCATGGTTACCGTGCACCTCAGCAATGAACCATTTGAGACAGTATCTTTGGATCCTGCCGAGATACTATGCCTTCATTATATTTGCAAACTAAGAAAACATTGGCATGTTGGCTACCCTATAGATGTAGTCCTGTTTATCTTTGTCTTTGGAATAATTCTCTGACTTGACTTGTGTTTGCTAACGTTTTGTTTGGTAAACATTTGACGAGCATTGTGGGTTGAATTGAAAAGGTGGCATGGCGGTGGAGTGTGAATGATTTCACCTTATTTACAAAGTAACGGTATTTTAATAATTTTGACTTTTACAGGGAGCAAGGGTATTGAGCCAGTTATAACTGAAGAACTACAATATTTTCTGTCGGTGATTCAAAACACTGATAGTGAACCTTTTGACCCACAAGATCTCCTCACCCAGGGAATATCTAATGTCATAACTAATGTTGTCTTAGGGGATAGAATTGACTACTCAGATGAAAAACTCGCCAATCTGCAGTTCAGTGACTTTGGGAGAGCTGTTCTGAAAAATCAGATTCTGCCTTTCTTAAAAGTAAGTATAACAATGTTATACATAAATCTAAATCGATAATATCCCTCAACAAAGATTCGCTGTAAGGGTCAAATCATGCCACCTGGTACAACCTATTTTTGTAAATATTTTTATGCAGGTAACACACCTTACCCAGAATGTCAATTGTAAATTTATTATATGCTTTCTTAAAATCAATGTAGAGTGTGAAGCACAGCCAGCCCGTTTTAACACAACTTATTCCCACAACAATCTTTCTACAAAGTTTAGCATCTAGTGCGGGATCCTATGCACAAAGCAAGGCTTGAGTTGTAGAATATAGAGGATTGTATTGTCATTGATTGCTTGGCCTCGTTGGGAAGGGTTCTACTCCATTGGTTCCAATGTAAGACATGATCAATTGTAAAGTTTTATCAAACCATTATCATCTGATGAGGGCATTATTTTTAAAGGGGCTTGATTTATAGGTGAGCACTGCATTTATACAAGTTAATTGAAGAGATTTCACTCTTGTGGCTTAATTTTCCCATTTTGTCTTATTTCAGTACCTAACAGGGGTGAAGGGATTTGTGAAAGGCGTCCAGTTTGCAAAACTATGATAACCCGCCTCAAAACTTTATAGATGCGTATCTCATAAAGATGAAAGAGGAGGAAGGCAACCCTTATACACCTTTTACAGGTTAGCACACAAGTGACCTTCCTCAAGGTTTTTATCAAAGAAATTATGGAACTACATATGAAAACCCTTCTAAAACGAAGCTTTGCTATAAAGAGTTGTATTTTGTTTTCTAATACCATCATGCTCTTCAATTACCCACCTATAAGTATACGCACATTGTCTGTCTGGATTGGGATTACACCAGAGGTAATATTATCTATAAGAGTTGTGTCTCCTGTGTAGTTCGCTTGTAATAAATCATGGAACTCTAAAGTTAGAGAGCCAACTGGCCAATATCATAGTCATTTTCCAATTCAAATGTCAATTAACCTAGATAATATTTTTTGCTAAATCACCCTATTAACTAAACCAGTCAAATGCGTAATCTCAGGCATTAAGGATTCTACATACAAACATTACATTACATTACATACATTACCTAACTACACTGCATCATACATCCACTGAGAGCCTACCAGTTTTATGATACCTTTATTGTGATTTACGTCTGATTTTAGTTGCTAACTTCTTAACCACTGCGCTACAGTTTTATATTGCGGGAACTGAAACAACTTCCAGCCGATTATATTGGGTTTATCTCTCTGCTGGGCTGTATCCACAAGTGCAAGGGAGAATATATCAGATAATAAAGAGAACTTTGGGTAAGTTTGGAATAACGTGGATAAGTTTCCCTGAATACCTAAAGTTTATATGTTTTTAAAATCACATGCAATAAATGTGCATTTGACTCGTAGGCATATTTTTGACCAGAAAATCATTCCGTGACACAAATTGACATGACAACACCAATAGACATAACCTGATCGAACTTTTGATTGATCAAGGTCAAGCTAACAGAAAAACTAGCCATGCCAACTACTGTTCAAGCCATTACGTCCCCTTTCATTCTATGTTGAGATTACTTTCTACTATCACAATTCATATTGAAGGTGAAAGAGCTGTTTCGTATTCAGATAGAAACTCTATGCCTTACACAACTGCTGTATTAACAGAGATACAAAGGCATAGGAATGTTTCATTGGGGTCACTTCTTCATTACACATCAAGAGATGTTGAAGTTCTGGGAGTGACGATTCCAAAAGGTGATATTTTGCTAATAATCGACAGCATTAATTCTAAAATCACCATTCATTTTTTTCTTCTACTTTTCTTATATTATTTACTTTACTCTCATGATACTCAAATAAAATGAAAGAAAAATAGTAAATCATCAAAATTAAAAAAAAACACTAAAAAAACTAAAAAAATTAAAATAAAATAAATTAAAATAAAATAAATTAAAATAAAATTAATTAAATTAAATTAAATAAAAATCAAGGACAATAGTAACTAAATAAAATAATTAAAATGAAATAAATTAAATTGAATTAGCATCGATGAATTCCAGTAAACCTAACTAAGCCTAGTTGAGAATCTATATGATTAAAACAAAACTTTTTCAATCTACACGGAGAGTCATGGTCATGGTTACTACTAGTGACAGCGTCTTTAGGCAGGGAATACGGAACTGCTGTCACTCTAGTCCCCGTCTAGTCCGCAGAATGATAAAAGAAAAAATTTAAACAGGTTCCTCTATACTTGATAAGGTCTGCTATTGGAATCCTAAATTCTGCTTATTCAGTATTTCTCTCCTTCCATGCAGGCACAACTGTGAAAGCAAACATCTGGGCAGTCCTTCATGATGAGAGCTTGTACCCAGAACCTGATAAGCTCAAGCCAGAGAGATTCTACAGCAAAGATGGAAAATTTATGAATCCTGATCCCAAACGCGCTGTCAACTTTAGTATAGGTATGTAATGTAATTACATTATTGCTGTATTTTTCCACAGCCAGCCCTTAAAAGCGTTTGGGATGGCGATCACGGCCGTAGGCGCCTACGACCGCGATCGCCATCCCAAACGCTTTTAAGGGCTGGCTGTGTATTTTTCCTGCATAAAAGCGTGATAGTTGGATAGAAGAAGTTTGTACTCATTGCCACAAAGACCTACCCTAACCTTGTATCTGCTGCCAAAGTCATTTTCCTCATCTCAAATGCTTCTTCATCAACAGTGCCACAATTTGTTTCCTGTGATATCAGACTTGAGAATACATATTTAAATTGTTCATGTAGTGTCTTGCCTGACATAATGGGTAATAACATTGTCACTCACAACAGTTTCTCAATTCCCTGGTTTCATTTGCTTTTGTGCGTCCCACTTTTGCATTTTAGAATTATATAGTGTCTTGAAGAACATTTACATATTTTAGGCATTCATCGCTACAAACCTTCTGGAAAGCACTGTTGATTGAACATTGTGCAGTCATTAGCACTTGATGTCTCTTGATATACATTTAATGGCCAGCTAAGGATTAGGCTTTAAGTAAAGGTGATATATTATACCAAAATCCCACTGCTATCTCACAAATATATGTATTTGAAATAACCAATCACATGGAATCTACTGAGAGTGTTCTTTTCAACATAGGGATACGAAGGGAAGAGGAGAGTTTGTTTATATTCAGTCGAGCCATAACCAAGATATGCGATCCATGTTGCTATTGGAGGTTGGCACTCCATATATTAGCCTCATGTGCTCCTTTTACATTTGCCTATTCTGTTTCAGGTCGACGAGCTTGTATAGGTGCACCTTTAGCAAAAGCAGAATTATTTATGTTCTTTGTCGCTACTCTGCAAAAGTTTGAAATCAAACTGCCAAAAGGACAGAGAGTCAGTGAAAGGGGATGTAAGAGACTCGCATTTAATCCTGAACATAATTATAAAATGACATGCAGCCCTCGAGAGTTGAGAGATGCCTCTAATGTTCAGTTACCCTACTGACCTTATGTTTTAAAGTGGTTTGATAATTCGCGGTTAGCGATGACAGAAACCGCGAATACCTAAAACTAGCTAAATGCAAACTTTTATAGAGAAGTTATCCTCTCAAATAACTTTAAAAATAAGTCTAAAAAAATGATTAATAATTAATAAATCTAATTGAGGACTATCTATCAAAACTGTTTCTCTTGCATTATTTTTATTTGTTCCACAATATTTCACTCAAACAGTGACAACTCATATTGTTCCAGGTATAGAGATAACGCGGTGGAACAGCCGAAAGTACTCTATGTGGACAGGAACTGCTGTACGTTATCCTCTGGCCAATCAGCGACAGAGAATCTGTTTGAGGGATGGAACCTGATAGTTCGTCTGGACATCTACCACTTTATCAGACGTATTGGTAACACGACAGCTGGTGGCTCTCATCCCTGGTATCCGATCTTCATGTCTCGGTTGTCATCAAGCATATTCGAGTGGGACTCACAGGATCTACAGCTCCTGAGACAGGCCAAACGTCAGCAGCTGAAGCAACAAACTCTGACAGACAGCATGGTAAGTGATTTGACCCTTACTATTATCATATTTTTGTTTATTGTTTGTTTTGTTGGGTGGTCAGGCGCTAAAGTAAATATCAACAAACATACATGGAGTTTAGCTTCCATAGAGAGCAATGTTTTCACTGTTGCACTAGTTGATACCTTCCAATATTGATGCCTATATGACTTATTGTCTTCATCTACAGGTAGATGAACAGATAAGCTGTCGTGAATTACAGGCCACTGCCGAAGACAGACCAGGAGTGTTTATAATATAGTCGGCTCCATCGGTGAGTTTAACTGACTTACATACAATTTACAACAAACCGGTGTTTTTAAAGCTCAAATCTACCTAGGAACTTTGTGTTTGGTCTTTCATATTCCAAAGTTTAAACATTTCAGTACTTCACATTTTTTACCTAGCCACAATCATAGGTTTTCAAATAGTTTAATTCATGGTGAGACAATTTGAGTAATAACATATTATGTATATTAACAACAATCTACATTTTGGAACACCTTCTGAACAGCCTCCAGAACGCTGTGGATTCAGCCGGTCTTCAACTCCTCTCCAAAGACTCGTTTGCCACCTGGGAGAAGCAGAAGCGACATGTGCCATGCATCACTGACCCTGAGGGTATTCAGCTCTACCACATATCAGGACATCTGAAGAAGGGAGATACCCTGCTCCCAGTATACCGCTCTGCGCGAGGATCCACTTCCCTGGAGTCGTTCCACTTACATCTTGCTCGATTCATTCCAGGTACGAAAATAAAACAAATGAATATCAGTTATAATCCAGTTTTTTAACCCAAGCCTGCAGTAGAGATTTTGAGACAAATCTCAATTGTGGCTGATCAATAACCAATCCAAACCAGTCGATGATAAACTTTTGCTCATTTCTGTTTGATGCTTATTTTTCAGGCACCGCTGCAAACAATCAGCACTTTCAGGTCTACCTGGAGGAGGGTCTGGGGAGATGGAACCTCGACAGACGGCTACAGAGACAGACAGAAAACAGGGCTGTGACAGAGGGAAAGGAGAGCCACGGCAAGATGGTGCAAGATCTGAGATGCTACGATTACCAGCTAGTAGCAAGTGTTGATCGGCTGTCACGAAGTGTTCTCAAGGAATCTCTTATAGAAGCGCCGAAAATATCGAAATCAACAGGTGAGAGATTCAATCTTGTATACTGGACAAAATAATCTCCAGTTTTATTTAAAAAATTGAAATCTATTTAATTGTTTATCTCCCCTCTCTTTGACCACTCTTTATGCTGCTAAGTACGCTCAACAAACTTTCTTGTATTCTAAATATCGCAGATTAAGAATATCATGAACAAAAAATCTTTTTTCAGCGGGCGGTTTTGCATGAATACTGGCGATGCCAACATATTATGAATTGTTTCCCCCTCCAGTTTATAACATTAATATTTGATTGCTTGCAGGTGAACTAGTATGTGTAGAGTATCTGCTCAACCAAGCGCTGGCAGTTCCAGATGAATCCATACTAAATAAGATGGCGGAACGGTTTGCAGAAATGTCCGGTTGTGAGGATGATGAAGGTTTGGAGTCTGACCTCAATGAATTTCCGCTATCTAAGGTAACTTACACTTCATTCTAGGCATTGTGGGATGATTCGTTTTTGACTATGACTTTCTCAATTGCTTCTTACAGGATACATCAATTTAATGGAGTAGAACCTCAGATTTACTACCGTTTACATTTCAGATAGCTTATTATCAATAAATAATGACGGGTACAGGAATTATAATATTGTTGTGATTGTCTTGTAGCCTCAAGAACCCATTCTACCTAGAGCTACCAGTGCTGCCGATGACATCCTTCCTCTGAACTCGCAGGTCACCCTTGAGCCAGACTTCTCTGTACCACCATGTCCCGAGGAGGAACCACTGACCCCTGCTACAGATGTCAGCGAGTTCCATGTTGAGTTGGTTGTAGACGAGGCTGCATCTGCTCCAGCTGATGTAAGTATGATCACAAATACTGTTTATAAATTGAATAAAAGAATATGATCTGGAGAAAAAAATGTTTGCTTGAATTTAAAAATTGTGGTCTCAATAATTGCTTTCAAAAGTGTTTCTACTGCGGCCCCACCACCCTCAATACGAACTACCCACATTTGTAAGTCCTGCGTCTTTAGACTGAGGTATTCTTGTATTAAACTTCAACTGATCCTCGATCTTGACGCAGGTAAATTTCTTTTGCTTACCAACACCATCCCACATTCTAAGCGTTGGCTGTTTGCGTCGTTTGTATTTTATTCATGCATCAGAGTCTATGGGAAATGTTTTCTTTTTTATTTGATACAATCCTCATATGTTTTCCTTTCTTTATTCAAAGGACGACGATGGATATGAGATTATAGAACAGATCTCAGAAAAACTCTTAAGGGTTTCAGGTACCAGGTTCACCAGGGAGCTGGAGAGAACACTCTTAGACCTCATATCTCGGATCCATGACTCACACAGAGTGACATTTAGTGACCTACAGAAGCGGACAAGATCCCTTGATGTGACTGTTAGATCATCTAACTCACTACCTACGTAAAGTGACGACGTAAGTATTTAATACTTATTTTTACGGTTGATTGTCACAGGTCTGTTTGTAGATATAGCTCTGCTTAAAATTTATTGGCAGTACACACACACATATTATATACATATATATATTATATATATGTGAGTGTGACCGTTTACATATGTATATATCCTAAACTACCCAGCTAAGAAATTAGGTATGCTCTTTGTTGTTTGTTTTCTAACCAAAAAAAACAAACATATAACTTGCAACTGACAATGCATACCAGTACAATATTATTATATATTATTATTAACAATCATTATTTTCTTATTTAACAGTCTTCATGAAAGAGGAGGAATCATGCCTCAGTCTCCAAGCTGCTGCAGACTCCTGGACTGCCTGTTTAAGCTGATGGAGATCAACTTCCCATCTCCAGTGAAGGTCGGCACCTCAAACATTGGAAAGACAGCCCTGTGGATGAATAAATACAGCCACATCTGCAACGCATTCTATACCTCCGACAGTCTCTCAGATACTTGCTTATGCCTCACACCAACTAACCAGCAATTGATTTCTTAATGGTAAGCTATCACAATATATTGTGTATGGTCGATATGTTAACACAATGTACATGGTTTTTCTTGTCGCAATACTAACCTGATCATGTATATAAATGGTTGAGACAAGATCAATCTCATGGTCACACTGTACATACCTATCTTTAGGCTGAACAGAGCAGTTCATGTCATGCTTGGCGCTAGCGATTCTTCAGTAGTTATCCATATATTGACCTATTAAAGTGTCACGTAACCTATCTTTGTTCTAAAACCACTCACTCCTTTCATTTTTATACATAGGTATGACCAAAAGAAGAAGAAGACGGAGATGCGATCTTTAGCTCATGGAATCACTGTACCCCCTCGATTCAATGTGGCCAGTGTACTAAAGACTGCTGCTACTGCAGGCACTACAGCTAAACCTCAACCTGCTGACCCAGTTAACCTCACATTCAGCGAGATCGCCGGCGAGGCAACTGTCAGAACAGCGGTACCAAAAGGTTTTGCAACCAAAAAAAGGCAAGAGCAGAAGACGCGAGATGGCCAAAGAGTTGTGACAAGGCGTACCTTTACTTGCCGAAAGTGCAAACAACCGAAGACAGCAGAGTATGGCCATCGGCAGTATAGAGGACATTCTTTTTGTCCCGGATTCGATCAGGATTATGACACCTGGGTTCAAGGCATAACGCGCTGCTAGCTTATTTAAAGCTCATACGTATTTGTTGTACACTCTTGGACTTTTGAAAGACATCACAATTTTTAACATTTATTGTCATCTCTCATACTTTTAACACCACATTTGCGGTGTTTTACATTTATTGTACTGTCTCACTACGTTTGAATAACACTCTCGGATTTCAAACACATCACACTTTTTAATATTCATTGTACAAACACTATTTAAAACAACTCGGATTTTTAAAATATATTTGTGCCTGTGCCTAAACATAGCTGTTACTGTACAAATTCTAACACATTTACGCTTTTTAATATTTATTGCACAAACACTATTTAAAACAACTCGGATTTTTGAATTATATTATTTTGTGTCTGTGCCTTAACATTACTGTTACTGATCAGTAATAAATAAGCTATATAATAAAACTTGAGTGCCGTTGTCTCCATGAAAAATTCTTGAATATTCTGGTAGTATGTAGTAAATAAGCCGATCATGTGTGGGTAACGGACCGATTCACTTTGTGGGTAGGAACCTCGAATTCAGTTTTTTACTTCAACATGCTACTCATTGGGAATGTCATGAGAAAAACACATAGCCTAGGAATGTGAAAAGCAATTATAAGATGAGCGGGCAACGAGTTCTGAGATACGAGTGGTATCTAGGATACCTATTACCCAGGATAAGGAGTTGTCTCTCCTAATCCTGTAATCATAATGAGTTTGTTTGGAAAACCATTGGTTGGGAAATCCCAGGCTTTATTTTCTGTAAATTGATCATAAATCAAAGCATACTGCTTCATGTTTTGATGCCATTATTCTTTTATTAAACGAGTCCTTTCTTTTCTCCCTTTCCCTCTTTCCCCCTCCGCACGTGGCACATTATCCCCCAGCTTAAGTCCGATGCGCTATCCATTGCGCCACGGAGCCAGATGAACACATTACAAATCAGACAATCAACACTTCCACCACCTTCTTCAAACAAATAATTGTTATGTTGATGATGATGATGATCGTTTATTACAGTCTCATATTTGAGAAATATTTTGTTTTCGCTGAGCAATAAAAGTTATGGTGTAAACATCAAAAAGTTTTGGTCTGGTTGGTTTTAAAAATTGAAAAAAAAAAAAAACAGTAAGAAATATCACTAGTTGGCTAAAAAAGTATACTATTTAACTTCCGCACACAGAGGGATCGGAAACAGTCAGTTCGTATGTTTACCCTCGCTTTGATTGCTCTGTATTGACCAGACGGAAGTTTATCGAATATAATATCTGGCGATCTGACTGTGTGCCCAGTGCTAAATTGCGGTTATGACAATGTAAACAATATACACAACTCTTATCTGCAGTTGGAAGTTTGCTATTGTGGTTATAATTGGCACTCTGATTGTACTACTATTAATAGATAATTGGCGTTGGATTTCACGCATGCGATGGACTCACTTAACTTAAAATTAGCTGAAGATTTATGCCGCAGAAACCACCATCGTTCCTTTAATTAGCTTCACACCACATATTGACCCTCGGCTTATGTAATGCTGAGAGCTTGTTCATTATTTCAAATGATCATTTATCACCCTGTTTAATGCCTTCTTGTCAAGATATGACATCGCTAAAAGCCAGACAGAGTCTTAGTAAGAAAGTATACCCTATTTTGATAACAATGATGATGTTACGTCGTCCTATCAAAACCACACAGATTGATTGGCAATAAAATTGACATGCAATAATATTAGGAAACCCTAAAGTAAGCTGTCCAATCTTATTCTGATAATAAACAGCCAGCACAGCACTCAATTGCCTACGAGAATAGTCTCTTTAATGTGGTTTCTATTTGTCTAATTGAGAATAAAAACATTCTGATCCCTTATCAAGAATCCAGGCGTATGGCTCAACTACCACCACTCTAATCTCTGTCCGGCTTTGTTCACAACCCAAGATTATGCAAAATCTCTAGGCCTAAAATTGAATTTGATTTGATATGATCAACTGTTTAGTTGCAACTTATATGGACAAACATTTGAGGCTATTTTTCGAACAGAGAACTCTCACAACTTATTATTATTGTCAACATTACCTAAAAATTATTCTTCGCTGAATGTCTTTGTATGTCTTAAGATCAAAAGAAAAAAAAGCTTTGAACTGAAAAGACTTTTGTGATTGCTTTGCTACCAAAGGTTTTTGAATCCTGAAATCAAGATGCCTAATCAAGTCCAAAAAAACTCATAAACCCCGAAAGAGATTAAACACGTTTTGAATCTTTACCAATTCCTACCAAAGGTACCTAAACAGCTTTGATTTCAATGAAGAATATGAAAATTGATTGGGTCAAGTCTGATGCAAGGAGGCATGCAATACAAAGATGCTTTGGATGGCTTTGGTCTGGGCTTCTGCAATAGAATTGACTTGCCAGCATGATAGCAACTGCATGCCGTGACCTTGGCTGACTGCAGCCTTTGGATATGTTAGTGCCAGTCATTTAGGCCTTCAATTTCTAAAGCCTCTTACCCATGAAAATATAATTCTCTTTTTCACAAAATCGAATGCAGAAGACTCCAGTGAAACTTGACCATACAACCAAACGCTGTCAAAGAAGTCTGACCCTATAGTAGCGACTTCAGACAGTGGTTGTAATTGGTTCACCTGCAGTATTTTGGTATTAGAAAGTTCTTTCGATTAGTTCTATTTTAAATTATGCTCCAATCCTTTAATTGCTACAGTACAGTACAGTACAGCTTTTAATAACCAGCCATACATTTGCATAGCAAAAGATATAAACTCAGACTATTATAACATTTTTACAAACATCAGTGTCATTTCGAGTTGCCAACCAGGCACATCGCTCAACAAAGAACATACCTTTAACTTCAACTTTATACCTATACCAATACTTCTCATATTCAACTTTATGGAGTTTCACTACACTATTTGATACTGTGCTAAGTATTATAGCTACTCAATGACTACTCAATGACTACTCAATGACTACTCAATGACAACACAATACTGTGATCTTGATACCTTATATACTATATGCGATTAATACTTAAGCGGCTGAATAAACTAATGATTGGTACATAGTAAAAGCGAAAAATCAACATCACTTCCCTATTGTTGCCACAATTCAGTCCCGAAGCATTAACCGAGTACAACCAGATAGCTAAACCTTGTAAGATGGGCATCCTTGAGATTACTAAGAATTATTTATACTACAGGTTATAGTTAATGTAAAATGTAAATATAAACCATCATATTTTGCAAAGCCACAGGAATTCTTAATTCTCATCGGTTCAAGTTCATTAACAATGGAAAACTATCTAAAAAAGAAGAACATATGTGGAGCAATTTAGTCTTTTGCTGCCCAATCGAAACACTCTGCAATAAAAAGGCATGTTATCCTCCATTTTCAACTGCAGTGATTAAATTTTGTTTTGCAAAAAATTCTGTTAACCCTACTAATTTAGTGGATAGGCATATCAATCTGTTTACCAGATTAATTGGTAGTTACTATTTCCACCTCAATAAATCTCTATCTTCTGCCATCAAACTTTAAGTTTAGGGTCATTGCCTTTAATCAGAGAGGAACAGGAAGTCTTCAAGTTTGATTAAAATTTATAGACTCTTGCGGGTAGTTTTCAGATCTTAACCAATCTATGAGCAATTATCAGACACCACAAAATAAAGCTGACTTGCAAATACTTAGCAGGACATTAATCTACCAATTTATCTGTCATTAATCTGCCAATTTATCTTGCACTTATTGATGTTTAAATTTCGCATGATCCGCTTAAAATCAAAACTTCTTAAAACAGGAAGTACTAAAAGTTTAATTGACAAGATGAAAGATCTTGCCTGTCAGGGCTTGCTGCTTACTTGTGCGCTCATAAGTGGCCTTTTATGAACATCATAAGGAACCTATTTGAATTTTGAATGACCTGCATCTTGAATCAGTCATTGATCTTTCTTAATCAACAAGGATATGGAAGTAGAGTTTATCAGGCAGACTAATAAATAATCTGATATTCATCACCGTCAAATTTAATTTTCTGCTATGTTGTGACAACTTATTTCTTCAAAACAAGATTAATGCAATGGGGTAACTCTGAGGTAACTGTCTTAAAAATCTTGCTTAGGGAATTGGTGGATTTAAACAAAATAATTAATCACGCTATTGCAGTAGGGATAATTTTCTTTGAATATTAAACTTCATTGAATACAGTTAATTTCTATTTGTGTTTCACACGGTTCATTGTATTTTAACAAAAATTTACTTCCCCAATCACACACTTAATACTCTACGCCCCTTACAAGCACAGCCAGAGTCAAAAATTAATGTCTTCCTGAACTGTCTTTTCAAGACTGATTAGGCCAAGACAATTTAAGAAGACTTTTAATTTGTTTGATTAGGCCCTTATCAAGAAAATCTTCAAAATTTCTGAAAACCATACTCTGTAAAAAATGGTGATTGGAAACAGACAGGATTGCTTAGTATAAAACCTGGCAGTTGTACGTTTTTCTAATCACACTTCTCCAGACACAGCAAGTAAGACGACTACCTCCAATAATAGAATTCAAGGTGAGTGTTTTCTTGTTTGTCATATCATTTTTGACAGTGGACATTTAATTGCTAAATGTTTAATCAATTTACAAAAGCGCATGAAGCTCTTCTCTATTCTTTAACCAACATTCAGACGGTACTAATGAGGCTTGTATTTTAATCCTCTGAATGCATTCCACCCAATTAAACAGTGGGATGTATGTTTAATGTAAAACAAATTGATATTTTTAACTCTTGAGGCCTAGTAGTTTCAACAGGTCCTTCACAGCTAGTAGTTAAATATTGGAAGCGTTAATATCTATTTTGTCTTTCTTTTCATTCACAGAATTCGCTGCAAGATGATGAAAATTGTAGCTTTAACCCTGTTTATCATCGGTAAGTTATAACATTTTTGCTGCTGATATTCTTTTCATGAACACGTAACCCTTAAGTTTTATTTCAAACTAAATCAAAACTATGTCATGGATGAATAATGATTCATCTAATTGAACACAGAAGTAATTTCTGCTTTTCTCTTGCATGAGTATCAAGTGCTCGTTAAGCTAATTAATCACAGAACTAATTTCTGCCCTTGACTTATTTGCTTTTGTTCTTATTATCGGAAGTTGCCCTTCCTTGTTGTGTCCCATAATGCAGTTCACACATGGTTTGTGTTGTTGGTCTGTGGCTTTGGATGCCTTATTGGTTTGGTTCTTTGCATTGCAAGAGGAATAATACTCACAAAAAGTTAACATGACGCAAGATTTGATTTGGTGAATCTCTCTCTGACAAGAAGTACAGGAATGAAGAAAAATATGTTTGATATTTGACCACATAAAATCATTGCTTCAGATATTCACAACACACTCCACAATATCAAGTGATGTATTCTCTATTTTATAGGCTTAGCCTCAGCATACAGTGCTCCAAGGAGTTGGAGATCACACTCCTTTAGTGCTCCAGCTTACAAACCAACCTACGCACCATCAACATACAGACCAACATATGCACCATCAACATACAGACCAACATACGCACCATCTACATACAAGCCAACCTATGCACAATCCACCCATGCTCCAACCTACGCACCATCAACCTACAAACCAACCTATGCACCATCAACATACAGACCAACATATGCACCATCTACACATGCTCCAGCCTACAGAACAACAACATATGAACGCACCTATGCACCATCTACATACAGACCAACCTATGCACCATCAACACATGCTCCAACCTACAGAACAACAACATACAAACCGACCTATTCACCGTCTACATACAGACCAACATACGCGCCATCTACACATGCTCCAGTCTACAGAACAACAACATACAAACCAACCTATGCACCATCAACACATAAACCTACCTACGCACCATCAACATACAGACCAACGTATGCACCATCAACATACAGACCAACATATGCACCATCAACATACAGACCAACATACGCACCATCTACATACAAGCCAACCTATGCACCATCCACCCATGCTCCAACCTACACACCATCAACCTACAAACCAACCTACGCACCATCAACATACAGACCAACATATGCACCATCCACATACAGACCAACATATGCACCATCTACATACAGACCAACCTACGCACCATCAACATACAGACCAACATATGCACCATCCACATACAGACCAACATATGCACCATCTACATACAGACCAACCTACGCACCATCAACACATGCTCCAAAATACACACCATCGACATACAAACCAACCTACGCACCATCTACCTATGCGCCATCAGCTTACAAGCCAACAGCTGCACCATACCACCCATCAACTAACAAACCACACAGTAAGTTATCTTCATCTTTCTTTTAAAGGGCAACCAAGGTTTCAAACAACTTCTCATTGATGGCCGTTGATTAATAGCAGATTGCACGTTCTGCATGGGGAAAAAGACAAAATATAACTTGGATGATTATTCAGCCAGAATTCTTGTGAAACATCCCTTCCATCAGGTACTTGGTTGCCCTTTAAAGAAGTTGGAAATCTTCAAAATTCCTGGTTTTAATTTTAGATTTGTTAACTCTGATACAGATAGTTAGAGCTAGCAATGAAGGTAATGTTGACACAAATAATTTGCTTGTCACACATGAAATTATTACTTTCTATGTTCTGTGACTCTCTCTCTGCATTCAGATGACTATCAATGACACTAATAAGCCATGAAGCCTGGAGCAACAAAGACCTTTCCTAGCTCTTATGAAATCATTTAGGCTTGATATCACTATTTGATCCAGTCTTTTGATATTAATTGTAGCAACAACAGTGTACTATACCACCACGCAAACCTACACCGACAACATCCATGGCAACACTCACACCCACAATGACAACGACCAAAACTATGATACTGCAAACACATACAACAGAGACAACTATGAGACCACAACAAGGTACACAGACAACACATACGACAACAAAAGCCATGGCAACAACAACAACTACATCAACACTAATTCATATAACAATGATGGATATTAGATGTGTTATCACAATGTCTTGTGTGCAACATTTTGGATGGTTGCAATATACCTGTCGACAACCATGAAGAAGAATAAATGCTTTTCCTGCTTACTTTATCTTTCTTTTGTCAAATTTACCGTAATTATTTCACTGTTTCGCGTTAACATGATTGACTTGAGCCTGAAATTTGTATTGTTACGTTTTTATCATTCACTGTTATTCATATTTCCGAACTTCATGAACTTTTCGTTATTCAGAAGGTCAGAAATTGATTGTGGGCTTAACTTTCTTCATGAGAAAAATATATATCCATATTTGCTTGTTGGATGATCTGGTATGTTTGCAATCCCTTTTCCACCGTCACAACCCAGCCTGCAAAATCTATATGTGGTTTGGATGTTGAAAAAAGTAAAAAGAAAATTCACTTCACAAAATATCAAAAAAATTGGTGAACTTGGTTCAGTGGTTCGATTCTACTTCGGATTTTTCAATGAGACTTGAAATATGCATTCATTCTAGCTCCTATGCGAATGCATTCACCAAAAGATGAATTTTGGTTTTGTCTTTCTGCCATTCAGTTGCCATGCATGTAAAAAATAATCCCTCTTCCCAAACGGCAAAATTGTTTGTATGAATGGATGTTACGGAAGGATAATCCTCAATCAATGCTGAAAAATGCTAGTTTTACGAGATTTTAGAGTGTTGTTGTTGGCGACAGAGGAAAAACCTTTCAGCTGTGGTTTGCTCAATGAGCTAATCCAAGATGGATCTGAACCGAAAACTGGAAGTCATATTTATACCTATGCTATATTTTGATCTGAAGTAATCTCTTAAAATGGCTGTCCTCTAATAATTCAATGGATTATGATCCCCTTGGTTCCGTTTCTTGCAGCCTCAAATCTCAATGTCAAAGAAAGACCACTTCAGTATTACTTTGTCCTAATCAGATTGTCTTACATCACTCCCCCCCCCACCCGGTAGTTTTTGCCACATGCCGCATAGAAGAATTAAAATAGGAACCATACAAACATCAATAATATATGATGAAATAATGGCATAAGTGGATAGATAACCGGCAGTTTGTCCCCCCTTCCGTACTGCGTTAATCCTTTAACCTGTCAGATTCTCTCCTCCCAGATGATCACATAAACTTCTTTCACACATAGCTGGGCTAGGAATATTTTTCTTCTGGCACTAATATCCTCAATCTTTAACATGCATTGACGTATCTGATCAACTTCCTCTGTCCCATTTTTAGCCCATGTGTCATCTTGTCTTACCCCACGATCTATAACTATTGGCAGATGTCTCTGACTTAGAGAGGGATTAATAGTTTACAAATTATTTTTTAATGATGGACTTTTTATTTTGTTGTATTTATAAGCCAGTTTTTTGATTTGATGTGCTATTATTATTCTGTTGTTGATTTGGAAAGCAGCGACTGTCGTAAATGAATGTTTTGAAAGGCAGAAAATAAATTACTCAGTAGGAATAAGTGTCGCAACATACAAACTTTATGATGCTCTATGCAACAGTTCTGCTCACTTGTTGTCTTTTTTGGTAAGTGTCCATGTCTTTAAATTTTTTTTGAGTATTCTGCATTGTGTATGGAGGAAATTTGCCACATATTTAGTTGCCACGCTATTCAATTACACACTTCTTTCAAACACACCTTTTTTGCACACCGGCTATGCTAAAATTATGATAAATTTATCTTTCAAAAATAGGATCTCTGTTATATTGTATTCTTCTTTGTCAACTACCGATAATTACATACTTTCTCATTGAATATCAAATAAAACATAAGAAAGTTAACAACAGCGATTCAGACACGTTTTACGTCAGTTTGCCTCTTGGATTTTTTCCCATTAAATGCATAATTCACCTTATTTTATGGACAATATTTATAATTTTGTCCAAACTTAATAAATCTAGCTAAAATACTATCCAATGTTTCACTTAAGCTATCTTAGGAAGCAAAATTAGATGCATTTTTCTAATTTCAACCTTATATTAGACACCTTATATTAGACACCTTATATTAGACACCTTATATTAGACACCTTATATTAGACACCTTATATTAGACACCTTATATTAGACACCTTATATTAGTCTAGCTTATCACAACCAATGCATCTTATTGTACAAACCTTTCATTGCACTGGGATTTAAAACACATAAAATCGAACGCATGAAATCATAAGCAACAAGGCCTTTCCTCATATCAAAGATGCTGTTCTTTATTATTCAGCGTTGGTATGGAGGTACCACATAAGCGCAGCCAGAAAATGAAGAGAGTATTGAAACCGGACAACAGCAATCAGGAGTTATCCTTGCTGCAGGCTGCCTTCTACAAACAGTTGAATATTTATCAGACCGCTGACACGGACATGAGGAGGTGAGTGAAGTTAGTTAGGGAGGTCTTCAATTTAGAAAGAGCATGGTTTCTTGACATGGCGATTACTTCCCTCAGATTCTTTTTGATAAGACAAATTCCATCTATTCCATAAAAAAGTTTTATCGAGCCAGTGAGCCATTTTTGGGAAAACTACATGCCATATCTAGCTTGATCATCACAACAAGAAACTGTCAGATATCAGTTATGGCAGTTGCAAATTGAGAGGCACTCCCAGTCTGAAATGTTGTTATATGCAAACGGCTGCACGACAAAGGTTGTGTGGTGCTTCTTTCAAGGGAGCAAACTTCCATAACCAGGATTTAACAATATTCTGGTGGTTTGTAAGATTCTACCAGTTTTAACACATAACCCATACAAAGTCATTCAGGCTAAAAATGTTACAAATGGCAGTTCAACTTTAAACCGCACACAGTTGTGAAACAGCATGCAGCAGAAAATTGTTGTGATGGTGTTTGATGCAACACAGCCTGCGGGTTGGAATTATGTAAATGATTTAAATCGGCAGTTTGGCAAAAGAGAATTTTAAAATATCAGTATTAGTTTTTGTAAAACTTAACAATAATAACTATATGTCGAGTATATTCTACATGTATTTGATTTGGCAAAACAGTAAAATGACTATCATTTACTTCTGATTGGGATGTTCTGCAATAAAGATGATTGGTGCAACCAAACTCTTGAGTGATGCATGATGGGAAATTTGCAAAATGCTTTGTCAAGAAGTCCAATCAAAAAATGAGAGTCTTACAATTCAACCATTTTGTCTTTGATTAGCACAAGTTTTGAATATTTGGTCTAACTAAAGATTTTTTTCTTGACAGCTAAAATCCTTTTCTTCAACAAAGGCAATTATTAGCTTATTAATTTTTTATAGTGCATTGAGACAAACAAATCCATTCACAGCAATCCTAAATGAGAATATCAACTGCGATCCCACTGCAATCTACCGCAATATAGATGGCACCTGTAACGACCTAAAAGAGCCTCTCATGGGTTCATCAAAGACTCCATTCGCAAGACTCGTCCCTAATACTTATGAAGACGGTGAGTTGAGGAAAATACTTTCCTTGTAGGATTGACGGTGTGAATAACTTGATACATACCTGAAGATTCACCAATGTGTATCTTTAGATCTGGCCAATCTCAAAGGGCAGATTATATTTAAACCTGTCACAACATAAAATTAATCCTGAGGTAATCCTCTTATAACATACAGAAGCGTCGTCCAATAATATGTGGATAATATTTGATAATGGGGCTCTGGTGTTTAAGTTTAATCTTCTGATAAGCTGAACTACCTGTTTTTAATCCTTCCCAGGGGTAACAGAAGTCAGGAGAACAGGATTCAGAAGCCGGACCCAACTACCGTCCCCTAGGACCGTATCTCTGTCTGTACATTGGGTCAACCAGAATCTGACAGCATCCTTCAGTCACCTGCTAATGAACTTTGGCCAGTTCCTGGATCATGACTTTGCACTGACTGCTGAAGCTGTTGACGACAATGGTAAAGAGATCAATCAGTAAGTGGCCAATAAATTTTTTCCAAAATGTATAGATCATGTTGCTCAACAGTAAGAGTACTTTTTAAATAGGAGCTTTATATCATACTTTGATGGAACATGAAAAAGATACAGACCAGACTCTTCATCGGTTGTTACAAATTGATGAGTACACATTTTATTCAATCAAGAATAGAACAGAAGCTCCTGGAATATGATAATCTAAGATGCTACAAAGGGATGTACGCACACATCAAATCTATGCTTTGCTGGTATATGCCAGAAATCTTAAACTGAGAGGGAAATTTGTTTAAAATTAATTTTCAATTGATTAAGATTAATTGTCACAAGTACTAATTTTCTTTTAATGAAGATAACTGCATGACAGATTATAATTGTTGTAGTGACCGCTGTTGTACAGCTAGGCCTCCCTATACAGGTGCTTTGAGGGAATGTATGCCTATATCGACAGCAAACGATCCAGTCTTCAGGACTACCTGTATACCTAACCTTAGATCAGCACCTGTACCCCCTACTCCATCTCAACAAAATCCTAACTCCGACGGTACAGTTGAGATTCATGAATCTGAAGGCATGGAATATAAATGATTTAATGAAATAGAAAATTATATAGGGCTATCACCTCATCCAAATAAAAATATTCATGGGATACATTAGAAGTTGTCTCCCATGTAGCATAATGTTATATATACAGTATATACACTACATGGGAGACTGAAAAAAATAACTATGTAGGATTGTGTTGTAATTTATTCTCTAACCATGGATGGGGAATTGTTTCAGCATACACCATTGGTTTGTGCTGTTACAATACCTCAAGATACAAAGTGTCTGCTGAACTATTTGAATTTGAATTAATGCATGGGTAATGTTGCTTCTTGATAGTAAACATATTATTGCATAATTGCAGTAACTACATGTTATTATAGAGTTCTTTGAGAGGGCACAGATGAATGACAACACCGCTTGGTTGGACAGCTCACATATTTATGGTAGCACCAAGTGGATGGCACATGGTCTGAGAGCGTTTCAGGGAGGAAGACTGAGAGCAAGAGTAAGTGACTAAACCTTGCAAAATATTCAATAAATCCAGATATCTAATTTTCAGGTGATGTGGTTGTAGTGACCCAATATGTCTCATTACAAATACAAAGGGCTTGAATATTGCATGAACATAGGTTGTGTAGGATCATGTTTCTCCTCTTTGAACCTAACAAACATACATCATTACAAACCGACATGATATTGGTGTCCACAGGCGTTGTGGTCAGCAGTAAAACCTAGGGGTTTCAAGTAACTGAGACTGAAACGTTAAATATGCTTGCTAGCAACAGCTATCATTTATCTGTCGCCACTAGCTGGACATATTCCAAGCACTCCTGAGATCAGGATTATATCAGCAATGTGAGCAATAGAAGTGAGTTGTCTGAGCCTCTCAAAAAGAAATTAGAATAATTCAATATCAATATTGTTGTTTTCAAGTTGTCCCTCCTCCCCTATCTTATTCAAATCTGCCCCTGAAATCTGTAATCTGATATGCAAATTATGAATCTTACGTTATTAGCGGGGATTCCGTGGTGAGCAGAGTTTACCATTAAGTGGACATAACCCCTCAGACTGTTTCAATATTGCTGAAAATGAGGAGGAGTGTTCTTTCAGTGCTGGAGACATAAGAAGCACTGAGCAGGGTAAGTTTGTAGTTACACATTATTTGATAATATTATCCTTTGAAATGTGGGTTAAAAACGCAATTTATTTCTCTACTTGCTTGAAGCCTGAGAATCAAATGTGCCTCAAGTCAAGTCGCTATAAGTTTGCATGCAGATCGGAGCGCACCTGGGGCAATAATCACACCCAGTAGTCAGTTGACTGCAAAAGAATACGAACCCAAGGCCTCCAGCACTTGCACATTAGTAGGCAGATGCCCTAACCAACTGAGCTACCTCCTTCTCCTCTCTACAATGTTATACTAGCTCATCAGTCCGCTTAGGCCAAAATGTTGTATGTTGAAGCGTCTGCAGTGTTGGTGGGTTGTATTTACTCATTAAACTAATGACCAACAATCTATTTTAAAAATCAATAATCAAAAATTGTTGATGATCTTTAGGTACCACTGTGCCAAGTATTTCAATTTCAACTAGCCATTGCAGAAGGTGTCGTTCACCCAAATTTAAAGCTGCTTCTTATAGTGGGCCTGGTCGTTGGATTAAAGTCAGTTTATAAAAATGCATCCATTGGGAGATTTTTCTGCATGTACCTATGGGAAGACACCTGCATATTTACATGCTAATATCCCCTGATTTAACAATATCTACAAACTTCGAAATTATAAACTGATACTTTTAAGCATTTGTCACCAAACACGTTTGCAGAGGTACCTTTTGTAACAAGTACGCTGACTCCGCTGCTGCTGCAAAAATAGAAATGGAAATAAATGACACTGGCCCTAAAACGAGTTTCCATGACCTGTGATTCTGCAGTTTAAGTGCCTGACGCAAAAATTGCATTCTAACAATATGGTATTTTGTTTGATTCAAATTTGAGATATCATGAAAATCTAATCATTCGAATTCTCACCTTTTTACAGCTGGATTGACTAGTCTACATACACTGCTGCTAAGAGAACACAACAGGATTGCAGGTCAGCTCTCTAAAATCAATCCATCGTGGGATGATGAGACATTGTATCAGGTAGGGATGTGCCTGCATTTCCTTATCACTCAAGTACCACCATATTCAATTTAGGAAATCTCAGCTACTGAGTTTATTTAGTATTTGCAATGAAATAATATGGAAGCAGGAAAAGCAGGAAAATATACCATCTACAAGGACACCTGCAATTTAAATTGAACTTACTGACACAGGGATCAAAATACCTAGTCAATGGTGATTGATTTTTTGATTAGCTCACAGGTCTATCTATTTGAGACATGCAGCAACACATGAACATTGCTGACTAAATTGCCTGCTAAAGGGTCACTAGCTCCATCCACCATGAACTGCCGGCATCGTATGCAGCTGACCAACAATTTCTGTTCATAGACAATCGTAGTTGGCAAGAGTTGCTACCGCAGATTGTCAAGATCTGTCAGTGATGGTCGGCAAAGAATGGTCAAAAGAACTTTTTATAATTTGAGCTGATTTGAGTTTTGAGTCAATGCTCGTGGTATTGCTAAATGATATCATTATGACTGATAAACAAAATGGTATTATTTTCCTCAAAAATGCTTTCCTGCAGGATTTCCAGAACCGAGCACACACATTAATTAAAATTCTGTTCTGCTGTTCCATTGTTAGGGTGTTTCCATTGTGTACATATTTTCAGGAGTCAAGGAAGATTGTGATAGCGATTCTGCAAGTAATAACATACCAGGAGTTTTTACCAGTTGTACTCGGACCTCGAGTAATGTCTGAAAGGAGACTGAAACTTGATCAGTCTCTGGTGACAGCAGCGGGCAAAGATGCCTCGATTCTGTAAGTAAGAGAGTGATTACTTTAACAAGAAAATTATTGGTTGATTAGCGACAGCACTCAATGTTCAAGTAGGAGGCAACAATAGTTGTCATTAAGTAACATGAGCTCCACAAGCTTTTTATTACTATTTATGGATAGGAATAGTGCCTGGACCCTCAGAACTGAACTTATCTGCCTGAGCAGCAATTTTATAGAGCTGGATTTGACCGACCCTTGATATATTGCCTAACAGAAATCAAGCTATAGTGATATTCATCTAGACTTCAGATCTGCCAGCGCCAACAAAAATATTTGCAAAATTATTTCAACGGAATGAAAGCTTGTAATAAATATCTATGATTTCAGTCATGAGGTTGCAACAGCAGCATTTCGATTTGGGCACTCACTAGTGAGACAAGATTTCAAGACGCCAACCGCAGATATGCCAAGGCGATCTGAAGACATTGGTCAGACATTCAATGCCTTTGTGAGAAATGGAGAGCTGGGTAAGGAATGGTTAAACTAGTTATTGACACTGATAGGCTTGGATGTGGGTTGATGATTTCCAGTTTAATGCCTCAGCACCAAACTCAAGACAAAAACAGCGTCAATACCTGTTAACTTGAAATTTTTGAATCACTTGCAAATATTGTGCCAAGTGTTTTCTACTTAAATGAGAGCTGCCATAATATTGTAATTCTCTGTGCTTACAATTGACTTCAAGTTGTGCCATTTTTCAGGATCAGATACATACCTGAGAGGTTTAGCAGTAGTACCAGCATTATCTGCTGATCGTGGCATCTGTAAAGGGGTAAGTCTCTAATAGTGGTACAGACATAATAATACTATCATCAATGATAAAAAGAAGATTTGATTCTCAAAAGCTCTTCTTACTATGTAGCCTGGGAGAGTGAGCAAAGTTGATGGTGTTTCTCGATCCATTCAACTGAAACTGCCATAAAACCTTAGCCGTTGTAACTGGTAGCTGTTAGTTCTTTCATGCATTTACAATTTTCGCTTGACAGAAGCTCCCTCGCAGGGTTCACCTTTTCTATTATTACTCATTTCTACAAACAGCTTCGTGATCGGCTTTTTGGTGGTGAGCTCGATTTGATGTCACTCAATATAGCAAGAGGAAGGGATCATGGGATTGGATCTTATATGCAAGTAAGGTAAGTAAGTGTTATTTATACAACATTGATGATTCGCCAAATCACAAGTTCTCAAGTGCCTCCAGTTTATGAGTTTCACCAATAGTCATGCCAATACCAATAATTTTAGTGAACAATGTGTGTGAGTATCAATGAGACAGAGTATACCAGAGTGTAATTGAGTTCAACCCTTTTTAATCTGACCAGATAAAGTGTCATTGGAGATGTACAGGCAGAATTATTCCAAGGTCATTCACAGCACAATAATTATTATAATTATTCATCATTATTATAATGGTTGTGAAATTACATCAGCCATATCTGATTTATTTTAAATTTTAGAAAACATTATGGACTAGACACTTTCAACAATTTTGATGCAATGGTCGGAGTGACTCACAGCCTCGGTTCAGTCAACGGCCTAAGGAAGGTTTACAGACATCCGTTTGACATTGAGCTATTCCCTGGTGGTAGGTCATACGCATACAACCTGAAATCAGAGACCTTTTTATTGGTCACCGGTTGGAATGCTTGCTGCTAGGTAAATTCTGAGCTAAACAACATTTTATTGCTCCCTAGTGCATGTAATAGCTCAATTAGGCCAGTGTTCAAATTTCAATCATATTCCGATCTGTCTCATTACAGGTCTGTCGGAGTTGCCATCAAGAGGAGCTATACTTGGCGGAACATTTGCCCAACTAATCGGTGATCAGTTTAATCGTCTTCGACACGGTGACCGATTTTGGTTCCAACGAGGAAAGGCTGTTGGTTTTACAAAAGGTAGCAATAGTTTTGATTGCAGAGATAAGTCTCAAATCATTTCATCAAATTTCAAGGCTATGACCATGATTTTACATTGACCTGTACAAGAAATGAATAATTTAATATACCATACTGACTCAAACAATCGACTTGTTTACGATGACAGTGACAGATAAAGATATCAATATCAATATTTCAGATCAAGAGGATGATATTAAGAGTGTGTCTATGGCTAGATTGTACTGTGACAATGTACATAATCCGACTGTAAGAAAACTGATAATGCAGATGGGGTCGCCAAGGTCAGTTTTTTTTCCCCTCAAATCATTTGACGTACACAGTGCACCCTGGTTCCTTTCACATACTTATTTAAATTGGAAATAGCATGCTATTACAACACACTGCTAGGATTAATTAATGTACCAAAATTTCTTTTCAGAAATCCAACAGTTTCCTGTGATAGGATACCAAGCATTAACTTAAGTCTGTGGAGAGATAGCAACTCAAACGGCATTCATACAAGTCGTACTGCAAATGGCAACAACAGAGCTAGCCAAAACCCTGTAGGAGATGCAGTCACAGAGAGGCAAAGAGGAGCACCACTCGTACCTCGTGTGTCACCAGTAAGAAGGCAAGGTCAAGCCCCAGTCAGTACACCTACAATGACACATATCAGACGAAGAGATCCAGGACATCCATCTACAGCTACACAAGCACCAAGGAGAAGAGGTGAATCAGCAGAATCCCCTATTGCTAGACCACCAGCAAGGACAGTGCTACCAAGGAGGCCTCAGTTGGTAGGAATGCAGCCAGGACAAAGAGTTCCTGGAAGGGGAAGACAGGAACAACCAAGACCTGGTCAAGTTTCGAATCGAGATAAGGATCCAAGACGACAAGACAGGAGAAACTTCTAACATAATTCATCACATAATGCTTTGTAGCTGATATTCTGCTAGAAATAGATATTATAACTTATATCAAAGAGGTCGGATCTTAGGGTTAAGAGTTCTATACAAGTACAACATATCAAACCTTTTTCGTATGTTTGGCATGATCGGTCATGTCCAGTTTTTTCACAGACATTATTTCCGATGTTAATAAACAGCAAGCTTAGGTATACCATCTATAGCTTTGGTTATTTATACTCATACTTTTCATGAGGTAAACACTGGCCCTCAGGCTGTAGTTGACATGATTTGCTTGATTCGTACCTTTCAACTCACAGTATCACCCATAGGAAGGAGTCGATCATCGATTATAACTGAATATTCTTTCAGTTACTGTAAATCTCTAATGATATTTGAGTTTTATTAGTCAATTTATACATTAAATGTTGAATTAACTGTATTAATTTAACACCGATTATTGATTGTAACTCACAAATTGTAACAGAGGAAGGAAAAACATATTTGAGTTCATATCTTGAAGCAGAAACTTGTCAATATGTGCCTAATTATCATAATTTAAACCTACAGAAAATTGAAAAAATTAGGTTTATACATTATTCATTTGCTTTGTTGTCGTTCTCTTTTTGTTGAGTATAAGAGTGATATTATTGATAAAATCTATTTTGCGTAAAGTATGCATGTTTGTATTACAAATCAGTTGATGCTCCCATATGAGACAATGCCAGACTGTTCAAACAGATAGATCTTTTAAACATCAATAGTGAATATACAATGTCAACAAACAATCCTAGAATAAGATATAGCATAAGTCAAAGTGAATTTCTTGTCTCACAAAGCTTGAAAAATAAATATCAAGAAAATGTGACTAAGTATTTTTTGGTTAAATGGTATATCCATTGGTCAGTTTTACAAATTTTTCCAAGCAAAGGTTTTTTATTTGTTGCATTTTATGAGGTCTGGAAGGTATTTCATATGAAAAAGGCATGAAAATCAAAAGCTATTTACACTGAATATTCACACAACAGCGGCTTATTATATACTTCAGCTGAGGTTATATGTACAAGTTTGATAGAAAGTGGCATAACTGATAACATATTATATAACAAAATCCATTAGTTGCATTGTTGGTAATTGGAATTGTTGTGTGTATTTGTGGGATGGAAATAACACTGGTTAAACTTTCATATCATTCCAGTCATTTTGAGCAGTGACACATACTGAATCTGCACACTGCCTAGGCTCTGCATTGAGTGCAATGGCAACCTCCTCACATTCTTGGACACCTAAAACAGGAAACAAAGATTTGTTTCTTGTGTGAAATTCGGGCTCAGAAATGTTTTTGTGTGTTGCAACTATACTAATCATTTAATGGTAAATTATGATCTGCTGTCATCATAGATAGCTTAAAAATCAATTTAGACATTTACCCATTCAACATCACTTAAGTCTAGCGCCAAGCACTAACTTCATGTGTGAAAACAAGATTTGGCACATTATGAGTTTCAATTACACAAAATGGTAACCTTGTGCAAGAGGAAATGTTGAGTCTTGTCTGGAACAGAGATTCATCTTTCGTGTTTTCAGAAGAATTATCATGATGCAAACAACGGCGATGATAATAACTCCAGCTAGAGAGACCGATATGATGACTGGAGAATGTAATGTGGACTCCGATGGTGTGTTGTCTGTAACTGTCTGTGATTCTGTTTTCCCTTCGTGTGATTCATCAATTTTCCTGATGGTTGTCTCATCTTGTATAGCCCGTACCTCACAGTTCTCTTGGAGGTACCCTTCAATACATAAACAATGAGATTAGTTCTCTCTATTATGATGGCTTAGCTTTTCAAATTAAAATGCTTCCTTGCTGTTAGTGAGCCTGATCTATCTCCTTGAGTTTCAATTGTAGATGTTGATGTTGAATTCTTCCCCCCTGTATTTCACAGTTTCCTTAGCCAATGTGTTGGCTATAGTTTCCTTAGTGGTAAGTTTTATAGCCTAATTAAATGATTATATGAATAGATGTATGATATAAATGTTAGATGCAGATGGTTGATTGTACGGTTGCATCATTCCGCTAAACTGGCTAAACGGCTTATGGCTAAAGTTTTTATCGTTTTCTTTGATATCCCGCCAAATGTACCTTGAGATAGGCAAACCAAACTGCTAGGATTCATTGTATCGACTCAATCGGAAACAACTATTCTGCATGCCTTGAACTAAGATTGCGCTGTGTACCTGAACAGTAAGCATTGCACTTTTCCTCATCAATAGAACCAACAACAACATTGTTGCAGTCTTCCGAGCAGGGTCTGTACTGAGAAAAATGGATCTTGAAGTAGCAGCCAGTTGTATTGTAATATGATCCCTGGCAGTCTCTATAGGCCAGTTTGCTGTAGGGTCCTGAACAGTGCCAGATATATTCTGTGTACCCTGTTGTTAGCTCTGCATTGTTAGTCCAACTTCCTTCAGAAATTTGGCTTTGAAGAAAGAGACACTGAAGGTTAAAATATTCATTCACATAGCATAATTATAAACAATGTACTCAGGGGCGTATCGAATTATTGAGCCCCAGATCTGCGAAAGCTTTTTTGGATCTGGGGTTAGCAGGTAGAAATATGGGGTAGAAAATATTTGGGGTTGAGCTAATTGATCTGGGGTTGAATTCCAACTTTGTAAAAAAGAAGAGATGTCTCCTCTTCTTCCCCACCGCACTGACCCAATACAACCAGTCTGATAAGGTGACAGCTGTGCCCTCGTGGCAGTCAAGGGCCAACTAGTAATGTGTAGTGTGACATGTATCAAGGAGTAACTCCTTGCATGTACTCACTCTCAGCAGTATATCTTCATGTATGTCTGTAATTTGGACTGACCACCATGGGTATTGCACCTTTATACGATGATTCTATTTTGATTTCAATTGGCTTGCGAACATAACTCATTGCTGGGATATCATACTTGGAATGGAGGAATTGCATGCCGAGGCCATCCACTGCAGGGATTAGCTCAGTTCTGTTAGCTGTATTGTATAGTAGCTGTAACACCTTCGTTCAGATCCTCATGCTTCATGATAATGTTCAATATAATTTCACTTGTGCTGTGTTTTCTTTTCTTGTTTAGTTTTATTACTGATAATATAGGTAGAACTTAAAGGAATCTCAAATACAGTGCAAAATACTATCAATCGCCTCATATTACGATGATTGAATTGCCTTTTCTCAGATTTACTCTTGTGGTAGTTCTCCCTTGTTCCGAATAACAACTGAGCAAATATATCACAATCAAAAATACATTTAACGGCATTGAACGGCATAAGTGGCTGAAGCAAGTTACTGTCAGCAAATTCTTTTATGCTAACCAGGGGCAATCACTCTCCTTTAAAATAATGATCATTATCTGATGACAGGGATTTAAATTTCAAGATGTCTGTATTATAATTTTCATAGACTATTATATCAATAACAATTTCTAACATTCCAAACAACATGGCCTTGTGAGAGGATGTTATTTTACTCACATAGTTAGTTTTCTATATTTTGTCTGACATACTTCATTCTGATTTAATTAAAAATTGACGCACACATGGTATTCATAAATGAATGAAGGAGATACAACATGCAGTGGTGCGCATACCACTGCACAACACACAGGTCTTCAGCTAGAATCCATGAGTCAAACGCTGTTTCGAGGCCTTCTCTAGTACAACCTCCTCATGGCCGGCCCCAGCAGCATGAAGCCACCCCTGTGTGTTGCTGAGCATCTCAATCAATCTCCTCGATCCCTCAGTGCATTAAGCCAGCTGGAAAACCTTAGCTAGTTAAGAGAAAATAGAGCATGGAATTACTTATTATGTCTTGATTTGTCAATGCACAGACAAAGCGGAATAAACGCAGCGAGATATTCATTAGGTTGGCTTTCAGCCAATGATATTCCATAATTCTAGTGATTCATGGCATAAGATCCCGTCATTACTGATGATTTAACCAATGAGATCGTTTTCTTGCTGGGCATGTTGAGACAAGATTGACCATCTTGAATTAGCTGTTGAACAAGTAATGATAGCATCCTGAGATAAATAGGGGCGGAGCTTAGACCATAAAGTAAACAGCTCGTTCTCGTGATGAGCTTCAGACTCGGCGATGAGCAGTAAGGTTTACCCTATTAATTGGTCTTGTTGATCTGCTTAAGTTGGTTAAATTATTTGAAAGGGGAAATTATATGGGTTTCCATGTATAGTTTGGCTTTGCTAGCCTTTGAACCTCATTCAATAAAAACAATTTGAATAACATAACTTAAGTCAGCTCGAAATTAGTCATGGCAAAGTGCTAAGTGCAGAGGCATATATATAAATTTAATTCAATAAAAAGAACATGTGCTTGTTTGGTTTTTTTATCTATGCATATTTGCTAACAAGTATTGCATTGTGTTCCATAAAAGACCCCCCCCCCCCCACCACCCCAAATTTCTTAGCCAATACTATTTGGTATGAAGCAGTTGCGGAGGAAATACACAAGAGCTCCTAACAGCTGCACACCAACTGGCTTAACTTTATATACTAACAATTTGGTGCAGCCAAATTGTCGTATAACCAATTATAACCAATCCAATTTGAGTCATTATTAATAAGCATTGGTTAACAATGTTGGTATTGAAACGCTACTTTTCATATTTTGTTTTGATAAAAACTTGAGACGATTCTTTGTTTGTTGCATAAATACAGCAGTATGAACTACAAAAAATTTGTTCCTAGCAACTAGGGCGGCCTGAATAGATTTCTGGATGATCTAAGGTATGGTTGGTTAGTAGGTATAAAGCCCCGTCTAAAAAATCCGTCCTTGCTAGGTTTGCTAGTGACATTATGCAAACAAGTCAGTGCCTTGATTTCAAGTCTCGAAGTCATTGCATTTCTTTCATCCTTTGGTATAATCGATGGTCGATGGTCATTGTTGCTTGATACTTTGATTGAGTTATAGCTGATGTTTGAGCGCAGGAATCTGGGGATGGCTCGTAGGAATATAATGACAGCCCCTGGTGGTTATTGTTGACATACAGATGATTCGAGTTGCGAAGCACAATTTTTTTCTCTTTTAACATCGCCATCGGTCGATGTTTTGGCCAATTGTGACACTTTGGGGTGCACTTGGACCAATCAGAAGCGGAGCGAACAGGAAAGGGTATTCTTCTTAGAAAAGAGTGTGGGATGCTGGAAAAGTCTATCAAAAGTCTAAGCTTGAATTGCATCGGTCTGTGATCAGACTGAAGTTCACAAAACTTTAGAATTTCTCACAGACAACTCCTATGTTTTTTGTATTAAAATAAGAATAGAAAACTCACCAATATTGGAGAAACATGTAGAAGCTGTATAAGTTAAAGTTAACTCCTGATAGCATTGTTGACTCTAAAGTTGATCTACAGCGGAAAAGTAAAAGAGGCTATCAATGGAAAAATGGGAAAACCAAGTAATGCAATTCATCTCTCTACCTCTTCTTATCAGTGGTACTTTTGTACAGTGAGTAAGCGGAGCTCAGCTCCACTTGGTTATAAACACCCTTCTTGAAGCATGTCGCATAGTGGTATTTTAAAGGTGTAAAACCCCCGAGCATAAACAGCTGAGGGTACGTCTGAGATGGCACCGAAATATTGTCGGGTGAAACACCTGAGATTTGAAGATTATGTGCAAAGAATAGCTGGCAAAGCAAGTCAAAGAATGTACGTTGTTGAAAAAAGTTCAAAGCAATTAGCTTTCATGTTGTTCAAAAGTTGTGAAGTTTCCCTCTTGATGTATTTATTGTCTGCCTGTTTTGCACACGAGCATATGTACCATAGACAAGAAATTACTAAGGAAAGTTTTTAATTTAATTGTTAAAAACAACTCCTTGATCACATAATACACAATTTTCTAGAGCGATGCCCTCAAATGCAAGTTCCATACTCTAGTAGCAAGTTCCTTTATTGACAAAGTAAATGCATCCTTTTCTCGCAACATTTCATGTTTGTGATAGCAAGTAAATCAATAAAAACCTAGAGAATTTCTTGTAAACATATAATCGTAAATAATTTTAGATTTGATCCAGATGAACCAATTCAATGATATGGACTAACCAAGGCCTTCGCCACAGGTGAAAATGAATCCCCACGATATAAAAATATGATGTTTGTAAAAATATTGATTGAAAGGCGCCAGGGTAGAAAGGCATAATTAATGTAATGTGATGCTATTGAAATCATTGCCTGGATTTATCCGGTTCACCTGCAAAATCACTTTTTTAACATGTCTAAAATTCCAATTTCTATTTAGCCATAATAATCTCTTTCGCAAATCTCTGGGATTGGCAGTTCAATAAGAGCATAGCTTATCACAAATGAAATCAAATACCCACAACAAATACCACACATTATTCTCATGCAAAAGTTTGATGTTATCTTTATTATTCATCTCAGTTGGGGTGTAAAGTGTTGATATTCTATAACGCTTAGAAATCATTGTGTGATCATTGATTTAGAAATGACTTGAATAGGCAGCGCAGTGAGAGTATTATTACAGTGAGTGCAGTGAGAGGCATTATTTGTAT
This sequence comes from Membranipora membranacea, assembly GCA_914767715.1. Classification (NCBI taxonomy): domain Eukaryota; kingdom Metazoa; phylum Bryozoa; class Gymnolaemata; order Cheilostomatida; family Membraniporidae; genus Membranipora; species Membranipora membranacea. Next base: position 11,803,696 of record OU612072.1, on the reverse strand, counting down.
AGGCAGTGCAATAATCGAATCGAGGCGCCAGGGTAGAAAGGCATAATTAATGTAATGTGATGCTATTGAAATCATTGCCTGGATTTATCCGGTTCACCTGCAAAATCACTTTTTTAACATGTCTCAAATTCCAATTTCTATTTAGCCATAATAATCTCTTGGGATCTCTGGAATCATTGTTTGATCATTGATTTAGAAATGACTTGAATAGGCAGTGCAGTGAGAGCATTATTACAGTGAGTGCAGTGAGAGGCATTATTAGTATAGGCAGTGCAGTATTATTTACATAGCTTATCACAACTAGAACTAATACTGCATCATTCATTAATAATATGGCAACATTTAGCATTGTTTATATATTATTCATCTCTGCCAACAAGCAAAATCTGAGTTTTTAGCTTACATTCTAAAATCCCCTGAGTAGCCTGAGTTGAACCCAAAAATCTGAGTAACTCGGGCTAAACCTGAGTGGTTGAGAGCCCTGTCGAAAACAATGGGGAGTAAACTGTTCTCATGCTGGAGCCATACTAATAGATGGTAAATACATTAATATTTGAGTGTTGGCTATGTGTTGTCAGTCCAGAAAAGTTATTTCTGCAACCGCCAATGGCAAGAAAATAGAGTATAAAAGCAGAAGCATCTACTACCAATTATATCTGTTGCTGGGAAATGGGGATATCTGGCTCCCTCTGGCATACCTATCAAAGACAGGTGATATCAGAGGATATTGGCTAACAATAAAGTTGCCCATTGGCAACCTCTACAGAAGGTTGCTGGCTAAACCTTGCCGGCTGGGAGGATTGATTGATGAATTAAAAAATATAAATAAGTGAGAGCTCCACTTCATTATCCCTTGCAAAAGTACCACTGCTTCTTATGCCTCATGAGTGGCTAATTGTGATAATAATATAAGTGTCAGTTTTTTGACATGCTAATTTGTCGCCTGAAGAGATAAGCTAGGATTACCCATAACAAGGTCTACAGATCAGAGAGAGAGCTAAAAAATCAAGCTTAGCTTATTATTTCCTGATTTGTCACTGCACACACAAGCGAAGCAAGATATCATTTCGGTTGGCAATCAGCCAATGATATTCAATAAACAAAGCCTGTCAATGGTTCCGGTGGGGGAGGGGGGGGGGCGTAAAAATCACATAAGTTGACCACTGAGATCATTTTCTTGCTGAACATGCTTGGACAATATTATCTAAGATGAATCAGCTGTCAAACGAGTATTATAGCAATCTGCAATTTAAAAAAAGGGGCAGCTTAGACCACAAAGTATATACCTATTTACCTGCACTTGTGCAGTAGAGCTTTATATGAAAAATTGATTAATGTTTATTAGGTCCGAGACTCGCTCAATTGAACATCAGTTTGGCGCCATGTCTTTGTTTTGTTTGTTGATAAGCTTTTTGTGTCACATCTTTTGTTAGTTATGTGAAATTGTCATGGTTGATCGGAAATCCATAATTGAAGACTGGCTAAATATGTGATTAACATGCTTATTCAATTTGCTGTAGGCTACATAAAACAGACCATACTTCCTTATTTAGAGAAAGAATATAGCAAACACACTGACATATTCATTCAACAAGCCTATCTTAGCGGTGGTCAGGAACCAGTTGTCTTTTTTGGTTTTTGTGTCTGTATCGCCCAAATTTTTCTTTTTAGCAAATATGTGTTGGTAGCACTTTTAAAAAAGCCTATTGAAGGTGAACGCCAACTCTGATTGCAATGTTGTCAGAAGGAAACGGTTGACTATCGCCTAATTTTGAAACTTCATGATGTCAATGATTTGGTGAACAGCTGATGCATGTGTGCCCGTCAGTTGTCAGCGCTGCTTCTCTCTTCAGAAGTATACGTTCATGTAACAGTATTTCATCACCAAGATGCCCACTGCACTGGTGATAAGTGATGGATACAATAGGTGCAAATGCGCATTCTTTACTACCTATTTATGTATTGCTGCTAATCCTTGGTTGCCCTTTAAGTTTGAATCCATACTCACCCTAGTACTGAATGTTGACGATTATTCATGTTTGTTGTAACGGAGTGGCAGGATTATTTAAGGTGCAGCTAAAAACCCATCTGCCATGACCGCTTCACGAACCAGTTTAGGTATGATTAATTAGTACCGAATAAAAGAGGCAATATGAATTTACTTACACTGTAAGCAGAGTGCGGGCAGAGTGCTTGTTAGGTTGGTTTGTTGGTCTGTGTAATGCAAAGCAGCTGCAGTTTATGAACACAATTTACATTGCGCGCTTCTTTCGCGTTATAACGCTTGCAAATTTTGGCAAGGCTACATATTTATGAGTCATGGGTTTTCCAGGATATTCCCACTATTCCATTTGTTATTGCTGTCTTTGTTTGAAAATCTGGCACATTGCCACCAGCATAAGTGGATAGCCAAATAGAACGTGATATCAAGAAAAAGTGCAGTCGCTAGTCACCGTTGTTTGTTTTATCGAGCTATTCCAACACATTGGCTGTAATTGTTCACTCTATTGTACCAACCAGCTGAGAGGGGATTGATGCGAAACAGGCTCTTATCAGCATTTGCCGTCAATGGAGACCCAAGAGGATGATCCTAGGTCATTCATTTAAGGTAGAGACACAGGGATCAGCAAATATGAACCTTCTATACACCTTAGGAAAGCTGCCGGGCTACTGATAGTTAATAGCTGATCAAAAATGTGATTGGATCACGTTGCATCATTTTATCGATGAAATGAGGCCAAAAAGGCTGTTTTTAGCAAAGCAGTTGCCTGAGCTAATTTGATCGCTAGAAATTTCAAAACAGGTTATATTGATTCTTAGAGTTACAGTTAATACTAATTTATGGTTGAAAATAATATATGATGAGCCCAAAGTGGCTGTTTACGTCACCACGTCATAATGCATGTGATATTTTAAATTTGATGATATAATATGAAGTTTTAAGCAATAATTTGCGACAGATCAAATCATTAAGAGCGAATTTTTTTTGCTATTTTCCACTGTAGTGCTATTTAAGTGACACACGCCCTAATTTTCAGCGGTATAACAAGTGTATCATGATCAGCACAGTCCATCAAAGGTATATACATTTGTCGTCATTCTTTCGTAACGCCAAACATGCTGTCAAATGACAAAAACCGCCTTAAAAAGCCCCTTAAATTGGCTGTTTTGGGCATTCTGTGGTGCGTTATTAGGGGACAACCAATGAGTAGTGCCATATTCTGTCGTCCTTTCCTGTTTGGACTATGCTTGATCAAAAGGGCTTCGCATGTGAGAATTTTCAAAAAAAAATTGTCTAATAGTCTTAGTAATGGTCCTTTTTACAGCATGTTTGGCGTTCTGAAAAGAGGATGCCAAATTTATCTACCTTTGATGGTCTGTGCTGATCTTGATACATTTCTCATACTGCTGAGAATTAGGATGTGTGTCATTTAAACAGTACTTCAGTGGAAAATAGCAAAAGCATTGGCTCCTTCTTATTCAATCTGTTTCAAATTATAACTTCAATTTTCACGTCATTTTATCAAATTTAAAAAGTCACACGCATTATGACGTGAAGTAAAAAGTCACTTTGAGCTCATCATATATTATTTTCAACAAAAAATTAGGATTAACTGCATCTCTAAGAATATACATAACCTGTTTTAAAATTTCTAACAATCAAATTAGCTCAGCCATCCACTTTGCTGAAAACAGCCTTTTCAGTCTCATATCTTCGTTAAAATGACACAACGTCATCTAATCACATTTTTGATAAGCTATTAACAATCAGTAGCTCGGCAGCTTTCCGACATGTTATAGAAAATCCCCCTCCCCTGTGTCTCTGCCTTAAATGTTATGGAGAGGTTTGATTGTTATTGCTGCCAGGTAAGAATTGCCTAATATCTTGGTTCAATGACAGAATTGAATACTGTTTTGTTACATTACTTAGAATAGACTCCAGCAGTGTTTGACAATTCCAATGTTACATTATATTTCAGACTACTTGTCAAGGTGAAAGTGTATAAGGCAAATTGATGCTGACAATAGCTTTGACCGTCACTTCTGGAGTCAAGCTATGCATAAGATTTGTATTTGCGAGACACCTGTCTGGATTATTCCACTCTCTTATAAACACTGTTACTCGTGCTCTGCCTTGGATAGTTGCCCGCCTGTTTCTCTGATAAAGTTTACTCCTCAAGTGCAAATCTGGGATGATACAGGAAACTATTGTCTGAAATTCTGCTTGCTCTGAAAGAAATGATGAAGATAGATTGGCAGTTAAAGTAGCTCCCTCTGGTGAAAGTCGGTGTGAGAATAATGTATCTCACTGGTGACTGTCTGGAATCCGCTCCATTTTCCCAATGTCATTTTCCCACCAAGCCATTTTCCCACCTCCCATTATCCCACTGTGCCGTTTTCCCACCTGGACATTTTCCCACCGAGCCATTATCCCACCTGGTTGATTTCCCACTGTGCCATTTTCCCACCTGCACGTTTTCCCACCAATCTAGTTTCCCACCTTGACGTTTTCCCACCTATCCATTTTTCCGCCTAGATATTTGCTCAACAAGCCATTTTCCCACCAGGCCGTTTTCCCACCAAACAGTTTTCCCAACAGGACAATTTCCCACCAAACAATTTTACCAACAGGACAATTTACCACAGTGCTGTTTTCCCACCACACAAATTTTTCACCGCTCAGTTTTTCCTTCGCAGCCTTTTTGCAAGCTAAGCTGTTCACATTCACAAATACGTTAACAATGTTCACAACCAGCCAACACTGGAGAAAGTTATAGGTTTGTAAATGGAGATGTGAGTTGATTTTATAAGTAACGAGTTGGTTTTGATTTGAGTTTTGTATTGCAAAAGTTAGTCCAAGTGGTTTATTTCTGCTTGTTATAAACTTATTTTTCGACAAAACAAATTAATGGTGCCTATGCCAATTCTCAAAAGTTTTGAGCCATTTAATCATTGCCCGAGCTGAAGAGATTATCATATTACAGTTATTGGCCATATCACTCTACAAAATTAAGCTTACATCATATTATGTTATCCGCCACGTGGCTTTCGGTAAAGATTGTTTTACTGTTTTACAAGCTTTTATCAATAAACCACTAAACAATGTAAAGAAATTTCCACTCTATGTATATTTACGCACAAGATCCTTTCCGAGATGATGACAATGAAGGATTATAAAGTTTCAACAATTATTTGCTTTCACCAGGGGCCCTTCCTGTTTTTACCGGGGAGGGTGGGAGAGGTATATCCCACCCTCCCTGCTTTTACCATATCAACAGTTTGAAACATTAGAGTTGTTTCCACTTGTAAAAAGAAGGGACAACTACCTGCAATACTAAGGTGAAACATTTTAGAGGAAAAAAGAAAAAACAATGATGTGATCTATTTCTATTAAAATTGTTTCAAATGCGCACAGTGCTCCCTGTTTTCCGGGCGCCCTTGTGCACTTCGCCAGGTTTACCGGAGGATTTCGCTATGGATCTTCCTGCTCTCAGCTCCTACTCACTCATTGTTAGTGACTTAATATTGATTAAACGCAGAATAGTATTTAGTCTTCTCTTCAGAAGATTAAAGCGATTTGATTGAAAACCAATAATTTAAAAAATTTCATCCAATTCCAAACAAGAAATGGCGAAACAAAAAAATTTATTTGTGATCAAATTCCTGTTAAAAGTACAAATCGGCATATCAGGTCATGCACCCTAGAATTTGATCATATCATATGCTGGTGTGCGCAGTGGATTGGAATGACCGTCGGCTGGAATGAACGCCGACTGGATTGAAATTAGCTGGAATGAAAGTAGACTGGTATGAAAGTCGAAAACCCTGGAATGAACATAACAAGTGCTGGATTGAACGTAGACTACATTAGCATTAGTATATAGAATCAACGCAAGAGCAACTCCCCAAAATAAATGTGTAAATTAATGATGATCATTCACAAAGACACTCACATCTGTTTATGATGAGGGACTTAATTTCTGATGGCTAGATGGAATCAAGCAGGAATTTAGTGCACAAACTGAAATGGTAATGAAATACTGAAAGATAAACAGTGACCCTTTGTATATTTATCAGCAAAACGATGGCATTAACGAAATCAGGTGCAACTAATGAATGGTAGTAGTTTACAGTTACACCTTGGTTCACTGTTATCTGTGAACATTCATTTTTTGTAATGGTAATTGTGACAGTGCACGTTGTTTTCCCTGTACGCTGTCCACTAGTTGTCATTTGTTGAAATAGCTAGCTTGTATCACCAATGTGGTTAAGTTATCACATCTGTTATGTTCGTGATGAGAACATAAAGATGCACTTTTATCTATCACCTATATACAATGTATGGAAACATACCAAAATCATGTTGCAATCCAATCGATGACGTCATATCAACTGCTTCTTTTTTAGCCGTCTGTCACGTCCTATCACTGTCGTAAGTTTTTAATTGATTTTTTTTAAATCTTTTTGTCTTAAAATATACACAACAGATTCTACACCCCTACTCATTTTAAGACGCTACCGCAAAGGTAGAATCGAGCTACAGCCGGTGATGCAGGGAAATTCCCACCCTCCCCCACCGAACTTAGCTTGTCAAGACCGGCTGCCGTTACCGGTACCAAACATAATAAATAAATACAAATAGTACTAAATACGCAGCACATGTGGTTTGGCATGGCTATATTGAATTACCTAGCATAATCACAAATTATAAATTTAAACCAAAACCCTGATTGTGACAAGCATTGTTACAGTTATTGTTCATAAGACGTATGCTGGTTTTATAACACAATTATTTTGGGGAGTTGCTCTCCTGTTGACTCTTTATACCAACTAATGTAGTCGGCGTTCAATCCAGCACTTTCTACATTCATTTCAGGATTTTTTACTTTCATACTAGACAACGTTCATTCCAGTAAGTTCAATCCCGTCGACGTTTGTTCCAGCCGATGCTCATTCCAAGATTTTGTGTGCATCTTCTGTTTATAAACAGGCGCCCCCATAAATTTGACAACAGTCCCTTAGGTGAACCAAGGAGTCTTTAACTCTACAACTCTCACAACTATGTGTTATTACAAGGAATTGTACAAGAGCAAAGTTTTTGAAAATCATAAGAAAACTGTTGAAGTCATTTCATAAACCTCTGCCAAAAATTTTAACACAAACGGTCATAGACTTTAGGATTCTAGAATAAAAAAGGAACAACAAACTTTTATGACCAGACTCTAACACTACTTTCAATTAACATTTTTAATGCCTGAAAAAGAGCAGAAGGAAAAGGAACAAAAAAATAGAAAGAATCTACCAGCGTTCATTTGAAAAAAAGCAATAGTGGGAAAATAGCAAGTGGGAAAACGTCCGGGTGGAAAAATGGATTGGTGGGAAAACGTTCAGGTGGAAAAACAGCTTGGTGAGAAAATATCATGGTGGGAAAACAGATCGGTGGGAAAACATCCCAGTGAAAAAATGGATCAGTGAGAAATCTTACTGGTGGGAAAAACGGATATGTGGGAAAATGTTCTGGTGGGAAAATGGCTCGGTGGGAATATGGCTTGGTGGGAAAATAGCTAGGTGGGATAAAGGGGTGTGAGAAAATGGCTTGGTGGGAAAATGACATTGGGAAAATGTCCGGATACCGACTGTCTGGCTCAGTAGTTTAGCCTAAGTAGAATTAAGCCTCTTAGAATCGAGTTGTTTTACATTATGCTCTCTTCCAAAACCCTACAATAGGAAGACAGCATCGATCTCAAACAGCCGATTAGACTAAGATTAAACATAGTATACTCAAGATTTTATCTTGAACGCGCAATAACAGCTCTAGATGGCCAATTGCGTTTTTTTAAACCATCAAACAACTGCTTTTTTTTCATGCTACATGCTACAATATTTCTGCAACAGTTGCAAGTTGCAGTAATATTGTTGCACTGAGAGACTAAAATATACTTCAGCACAAAATTACATAAGTCATATTGAGGTATAGCCTTAGATCAGCCTATAAACAAACACTATATAAGCGCCATCGATGTTAACATCATTTTTTCTTGGGTTATCTCTAGTCAATCCTTGCACCCCTTGCTGGTTATCTTAACATGGAGGTGTGATACGTAGTTGAATGCAATAACAAGGTGGTTCAACTTAGCCCAATGCTAAGGTTTATATCAGTATGCAAGAAGGTTTAGATGTAAATAAAAATATACCAGAGAGATATATGCCGAGTTTGTCAGTCAGTGTGTCCAGGTGAGAGAATGATTGGGATGGATACCAATGGTGTACGATTAGTGTGTAACCTTGTTAGGTCAGATAGATTGGGCTAGTGAAAGCAATGGCCTGTAAACCATCTGTATGAGCTCAATATGAGTACCATGAGAAGCAAGAAAGTAACCTTTTTAAGGTCAGTAAAGTGAGCAAGTTAGTAGTAATGGCTTGTAAACGATCTGTAAGTGTGCTCGATAATAGTAGTGGAATACCACCAGTCATGGGTTTTCCGGCTAAGCCGGCAGCATCCCAGAATGCCAGTCAGAGTTTCCAACTATGTGTCAGCCCTGTTTATGACAAAACAGAGGGTGGGCTGCCCCTAAAGAGGGACGCAAGTTGCCCGGAGTCCTCGTACTGAGAATGTGTCAGCGATAGCCCAGAACGCGCCAGTTCACAGAGCTATGGCAATGTTTACAAGCCACCTTTTCCAAGTTTTACCTTAAATAGTGTGCTATCGTCCTGGCCGGAGGAGATAATGACTGGAATAAAAACATTCAGTATTTATAATGATGACTCAGTAATTATCAATGCAGAAAGCCTTGGTTGGGTGTATTAACATTTTAATTACTACAGGTTGTGTGTAAAAGTATATCAGGTGGTGAATCACCTACCAACTGTAAATGTACCTATTTTATTATAACAAAACTGTATTCAAACTGTATTCTCTCCTGGTTCAATGTATCAAAATGTTCATTATTGATTTGATGGTCATATCTTGGCCCAGTAGTGGAGGTAAATGAATCAGTAAACCAGACCTCACAGCATGTATACATTCAAATATGTGTATAAATTATGCTTTCAATGTATATATGCATATTCATATTCATATATCAGCAACTTTTGAGGTGTTAGAGTACGCATTAACATCAAATCAAATCAAATGACCTTTGAACTTAGCTTGTTATTTACTAACTAACTGCCCATATTTACACTTTTGATACAATATCCGGTTGTTGTAGTAAAAGTGTAAAAATGGGTAGTAAGTAAATAACAAGCTAAAGTTCAAAGGTCATAATTATTGCACATGCATATTCTTAGTATATGTACAGCAGCTGAAACAATAACCAAGAGGTAGGAGCACACAACGGCTCACAAAATCAGCCTTTTTCAGTTCACAAGCAATTCTTTTAGTTGTCTTTTTTCTTTGTATTTTTTCTTGCTGGAGATGCACAACTTCAATATTTGAGCAGAACAAGGGGTTTTGCATTACAAATAAAGAGTTTATGTATGTACAAACATTTTTCTGTGCTCCATTGGCTGTCAAACAGAGTCAGGAGTTTATTGTCCCTTCAAATAGAGGTATATATAAAAAGTTTAGTCAGATAAACACATACAACCATAATGACGAATTGAATTGATGATCTATTGACATAAAACTCTTTTTATATTGGTATATACAATGGTTCTGACCCGATACTTTCTTTAATTTGCCAGCCATTTCTCACAAATATAGCTATAATTCGCCACACTAGTGTTGTCATTCCAGGCAAAATATTTATCACCATCATCACTGTATTTGCAAATTTGGATTTTATCTTCACTTTCATTGTGGTTATCGGGTTGATCGTGGAGTGTGTCCCAGTCGCTGAATGTCAGCGGATATGTCTCCTCATTACCATCAGACCACATGATCCCTCTGCTGGTTCTTGTTGCGCCGATCCACCAACAAGTATGAGTCAAATCAGCTGTCAATTTAACCAAAGTTAGGATTTAAACATGAATTGATTTCAGAAAATATTTTTCAAAATAATTTACCACGATACATCTCACTGTGCAGTTAAAAATACTTCATCATGTCCTTGTTTCAATCTTACTCTTAGAAGAGTCACCCTTTCTCGATGAGACAGAAGCAATACTTGAAATCCAGTAATGAAGGGATTCCATGTTCAAATTTTCTTTCCCCGCCTCAAATCCTTAAAGGTTTAGGAAGGGAATGTGAAGATAATAATGCAGCATGAAGATTGAAGCCAAATAAGACATACAGCATGCCTTTTTTATAGCAGTAGGCAATGGTTGGTCCAAATGGCCTTGGAGGCAATCATAGTCAGCAACCATTCAAAATTAACAACCACATCAATCACATTGAACAAGTGTTCTATTATGACAATGACTCACTGTACAACTGACCAAGGTAGCCTTTAACTCGAGCATTCCTCTCCGAGGTGTTGAGGGTGGCCAGGGTGGCTCCTTGGGCTTTGCATGCAGCCTGAGCTTGCTGATAAGTAACGCTTGCTGAGACAAATTGCAGACAGGTATTCCTCTCCCCCTGCACCCATTCACGTGGGCATTCCCTAGCTAATTCAAAAAGGAGCAAGGTTATGAAGTCGATTTAAATAATGAGGCAACATGGTATTTGAACAGACTGAACCAGTGCTAGGTTGTTAACGGTAACAGTGTTTTTTGTTTCGGGATGGAAAGGAATACGATTGCAATAAGTGTGACCTGAGAACTCGTAAAATAGGAAAACTGAGCATTTGCACATATTATTTGTACAATGATAGATAAGCACACAAAGACACTTTAAGACACAGGGGATGATTTTATATCTGATGATAGTTTCGGTCAGGTTGAGGCAGCATATGTTCACCTGACTTGTTGTGAAAGATAACACATGTATGTGATCAAAGTCTGCCTAAACACAACATAAATATAAACTCAACCTTGATTCATGTCCAACAAATGTGCAACAAATTTGTTTGCTTGATGTGACCAGTTGTAAAAATGATCATGTTGTTTCCCAATTCTTACCATAAGTTAAAATCACCAAGTTCGCAAGTAAAATCAGTAGAGCACCCTTCATATTTGAGTACGGTAACACCAAACCTCTGTAAGAAGAACGAGGATGCAGTATGTTTGAAGTGTATATACTGCAGCCATCATGACATTATTGTTGCGCTTTTCTGAAAGTTTACAACTCAATAAAGTTGAGAAAAACTAATGCCACAGAGAAAAAAAATCACAGTTGGCAATAAATAGTTAGCAGGGACAGACAAAATATTGATCACAATTTTAACAAGGAAAACAGCTTATCTGAAAGATCCAATACAGTTTGAAACATTTACCTTTTCTGTAATGTGAATCATGAATCAGTATCTGCTCGACTATCGCTTACAAACATGCTTGTGTCTTTTATACCATCTTTCCTGTGACGTTACAAAATGGGTGAAGGTTAACTATTCGACGTGTCAAGGATATTGCACTGTAAATATCAAACAGAGAAATAAAAGTCTTAGGAAATGTTTGAGGAACAGTGTTGAGGAAATTCTTGCTAGGATATCATGATAACAAGGAACACTGAAGACACAAATTTCAGGAAATAATGGAGGAGAAATAGTGATAAAGCGACCTTCTTTTTCATCAGCTATTAATTTGTTATTTTTTGAGAAATTAGTCTTTCTTATAAACCAACTACAAAACACTAAGTAAGATACATATACTGAGTATATTATCATGAAATTCATTGTCTGACACATTTTTCCTCTCCCCCACAAATATTACTCCTGTGGCTGGGTAGACAGTTGAAGAGGGCAATATTGGTTAAAATCCCATTTTTTCTGAGCTTCTGTTTGGAGCATTGCACCGAATATCAAAATTTGATATAAACCCTGTTATAGTTGACTTATTTAGCCAATGATCTGGCGTGCATAAAATATCCGTATATTACCATATAGTGCAATATTCACATGCACTATACCAAACAAAATCTTCCATACAGAATTATATTATGTTCATACTTTATACCATCAAAGCACATCTGCCAAGAATATTCAGCTCAAAAGGCATCTATTTGTGATCTGATTTGGTAGTATTCCAGAGATTCAACTGTGGAAGAGTGTGATTGTTAACACAGATTGGCATGTTGTGGATACTAATAAAGAGAATGAGAACCCCAAAGACACTGCCCTGTGGGGCTTCTGAGGCAACAATGTGATCAGAGAATTATGCATCAGTCACAGAGAGTGTAAGAACAGCCAGCCACATTGCTGCATGAGGCACGGTCAAACACTTTTGAAAAGTCATTCACGTCTAGGTCTAACAGAGTCATTTATATGATATGTTTGAATGAGTTCTGATATTGTTTATCATTGTTAAGTGTCATAGCCATGCCTCTTTCTGAAATCGGGCTGGCATTTTAAGAACAGTGATTGTCTATCTTCTAATGTATTTCATGTTAGTCATAGATGGGTTAAAAGGCTCTCTCCTTCGACCTCTCTTGTTGATAGGCATGATAGTTGATGCCAGCTGGAACCACACCAGATCTGCAGGAACCATTCGACAAAGATTCATGTAAAAACTGAAGGAAAATATATCTTATTAAGGGTTTGCATTGCATCCATGTAAGAATGTTTGACCTCACAATCTTCTACAGACAATTTGAACATGAGAGGGTTTTCGGCCCTTTGCCTTGCAGTCATATCTGTCCTTCATACTTGACCTTAACTTTGAAACTATTTTTAAGAACATTTTCTAAGGAATTAATTTACTCTTTATCATCAGACCACAACCTAAAATACCAGCTCCAACAATTTAGGTACAAAAAAGGCTGAAAACAAGTAAGGTGAACGGAATGGAGACATAAACACAGCCTGGTTCCTTCGGTGGCCCGACAGAGCGCCTGTGGGAGGTGGTTTTATATATACCTTTATACAGTTTTATCAATTTTAGTTATTATATAGTAAGCAATATACACACATGAAAAAATATGGAAAATGAAAATAAAATTAAAGCAGCGGTGTTGAAAAATTAATCCATATAACAATGCCCAGTGGGATCGTGCCTATGGCAACCATGTCTGTGCTCTGACCTACACGCAAGTACATTTTGGATCATGTCCTTGGCTGTGTATGCAACCTATATGTTATGTACCCCTTTGGTCGTGGTCATCCTTGTCCGATATCACTGGTGTTGAATGTTGATATATGTCACTCAGGAATTTTCTATGTAATAAATTCTTAAACATAAAAATCAATCTCATAATGTGCTATATAATGTTTCGTAAGATGCATTATATTATGCATCATATAATGTGTCATATAAAACATCATAGAATCATCCAAATTCGCAAGCCATCCAGAATACAACCATTTTCAATTTCCTGACTTGTTCAGAAAATTGAGCTTTTCTGCTGATTTCAAAATGAGCATTCCGAGTCAGATTCAGCTTTACAACATAGTCAAACATGGTCAATAAAAGTAGCCACAGGCTTTTAATATTGGCATTAATTGTCATCTTAGCTGATCACAGGGATCACTCACCCATAACCCCTTATGTATAACAGACATGCTTTTCAGCACGGTAAACAACTTCTTGATCGACCTATTCAATGCTGTTAAGGTTAAAGAAAGAATGTGCATATCATCCTGAGACAGCCAGATGAGAAATGCGCCACAAAATGTTGTACATTTTCTTTTTCTTATGGCTCCTTACAGGTCATTTGAATTGTCATGGCGTAACATTATTTCAGTCTAATTAAATTATGAGTGTTGTGAAAAAAGGTTTCATGGTAAGGAGAAAAGAAGCTAATCTACCACATCATGAAATCCAAAAGCAACATCCGCCTTTGTATCACTTCAGTTCTTTGCTGTAAGCAGCCTTCATTTGCAATACGTTGTCTGTGTTCTATCAAGCGGAAGGTGCAAATAAAAAGTTGAATTGCCTTAAAAGAGTTTGATTGCCGATGTGTTTTGTCTTGATTTGCAAGCAGGTGTCTGTGTTCGCAAATTTTCCTTGTTAGTGCTAGCGAGCTCTTGTTAATTTCAAAGACAGAGTCTTTCAATGGATAAGAAAGTGAGTTCAATCGACTAATTAAGTGTTATCAGAATTTTACATTGCAGTGGAACCTTCTTAGAAACAGAAACTCCCCAAAGATATGAAAATCTTGTTTCATTGCATCAGGGTGTGCAATTCCTCAATTAATCATTTATTATTGATATGCCTCCTCTTCACCTGTCACAATCAATTGGAGATTTTTTCTACCATCTTTTCTATTGTACTATAATCATACATCATTCAAGTTCTATTTAAGAGGTCGGGAAAGGAATCACCACTTTTTATTTACTCAACTAACCTGATTTGATATTTCGAAACACAGTAGTCAGAAGATCCAGCAGTCAGAAATATAGCAGTCAGCAAATATAGCGGTTCCCAAATCAGCAGAGCAGGTTGGCTTTTAAGTCAAAAAGGTGACGGGCCTCTGATCCTTAGCACTTTCATATCAGGGGATCCAACCTCTCTAACATTAGTTGCATAACATTAAAACTATGTGCAGAACAGTGTCCAAAACATCTAGCATAAAACAAGGACTCCCTGGCCGAAAACAAAATGTCACCGATCCCGTTGAAAGATAAGAACTATTGGCAGCCTGCTAGCCAAAACAACTCTCCTGGTCATATGATTTATATGTCACCTTATGATCAGAGCAGAATCACATGTTGACAGCATACGATAGAAAATCATCATTACCGTTTGGACAAAACAGAGCACGGTATGTGAATAGTTAATTGATAACTTTGGTTTTATTTTGCAACAAACCCCAGGGGGGGGGACTCACCAAAATTTACCCACCATGCTCGGCCTAAAAACACGTTTAAGGGGGTGTTTTGGAGAGTTGGAGCTGCACAGTGAAATCTATAAATAAGGGGTAGTTGTGCACAACACACCAAGTGCAAAGGGCTAGGATCAATGTATGCTTATAGTGCTAGTGAAAAGGGGGTAAATCCTGTGCTGTTCAGAGTGATAAGGCCCCCTCTCATGTCAAGTTGCTGGATGGGAACCTAACCAATCTGATTGATGACAAGTTTATAAGCTGAAGATGCGGTAACTGTAAATTGCTGAACAGGCTGAACGGACTGAACAGCTGAACAGAAATTCTCAGACTAAAATTATCATTTGTAGTCATTTCTCTGGGTGACTATCACTTCTCAAACATATTCCTCTTAACCAAATGATTTGATGAGTCATTAAGTTCCTGTTGGCACCTAATATAACACATTTTGGGCAAGCAAATGAAGCAATCAATGTGCCATTTCTGACCAAATCTGATGGTGTTCTGGAAATTGGACACCAGAAACATTATCCAGCTCAACCTTCCATCTAGCCAGTCTTAACAAGCTTTGTTTATAGGGGGAGGGGGGCTACTTTCCATCCATTCACTATTAGTGTTACGACGAAAAAATTACTGTGAATAAAATTGAAAGAAACCAAGGTGAATGCAAACTTAAAATAAATAATTTAATGAGAAGAATATAAAGAATTGTCCATGCTTATGCAAAATTAGCCAATCATGTAAAGAATCAAACAAATAGTAGTCTGTTCAGTCTGTTCAGCAATTTACAGTTACCCCTGAAGATGTTTACACATAACCAGGGAACAATCTTTTCTTCCTCTTGACCTCAGAAACCGGATATAGGACCATAAACATCTACAGGTAAATATAACTCAAAAAGTATTAAAATTATCATACTGCTTGCAGTATGATTTCAGACTATGACCTTCATACAACCTTCCTTCAATTTGTCATCTGCAATTGGCGTGTGGGGAAATTGGAAGAAATGGAGGTTATTTTGAGATCAATTTTAGGTGATTCTACATGTGCAGAAGAAGTTGTAACTCTGTTCAAAGGTAAGTGAAAGTGTCAAAAGTGGTTAAAGAGGTCACAGAAACATCAATAAGATTTAGAAATGAATGATATTTATTTGGTAGAAGCTAAAAGTTTTAGTAAGTCCTCCATCACCCAGTCACTCACAGTCACACACAACAATCAAAAAGTCACACCATCTTTAAATTCTTTCTTTGCCTATACTAGGCCTATATTTGTTATGTATTACAGTTTTGTTATTATTCTTTAGTAGTTTCACTTTGTAAAGTGAAAGTCCTTTTTGTTAGTTGTATATTAGATGTTAAACGAAGAAGATGCTTTTAATAAGTTAAGAATAAATAAATTTGTTATCTTAGGGTTTAAAGCTAGCACAACCAAATAGATGTCCAATACATGTACAGCTCAATGGCGACGAGATATAGTGATTTGAAGCCCACTGCTCAAGAAGAAACAGACTTCAACTGCAGACCAGAAGGAAGTATTGTTCTAGGATATTCTTTTTCATTCTTTAGTTAGATTAAATTGTATGTTTTGTGCTCTTGTTGCAACACTAACAGCACAGGTGCTTACTTGGTTGTAGTAAGCACCTGTAGGTCAAGGATTCAAACACTAGGCACAACTAGGGCAGTTTGAACATAGACTAAGGTGTACTCAGAGCTTTGAGCAGGCATACTCAGGGTGCAACATTTCCTTGGAGCTAGGAACTTGTTGGTGAGTGCTATTAGTTAGAGTCAAAATACAGTCTGTGTAGGCTTATCTTTAGTGTAAGATAGTGAGTGTCAATCAAAATGGCTACTGCTGGGTATTGTGATATAGATCAGTTTGATCTTGATGATGAGCAGGCTAAAACATTGTGGGAAGAGTGGTGTGAAATTCTAGACCAATATTTTATTGCAAATGGTGTTGACAAAACCAAAGAAACTGATGTTCCAAAGTGTAAGGCTATACTTCTGTCAAGAGTAGGTAGAAAGTGCTATTCGTTGATAAGAATACTGTGTCACCCAGACAAACCAGACACCAAATCCTTAGATGAGTTACAAAAGTTGGTCAAAGGCCACCTGTCTCCAGCTCCTGTAGTCATAGCAGAGAGATATGTTTTTTATAATAGAAGACAAACAGCGGATGAGTCCGTGTCAGAGTTTTTAAATGCCTTGAGAAAACTAGCAGAGACATGTAGTTTTGAAGCATTTAGGGAGGAAGCACTGAGAGATATGTTTGTGATTGGTCTACGTGACCGGGATACCCAGAAAAAACTTTTAGGTGAGCAAAACCTCACCTTAGTGGGTGCTTTCAATACAGCTCAAGGACATGAGCGTGCTAGAAAGCATGTGGACAACATGACAGGAGAAATTCACAAACTGCAATTCTCAGGTAAGAAATCTAAAGATTTTAGAAATAAAGAGAGTACTAAAAGCTCTCGTGCTTGTTTCCATTGCGGTAAAGAAGGGCATTTCAAAGCTGACTGTCCAGATAGGAAAAGTTTCACAGGCACACCTAAGACTAGTAAACACAAATATAGGAAACAAAAGGTTTACAAAGTGGATCAAACGCAATCAGTTGCTAGTTCAGACTCAGAATCTGAATACGATGATTATTTACATGCAGTTAGGGTGAGCAAAGTTGGTGAATCTAAAAGGGTAGGCCTACCCCCATTTATGATACAGATGAGGGTAATTGATGTACCTTTAGATTTGGAACTAGACACAGGTGCTGCAGTGTCAGTTATATCACCAAAGCAGTTCAAAACCCTTGGTGTTGAAAAGTTGGAACCAAGTGACGTAGGCCTTACAACGATAACAGGGCAACCAATCAAAGTTCTTGGGGAATGTAAAGTAAATGTTAAGTATCATGACGCTGTTTATACTGATATGCCTTTGATTGTTGCAGAGTCAAAGGGTCCTGCTCTACTTGGACGTGATTGGCTTGCAAAGATACAGGTAGACTGGAAGTTCATCAAGTCACTGAAGGAAAATAACCCAACTAGTTGTTTGGTACACAAGTACAGCACTTTGTTTGATGGTCAACTTGGCAAGGTGAAAGATATCAAGGTCAAGCTAGAGCTGAAAGGAGGGGCTACACCTCGGTTTTTCAAACCAAGGTCAGTACCGTATGCAGTGAGAGAACCCATCAAAGAGGAGCTGGACAGACTTGTGTCAGAAGGTATTCTTTCAAGGATTGATTACAGTGAGTGGGGAGCTCCAATAGTACCGGTGAAGAAGCCATCAGGAAAGTACAGAATATGTGGAGACTACTCTGTGACCATCAATCCGCATCTGAAGGTGCCAGAACACCCGATGCCAAACATTGAAGAATTACTGACAAAGCTAAACGGAGGGGAAAAGTTTACTAAGCTAGATCTGTCTCAAGCATACCAACAGATTGAGCTTGACGAGGACTCTCAGGCTTATGTGGCTATCAACACTCACTGTGGGTTGTTTGCACCAACCAGAGTCCCTTACGGCATATCAGCAGCACCATCATTGTTTCAAAGTGTGATGGACAGAGTGCTCCAGGGTTTGGATTGTCGATGCTATCTTGATGACATCATTGTCACTGGAAAGAATGATCAGGAACATTTACACAATCTGGAGGAAGTTCTGAGCCGTCTTAGCAAGTATGGTTTCAAGCTGCAACGCTCCAAATGTGAATACATGATGCCTTCAATACAGTACCTAGGAAATGTGGTAGATAAGAATGGCATCAGGAAAGATCCATGCGCAACAGAGGCAATAAGAGATGCGCCAGCACCAAAGAACTCGGGAGAAATGAGGTCATTTTTAGGCCTGGCAAACCAGTATAGAAAGTTTGTGGATAACATGTCTACCTTAGCAGCACCACTAAATGAGTTACTTCAGCACAAGCAGAGATGGAAGTGGACAGCTGAGAGACAACACTCATTTGACAGGATCAAGAGAAAAATTACAGAGGACACAGTACTGGCTCACTATGACCCTAAGGAGGAGATTTATCTAGCTGTGGATGCTTCTCCAGCAGGATTAGGAGCAGTAATAAGTCATGGACGAGGCAAACATGAGAGGCCAATAGCATTTGCCTCACGTACTCTGACTGATGCTGAAAAGAACTATTCTCAGATTGACAGAGAAGCTCTAGCCATAATATATGGTATCAAGAAGTTTCATTACTATCTATATGGTAGAAAATTTGTATTATACTCGGACAATCAACCACTATGTCATATATTAGGATCTCGAAAGGGGCTTCCCAGCCTTGCAGCTGCTTGGATTCTCAGATGGGCTATTGGAATAGCGGGATATACATTCCAGGTGCAACACAGACCAGGTAGCAAGAATGGTTGTGCTGATGCACTGTCACGTTTGCCACTAAAGAAAACGGAGACAAATCCCGAGATCATCAAATGGACACAGGAAGCTAGAGAGTGTAATACTGAAGTTCTCGCTTCACTCCCAGTAACAGCTAGACAGATTGCACGTCAAACTCGTACAGATCCCATACTTTCCAAAGTAATGCACTGTGTGAAGACTGGCTGGCCAGCAGTGTCTGAAGCAACACTGGAAGTTTATCATCATAAAAGGAATGAAATAACGATAGAAGATGGCTGCCTTCTGTGGGGAAATCGCGTTATTATACGCAACAAACTGAGATTTAAACTTCTGGAGGAGCTTCACCAGGGTCACCAAGGCATTGTGAAGATGAAGGCACTGGCAAGAATTCATTTCTGGTGGCCTAAAATTGATAAAGAGATTGAGGCAGAAGTAAGGAAATGCTCACCATGTCAGCAGAATGCTGAAAGCCCACCTAAACTGTCCCACAACTCATGGGCTTGGCCGGATCGACCATGGAAAAGGGTACATATAGACTTCGCACAGTTTGAAGGAGATTACTACTTTGTCATGGTAGACGCATTCTCAAAGTGGACAGAGGTTATCCTGATGTCAAGAGGTACCAATGCGGAGCGCACCATCGAAGCTCTGAGAAGTGTCTTCTCAAGACAAGGGCTATGAGAGGAGATCGTTGCAGACAACGGACCACCTTTTCCTAGCCTGGAATTACAGAAGTTTCTCCAGAAAAATGGAGTTAAGAGCATATTCTCAGCACCATTTCATCCATCATCAAACGGAGCCGCAGAAAGGTTTGTAAAAACATTGAAACGAGGGTTAAAGAAGAGCAACGGTAAGTTCTCTAAACTACATCGATTGCATGAGTTTTTATTAGTGTACCGCTCAACACCTCATTCTTTGACTGGTCAAATACCCTCAGAAATGCTCATGGGCCGTAGAATTCGCACTAGGCTTGATTTGGTGAGACCGGATATGAGGGCTCGTATCACTCAAGAATCAGGAGGGGTGCAGCATCCCCGTGCGTTTGTTATTGGAGATCCAGTAATAGCTCGAGACTATCGAAACATTAGGAAACCTGGGTGGTTATCAGGCGTAGTAGTTGCCAAAATGTCACCTGTCACTTACAGCATACAGGTCGAACTGAGGGGCGAGTTGGTAATTTGGAAAAGGCATGTAGAGCAGCTTAAGGCCTGTGAATTAGATAATTTTGAGGAGGGAAAGGAGTTTGAAGTCAATGATAGAAGCAAATCTCTGTTTAGAAATAACATGTCATCTTCTTCTGTTGTAGATAGGGAGGTTGGCCAAATTCCAACTACATTTAACGAGAGACCTGAATCAGAAGAAACTCCCCCACTAGATTCGGCAGTCACCGGTGCCGCTGCCAGTACTGCGGTGGAGGGTCAGGAATTTACTGAGGTGCCAGCGGCCACACCAGCTCAACAGATAAGACCACGCAGACAACGCCGCCTCCCGACTTTCCTTAAAGACTACGATATGACTGTTTAGAATCATTGTTGATGTAATTTTATATAGTGTGGGAGAATGTTATGTATTACAGTTTTGTTATTATTCTTTAGTAGTTTCACTTTGTAAAGTGAAAGTCCTTTTTGTTAGTTGTATATTAGATGTTAAACAAAGAAGATGCTTTGTTTAATAAGTTAAGAATGAATAAACTTGTTAGCTTAGGGTTTTAAAGCTAGCACAACCAAATAGATGTCCAATCCATGTACAGCTCAATATTATATCAGTCCCTTTTCAGCCACAGGAGGAATTTTATTACCTTAACCTTGCAGTCAAGATTGCTACTAACTAGGGGCAGTTTTCTACCACATTTATTTACTTTTTTTGATTTATACTGCTGTCACTGTGCATGTGGTGCCCTGTGGTAAAGTTAAAAGTAGTATAGAAACCTTCTGTTGTAAGTTTAGTCAACTGGTTAGTCTGGTCGTAGCATCTCTGTTCACACTATAGGCCTATGTATCACTAACCTCTGTTGTAGATGAAATGATAACAGCACAGTCGTTGAAAATGATGACGGATATGGAGGTTGAGGAGGTACTGTGAGAAACGGACTGGGCCGTGTACACAACAAGGTGTAATTAGCTTGCTCCGAGTCTACTCTGATGAGCGAGTGGGCTTTTCTATTTTGTTTTGGGTTCTATTTAGTTTAGCACTGAAAGCCTTCGCTCGAATTATGAAATCATTATATAACCCACAGAAGGGTCTCAAAGATACACTGATAAACAATACACTGATCTACGATAGGCTGAAACACAGTACACTGTTCCGATAAATTCTGATGGTCATCAATGAACGATATCAATTAATATCCTGACAAAAATGTAATACACGCACTGTTTATCTACTCATGAGCTTAATGCACTAGACGTTGTCACAAGTTTTAACTTAAATTTTATTCAAGGTTATTATAATACACAGTCTATTCAAATCATCACAAGTCATTATATTGCAGCTTTTGATATCTGTTTATGATCTAGTACATACAAGTGCCGACAAGGCCGTCTACAAGTGCGTGAGGTTTTGGGTCGCCTTTGAATACACAATTGTGACTACTAAAGAGTCAGGTGGCTGTGATTACCAATTATTTGTGTCAACCAGACAGGCATAAAACTAATCTGTTTAGACTAAGACTATTTATTTAATTACCCTGACCATTTATTTCAATTGAGACAAAATACACGTATAAAATATTTATATAAGGTTAAAAATATTAAAAGGCGTTCTGAATATTCTAACCTGACTGTCTTTGCACTCGTATCCTTGGTTATATAGAATGCCAGATGAGTGCTGATTTAAACACTGATAGCACAGATAAGCTGGAATTACTCCGAATTACACAACGATACAATTAATTATTTCACTTTACAATCTAAGACACTGCTGAATAGGACCACGGTCCTGTTGCTTTCCTGTCTTAATACTAACTGCTGTCTATACGTATTGCTGTGCCACTGATGTACCTGTGACACAGTCTTTTGGTATGTGGTTTCACTTTGATGATATAGTGTTGTACACTTAGGTGCAGCTGGTGCAAGTATTACTGAGGTTGATGGTAACTGGTAATTGTGTTCTCCTTCTTCTTTTACTAGGAGTGATGGTGTGTAGTATGATATTATTTCGATTCTCGTTCATAGCTCTGGCGTTCAGGTCATCATATATATATAGCAGAAGGTAGGGATGTAATACTAAGCTGATGCTAAAATAGAAATCTCCGCAAACCAGGGTTAATTTACAGTTGTAATAAAACACCATTAAGTGTTGTTTAGTTTTTCTTTTTTAAATAAAATCCTATCTACTGATAGGCTGTTAATAATTCTGTGTACTTTTAAACTCAACGTTAGTTTCACAATAAAATCCCAACACCTTAAAATTCAACTATAATGTAAAATCATTAATATTTATAAGATTATGGATTTATAGATTTATAGATTTATGGGTTTAGATATGGATATGGATATGGATTTATGGACTTATGGACTTATGGACTTATGGATTATAAATTGTACCATCACCTCGTGTTCAAAATGAGGTTTGAAGGAAGATGATGTTGTGTGTCAAATTAATGATCCAAGGCTTAAAGAATACTGACTCTGTCATCTCATTTTTGTCACATTCAAAAACGTCAACAACTTTCACCACCCTAGCTTCTTTTCCATGGATCAAGCCTAGTTATTTGTATGTAGTTGGAAGCGTTGGTATAGATCTCTCGAAAAATTCTAGTAATACTAAGATCTCTGTATATGATTTTATCATGGTAGCGACTTCCCTCAGAGATGGTGATGAAAACATTTTCTCTGGTTGAGCTATCACCGCAGAAAATTGTTATTGTCGGTTTATCATGGTAGCGACTACCCTCAGAGATGGTGATGAAAACATTTTCTCTGGTTGAGCTATCACCCCAGAAAGTTGCTATCGTCGGTTTCTTGCCATTCCTCCAGTACAGTAATTCTGTCTGGTATTCATACTGTTTGATAACGAATCTCAAGAAATATATCAATTTTCAATAGTACTGGTGCATGCTTCAAAAATTGTCACCCTGACAGTACTGGCCATGATAAGAGTCAGAGGAGCTAGAGCTCTAGTGAGAACCAAACTCAAAGATCTGCGGGCTGAAGTGAAGGTAGATGTTCAAACCATGTGCGCTCACTGAAACATGATTCAAGCACACAGTTGTGTCTGTGTTCTGTATTCCTGTGTTCTGTATTGCTCTTGACAAGGAAATTGATCACTTTAAGGAATGTTCTGTGAGAGCATGCGGAGTATAGGATGTCAGTGGGGAGGCGGTTAGCATGCTCTGTCTAATTTTCTACCATTTTTATGCATGTTGCATCTGGTCTATTTCCGGTTGGTTACATACCACTCTGTGCTTACAGGTCTGTCTTTACCAATTCTTAAAACCTGTTTCGCCATCGGTGGTGTGAAAGCTAATATTATATTGTCTCAAATGTGATATTTCACGTAACACTGACTGACTGTAATCTCAAACTTCACATTATTACTATCAGGAGACTACTGTAGCCACAGACATTGCCGTTGTCTCAGCTGCTAATCAGCCACCTGCTCAGAAAAGTGATGAAGATGTGATAGTTGTGGAGTCGGTCATTGACGGGCAAGACCAATCTGTATATAAAAAAAAGCCGAGACCAGAAGTAGAAATAGATTAGTTGGTTAGCCATGTTAGTTGGACATTGAACCACAGCCAGGTGCTCGGTCTCAGAGGTGGAGCCAGCTATTGTATATGATTGATTAGATTACATTGATTAATTAGATTGACAATCCTCGTTTTAGCTAGGTTTTCTTACTTACTCTTTCAGTATTATTGTACCTAGCTTGTCTCTCTTTTTTTTTCGAAGAATATGTAAATGGTACTTGTACATATAGCCATAACCTGAGGATAAAAATCTCAAAAATATATGCATGGTTTTATACTGGTTCAAACAATTATACTGTGATGCATCCATATCTTCACAGGCATGCTCTTTAGCTCTGAAGAAATGAATCATCCAGCACGTGGTGGTGTTAAGGGGTGCTGAAGTAAGGGGCCTGGATTAGCAAAAATAGGGGTGAATATGAGTCCAACGGACACAGTGGAAAGGGTAATGTAGTCAAATCAAGCAAAGCAGTGTTAGGGGGTAGTGGCTTTGTGGGTGGGCCTAGCATGGTGGGGTTTTTTCTGGTGAGTCCCCCCCTGGGCAACAAACATAGTATGTACATATATGATCACACCAGTCAATGGAAACAAAATAGACTGGCATATTATGAAAAAAAGTAACTAACATTGTGTTATTATTTTATTTACATACTCTCACTTTTGTCACCCATAATATCAAAATTATGTTAGAATTGAATAAAATGTACAATTAATCGAAAATTGATTCTGACAAAATTACATTTTCTTATACCAGATGTCAGGTGTTGACTGCAATCATGTTCAAAAATACTTTGCAGCTACTGTCAGGGAGGTATTTTTGCTAGAATTTAGGATTGCTGGTCAACATAGCATCCAATTGGGCGATATGTAAGTGAATGACAGTAAATGTGCTGTTTTCTATTATAGAAAGTTTATACAAGGATAACAATATGTTATCTTCCAGAATATCATCACCTTCTTCACTTAGTGAGGGAATATCTTCTTCTCGCTGCTACAATTCTGTTCAGCTTCACAATCAACTTCTGCACACTGTTCAATATCAGCACTGAGTGAAATTGATACCTCCTCATGACATTCCTGATACCCTAGAAGAAACAACAA
Source organism: Membranipora membranacea (assembly GCA_914767715.1). Lineage (NCBI taxonomy): Eukaryota > Metazoa > Bryozoa > Gymnolaemata > Cheilostomatida > Membraniporidae > Membranipora > Membranipora membranacea. The sequence continues at coordinate 11,778,753 of OU612072.1, read as the reverse complement.
TCATCCTATTCATAACATTTGAAAAATTGTCTATAATGACTTATCAATATCTACACCACTTTATCGGTCAAAGCATAATAATCCGTTCGAAACCACAGCCATGGGTCAAGTTCTTGGACCACAATTTACAATTCTTAATTATCGGTTATCCCTCACCACAGAAGCCACTCAACACAAATGCACAGAAAATCACCAACATACACACTATACCTTGAGAAACTGATATTGAGAACTGCTGTTGTTGAGTGCGTGACTTATTTATCAATTTATGTCTACACAGTACAACTACTGCAACAATAACCCCAAGCACCACTGAAACGGACAGGCAGAGTGGCAGGATTGTTGACTGAAAGCTTTGCTGCCGCATAGTTGTACCACTGTACGCAAGGATAGACTTCCCATCATCATTCAGTTCAACAGGAATGTTGGTAGTTGCTCCTCCCAATGTTATCTTACAGTTCCCATTGAGATAATCTGTGCAGCAACAAAAAGAATGGTAACCATGTTAAACTCAGTGGTTTGACCTCACCAAATTGCTCTACTATGACCAGAGGGATCTTCTTTGATGGGTTGTAACAACAGAGATTACGCCAGATTTGGTCATATTAATCATTTACCAGTATCGATCTTCCAAGCATGCTCCAAACTCTCTGGTACTAATTATCAGCTACAGTTAGATTTGGCTAGTTTGGGGTAAAGTATATGTTAGCTAGCCACAATTTTATGCAAACTATACTCTATTACTCAATTTTTTTCTTCTTGCTGAGGGGTAATAGGTACAAGGAAGAGTCATTATTATTAACCCGTGTGTATATCTATACTTGATCAAATAATGTCTTGTTATGTTGGAATTTATCTTCAAAAGGTGTATCACAGCGAATGTCAACCAAAACTTCCTAAAAGATAATGCTTTGAGATCAATCCAACATTAACATTACCTGGGCATAAACCTTTGCATTTCTCCTCATCAATAGAACCAACAACAGCATTGTTGCACACTTCTGAGCAAGGTCTGTACTGAGAGAAATGTATCTTGAAGTAACAGCCGGTTGTATTGTAATAAGAACCCTGGCAGTCCCTGTAGGCAAGTGTGCTGAAACTTCCTGTGCAGTGCCATATATACTCAGTGTACTCCGCAGTTATGACACCAGCTAGGGTCGACCAGCCCGCTATGCACGGAGCATAGTTTAGTCTGGGAAAACCAAAAAAATATATGTCAAGATGTGAATCTTTTGACAAGATCAGGAATTATTTTTAGGAACTCCTGGAAAAATCTTGTAAAAACATATGTTTATATATGTTTAAAAACGTGCCATAAACTGCAATGATTTTGCTTTCAACCATCAATAGATTTCTCTTTCCTGAAGCACACCCTATCACAATTGAATACTAATCATCAAAGAAACATCAATCAAGTTAGACAAACTAATTTAGATTTCCAATTTATACTTACAATGAGGGTGCAAGTAATAGTACTGCAGGATTCATTTTCATCTATCAGACCTTACTGTGAACCTGAGTAATGAGAACAAGCAAACCTGTAATTATGGCACCTATCAAATTATCATCTGATTGGCAAATAGTCAATCAACCAAAATTGTATAATCATCTGGATGTTATCGTTTGACCTTGACGTAAATAATTTACCATTTTCAATGTGGACTACGCTGGGAAGAGGGAGAGACAAGGCAAGGCATTACACTTATTAGCTAATGGTCTTTCATGTTACAAACATAGTAAATATTATCAATCTCCGTGCACCCCTAGGAACAAAGACTCAATTAAATGCAAATATTTTCAAAGGATCAGGTGGTAAAGAGTTTGGGTCATTGCCAGTGCAAAAGAAAAAAGGTAATTCTGTTGTGGAAGAACTTTGTGCCCTCTGTTTTTTTCCTTTGGCCTCGTCAATTCAAATTGCAATTTCGGTGAGCCTATGATACTATCCCCTTGATATGGGGTACCTGGTCTAGGCTGAGTGGTATTTCGATATGTGAGGTCAATGTTGTAACAAATGTGAGCAGCATTGCCTAGATAGCTCCTGTTTTGTGTTAGCAATTAAGGAGTTTCATAATCTATATTGGATCAGGCAACCTCAGTATTAAAGTTATCTAGGCAGCATGTAGCCTGTCTAAAAAATCTTTGTAAGTGGGGCCTGAAAATTTTTCGTAAAGAAACGTAACACCCACAGTTTACTGCCTCACTTAAGCTGTATATAGCGTCCTGTCTAGGCTTATTATTAAGTTAATGTAACAGCTTGATGACTGGAGCAGAGGGTAACATACATAGTCTTTCCAAAACAGTACATGGTCTGCTTTGTTCCCTGGAAATTGGATGATAGTATGGGCAGGGGCTCCGCAGAGGTCTTGGATACAAGATGACACCTATGTTAGGAGATTAGCCAATGTGTTGGCTCAGATTGGCTGGTGGGTGGCTTATGGGATTCGCTTACCAACAGCAAATCATATCAGAGCCAACACAGCCCAGCAACAACTGAGATAGGTGAGAGCATGATTATTTATTTTACCAGGCAGCTCTATCCACGACACTTAGGATTATAGTAGAATGAAATTAAAATGAGGAATATCTAAAGGTTATGTTGACTTGCAGCTTTCAAGGTCATTACAAGTTGAGTTATAACTTTTTTACATTTCAAAGCTTGAGTTATCTGCACATTGTGTGTGAGATGATAACTCCTAAAACATGAAATGAGTTAAATTGGTACTCGTAAACAACCATCAACTACAAACTTGTCGTTGTGGTGGAACCGGATATTAGCATAAGGGATTCTGAAAGCAGGTGAAAGGGATTAGCAAGGGACGCAGACTCGGACTTTATCAGGAAGTGCGAGGGGGAGAATCAGTATGTAGTGCATTCAACTGACATGAGTCTATAATGCCTTGCACTACATCCTCCTCTCTTTCTATATTGTTATTGATTGTCCTTGTTGTGGGTAATATAACTGATATTGAAGACCTGGTTGTAGAAATCTATATAATGTATAAGTGTTCCTGTCTAATATCCCTTAGACCTTGATCTTAGTATTCTTCTTACTCTATATTCTTCCTGGCTAATACTACGCACTCTTTTATCCTTCCTGGCTAATACAACGCACTCTTCTATCCTTCCTGGCTAATACTACGCACTCTCTCTCAGGTCCCTAAATAACCTGTTCCCTTCTTATCTATTCCATTCCTGTCTAATACTCCTTCTGCTATTCCTCCCTCTCAACGCAAATGATTATAGTACCACATATAATCAGGGTTTTTGACATTCTTAGCGTTTCTTGTACTTGGTGGCCTAGGGGCACTTGGCTGGATGTTTCGTTCTATCTCTATTCTCCCTTGGTCTTGGTTGTCGCCCTCATCTGCTGGACTCTCCTCACCACCTTCTATGTCATCCTTCAGCAATATTCGTAAATGTTTCCTGGTCCTTCTCACAAGTCTTTTGTCTGTCTCAATCCAGTAGCTATCGGGCTCTTCGGCCTTGTATTTCACAATGCCTCTCTTGCCCTTGTCTGCGTGACTAATTTTAACCCATACTGTCTGACCCTCTTGTAAATCTGCGAAATCTGAAGCTCTCCTAGACTTGTCAAAGTTCCTCTTCTGTCTCTCCTATAAAGTAGTGTCTCGTTTTCTAAAGCCCTCAGTATCACATGCCTTCTGATGCTGGATAGGTAATTCGTTCCGCATTCTCCTGCCTAATAGAAGCTCGTCTGGTCTGCAGCTGCTCTCTAGTGGGGTGGTACAATATGCCATCAGGGCCTTATTCTAATCTTCTTCTTTATTCCAAAGTCCTTTAATAGTCTCCACACTCCTCTCTGCCAGACCGTTAGCCTCATGATGGTGTGGGCTACTAGTAACATGGATAATGCTGTATTCTTCCATCAAAGCTCTCCACTCTTTAGAAACATAACAAGGGCCATTATCCGTCCTTATCCTATCTGGGGCTCCATACCTCGCAATAACTGGTCTGAACTTCTTGGCCAATTCCGCCCCTGTTTGTCCACTCATCTCTACAACTTCAATCCACCGGGAGTAGTAGTCAACAAACAAAGCATAAACCTTCCCTCTAAACTCAAACAAATCCGAAGCTACATGACTCCACTAAGCTTCTGCTGGCAGCTCCGTTTGGTGTAATAGAACATTCCTCATTCGTCTAAATTTAATACATTTCAGGCATTCTTCTACCATCTCAATCAATCTCCTTTCTTATAGCCGGCCACCACACCGAGTCTTGACTCCTGTGATACGTTTTGACCATACCCTGGTGACCGGAATGTAAGCCCAGCAGCATGTTCTCGCGCATTGCTGTAGGAATGTACAGTCTGGAGTTCATCACAATTAGGCCGTCTTTCTCACTCAGAAGATCCATGTTGCCCTTCACTTTTTCAGCTCTCCCTTTACTGTTCTTGGCCACCCCTCTTTCATAGCCTTCAAAATCACCTGGTAATCTTCATCTACTTTGGCATGTCTCTTTATCTCTTCCACCAACGCATCTCCTTCCGCAGATATCATAGTCCTAATGTGCATTTCCACCCTTGCTATCCTAGCTACACTCTTGTTCGGTCGGTGGCCTTCAGAGTAAATCAGCAATAAACATTTTACTCCCAGGTGTATGGAAAATTTTATAGTAATATCTCATAAGTCACATCTTAAATCGTTGAATCCTCAGCGGCAGTTCTGACAAATCCTTAGACCCAAGCAGAGGAATCAATGGCTTGTGGTCTGTCTCTTCTTCAAAATGTCTTCCAACTAGATAAAAGTAGAATTTTTCACATGCCTATGTGATCGCCAGGGCTTCCTTTTCAATTTGACCATATTATCTCTTTTCAGCATCTGTGAGCTTCATAGCGGCGTAAGCCACTGGGTTCCATTCTCCATCTTCCTGATCCTGTAACAGCGCTGCCCCCAGAGAATGACAACTGGCGTCAGCTGTTACCCTGTGACTTTTATTGTAGTCAAACATAGCCAACAACGAAGAAGATGTAATCAGCTCCTTAACCTTATCAAAACTCCTCTGATGTATCTCTAGCCATATCCAATCATTCTTTTTCCTGTCTAATTCTCTCAGAGGCACCTCTACTTCTGATATGAGAGGGCTGAATCTACCCAAGTAGTTCACCATAGCTAAAAATCTCTGCAACCCCTTCCTATCAGTCGGTGCCGGCATCTCTCGGATGGCCCTCTCCTTCTCCGGATCCACTCCTATACCTTTCTTAGTCAGTATGTGCCCCAGAAATTTCACTTCCTGAACTCCGAATACACACTTCCCTTTGTTTAATGTCATCCCCGCTTCTTCGACTTTCTTCAGAACTTCCGCTAATCTTGTATCATGCTCCTCCTTGCTCTTTCCAAAAAAATTCCAGTGCAGCCGAAATTCCAAACGGCATTTTCAGGTATTGATAACGACCAAAAGGTGTTATAAAAGTGGTATACTCTCTTGACTCCTCCGCCAAATCAATCTGCCAGAATCCTGAGTTTGCATCCATCTTGTTAAAGTATCGACTGCCTTCTAACGATGCAAGAGTGTCTTCCAGATAGGGTAATGGATATGTCTCCCTCATCACACTCTTATTCAGTTGGGTCAGATCAACGCATATTCTGACCTTTCCATTAGATTTAGGGGCCACCGCCATGCCAGAACACCAGGAAGTTGGCTTCTCATACCTTCTCTATAACACCCAACTCCTTCATCCTTTCTAACTCATCCTTTGTGGCCTTTCTCAATCCTATAGGTAACCTTCGTGGGACGTTCAAGCACAATGGATTTGCGCCCTCCTTGATTTTTATCTTGAACACATCAGGTAATACTCCCAATTTACTGAATAACTTAGGATGTTTCAACTCTACCTCCTCGCTAATGCTCCTTATTGTCTTCACCAATTTAAACTTCCGAATCTCTGGCTTTCCTAGTAAATTGTTACGTGCCCCTTCTAGGATGTACGCTTTACCTCTTACTTCTTGACCCCATACAGAGATAAGGGGAAGGTAAGCCTTGAAGTGAATCTCTAATTTACTCCCATCTGCTCCTCTAAAATCATGCCGAGTCGGGCGCATATCTAGTCCTAGCCTCTGCGCCGTCTCCTTGTTGATAACTGTCACATCCGCTCCAGTATCCACAATGAATTTAACCATTTTCTTAGAAGATCTCAGCTTGATTTCAAATTCATTGTCTTTCTTCCTTCCTAGTCATAACGATTCATCGCTGGAGTATCCTGCTACAGCATTTATCTCCCCTTTCCCTGTTTCTTTGCCTGCAAACTTGTTTAGACAGAATTTAGCTATGTGCGAAGGCTCTCCACACACGTAACATTTTGGGGCCTCCCTTTGACCACTCTTTTCTCCTTTCTCATCCCTCACCTTCTCCGCACACGATCTGTAATCATGACCCCCGTAGCGTCCACATGTCCAACAACCCTGGCCTCTGCTACCTCCACAATCTCTGAATGTTGAGTTCAACTAGGTCAACTTCTGAAACAGGCTTAGATTCTCCTGACTCGATAATTTTGGCTGCAGCCTGGGCTGATTCATATCTACTGCACATGTTTTCACCTTGGCTAAAGTTAACTCCTTTTTCAACAGCAGCTCAACTCCTATCTTATCTACATGCATTCTTTGATAACAATGAGGGTGTTCATCTCTTCTTGCAATCCGCCCCATCTGCATGTACTGCCACTCCTTTCTACCCTTTCTATATACTTGTCCAATCCCTCATCTCTCCTCTGCCCCATACACAAGAACCTGTGTCTGGTCGCGACTATGTTTTCTCTGCTTGCAAAATGGTTGTCAAACACCAATTTCAGTTGCTCATATTGCATGGCATCCACATCACCATCCCATGTCTCAAAGATGTTCATACCATACTCCCCCATGCTATCTAGCAGTAATGCCGCTTTTCTCTGCTCTATTTCAAACTTCTCTACTTGACTATCTTCTGCCTTTCTCCTGGACCTAATTCCATCACTGTCCTTGTATCTCAACCCTGCACCAATCACAGCTATTTCAAAACGTCTGATAAACTTCCTCCAACATTCCAACTCAGCACAATTCTCCAAGCTAAACACTGGAGTCTTAACACTCCTTCCAAATTTATTGTCCATGTATGTAACGTGATCAATGTTGGTTATTGATTCAAAGACCTCACTATTCCTCTCTCTCAAATATGGCCTCCTCTCTAGTTTACTCCCGACACCATGTAGTGTATTCAACTTACATGAGACATGCTGAGGTGTCCAGTATTGGTACAACTTCATTGTCTTCTCTCATTCTCTTCTCCTCCCTAAGCCAGCGTGATTATTAATGCCTCTTTTCTGCGCATTCCCGGATGTAGCCTGAGTTCTAATGCAGCACTCTTATCTGTCTTTCCCTATTTACAACCTGCAGTCTATAATGCCTTGCACTACACAGTAGAATAAACATGAACTAGAGGAGCTAGAGACTAGAGGAGCTAGAGACTAGATCGGGGGCAGGATCACTCCAACACAAATACGTCATGTTTTGTTTTTTAAGTGTGCCTAATTAGTTCATTAACTAGTGGCTCAGCTCATTAATTCAATTAATTTTTTTACAGCTACGTACGTTCCACTTAAATCTTGTTTTCACTGTGGTTATCAATATCTAGCCGAAGATGTTTGGCAATCATCCAGGATATAACTTGTGACTGACAGGTGTTAAATAACAAGAAGATGTTGCACATTGTGTCAAGTAACCCCTAAAAATTGTATCCTATGAGGAAGAAACAAAAACACAGCCAAAACGAAACTTGTACTGAGTTCGAGTGTCTAGCATTGCTTCTTTCATGCTAAATTATCTGTAGGAGAGCCACGGCTTCCTGTAAACATAAACACATTTTGAACTCAATAACAGTTTTATCTGTATCCGTTATTAAATTCACCATTCATCATGATGATCATGACACTTTTGTACAAGAAATACCCATCATGCACCATAATGCATGTGCCTTCAGGTGTGGCATACATAGAAACACATTTTCCTACTTAGTCCTACCTAGAGTACCAATTTCTCATCAATCACCTTGCAAAAACCGATACAAGCATCAAGCATGGCGTTATTGGCCATAAAAAATTATTTGTTTAAAAACTTTATCAGATAATAAACTAGTCACACAAACAAAGCTCTTTGACTAAAATTACCCTTATCACATTCAAACTGATTTCCCTCAATATCTTACAGTACCACTGTGGGTTTGTGATATTGGCTGGGGGGAAAGAATATTGCAAACCACATTCGAATAATCATGATTTTCTAAGAGTTTCCCCAACTTGAGTGGGGGATAATCTGAATTTGAACCACTTCACTTCATACATTTATACCTAAATTTTAAGGGGGAGGGCTTTAGCAGTTAAAAATAATTGAGAAGAACTTTCTTTCCAATAAAGTTAATATTTCAACTGTGTCCAGGGGTTATTTGTAAGGATGCTACAGTGATATACCAAATATGGTGAGGCCCTACTAGAGCTCCAATGCCTGAGGTATCTCAAGGGTGCATGTACCTTGTTTGCAGAGAAACATTAAGACACAGACAGCAGCATGATTGAAAACTCAGAAAGCAAGCATAGCTGCGGCACAAATTATTGCCATTTCAGGAAGTTGATCTACGAACTTCAGGGATTCTCACTTGTGACCCATTTTGGTGAACACTAGGGTTATGCTAACATAAATACTCTTGACCCACTGATATGAATGAGTCGATCAGCGTTCAACTGTTACAAGAGTATAGCCTACCATGGAGGTGTAAATAATATCCGGAATTTAGGGTAAGGGCATTGATGTGGCACGGTTTCTGCGGAGAAGTGTAAACAGGAATTGATAGGTGTTGTCTGCTCGCTTTCTAGACAAGCATACTGTATACATTTGAAGTCTACAGGGCGATTGCCGGCTCAAGTTAGTTTATATTAGAATGGTTGAAACTTCACTCTTTTGTGATCTATAGCAAGCTTGGAAAAGTTTAAGGCGTCCTGTGACTGGCTCTGGAACAGATATTGTCTACCTTTACATTAAACTGATCCAGATACCCCTCTCCTGCAGGCTGTCAGTGAATACACCAGATTCACATCTTACTACATAGGGGTCTATAAGCTTCGATGTAACAGTCGGCAATCATAGTTTTAACTTGGTGGTCTTACAATGTAAGAGTGTTGTTACTCCTTACCCGAAACTTCCTGTTGCAATATTTCACTGACTAGTAAAGCAGTTGTACTGAATGTTATGGCAGTAACCTTATTCAGTTTCTATTCATTGCCTATTTGCATATTGATATTACAGTGTGTTCTTTATACAAAACCCATTCTGGGCCCCTTTTGTATGTTTACACAACGCTAGCTATTATCAATAATTAAAGTAGGCCTGCTGGGAACTATGTGACTCATGGGAATCCCATATCATCAAGTTTAAGGCCCAAGTGGATACAAAGCTCAGCTTCAGAAATGCACAATGTACCACCCTAAAGCGGTCCACAGGCCAGCTAGAAAACTAGAGCTAGTAAAAATAAATTAGAGCTTGAAATTCTATCTTTGCTCATTATCTCCTCATGTTTCACTGCAGGCACAAAGCGTGTTTACAAGCTGCGATATAATCATAAGGTTACAGCTATCAGCCAATGATATTCCATAAACAAAGCCTTTTAATGACTCCCGTCATAAACGTGCCACTGGATACTGCTAATTAACCAATGAGACTATTCTCTTGCTGGCACACATTGCCCTAGTATAATCTGCTGCGAGAAGCGTTGTAGCGTGTAATTATAAGTCGCTTACTATAAAAGGGGCAGAACTTATACCACTAAACAAACAGTTTTCTCTCGTTTAGCTGTAAACAATCGCACATGTGCAGTCCCTCTAAAGCTGTAGCTCCACGAGACGATATAATCACAGGCCGATGGCATGTCTAGACATGCTCAGCCGATCTCACACTGCTACACAGGCCTATGAGTTAGTACTCGATGGTCTAGTGAGTCATAGTGGGGTAATAAATCAGGTGCCTAGATTGACCAATGAACTCCCTCAGTTCAATCGATTGAACAATGATATTTAATGGGCGTGTTAACAAATGACCGGATATAGATGTCATATTAAATCTGGGTCTTTGTCACTTTGAATCTTCACCAAATAAAATTTCAGTCTTCTGTAAAATCGATTTTCCTATGCTATACTATGGATGTCATGTCAGCTATTACCTTCCATATTTTCACTACAGCACCACTCCTATCTTTGTAGTTATGGTTTTTTTATCATAAATAGGAGGATGTGATTTTACTACAGATATTATCAACTCCTCCATTTTTGATAGCCTGTCACGATTTGATAGATGACGCGTTTAACCGCGTAATTATTGAAGCAAGCAATCAACAACCAATCAGCATAGAGGATCGTCCAGATCACTCTGGCAAAAGACCAACAAGTTCGAAGTCCACTTAACACGAGTAATCACTCGTGCAGATCCCCCGATTAACCACTCGTGACCCCAAATCGATGTAAAAATCGGCTCATGTAGCCATGGCTTAAAGCGGTCCACGGACCAGCTAGAAATCTAGAGCTAGTAAAAATATAATAGAGCTTGAAATTCTAGCTTTGCTCATTATCTCCTCATTTTTCACTGCAGACACAAAGCGTGTTTACAAGCTGCGATATAATCATAAGGGTAGCTATCAGCAAATGATATTCCATAAACAGATTCCAGACCATTTTTAGAAATGTCTCGATCCTTTGGTCAGTAAACTCACCGTAAGTTGCCTCTACCACGATGTGAAATTTAACACATTTTTTGGTATTAGTAAGTTTTGACAGCAACTTGATCCCGAGTGGTACCCTAGCGTCAACGATCGGACGGACTGACTGTCGGGTGGACTGTCAGGTGGACTGTTGCGTTGATGGACAGAGGGCTAGATAGATATATTTCATAACTGGTGGATTGTGTCTGCCGCTTAAAGAAAAACATTTGCTATTTAAATACGTTTTAGCTCTGTCAATAATAAGTATGATGCATTGTGACATGTCAAGGGGATTGCCGGCTGATTCTTAATGCCGATTGACTGCCGTCACGTTGAAAGTTTGAGAGACCCTAATTTCCTGAATAATAGGATTCTAAAGCTGGATAACGCACACATGATAGAATAGAATATGGAGAATAAGATGTAATACAAAATAGCATCCTCAAAGTAAGTCATTAATGTATTATGCTACTGTGATGTCTAACTTTTCCGAGCCTCCGCCAAAGTCATATCATAACATCCATTTGTTATTGCTGATAAAACGATGGTGAAACATGAGGCCATTGAATATGAGGTTATATCAATGTCAATAAGAGTAATGACTAGACAGGAGCAAACCTGTCATTCTCACTCTGAGCTCAGTAAAAAAGAATTTCGAAGATGGAGAAGTGGCTGCATAGCAGTAGCCTATCATTTTTAAGATTACGAAATTAACACTGTAACAATTACATAGCATACCCGATAGTATATTAGAAAACAATTCATGTCAGTGATTGGAAATATCTATACTTTGTCATCATTCTGCTCCCAATAATGATAATTACTATGAACCGTTTTAGTACATACCTATAGTACATACCTACCTATAATTGTATAGTGTTGCCGAGATAAAACACCTTAGCTTTTATAGGTAAGTTTTTAAGGTTGATTGGCAAGAAATATGGTATGGTGAAGATAGGGTAAAAACACACATTTTCTTGGCAATGTCTGCCAAGCTTCGTGATGGTTTTCCGTATCTATATCACTACTTATAACATCAATAATCACTGTATCATTATTATTTTTTTGTATTATTGTTAATATTTTTTATTATTTTTATTTTTAATTTCCTTAATGTATCCACTGATGTGACTAGTTTACTGACAGGTCAAAAAATTTAATTAATTTTGCTTCAGAATCCATAAAAATAGATGGTTTCATAAATTGGGTACATCACTAAAAACCCAGCAACAGTGGTGAACTATGGGTAAACAGTTTTTCTTGGTGCACACGCCCTTGTTTTTTCTCACAGACTTACAACTGACCTCCTACAAAATGTTAAAAAAAATACATTTAATCTACCTGAGGTTTAAGCCTAATGAGGAAATTAAATCCGAATGTGGAAATAGCTCCATTGTGTCCAGAGAATCAACTTATAAGGCTTATCCCAATTGCCTCTGGGATAGGCTCAAAAGTAATGCTTTCTTACTTACAAATTGGCTATTTTTTTCAGTCTTGCTTGCCCAGGGCCACAAACTGTTATTAAGAAAACCAAAGAATTTGACTAACTTATTTTGTTATTAGCACACTTCTGTTGGCTAAAAAGACTAATCAAAAACGGCTCAAAGATTTTGTGCAAAAAAACAGTTTCCAAATCAAACATGATTCAGAAAAAAACCCACCCATCCTGCCCTTATTAGCTATATCTCAGTCTCTCCCAGTCTATAATGTATTTGATTGAAAATCTCATATATTTATTTATGTAACTGTGCAATACTATATAAGTACAGTGTGGCTAAGATTATGAGCGTTATCATCACGTGTCAATAACATTTCTGCTATCTACTCTATTGATATTTATCTTAGATTTAGCAACAGGCAAAATGCCTTAAAGTGCCTCGACCGGTATATAAGGGCCAGTCAATGTAAAGCGATCACCCAGCCATATCAAATTCAAATGGGGTTAGCAGCATTCAAATTCCTCCTGCTTTTTCGGAATTAAGAGGAGAAGCAGTGAATTATTTTTAATGGGAATCAGACAAGCTGATGCGGAATTGTGTGATACACATGCCCAATAAATTTTGATTCCAATAATGGCATTGGAAAGTGGTGAAAATATGACTGATGTCATACGAAATTGCCCAGTTCCAATGATTTCAAATCATCCGCTTCAAAATATACGAGCTCTTATTGGTCAATTTTGACGTTATGATTTATGGTTTTAGAGGTTGCCTAGATACCGTTGTCAAGATTGAAATTGACCGTTGTAATTAAACCCTATAATCCCAAGTGTGATGAGCCAACACAACAATAGCTATATCATAGCTTCTATTCAACTTTATTTATGGGTGTCTGCGAATCACAATTTCTTACATAACACACTTGACCACTTGAGAATGCAACGGGGACTGGCTGTTAGAGGCGGAGACCAAGGCCATTCTCCGCCTCTAATTACATTGATCAGCCAATGGTCTTGCCTGTCACTTCACATGATTAATCCCCCTGCACCCCCTTCGATTCCTACCTCTTTAAGGTCAGCAAAAGGTCAGGTCAGGCAATTTGCTTGGATGACACATAAGCATGAAGACATTTTAAGAGAAGTATTTGAGAAATAATTGTTTTATTCAATTTAGTACCCCTGGGATGATATTGTCACAATAATTTGATGTCAAGAAATTATTTAAAACAATACAATAAAATATTAAAATATTATGGTACAACAGTTGATTCCATATATCATGATGGGATTTAGTTCTCAATTTGTTCAGGTAAAGGTACCTTTCCTGCCTATTAGGCTTAGAAGTATTAGTTACCACAAATCTCAAATGTCAGATAAAAAATCAAATAACTTCATTTCACCAATCCCAAGTGATGAATATAAAAAATCACATGGACATCATTGGGCTTCCTATGTCACCATGCTCCAAGTAAATTGTTGAAATAAGTGTTTTGCCCAAGACCACACTGCCACATTTTTAGAATCATTGAAGGATTGATTGATAGCCGATTTAACCTAAATTTCATAATTGTGTCTACTTCCTGGGATTGGATGGACACATAGAATACCCATGTTAGAAACAGTACTCAGACTAAATGTAATAGTATGCACTCCTACCAGCCAATCACTGGACATGCAGAGAAACTTAGTGAGAGAAATTCAGTGCTGCTTTTTTCAAAACTTCCTCAAACAGATACAATTTTTTTGGTTTACCCTGTCCTGCACTCATACTCATATATGATAACATTTCAGACGCTAGACGCTATACAAAACCCAATAATTTTATTCAAAAATGTCATTAATGTGGTTTTCTGTTGTCAGAGAGGTGCTGATGGCGAAATGAGATTACCAGCGGCAGCAGGCAACCCTGTAAACTGTGAGAAAATACCAAGGGAAATATCAGAGTGCTCATTTCTAGCTGGTGATAACAGGAACAGCGAGCAATACAATTACAAGGTAATCAGAGGACATAATCTCAATTTCCTCAACTATTCTTGTTTCAGGAAAGTGGAAGGTAGCTCAGTTGGTTAGAAAAGAGACGCAAGAAAAAGGTCTCGGGTTCAAATCCTGCTGCAGTCTACCGACTACTGAGCTCAATTGACGGCCCAGGTGTTCTCCAATCTGCCTGCAAACTTGGCGCTAAAAATGGCGGCTGCGCTTTTAAGGCACCTTTATTTCAAGACAAAAACTTGCAATTTTAACCCACATTTAACCCACATTTCCTTACCAGTTATTGAATAAAAAAATATCTGATCACTCTTTTTTGCAGCACAAAAATTTCTACTGTACGATAATTCCTGCTTAGCTTAGTTACAGTTTACCAACTTATTTGTAGTTTTCATCCTGGGATCTACCGAAATGAAAAGTGTCTTGAAATTACTGAATCACTTCATATGTTGCAATTGCGTGTAGATAAAACAGTGATTGAATGACAGTTACTATGCTATATAAGTTTTACTCCTTGACAATTTGTGCAAAGCCTTATCTAAAAAGCTAATATTAATTACATTTCTGGTTGCTAGCTGGATTGGCGAGTATGCACACACTATCCATGAGAGAACACAATAAAATCGCAAGAGAGCTGGGAATACTCAACCCTCTGTGGAATGACGAACTGCTCTACCAGGTAAGAAAAAAAATGCCTGAGCTTCCCCTATGGTTTGTCAATCAATATCCATTGTAACGTGATTTTTTAATCACATACGTTGTTTTCACAACATGAACGTACCACTTTTTGCTTAGTGTACGCGTGATGACTTCGAGGTTACCTTCATTCAAATTTTGCTTGCAACATCTCTCAAAAAGTATGGACATATAATAAGAATAGTACGCTATTGCCCCTGAGTTGACCTAACATTCTTATTTTCAATTCTAGACAGCACGCAAGATACTGATAGCCATAATGCAAACAATAACATATCAGGAGTTTTTACCCCCTGTTGTTGGTCCAAGTATCAAGAGGCAGAAGAAACTAGACCTTGACCAGGCTACGCTTTCAACTGCAGGCAGAGACCCAACAATTGTGTAAGTTTTCATTTAAACAGATACTCTAACAATACTGAAATTTGATTATCCCAGGCAACTGTTGCATTCTGGGAATGGTTACACATGGTAATTTGGTTGGTCGGTTGGTTTATTGTGTCACAAACATTAAGTATGTTGCATGATTGGATTCGGACATTTATACCATGGCCTCCGGGAAATGGAATATGAAAACACAAAAGAATCTGAGTAAAGAAAAGTGGATGCCAGCAGATTGATTCAAAAATATCTTGTATTGTCAAAATCATATGTCTTAGCAAAGCAGTTCTGCACACAAAATAATGCACTAACCAGCTGAAGGTGAAAATGAACTTTTATACACATAGGAAACATATTATTGTTATATCATTTTTCGTTCTTTAGACACGAGATATCAACAGCAGCATTCAGATTTGGACATTCTCTTGTGCGTCAAACTTTTACAGCAGTGTCTAACCTTGCCGGTAATAATAAGCAGGTAGATTTGGATGATACGTTTGAAGGCTTCGTTACAATCGATGAGACAGGTAAGCGAAAACAATATTTACAATGTACCAATTGTTATCAACTGACTAAATAAGCTGAAGTTCAGTTTAGAAAGCTTGTACCAGAACCAAATTTCGGTATAGCTAGGGTGGAAACTTACATAAGGGAAAGAGGGTACAGAAAAGCTAGCTAGTCCAAAACTTTATTGGCATAGTTCAAAATGGATAATTCTTTGGCACACGATGGCACCTATGCAAGCTCTCATGTTCTAGCAAATGCATATCATAGGAAATCCAATACATCTACTCAAGGGGAATCGAAATCATAACCCACCAATAGTGAACGTCAGGCCAGCTTTATTCAGTTAGGGTGAACTACAGTACTAACCTTAAAGCATTTGAAAGACAATTTCCAAGTCAACTACTAGGGTTTAATAACACAACTTACTTTTTTTCCGTATTATTTGCCCATTAGAAAAAGCCAATAGCAAAATTAAAAGCTTGGCTAGCCATAAAAGGTGAGCTTTTCAACGGCACAGCAAATCTTTTTACAAAATGAGTAGGCATTTTATTTGTGAGAATACAAGTTATATATGCACAGAGGTACATATAAATTAATCTATTCATTCCATATCATGATATTATGTTCAATTTTTCAGGTAATGATGCTTTCTTGCGAGGTCTTGCAAAGGATGCCGCTTCATTTGGTAACAGATTGATAGTTACCGGGGTAAGTTTACTACCAGAAATCAGAATTGCACTGGGTCAGTATTGGGTCCACTCTGCTGAACCAAATCACATCATCTTTGTGCTTCTTATTGTATAAGAGGCTCTTTTCAAAGATTTCAAATTTAGCCACCCACTGAAGTTCAAGCAGCCATAATATGTTTAGATCATCTTATATGCAGAGTAGGTTAGCTCCCCCCCCCCCCCCTGTGTCACCAAAAACATCTGTCTGAAACCTTTCATTACCCTAGATGATAAAATCATTAGACTATACATGAGATATCATAATTTATGGCTATCTGACGTAGCAAATGTGTTGGCTCTATTGCCCAGTCTGATTGGCTATTATATATATATATGTTAACTCCCTCCTAAGCTGCCAAGATTCTATAGAGTTCTATAGGGTTGTCCAAAAATGTTGGACTGGTCACACTCCTCAGTTACAGATGTGTTGTTTGATAGTTTGCATATTCAGGTATTAATAATCACATGTGCTTTTTTTATTCCACAGAAAACGTTTTGGTCTGAAGACGTATAATTCATATGATGCCATGATTGGAGTGACACATGACATGGCAACAGTTAACTCTCTCAGATCAGTGTATCCGAGTCCACTAGATATAGAGCTCTTCCCAGGAGGTGAGAACTGATTCAGGTTTTAGTTGGTCTGATATGATGACAGAACGTAATTCAATAAAATGACTAATTCTCTATTATGCGATAAGAATATCTCATCTGATGAAGTAGTAACAGTTCACCATTTCACCCAGGCTTGAAATACTGTAGTTATTGGAAGCTGACAATAGCTCAATCTCATTACTTTATAAGATGTGAAAACTGGCTCTGTAGCTGATATTCAACAGTTTGAAAAATCTGGGTTGTTTTGATAGCATATAACTTGAAGGATCGGGTGACTTATGAATGTATACCACTGATATCTTTAGGTATGTCGGAGATACCACAGAGGAATACGATACTAGGAGAGACATTCTCTCATATTATCGGAGATCAGTTCTCATACCTGAGACATGGTGACAGATTCTGGTTTCAGCGAAAGTCTCCTGTCGGATTTACATCAGGTAATTCGCAAAAGGTAGCTTCTAAAATATTCTGAGTGAAGGAAGCTGAAAATAGGGAGGAAAAAGGACGATATAGAGGGGATGGGGTGGGAAGTACCCCTAAAAATAGGGAGACTTGTCTGGTATGCTCCTTACCACGCTTAGGTTATATGCCTGGCATCGGCAGCCAAATCATTGTTAGCGTGACAAAACAGATTGCAATTAGGCGGAGGGTAATATATGCTATTTCATTACCATATAGTAACTGTTGTACACTTTAGCTCTCAGCCACATGAGTTCAGAAAATCAAGATTTGTTGTGAAGTTTTGCTTTGAATTTATATGCAGTATTACTCCATCTGTCATGGTTTTATCACAACTATTTATTATGTGAATGGCTACCATTCTGTCCATTGTTTTCTGAAAAATCCCTTTTAATTTACACAGCGATTGACAGAATATCAAATATGTTTGAATAGATACCATACATGTTTTTGCTGGATCTTTTTTTTTCGTCATAGAGTAGAGGGTGGTGTCCCTTTGAGTGTGGATTTATTTTTTTATATGTACTTTTTTTCCTTGTGATTGACAGCTGCTCTCAACTGTAAGCGAAAAAATCTACATTTAATCTGTCTGAAGTAATGTTGAGGAAATAAGAATATAAATGTGGAAGTGGCTTCTTTGAGTTCGGAAGATAAGTTATTTGGCTAATCCAAATTGTATCTTGGATAATTTTGCAAGTGTGGATATTTTTTTGCTTGAACATTGCCAGTTCATGACTTTTTTTTGCTACCAGTATGGGACAAAATATCTCAGTGCCACTTATGAGGAACATGCAGAACAAGACATTGAACCTGGCATTTCAAACACTACCCACATATTTCATAGCTGATAAGTATTTTTTCATAAACTTTGCTTACTGACAGTGAAACCTGTGAGCTTTATACTAATCAGCCATGGCAGCTGAGAGTCAGATAAAGAATTTAATCCTATACATCTTTATCACTGAGGATTTCTTGTAGCAATAATAGATCCCCACCAAGTTTTCCTCATAGCTTCCAGGTTCTTATATCAGGAAATGAAACTTGATGCGAAGGTGTAAATACTTATTTTGTGCGGGTTACCTCCCCTGCCTACTTGGTTCTGTCTCAGCTTCTCGTATCGCAATCGATCTGATTAAAAAATGGTAGGCCACTAAATTTCTTTCAACTTGCATAAAAATTGTTGTCACAATATGACATAGAAAATTAAAGAACCTGCGCCGTCTCTTCTCAGTGTAAATCAGCGAGTTGAAAGAAAAGTTACTGATAGATGGCATATTGAGAGCAAATATTGATGCTTCGAAAAAAGACATTCTTTGTGACCCTGAGACACCATACTGCTAGAAGTAAAAATCTGAAATTTCACCTGGTAAATATCTCGTACCAAAACAGTCAAATGATGCTAATTAACATGACCACTTTTTCATTTTTACAACCTTATCACAATCTTTCAGTTTTCTTTTACTCAAAGCCGCTAACGATGCCATATGAGGGTCAGCTTGCCTAAAAATTTATCTGGAATAAGTTTGGGTCCAGCTAATCCATCCTTAATGTAAAAAGTTGTTTTCCCATCGATGATACAGGGGTGGCAACCATTATCACTCAAGATGCACCCCATGACCTCACTGGAAACCCAGCTTCTTTTTTATTTTGGTATATTAATTATAATGGGTATGTTAAAACACAGTACACCTTGAGGTATCGTCAGATGCATTTATCATGGACCTTTCAAAGTGAAATATTGCACTCATTGATATGAATTCGTGAATCAGTATGTAGTAAAACACACAGTATTGCTATTTGTGAAGTAATATCAGTATTTAAAATAATGTCAGTAACTGGATCAAACTAAAAATTTGGCAGCTTTTGTGTTATCCATTGATTAATCTCCTAGAATTGTCTTTCAAAGACTGAGACAAGCTGCCTAACAATAGTTTTGCTTTAGCATTACTGAGTATTTGGACCAATCAAAGTTGGTAAATCAAGCCATAGATGAATGTTAGTAAAAAGATGTGTTACATATTTAATCCTCTGTTAGTTTAATCATTGAATGATTTGTTGTGCAATCATAAATCTAAATAATATTTCCTAATATGCTTCCACTTTTGCATGGCCCTTTCTGGAAAAGTCAGAGTGCTCTTTAATGACTGCCCAGAGGGCCGCAGATCTTTTCACCTACCACTGCAAATCATCCACCCCTAACGAACATTCTTAACATAACAGTACAGTAACAGTATCAATAAAATTTCATTTAAACAGCAAAAAACTAATGCTTTATGGGTTATGGATTTACAAATTTGATGCTATACAAACTAGCAAGAAAGAAAACATAACATGTTAGTATGGCGGTTGTTACTGTCTGTCATGACTTTCAAATAAAAACACTCTTTAAAGAACAAGCACTATTTATTAGATCAATAAGAAATAAATGCAAAATAATGCTGCAACAGGAAATAACCTTAGATAGCTTGACACCATAGTCTGACCGAGTATCATGACATATGCTGTAAAAGATTAATAGACACAAATCGACATGTATAGGTTCGTACTGAAAAAAAAGATTGTGTACTTTCCTGCCTATTAGGCTTGAAGTCTTAGCTACCACAAATCTCTAATGACAGATAAAAAATCAAATGTTTTTATTGTGCTAATCCCAAGTGATGAATGCAAAAAATAACACACTTGCAATCATTGGCCTTCCGATGTCACCGCGCCCCAAGGAGAAGTTTTTTGTCCCAGACCACACCGCCCCGCTTCTAAAATCATTGAAGGATTGATTGATAGCCAATTTAACCTAAGTTCTATATGTATGTTCACTCTTGTATTTAGATAAACAAATGAATTCCCTAACTAAGGTAACTTTCTCAGGCTACATGTAATGATTTGTGCTCCTTCTACAAACTACTTCTACCAACCATCCACTGGCCATGCAGAGAAACCTGTTAATATCATTGGTGCCGCCTTGTTCAAAACTTCCTCAAACATCAGACTATATAAAGCCCAGATAAAACTCAGTCAAATCAGTCATCTCTGAGACCCAAAGCATCGAAACCCATTTAGATACTCTGGAACAGAGCTACACCACATTTAAAAACAATCTAGCTTCTTGTGTGAAACACATCTATTGCTTGTTGGATTAACATGCATCTTATGGGGAGAAGACAATTAGCTGTAGTAATTATAGCAATGCTGACGATTCACAGGTAAGAATATTACGGGTGTGGTATTGATGTTGTTTGATATCAAATTTTTGGTGCAGTTGGCGAGGTGAGGCGAGTTTGAGGTGAGTTTGAGGGCTCTTTCAGGACTCCTCAAGTGTGGTAGACTTTTCATCTGAACAAAGGTTGCAAATAATGCAAATTAACTGCAGATAGGCTGCAGATATGGCTGTATGTAGATTTGTATCTACCGATGTTTTCCCTGAAATCTGATTTCAAACCATGCAAGGCAACAATGCTGTAATCTTTCAATGTTATATATTTACTCAATTTTAAGTTGCTGCAGCAAGAAACACAACCGACATTTTAACATGAGAAGAGTATCTGAGCCTGATAATGATATGTTGGAGCTGACTGTACTACAGAATGCATTCTCTCAACAGCTTCTGTCTGCCAAGGCTGGTGATGAACTCGAGTAAGTGTTTCTACCTCAGGTAGTATGAGTTCCATGGTTTTAGCCAAGTTTATTTGACAAATTTAACCTTGAATACACTTTGTTAACACACATTCTAATCAATCATTATTTAGCGGTTCCCCATATCAGTTGTCACATCTGTGCACAGCTGACAACATAGGAGATTTTTTCGTATTTAACATCAAGGAAAAGGTTATTTCCTTTTTCAAAAGATCGATGACAAGGCCATTCTTTAATTCTTTCTATTCAAGCAATGCTCTTATCACCTCCACATCTCACCAAGGTCAATGAAGCACTACTTAACATGTTCTATTATTTTTGTAGACTTCTTGATGCGTTTAATCCTTACACAATGCTGGCTAATGAGGTAACTTGTGATCGAGATGCCATTTTTAGAACTATTGATGGCACATGTAACAACCTGGATATGCCCATGCTTGGAGCTGCAAAAACACCATTTGGTCGTCTTGTGCAAAACACTTATGAAGATGGTAGGTTGAAAGAATCATTGAGGTGACAATAACACCAAGCACTATGAATAATTCAAAAAAACTTTACCTATTTATGTTTTGCTTCCAGAGATTATAAACGATATCAAACAGATTTTTCAGCCGCAGAAACACCCTAAAAATCGCCAAATCTAACTGTTCACTGTGTTCTCAAACACTATGATATACCCTATTTCAAATGTCAAGTGCAAAAACAAATAATATAATATTCAGGGGAATGAATTCCAATTTTTTAATAGTTCACTAAATCTTGTTTTATATTTAATTTTTACAGGTACTGACAAACCTCGGCTCACAGCCTTTGAGAGTCAGTCACTTCTCCCCTCAGCTAGAGAAGTATCTCTATCTGTACACCTGGTCAGAGATAATAATACAGGAGAACACAGTCATCTACTGATGGGATATGGACAGCTGTTAGATCATGACTTTACATTAACTGCTGAGGCAGTAGATATTAACGGTGAAGAAATTGAAAGGTGAAACAACATACAATGAGCTTTGTAAAATACAAGCCAAGCCAATGTGTTGAGTCTATTAGCCTGTTGGGTCATTGCATTAACCAACATATCAGCTAATGAACTCTACAATTCATCTCTATTTTCAAGAACAAAATTGTTGTGTCTAACCTGAATTGGTGACATAATGCCAATCCATTGTCTGTTCTACCAACCAGCCAACAGCACAGAGAGGGTTGATCGATTGACGTAAAAATTAAAATCTATCTATCTTTATTTTCTCACTAAGTCTAGAGTTACCTTTAGTCTCCTTTAAAATGTTTTTGCAAATCGACAGAATTATATTCTCCTAGCTCTGATGAATTTCATTGTTTTAGTGATCTTTGCTGTGAGGAAAATGCACCATTTGAGGGAGAGTTGAAGGACTGTTTCCCAATCTCGACGGCAAATGATCCTGTATTTCGAAGAACTTGTATACCACTTATCAGATCAGCGCCAGTACCACCGATGTACAACACACTGTCTGGTAAAACAGGTAGACAGTTTAATGACTTCTATTGTCTGAATATTTTACTGGCAGTTCATTTTCAATATTATTTTGAATTTTTTCTTTTTGTTCGCGTAGATACGCACCTCCCATCAATGTTGATACCATGAACAAAAACCTTACACCGTTTATCATGACAATAAACTAGAGAGACGTTTAATATGTTTCTATTTCGTTCTCAAGCCATGTTTGAGCGCTCACAGATGAATGATGTGACAGCGTTCATAGATGCATCGACTGTATACGGCAGCACAAATAAAGTGTCTCAAGAGGTCAGGGAGTTCAGCGGCGGGAGACTCAGGACCACTGTAAGTACAAGATAATCCTTTATCATTGATCGATAAACGCTGGAAATTGACTTTCTCTAATTGGGATTTCTTCGAATGCCCTAACGGATTGTCTGTTGGTCAGGCCCATCCTGGTTTCTTGATGTTTGGCTGTCGATCTTACAGGAGTTAGATTATTTTTAAAACTGCTTTTATTGCCAATTTTGTTCTGAATAATGATTGAGCAAAAATACTGCAAACTTTTATTTCTGTTTTAGAGAGCAGCTGGAGGCGAAGAGAGGTTACCAGAAGCAGCAGACAATCCTGAAAACTGCAAAAATTTACCGAGGGAAATATCAGAATGCTCGTTTCTGGCTGGTGATAACAGAAACAGCGAACAAGGTTTGTGAAACGGATTAAAAACTCCTCCTAACCGAGTTGACCATGAGTTGCTGGTAAACATAGCCATGAGGAGTAAAGTTTACTGTTTTTTGCGCTAAATAGATAAAGTGGAATTTATTGCCTGCTAGCATTTACTTAAATTTTTTACTCTATGTAAACTCCCGCCTTGGCAGGTAAAATCAACCCTAGCTGACATTCATACTAGCCAGACTTAATTCTAGCTTATATTTGGTAGTCTAGGATGTTGATTCCGTATGCTATGCAGTATATATATATAAGGTTTAATCTTTTGCATCATAATTTGTACTGAGGTTCCTTTATATAAAGATAATACATTAGTTTTCTGTTTTCTAGCTGGATTGGCGAGCATGCACACTCTATTCTTGAGAGAACATAATAGACTCGCTAAAGAGCTGAGTTTGCTCAACCCTCTGTGGAATGACGAACTGCTCTACCAGGTAAGACCTATTGCTCGAGTCTCTCCTTTGGGTTGTCAATCAATAAACAAAATTCTTGTTCGCTTATAGCTGATTTATAATGTGGGACCACTTGAGAAACCTTGATATTGGTCGGTTTACTTGTTTCCGGTATCATCAGTATTGGACATTGCTCTACAGACTTGTATACTAGTGTGTGGTATAGGAGCATTTGAGGTCAGGGATGATCTTCCTGATATGCCCTATCCATTGCACCAAGGCCGCTCCCTTTGGGTTGTCAATCAATATCCATTGTAAATTGATTTATCGATCACGAAACTGCGTTTCACAACACAATAAAGACTGACTTTGGCATAGCTGAGTGTAAGCATGATGACTCCGAGGGAAGCTTCCTTCAGATCTTTTTCTAGGAAAAAGTCTCAAAAGTATGAACAAACAACAGGAATAGCATTTCCATTTTCAATTTTAGACAGCACGTAAGATACTGATAGCCACCATGCAAACAATAACATATCAGGAGTTTTTAACCCTCGTTGTTGGTCCACGTATCATGAGGCAGAAGAAACTAGATCTTGACCAGGCTACGCATTCAACTGCAGGCAGAGATCCAACAATTGTGTAAGTTTATTCTAACAACATCATGCAATACTGCATTTTGATAAGCTATCCATTGCATAAATTTATGAAATTCTCAGAAATTAAGTTGAATGTCTTGATTAATGTAACGCAACTGTTGCATTGTGGGGATTATAACACATTGCAAATTGGTTGATTGGTTACTAGGTTGGTTTATTGTGATCCCAAACATGATTGCATGACTGCATGAATAGGGTGTTAAAACTGTGGCATTGGGAAAGGTAAAACAAAACCAAAAAAAACCTGAGTAAAGAATAGTCTGACTACTAAGGGATGAGAGCAGATTGATTAACAATATCTTGTATTGTCAATCATATGTCTGAGGTAGGAGCCTTTACCCCGGGCAGTTCTGTAGTACTTCATTCATATAAAATACTTGTATCGGCTGCTCAAAAAATGCAACAACCAACGCAGGAAACGAATGGCTTTATAGTTCTTTGTTTTTAGCCACGAAATATCAACAGCAGCCTTCAGATTTGGACATTCTCTTGTGCGTCAAACTTTTACAGTTGTAGCTGATTTTGCCAGTAATAATAAGCAAGTTGATTTGGCTGATATGTTTGAAGGCTTTGTCACTATCGACCAGACAGGTGAGTGTGGATATTATTCATAGTTTAAAATTTGATATCAAATGAGCTGCAGTTTAAAAAACGGATAGATCTTCAGCACACCATTGCACCTTTACTGACATGTTCTAACAACCAATAAAGGTGAGCGTTATCCAATTGGGGACCACTCCTATATTAACCTTAAAGCATTTTACAGCTAAAATGTCAACTACTAGGTTTAAAAAATCACAAGGCATAAATCTTACTTTTTCCACATTACTTTCCTATAAAAAAATTCAAATAGTTCAACTAATAGTAGCTTTTCAACATTGGAGCGAATTTGTTTATGTAAAATGAGTAGGCATTGTAATTGTGCGAACAATAGGTATATTATTATGTTAAAAATTTTCAGGCAACGATGCTTTCCTGCGAGGTCTTGCAAAGGATGCCGCTTCAATTGGTGACAGATTGATAGTTTCTGGGGTAAGTTTTCTATCAGAAACGCCTGGGGTCAGTTAGGGGTGAAATTCTGCTGATCCTAATTCTTTCCTCTCTGTACTTCTTTATGACTAAGAAGCTCCGTTCAAAGATTAAATCTTAGCCAGACACTGGAGTTCCAGCAGCAATATGTTTAGACAAAACTTTCATTAAAGCATCCATGAAATAAACCTTGAAGTAATCAAGGAAACTGCTCCAGCTTATAAGCTTTAAAATGAGCCCAAGAACAGCCCAATTGGTCAACAAGGACTGAAGTTACATCTTATCAAAGTAAGGCCTCGCTGGGGCCCGCTCACAAGCTTTGCGCAGGGGGATATGATGTCATAGACAAACATTTTGCGTATATGTCTACCATTAGAAACTTTAAACTCGATTAATTTCGTCAAAATTTGATGAAATGAGTTGAAATCCAGCATAGCTCATGTCATCATAGAGATCCAAAGCAAAAAATTGAAGGAGATAAACGCATATTGTGTGGGGAAAAAAAGTTGATTTCACTTTAATAGTTCCATCCACCTGATCAAATAAGTTACGTCAATAAGTAGTCTACTGGCAAGATTCATCATTTATTGCATTTTCTAAACTTTGAAAGACTTATTAATTACTTTTTTTGCAGCTGAGAGATAGATTATTCGATGATGAGTTGGATCTGATGGCGTTTAACATACAGAGAGGAAGAGACCATGGAATTGGGTCTTATATGCAGATAAGGTAGACCGCGGTCACTCTCTGTCACCCGAAACATCTGTCTAAAACCTTACCTTACCCTAGACGAGTGAAGTAGTATACTGTACATGAGATATCGCAATTTATGGCTAACTTTCTTTCAGTCAATGTCTTGACTATGTTTGGCTGTGATGGGTGGGAAATAGCCAGTGCTAGAGAAGATGAAAATATATATCATAGTAGTGAGTGTTGCATTGCATAATGCAGCTTCACTTCCATTATATCCACTGATATATATTCGTATCAATGATTATATCTCAATGGGTGCTTTCTGTGACCTGTCACTGGCTCTCTTTCCCGCCTAACAGCTAATCATATCAGAGCTGACACATTGGCTACCAAACATTTACCCGGTCTGATTGGCTATTATCTATAAACACTCTCCTAAGCTGCCTAAGCTGCCAAGATTTTAAGTTTCTATAAAGTTGTTCGAATATGTCGGACTGCTCTCGGTTATGTTGTCTCCCCTTTTGCAGATTGTTGTTTGATGATTTGCATTTAACATACAAATAATTATGTGTGTCTCATTTATTTATCAGAAAGCGCTTTGGTCTGAAGACATTCCGTTCATATGATGCGATGATTGGAGTAACACATGACATGGCGACAGTGAACTCTCTCAGATCAGTGTATCCTAGTCCACTAGATATCGAGCTCTTCCCAGGAGGTGAGCACCGATTCAGGTTTTAGTTGGTCTGATATAATGACAGAACAATTTCAATTAAATGACTAATTCTCTATTATGCGATAAGAATATTCCGTTTGAAGTAAGAAAAGTTCACCATTTCACCTGGGCTTTAAATACTGATGGAATTAATTCAAGCTATAATTAACTCAAAGTCATTACTTTATTTATAAGGTAGTGAAAATTGGCATTGTACCTGATATTTTATTTTGAAAAAGTAGGTCGATTTGGAGACCACATAACTTGACGGAATGAGTTACCTATGATTATATACCACTAATATTTTAAGGTATGTCAGAGATACCACAGCAGGATGCGATACTAGGAGAGACATTCTCTCATATTATCGGAGATCAGTTCTCAAACCTGAGACACGGTGATAGATTCTGGTTCCAGAGAAAGTCTCCAGTCGGATTTACATCAGGTAAATACAACTAACTCAAATAGCTTATCGATGAATTAGCCTGTAAACTTCTGTTTGTGACTCCAATGTTGTTATATGAGTCATGAATGAGGTGGGGCTTATATTCGTGGTGGTCAAAATTATAGGTATGCTAAATGTGACGAAGTAACCTAACAGCTATAGATTCATAAAGACCGGCCTTTAACATAAATTTTAGAATTATCCACTCACGGGCCTTCTTGAAAACATTTCAGAGTTGTCAATTTGTATATTTCAGAACAAGAGCGGGCAATCAGGAAAATCTCTCTGGCCAGAATCTACTGTGACAATGTAGCAGATCCATCTGTGAGAAGAAACATGCTAAAAGTAGAAAGTTTCAGGTGCGTTTTAGAGTGCCAGTTCTTCAAAGTCCATTAAATTGTTACCTAATACATTTTACATTGCACTCCGCTCGACCAAATTTGGTCCCAATTAATGAATTAGGTAAATGTCAGAATTTATGAGATCAGTCTGAAGGGACCTACATTACGAGATTGAATAAACCAGAGTTCTGAAAAATAAAATCCAGATTATGGAAGGGCAACTCCGAAAACAACCATTGAATTTCTAAAGAAAAAATAGTGAAAGCTCAAATTAGTTTTAATCTAAATAGCATTTAAAGACACACCTGCAGGAGAACCATATATAAAACAGTGCCGAAGAATAGTGATAGAGACTGACTTGCGGACCATAATTGGACCGATAGTATAAGTGATATACTATAATTAACCCATTATGATAGGAATAACAGCTTATATTTTATACTATTGCAGTAACCCCGAAGTATCCTGTCAGGCCATACCATCGATTGATCTCAGTCTATGGAGTGATGGATTGGTTGATCCTACAACTTCATTTACAACTGCACTTCCTCCAGCAAGAAGACCACATGGTAGAGGGTACAGATCGCACCAAAGACAACAAGGCAGTCAGACACAAAACAGAAACTCTAACCGAAGGGGTAGACAGAATGTACCAAGGTATCCCAGAGGTCAGCAGAGGAATTCTGGTGGCCGTGTCAGATCGCAAAATAGAATTCGTGCGGGAAATAACAGAAAATCATTCATTCCTAGTTTTTGATGACATTATCGTACAAACGTCAACCAAGACAAACACCTTTACCTGGATGTAATTTTCTATCTATACTGTGGAGGGTGGGATAATTACTTACTTGTGAAACTGTGCCAAAGTGAAGACATTGTTGATGTTTACATCATAATGTCGCTTTTAAATAAAAATACTTTATACATAATTATATTTATTTATGTATTCTATAATTCTTCATTTGCAAAGTTACAACAATAAACTGTAATGAGTTGCATAACCGAAAAAGTCGCAACGTATTTACAACTATATACAGGGATATAGAAAGTGATTGAAAATAAGACAGAAACATGTTACCTTACCAATTAAATGTAAAATGATGTCTATTCAAGAGAATATTAAAATCATGCGTCCACATAAACCAAGGAGTTAAAGCCTTGCATAAACCCAGAAAGTTCAGTAATAAGACAACAGTAAAAAAATTGTTCTTAGTCATTATTGAATTATACTATCGGGAAGTTGTAATTGTCTAAAAAGTTCAGCCTTGTAGGTTGTGGCAAAAAGAATCACCTTCCTCATGTATCATCAAAGCCAGTTTGTATTACTAACATAATTTTCATACAAGTTTGAGACAAATCCCTCTGCCTCAAAATGAAAGAGATCAAGGTTTGAATACTGAAGACCAAATAATCTCATGTCAGCCTACAGAAGGGCTTCACAGTCATTGTGTTCAAAGGCAGATCCATACAAGTGATCAGCCTATCGGTGACAAGTTCGAGTCGGTGGTTTAGAACACATAAGGTATAATTCTGTATGGTACTTTCTGACAGTATTTATCCCAGGCCTCTCCGTATCTCTGCTTACAGTACGCCTCATCCCTGAGCTGACGATGAGACAGCAGGATAAAGAAGTGTATCGGGTAGAAGTACGGTAACAGGAAACTTGTACCTATAGAGATAAACAAGGGACACAACTAGATTGATGGGAGAGATTCTCTTACAAAATGTTCTAAATAAATTGACTTTTATGCTGGAGCTTTGTGCTACAGCGACAATGAAACAAAACAGCAACTCTGATAGTACACCAGATACGTAATTTGCACAAATGATGTGAAAATTTAGTTAGACATGTGCTATAGTGTTATGTTTAGAGATTTCAAATTCAATGCTTCAACTTTAGAGCGGTACCATAGACCAAACTTTGTTCAGTCGCAGCTAGATCAAGTTTGATACAGTTCATA
This sequence comes from Membranipora membranacea, assembly GCA_914767715.1. Classification (NCBI taxonomy): domain Eukaryota; kingdom Metazoa; phylum Bryozoa; class Gymnolaemata; order Cheilostomatida; family Membraniporidae; genus Membranipora; species Membranipora membranacea. The sequence goes on along the minus strand of OU612072.1, from coordinate 11,749,150 downwards.
TGCAATCGGCATCACTCCCCCGCTACTGATAGGGATACTGGAAGGGTGTAATTACGAATGCAAGCAAACTTGATGTAATCTGGATTCAATGATTGCATGCACTTAAAGCCTAAAAGGGAGAGTAACTCCTAATGCAGATAATTTGATCTAATCCGATAAAGAAGTTGCAGTATGAAAAGTTGGCCATTTCACACAGGCTTGAGATGAGTGACTAAAAAATCCTTGTTTGCATTCACATTACTTTTATATCATATCTTCCTTACATAGTGAAAATTGATGGCAGCTAACAAAAATTCACCAATGCTATCTAAACAAAACTCTAGCTAAACAAATCTCTAGCTGAACTCAACTATAGCTAAAGAAACCTCTTGCTAAACTGAACTCTATCTTATCGTAACTCTTACTAAAATGAACTCAAGCTAAGCTAAAATTAATTCTAGCTAAAATTAATTCTAGCTAAAATTAATTCTAGCTAAAATTAATTCTAGCTTAATAGCTTTTATTTTGCTTCTCCAGAATACTTCTAGCCAGGTGATCACTTACCACAAGGCAGACACCAGGCGGTAGCCATCAGTAGATCTCCGAGATAGTTAGGTCTTCTACTGATACCCCAGAACCCGGAGCAGAGCAGCTTCTTGCCTGTAGAGGTGGGTATTGTCTCCAGGTGTGACACAGAAGGGTCGTTAGGATTGGCTCGGAATTTGTCTTTAGTACTGTTAGCTCCACGGAATATAACCAGGCCTAGTGCTGTAAACACAAAGATACGACTGTTATATACAGGAGGGCTTAAACTTGGTAAGAGTCAACATATGACTAGATCTGAATAGCATAATAAGATGGACAAACACCGAACGGCAATGCTTTGTGAACAAATTTCAGGTTTCAGCCGTCCAATGGCTGAGAATACATCTTCAACTATACACCAGCATAATTATGATTATTGGAATATCATTCCAGTAATCATTCATTCATTCAAATAAATATTCCTTGCGGACAGACTAACTCTATTTGTTACTGGACCCGAGGCATTTGACTATTTCATCGGAAAACTCGTAAAATCTTGGGCAGAATTCAACCCGAGGCAATTAAAATATAAAGAAAACCAGAACATTGAACGCGCAGAGCAACACATTATGGAAATTTGGTTTTAAAATATCATCAGTGTTCTCATAGACTCACAGATGGACATTTAGAGAATTTATCGATGCGTAATAGATAAGACTTATCCTTTCAAGGAGCTCAGTAACACACCTTCTAGAGCGCAGATAGCCCCGAGAGCGTAGGGATTAGTGACGGCTTGCTCAGGATTAAGATAGAGGAAAATAGCTTGCAGTCCATACAGGGAAGGTACCCAGACTAGATCTCCAAAAGCTAGCATATATCCGAAGCCTTCAGTGATTATATCCATAGTTGTGAGAATAGCAGACTACAGATAGAAAGGTTTATATGTCAACTTTATCAATGTCCTTTTTTTCCATCCCTAATAACCTCATGGAATTGGGTCTAGTGATTGTTCAGTATAGTCATATACGCTATAATATATCTTCATCTACAATGGTTATATGCGCAAGAAATCACATTTTTAACAGCCCTCTCTGTTATGGAATGATGCTGGAATCAGGGAGGAATAATGGTGAACTACAAGAAGTTGTCCGCTCCTTGAACATAAGAACACAACTCCCAACCAAGATATAATATAATAAAGTGACCTCTCATGAGTTTTGTAACATCAGGGGTTTGCTCACATGTCACCATTGTAAGCACAGAGAGTTTAATTCTCACCTCATTCTTGAGGGCATCAAACACATAGATAGTCTGGAATATCACAACAAGTGCAAGGGCAGGAGACACAGCCCCTGTTGCCTTGTACTGGCTAGCAGCTAGACTCCAGTCTACGAGCATCCACCCAATCAAACCAGGCCTCAGTTCGCAGAAAAACTTCAGATCCATCAGATCACCCCAGATACGGGGATTCAGCTCACGCCCCATGAAGAAGTCGTTGAACAGTTCATCTATAAATGAAAATAACAACGTCACGCAAAACAAAAATCACTTCATATCCAGTGATATGCCATTTCCCCAATATTCAGATTCAAATGTTTCACAGCTTGAAAAGTTATTTGACATTTATAGGAACTAAATATACTTCACACTGACACTGTAGCTATGTGGTCACTGTACACTGCTGTAACATATTGATAGCTGACCAACACATCAGCCGCTCAAAACGGTGTAAAGCAGTACCTTATTGTTTAACAGTCATAATGTTATTCTAGCACCTCTGAGGTTCGATAATTTTCTGGGGGAAAATGAAGAAAAACGCGAAGTTGAAAAGGGGTGAATTTTTTTGGATTGAGGACCACTTTTTGTGTTACTGGTTACTCACCACAGTGTACACAAATCAATTCATGTTGGTTATCTTTGCACTGTAGCGACTGAATTTGTTCAGATGGCAGGCAGGGTGGCGAAGTGGTTAGGATTCGAGCTTCTCAATCTGAGAGTTGCAGGTTCGAATCCCGGTCGCTACCCATTCTGCCGAAGGAGGTGAGCTCTCCGATCAATGGCCTAGCTTGCCCACCCTTACATAGTACAAGGGTACGCTAATCAGATGAGATGTATCATGTATCATATCTAATGTAACCATATTCTCATTGGCCCCGAAAGGGGCATCGAATAGGAAAATAAAAAAGTTCAGATGAAGTCACCCCACCCGAACAGGGAAAAAGTTAGCTTTCATAAGAAAAGGTTTTTAGGTCAATTGGGCCAGTTTTTGGTACTGTTGCTACAGTGCAGAGAGACTTGTATCACAGAATCGATCCGCAAGCAGTATGTTTACTCACTGGTAACTTCTGGTGCTAGCTCTGATTTTGGCCGGTAGAGGGCTCTCACATACAGGTACACAGAGAGTAGAAATGAATAAGCCAGACTAGCTGTGACAAACTGTAACCAGTGTTTGATAATGTAATCCATCTTTACACAATCCATATGAAAAGCTCCAGCGAAGAGAAGTGAGCTAATGAGAACAGCGAGGAAACCTGTAATAAACACAGAAACAAATCAACTACAGGTAACAAACAACATCATCGGCCATGGGATTTTACACGAGATTATGATCTTGTACCTGCTGTATTGGATAGTATTACAAAAAATCATTATGGTATTTTCCGATTGTTCATAATCGTTTAAATAAGTTTCAATGTGGATTTTGAAGCAATATTCTACCAGAAGTGAGTCAATCGACAATCGAATATAACAGTATATCCTCTCTCCAATAAACAGGCTGGCTTTTTGCAATAAAACAAAGACATGTCACTCTGCAGTCCTGTATATGACTCTGGTCATAATTATGACTTATCTACAATAAATGAAACTATACCCACCATTGCACCTGTAATCCAGTCTCCGCCCGTTCTGAGTAGCTATAGGCTGTCCCTTCACAAGAGGGCCGAGAGGAATCATGGCCAGAGCTGCTTGGAATGCGTACCATCCAAACACTATACCGAACACCTCAGCACTGAAGAACGCGTCTAATGAGTTAGGGTAGGCTGGCAGCTTTAATAGGGATACTCCCCAATTCTACAACACAACAGAAAAGTATAAAACACCCAGCCTGTCTCTTTGGGTTGACCCCTCACATACACCTAGATCTATATACATTGTCAGCCTCAGGCCCATAATATATAGAAACTGTTCCACCCTGTCTGTTGCACATCACTACCACTCCTCCCTACCCCCTCTCCATCACTTGCTGATGTCCTTTGCTTCAATGAGTTACAGTGGCACACAAAATCACCTACATAGTGACCTAGACTAGAGTTAGAAATCTTATCTAGCCTAACTAGTCAAGCTGATAATTGCCTCTTATCTGCAGCGGGTTAATCTAGAATTCTTATATATTACTACTTGTTTGATTAGCTGCACTGGTCAAGGTGAGGAGAGTAAAACTGATTTCTAAAAGGGTAAACATGACATTCTCGTTACATGGCCTGCAAGAAATATAACACTTTTGTTGTCCCCGTACCACTTACCTGAAACACTCACATTGCCCGATATCATCAACCTAGTCATTTGAATATTAAAAATCAAAAATAGCTTTTTTGAAACCCATATACTACACCCCGCCCGGGCTGTCTCGGTTAAAATGTCCAGCTTGGCAATAAACTAAGGCTATCACAGAAGCTTGCAACTTATAAAGTTGACTATACATAAATGGGCCTCAAATTTTAATGCATTACATAGATATGACGCATCGCTGAAAGTATAATCAGACCTACCTTATCAGTGACAGCAAAGGTTAGAAAATAAACAGTAGCCGGTAATAACAGAGTAAGAGCAGCTCCACCGAACGATCCGCCAAATGCTATCACTTCAGGATGTGAACCACCTGTACAGAAAAAGGAACAGTGTGACAGAAATACACCTTAGCAACATATGTGGTAAGGAGTGGTATTGGTCAATGTTACATGCAACTTGCTTACAACTGATGCGAGAGAGCCTGTGAGCAGTCAAGGCAACATGTCAGATACTGTCAGTGAAAATAGATATAAGTATGCTGATCACATAGTCGAAGGCCCTGAGACAGGTTTGTTAATGCAGAGGAGGGACTAGCATCAGTTTTGTTTGTTGCCGACCAGGTTTGAATGACCACAGCACATTGCACATTTGGGGCACACAGCAAAGTTCTAACTACAATGGTCCCAGTACAGGGATTATCACTGTCATGTTGTTGATGGCATTTGATTACAAATAATCGTAATAATGCCAGAACAGTTACAAACTAGGGGCCATCAAAACAGAATAAAGAGGATTCTCTGCTCAAGTTATCTGTTCAAAACCTTTGTATTTTGTGATAGTCTCTTACCAATTACGCAATTTCGTTCCTGAATCCTTCACTTCCCGGTATATATAGATCAATCAGAGAGCTAGCCATTCGGGAACGAGACCTATGGCAGGTATCACTCATCTCTGTATAACCCCCAACATAACCCAATGGGGGCATACAGGGCTGACATTCTTACCTGATGAGGAGGAGGAGTTAGAGTTCGATTTGTTGTGACCACCGTTCTGTTTGACATCCGCATCCCCTGACCCGGGCTTACTCCTCTGAGACATTTCCTCTATCTACAACAATACAACAACATGTACTACAAGAAGCAGACCTTGTTTTTTCAGTCGATCAGTGAAGAATCAGTTGTCACAGCGTGTACCTAGGCCTACGTAGCAAGAAAAGATTTACGTTCTCATGAGCGGGAATACAAACAGACAGCCTGTCGGGGTTGGCTATGACTACGATGAGAGCCAACACATTTTGCCGTCATCAAGTCAAACATGGTCACAGATGTCAGTTTGAGGAAGGCACATTAACAGCTTAATCTGACATGCCTACTTTAACAGTTAGCAGAAACAACAAGTCCCTGCTCTGTGCAACAATGAGACCTCAAATAATCAATTCCTCACCAGATTTGTGCTTTGTAACTCGACAACCTAATGCAGCTAACTAACATTCAATGGGTATGCCCAGGCTCAATGCTGGGCTATGTGCATATGAGCACCAATGAACCAGTAGTTATGAAACCTCAGCCAACAGTGCAAAATGTAATGATGCTAGTTACTTTCTTCTATCTAGCTCATGAACTAGCAGGCTTATTAATGAGGCCTATATGCTACAAACAGTAATTGAAGTTAAATAAAACAATAGTTCTAAGGCTACAATAGCACCTGATTACAACCTTGACATTGCACATTTATCAGCTGAGCTGAGAGGTCAAAATATAGAACTCTATTATTGAGAGGTTGTTTTACCACAACACATGGAAAGACAAATCTGATAATGATTTAATAATTAAACAGAGGTATGGACCTTTCCTAGAAACACTGCTACTTAGGTTAACATTTTAAGGCAGTCAATGCCTTATTGTCATTGAGACAACTAGTCATTGTTACAGCTCTGGAAAAAGGCATTGACTGAGATGTCACTCTCCCTGTTATAAAAATGACCATACAATCATAAATTTCCTGGTTATATTATTAGCCAAGAGGCTATGCACCAGACCAGATGAGAGAATGTACTAATTTCAAGGTTACATTTTATCAATAATTTGTAATGCAATAAAACAACACAAAATTGTAGGTCAAGACTGGATCATATTTTTGGAGCCATTTTTGGGCCATCAGATCAAATTTCATGCAATGTAAACATCAAACTAACATCCATCATGTACAATGATAACATTCCATCAATGGTTCCATATACTAGCATATTTGAACATAGTTTATAAGAACTACATCAAAACAATAGATTCCATACCTCCATTGAAATCAACGTAAACACTAAATGGACACACAATAAGTATTTCGCGGGATGGAGTAGACTGCAGCATGACAATCTCAATATTTACACACATCAATAAAGTATTTTAGTATCTTAGCTTGTAGTAAATGAATGGGCAGAAATATTTTATACACTGGCTTATGCACTACTAAGTAGGTCTAGATTTAGTGGCCACTCGGTTTTACTTAGTGACAGCATAGTAGAAAACCATTGACTTAACGCAAACCACCAATGATCCTAGATCTAGCTCATTATCTATCAATCAAAAGTGATATGTGACACCTATAGTTGGGATCTCATACCACAGGGTTTGCCCTAATTTACACCAGGTGGCTTCTAAATGCCGCACTATTAGAATTCATCCCCATTTATCGTCAGTCTCGCAATGCATCAATATATTTAAATCAGCCTAAGAACTAGGATGGCTTACTCGTGATGTAATAATGTACTCTAAATCTAACCAACTACATAAGGGTTATACAGCTTTGTAAGGACCAGCAATAAATCCTTCGTTGACCGCCTACGACCCCTAATATTTATGCAGGCTGTAAAATCGCACCTTCCATCAACTGATTCCTTGTAAATTCAGACGGATTATACACTTATCGCTATTATATGATATCGTTGACAGGCAGGTCAGCAAAAAAGATGACGGATTTTCATTGGTAATAACTAATGGGATATATAATAATTTGGGTAATGACAGTCGTAGGGTCAAAAAGGCATACATTCAGTTCGGGAGCCTCACCCTCAGTTCTTTTAACTACTCCATCAACTTGCAGAGCCAAACAGAACAATTTGAGCTTTTTCTCTGCATCATCACGTGTCCCCATGTTAGAACTGATTTTTGATTGAATTAGTATATAAAAGTGGACATCAGATTTCATATTGCAATGAAAACGTCAACTCAAGATAAATTCACAAGCACAAGTCTCAGTCAAGGCTACAGAATGACCGATCAGGAGCAAAGAGCTTTATTTTAGACAATCAATGGACAGAGCTCAACATTTGATAGAGAAACATGACAAACTTCCAATCGGGCGGTCACCTCTCTGGTCTGTGGCTGCTTGGTCACAGACTACCTGACTGCACCATTGCATGTTCTATACATTTGCATATATCTTATTATTTACAAAATAGAGCAGGAACAGAAAAAAAAACTAACCTGTTGTTCAGCTTTCTCCTGTAGTCGTCGGCTTATCCGTGTCGGAGTCTCTGGTCGTAACGGGTCTGCCTTCTTACGACTGGGACTGGCTGATCTACTGACTCTTTGTCTGACTTGAGGTGCTGGACTGTTCTCTACATCACTGCTAGCTTTAGGTCTGCCCCGCTTTTTAACGCTTCCATTCATAGGTTTGGTATTACGAGAGCGCGATCTGCTTCTAGATCTGGACCGTGTCCTCCCAGGAGACTTGAAAAATATACATAAAACTAGAGACTTACTAGCAAAACATGATGCAGGAAAATCAAACATCAAATACCATGTGCACACATTAATGCCGCCATATAAGCCTATTGATATTTCTGTTGAGTTTGTTAGTAATTCTACTATGTTTTAAACTTTGTTGAAGGAGCCTGTAGGCCTAGGGGGGGGGGGGGGGGGTTAACTTTCCAGGATCAATCCAATCAGCTACCTCTACTTCTCAGACTTCTGCAGCGTAAAAAGACATTTATTTCTATTGCTAAACTAATGACTGTGAGCGCAACATAGATAGATAGGCCCAACTCGATAACAATCAATCAAATACAACATCACATGCTGTTTGTTCAGATATATTTGTTTCACAATCACTGCCAAATGAGTGGGCCTTCTCAGTTCAGCGACCACTGAGTTTAGTACTACAGAACACATCAATCAAACTAACAAAAATAAATACACTATTTTATTATTGTTTGTAAACTTTGTTAACAAGACAAGAGAAGAGGAGGAGGTGACTAACTAATTTAATAAATTAGCAATGAACTAAGTCTACTCTATGTAAGTCAAAAATTCCTGTTGTTGTTTGTATAGTTTGACAATCAACGTCAGCTCTGTCAACTCAAAAGTCATCATATCATAGATTGTGAAGATAAGAGTGAGTGCACATAGAGAAAGTCATGCACCGTATATGTATAACCTTTCAAAGCATAAAGCAAATTTAAGAGTGAACTTCACTAACTCACGGTTTTAGTGCCCACCTTGTTTTGTTCAGGCTGCTTATCCTCCATCATAGATCTGATTGGTGAAGCTGATTTTTTTTTCTAAAGCTGACAGACAGTGAGTGACTACTGAGCAAACTCAGCAACACATGTGGGTTTACTTTCTGTCAAGAAGAAACTTGTCACATGTTCGCGGGCAGGAATTTGATTGGACAACATTGTTATTATTACATTCATTGGACAATTATGTAGTTTTTGAAATTATTTTAAAAAGAACAACATGAGAGGACAACTATTAAGTTTCACCCTCATTGATCTCAATAGTGTCAGAAAAGTCATGTCGGAAGCAGGCAAGAAAAGGCTCAAGCCTCCATGTGTGCATATCTAATGAGAAATTGTAGACATGGGTAGTCATACATCTTTATTTTTCATGCAACCTTTGAGAATGCAGACCAGTTCCAAAATTCAATGCCAAAAGCCAATGAGTATGAGACCTAACGAAATACCTCTCGGCTTTGATGTTTGTACTCACTGGTCAATACGGATTTGCAAAAAGATTCAATTGGCAAGCTACTGGCCACCTTTGTAATTTCCCTCTGTCATGACTCATCAGTCTTGTTGTAAGTCAATAAAGGTGAGTATAGATACTAACAACAATTTTTTAAATTGTGACCCAATAATAGAGATGTATTTAGAACCGACGACTTGATGGTGCTCCACTCAAATGATTATGGATTTTTTTTGTAAATAAGAAAAATAGGAATGATAATTTGCGGTTACAAATATCAGCTTGATATAATGGAGTACAATGATTAGACTAATCGGTTGAAACTGGAAAATAACACACGAAAAAAAGCCAGCTTCAAACTGAGTATAGCCTGAGTTTGACTTCTGTGGGGTGATCCTTTATTAATATGTTTATATTGTACAAACAACCCTGTGTAGTCAAGGAGTTAGACTCCTTGGTGTAGTCTAGTAGCTTTATCTCAGCAGCCTGACCTATATGTCTTATACTACTCATACTATACGTGTACTTATCGAATGAAAATTATGCCAATAAAGTTTTTAAAAAAATGTTTAGTTTTATAATTATTCTTTGTCTCTGTTTGGTCTGCCTTGCCATTACAGCGTTTTTGTCATATATGAAAAATATTAGAGACAATGAATTGTTGCAATGAATGTATTATTATATTTATTAGTGAGATGAGGCAAATATTTATGAATGATGTGGGTCTGCCCAATGAACTGTTCATGAACTGCCCAATGAACTGTTCATTGGTCTGCAAGACCAAGGAGGTAACTGCCCACCCACCCGCCCACCCACCACTGGGTAACAAATTCTTGTAGTTTTCATTTTAATCCTGGATTTATTTCGTTTTTCAGTTCAACTAACTCACTCTCACTCTATCGGGTATATAGATTGTATTTTTTCAGGTTAAAATAAGTGTGATGGGTTTTGCTTATTATTGGAGAAGAGTCACTTCTAGGAGTTGTGAGCACATCTTAATACATCATATATAGAGCACAACTCCTGTATCTGAATAGTGGGTTCATGTATAAGTGGTAATTGAATCGCTGATATCAGTGTTGTTCGTCTTGGGCCTTGATTGGCTCTTTGGATTTATAAGGGGTATGGGATTGGATGCTTGTCTGACCTGGTAAGATTATTACAGCAATTAAAACTTTTTCATGTTTAACTAAATCAGGAATTTTTTGTCAACAAACTGAAACTTTCACAACACCCACAGACAGCAGACCAAACTTGGCCAGTAGCTGTCAGCATAGAAGGGTAAGGCAGCAGCTAAGCTCAGCACTGATTCAATTTATGTTTTTTCTTAGAGGCAACCAACAACATCCTACCAAATAAATCACTTTCAGAACTTTGTTACTCCTACTGGCTACTCCTTGCTACTGTACTACAACAACTCTACTAGCCTACTACTTTCTAGTACTAAGCTACTACTACTACTAGCTAGGGCTTGGCTTTGGAACTTTATTTAGTATCACATACTAGTATTGTTGTGCTAACTATTATAGATAGTTATCTCCCACTCCAGCGAGAGTCGCCTTCCCCTGAGTAAGTTGATATAGTTGCATTACACTTACAGAAAGAGTCCACGCAGTTCTGTATGAGCAATAGCCAGTTTTATGAAAAAATCATAGTTAAGCGTTTGTTGGTGCAACAGGACACAGGAGTGTTGTAAGACATGCTGTACAACTTCTCTTACAGCACTCAATGACAATAGATTTTTAACGATATAGGCTGTATAACAATTCTGTATTGTAATTAAGAACAATGCTGTAGAGGCCTTGAGCGCTGTAAGACCTGTCCTACAACATGTCTTACAGCACTCGTCGCCAGCGACGGTTTGTGGTGGCTATTCAGAACTGCATAATTTTTTTGTAATGTGGCCAATAGATCGGGGATTATTATTGACAGAAATAAGATTTAGCACTGCAAGGAGTTAATAATATATCACCAAGCTAGAAGTTAGTGGCAAAACAGACAAACACCTGAGAAAGAGAAGGCGTTGACCTGATTACTCTTTGATCACACGACCTCTTGATGTGTATGAACAGCGTTAGGTAGTCTCTGGATATCCACCTCTATGCGTGATCAAGTTATTTTCTTTGACCATTTATAGACAAAAGTTTTGGCAGAAAAGAGTGGCATTAGCTTCACTAGCCTGTGGATTTAGGTGGAATCTGGAAGCATATTATCTCTGCAATGGCATCAAGTGAGTATCATGCCAATGTCACTGGAGTGATAGTCTTTTGATGAAAGAATGAACTTGGAACTTTCAATCTTCTAATAAAATGTAGGCCTCCCAAATTTCAGGCATGAGATTGAGGATAGAAGCCACAACCTTAAAAATCTTTTTTGATTTAGTTGTGGATGAGCTGTTTGGTACATGCCTTGAGCAGCAGCAAGCAAAATTGGTACATTACAAAATGAAGTACAGTTGTAAAATACCCTTTGCCAGTGGTTCCTACATATTGTAGCTGCAGGTGGATTGTGTATACCAACAAATGAGTGTAGCAACAGTGGAGAACTGAGGCTAGCATACACGCTCCCCAACCATTGATCACGCACACCCAACATGTATTCAGACAAGCTCCTTTGTTCACCAAACAAAAGGCCTTTTGTTATACAACTCTCATAGGAGTCTCGGGACATGTCTCCCAGACATCGGCCCCAGGGCCTATCCAACATACTACAGCATAACTGTACTTTATTTTGTGATGCACATTAGGTTTATGCACAAAGTATCATTAACATTAAAGAGTAAGTTGGTCTATGAGTTCAGGTAGTTTTCTAGTTATACTAGAGATCTACCTCCATAATAGCTCAGTGCATAATAGCTCAATGCATAATAGCTCAGTGCATAATAGCTCAGTGCATGATAGCTCACTGCATAATAGCTCAATGTCGATTCTTAGTATGAAATCTATCATACACGTGTTATCCACCACCTAAGCGCCGTTATACATCTTGTTTCAGACCCTACTGGAGTTCAATATGAGGGAGTCGTGTTGATGTGTTCAGGTAAACTTTTAACTGTAATTTTCTCAGACTAATTGCTTATGAGTGTACCCTCTTGCGTATACTAAAGTCTCCAAGCGATAATATATATATAATTTTGTGGCTGCTCAAGAGTTTTTGAAGGTAGGGTGATGTTAACTGTTTAGTTATTTTACCATGAATCTATCAAATTCATTGTAAACTTGATAAGTAATAACTGTTTGTCATGAAAGTCTAAAATGAATTGCACTGTGTAAGAGAGGCACTGCTGGCATATTCATCACTGTTTAGCTACTCAGTCCCACTGACATCTTCATGGTCAGAAACTTGGTTATTTTGGCCAGGTTTGCCGCAAACTACTCATGAGGCAACAATTAGCCCTATTTGCTGGCTTTCTGTCTGCATGATAGCCTTGTGACATAGTCAATCTCTGCTGCACAGCAATTGTGGGGCTGCCTTCTATCAAGAAAGGCAACTACTAGAGTTCAAGGTTGTGAGATGTCAAAGCCAAAAAATTTCTAAATTATGGGTTCCTATTGTTTTTCCAAATTTGGTACTCCGTTTAGGTTAATTAATCCAGGCCCTATGCTGCAGAGACGAACGTATGCCTCAGCAGTTTGCACATGTGCAAAGTGATTTGTTGAAGGATTTTCTCATGTTATGTCATTCAGACTTGTGTTTTACAGAGAGTTCCTTTGTACCACTCTGGAAGAACGTCCATCTTCAGTTGTTCAGAGATTCAGAGATATTCTGGAATGACCAAAGCGGTAGTTCCAACGGCTGTGGTCGGGTTCTGCTAAAGGTATGCATAGATTTATACAGTACATCATTCCAGTAGTCAAAACCCAACAGCATACAGGGCAGTAGTTTAGAATAAAATTATAGTGGAGGAAAAAGTTTAAGGCGAGCGTAAGCTGCTTCCCAAGCAACTTAAGGCATATAATGAGCAAATGGAAAGCCTAGAGGAGCTGATTCTGACATGGATTCTTCAATTATAGTGTTTTTAGGTCACTGTATGAGCTCTTTAGGGGAGGGAGTGCTTCCCCATATGTGTTTTTAGGCCACTGTATGAGCTCTTTAGGGGAGGGAGTGCTTCCCCATATGTGTTTTTAGGCCACTGTATGAGCTCTTTAGGGGAGGGAGTGCTTCCCCATATGTGTTTTTAGGCCACTGTATTGAGCTTTTTAGGGGAGGGAGCGTCTCCCTGCCTCTCCTTGGACTACGGGCCTGACATAGATTATATTAGGTCTATGCCCGATAACAAAGCTCAACTAGGCTCTACGTAGATGTGTCACTGAAATCAACAAAGAGAACAGGCAAAACTTTTGGTTGCTATCATTGTCATGATCTTCAGGATGAGAAAACTTGTTACATAGAAACGTATAGGCACATGGAATTCAACTTAGCGCACCCCTGCACAAGGTATCGGCGTGAGCATGCTTGCCTAACGTACGGAGAGCTCACCTCCATTAGCTGAGCATTTGACTGCATTCCCAAATATACAAACCGTATGCCGTGCACCAAGTGAGTATCCTTCGCTGAAATTGGTAAAGATTCAACAGTTCAGTCCACTTAATTAAAGCCTCTGGGACCACAAAAAGTTGTCCTAATAAAGCAGAGTTTGAATTAAGTGACATTATAATGCATTGAGATCTGGCTGAAGGGACCAGTTTTCCTTGTCTGAATAAACAGTAGTTTTGAATTATAAAGTTTGAATTAACCAGCTTACACCCCGTATGTTTTTATCATTTGCAGAATGTCTCACAGTACTTTGGGGTTGGAAACTATACCAATAATATACCAAATAGACCATCGTTGCCTGCAGGGTACTCGCTAGACAACCTCATGGCTTTCCCGGACTACCCCAGCAAAGAGGCTAAAGTTAACTGGATATTACACAGCACCAAGGCTGATTTTAAGTTAGTATCAACAATACTGGTAACTTAACCCAACATATGTTACAGACATAACTGTCTTCAGTAGACGTCAAAACATTTTTCATGCATTTTTTTCTTTTACCTCCTTCTTGACAAAAAGCTGCCGATTGCCCTTATATTACGATAAGATTTTATTGAGACTCTCGCGGAAACCATGGGGTTTATAATGGAGTAGTTGTGAAAAGAAAAAAGGAAAAATTTCTAAAATCTGTAGGACTCTTAGTGCACCAACACGTCAATGCCTCAGACTAGCAAATATATAGTTAAAGGGTCGAATTTGAGCCTGTTCTCAGTTCCCATCATTTGGCTTCAACATTAACTAGAGTGTTTTATGTTTGGATTGTATCTCATCACATATTATTCTAGTTATCTCATCTCAAACATTCACTAATTTATACTTTATTTCGTTTGCAGACAGCTGATGGATGCAATCTGCGTTGTGGTGAGTTATTTACCAAATAATCAGAGTATTACCCAATAATATGTAGTCTTGTCATCCAAAAAACGTGGCCGTGTGACAAGGCTAAATAATATGTTTCAGGAAGTTGTTGTTTGAAATTGACTTGGCACATTATCCAGGTCTGTAGTACTGTCATTAGCACCCCTCCCCCCTCAGAGTATTCGGTAATTGATCTTTTACGTTACCCTTTCCCTAGACCAATTGATCTAGTTTGCCTGCTTTTTAGTTCTGCATGTGGCTGATCAGCGGGGGGGGGGGGGTTAATTCTGACTGCAGGCAAACTTGAACAAACTAGTTCTACCCTTTCCCCATAGTGATTTTTTAAACTGACCAAAATCTCACCACTTTGCAATAAAATAATGGCAACATATCATATCATACCAATCTTATTTGGTTGTAAATATTGACATTTTGCTATTTGTTTAATTTTATAATCTTCAACATACACCTGGATCAATAATTGATTAGTGCTAGTGCACTCATAATGGCTGCTATAAAACATCTAAGAGAAGTGACTTCTTCTGGTCAAAGTTTTCAACTACTAGACAAAGTGCATATAACTGTTAAACAGAGTTGTCCTTACATGAAATAGGTGTAGACTACTCAAATTTGTACTGAACCAGTTTAATCAAGGAGTTACTCCAGGGAGGTTGGTTTCTCCTTGGTTTGATGCGAATTCCATAAGGTAGCTTGCCAGAGGCCATTTAAGCATTGCCGTGGTCTAAGGACAAACACAAATCCCAATATTGTGCAGTTTACAAGTTTACAAATTCATAAGGATTTCCTCGACGATGGGTAGTGCACATTTTAACCGATCAAATATTCTCAGTGGAAATCTTCTAGAGAAACACCCTGTTGAAAGCCACTTAATCTTTCGATATTGCCAACTGACTATGATCATAAAAAATAATAATACCAATTTTTTTTGTAGTTACCTCCTCCTCCGCAACATCAACAACAACCACCACAGCAACAACCGCAACATCAACTACAACAACCATATCAACAACCGCAACAGCCTTATGCTCCTCCAGGTAACTGATCCTTCTAAACAATGATTCAGAGTCAGTCTTCTCAGCAAAGAAATTGTATGTTGAGTGTAACCATCAACCAAAAACCATTCTTGCGGGCAATTGGCTGATACCCTGAAATTTTATGTCTGAATTGCGATAGTCATAGTTCTTAAACCCATTGAAAAGTTGGGAACTCTACATATTACCAAATGTCAAGCAACTAGTTTTATTTACTTTACCCATAGACTTGTTATCAATAATAATAATTATTAAGTCTATGACTTTACCCAATTATTTATAGTGGTTAATTATTGTTTCAGCCTCTTACCCACGACAGGCTTACCCAGTACAGTCAGCCCCTGTCTACCCTGTACAGTCTCAGCCGGGCTCTACCACGGTGTTCTATCAGTCCCCATCTACAGCTTGTCCTGTGTACTATCCAGCTCAGCAGGCAGCACCAGGATCTCATACTGTTATACTGAGAGACGGCTATAACCAAGGTCAAGGTCAAGGGGGCTTGAATAACCAGACTGATGCATTCGCTACAGGTGGGTGGAATTTCTATCACAGTCTAATCTCGTAATACACTATTAGTATGTGCAGTGTTTGAATTGGGGATTAGCTGGTGGCGGTACTGACCAATCCCCCTCCCCACTGCCGCTAGAAATTTGGACTTGACCTTTTCCCCCCTGTCATTATACATAATTGGTTCAACTTTTTCCCCATGTTAATGGCAGTACTCTAGTGATAAGGATACCCACCATATATATAAAAATTCAGTATAGGTTGGTGATTGCATGCTCCTGCTTATCTAACAATATGTTAGCTGTTTTTCACTCAGGTCTAAGAATTTGGGCAATCTAGATCAATAAATTACTGTTTCAGCCAATCAGGTTCTTACAATGCCGTGATTGGCTCAAAAGTCCTTAATTGAAATAAATGGTCTTACTGTAGGTAGAGACGCAATAAAATGTCCAATATATTATACTGTATTTTCATATCTGTGGTACTGACACTAACTTTTCTTACCAGTGCTCAGTGATGGCGCACTTCAAACATTGAGTGTGCGGATTCTCATGAGTGCAAACATGGATGAATTAATGTAGCTGTTTTGTAGTGGCATTCCATAAACATCCACTGTATGGTCAGAAGGTGATGGATAATGGAATGCGGCTACCGGCAGGCCTGGTTGATTTTTAGAACTTGAACTTATGTTGCCCCAGCTTCTTCCTAATGAATTTGATGCGAACGCTCTAAAATTATTTTTTAATACGCTGTGGGTATGTGTTAGGTACTTTGTTCAATCTACCTCTTCATGCAAAATGACACCAACATCCAGAAATAGATCCAATAGTGAAATCTCAAAGTCAATGTGCTGTTATCTTGCCTTTGATAAAATGACTACCATCACCAAATTCTATAGGAGCTTATGAAGAGATAGGGTTATAAGTTTGACTTGACAATGCTGATTTTGGAGTAGTTATTCTTGTGAAATATATAGGAGAGTTTGATTGATTAAACATGAATCTCTTGCTCTAGAAAGAATTGTTGCATAGGTTATTTGCTGTGCAATTTGTCATCCTACTGACATAGCAGACAGGAATAGAGGATTCGTAAGCTAGAGGAACTTACCGGAGATTCATAAATTCTGCTAGCTACAACGGGGTTTCCAGCTTTATACGTTCAGTTCCATTTTTCATATAAAGCATTGATCAGTTTCACTTAAGTGAATAATACTAAATGACTGAGTGAGGTTCAATTAAGGGAGTAATAGCTATTTGGATGAGTAAAGCCTACACACTTTATTACAGGTCTGATCCTGGGCTCCGCTATGGGCTGGGGTTATGGCTACGGCTGGGGACCGTGCTGGTAGACCACCACAATACAATGTCTGATATAATCTCCAGTATATATATATCAGGTTTCTTCTTTACCATCTTGCTCAAAGTTCTAAGACTGTAGGTGATCCAAAGCTGGCAGCAACCTGATCGGATATCAGAATATCGCTGACCCCGCCACTCTCTGTATCTATTTACTGCAAAAATATTGTGCCTTTTTTTAGCCTTGTCCATCGCTCGTTTCTTTGTTTTAGTACAGCCCCGGGACAAGGCTACCTTTTTCTTACTGGACATTTATTCCAATTTTATACTATTTTTATATTTGAAATGATTGTTTTTTATTGTTGTAGTATAGTTTTGCGATAGGACGTGGCTCTAATTCCTCTTTCCTGTGAGTTCATGGACAATAATCTGCAAAACATGCTAAATTGTTGCAGTTTGTCCTTTGCCTATTGCTTGAAGGTTGCAGAATGTTTTAATAATTGCAGATTTTCTATAAGATTGATCATCAAAACCTGCTAGCTGGTATGATAATTTTCATAGTTTATTTTATTATATTATCTTTCTATTTTATTCTTCCATTAAAAATATTTTACAGTTATGCATTGTCAGTGTTTAAATTAGTCTGGCTGCTTGAACTGGGCATGTTTAATGGGCAAGGGCAGAATTTTGTTGGTGTAGCTCCTGCTAGTGGAAAAGACAAGCAAATGGAAGACAAAATAGATTTAACCTCGTCATTTCAACTGAAGTGCTTGAGTGCTTATAGCATGATCATAAATCGAGAAATGTGATGACCTAATGCGTCATCTGCATTCTGTGCTGCAAAGCCAACTAGAGAGAATTAAATCAATGGTATAGGATAAAACCATAATATGTAAGAACATCGCTGGTTTTACGTAGAGCAAGGTAGCAAATACAGTGCCTGGGGATTTCCAAATTACTTAGAATTATGGGGCCTGGCCTGGCCTACGCCTATTAATACAGTTCTCAAACACCGTTTAGATATTAGATATTAGCATAAGGAGAGGTAGAGTGCTTATAAGTGAAGTTCGAAGTTTGTTTATTGCCTAGATTTTTAATATCATTCCTGTGATAGGTTGATAGCATCGAATGAACGACGTAAATGGAAAAAAAATAAAATCAAAGGAGTCTGAGCTGCATTAGTTGAAAAATGGCATATAAAATTCAAAAAAGACATTTTGTCTTAGGTTGTTCGACACGTGGATGGATGGCCTGTATTTATCTATTTTTGCTCTACGAGCAGATTTTCTGTTTGTATTTATTTCGATACGAGAGTCCAGGGGTTGATGATCCTTGTCAGTTATTTTAGTGAAATTTACTCTGCAGGAGGTGTGCAGGAATGTTGTGATGGGTGGCAGTGCTTGATTGTCCAGCCTCTGCTCATAGTTGTCAGAGAATGGCAGCATAATCCGAGTAGCGGGTTGAAATATAAAACCTAGGGCGGATTTGTTGGTATGCATGCAGGTTTTCGCTAAGGTATAATTTGCCTGATTAATTGGTTGCGTTCCTGTCACTAACACAGAAAGCCTGTTACAAATGATAAAGTCGATACTGGAATTTTCAAACAGCATCAGGCCGGCCAAACTTACCATTTAACGGATTACACAATAGGTCGAAAGGCTGCAGCTTCTATTTCATGTTGTTTGAAATAGCTCAAATTTTGATTGCCAAAGTTTTCCTTGTTTATGGCATATTTTTGTGATTCACACATCAGATCAGCTAGATAAGGATGACAGGCTGGGAGAGCGCTTAAGCGCCCCTCCCACACCCTCCCCGCCACGCCTACGGCGTGTGGATCGGGCTGTGCCCGATCATTATGCTCATCTCTAAAAAGTCAGTGAGTAAAATTTTTTAGAATATACGCCCCTGATGACAGCTGAATGGAGGCTGTAAGTGATTTTCCTGCTGGTTATAGAGATAAAAAGTGTATAAATAGATTCGTTAATTAACATTCAGCACAAAATTGGGCTGTTTAGGATAATGAGTAATGACCCTACTGAACTTCCTTCTTGTGTCGTCGATTTGTCATTTTTCTGCGAATTCAGAACAATTATTTCGGTAAAACCCTTGTTTGTGTGTAGAGGTCTTGAACTCTGCGAAACGGGTATCATTATTCATCATTTATTAGTGACGACTCCTGGGCTCTGTTGTTAAACCAGGTGTACTCCAACCTATGCTCCAACTTGATGCAGAGATATTTATTTGTTATTTTTACCAACATGTATACAAATTAATACAGTATATCAGGGCTGGGGCCATTTGTTGAGATAAGACCGTATTTAATTTATTACCCATTCAAAAACAAATAGTCGTATTTATGCTCGCATTTACATTCACAACTGACAAAAAGGAGCATTGGCACTTGTTGTGCATTTGTAACAACTTCACACCATTTAATTCGCATTTGCATTTGTAAATCTAGATTTTCGCCCTTTCCACTCGTATTTTTCATTTGTTTGCCCCTCCCACATGCATTTGCATTTATTTAGACGATGGTGGTGCATTCGCATTTGCTACACATTATTGAAATATGTGTAAACTGGTGGATAGTTGCCTTGCGATTGTTCTAAAAAACAGGATTAAGCAACTATTATCTCATAACAATGCTGCAACTGTCGCACCATTCAGTATGAATTTTTTGAATTGGTATAGCTTATTTACTACCTAGAGGGTCTCTGTCTAGTTTTGTTAGCATAAATCAACTCGACATCCTGAAAAATTTGAGCCAGGTATAAAACTTAATTTCCACTTGCATTTGCAATACTGAACAATCTCCATTTTCATTCGAATTTGCATGGTTAGACAGCTACATTTCCATTCGCATTTGCTGGCAGCTTTTTATCTATTCAATTTAGCATTCGCTTTTTTTTATTTGTTTTCTACGCTAGGTCTTATTTGACCACCCTATTTAACGGCCCCCTTAAGCGCATGTGGGGTGGTGACCCTATACCCTTGCAGGCTACTATTTTTTTCGAAAAGACCGAGGGGATCCTTATACTGCGTGCAAGCACACAGTAGACCTATGGTCCCGAACAGACCTGGCTATGATGAATGACTTGCCAGTGCCAAATCAGAAATGACGGAGGCGACAACGAACGAATATGGATCCTAAGATCACAAGTCCTTACCTTTAACCGTCAGACCACCCCTGATAGCTTGCCCCACAGAGCGGGTTTCAAATTAATTTGAAATTTGTAAATGCGAATGCAAACGCACATCTTTGATTTACGCCAGCCCTGCAGTATATAGCAAGCCTTGTCATTGAAGAATATAAATACAAGCATTTCATCTTCGATGCTATGCCATTGATCACAAACATTCTGATCATGTACCTAAATATGGTAAGGGTGGTTTTTCCTTTCTGTTTCCTCCGTACCACAGTTTTAAAACTACAACTGTTTGACTGAATATGTGAATATTTTCAGCAAATAGCTGTCATAAGGTCAAAGTTTATCTGCAACATTTCAACCAGAAGGCCTGTAGGATTGTACATGGATGGAAAACATGTAATAAAAAACATGTAATAAAAAACATGTCGAGAGGTTGAGGATAGGTTGAGGACAGTTGTTGATTGCCAAAGTTTTCCTGGTTTATGGCATATTTTTGTGACTCACATATCATATCAGCTAGATAAGGATGACAGCTGGATGTAGGCTGAAATTGATTTTCCTGATGCATACTGACTCTCGTGATCTGACTGGGCATGTAGATCACTGATAAACTAGGCTATCATGATTACCACAAAGCAGGTGTCGTAAAGCTAAGTATGCATCATGCGTGACTTGAATTTGCGCATGTGCCAGAACAATGAGTTGAGTTTGGGTTCTGTTTGCAAACTTTGGGGAGTATGTCACCAGAGCAGGTAGCCAATCAGATGGCTTTGGAATTCCGAGACTCAATTTTGCAGGGATCAGCACATGCCCAGAGCTGAGCATGCGCAGAATGTTCCTGGTGTTTAAAGAGATGAAAAGTGAGTTATCGATTCATTAACGGATATTAAACATGCTATTAGGCTTTTTACAGGGCTGTACTTCAGAAAAAAATGGTAGGGGAGGCAAGAGTGTGAGGCGAATCCGCAGCATAATCAGAAGGGTGCTGTAAGGTCATCCCCAAGCAATTTAAGGAATATAATTAGCAAATGGAATTCCCGGAGGAGCTGATTATGACATGGATTATAGTGTTTTAAGGTCACTGTATTCAGTTTTCTAGGGGAGGCAGTGCCTCCCTGCCTCCCCTAGAGCTATGGCCCTGTTTTAGTGATGACCCTACTGAACTTCCTTCTTGCGTTGTTGACTTGTCATTTTTCTTTTCTGCGAATTCAGAATAATCAAATCAGTACAAGCTTCGATTGTGTGTGTGGACGTCTTGAAATATATCTCTCCAAACCTGGTAGGTGATATATGTACAGTTAAATGTGTGCTCTATTTATTTATTTATCAATTCATGTTCACTTTTTTTATTATTGTTATAAACTTTATTTGCAGTTATTCTAGTTTTCATGCTGCTTCTCTATTTTTTAGAATCATGATGAGGAGCCCTCTTGTGGTCATACTGTCAACTCTTTACCTGGCTATACGGTATGTGCAATCAGGCAGCATACCCGGGCACTTAGAGCCATCTAAATATGTGGAGAAAGGAGAACTCGCTCAGATGCAGTCAATCATAATGCATGTTGAGGAAACTCTTAAAGGACAACAAGAACTTATAGGATCCTTACAGACCGACCTTCTGGAGACGAGAAACCTTTTGGCTCAAGCTTTGCTGAAGGTAAGTTTATTCAGTTTCTCATAGAATAATAACGGAATAAGGCATTTCCTAGTGATGGCCCTCTAAGGGCGGGGCTGCTAAACACACCCCGGCTTCTCTTTATTCTCATGTCTTGGTGCACTTTAGATATCCACTGTTATTGCGATTACATCTCCTCCTGCATTTGATTTTCATTACACCAAGAGTCTGATTTCTTTATATGAACACTGGCCAGAAAAAAAAGATATGAGCATATTGAAGATATTAACCTCCCTGTTATCGTGATCATCAGGTCAGCAAATTATAATTCATTTAGCAATATAAAATGGAATTCATTCACCTTTTACGTTGGTTTCTTGTAGCTGGCCTCCCCAACGGATCTGGATATGAAGAGTTCTGGTAATCATGACATCACTAAGAGGTCAGCACCTGAACAGCCATCAGCAGATCCTGATGACATCTTCAGTGATCACAGCTTACAGAGTAAGTACTCTTATATATACAATCAGAAGGTAAATACTAAATTAATTAACGAAATAATCATACTGTTTTCAATGTGACGTTTTGTGAATTTTGGAGAAAATCTCTTTTAGAACCAAAAAGTTGACAACTGTACTAGTATCGCTGATCTTCTAGCATCAGTGATTTACACATTTGCACATCTTCAACCGACAACACTCCTCACAATCCTAGCGTGTTATGTAATGTTGTGATATAGCTTTTACGTAATGTTGTGACGTTGCGACAAAGCTTGACATCAATAATACGACATGTACAGTAAAATGAACTATAAAATACTAGTGATGACTGATGAATATAAAAAGAAATCAGGTAAGGATTGTAAAACTGAATTACTATATCCCTGGAATTGTCTGAGATTATTGATCTTCTACAAATAGGATTGCTGCCTCTGATAACTGCAATATGTAAAGATGGAAGAGATGGTAAAGATGGCGACGATGGTAAAGATGGGATCGATGGTGAACAGGGTAGAGATGGTAAAGATGGGGATGATGGCAAAGATGGCAAAGATGGTGAGTACAATATGAAAACATTACCTAAAAAACAAGCTGTGATACCACAAATTTGGGTGTTGGTGGCATGTTCAACTGTTGCCCATTCCATCCACTGTAATATTTATTTATTTATTTATTTATTTATTGAGGTTTTCTAAAAGTTTATAATTAAAGCAAATTAAAAATAACTTGTTGACCTCATACACATTAACATAGATACAAAAATGACTTGAATAAAAATATATAAGTGGTAGGGTGTTACATACTATATAGTGTGTAGGATAATGAAAGCATGGTATCATAAATTGCATGAATAAGATGAAAAAAGAAAAGAAGAAACAGAGAGTGGCAAACAAAAATACAAGTTAACAACATTAGGTAGGATTAAATGATAATGATTCATGAGGCTTGATTTAGTTACAAATGTATGAAAAATATTTAAAAAGGCTGATTTGCCTAGGTTTGATCTAAATGAGGGTTTAATTATTGCACAGTTGCTACCAAGTGATTGTGTATGTCTGTTTGATTTGCTAACGAGATGAAGTATGTGCTTGGATGCACGGCCTTTATGGACCCTCGATTTGACAAAATTATGAAAAAGAAAATTCCTTCTACTGTGGAGAGTATGTAAATTTAGGAGCAAGCGGCCAGATGTGACAGAAAATTGTTTGGGGGCTGAAGTTATGATTCTGATTGCTTTATTTTGTACTTTTTCTAATGTATCTGAATTTATGGCTAAACCATCAAGGTACAATGATGAGCAGTATTCTACTATGTCTGATCAGTGATTTGTAAGTCTTCAATGAGTTTTCTACTGTCATGTATTTTTTTAGTTTTGATAACAAGTAGACCAGTTTGTTTGCTTTAGAGGCGGTGGCATTGGCCTGAGGGGTTAAACTAAGTTCTGAATCAAGAATAACTCCAAGAACATTGAGTGAATGCTTGGATTCTATTTTCAAATTGTTTATTTGGATTTGGTAAAAATCTTCTACTTTCCTATTTGAGAAAATACAGTATTGAGTTTTGGATAAGTTGAGTTGAAGGAGATTGTTTGAATACCAATTCGATACTTCTCTCATCAATGACTCAGATTTATCCATTAAGGTAGGGATATCTGTTGCTGTGCAGTAAATAACGGTGTCATCAGCGTAAGCGAATGCAGTTTTGTGCTTGTTAAGGAGATCATTGATAGCAAGATTGAATAAGATTGGACCTAGAACACTTCCTTGGGGTACTCCACATGTAATCGGTAGTGCACTGGACTGATCATGATCAACTTTCATGATTTGGGTTCGATGTGAAAGATAGGATGTAAATAATTTTGTTGTTGACTCTGCAATATTTTCTACCGTAAAAGAGAAAGGAACCCAATTCAGTAGTTTATGCAAGCAGTCAACAACTGGGAGGGGAAATGCTAAATATTGGAAATATTTGATAAAGTCTCACAACTGAAAATGCATGTCTTACACATTGTATTCCATGTATGTATTCTATTCTGTCTCTGCCACATGTTTTGTTGAGCTAAATAAGGTCAGTATTGGTTTTCTAAAAATTGATGCACATAATGAAATTCATCTTTTAAAGAAAACTGAATTAAAAAACTGCACACATTGCGCGCTAAAACATTGTCTCTGGAGCTTTATTCTACCTTTGATGTTGCTGTAGCGCCCTGATGCCAGATTGTCTAAAGTCAGGTAGGGCAGTAGAGTCAGTTGCATAGTGTGATTTTCTATTACAGGCAGAGATGGGCTACCTGGTGCCGATGGTTCAGATGGGAGCCCCGGTCCACAGGGTGTAGCTGGATCGCCCGGAACAACTGGTCCGACTGGACAACCTGGTGCTAGAGGACCTGTAGGGCTACCTGGTAACTTTACAAGAGGCCAGCCTGGGCAAGATGGGCAAAAAGGACAGACTGGTGAACAAGGGGCGAAGGGGGTGTCTGGATCACAGGGACCAAGAGGCTCACCAGGAGATGCAGCACAGACTCACTCTGTATACACCAGATGGGGGAGAACAACCTGTACAAGTGGGACCACTCTTATATATCAAGGTGAATCTCATAGCAGATTAGGAAATCAACTTGCTCTGCTTCTGTGATCAGGCTTTTTTACACGTCTTTTTAAATATCCCTCCTTACCCGCAGAGGGAAATGATGTTAATATGTCAAGTTTTTGTAATCTCATGCCACTAATCACAATTATTGTGTAATTTCCAGGATTCGCAGCTGGCACATACTTTAATATCACAGGGGGAGGGGTTAACTTCCAGTGTATGCCTCTAGAACCCGAGTATAACTCAATGACCGGCAACTACTCTAGTATCCTATCGGGTGTAGAGTATCAGACAAGCAATGTTGGTTTGTTCCCCCGTCCTGTACACGATCAGAATGTACCTTGTGCGAGATGTCTAACACCCAGATCAGCGGTGATGATGTACCCAGCTATGAGAAACTGCCCCGCAGGGTGGAATAAAGAATATGAAGGTAATTTTCTGAGTTGTATGTATTCATGTAAACAGTAAAATTTAAAATCAATTCAAATAAAGTATATTTGAAATATATCAGCATTTGTTGTGCAGTTCACAATATGCTCACACCTTTAATTTCTGTAACCATGTTTTGAGTTGAGAGAATGTGATTCATTCATTCAAATTTTTAGGTTACTTGATGTCAGGATCCATTGGTCACACCCACCCAACCACATTTGAATGCGTTGACAGTAGCCCAGAGCACATCCGGGGCCACGGCTCAAACACAGATGGTGCACTCCTTTATTTCATCACGCCTGACTGCAGTGGCTCTGGAACTATAGGAGATTGTACTTATTACAACACCGGTAAACAGCTGACCTGTGTAGTCTGCTCAAAGTAATCACTGCGAGGATGAGTGCTCAACAATAAACACCATGACCGCGAAAAAACAATTTCAATTATATTCATAATCACTAAACGTGTAGACCTTGGATTTAATTTTTTGCTGGACATAATTCTTTATTTACTCCCGGCTCACAATGATGAGAAGCCCATTCAAAATTTCAAAATTTTGTTATTTCAAAATTACGTTATTTCAAAATTTTGTTATTTCAAAATTTTGTTATCTGATGTTATCTTTGGTCTGCATCCATAGCCCTATTATTAGTTGTTCAAAACAGCTCTCCTCTATCATGCACAGGTGTTGTTGGCCCTGGCCAAAAGACCGGCTGCAGTATATTTTGGCTCTATTTTTGTTTTGCTTACATACTGAGAGCAACTTGCCGCTTTGTCACATTGAATTTAGTCTTCATAGAATATAAATATGTGTATTGAAATAGTACTGAAACTATGTATTATAAGGTTAGGTTGACTGTTCTTTTTATTTCCATAAAGCAGATCTAAAGAAATCTAGGTAACAAGCACTGCTCTTGTCTGCCTGTTTTGTGTGCAATCATCGTGTCTGCTTGTCACGTGTTGTGTAGCAGAAAACTTTGACCCGCTGACCTTGCCTCTATTTATTTCATAATTTTTATTCTCAAATAAAAGTTTAATGGCAAATGATTTCAAGCCTTAAAAAGTCGACCATCCTCTATCGTCAACTATGGTGCTTCATCGTATTTGCATTCACTTTCAATTGGATAACACATAAAGTCATGTGCCAAGTTCCTATCATGGAGGAATCATTTCTAGAATGATTTTGTGTTTATAGATCATACGGGGGGGGGGGGGGGGGGAGGGGATGTCTTTCAATTAAAAGCTGCCAAAATCACTCAATGAGCGACCCCTGCTGGCATGCTATGACAAAACTCCTAGTCTGCATCAAGGAGTTGTCTCTAACTCCTAGTCTGCATATAAATAATTGTATTCAAGCACTCCCTGAGCATAAAGGTTATCTTTATGGTGGTGTTGGGATTTCGTTTGTAGGTTGGTGATACTCAAGTCGTCTCAGGCAAGCAAGGCGCAGTTTAAGCAGGGAGAATGGTTTAAGTACACATGTTATTATCAACTCCGGTAACATTTATAGAAGCGGGATGATAGAAACAAGGAGTTAGAATCGAATCCCCTCCTATTTCCGAGCCTTTATTTTAGTATCACTTAGCACATATAACTGCAATTAGCCATGAACTTTGTCAAAGAAAGAGCAGGGAGGGCGGGATAGAGGTATGACTAGCAATGCAATGGTACAATGTTTTCACTGGCTGAATGTGGCTGCAATAAATTCTCCCAAAGCAGCATGGTTTGGGAACTACTTTCATGAAATATTTGTAACAACAGATCTACATCTCTATTATCACCAAAAGGGTGTCACTGCATAAACCCAGCCCTACCAACAATTATAGCCTCTATATTTGTACATAACAGTAATGTAAAGTCAGGCTATTGTATTAGTGAGCATTAGCAAATTGAAATTGCTAATATGATTGGAAAATACAAGCAAATGGATGACTAAATAGATACAACCTCGGCATTTCAACTGAAGTGCTTGAGTGCTTATAGCATGATCGTATATAGAGAAATGTCATAACTTGTTGCGTCACCTGCATTCTGCGCTGCAAAGCCAACTAGAGTGAGTTAAATGAATGGTATAGGGATGAAACCATACTATGTAAGAACATCGCTATTTTAACGTTAAACAAGGCAACAAACAAATACAGTCCCTGGGGATTTTCCAAAATTGAGCTTTTAAAAAATACTTAGAATTATGGGGCCTGGCCTGCGACTTTTAGTACAGTTTGAAACACAGTTTAGATATTTCGGGCATCAGCAGAGGAAAAGTACATATAGGTGGTTAAAACAAAACATAGGGCGGGTTATGGTGGTGTACAGGCAGGTTTGCTGTTGGCTGGCGAGTGCTCTGGTATAATCGCCCTGATTGATTGGTTATGTAACTGTCATCATAATGGAAACCCTGTAATAAAAGATGTTTCTGGGTAGAGTTAGAACATGTTTGATCCAGTTTGCCTGCATTCGATGTTGCTCACCCTCCACTAGTCACGGATGGGATGGTTCAAGGTTGAGTATATAGAATTAACTCACACATAAGGCCACATCACATCTCAGGGCAAAAAGGGGTCAGCCTCGTGCTCATTTTGTTTGAAATATTTCAAATGTTGATTGCCAAAGTTTTCCTTGTTTATGGCATATTTTGTGTGCTGGCCTGTCATTCACACATCAGATCAGCCAGATAATGATGACAGCTGAATGGAGGCTGTAAATGATTTCCCTGCTGGTTATAGAGATGAAAAGTGAGTTATCGATTCATTGATTGATAGTCCGCACAAAACGGGTTTTTTTACAGGGCAGTAGTTTAGAGAAAATGGTAGGGGAGGCAAAAGTGTGAGGGGATTCCGCAGCATCACCAGAATAGGTGCTCCAAGCTCCTCCCCGAGCAATTTAAGGGATATGATTAGCAAATGTAAATCCTAGAGGTACTGATTATGACATGAATAATAGTGTTTTAAGGTCACTGTATTCAGCTTTCTAGGGGAGGCAGTGCCTCCCTGCCTCCCCTAGAACTATGGCCCTGTTTTAGTGATGACCCTACTGAACTTCCTTCTTGTGTTGTTGACTTGTCACTTTTCTTTTCTGCAATTTCAGAACAATCAAATCAGTAAAAACTTCGATTGTGTGTGGACGTCTTGAAATATATCGCTCCAAAGCTGGTAGGTGATAATGTGTACAGTTAAATGTGTGCTCTATTTATTGATTTATCACTTCATGAGATCATTATTTATTATTATCGTTTTACATTTTATTCGCAGTTATTCTAATTTT
This sequence comes from Membranipora membranacea, assembly GCA_914767715.1. Classification (NCBI taxonomy): domain Eukaryota; kingdom Metazoa; phylum Bryozoa; class Gymnolaemata; order Cheilostomatida; family Membraniporidae; genus Membranipora; species Membranipora membranacea. The sequence continues at coordinate 11,720,381 of OU612072.1, read as the reverse complement.
TATGCTGATTTTTTTTATTTTTTAGAATCATAATGAGGAGCCCTCTTGTGGTCACACTGTTGGTTCTTCACCTGAGTATATGTTATGTACAATCAGGCAGTATACCCGGGCACGTGGAGTCATCTAAAGATGCGGAGAAAGGTGAACTCGCTCAGATGCAGTCACTCATGATGCATGTTCAGGAAACTCTCAAAGGACAACAAGAACTTATAGGATCCTTGCAAACTGATCTTCTGGAGACAAGAAACCTTTTAGCTCAGGCTCTGCTGAAAGTAAGTTTGATTTCTGTCTGAACAGAATGGTGACCATCATATCTTTGTGATGTTCAATGGACTGTCTATCAACTGTTCTGCAGTTCTCCTTGAGCCACCTTTTCTTTTATTAAATACTACACCATAGACAACGCATACAAGGCAACCAAAATTAATAGTAAATATCCCTGATAACTCTTGCGATGTTATAACTATCCACAAAAGTCCTGTGTGAAAAATAATAGTTCGGTTCCACAACCGATTTGTGATGAACTCACGATGGATTTGTAATTTGGTCGCAACAGATTTGTAATTCAGTGACTTAAAACCTTGATTCTTTCAGCTGGCCTCTCCAGAAGATCCGGATATGAAGAGCTCTGATAATCATGACATCACAAAGAGGTCAGCACCTGAAGAGTCACCAGTAGACCATGATGACATCATTAGTGGTCACAGCTTACAGAGTAAGTATATTTATCTACATCCGTTAGGGCAAAATGCATTTCAGAATATATTATGCTGTCTGAACTGTGCTGAGGGTGCGTTAAATTATTGGCGGATATTTTGATTTTAAATTCCCACTGGACTGGGTTGTATGTGAAACATACAATCTATGTTTGCTTAATATTTTTGATTTTCTTTCATCATATAAAATTCAGTATAAATTAGAGTATGATACCTTTTACATGACGCTCATGTGTCCCATCTAGCTCTGTTGTATTGTATGTTTTTTTAATTTATTGACAACCTGTTACACTTGCTTCCATGTGCATCTCCTTTTCACAATGTGTTATGGATATTATATCATACATATTATAATGTAATAAATTCAGATTGTAATCCTTGACCTCTCTGCGATTATTGTTTCTGACTTTTTTACTCAGGTTTACTACCTCTTCTAAGTCCAAGATGTAAAGATGGCCGAGATGGTAAGGATGGTAGAGATGGGATCAATGGCAAAGATGGCAAAGATGGAATAAATGGACTCAATGGCATTGGGAAAGATGGTGAGCAGAAAGGGAAATTACAAACCTGATCGCCAAAAGTAGCAATCATGAATAATTCATTTCATCTACCTATGACCTTTGAAGATGTCAGATAGCTCAGAAAATACCCTTGTTATGTAAGTTTGCAAACTAAAACCAAGAAAGTTGAAAGATTTTGATAAAATTGTGATACCAGCAACTCTCTTTCAGCTATAAATACACACCTTTCCCGATATATTGTATCCTAGGAATTTAACACAGGATTTTGAATTACAGGTCGAGATGGACTACCTGGTGCTGATGGTTCAGATGGAAGCCCCGGTCCAAATGGTCCAGTTGGTATTGCTGGTGTTCAAGGGCCTCCTGGCATACCAGGTAATTCAACGAAAGGCGAACCTGGTCATCCTGGTGCTGATGGACGTCAAGGTGTTATGGGTCTAACAGGACCTCCTGGGGTACATGGCTCTCCTGGTGTAGCAGGATCTCCCGGTGTAGCAGGCCCACATGGTGTAGCTGGGTCGCCCGGAACAACCGGTCCAACTGGACAACCTGGCGCTCGAGGACCTGCAGGACTCCCTGGTAACTTCACAAGAGGCCAGCCTGGGCAAAAAGGACAGACTGGTGAACAAGGGGTGAAGGGGGTGTCTGGATCACAGGGACCAAGAGGCTCTCCAGGAGATGCAGCACAGACTCACTCTGTATACACCAGATGGGGGAGGACGACCTGTACAAGTGGGACCACTCTTATATGTCACGGTGAATATGATAGCGAGTATTTTGTGCAGTTGAAAGTAACCTTCAAAAGTTTTTAAATGATGTCATATTAGACCGGACTCGGATTGAGAAGTCTTTGTTGTGCACTGGCATCTTATCGTCATGTCAAAAAGTATTGAGCAGTTTCCATATAATTAGTTCAGAGAGCGTGTCCCACCTAGATCAAGTTTGATCCAATTTACCAATTTCGGCCATTCCCATTCTACTGGTGAGCCGCTGGCGGTACTAAACTTAACTTCAGGCAAACTGGATCATGCTTGATCTAGTCCCACCCTCTCTGATTCCTTACAACCATAAACATGTTAATATTAATGAGGATCCTTGTATATTTTCCAGGATTTGCTGCTGGAACTCACTACAATAAGCTAGGGGGCGGAGTTAACTTTCAGTGCATGCCTCAAAGACCCGAGTATAACTCATGGACCGGTGGCTCTATGAGTGTGTTATCTGGTGTAGAATATGAATCAAGCAGTTCAGGTTTGTTTCCCTCAAGGTGCAAGGTGTCTAACACCGAGATCAGCGGTGATGATGTACCCGGCAATGAGAAACTGTCCTACAGGGTGGAGTAAAGAATATGAAGGTAATTTTATTTGTTGTGTGTATTAACGGTTAAGGTAATTTCAATGACCGATCTCAATATCGACATATCATATACCGCTGGAAAGCTGCCGAGCTGCTGAGCTACTAAAAATGAATACCTGAACAAAAACGTTATTCGATGACGTTGTGTCATTTTAGGGAGGAAATGAGGCAGACAACGCTCCTTTTTTCAATGCAGATGCCTTTTTTGCAATGCAGAGCCAAATTAATAGACAGTTTTCTGAGATCTGTTTAGGCCTCAACTTGGAGTTGTCCTCTCTCCAGTTTGGTACTTTTAACCCACGCCGCATAGGAAAAACGTGCCGAAAAGAGCGTTATCTTGAAAGCCGCTTATAATAGGATAAAAATTATTTTTGATTCAGAATCTGCAACATTGAAAACTCTTATGGACATAGTTTGGGAAAAGATTTTAGTATTTGGATAGTCAATTATAGCCTTTTCCACCTGTTTTGCGGACAATTTGGCAGGATCTTTCCTGAGTTTCGTCACTAAAATTAAGATTTATCAACATTCAAGCCTCCAATGATTTGGAGACCCTGTCTCACAGGGTTTTCAATGGTGCAGACTCTGAATCAAAAATCATTTTTGTCCTAAGCAGGTTTTTCCTATGCGGCGTGGGTTAAAAGTACCAAACTGGAGAGAGGACAACTCCAAATTGATTCATAAATAAGAGCTCAGAAAACTGTGGAATATATACTTAGAGATTGCGCTCATCATAAAATTTGATTTTCCTTGATATATGACTAGTCTAAATTGTATTTTTACGTCACGCCATACTATGCATTTTTTTGGTGAAGCCGAGAAATTATGTGAAATTTCAATCATTAATTCAGAACAGAGCAAAACTCGAAACAACATTAATTATGATTTTCTTTAAGAGTACTCTTCAAATGTCATACACATTGACTTTCAGCAAAGTAGCTTGCATATTGCAATGACAGTAGACTCTCAAATACAGCTAATATTTTCGCCACTTTTGCTTAACGTCAAACATGCTGTCCAAATGACCATTATCGTGGCCAAACGAAGTCTTTTTGAAAGTTCTCACATACAAAGCCGCTTTTGATAACCATGTTGCACACAGGAAATGCCAACAGAATTTTTCACTGCATCTTCATTTTTTTTTAATTTAACGCAAAAGAATGCCCAAAAACACCTCAAAAGTCCCTAAAAAATGGCTGTTTTTTGGCATCATTTTGCGTTAATTCAAGAAAAATGAACTTGCAATGAAAAATTCTGTTGGCATTTCCTGTGTGCTGTGTGCACCATGGTCAATGAAAGCGGCTTTGTATGTGATATGTTGATATTCGGATCAGTCTTTGACATTACCTTAAAGCCAACAAAATGATAAAAGCAACAATATATAGTCTGACAGCAAGGGCTGCAGTTGTTATGCAATATTTTGGCACTGAAAAGATACATAGCACTTCTGGGGAACAATTATGTGTAGTGTTAGAAATTGCCACCCCACCCCCACTTCTCATCAATGGCACATATGAGGTTTCAAAACTAGTGCTGTACCACTTACCACTTACAAGTATTTTAATTACTAATTATTTCCACAGTTTAAGATAAATTTAATTCCAGTGTCAGGAACTGGATACAATAGTAGATAACGTTATACGTGGTAGCATACTATGCTGCTTCAGCACTAGGTTTTGATACCTCATTCACAGTTGCCATCGATGTGAAGGAAGGTGGGGGGGGGGGGCAATATCTAGCACTACAATATATTTTACCAGGAAGTGCAATGAATATTTCAAATTCGAAATATTGCATAACTGCTGCAGAAATAGCTGCCAGACAATTCATTTACTGCTTTGGTCCTTTTGTAGCCTTTAAACTTAGAAACCAAGTAATGTACAGTTTCATAAGCTTTTGTTGGGTACATTACGCTCACATGGTTTCACATCTTGATAAACGCAGGAATACTTTTGGGAGTGTGACTCATCTCATTTTAATTTTTAGGTTACTTGATGTCAGGATGGCATACTCACAACCACCCCACAACATTTGAGTGTGTGGACAGCAGCCCGGAGTACATCTCGGGCCACAGCTCAAGCACTAATGGGGATCTTTTATATTTCATCACCCCAGACTGTAGTGGCGATGGAACTATCGGAGATTGTACTTATTACAACAGTGGTAAACAGCTGACCTGTGTCGTCTGCTCAAAGTAATCACCTAGAAGATGAGTGCTGAACAATAAACACTATGACTGCGAAATAACTATTTCAATTATTCTCATAATCACTAAACAATTGAACCTTTGATAAAATTTTTACTTTATTTACTCAAGCTTACAATTCAATTTAATTTCGAAGTTCGTTATCTGTTATTTATCTTCTGCATCCATAGCCATATTATACATATGTTCGTGAAAAACAGCTCTCCTCTAACATGTAGGCGTTGTTGGTCCCGGGCCACAAAACCTGCTGCAGTCTCCTGGGTTCTTTTTTTGCTCCAGTTATTGTTAATCCCATCCGCTTACATACTGAGGACAACTTGCCACATTTAATTTAGTCTTTATGTGATATGAATATGTGCATTGTAATAGTACTTACACTATGTATTATAAGGTTAGGTTGACTGTTCTTTTTATTTCCATAAAGCAGACCTTTAGAAATCTAGTTTACAAGCACTGCTCTTGTCTGCCTGTTTTGTGTGCAATCATCGTGTCTGCTTGTCACGTGTTGCGTAGTAGAAAACTTTAACCCGCTGACCTTGCCTCTATTTATTTCCTAATTTTTATTCTCAAATAAAAGTTTAATGGCAAATGATTTCAAGCCTTAAAAATTAGCCAAACCTCTATTGTCAACTATGGTGCTTTATAGCAATTGCATTCACTTTCAATTGGAAAACACATGAAGTCGTGCCAAGTTACAGTCATCGATGAATCATTTCTAGAACAATATCCCAGAACGCCGGTCAGTGTTTTCTGATTATGTGTCAGCGACAGCCCAGAACACACCAGTTCCCTGAGCAATGCCAAGGTTGGCAACCCACCTTTTGCAAGTTGGCTGGAGGAGATATTTACTGGAATAAATACAATAAGGAATAACATTCTGTAATTATGAAGATGACTCAGTAATTATCAATGCAGAAAATTTTGTTGAATGTAATAACATATTAATTACTACAGGTTGTGTGTAAAAGTATCTCAGCATACCCTGTGCATAGGCGTTATCTTTGGTGCAGGCATTATCTTTTGTGGTTGTATGTGTGGTCGATAAAAAAGACGACCCAAGCAAGCAAAGTTTAAGTACACATTTTATCATTCAACTACGGTGAGTAACATTTTTAGAAGCAGGATAGGATCCCCTCTTATTTCCGAGCCTTTATTTTCATACCACTTAGCGCACATAACTCCAAAGCTATGAACTTGGTCAAGGATAGAGCAGGGAGGGCGGGATAGAGGTATGAATAGCAATAATACAATGATTTCACTGGGGGGTCTTTCAATTAGAAAGAGCGATCCTTTACTAAGCAAGTTATCACTATCACATCACTATCACATCGCTCAAAATTATCACTCACTTGGTGTTTGGATTAGAGAAAATCGCTCCCAAATCGCTCACTCAGAATGTATATAGTTCCATCAAGTGACTGAAAGCGAGACCCCTAGCAGGTATCGCTCACTCACTGAGTGTGCGATAAGATTGCGATTTTGGCTGTTTCTAATTGAAAGACCCCCTGATTACCATGAGGGCTGTATATGGTTGCAATAAATTCTCCCTTCTTTACCATAGTAAGCAGCATGGTTTGGGAACTGCTTTTATGAAATATTTTTAACAACAGATCTACATCTCTATTATCACCAATGTTAGGGTGTCACTGGATAAACCCAACCCTACCGACAATTATAGCCTCTTTCTTTGTACACGTAATGTAAAGTCAGGCTATTGTATTAGTGAGCATTAGCAAATTGAGAAGATAAGAAATGGGAGATAAACTAGTCAATGGATAATGTACTTGCACCAAAAAATACTATAAAAATTAGTTATAGGCGATGAATTAGATGTAAATATTACCAATACTTGCTCTTCTGAGAAATCAAAAGTTGGAAGGGTTATTTGTATGTGCGCTTATTTGTCCGGCTGCAAAGAGTTTGTTATGTTTGTTCAAGCTAGTAACAGAGCTAATATATCAATAGAGCTTCGAAACTGGGGCGTGGTCTGGGCGTGTACTATATTATGACCTGAAAAAATAGCACTGTACACTAACTAATGTCAAAATATGACTCGCTTAGCAAATCTGGTGTATGTTATCTATAGAAATTTAACTATAAAGACAATCTGATTCTAACTACAAGTACAACAATGTGTGAGCTGCAAGGAGTTGGATGAGTTGATGTGAGTACAATGGTGTTTGTTTCAGATGACAAAGTTATTTAGGTAAGAAGAAGTACATGCTTATACCATAGTAGTAAGAAAGATGAAAAGTGAGGAGTTACTTTTTATTTATTTAGAGCAATGAACTAAACCTTAGAGTCCCTTTAGTAGAGGGACTCTCACGGTGTAATTCCGTCACAACCAGTCTGCTGGAACAGGGAGGTTGGAAGCACAACTTTCTGTAGTACAATTGAATCAACTCCAGTTGTTTAGGCCTTGACCACCCTGGCATTCAACCACTGGACTTGCACCAAATACAGATGGCCTGTGCTGTGGTTGGAAGCATAATAGTCCAGAGCTGCACATGACCAGAAAAGAAGACTACAAAATTAAATTTTATTTCTTATTTCTCTCTAGGCACTCTGGATCTGTTGCAAATGAACTCGAGAATGCGACGAGATCTTCGCTACCATAGAATTAATACAGATTTCCAATGATAATCCGATGTACTGAACATCCGATACAGGTCTGAGTGATGGAACTCAAGAAACAAGTACAAGATGCCGCATAGAATCTCCTACAGATTAGCGATTCAATGTAGGTATTATTTCTTACAAATATGACAGACTAATCAAATATTTCAATGTTTTTATCGACACGCCAGGTTTTTCCTAGGCATGTAAATCCAACAAGCGCTTTAAAGTTACACAGATTAGAAATCTAAATCATATCTTTAATACATATATCACAGTATTTCTCTGATGTTACAGTTCATCGAAGACTTTCTTGACTGGCTAACTCAATTGGAGGACGAAGTAAATGGTTTCGACATCACGGATGCAGAAAAGTCAAAATGTCCGCTTTGCATTCAGACAAGAATCAGCTGGAGAATCACTTGTAAGTACACTTTACAATGTGATGCAAAATCTGTGATATTGATCAAGATTGTGGAAATCAAGATCTACATAGAATGCCATTTTGCACATACTTCTTCTCACCTAGCCGGCTGTATCCTTAGCACATACTATAATAGGCTAAATTCAAGTCCAGCTCAACATCTTTACTTTATTATAGACTCCCACCTCAAATAACCAAGATTAAGTGTGAGCTATCATTACGTCATTATAATATTCTTACAGGTCACTCCTTCTCAGCGCTCACTAAGGAGTTTTTGAGCGAGGGTTACGATTTCATCTTGACTGAGAAAACGCTTTGTCAAGATAGCTTGGAGCAGTACTTTGGTCACCAAAGAGCCAAAACTGGCAGTAACAATGCTCCAACTATGAGCGAGTTCCTAAATACAACCAGGATACTGACAGTTATACAAGAGGCTGGATGTACTGTATCCAAAGGGAACTACACTTTACTTTAAAAAGACACTATGGTGATCTCTGAAGAGCCAATTGAGAAAGGAAGTTGACAAAGGAAATGAGTCATGAGTCATTGTTGGGCTGAGAATGTAAAGTATTACATAGCAATAGTATTTGAATAAAATTGCAGAAGTAAAATTACATAAAAGAGACTTAGAAAAAATTAGATACAGATTTTCCTGAAACCACAAGATCAGTTTGATTCTTTTATTGTAAACTCTGTCTAAAAACTGGCAGGATTTTTTTACTTATTGCTGTCTATTTATTGTTTACATCTATTTATAAATGCCACACACCTCACTCTGGAAAACTTCTGCACTACCTTATGAAATAAATCAAAGGATTCAGAACTTGGTATGTTACAATCTACTGTGAGCCACTGGTTGTGAGCCTTGTCAGAGTTCAGTATAGAGTCCATTACAAGATCCCTTACGTTGCAATTACTGCTTACATTAGAAAGAGTGGCAGATGAAAGAGAATCAAGCACAATGAGAAATGTAGAAAGCTGGCTGATACATATGTAAGTGCACCACGATCTAGAGGCAAAGAATTTCCCCCTGTTAGTCTAGCAAGAGAGTTCCCCCTGAGGTAGAGTTGAGTTGAGGTACTGCCTGCTTGCTTGCTCAATATATTTCTGTTGTGCAGCCTGCAAAAGAGACATCATATATTGGTTTGAGTAAGATTAAAGCCATTAAAACACAAATTTGTTTTATCACAATAAAAACTTGTGGTTATGGAGACAAACATAGCCGACCTCCGTGCTTCAATTCATAAATTAGCCCTTGGAAAGTACTGGGTTGATATTCCTAAAATCGTTTTGGGTTGTTGGTGTGAAAAAACTTACGGCTTGCAGCGGGTATAGTCTCCAGCCTCAAAATGTTGAGCGCAATATGCCTTCTACTGAGCATTCCATTCACGTATGTGTTGACTAGGTCTTGCCTCCCGACAGCTTTTAACCAATTCAATCCCCTATAACATTTCAAAAATAGGTGTGAATAATCAGGGCCACTGTACATATTAACGTTGAGCAATGATTACACAGGCTGACTTGATGGATTGTAAATTTGTAGCATTTGCTCACTACAACCTAATAACCTTCTGTAAGTGTATCAGAATCCTCTCTAGTTGGTTTATTATTGTATAACTAGTAGGGTCAGTGGGGCCGTCAGTGCATTGCTGCAGTAACCTGAAATACATGGCCAAATATCATTCATTCCTATCTGTACCTATCAAACCCATTCTTATTGAAATACACAGACAAGGGCACTGTCTGTAGACAGTTACCCCTCTGGTTGAGTCAGGCTAAGACTAAGAGAAAGCACGGGTCATATGTCTTCAATAACCTAAAACAAATGATACTAAAGCAATGATGGAATTTTGGAGAGCAAGTGCTACTCCTATCTAGGTAGATGCAATGTGATTTACCTGACTCTATCTTTTCTAGGTACTTCAAACCAGGGAGAATGGTTCCATCCATCAAACCATCTCCAAACCACCCGTCTGCTATTTTCTTTCTTCTAGCTCGAGTGCAGTGCAGCAGAAAATACTTGCTGTGATTGGTTCATTAAATTACAGTCACAGCTATTCTTATTATTACTACAATGGCTGTACAGTGCTATTTTTTTCAGATGTCACCTGATTGGTCAATTCTGAGCTGGCCCATATTCTGCCTGCTTATATATAGATAAAGGGACAGTAGAAGCTTAAGACTGCGTAAGCTTTGCTAGTAATCTTTAAAAAGTCTATAAATTTTGAATAAAACCTCATTACAACAGCATACATCTTCAGATGTCTATCAAATGAAGACTTTACCACTCATACTAGCTCTCAGCACCTCCTGCCTGGCTGTTGAATTCCTGACAACCATAGAAACAGGAGAGAAATCATGTTTCTGCAAGGTAAGCTCTTTTTCTTGAGATGACAGAAAAAAAGTAGGAAGTGTCAGTGTAATATACTATAGTATAGGCCTACAAGCAAACCGACATGAAGATGTTGGTAGACAAGGGAGAATGGAAGGGTGACTAATTATATAAATGTTTGGGCATACATACACAGAGAGGACCTGCATGTAGGCTAATGATAATAATTTTCATTGAGTAAATTTAAGTACTAAAGTAAAGGAGAGTAGTGACATCACTCAGTTTTGTATTATCAGAGAGTTACTCCTTGGTATTATTGATTGATTGTATTCTATCACTAACATAAAATAATATGTTGCGAGATAAGGGTGTTCATACTGAAAAGGAGCCAGCACATACAAGGATAGGAAAAAATAAGATTAAACACTGATGGATGATTAAAAGAGAATTACATTTAAAATATGGATAGCATGCCTCCAAAAACAGTCTTTACCAAGGGCACTTCTGTGTTTAATTGTTTGATACCTGCCTGAGGGGTATTTAGTAAGAAATTTGTTCATAAAGTGGTCATCGTCATGGATATATCGGAGGGCAAGTGTTTTGGCACGCTTAGTCATAAGGCTGTCGAGATCATCTACTTGGAGTTTGAGCTTTGAGGCCTGAACAATAAACTTGCTCAAACGTTTCTTGTCTTTAGCAAAAATAGTAGTGTATATACTGGTAAACAATAAGTGAGCAGGGAAACAATAAAACTTTTAAATAACATAGTGGCAAGGGGTATGGTGCTACGATGTACAAAATTTCTGACAATATACATTCGCTGCTCAGCTTTACTCACAACAGACTGAATGTGTTCTTCAAAGCGCAGCTTTTGATCTAACATAATACCAAGATAAGTGACTTTGTCACACATAGTAATGCTTTCACCATTTAAAACAATAGGAGGGGTATGGGGCTTATCTACATCTAACTCTTTCTTCAACATCAATCATCATCTATTTCTATGTATGAATTCACTCCGCATAGCTGCCAACTATTATATTGTATTTGTTGACCTTGATATACTGTCAATAAGTTCAACTCCGCTCTGCTGACAACACTGAACTCATCTCTAGCCAGTTAACATTTATCCAATTCTATACATTATGACTTCCCTTGCTCTGTGTGCAGCTAAGAATAATTCTCTGTCTCTAATAACATCAAACCATGTCAAGCAAAGTCCTCAGCTGTTTACATCAGATTTTGTCTCACTCAGCCTGTAGATGAAGTGCGCCATGCTGCAGAAAAAACATGCAGTTCTAGGGGAGGCAGGGGCGCTCTGCCTCTCCTAGAATGCTGAAAAAAGTAGCCTAAAATGCTACAATTGAATATTCCATGTCAAAATCAGCTCACTTAGGACTTCCATTTGCTATTTATATTTCAAAACACATCGGAGGCTGGGGACTCAGGAGGAGCCTACAGTACCCAACCAGGTGTTACTTCACACCCTCAATGATTTGCGCCTCCCCTACCATTGTTCCTAAACTACAGCCCTAGATGTATGCTGGAGTAGGAGGTGGCTCAGTGGTTCGAGCGCCGGTCCTTCAGCATGTAGGCTAAGTGTTAAAGGTCGTGGGGTCGAATCCCACTGCAGTCCACTGACTACTGGGTGTTGATGGACCCCCAGGTATGCTCCGACTTGCCAACAAACTAAGAGCAAATTAGCGCAGGCATTGCAGCCTCGCCCATAAAGCACACACTCTTTCGCCGCCACGATGTGGTGAGTGACTAACCCTTGCAATTTTTACCAACAATTTTTATTACTGTATGTAGCTCGGAGGCGAGGTGGATGACTGTTCCTGTACCGTGGAGAGTGTCGACTCATTCAATAATCAGGAAATCTACCCTCAGCTCAACTCCCTACTAGAGAAAGATTACTTCAAGTTTTATCCTGTAAGTGGTATCTTATTCTACTCACTTTTTGCCCCACACAGCATTCTCCAAGTCATTTTGAGACACTTGACATGGACCCTTGTGTGCAGATTCTGGCCCATCTAAGCTTTATTTTTAAGATTACCCGAAATATTTGTCTAAGGATTATCCTAACTATTGGTTTTGTGTAAGTTTTTTCCTATAAATTGTTTCTCATTCTTTTGTAAAAGCCTTCACGGTGCCTAGTAGGTTAGCTTGAGTAATGACTTAGTGTGGAATTGAAATGTGAAATTTTACCGTCTCATGGAGATTTGACTACGGTACGAAAAGTCATTGATCATCGGTTGTTTCAACCACTCACATATTCTGGGTTATCAGGCATGGTTTCAAGAAAAAGCTTTAAAGTCTACCCAAAGACCAATGCATGTTGTAGTCAAGCAGTTACTTTTGATAAAGTTTGGTCAGATTTGCATGTTAAACAAAATTCAATGCTCTAGCTAGGCCTACTTGCACTTTTCTACCAACAATAATTCATGCCAAGTAGAGCAATGAATATATTTACCAAGAAAATCTGACAAAACTTTATCATAAGTAATTGTCTGGCTCTAACTTACATTGGTCTTTGGGTAGTCTTTAATTATCCATACTTAGCTGCACCGTCTCAGCTGATTTTTTAAAGATAAGAATAGCTCAACATGACGACAATAGTTGCTGACGCTCTTTAAAAGGGATAAGCCCAGATTATTGCAGGAGTTCATACGCAATTAGGCCTAATTAATGACCTCATGCCTATAGCGTGTCATATATCATTTGATGATAGATCTCTAGATGTTTGGTACTATTGATAAATGACTGCGTAGCCTAGGGATTTTGGTCATAGAGATTTTAGCAAAGAGCGTTGTATATCTGTCTTGTACGCGTGGTTTGGATACCCTGTCCACCTCATAATGTCAGTAGGCCTATGAGTTCCTCATGGAGCTGAAGAGTGCTTCGGCATCCACCGGCCACTCAATAACCTAATTGGGAAGTTAGCCGATGTACTGCTCTATAGTAAAACATTAGAAAGTAAGCATCCTAGATGGTTACGTTTGATTAACAAGGGATGTCATAACTAGATGAGAATATGAGAAGTTGCAGAATTATGAGAAATAAGATCTAAATTGTCATGCCATATGAGTTTGTCTTTGGGTTTATGCTTATTGTCATGTCTAGCTTATGTGATGCAAAGAACGGCCTAGATGTCAAACTAGAGAATGTCTGTGTATGTGACATCGTGCATGATACTGCAGTTTTAATATTGCCATTCATCATGTAAGGTAAATGACACGCCATCAGCTTTGATGGCCGGCATATTTTATTACTTCCCCCTTGGCTTTGTTAGACTAGGAATTTAAGGAAGTTGTTAAGATTAAAAGGTGGTCGATATAAAATATCAATTTTTTTTACAAATATTACATGATGTTACCAGCGCCTCATGTCCTATCCATAGACCAGAAGGATATTCACATCTACTGAGGGAAATCATTCAGTAATGGTGGTACCATGATGAGATTTGTCGTGTATTATACAATGCTTATATTAATCTATCATCAATTCTCAAACAATGGTGGTGGAAAATGGTGGCAAAATAGTTTGTGCAGACCTCTGCTTGTATAATTTGATGATCAGTATTCGATAAGTTTGCAATGTCATGCTGTGCATAAAAGCACACTTTGAAAAATGTAGCTTAGAAATAGAATCGATACCATAATGCACAATATTCCTGGATTTTCCGTTGAACCCAACTCTGATCAAGGAGTTAGAGACTGTAACTCCTTGCTCTGATACACCGGGAATTCCAGAAGAATGCATCATGTAAAAATTTTTTATTAGCAGCAGCTCTCCAGCTGTCTTTACAGTACATGAAACATATTACATAAAACGAATACATGCATTATTCAGCGGCATGGGTAGTGACTGGGATTCGAAGCAGCAACCCTCAGATTGTCTAGCTTGAATCCCAACCGCTACGCCATCATGTGCACAGGTGTAGTACCATCCCTTTGACTGATTTGTTGATCTATATTTTCACCGGACAGGTAGATCTGAACGCCCCGTGTAAGTTCTGGAGTTCTTCAGGTAGATGTGCTCTCAAATCCTGCGGAGTACTGCCCTGTAAGAGTGTAAGTAAGTCGATGTAAGTTTGAATGTAAGTGCATCAATGTATGAAGTAGGAGGTAGCTCAGTTGGTTAGAGCGCCATTCCTTCAGCATCCAAATGTTGAAGGACGTGGGTTCGAATCCCACTGCAGTCCACTGACTACTGGGACTTATTGGACCCCAGGTGTGCTCCAACCTGCCTACAAACTGAGAGTAAAATGGCGAAGACATTGCGGCCTAGCCCCTAAGGCACCCACTAACTCGCCACCCATTCTTCAGAATGTGGTGAGTGACTATACCTTGCAATTTAAACCAACATTTTTAACCAACGGATCTAAGTAAAATCATGAATCAGTAAATGTGAGTGACGATCTAAAAAAGTAGGACTGGACGAAAATTAACAATTAATTTTTGAAAAGAGGTCTCCTCCGTTGAGATTAATTGAGTTTTGACACTTAGAAATGTCTAAATGGGAGAATTAATATAAATGTTATGACAAGTAACAAGTTAATACGTTTATTGTTTTGGCATGGCATTGTAGTTCCTTAGATGTTAATATGGTTAGAGGGTTTTACATCTTACTATCTGTAAAACAAGTTGATGTTTGCGACTTACCTTCAGTCTAACTAATAATTTTAAATTTTGAGAGTGTCTCATGCTGGGTGATCCTGTTAGTTGTGTTGAAGTCTCAAGAAACTGTCCTAACTCCTGCATTCTGAGATGAATTATTAGGAGTTGTCTTTCCATGAGGGCTTGTTGTGTAACTCTAAGGTAATGTGTTGTATAAGATTTTACAATTGAACTGAGTACTTTTATAAGGATTTGGTCAGAATCACTCAATTGAAAACTCACCACCACCTTGAAACAATGTGTGATGAGATAGTTATGACCTAACTCGTATTGCTGCATAGATGGTAGAATGGTATAATCTAAGTGCCTAACTGTTGCATTGGTTGCTGGTATTGCCATTTTGTTATCGACACATCTCCGCTATGTGGATGTGGTTGGAAATGGAATGCAATGATAAGCAACCTTGTTAACACTACTTGAGCATTTATGCTAGCGCCGGCCTATGTAGGAAGTTGATTTGATTATTTTGGCAATGTTAAAACTTTAATTATAATTGAAGCGGTAGTGGAAGCACGAGATATCAAGAATAATGACACTGTAAATTTAGGATAAGGCCATCGGTCTTATGAGTCACCCCATAATCTTCCTAATCTGTGACAAAATCAAACTTGTAGCAGCCGTTGTCTTTCTTCTGACATGTTTAGCCCTATTTTCTAGGATGAGGTTCCTGAGGGTTTGAAGAATGGGAGTGGGGAGCAGAATGGGAACCCCCAAACTGTAACAGAGAATAAATACAGTGCGGCAGCTCAGCTTAAATCAGGCTGTAGTTCTAAAGATGTGACCGAGGTTAAACTCAGTGAGATCGACAAAACTATCAGGTATGCCGTTGCGAATAGCACCCCTACAATGTAACCAATGATGTCACCGTAACCGTCGCAATTTATTTGGAAAACCTGGCTAGTGTTGTAGCTTATAGCTATTTAGACAAGGTTTCGGTTTTGAAAGCTGGCCGATTTTGGGATCGCAGATGTTCTAGAAGTGAAAAAATGACATTTGGAAAAAACTGAATGGAATATTTAAAATCTAAAGTTTCAACCTGGTGCAAGTTACCAATCATTCCTATTGAATTTGTTTGAATCATGAGGATATGATTACTTCAGATATCGTGAGAACAGGTAGAGCGATTACCCTTTCCTGTTTGGTGGCAGTTTGTCATTGCATAGCACAGTTTTGAAAAAGCCCGAATACCTAAGTTTCGAGGGTCTTTTCATGCCTTCCCTCACACCCTTAAATGACATTGCATGCATGACACCATATCACATGGTAAGCCCCTAGTGGTGAATTTCATTTGTTGAAGGAAAGTCTCATGTTGCTTGTCAAGACAGGCTAACGTTGCATATAGTATCCTACCTGTGTTATGGATATTATGAATTGCTCATAAATATATGTCATACTAAGATCAACGTGTAATTGTTAGTTTTGTTTTAGTTGAGCTAGTTGTGTTTGCTACATGAGAACTAGAAGGCTTCAATGTAATGTCAGTCAATACGGTTCACCACAAATTTTAGAGTATACTTAGGCATAGTCATGTCCTGGATCCACGGTAAATTCCATCACTGCGATTTTTTCGGCTGCCGAGATAACTTTTTACACCACACTTCATCGTCCAAACCATGTCGCAAAGACTCGAAATTTGTCTGAGCTTGTCAAGTTAGGCTTAGGCGCACAAGTTCAAGATTGGGAACAGATTGACACAGTAATATTTATATTTAGGAATATGTGTGACTGTATGTTTTGCTCTGTTTTCTTCTACAGTGAGGCGAGTAATGAAGCTTTTAAAAGTTGGTCTGAGCACGACGATGCACAAAACAAGTTTTGTGAGCTTGATGGTAAGTTATAGTTTCTGAGTATTATACTGACTTACTTTATTCATTGCTCACAAATAAATATTTTAATTTGAAGCCATTTTGTCCATCAAATCCTTCATTACTTACCTTAAACCAGCAATGCACTGTGGGTTCCTGATTAGCGAGAGTGTCATCATTTTATTTGGTCTAGGAGCGCTCCTTCTGTTGTGCCATACAGTAGGAATTCATTATAAATTTGGTTCACTTAGCAAAAGAGGCGACTTCCCTATTTCATCGATGCAGGGGCCCTTTTCAGTGCTAAGAAACGATGTCTGCTATACGACAAGCACACTTTTGGCCAGTCCATACATAAAATACTAACGGATAAACTCTGTTGTATATGTATATATATATATGTGTATGTGTATATATATATGTAGTGCAGTTCACTTAATTCAAACCTCTGGGGACCACAAAAATGTGTTCTAATTAAGCAGAATTTGAATTAAGTGACATTAGAATGCATCGAGATCTGACTGGTCGGACCAATTTTCCTTGTCTGAATTAACAGGAGTTTTAAATTATAAAGTTTGAATTTACCAGCTTACACTGTGTATGTATATGGGGGATTATTACTAAAAATACTGAGTTAAAAACTCAATTGTTGCTCTCTATATTCGATTAGATGAGACCTCCCCGACACTGGAGTATGTGAACCTATTACTAAACCCAGAGAGGTATACGGGGTACGCGGGAGACGACGCCCACAAAATATGGAACTCAATCTACAACGAAAACTGCTTTAATGAGAAGTAAGTAAGGGTTTTTAAGCATTGTTACATTTGAAAGGTGTGGTTATGAAATTAATTTGAAATGTGAGCTCTATTAGGTCGTACAACGTCATGATGCTTCTTCTACCTGGCAATGGTCCTTTTGATGATTGTTTCAACTGCGGGTTGTCCCCACATTGATGTTAAGCGGACAACTCCAACTTCTAGTCTCATTATTTGGCAAGACCACAGAATGACGAGGATGTTTATTTAAAAACTAAGCAAATTCATCAGGATTTAATTTCTCAATTTCTCCAATTGGTTAATTATTCCGCATAATTTCGTAGTAGCCGCTTCATAATCTCTTAATCAAAATCTGAACTCAGTATTATGCTGCACCATCTTTGATATTATTGTTCACCATAAATCGTAGATTAAGCTCCCAAACTTAGACTGAATGGTATTTCATAACAACTGACCCTCAGCCAGTAACCCGGCAGAGGTTTTTAGCCCTGGAATTGTGTCAATTGCCGAAACTAAACATTCTGTTTTTCTTTATCTGCAGACACCAGGATGATCTGACTTATGTGATGCCTTCCTCAGGTAATTTATTTTATAATTGTTTTTATTATATATTACATATTAATTATCAATAAGATCTATATATTCTTTTGCCAGTACCAACAAACTTCTAGCAAAAAAATTTGTTTTGAACTTCAAGGGTTTGTCAACATGTAGTTGTTAACACTGAGAATAATGTTGAGGAGGCTTTGTTGGAATGACTGGAAATGAATAAGAATACTCTGAAACTACAAGGACATATTTGTTAATTGAATATTGCAAATGTTATCAGTTTAGCGTAAATATTTCTACATATTATGAACTTTATGCATAACCCTCAGCAGTCAACATTGTTAATTAATAATATCCTTGCTTAACTGTGCACATGAACATCTTGCCTCTTATGATTTAACCATTTAGTCAGCCCGACCCGCATAGTAGTATTCTTGATGAAGAACCCGTGCTAAATTATGATCTCATGGTTTTATCACAGACCCATTGTTGAATGGTAATTCGCAAAATTGTCAGTTCTGTCTTCTGTCCTCTGGTGGAAAAACTTGTTATCACAAAATTCTGAATTAATTGTTGATTTAACTAAAAGGTTTTTTAGTTATTGTAATCCAGGAATTCAAGACTACCCAAAGACCAATGCATTTTATAGTCAGGCAGTTACTCATGTTGTGTCAGATTTGCATGGTAAAAAATTCAATGCTCTACTTGGCATGAATTATTGATGGTGGACAGTGTGCCTTCCATAAGGGAAGTTAACATGCAGTGGTCTTAATGTGAAAAATTGTTGGTAAAAGCAAAGAGTTAGAATCTCAAACTCCTTGCTTAAAGGGATTATTCACAATCAAATTGTTGCATGATACCTGGGAGATTTTGTGATACCAGTTTTTCCAGCAGAGGACAGTGTAGCTGGCAGTATTAAATGTTGCTATTTTCGATATCATGGATCTTCTTGCATTGTCGTTGTCCGTGATAGTTGTGTCTTTGTTTTCTTATTTAATTTCTTAAAAATCATTTTGCAAATTTCATATAAATAGCTTGTCTAATATTGAGCTGTTGGAAACTCACATTCAACTCAATACTAACTAAATTCCCTTATACATGAACTACATGTAAGCCTTATTTGTGAGTTTTCATCGTTTCCACAACCCAGAGCTTTGCTTGTCTTGTTTTTATCGTAAATTATACATGTTAGGCCATATAGAAATGTGATATTTTAGCCGCAGTCACTAAGCTTATTTGTTGTTGGGTATGAAAGAGTATGACTGATGACTGTGTAGCTTACACTTTTCATATGGAACTCTCTGTTTTTCAAATCATCATCGATTATAATGTTAACTTAAATTCAATATCATTTGATAGCTGATCATGTTTTCCTGCAGATCCCACTCCAGATGCCAGCAGCTTGCCAGTAGAATGGGATGGGCCTACAATGCAGGAAATTTGCATCAAACCTTGGCGTATCCTGTGTATAACTGTCAACTGCACTGAATGTAGCTCACATCTGCTGAGGCTTATCAAAGATTATCAGGGCCCAAATTAGTTTATTGTGTTTGTTTAATCGTTAGCAGGGTTGTGCCTGGAGAAGAGAGCCTTTTATAGAATGGTGTCTGGACTTCATACAAGTATAAACACTCATCTATCAGCTAGATACTTCTACCCTGGTATGTGAACAACTCTTACATTATACTTTAAAGTGACTGTGAAGGTTTTTGGTGTCATTGTAGTTTTTGTTCTGAGTATAGATGTAATCAGATTTAACAGGCATGAAAATAGAAGCTTTCATATTGCAGATAGAGTGACGATTGAGGGCTAATTGGTAATGGATACTTGGTAGCACCTAACTCTCAAACGCCCACATAGCTATGGGCAGAGACTGAGAGCAAAGTGCCACAAAATCTCCATAATCAAAATCTAAAATACTTAAAGTGATTGTGGAGGAATCAGGTTTTTGGTATCATTCTAGATTTCTCAGTATAATTTAGAAAAGTGCTATAAGGTTCATTAACAACATATGGTCCAGTTAAGACCCAATTTCACTCACAGTTGAGATGTTAAGGTACTAAAAGGGAACTATTTTGATTATAGTATACACAAAATAATACCTTTTTAGTATCTTCCAATCTCAACTTTGAGTGAAAGTCAGTTGAAGCTGGGCCACTTGCTGTCATAAACCTTACAGCAGTTTTCTAAAGAAGACTGAGAACTCTAGAACGATACCAAAAACCTGATAGCTATGTGGGAGCTATGTTTGAGTTCGAGATTTAGGCGCTACCAAGTCTTCATTGCCAATTGACTTAGCTTTTAATTGCCACTCTATTTGCAATGTGAAAAACTTCTACTTTCATGCCTGTAAAATGTGCTTACATCTATACTCAGAACTGAGGATATCCACTCACGAATGGAGTTTAAAAGCCAGGTGAATCCAAATATTCACAGTAGAATTTTCATTTAATGCCTAGAAGAGGTTTAGGCCTATATCATGGTGAAATGTTTCAATAAATTGATTTGTACGTTGAGATAGTATATATTATTGTGTCATTGCACATAATTTCTTTGTGAAATCATTGATCTAGGTGTGCTGGTACTTCAAAGGTTGAAGTTAATCTTTATTTATAAAAAAATTGTTACCATTACCATTTCTTCCCTCTTTGTCAGGTAGGACAGCCTTCGACAAGGACATCTGGGATATGAATGCTGCCGAGTTCCACAGCAGATTTAATCCTCAGAAGACAAACGGACACGGACCGCACAGACTGCGTAATCTGTACTTTACTTATCTAGTTGAGCTGAGAGCCCTCGCTAAAGTCGCTCCTTACCTCAAACAGGTACATTTCTACCCATA
This sequence comes from Membranipora membranacea, assembly GCA_914767715.1. Taxonomy (NCBI): domain Eukaryota; kingdom Metazoa; phylum Bryozoa; class Gymnolaemata; order Cheilostomatida; family Membraniporidae; genus Membranipora; species Membranipora membranacea. The sequence continues at coordinate 11,699,559 of OU612072.1, read as the reverse complement.
CTGAGATTGATTGATCGATTGATTGATTGATTGATTGACTGATTGATTCATTCATTCATTCATTCATTCATTGATTCATTCATTCATTCATTCATTCATTCATTCATTCATTCATTCATTGATTGATTCATTGATTGATTGACTATCACAAACTGTAAAAGTTGCGAGAAAAATGTTTCTGGTACACCTACTCTGCTAAAAAATAATGGAGTTACCTTGCATGCAAAAACAGGGTTAAAAAATAGTATTATTAATATAAATGCACATTTATGTCTCAAAAAGCAGTCTTTTCCCCAGTACGGTATTTAGTGTGTATTAAGACTTTAAGTCATTAAACTCTGTTGTGTGATGGTAGTGAAATTTTACAACCGACTAGATAATGTTTGCCCCGGCCTCAACACGACCTAATTTGAGAGCTTGAACTATCTTATGCTTTTGCTTGGGGTTTGTATCATAGGTTATATAATGGCAAGTGCTAAGGTTATTGATAAGTCTAAGAAACCTTTACCCAATATGTCATATTGAGACTACAAAGTGGTCAACCATTGTTTGAAAAAGAAATTTTGACAAACACCTACTAGCAACCATTGCAGTACAGTCAACAATTATATCCCAGAATGCAATGTTCTAGTTACCCCCCTAGAGCGATGAGGTCAATGATAATATTATCATAATTTCACCAGTATTGTATTGTGTGAATGATTTTGACAAAACCTTATTAGCAAAACACGTACTTCTTTCTCTGAACCTGAAAAAATTCTCTAACTTTGTTGGCCCCATAGACTTAAGAATAAACCTAGACAGGACACCATATTCAGCTGAAGTGAGGAACTTAATTGTGAGGCGACGTAACATTTTTGCAAGGTGTAGAAGCAAAGATGCTACCATTGACTTACTGTCCATAATCAAGGTTTTTTGTTCATAACTCGATCAATTCTGATCGGATTTGGAATTTGAAAATTATAGCATTATTGCTTCTACACCTTCCAATGTCGTAACGTCGCCCACAATAATACTTCAGTGCCTCAATACTAATGCTCCATAAAGTGTCCTGTCTAGGTTTATTATTAAGTCTATGGTTGGCCCTCGTGTAAAATCTTCTTCACTACATCATCCCTTACTTTTATTGTTTATAATGATGAGCTGTGTTGATGTTTGCAGCAATTATTTTATACCGGGAGCAATGACATTGACAGACAGACTCATATACAAATAACTGAATTACTCGACAAAATAACGTAAGATATATTATAATATAATATATTATAATATAAATAATAATGTACTTCCCTTCAAATGATCATTTCCTGTAAGTCTTGCCACAAGGACAAACTATGCCCCTGATTATCAAATTAACCACTTTTTTCTGAAGAATTAAAAAAAATATCAGATTTTTCATGGAGAGTCAAACCCTTCTATATTCGGCTATCAATTTCATTAACATATGCAATGTGTAAATTATGCTATAGCACCACGATTACCTTGCATGATAAGAAAATATTTTTAGGGTGTATATTAATTATAGCTACCGGAAAACCTCTATAAATATATAGATATTTAGTCTCAGTTAATTTACATTGATAGTAAGTTGTCCCCTCCTTGATGTTAAGCGCACAACTCCTAAATTTGATGGTCTTGTTTTATGAATGGTTGTTGTATTTTTTTCTTCTTACAGCCTTTTCCCTCATCACTTTGATGAGACAAAACTATTCCAGGGAGAATTTATCCAGCTCAAGGAAGACTTTAGACTGAAATTCCTAAATATATCTCGTATTATGGATTGTGTGGGGTGTGATAAGTGCCGCTTATGGGGAAAAGTTCAGGTGAGAATCAAGGCTAATAAAAATTTGTTTTCATAAAACATTGTCAAGCCTCAAAGTATAACTGACTGTAACATTTTCCTTAGCTCCAAATATGTATGATTGCCTCAATTCACTGTTAGTAATTTGTGAACCTGCAGTTGATATGACTATTAGTCACGGCCCTTTTTTAAAATGCCCCAAAACACCAACCTACCATGACTTGGCAAGAGGTTCACTAGCAGACACTTAACTTGTACATGGCTTGACTGCTTCTTAAATTGATAATTTGTTTATTTCAGGTGCGGGGAATGGGTACAGCCCTAAAGATATTATTCTCTGGTGATGATATAGGTCCTCAGTCTATCGTCACTGAAAACACAGACCATAATCAATTCAAGCTCAATAGAGTGGAAATTGTATCTTTATTTAACGCCTTTGGAAGGTAAGATAATTGGAACGTTACCTGGCTACTTTATATATATATACGTGTTTTAAACCAAACAAATAATGAAAAAATTAAAGTTCAAAAACTTTACATGCAATCATAGACTTGAAAATAAAACTTGACAGGACGCTATATGGAGCTTTAGCATTGACGCACTGAGGCATTTAGTTGTGAGCGACTTTACAACATCGTATCATTGACTTGCAGTCCATGTACCAAGTTTTTAATTGATAACTCAATCGATTTCGATAAGATTTTGGGATTGAAAATTGCAATAAATTTGGCAGTTTATAGCAAACAGTTGGATTTTAATTTTCCCCTAAAAGATTTGATGACAGGAATGTAAAACAATTTTCAAACTGATTATCCGATCAATATTGATCGAGTTATCAACAAAAATTCTTGACTGTGTACTGCGAATCAAGGCTAGCATCATTGCTATTACGCAATACAATGTCTTAACGTCACCCACTATTAAGTGCCTCATTTTAACTGTAAATAGAATCCTGTCTATGTTTAATTTTATTTTTATGCATGCTAATCACACCGAAACTTATCTTCTTATTTAAAAATAGAAGTATAAATGCAGTGGTTAATATCCTTCAAATTGAATGTTTGAGCTGTTCAGTATAATTCTATCATGCATCGTGTGAAAGACATTTATTATTGAAAATGTGAGTTAGACAGAAATTCAATATATACATAGATAAATACAGTTCATTTGTGTAATGTGAGTTTTTTAAGGTCAAAGTTATAATTTACAATTATATTTCTGTCTTTTCTAGGTTGTCGTCCAGTATAAAATATATAGAAGATTTCCGAAGATTGGTTCCCTGACGTAAACTTGTCATTTAGGAGTGCGAGAATAGAAACAGCACAATGATCTGTCCATATATGCAATCAAACTACCTTACAACAACCTAGCTGCTGGTGAAGGCTTTTGAATTTTAGAATAATATTATGTGTAACCGTGACTTTTATGGCTTTATTGCATTTAACTAAATATATTTATTTGTCAAGAAAAAATTGGTCTCAGATAAGGTGTGTTTGTCAGGAAATCCAATCGATTGCTCTTGTTAGGTGGACCAAGCCTTGTCATGCGCCTAATCCCAAACAAAATGGAAGGCTAAGGTGGGCCAAAGTAGGTGGCTGCGTTGTCTATTTTTGACAGTATTTGAAGTAATCTGTGGCGCCTTGGATAGTCCTTCTAGGGCGAATTTACATGTACAGTGCAACTTTGGTGTCTCCAAAGATCTTAACATCAGTCATTTCACTCTCGAAATTATTTCACTACGCAAACCTAGCCAATGTGTTGGCTCTGATTGGTGGGTGGGGAGAAGACCACCCACCAATCAGAGCCAACAGATTGGCTACCCAAACCTCTTCTATCATTTATTGTGTCGCCAGTTGGTGGGTTGTATCCTGCAAGAAGGTAGATTTACAACAGAAATCGTTTTCATGCCTCAAATCTTTTTTTCTTTTCTTGGTACGCATACCGAATGATATTGATAATGTCTCTATTTTTGAAATTTAAATATTTGTTCCCGATTATGGAGCAGCCATGTGCAACATTGTTTTTTCATCATTTGTTTTCGGAGATCTTTATTGGTTCTGGAGCTTTACCTTGCAAATAAATAAATATTTACAAACATTACTAAAATCAAATCGAAGTGCTGTTACAACTTATCCAATTGAACACAATATGTAAAAACCGCTGTATTAGCTCATTACATTACAAGTTTGATCTAACCTACCTTCATTTGATACATTCATTGTCATATGTGACAGCGCGCAATCGCTACAACAGGACCAAAGCAATATATAGTGTGGCTGCTAGTTTTGCAGTAGTTATGCAATATTATGACACCTTATAAAATTTGTAGCACTTCTTGGTAAAAATTATGTATAGCGTTAGAAATTGCCCCTCTTTTTCATCGATGGCACCTGTGAGGTATCAAAACTTAGAGCTGTACTAGCGCAGTTTATATTGCTTTAGTCCATCTATAGTCATTAACTTTCACCTAGTACTCAAGGACTGAATGACAATACGATATACAACTCCCAAGTCCTGGGATGAGCAATTGTGTACAACTTGGCTCGCGAGGCACCATATACGTTTCATCGATCAATTTGCACTTTTGCCAATATCAAGTCCATTTCCTACAATTTTATCATGAGTTTATTGTTTGCTAAGCAGCCTTGAAATCTGCATGAGACTGTGTCATTGCACAAACTCTGAAGTGTGCGCCAAATTGCCTGTCAGTAATTGCTGCACAAGTGTCCTTGTTGCCTTCAAAACAAGGCTGAGGGCATGTGTACAAGGTTGGACTCATCCATTGGAAAAATATGTGTTCGATGAACATTTCCTGAAGATATAGGCAGTTTTGCTGACCTATGTTGAACATCAGGCTTGTTGCTGGTCAAAGATGCTCTAGAGCATGGGTGGGCAACCTTTTCTTGAAAAAGGCCACATTTTACGCCGGCTCAACTCAAAAGGCCGCAACATATCTTTCAGGGATAAAATTGGAACTGGAGTAGCAATTTTGGCAGTTCCTTTGTAAAATCTAAAACAGATTTATGTCTAAAAATTGCAGTATGTTGCAAAAACCATCAACTCAGCAGAAATACTGGTTAATCTAATCTTCTTGAGTTTTGTGATGTCATTTTACCTCATGATTTGATTGTGTATACCATGTCTGTATCCCCATGTTACATGTGTATGACAAAGTGCAGGGTGGGTGTGGGAGGGGTGCTGTTGCGCCCTTCCAGAGGTTATAGTGTAAATAAAGTTCATACAGGACTGTTTTGATGGAGAAGGAAGTATTTTCGTGGAGGGAAAAAAATTTTTTTAATATTTTTCGTGTCCTGTCAAAGTTTTCACCTTACAGCTCCCGCCCTCTCTCAAGTCTCAAAGGAGGCAAATTTTCGCAAATGATTGTGAAATGAAGAATTCAATATGGAACATTTCAGCCATAATGCAGGAACACTTGTCACAAAGGGAATTTTTGTCCACAGAGACTGTTTTGCAAAAAAAAAATTACTTTAATGAAACTTGTAATTTTAACATTCAAAGGTCACTGTTTTGTGTTATTTCAAAAGGACAACAACTTGATAAAGTAGTAAGAGTGGCTGGGAAGCTTAGCTACATGCATAATACAGAATGGCCACTATTTAGAAATATCTTGAGCTTATAGAGTGCTATGCATACTTGGTTCTCCACATAAAAAAGGGGAATCAAAATTAATGTATAAAAAGTTTTACAGGCCTAAGGCCACAATTAGGCCGCAAAATATTACCCATTAGGCCGCACTGGCAAAAAGGCCGCAGGTTGCCCACAGCTGCTATAGAGCCACAGGATCATTATTATGGCGTCGGTGTCAATGATCGTATTATTATCCACCACAATTTCTAGAATGTGATTTTAGACTTCTTGTAAATAAGCCCTACAGCTGCATGATCATTCACCACTGTTTGGTATAACTCGAACGTAAAAACACGAATAATAGGCGTCTGTTACCCATTTGACATACCAAATCACACAGGTGTGCATTTTCAAATTTGAGGCCGATGGAATTTTTGTTGTTGACATGGTGAAACAGACATGTCACACCGTCATTCTGTATCAGCATAGATCAGTTATCGTAGGAGAATAGACTGGCCATTACGCACAGGATTGAAATAAATGACATGTTCAACTTTTTAAAATCTTCTTAACATAAATGTCTAACCCTGAAGTCCGAACTTAAATCGGTCCCAGACTTCTAGCTAGCATTATACATTTCTAGCCAACTAACTCAGAAGGACATTTATAGCAAATGTGAAATCCAAATTAAGAACATTGGTCCCAGACTTCTATAGACATCAATAACAACTGTGCTATTTAATAACTCGTTAGTTTTATCAATGCTGAGCTCACCATCAGCAAGTATTTTTATCTCGTACATACAAAAGTTAGAAAAATAAAACCTGAGGCGTTCACACAATGTTTATAGAAAATATGAATCCATAGGATACAATGCTGCTGTTTGAGAGGAGGAAGTAGACAGCAAATTGATCGATAAGAGTATGTATTATCACTGTGACTCTGTCACATTGTCACACCGTAACATCTATGACACTGTGACACCGTGACAATGTGCCAATGTGACGCTTTGACACTGTAACACTGACACTGTGACACTATGACGCTGCAGCACAATCTGATTTATAAAAGTCTCCATGGGTAGCCTCTCTCAGATTGATGGACTTGGCAAAAAAGGCTCATTGTGGGCCCAGATAGGCGGACTTGGGAAAACAGGCTCTGTGTGGGTACCAATTTCATTTGAGCTGCCAGATCAGGCAAGTGTTCCATAATAGATGCGACATTTTTTTGCTCACAGGCTTGCATGTATTGTGTACAAAGCTCTTGAACCTGTACAAATTTTCCTGGGGCTACAACAACACACTCAGAGTTGGATGAGTCTGTGGCGCAAAGAAGCTCTTGCAAAGTAGCTAAGTAAAGTAGCTAAATAACAAGTAGCTAGAAGTTAGTAGCTAGTAGCTAGTAGCATGCTGCTAAAGTAGCAAAGTAGCTCTCTCTCAAGTGAAAATAAGGCAACAAAGACTTGGCTCATTACGTAAAAACGTAAACTCTGAAGTGGAAAAGTTGTCAACGAAGACTTGAGTTGGATGATGACGTAAAAACTAACTATCAAGTTGAGCATAGATGATGCTACAAATCATTATCTTCGTCGTCACTGGACTCTGACGATTCACTACTCTCATTATGTTTATTGACTGCCTTGACGCGATGTAATGCATCACTCAACACATTGATACTACCAACTTGGCGTTTGTTTACATAGTATGATTTAGGCCTACTATGTCTTCGCCTGTTCATAGAGTTATTCAAGTCGATCGCTGCTACTCTACTCAAATCAACAGAGGCGAAAGACTCCAGTCGTACCAAATGTCGGTGATTTATTATCGGAGCTTGTAAATGAGGCACCTCGTCAAACTGCGAGTGCCTACGGCTAGTTTGAAAGTCAGACTCAATGTCAGCTCTATAGCTCTGAGTTGGACTGAGAGCATTATGATCACTGTGGGGCGTGTGGAGAGTTGTGAATGTGTGATGCTTGTTATCACTCTGGAAACTAGCAGTGTCATAGTTTGAATCAACAGTCGTTTCCTCAGTTGTAGGATGGCTGCCGTTCGGATAGGCTATTCCGATACCTAACCTTGACCCAACAGCAGAGGCTGGAGTATACGCTCCGCTGGTCTGGAATATTCTATCCATCTCTCCTTCCACTGTTGTTACAATCCGACCACTTTTGGGTTCCCTGAAGCCAAAAAATGTCGCTTGGCGGCGGCGACCTTTGGCAGCGATTCTTGGTATGTTAGGGTCGTAGTAACAGGAGCGGCAGCGTCGGGTTATGAAATGTACGAGCCGGGATAGCAGCTCTTTTATGAGAATGGATGTGATGTTCAGCAGACTGTACATAGAGGCACAGCCAATGAATATGATGAGTGCGTTACAGATACTATACGCGATGGCTGTATCGACCACATAGTCTGTTCTCTGATGTGTGACAAAGTCTCCGAAACCTGCGACAACAGAATAAGAGCATCTTCAAATCATAACCAACGTGTTATGACCGCTGATATATATTCATAATTTAGGGGAACATATCTGACCCTGAACAGGCATATTCCGATTCCAGTAATGCTACAGCCGACACCTTGCAAACATTTGTTAAGTAGATTTTTTGAGTTTTAAAGGTCATTTCTAGGACGTCTGCCAATGCATAGCAGTAAAGCTGCCCAATTTTAGCTAGATCCAATTACTGACAAAAAGTAATATACTGATGTAATTTCTCAACTAATAGCCATACTGTGTGGTTTACCACTTATCCATGGATTCATATCAATGGTTATGTCCATCGATATGAACATATGTCAGTGGCCATGACTTCTCACAACAGCTTTTCTGGTTTGCAATTTTCCAGTCTGAAGTACTATATTAGTGGACTAAGTAATGTCGTCAAATGGCAGCCATGATTTATTTCATCCAAACCATCCGTTGGGAATAACAAAATGTTGTCCCTTGCCATAATTAAACTGAAATAACTAAGGTTTGAAGGACATGACCCTCTGTAGCTAGAAACAGATAATTATATGCTTACCGATTGTAGCAAATGTGACGAAACAGAAGTACAGGCTATCTAGGTAGGTCCAGTCCTCTAGATACATATACAAGGCCGACATTGTCGTAGATATGACAGCCACTGTGAGTGCTAGAACGAACAGTAGGCGAGCTATCGTCGGCTTCCACTCATCATCATCCGGCTTGATACCGCTGTGAGGTAAAGTAAAGTCAAAAGTAAGATTGTAAGTCATGTAAAGTGCTTATGAAAAATGGCGTGACATTGCACTGCATCGAGTTTAATTGCAGTGTATTCCTGCTACCATCCCTATGTCAGTTTTTGTCAAAAACAGTGAAAGTGTTATTTTCTAAAGGTATGCCACTAAAATTTTCCCTCTGCTAGTTGTCATTTTTGCAAGAAAACTGCTGATTCATTCAAAAAAGAAGGGACTTGCCATATGAGACAGCTGGCGATTCCCTCTACTTGAAATTCAAAATATTCTCATGTTGTCAAGCTTTTCCTTTTATTATATATAAGTTATCTGCCTTATAACCCACACTGCCTCTAGGGTTACCAGTACAGTTAAGTCTCAGCAAGGGGTTAACGACCAGGAGACATATTAATTATGCCGTCAAAGGCTCTATTCTTATTTGACTTTTTACACACAACATATTTATATATCATATTTTTTATCTCTGTAGATTACATATTGTATAATATGTATATTATCTATATATTATATATTTTTATATTTAAGTACCTTTCCATCTCGACGACGTTCGGCGTACACAACTTCTTGATTCTTGTGAAAAGTTTATTGACAAATCTTAGGATGACAGTCCACAGTACAATTATACGCTCCAAGAAGGTGTTGAATGTCAGAATGCTCCCAGCGCAGCCAATGAATCCGTATATTATACATGTGAGTCTTCCGGCAACTGTCGAGGGAGTTGTCATCCCGAAACCTAAAATACAAAATAAAAAGTTGTTGAGTCAATTGCATAATTCAATTAAATAACAGTTTCAGACATCTGGCATCAAATCCTGGAGTGAACCAGCAGAGATGGCTAAAGATCAGCCTAGATGGAGGGAGCAGGAGACAAATATACTGGTTAATATTCCAGAAGGCATCCTGCAACTTAAGTGAAGTGAAGGTGTCAATTGCATGGATACACTCCATTGCTTCCTTCCATAAAATAGTTTGTCATTCAGGTTTGGGGATCAGTCTTCTCTTCAAAGAGCCCTGTAAGGAAAGCGCTATGGACAGAATTTGTAACAAGTTTCCAATTGCATAGACACTGCATAGAAGGTCGTTACTTTTCTTGAGGCGATTGGTTGGATTTGGCGGAAATTGTAACAACCTCCAAGTTATATAGACATGACCTTGAAGGTCATAACATGTCATGAGACAATGGATTGGATACTCTCTAGGGTGAGTAAAGCTCTGTATAATTATCAGCCTACACAAATGCAGGTATCAATGTAAGAATTGCTCAATATGGTCAATATGGTTAAGATGTATGTTGTTAAATTTATCAGCCAAACAAGCTCATGCCAAGCATCAATATTACAAAATGTAATTGAATGTATTCTCAACTCTTGAAAAAAAAACGTTTTGTTGTTGAGGGCAATAGACCTGAGTGAATAAAAACTATTACTGATGTGAGTGCTGGACAAGAAAGACTGAGACTCTCTTTTTAACTTATTATAATTAATAATTATGATAATATTTATGTTATAATTTTAACATTTTTAATCACCACCAGCTGATACCTTGTGTCCACCGATTATGAGTGCGAAACGCAATTACACGTATTGGATGCAAATCAATGATGAACCCAAATTGATGATTGAATATCTGTATTGGCTGGAGAATCAGACCTATGCGTAGTTATGCCCTCAGGCTCCCTGGTGGATAAAGTCCAAGAGACCTGTCAATAACGTTGTCTACTACTAAATATTTCCTATTTGAGAGTTTAACAATTTTAAATCTGACAAGTTCATATGTGGAAAGCGGGCGCTTTCAAGCACAAAGGGCAGGAAATCCTGCCTCGAAGGTGTCTAAGTGTTTTTACACTCAAAAGGTGTAGCGGTACTATATGCTGTGATAATCTGTCTTGCTATCTTGTTGGCCCACCTTAGTTTACAGGCCCGTAGCTCTAGGAGAGGCAGGGGCGTTCTGCCTCCCCAAGAATGCTGAATAGAGTTGACTAAAAATGCTATAATTGAAAATCCTGTGTCAGAATCAGCTCATTTGGGACTTCCATTTGCTATTTGAATTATTATAATGCTTTTGAGGCTGGGGACTGTGGACACAGGAGGAGCTTACAATATCCAGCCTGGTGTTTCTTCACACCCTCAAGGATTTCTGCCTCCCCTACCATTTTTCCTACACTACGGCCCTAGTTTATAAGTACAAACTAGCTTAACTTGACTGAATAACTCATATTATGACACCGAGTGATGGGAAGTTGACCTATTAATACCCTACATATGTCTCTTGTGGTTCGATGCCCCAAGAAGATCATCATAATATTTTAGAGTGCTTAGTTTTTTGTATTCACCATTTCAATTTGATGTAAAAATAGCTTCACTTCACAGAAAAGGGCCTTTCTGTATCACAAAAGGGCCAGGATGTTGTGGCAAAAGTCTGATATGTGGAATTAGTCTACGCACTGTGCAGGATTTGCTTGGATTTTTCCTCTCATTACTTTTACATTAATCTTACTTCATATAGCCTAGGGTCCAATAATACACATTGTATGACCTTTTGTCAATGTCATGAATGACCGCCCTTATTCAAAATGAAAGAAATTCTGGCTGACATTTTCTTCACTACTTGGCAGTGAATATCTCTGCTCATGGGTATTTCCCAAACATGAGGCTACTTTTCCCAGAGTCTGACTGGAATACTCTCATACCTGGAGCAATATAGTAGGTGGCATGAATAGAAATCAATAGATATCGCAGTTTTAGTGCTCCCCTTGATTAACTTATAACTTTCAAGAGCAGACAACTCCAGCAAAATCCTGCATTGTTCTCAGACTTTTTCCCCTCCGGGGGGCCGTCGGACAGGGGGCAAAGTCTGGGGGGCTCAGACTAATGTGGAATCAATGTAGTTTATACTATGTCTTTTACCATTTTAGTCCAAATCTTCTGTACTAATGTGACCTATTTTCAGCGTCTTAATTCAGTTACAAGATCATGCATACATAACCTAGAGGTGTAAAGTAATCGCAGGAGGAAGAAGGCACCATTTGGCACATGTTTACAAATGCTAACTAGCTAGCTAACATTTACTCTCTACTTTATAAGGACTTCCGCCTTAAAATACCATGTAGGGTGCTAGCTTAAATTACTACGTACGTCATTTGCAAACTAGCTGAATTTAACTCTAGCTAACATTGATTCCTCAGGGTAAATGAGTTTTGTTTATCACCATTTTTGTCGCAGTCTTTTCTTGACTTTCACTGCATGAATGACTATCCATTGAAATGCATGTCATTAAATTTTGACAGACTGTTTGGTGCAGTGTACAAAGTTTACCGATGGGCTGAATGACAGCAGATATTGAGTTTGTTGAATGAATGAACTGATGATTTCTCTCCAGGGTAGAGCTACACTATGACACGTTCCTGGAGTTTGCTCAGTAACCAGGATGTGACCTCGTAATGATTCACTCGATAGTTTGCAGTGGCTTTTGTACGCAACTTGTACTTGCAGAAAATCTATTTTTGAATCGGATTGTGACCATTTCTTCACCTGGTGTATGTTTTTTCTTCTTTTTCTGCTTCATTCTCATTCAAATAAATTTATTTTGCTACGCCGAGATTTTAAGGTTTATTTTAAAATTTAATTTCTAATTCATTGTTTAAATTTATTAAATTTGCATGCTAGTGAGGTACTAGAATAACGGGTGAAAGACCTGACCCAAACACCTGACACACCAGGGAATTTAGGTCAGGACTCCCCCCCCCTCCTAGAGCTTTCCAACTTCCAATAGCACCAAGGCATTTGGCAAGACCAAATTCTGGTTAGCTTGAGTTTTAATATCATAAGTGAAGTAAGTAGCAACACGACGCTTATTAATATTCAAAGCTATTTTGCATCACATTTACATATTTCCGCGGCTATAATTATGCCAGTTATAGTCATCAGATCTCAAACTGAATCTGAGTTTCTCTGAAGAAACGTTTAGTTGAGAAACATTGAAAGTTGCATTTAATGACTTGCTACATAATAAAGTTGTTGACTTCGTAATTCAAGCAAGATTCAGTTAGAATTCATATTAAATGCTGAGATGATATATTAGTTTCTAGGATCAATACTGCAGCAAGGAAGACTTTTGTTCTGTCTTTGCACTGAGAAACTCCCAACAGATTTGAGCAAACTTCAATGCTGCAATGTTTAGTGTTCAACAATCACCGTAGAAGTTTAATGGGAAAAGGTCACAAGAATGCGAGCTCTAAAACAAGAATGTTTATTGAATTGTAAAATTATGTTTGGAATTATAAGTCAATGTCAAAGTTATAGATATAGTCTTATGGTCTAAACACACCTGAGAGGTTGCAACCTCAGCGGATCCTCAATGAGTTTTTATATATACAGCAATCCTCTGAGGATCAGCTGAGGTTTATATGTAAGTAATGTGACGTCATGCAAACCGCACTGCAGTCTGAGGTTGCAACCGCTTATCAAGCCTCTGAGGATCAGCTGAGTCTGCTGTCAGCATATATTTTAACAATGGTGACGTTGTGCAAACCTCTGAGGTTGCAACCTCTAAGTGTGTTTTGACCATTAGTCTCAGACATGACTTGGGACATGTACTGTGGCACCCCCATCCAAAACTTGGGGAGGAGTATGATACTATTTTTGACATCAAACTGACATCATAATATCATATAGTCAGATTGGTGAAGTAAATGGTGTTAGGAAATTTTTACACTATTTGAGAGTTTTGACATTAAATTATGCATGAGGCAAGATTTGTCAAATAATGTGCGCATTATCTAGGTTTCTTGAAATATTTCATCAACAAGGGCGGTGCCAACTGTAGATAAGTTCAAGGTCACCTTCCGATGCCTCAAGCACTGTTAACTAAAATCTGATCTGTATTTTGTTCCCAAAAATATATGCAATTTACCTTTCATCTGATCTCTGCTAGCGATGTAACCCAAAATACTATGAGTGGCAACGCCTTAGAATGGTGCAAGTAATCGGTTCAACTCAATATTTGCACTTTGCACTGATTTATTATTTGAGCTGTCGCAACACCTTGAATGTAACTTTTCCCTCAAACTCTCACCCTATCCGATATAATTTTCTCATCATCGGACAATAACTCAGCCATCGCCATCAACACGCACATCACACTCCTACCATTGTGTTGGCCACCTTTAAGCCATACACTTTCTCATCATTCTAATACGGAAATAGTGTTTTTGCATCTTGTGTAAGTAACAGTAATTGGTTTCCTAAGTAATTATTCAGTGCTCTCTATTACGTAGGTATTTCATGGTTGGTTTCCAGGGTCGTGGTCATGGCTGTTGCCTAGCCCATGTGTTGGCTCTGAATTGAGAACACCGACCAATTCTGCTAGGTTAGCCGCAGCCCTAGAACTCTAGATTCAAATATGTGCATCTAAAGGGCAGACAATTATATAATAAGTGTAACAGCTTAGTTTATTCTCGGTATCGGTTGGTGTTATTCATTTGAAAGCTGAAGGTGAATATGCTTCATCATTGCTTTAGTATTTTGAATAGAAGTGTCCAGATGATCTTGTTTCAAAATTTGTGATGGTTTCTGATCTGTTAACTCTCCTGATGAAATTTTGTCAATCCTCTCATATGACCAAATTTTTTTCTTTTGCTAATCTTTTGCAAAGTTATGATGGAAACTTCTTATAATTAGATATAAATTAAGCGGCATATTACTCCTTATTTGCCTGCATAAATTTTCGCTAGCTTAGGTGAGACTATTGTAAAGAATCATCAAATGTTAACCAAGCCATTATTTTCATTATTAAGAGTAGGTTGGGTAACAGAAACCTTCTGCGAATACCTCGCTCCTTTTAGTGTTTCATGAACAGTTGGTCAACCTATGTGAGTTCTCTTACTCAAAGCCGAGGAACGTCTGTTAAGTGGCAAAATTTTAGGGGGGGGGGGGGGAGGGAGCCACATACTAAGTTTTTCACCATGTGGTAAACTTTTGTGACTTAACTTCCCTCATGTGAGCCCCTAGACTCTTGCAACCCGCCCGACACTCTAAAAACTAGTCTTGCAAAGTGCTAACTCTTACCTATTGTTGAGACTAGAGTACAGACAAAGTAGATTGAGCCCATGAAGTCCCAGCGCCTGCGTACATCAGGTAGGTGGCCTCTCATCGCTGCCTCCGCATGGCAGTTCAGTAGCAGCTCCAGATCGGAGGTGTTTATATCCGGATATTTCTCTAGAAATACTTCTCTAGACAGCGTGTAGTGTTTCCGTAACTCTAGTTCATTATCATCCTCTAAAACCCTGACAAAAAAAATAAACAAATATTTTTTCAAAGTACATTACATCATATATATAGTCATCAAACAAGGAATTTTAAATATAAGTACTTATAGTATTTCAATTTAGTATTGGGTCAAGTTACCTCCCTTTCTGAGAGACAAAATGGGTCTGGAGCTTTTTTGCATTCGGTTTGTAATACCACAGGGTGTAGTCTAAGTGCTCAGATGGGTTTTTGATAATGAAATGCCACTAACTCGGAATGCAGCTGTCTGAGCACTAGACTACACAGGGTGCTCAGTTATCAGCTCAAAGTATAGATACAAGCCGCCTGAATTGCGCTCTACATCCCTAACATTGCAGGAAGCCTAACTTCAACAGCTGTCACACATCAAGGCAGTTACCAATGCCAATGGCCTTCACTTCAAGTTAATATTAAAAATCAGTGTACATAAATTAACTAATGAAGACAATAAGGGAAAGGGAAAACTGGGTTTGTTTGATTGTGCTCCTCCTTTGTATAATATTTGAAAGCCAAGAAAATTTACCTTCTCGCCATACTAGCTAAATACGAAATTTATCCTCAACAATTTTGGCCTCCCCTAACTAGGAAAAAAATTTGGGAGAAAACACAGTCAGCCCTTAACGGCGTTCGGGCTGGCAATCACGGCCATAGGTGGTTTGACCGCCTACGGCTGCTATCACCATCACAGGCGCAATAAAATGCAGGCTGTGGGAAAAAGTGGAAGAGAGAAACATTGTTGAGGGCGCAAGGACACACCAGGTTGAGTGCTGAAAGTTTCTCCTGTGGGCAATGGCACAGCTTTCTAAGTGATTTGACGTATTAAAATATCAAATGGAAGCCCCGGATGGATGGATTCTGAAATGGAATATCAAATTCAAGTATTTTCCGTTCAATCCAGGGGAGCCAGTGCAGTGATAGAGGCAGCACCTCCTCTAGAGCTGCGGGCCTGAGTAGTACTTCAGAGTCATACTTACTGAAAGACCAAAGCACCGATTACTATATATAGCATCATACTGACAGAGATTACGAGAAGCTTGAAGTTACCCTCTCCTAGTTTGTATATGACAAAACAACCTCCATGATTAGTCATAGTGTAGAACCAAATCCGAGGAGGCCTAGCGATAAAATCATCAGAAGAGTGATGCTGGCTGCCGGAGAGATATTATTACATCCTTGACAAGTTTTAGTCCCATTAATGCCATGGTAGTAGCCTAATCACCAAACCATTCGCTTCACCGGTAGAGTTCCAGTTTAGTCTTTCAGAACAGATCTTCCTCCTAGTTGACCGTCTGGCCTGTCGGAATAGAGGCAGTTTATTCCTTTCTCAGCTTGCTAGCAGCTCAGCTTGAAAAGTCGGTGGTCGTAGTGATCAATTCCTTGTCAAAATGCTGGTACTGTATTTGGATAATAACAGTAATTTTGGCACCAGGTTTCGCCTATGGCCTGTTATACGACAGAGCCAGCTGTGTACATAAGACCTGACCTATCGTTGATGCTAGAGACACTATCTTGTAATTTGTACTCTGTTTAATAGTTCATTTGTATTAATGATGACTTTAAGAAATAATCTTAGGACGGGATTGGGAGGGAACAATGCATTGCTGAGACAATATTAAAAATTTATTGATTTCTGAATTATGAATACATCTATATCATAACTTGACCCTCCATAAAATACATTAACCATATCATTATTATTAACAAATGTATGATGCGCTGCTCGAACCTGGAAATTATATATGATCATAGTTAGCTAAAGATGGAATCAGTTTTCCGTTGAAATAGGAAGAAATGATCATCTTAAAAGCTGAAAACAGGACGAACACCTGCGCTACTTTAGGATATTAAAACTGATGATGTTCTTCTGTATAAGGAAGATGGTATCATCGTGAAAATTGGCCACGTGCCATCTGTGTTTTATAGGCAGTATTCTGAGCGCTTAATTATGCCTCAATTCGCAGTTGTCCTCTCTCCAGTTTGGTACTTTTAACGCACGCCGCATAGGAAAAACCTGCTGAAAGAGGGTTATATTGAAAACCGCTAATGTAAGGATAAAAATGATTTTTGATTCAGAGTCTACACCATTGAAAACCGTGTGAGACAGGGTTTCCAATTCATTGGAGGCTTGAATGTTGATAAATCTTTATTTTAGTGACGAAACTCATGAAAGATTCTGCGTGTGAGACAGGGTTTCCAATTCATTGGAGGCGTGAATGTTGATAAATCTTTATTTTAGTGACGAAACTCATGAAAGATTCTGCCAAATTGTCCGCAAAACAGGCGGAAAGTGCTATAATTGACTATCCAAATACTATAATTATTTCCCAAACTATGCCCATATGAGTTTTCAATGTTGCAGATTCTGAATCAGAAATAATTTTTATCCTATTATAAGCGGATTTTTTAAGATAACCCTCTTTTCAGCACGTGTTTCCTATGCGGCGTGGGTTAAAAGTACCAAACTGGAGAGAGGAAAACTCAAAATTGAGGCCTAAATCAGAGCTCAGAAAACTGTCTATTGAGAGAGAGTGAATCCTCAGCCATGGAAAGCATAACAATAAAAAAGTGGCTTTACTTTATCCTTGTCACGCGGATACAAAAAAGTAGCCACATGACAAGGCTAGCTTCAATTGCCAGTGTGCCATAGTCCTAAACTGGGTCTTTACTAGTCTGAGCCCCCCAGACTCTTGCCCACCGTCCGCCCCCCCCCCCCCACTTTGTGGGTCTTTACATGTCAATCGGCTACACGTTATTTACATTGATGATCACATAACTTCTGTTTTTGTCCGTATTAGCAGCGTTAGAAATGTGTTGGAACTGATGTGAACTGCGTACCCACAAAGAAATATAGAAGGGGAAAATTTTAGAACACAGTTCCCACTGGATGGTTTGCACCATAACTGAGAGAAAATGTCTCTTTTTGACCTGATCTCAATCATATTATTACAGATCTATATTTCTGCATAAATGTTATGCTCAACATGCATATATTTGCATAATATGATATAGATATTGCAATAAAGTTCCCTGCTGCTGCATGGCAGCAAGTTGGACCTAGAAAGTAGAGTACCCAAAAAGAAAGAAGTCCATTTCAACCACTGAGTATTGGTATCTAATATATATATATGACTGCGGGTTTTCTCATAGCCTCATTTGCTGGTCTGGTATATGGAACTGAGCCTAAGTATCTTGTGAGAGTGTAAAGAACACTGCAACTGCAACTTTACTAAAGTCAACACAATACTATGGCAAAGAATTCTCCATAAGATTATTGAAACTACCCATTCAGGTTAACTTGTTGTACCATTGCAAAAGTTTAATGACCAATGCAACAGCTCTAATCTTTGTCCTTAGCAAAATTGGAATAGCTTCAACTCACAAGCT
The DNA here is from genome assembly GCA_914767715.1 of Membranipora membranacea. Classification (NCBI taxonomy): domain Eukaryota; kingdom Metazoa; phylum Bryozoa; class Gymnolaemata; order Cheilostomatida; family Membraniporidae; genus Membranipora; species Membranipora membranacea. Next base: position 11,681,290 of record OU612072.1, on the reverse strand, counting down.
CAAACCCTAATTTAATGAACAGCAGAAACCTTGCAGTCTTTTGCCAGGGTCCCCTCCCATTGGTAATCGGATAATACATAGAAAACAGCTGAACATAGTATTCGATTTTAATATATGTAGGAGCATTCTCATGGATAAAAAATATATTGATCATTAGTATAACATGTGGTCAGCGACGTCACAAATAGCCGACGATACAGTGTTCCATTTTCGAGCACAAACTGTCTGATAGATTTGCAATATACTGCTACGACTAAATATGACATTAGCCATTGTGCTGGCTCTGAATGGCTGGTTTGTTGGAGCGAGCCAATGCGAGGTCAGATAGTATCTCCTGAAAGTAACTATTGATACAATAGAGGGAATGTGAAAACAATTGAGTTTCACTTTCACTATATCTCAACAGCCACTTTTAGTGACCTGTATTTGGCTCATTTCCACTTAACAGCAAATCAGTCAACATATTGGCTATAGCCAATGGATATGCGATTCTATTTCAAGCACAGACTGTCTGATTTGAAATGTTCAGACTATACTATTTGATGAGACTAATATGACATCATCTTCATCATTCCAGCTCCTCCACCTCCAATGTTACTTCTAATACATCCTCTCAGTCCGTTTGTAGATCTTCTGCTCACGCCGCTCAGCAAGTCAATGTTCTTGTTAAACCTCACAGGTATCTCGTGCTTATCAAGACTGAAGTACAGCTCCTGGTAGGGATAAAAAAAAGCATATGACGGATAATCACTAGAACCATTGTGATTCAGTTTGTAGGAGTCAGGAGGGGTCTAATGGTTAAGGGTACGGGCTTGTGATCTTTGGGATCCAGGTTCAATTCCCGGAGCCGGCTGTCATTTCTGGTTTGGTACCGTCATACCATTCGTCCTATCCAGGTCCTTGCGGAACAGGACTAAAATGACGGAGGTCCATTGTGTGTTTGCTCACCCCACATGCAGTAAAAATAATGCCCTCTGCCTCTCCGCTATAAAAGGTAGCCGGGTTTCCGGCGGGTATGGGTATAGGGTGCAGCATGATTACTCTGGTTCCCAGTTCCTGTACTCAAGAGAGGATGATTCTCTCCGCTTCAAAGATCTGAAGCATTAGTAGTTGTTCCTCCTCAACTGCTAAGCCGCTGACAAATTGGGCAGATATCCATTTGTCTGTAGTTTATCAGTGTAGGGGTTGCAACCCAGAAAGCAGGCAACTGGATCAACCTCGATCTAGTTGATCTCTCACAGGAATAGCATTTTTTGAAAGGAGTAGATAATGACTAAACCATGTACTGTTTGGCTGGCAAGAGAGGCTAGCCTGACTATGCAATGGATTTCATTCGGAGAAATAAAAATTAATTTTAATAACTGTAATTTTGAGTGATATTGACATGACCCCTGCAAATTAGCCGCTAAACAGACATGTTATAATTAAACTGATTTTGCAATCATGCAAACTCCTATCAATTCAGACCAAGAGTGTTTAGAAACAAAATCATAATCGTAATTAATTTATGTCATACTTTAAATTTTCGAAAAGTTTTGTGGTCTCCTAAAAAATTAATCATTGTGTTTAGAGAAAACTTTGCGTTTACATAATTATAAATCCACTAGCTATAGCTAATTCTGGAGTCATGGTCTGATTTACAAAGAACAGACAACTACCAATAAGATCTCACAAATGAATAATGTCTTTCTATGGTAACAAAGTGTCGACCAGCGTAGCATAATTCCGGTGACCGACTGACACATTACGAATCCACACTATGTTTTACAATTTAAAAGCAACCCCCCCTCTCCAAGTACATGCCAATTACTGACAACAGAATGGTGAACTTGATAAGTTCAGGTGAACGAATCACCGCAAACCAACACCATATGCAAGATTGGAGAGTACTCACTTTAGTGAAATCACGAAACCTGTCTCCAATTTGATCTGGTGACCATTCCTTGACCACAGATCCGTGCTTTGAGTTCTCTTTTTCTTTTTCCATCATGTTCAGAAGGATATTCTTATAGTTGTATGAAGGTAAGGTCTCTGTACGGAAGGAAAAACATGTTTTTACAGGGATGCCATGCCCTCAATTGATATTGATATAGTTTTATTCATCACTACATTGGATTCAAAAACCATTGCAAGGAACTGAACCTACTATGTGCATTAAGAGTGATGCGTAGCAATTCGCAGTTATACACCTGTATGAGCTAGCAAACTTTTGTGGGATATCTTGAGAAGAACATAAAACTACTGGTCATTGTTTGCTATTCTATGGAAATACACTAGTGCAAATTGAGCGAAAATCTTACGCAAAGTTGGATGATTTCCTCGCATATGTTTCAAAACTCTGAGTACTTCTTTATGGCACTGATTTCCTTGGTCACATCCTTTAAATGCCTCTCTTTCTTTTCTTGAATAAGACATGCGCCATGTCTCCGGATTTTCTCTTAAATTCTGCAAGAATAAAACATTTGTGGGTCAGGATTAGGAATTTGATGATGAGGTTACAAATCACAATATGATTAATCTGTTTGGTTGAGACTCAGCAGTAAACTGTTCAGTATTGGTATACCAGTAAACCAGAACACATGGTAGCCAACATAATTCTCTGTGTAGGGGTACTAGCTTTTTAACAAGTTCGATTGATGATTAGCTTTACCATAGATCAAGCGTTTGGAGTTGCCCCCTCTACCAGTAGAGGGAAGCAACTCCGAACGGATCAAACTTAATCTAGGTTTACCATTCAAATTGGTTTGTGCATGCTCCAAAACAATGTGACTTGATAAGCAAGCATGATTGATATGTAAATATATCTATTGATTCGGGGCTTCTCTCTATCTATAAGCATCATCCAGTTTATCTCACCTGTTTATCTGGTGCTTTAGCCACATAGTCTATTCCTTTATCTTCTTGTTGAACTCTGCACCCCCCAACTGATACAACAATATCGATCGGAAATTTATACCTGCCAGCTTCGAGATTAAGAGTGACAGCCGGACCATGCTGAGCCCTTTTGATTTGAACCTCTTTGCCATCAACTTCCAGCTTGTGATCACATCTCGACAACATTTTGTCAATATTTGATTTGACCTGCAATAATATAATAAAAGCGCAGACTAAGCAATAAAACCTTCGGTAAAAAGACAGATGTTGGGTACCAAACACAGTCTACCAACTTGTACATAGCTGGCTGGCTGGCTCTGACCTGAAAATAAGAGTGTACGTCATAGACTCAATAGTGCCTCACACTAGCTGTATATGGTATCCACAGAATTAAATTATTCTCATAGAAGGGAAATATTAGCATACTTTAACCAATTAAATCACTCAACACAGGGGCTGATCTGCCAATGATCTTATTGGCTGTCCCTAGTAGCATGCGGAATGTAGCCTGGGAAATTATCTTGTTTACAAAACTGCAAACAGTAATAAAATGCCTTCAGCTTTAATGATTTTGGGCATTTCTAGAATGCTACTAGGGAATGGCTATTTTTGCAAGCCCTTTGTTTGGCAAAAGATAGCTAATTATGCTATTCCAGATATGGATTTCAATAATGGTATCCTGTCTAGGTTTGGTACTAAGTCCATGGTGCAAGTAAACAGTTGTATTTTAAGTCTACCAACCTGTTTGTCCATCACTTTATCCCTAGAGAGATAGCCATCATCTGTAACATAACTTTTCCTGTACTCTGCACTAGCACCAGACATATATTTTAATTTGGAGAAACCTGGTTGAACTTCTTCAACCTGAAACTGACTTCCCTTTGGAACAACATCAAACATGACATCATAGTCATGGTTGGCGTTGGTGGCTAGATTCTCATACGCACTACCGCAGTGGTACACATCCGATGTGTGTGGGATGTACTCCCTCAGATGTTCTGTGACTCCTGTGACAATCGCTGAAATATTACAGTTACTTTTGTTGACAAAATGAAGTCCACAAAGGGTATTTTTCTTAAACAACTACAAGTAAGATTTTGTGGCATTCCATTTTACTCCTTTTCATGTTTGACAATTGGAATGCCACAACAACTCACTTGCAGCTGTTTATATTCGATTTGGGTTAACATTGAAGATGCTGTCAATTTTTATGAGGATTCAATAGTGAGGTCATAGGCCTAACTTCCCTCTTCAAAACTCAAGGCTGTTGTCAGCGATATTGTGATCCTAGCGAATCTAATAAGTTGGTCTTTCATTTATACGGGAATAGGTTGTACGACAGACTTCTGAAACCTTGTGCTGTGCATCAGTGTGATAACTCTTACCTTTCTTCTCGCGGACGATATCTTCTCTCAGTTTAACCTCTCTATCTAGATACTGTCGGAGAGTGTTTGTAATCTTCTTCTTTTCTGCCAGGGTTGGCTCTACATCTCTGTACTCTTTTCTTTTCTTAGGCATTCTAAGTGCGGAAGCTGCAAACTTTTAAAATGTTTGTTTGACTGTCAATTGTGAAAGATGCTGTGGTCTAAATATGGTGTTATGTGTATATAAATGGACCATATCTCAGAACCTTTGGATGTCAAGTTGTCAACCAAATAGGCAATGCAGCAGGGAAAATGACCATATAAAACAACCATATAAACCATATAAACCATAAACCATATAAACAACAATACTTACGAGACTTATCTTCAATAAGGCCTTGATGCTAGTACTTTAATGATATCTATACAATCTAGCTGTGTTGTAGTTTGAAATGTTGTCACGGCTCAATGATAAAGGGAATTCCCCTCAAGTTTCTGCTTGCGTTTGCGATGAAACCATTATAAACATAGCACTGTTGCGCAGAGCATATAACGTATTTGCAGTTTGCACGCACAATAGGAAAATCGATTGTTGACTAATGCTGTTCCAGTTACATGCATGGACAGGGATTGTTTGTTATAAGGATGTAAGAAAATCCTATAAAGCAGAAATGTACTGTGGCCATGCTTACACAACTGGCAGCAGTTTGTTAACAACGAAAAGTTTTATTCATTTTGCCGTCAACGTGGAGTTTGTTATAGCTACTGTTAAAGTGTTTAGGAAAGCAAAAAAAAACCACTGTCGATATCAAAGCTTTATCATAGCGATGATCAAAAAAAGTTATTGCTTTCACAGAAGGACTTTGTTGAATGATGTAAGCTAATTTGAAGAACAAAAACCCGGGGTCTTAAAGGGTCTAGAATCTCTAGAGTATCTTATCTCCCCTGTTAGGGATTAACGCGAAAATATCCTAGACTACGCTTCCTTTGGTCAATACTGTTTTTTGTTAATTTCTAGTGTAAGAAGCGCAGCCTTGTAACTGTCCTAGGCTTACTGTTATACTGTAAGATGATCATCATTTTAGTGTAAATCTGTTTCAGAGAAGATAACATACTCTAGACCCTTCTAGACCCCGAGCTCGGGTTTTCACAATTTAAATTACCCTCTCCCCAGCAACCTCTCTGCAATTCAGATTCAGAATCACAAGTTTACACCTCCAACCAACAGATGGGCTCTGACCCTTTAACGAGGCTTTGATTGAATCCTGTAAATTCCTCTATCTCTTAAATTTAAATCATTTTCAACAAGATTGAGGCTATGGATGTTTTTGAGAAACATTGAAAATGATGTGTAAACAAAATTGTCTTCTCATTGGAGGTCTGTGGGCAAATTTAATATCTATCATAATACAGCTAATAGTCTGGCCATTATCAAGTACCTTCTTGAAAGTCTCTGTCCTGACATAGTTTATGGTTTTTTTATTTTTTTATTTGCTTATTGAGGTTTTCTAAAAGTTTATAATTAAAGCAAATTAAAAATAACTTGTTGACCTCACACACTAACATAGATACAAAAAATGACTTGAATCAAAAGATATAAGTGGTATCTTGGTGGGAACAGATGCTCTGTGTAGCCTTCATCTTTTTGAGCACAGCAGCATGGGATATGAAATTGATACTCCAAATATATTAAAGACTACCCAAAGACCAATGCATGTTATAGTCAGGCAGTTACTTATGATGAAGCTTCGTCAGCTTTGCATGGTGAAAAAATTTGATGCTCTTATTGGCATGAATTATTGATCATGACAAGTGCCTTCCATGAGGGAAGGTAACTGCCATTCTCTGCATTATGATGTCACAGTGTCCAGTGCTTGTTTCTTGTATTGCACTTCCGGGAGACTGTGATATCATAATGCAGAGAATGGCTAGAGATTGACAATACGAATAACATGTGCTGTGGTTTCAGTTTTCTTCTTGCGTTAGTCAAAAACAGAATCCTCACATAAAATAGATTGTTTGTTTCCTTGTGGGACATGTCAGATACCTCCAAAACTACAAGTCATCATCACATCAATGCAAACACAATATGTGATTACAGTAGTATTTTGTTTTGGTTTGGACTGTACTGACCTTTCAAAATGCAAAGAGCAGAATGGCCCATTGGTGCAGCATAATCCCTTGGGTACAAGTATAGATATTGATCCTTAAAGGATACTTTGGACCATGTGTTTTTGTTGTATTCCAAGCATAACTAGTGTAACTAAACTACATGGGAATTCAATAATGAGAAAATTCTAAACCCACCCTGAACCCCCGAAATTGATAGCATTAAGAGTTGTCTGCACCATTGACCGATAATTACAACTCCAAAGCGATACATATTAGTGTAGATCAAGAAGCGGGTGCTGAGATTGGCCGATTTGATATAAATAGCTGTGATTGGCCGAATTGATTTAAATAACAATGACAATAACAAATATAACCTTTATTGGAACTTAGGCTTAGTTTTGATAATATATACAGCCCCACACAAACTTTGTAATTTTGGGATATTAGTCTAGTCTAGCTTAGCTCTAATTGGATTAATTAGAGCCATTCACATTAGAAGCTACTGTGTCATGTCATAACCAGGGTAAATATAAATACCAGTGTTTATGACTGAGAATTTGGGCACCCCTGTGGGGGCATAATAGGTGACCAAACAATTTTCTGAGATGCATAAGAGTCTACCTTGGGGCTCAGTTAGACCATATATGGCGCTGGGACTCAGGTCTTTAGGTATTCTTTATGAAATGTAATCTTTATATCATTTTCTAAAGAATATAGTTACCGTGACCGAACTATCAAAAGTAACTGTCAAAGGGCAGAAAAATGACACGAATCTCTTATGACTGGCACCTAAAGTGAGTGGAATTAGTTAGCAATTGTTTTGTCTGCAGTCTTGTTCTCAAGAATCACATCACGTCATTTGATTGGTTTATACATTTTCATTGCATCAACCATCATCCGAAGATGTTCTCCCTGATGTGCAAAGAAACCAAAACTAAAAACCAATCAAAATAAAATCAAGGGAATAAAACTCAATTAAATAGATAGATAGATAGATATTAACTTTATTCATCACCGATCAATGCAACAAGGGCAAATGAGACCGTGCGCAAAAAAAAAAGATATCAAAAGTAGTTTTAAAAAAAACTTTTCTCATACAGGGTTGTTCTACATTTTGGTGCTAATGTAGTGCCATGTCTAGAGTTGCTTGATCTTTGATCAGTGGGAATATAAATGATGTTAAATAATGTTTTGACAATGCAATTTTTAAGGCATGTATGGTTGTTGATGAACGAAGATGTTGAGGAAGGTTGTTAAAAGAAGTAGTCATATGAATCATAAAGAGGTTTTTGGGTGGATGTATGATGTGGGTAACACGAAAACAAAAGCGATGTCCAGTGCTTGAAAAATCATTGATTTTATAGTTTGGGCTTAGACCATGAAGTATTTTATAGCGAAAAAATTGGGAATAATAATAGGCGAAATCCGACAATCTTAAAAGATTTAATTCTATACATCAATGCCGAGTTGAATTCAGGTAATTTGAAAATTTGTATTTGCTACAAGCCTGAAGGCTCTTTTCTGAAGGATGAAAATGGGATTTGTTAGATAAGATAGAGACATATTGTAATAGAGATATATACAATATCTGTTTGATGTTGAAGTATAAATGCCTATGTATTATGAATTGTTGTTGAATTATTATGAATTATTGTATTATTGTGATGAACTATGATGTATTATTTCTATTTTGCAGTCGATTCTTTCCCTTGACCAATGGCGTTTTAAGAGAATCAGACCATGTGTTACAATCGATAACATCCGAGTCTTTTGTTCTTGATGTGAAATTATCAATGCAATGTCAATGCATTAGGCCTCAAGACCGCCTTACAAAATCACAGGACTATCCCGCAACCCTCACATAGTGGGAAACAGTCTATATGTTTCGAACTGTCTCGAGACTGTCTTATTAAATGTTACAGTTGTTGTCTCCTTGTATCCAAAGGGAGGATAACAACATCGCATTAGTACACAATACATTACAAATTCACAACTACGTTTCATCATGAATTTTGGATAAAAATTTGATGAGACTCTATGGTGTGATTATAAACTATCATACTTGGTTTGGTTTGACTTCCTGTGTTTATAACCAATAAGAAACAAAATAATTGTAAAACATAAGGATATCCTTGTGATGTTGATCCCCAGAAAAGCCATGTGAACCTTGTCAGAAAGTGAAAAGTTTGACTGCAAGATTATCCCTAGACCTTGAAAGTTATGTTATACATCCTTCATGCGTAATGGTTCATATAGACATCCTATTAGACGAGCCCAAGTGATATTTGACCGGCCAATATAGTGAAGCCATTGACTTGATGATAAACCTAGACAGGACACCATATACAGCTGAAGTGAGGCACGCAATGATATTGGATGGTGTAAAAACAATGAAGCTACATCATTGATTTACTGTCACAACTCGATTAATTTTGATCAGACTTTGATTTGGTTATCAAGTTGATGTTTTTGCTTCTTCAAGAAACTTTTTTGCCTAAAATTTGTATCAAACTGTTCGAGACAAGCTGCTTAATCTATTGTTATTTTCAAACTCAAAAGAGAGTTCTATTAAATGAAGAGGCAAACTGATGTCTGAAGAAAGTATTAAACTGTCTATGATGACATGGGTTATAAACGAGGCTGAGCCCCCCAGAATTTTGCCCCTCGCCCGACAAAATAAAGTACAGTTATAAAATTCTCTTTTCCAGCGGTTCCTACATATCCGGCATTGCTGTAACACTTTACTCATGTGTTACAGCAATGCCGGATGTGTAAATTATAAAGTCTAAGGATTAATTTTTTTCTGTTTTTTATTTTCATGCCCAGGTTGCCTTCCTTACTTATATTGTGATGAAACCTCTAAAGGTCGCCTCTAATTTTTAGAAGATGATCATTGGTTCAGTAATAAAGATTATATATATATTGTAGCATCTAAACTCAGTGTTCATTTTTATAAGGGTGTTTATGTAAGGCAAATGTGATTGACATGGCTTTCCATACTTAGTGGTCGGTGGCTTGAATAAAGCAATGAACAGTTTTGCTGAACTAAGTTTTTATTGGTATTTCATCAAACAGGAAACAAGAATTACACCGATCAATGGAAAACATTCTAAACAGTTCATGATTTTTAAATAGGACAAACAGTCATGAGATGCTGCAGACAGCAAAGTTATCATGAATAATGACAAGTTACTTTGAGCAGAACTGCCTGCCTGTTGGGAGGGAATGGCAGTGTTGTCGAACTAAGACTTATTTTAAACATCATACAGCTGCAGGAATCAATAGAATAGACAAATATACAAATTAATGTTTCTGATAAATTCAGGTTCTGGCTTCCGATCTCTGCAGCAGGTCTTAGGTTGATTCACCCTTTATTCCGATTGAAGTATTACAATATAATACCATTACAAGAGTTGTGATGTGATCTGGTATCACTGCAAAAGTCATGGATTTGAGTCCTTCTTTGGGAGCTTCCTAGATTGGTTGTCCCAAAAGTCCCCTCAGGTTTATTCTTCAATTTGCAACGAAAGTTATACCGTCCAATCATGTTGATTTAACATGGGGGCACATATAAAATCGCTCAGCAGTTTTTAGAGATTCACCTTCAGAATTTGACTGTAAAATACATTACTGGCACTGATATCCTTGCAGATAAAGCCATTCTCGTTCATCATAACTTTGATTTAGGCTTTTATAATTATGTGCAAACATGTGCATCACACACAAAAAAAGGTTATGAAATACCAAAATATAAAATAACACTTATCCGCAATCAACTGGTGAAGTATCAAAAGGTGAGATATAGATCATTGCGCACTGTGCCATCATCAGCTCTGCTTCTATTCCCAAGACAATTGGCAGGGAAATAGGCTAATGTCGAGCAAGCATCCAATTGAAAAGTAATCGCCAGATGCAGGGACAATTAAGCAATGGATCGCAGAAGACAACAATAATCAAGTTAACTGTCAATAGGTAGCCATCCAAATCAGAAAAAGGACAGGGATGTTCTAAATCTAGACAATTGTGTAGCTGGTTCTCCAAGAGCAACAAGGTTGAAGCCTGAGCTACATGATGTTACATAATGTTTGTTGTGCAGATAATATCAGGAAGATTCATGCTGTTCACGCGCTCTTGTTATTCTGTCGACATGGGACCTGGCTGTTTCTGTTCTTGGATGATCCTGCCCAAATACAATTTTCCTGATTTCAACAGTCTTATTGAAATGCTCCAATGCAGAATCAAAGTTCTTCATTGCCCCATACAGCAGTCCGAGATTTTCCATTGTGTCCGCTACTCCAGGATGGTTGTAGCCGAAGACCTTGACCTTAATGCTCAATGATTTGTTGTTATACTCGAGGGCGTTAACAGCGTCATTCTTGTCTATGTAGACGTTGGCTATGTTGGAATAGGCCTCGCAAACTTCTGGATGGTCCTCATGGTATGTTTTCAGCTTGATGGTAAGGGATTTGTGGTAGTATTCAAGAGCTTTATCGGGATCGCCACTGTCTTTATGTATCATGGCAATATTGTTAATTACTGTAGCTATATTTGGATGATTTTCGCCTAATGTGTTTCTCATAATGGCAAGAGAAGAATCATATAACTCAAGCGCTTTATCATATTCACCTTGCATCTGATATGCCACTGCAACATTGAGATAGGAAGCAGCTACATCTGGATGATTTTCTCCTAACGCTTTGATTCGGATGGCGAGAGCTTTGTTATGAAGCTCGAGAGCTTTCTCATAATCATTTATGTCACAGTAGATATTAGCTATATTGTTATATGAGGCAGCAATATCGTGATGATTCTCACCTAATGTTTTCAATCTGAGTGTTAGACACTTTTCATTGTACTCGAGGGCTTTGTCTGAATCCCCTTTCCTTGCATAAATGGATGCGAAATTGTTATATGCGGCAGCGATTTGGGGATGCTCCTCCCCATAGATTTTGAGGTTGATTGCGAGCGATTTGTTGTAGCAATCTGCAGCTTTATCCAGATCACCCCTGTCAAAGTAAACAGTAGCCATGTTGTTGTAGGAACCAGCAACGACAGAATTGTCTTCACCTAGTTGATTTTGCGCCATTTTGAGGGACTCTTCCCAATAATACAAAGCATCATCAAAGTACCCAAAGTCTTTCATCACAATACCACTGTTCATGCGAAGGGTTGTGATAGTTTCTTCTTTGGCAATCAACGATTTGAGCTGATCTATATACCAGCGTCTTAAACCGATTTTCACTTGCTTATTCACATACTCGAAACCACCTGATGATTTCCTGATGACATCGAAAATCATTTCCTTATCGGTTTCTGACTTAGCTTCAGCTTTCTCAGCTTGTATGTCGGATAGGGCTTGAATCACGCTGCCGGCGTTCTCTATAACACCAGACCTGAGTTCTTCCACTTCAGCCCTAGGCAGATTGATTGTGAACTTTACCTCGGACTCTTCCAATGAGTTGAAGATCTCGAACAAGCACCAGCATCTCTTGATAGGCTTTGGGTCGTTCCAAGGTGAAAGCACAAGCAACACCTGACCAATATCTACAATACCGTTTCTAAATGTCGAGCAGAACCAGTCGAAGTCTTTGTTAGCCATTTCATTTTGGTTGTTGGTGAAGAGATCAAACCAGAAGTAAGCGTCTGGATTGTCTACAGCGTACTGTTCCATAACATCCACCACTACATCATAAAATGCGTACTGCCACGCATGAGATACAAATACCGTAGCTGTGTCTACTAGGGGTGGCCCTGTTGTCGCCTCATTGCAGGTCTGTCGGTATTTCTCAATATAGGAAGAGTAGAGGCCCTTAGTCTCTGGTTTCACGACTGTCCTGTTTGTTTGAGAAGTTGTCAGATGCTCTGTCTTTACTTCTGGATGGTCGGCTATGAACTTCCGAATCGCTGTGATATGAAATCCAAGCTGCTTTGGCTCTGAAAAATGTAAAACAATACATTCTCAGAAACTTCCCGACAGCAACACAAATGGCTGAATCATGTCTAGTTAGACCCATTACTGTTTATGACATTAAAGCCGATTAGTACTCTCCATATAAGCTGAGTTATATCTTGGTATTCCTATCCAACCCATTCAAACAACAAACACAACACATCACAAAGTTGCCAGTTGGTGAGTTGGTGAGTTGGCGAGTTGGCGAGTTGGCGAGTTGGCGAGTTGGTGAGTTGGTGAGTTGTGTATACTCGCAACAAAATGAGACAACTCCCAATAACTGGTTTTTATGTGATTTTAACACCAGCGAAATTATATCCTATAGCATACAGCCATCATCATCTTTGACGGAAGTTGTGGTGTTTGAAAAATACATTTTCATATCATATTATGTGCACAATCATAGATACCTCTAACAATAATTTGTAAATATACCGTTCCCATAATGCAATGCGATCCAAGCGCAAAATCCTGAGAGAGATCAGGCTGAGATCTATAGGTTATCTATCATTAATTATAAGTCATGATCATTTACTTTACATTATGGGAGATAGTCAAACAGGCTATTGTTCTGGGCATTCATAAAATCAATCAAAGTCTCAACTCTAAATTTTTCCTCAGGTGTGGGGAGGGCAGTTGGATGGGGGAATGGGAGGGGGGTCAAGAGTCTGGTGGGCTCAGACTATTAAAGCTAACGTGTTAATTTGTATAGTCTGTACAGGCGTATCTGATTTGCCGATTGCCATGACCTGTTATGGTAGCTGGGAAAAAGCTTTGTAACACCTAGAGGAGCACATCGGCACTGCCATGTTCACAAAAAATAGCCATCGAAAGCGAATTCAGAACAAACAGACACGGATAAGAGGTATGCTGGGTTTGATGAATGACACACTATTCACCACAATTTGAATAATAGGGAAACATTTACAGAGGTTACAGCAGATTCAGTAGTTTTGCGCAACTGGCTGTGTCAGACCAGGAAACCAACTCTTATGCATAACAGAGATACCACGCAACCATAGTTGTTACACCTTGCTGGATCGGTCTATTATGTTTGGTGAGGATATAAAAGTTAGGCTATTGCTCAATCTTTGGATTTACAAAGGGTAAACACAAGGACGTCTATGATTCCATTTATAAAGATTGATGCAAAAAAAATTGTTGCATAGCACATCTTCTGACAGACCAATAATTGCTGTACCAATCAAAAAGGATTAAAGAGCATAGCATGACTAGGTTTACCTATGGTTATGTTATTGTCTCCGGGACGGGCACTAGCAGCCATCTTAGTTGATCCACAACCCATTTTAACTATATAAGCTTCACAAGCTATGACTTGCCGCTGCTCATATACTGTAATGTTGTTAGTGCAGGTGTATAGACTGCAAACAAACAGTCAATACTTAATCAGTAAGCGCAGGTAAAATAAACAGTTATACATAGGGCTATTGAATTCAGGTGAGGGGTTGCTTAGCAACCTAACAATACAGCTTATATAGCTGATAAGAAAATGTAAATCCGCATTAACGAAAGATTATTGATGTGCGTTAGGCTTCACCTTATGAATTTGGAAAAGATTGTAGATCAATTACAATGGCTGCTACTGCCCATCTTAGAGACAATAATGATACTACGTCATTTAAAAATTTATAGCTATCAGTACATGTACCAACTACCCTATAGGAGTTTAATTTGGCTAGAGTTTAATTTCGATAGTATTAAATTTCGCTAGTAGGCTTATTAGTGAAAATTAAAAAAAAGTGTCCAAGCTGGGATTCGAACCCAGGGCATAACCCTCCATCTGATGGCAAGGCAGACACTTAGACCACTACACCACACTACCTTGCATGCGTAGGTAAGGTGTATTCCTGTATAATTGTACATTGTTTATGAAAATATGATGAGTGAGTTTAATTTAAGATACACTAAATTTCGCTACTTAGGCAATAACGCGAAAAGCGAATCCTAAATGCCGGGAAAACTAAACTCCTATAGGGTAGTATATTTATAGACGGTCCGCATCGTATTTTAATTTTTGTCAATATAAAGATAAAGGAATCACCAAAATGCTAGTAGTACCCAAGACAATCACACGCATTGAATATAACTGTTGGCTGCCTAATACTTTGAATCTCCGGTCTGCTTATCACGCTAGTATCTTTCTCTAACAATAGAGGTTACAGGAGATTACTCAACCCTAGTGTGAATTTAAAGTATCAAAACAGGTTTTGACTACAATCCTACACTGATACGCTTTACTCAGGCCAAATTTGACTATTATGGTTAATTTATTATGAAGTTTTATGGTACAAGCTTTGTGTAAGCTATTCCAATCATAAAGGATTAAATTCAGAACAGATCATAGGCTCTTGGATGGAAAGGTTAGACATGTTAAATGTAGGGTGTAGGGTGTCTCGTCCACATCCCATATTTACACAGTACGATTGGGATATGATGTGGCTTTACTCAGGTTGGTCTTTGTATGAAACAGTCTGGTTTTTTGTTCTCTTGTTCTTTGTTAGCAACAATCTGATTTGTCAGTGTCTCATAAATAATGAGGGTGCATTCACTTGTGTTGGGTATTGAGGGTGATATGATGGCACATGGATGACGTAGTTTTGGTTATGACATGATGCTGGTGGTTGGTATTGTTTAAAAAGTTTTGAGAAGTAATTATAATATGATTGTATGGGCACCTAATATGAGGGCAAGTGAATGACGTAGTTGTGGTGATGCGTGCATTGGGAAATAAATATAGATTGAGCCGTAAACGGGGAGGGAGACACTCACTCAGACTCAAAGAGAGCTTGGCAGAATCACCACACAGCGGTATACTGGAAGAAGGAAGGTTCATTCGAGTCTATATTGTGAACTCATATCATGTAATATATTATTATAACAGATTAACTATTTTAAACAATAAATAAATTATTTAAATCTATACAAGCTCGTTGAAGTCTTTTTAACTTGAGTTAGTTAGGGATCACGGCGTTCTGCCCCAACAGTGCACATCAGTTAGAACCCTATAAAATTGATGTTATCACAAGTAAGCATACTGCCATTATTTCTTTTTTTATTGATTAAAGATTGGTGTCCGAGCGCCTACATAACCTGGCTTTAATTTATCACTCGTGTTGTTATAGCCTACATTTAAGAAATCATTTCTTTAACCTGTTTCAGAACCAAAGCAGCTTGGATTTGATGTCACATCAATTCAAAAAAATTTTGGAGGACCATCCAAAAGTGAAGTCGGAACTCCACAGGTAATAAACAAACAAACCGGACAGTCGTAAAACCAGAGACGAAGGGCCTCTACTCTTCCTATATTGAGAAATACCTACAGACCTGCATTAAGGCGCCAGCAGGACCACCTCTTGTCGACACGGCTACAGTATTCGTATCTCATGCATCTCTGGCTGTGCGGTGGATAGTGGGTACAGTGGGAATGTTTTGTCTGGGCTTTTCATGATGTTTGTGTGTTGTTTTTGTAATTAGTTAGAGGGTTGGCCGCCACTCCAGTCACAGACTATCTGGCTGACCCATGCTTTTACTTACTTTCTTTGAACATTTCTTACTCTTAATATACAATGTTTCTTTGTAGCAAAATACAAAACGTGAAAAAATGGCAGTACGCTTTCTATGATGTAGTGGTGGTTGTCATGGAACAATATGCAGTAGACAATCCAGACGCTTACTTCTGGTTTGATCTATTCACAAACAACCAGAATGAAATGGCGAACAAAGATTCGACTGGATGTCACCATGAAGAGGAGGTGCTGGTTTACTGTATTGCACATCCTCTTCATAATGATTTCATATGTCAGAATTTGATATTTTGGTATCTTATTAGACGGTGATCAATGTTTTATCTAGGGTTATAAAAGCGGTGAATGACTCACAGGTTTGGATGTCATAGAGGACGATTAGTGCAATTCATGGGGGCCCCCCCCCCCCCCCCCCCCGGTTGCCACATTTGCAGAAATGGCATTTTAATGGATGATTGGGTAAGAATTTTGCGCTTGACACATTGAAGTGCGCATATTTTGACAGTAAAAAATAGGAAATAATGATTCGCTATATATTTATGCAATCAAAATCACTATAAAATATTGAAATTTGATTATACCCTTGCATTCAATAGAAGGATCTGTAAAAAGCTAGACCATAAGCATGGGGAATTTTTTACCTAATCGTTTGGTTGCGGTGATCGGTTTGGTGGCGATTTCTTGTTATGTTACAAAGGCACTGGACTGTAATCAAGGTAATATAAGCTGCATTACACATTAATTCGAGGTTGCTGACAGTTAAGAAAATTGTTGTTTAGCACACATATAGACCTATATAGGCTTTATCCAATTTGCCTGTCTTCGAAATTGCTTTTTCCTCAATCCGTCGGCAGTTAACAGTCAAATTGCAGCACACATTTCATTGGCTTTGAATTTCACATCCCTCATCGGCTAGTCCGGTACTTCGGTAGTCAAGTAGGCAGATAGTCAGGTAGTCAGGGTAGTCAGGTAGTCAGGTAGTCGGGTAGGCAGGTAGGCAGGTAGGCAGGTAGGCAGGTAGGCAGGTAGTCAGGGTAGTCAGGTAGTTGGGTAGGCAGGTAGTCGGGTAGTCGGGTAGGCATGTAGGCAGGTAGGCAGGTAGACAGATGGTCAGGTGTCACCAACACAGTTATGATTAGACTTTATTTATGTTTCCTATGCCTAAGAGTAGGAGGTAGCTCCGTTGGTTGACCTGTAACAGATAAGTGTTAGAGGACCTGCGATTATGCAACTGTCTACTGACTCTTAGCACCAGGTGTGCTCTGACCTGCCTGAAAAGTGAGAAGAACTTTTCACCGAATATGGGGGTCGAGGCCTCCTTCATTTCTCAGTCTTTGGACTGACGCAGGATTTTTTTTTCAATTTCCAATCTTCTTTGGATTAAATATACAATTTATTTCTTCATCAGATTGTAAATATCACATTCTGTGCAATGATATAAACTTTTAACTGGTTAGGAATCATGAGAATTTATTAATTATTAAAATACATGAGTTGTTATCCACTCCCTATCCATTCGCATATGAATTCACTTTTATAATAATTCTGAATGATGGTAAATGCTAATGTGCAAGAATAGTTATGTGAATGATAGTTATGAAAATAATAGTGATGAAATAAAAGTGTATTGTATGAATGTGGTCTACCATCTATACATTAGACGAGTCAAATTATGTCCTTAATATTAGATCTATTTCTCACTTTTTCTAGGTTACCAGGATGGCTGCTCGGTACCAGATGGTTTACCTCGACCTTTTATAGAGTTATTTACACCGCAGTGTGATAAACATGATCTCTGTTATGATTGTGTGAGTATTTATCTATTATTTTATATAATATAAAATAAATTGTAATATAACATAATATGATATAATATATATATATATATAATAATATGATATGCGGAATAAATTTAGGGCTTTGAATCATGACTAATATCATCGCTCGTCATATTCAAGTTAATCTAAATAATTCTTAAGCTAAGAGCTCTAGCTTTTTTAAGCTGGTAATATTCGATAGACACAAATTGTTGTGGAAATTCTGTCATCAATTAACTTGGTATCAGACTGATCAATAAGTGTTATGTAATGATAAGCATTATTTACTACAGCCAGTCCGATTGCTTACATTTGAATTTAACAATAAAAGTACACCAAACAGTTTACTCAGTTTCATCAAGTGTATGGTTAACATAGGTTGGTTTCTTTCTGTCTCTTTAGGCATCACATCCTGATTATGGACTGACCAGAGCTCAATGTGACTGGAGATTTGCGCTGAATCTGAAGAAGGCTTGTAAAACACTCCCATGGTATAAAAGAGTACCCTGCTATGTAAGTTATCCGTTACAAAGCGAACAGCCTTTTGTTGATGATAATATTTTCATATTTATTAAACCTTAGTGAATATCTGAACCTGTCCTGTGTGACAGTTATACACCACCCATCTAATATCTGAGTTTTTACTACATATCAAAACTATTATGGTTTGAATGTGACAGCTTTCTCTTGGAGTTGTTTGCACTTAATGCCTAATGTTTGACGCTGTCGATCTATTTAACTAGAACTTTCAAACTCTGCCCTCTCAGCAACTGATTTGTAAATAGAACTGAGGTATGGCATCTTTCAATTATTTATGAACATCTTAATCATTTGGTCATTATGAATGTCTTAAAACAGAAATTGTGGTATCGGCTGCATCACACTTTGTCCCTATTTTACTGCCGTGTTTAACAAGCTCCCAAAGCCTCCATAATCATGGTGAGTGTGTATGGTTGTGGAAAGACGCAGCACACCTTCTATATTTATGGCCCTGATCCAAAATAACCTGGCAAGCATATATGTTTTGGCAGTGCCAAATCAGAGTTGACTTGCAACACCAGGAATTGAACCTGATTCACTATGATAACAAGACTGCATTAGTTTAATTCAAAATAAGTGATTCTGCTTCAGATTATCAACGCTTTATTTTAGGAAATACAGGATGTTACACCAGGTTTTGATGATACCTTCACTGTCAGATTATGAATCAATATCCTCATCATAGCTTCCTTGTGTATGTATTTTTCCCACCGAACATCCAATCTATCTTACCGCTTATCAAGAAGGGTTGCTCAATAAGTGCAAAGAATCATGAATTTTCTATTAATAATTCTATCTTTTGTTTTTGGCAGGCATCCAAAGTTGCATATGCTCTGGGAGCAACAATACTAGGAGCGGAAGAAGGACGCTTTAAACCACCTGGCCAAGAAAGAGAGTTCTGCACTGAACCATTTGTTGCAAAGTGTATGGCTAAGGATTAATACCGGAAAAGGGTGCAATGTCTACTAGTTGCAGCTGTTGTGTGCAGTATGATTCCGTATTCCTTTTTTCCTACAAGACTTGGCCATGATAACAATCAAGGAGACATATAAAATATTGAAATTGAATGACTGGATTTATTCTTAAATCTGTCATGAAATAAATCATAAAAAATATATCTAAAAATGAAAGATTAGAAATCAATAATAGCACAACAGTTTGGAGTTGTGCTAGCCTGCAATAATTTTCAGAAATTAAGTTCAAAGTTGATTACCAGAAGAAAACTGCTCCGCAGCTCTATCACAACAAAGTAGCATTACTTTATATTTAACCAGGTTAACATACTCCAGGAAGACCTAAGCCTAAGAGCACAAACCAAATGCAAATGCCACAAGCTGGCATTGTAGCCGTCTAAGCACTAAGACTAGATAGACCATGTTGTACGTAAAATTTGAAATCTGCCAAGAATTATTAAATAAAATTAACAAGATTGAAAATGTCTAATTATGTTTATATTAAGTTTTTAATGAGATTTGCTATAACAGTGACACTCATTAGCAACCTCAATCGATACAAAACAAGCATAGTTCAAGTTAGTTATCTGGCCTCAGAGCCGCCGGCAGCACCAGATGGTGTCTCAGGGTACTCCTCATCTCTGGCTGCTGGTCTCTTCTCATACTGTGTACAGCCTCAGTATGTATCCTGATAATATCCACATCACCCTCAGTGTGTCTCAGCTGAGCACCGAGAGCTGATGTGTACTCTCCTCGATAAGCTACACGCTCGCTCATAGCGGCCATCAGGAGAAGGGTGTGTGGTCTGCGTATGACAATGTGACAGCCGCTGGCGTGTGTGACGGTCTCAGCATCTATGGTGGGATCAGTGCTTCTAGTTGAGGGTCTTTGGCAGGCCTGCACCATCAGTACCTGTACAAATAAGAAAGCAGGAAAGTGGGTAACTTCCGTTCTCTGAAGATAAAATAATCAACAGTTCTCATTGTTATTTTACAATGGAATATCACAAAATCAAATTATGAAGAGTTAGAATAAGCAATTTAACATAATATACTTTTACGAAACATGTACAGCCTGCGTTGCCTCGGTGGAAGCAAAGTCAAAAAATAAAAAAAAAATGGTGTCAAACAGTGTCAAATTTTTACTCATACACGTGAATATTATCATTACTACCTTTTGTAATATTCTCAACAACTGCCGAAACAGTTTACACCTCTTAATATAAATAATCATGACCGGTTAATAATTTTATTGGTTCAGTCCCTGGTATAGGTTCACAGAAAAGGGAAACAGAAATGTAACCATTCTAATGGTGAAAGAATTTCAAGCTTGATGGTACCCATGAATGTTATAATGCTAGATAAAGCTTAATTCAGTAGTAGGGACATACAATGTAGTGCATATCTGTCTAAGAGTTACAATTCTTAGTCTGACTCATGACTTGACTCATGACTGGTCATATGCTATTCTTATCGCTGGAATTGATATCATTGTTCCAATCGATAAGCAAATCTGATAAGATTGACATCCCAATTGTGTATAATTGTTGCACTGAAGACAATATCATGGAAACTTTAATCTGTTAAGATCATCGAAACACACCATGCAGTACATGCAGTACATGCATGCAGTACATGCAGTACATGCAGTACATGCAGTACTCAAGTGGCGCCCTCCTAATACGAATTATAAGTCCTGCTGCGTTCAGTGAAAAAAAGAGGCAGGAAAAGGCATGCTAAAGTCAGTTCGGGTGTAAACATACATATGTCTTAGCAAACTTTAAAAAAGAAAATAAAAATGAACACAAGTAGCAGTACCAAATTACAAACTACCTGATCCAGATCTCAGGGTCATAGGGCTATACACAGGTCAACGATCACCTGATAAACTTTTACATGTATATCTCTGATCGAAAGAGAGGAAATTTATTCACAAAGCTTGAGTACCATCTCAAAAAAGCGGGTGGGCACCTGTTAGGTACTCAGATTAAATTGACTCTAATGATCAGAGATACACGTCATCCTATGACCTATATAGTACCATTTTGATTTCAGGGTGCATTAGCTCCTGACTCCAAAGTTGAAACTTTATTATTTCTCATGTTACAATTAAGTCTTCATACAAATTACATCCAAAATTATATCTCTAACCATGTGGTAATTTTAGGGTTTTAGCTTTTTGGTTAAAAAAAAGTCTCCGAAGATTTTTCCTGTATTCAGATGCCTTTCTATAACAGCAATATAGTGTGGACTATTGGTAAGCAGGTGAATGTAGAGTAACGGTAAATTAAGTATATGTGGCCAGATTCGACAATCACAAACTTTGACAGGCATTTTGATTAGTTTCAGACGAAGACAACCTCTCTTACATAGTAACGGTTATATTGTCTGTGGACATACAACTATTTTTAGATTGGGTAGACTTTTCGACTTGTGATTCGATTTGTCCGCAGCATGGAATGATGGCAGTGAGCCTTGTCATACAATGGCTGGCAAACTGGGCCAGTGATTGAAACTTGATGACAGCATAGGCGGCACCCAGAAAAAATTCCGAGAAATTCCAAAAAGTTATGCGCTTGGAAAGTACCGCCTCGGCTTGCTTGATCAAGGAGTTGGCTTGATACAGTTTCCATTTTCATAAACACAAGATGACAAGTATCATATTACCCTCTTTCATGTCAGATATCTCATTATTAATGTAATAATTATGTTTGATAAACCGATCAGTGATTAGCAACCACTCCTGACAAGGAGTTCCATTAAACGCAAGCTGGCCTAATGTTCCTATCAGGTATAAGTTTGTAATGTTTGTCTCTCACTTAATTTCCAAAACTAAGATGAAATGTCTTTTGGATGACCAGTGAAACGGACATGGTTAATATTTACCCAAGTAATGTAACTTTGGCATTTTAAAGTATTTCCTTTCAAAGGATGCTGCTGTTGACATTGCCTCTCAACCTTACCTTGTATATTAACATTGTATATTAGTAAAATAACAGGTAAATAATGAACAGAAATCACACATGAATTCACACTTACCACAGGAATATGCTCCCTCTGCTGAAGCCTCAGCCCGTTTGTGATTTCGTCTAGAATCTCATTCACTTCCCCGTAGGAGTTGTCCTCACCGAGAAGGTTTCCCTGAAAGCCGTGGCTCATAACAACAACAAAGAGGGCAGAGCAGCATGGAGCTGCGTCATCAACTTGAGCGCCGATCCATTCCCGCAAATCACTGAAGTGGGACCATTGCATTGAAGTTGTATCGAAGCCGGCGTTCTGCAAAGATTCAGAGAAAGTGTTGGCCTCATCGATGGCTCCGTCTCTGTTGAAGCAGTTGTAGCAAACGAGACCCCTCGGTCGTGTCTCGCCTTTGCTGGGGATTATGTAGTTCTTACTGTAGGGCTCAAGCGAACGAATGTCATCTGCTTTAAGAGTCTCAGAGGCAATGTACTCGGATGCTACCGTGTCTTTCATCGCTTTGTACATTATGGTGTCATTTTCCAAAACAGTCTGCAGAAACTGGTGTTGGTGAGTTTGAAGCAGATAACTAAGAAAAGCCTGAATCCATCCATCGGCATCGCCCTCAGAAGCAAGAACATGAACCATCAATGAAAACATTGTACTGTCTCCAATATCAATAGCCATGTCTATAGGCGTTTTGCCGCCATTGTCTTTCTCCAGAAGAGATTTCTGTCTTCTAAAACTCGGCGAGCGATTGAGGAGGAGCCTAAGAATGTCAAGGTTATTCGCAGAGCAGGCTAGATGAAACGGATTCCTACCAAGACAGTCTTGCTGAATTATAATAGCACTTAACTTGCTTTCTGTCACCTCATACTTTAGCAGCTCTTCAAACGTTTTCAGATTTGAACCCCTGATAGCATCGCATACTTTGGTGTAAGCGCTCTTAGGATGTTCTTTGGTGGCTACATTTTCTACACGTCCGCCACTTAGTATTCTGTGCAGGACTTCAGGTGAAATACGCTCCCTTTTTCGTCCTGGAGCAGCACGTGCCCCTACTAATTTAGAGATTGACATACCCAATTAAGTAAAGTTATGTTTTAGACATTAATGTTTTTTTCTGAAATGCCCTAACAGCCTAACTCAGTCTAATCTGATCAAGCAATGTGACATTGTTAACATTACTAATGCCTATATAATCGCTGATTAAGTCATCATAACATAACAATGACATGGAATTCCCAAAATCAGTTTCATAGTGGAATACACATCACAATATTAAGAAAGGTCTGATAATTGAACAATCAATTAATGAAACAATGCAAGACATTACCTAATCAATGACGTTGTTGTCCGTTGCTGTTTTCCACATTTATTGTGTAGCATAAAACAAATACCTGCATGAGCAACTTGGACAATCAGTCAAGCAGCCCGCAGGTGTTGTAATGAGGTCTTGGTCTGAATAAAACTTGGCAGCACTCCTAAATTTTAAAGATCTAAGCCTTGCTTTGCAGCAAGGTCCTATGCACATAGCATTATGACTAATAACTCAAAACAAATCAATAATCAGAGCACTTCACGTTCCCTTTTGATCCCCAATGATCAGTTTATTTTCATGTTTTCCACAGCTCTAACAGACCTTATTTACTTTTATGCCTTAGACCAATTGTACAGTTACATGTTATACGCTGGTGCGGGTCAAATTCCTTGGCAGCAAGCCAATATTTGCTTGGTATGCACTACAATGTTTTGCTGTCTATGTCTTTAACTACGTGAGACTTATACCAGCACTATACAACCTATGTGGCCGCAGTCTGTTAACACTGAAATCGAATGTGAACAACTACAGATGGTTTTACCAAAAGCATAAGCTTTGTGATAGAATAAGTCGTAAACACATGAATACTCTGTTTATAGGTTTATGGACTAAGTATATCATGTTGAGCATTGCCTTCATGTTGGTCAATACCAGGGAGTTTTGGACCAAACTCCCTGGCCAGGGGGCCTTCAAGGTGGGGGTCATCAGTCTGGTGGCTCAGACTATGGTCAAAGGTATATAGGAGCTTGTGAATTCTTTGAGTTGTCTTCTACTAGGTCATGAAGTTGTATTCTATGTTGTTAATTATATTTGCCATCGCCAATTGCCATTGAAATGTAATACAAAATAGGAAGAGATATCTCACGATGTGTCAATCATTAAACAGCAAACCATGTGCAGAGATGTTGTTTTGTTGTACAGGATTTAATTAGATCTGGTTGGAAATATACCAATTTCAACGAAAACCCAACTAGAAGGTATCTGCATTGCGCCGATAGTCAAGATAAATAAAGATATAACGTAAATGGCTCCAATTCTACGAGTAGTGCTAAGTTTGTAGATCTATCAGTATTTTATGAATTAATATGAATATCACTTTATGATGATGAGCATATACAGAGTTATCTGTCCAGGTACAAAGAGCAGACAATTACAGTATAATATTTCAAATCAAATGTTTACAATCTGCTTTATACTGACTCTATATTTAATCCGGAGCATTTCAGAGTTAAAGGAGTTCACTGTCAGGTAGTAAATTATGGAGCAGCGGCAGCACACATCACACCGACATCGAGACAACACTAATATCATGTGTTTCTCTGATCGTTAGAGTCAGATTGGTAAGAGTACCTAACATGTACCCACCCCTAATTAGTAAAATTGAACTCGGGTCATCACATCAAATTCCTTGTGATGGTACTCATGCTAAGTAAATTAGTTCACTCTCTATCGATCACATACACAATAGATAATATCGAGTGATGTCTCAATGAGCTCATAATGAGAGGCTGCCGGTTTCTCCTCGTGACCTGAAGAGCTTCAGTATGCATGTAAATAATATCAACAGACCCATCAGCTTGTGTCAGCCTTAGACTGAGATCTTCAATATGATACCAAATATGGTCTGGCGCTACTATAGCCTTAGCCATAAGACCACTCCTGAGTTCATCACCAAGGATCTTTTTCTCATTTCATATCAATTATTTGCAGGTGATCAATGGTCAGATCACTTAAGAATAGGCTTGTCATGTTTCAAGAGAAGACTATAGTTATCAATAGTTATGGTTTATGTAACGATTACTGTGTGTGGACTGTGGTTTATCAGGCGAAGCATTACAGGATCATTTAGATTCGTAATAGTTGTAAAGAGCAGTTGAGAGATAATTAAGTTGACCTTATCAATAAGACTTACGTGGTAAAAGACACATCGTAATGTAGGAAAATAGCTTTGCAATAACATACAAAATTGACAATGACAAGAAATACTTACCTCATTAGCTTTTTAAAGGCATACAGTAAGTTATGTAAGAACTCGTTTTTAGTTTCTGGTATGAACGGGCGCCTGTAATGTCTCAACGATATATTTCTTTCTCATGCAGCATGGATTTTATCGTTTTTCACCGCCTGATCCAATTTTTTTTAATACAACTGTTTTTTCTTCTTTTTTCAAGTCTAAATTTTTATTGTAAGCACACATTTATATAATGCTAGGCATTCCTATGTGGCAAATTTGATCAATATCAATCAAACAATATCAGCTGAGTTAAAGTTAAGGTTGAATGTTTTGTGTTTGACAATCCGCCATGAGCTAATAGCCAGATGGCGATCTGTTCCCAAGGAGCTCATGGAAAAGGGTAAATCATTATAGTGCATTTAGATAATGAGCAATTGAACAATGAACGAAGCTTTATCTATGCATTTATGGCGAGCTTTCACATTAGATAGCTTGAGAATATGTCTATGTCATTAGTCATAATTATCAACAATGAACTGCTATTTCGCTGACCATTACAGTTTACATAAAAATGTAAAAAGACTAAATTTCATGGATGTTTAAGATTTGTCCAATATTGTGACATATTCTGGCGTTTAGCATAGTTTGCTTTTGAGATATTGATAATAGCTTTAGCATAAAGTAAAATGCAAAAACTGTGTAATATTATGTGGTTTGTATTATGTTCATAGAATTCATCGAGAGATTTTTTGTTATTTGTTAGAGTTACCGAGCCATATTATCAGAAGAAAATAATATTACAAAAGAACCTATAACAGGTTTCTAATGTCATGAGAAGAACATTATTGAGACTGATAGTACAGTCGACAGATTCACACAATACGTGCATTAAAAGAGCCTAAATTTGGCAAATTATTTATTTCGATTGGTTAATATACGGAATATATAATGACAGAAGTTTTTTTAAATCTCTCCGTGATGATACCAATTCAGGAACTGGTTTCCCTCATCATTGAAGAACCGATAAGTTTTAATTATTATAAAGAAAGCGCCCCATGTAAGTCAATGATATGATACCTACGTTTGTGTTCCACGAACCCATGTGTACTCGGTATATTATGAGCTACGGAAGACCACTACAAAGCTGGCAAATGAGCAGCATTAGAAGGGCATTATAACTCAATTTTTTGTCCACCTATCCATCCACACATCACATGGAAGCCACAGCTCTCGTCTGTGTGTCAGCTGAATGTTTATTTTTTGGTTGATATTTAATGTTCAATGGGCTTTTATGCTACCACTCTGGTTGTTTTCAATTTAGAAAGGTACAATTATGTCAAACAATATCATCATTCATTCCATCAAATGAAAAAATACACCCAACTGAACAAAAAGACAAGTTATAAACATGACTCGGTCCATCACAGCCACCAGATTACACCATTGAGATCTGATCCGATCGCTTGTTTCTTTGTCTTCTATCCAGTCAGTGATGATCTTCAGCTCACTTACACAAATAACAGATTTCTTACTAGGTTCAGTGATTTTGTCTTCTGTTGATATTGGAGTAACTTTTACATGCAGTCTGCTGGATGAATTGTTTTGCCCTGTGTCACCAACAGAGGGACTTTTCTGGCACATTTTCTCCGGGTGATATACTAAGAGCAACTTTCCTACACTCATAAAAACCTGAAATCACAAGAATGGGGGAAGCAATGTTACTGACCAAATCACCTAGCTAATAATGATAGTGAAACTTTGGAATTAGGACGGCAAGATATTAGATAACAATCAAATGAGTGACAAATGGTTTAGTCATGGTGAAACAAAGATAAGTAAACCATGTGTTTTTGTCATTGTTGTCAAACATATCCGCATATGCATACTTCACAAGAGGGAAATGAAACGATATCGCATCCCAGTCTAAAATATATATATATATATATAACTCACCTTGAAAACTTTTGAATTGGGAGCAAAGCCATCAAAATTTGCAATTCGTAGGGCAATTATGGTATATAGCATCAATATCATGTCGGTCATTATGCTCACATGTATGTTCCGTACTGTAAAAGAGCAAAAACTACAGGGGAGGTAGATTCACTAAAAAGTTGCACAATTATTGATTTCTATGGATAAAGAGAGTGCTCTGTTCAACGTTTCCAAAATCTTGTTCATCATGTTATAATAAAACAAAGACCAAATGTATCGAGTCTTTCTATTGCCATACACAGTTTCTCCCAACCTTATAACAATTCCATGACGGAACACAACAATTCAACTTTGTCATTGGGTGTTGATTTGAAAACCAAACTATCCCTTCACAATTACCTTGACCTTATAATATAATCTCGATTCAATCAAAACCAAAATATACGTCAGACATAAGATAACATCTAAGATTTATATTACCTAATTCAGGCATGCTGTGTCCAGGAAAGGGTGGTATGGTTCCTGATAAGATCATCATGTAGACAGAATAAGAAAGCATGACGTTTATCTGTATGTCGAGCTTAGAGGAATCATGAGGAGGCAGTAGTAAGCTTGCAGGCGGAAGTAGGCCTAGTAGGGTCAGGGGCTGAATGAGTGTTTTTATTATCAATGTAGGCTCTCGATCCATATCAATGTTAAGTGTAAGTAAACTGCCATGTCTGGTGACCTATATTCATATAAATATTTCACCGGGTCAACAAAATGATACTATCACAGTTTTGGCAAGCAGTTATATCTGTCCAAAATATTCAAAATCTTTAAAACAAAATAAGCAGTTGCTGGTTTTGGTTAGAATACATCAGCTTGTGGATGTGATTGGTCAGAATTAGATCATGAAAGGTAGAAGCAATAGAAGGCTCGTTTTGAAGGTCTGTTTAAAAAAAGAGTACGTATGTTGGAATGATATATCTACATAACTATGTACATTGCGAGGCAGACCAACTTTCACGGTTGAGACCTGGTGCACCTTACTTTGTCAACTGTGACCTTGTATGATGGTCTTGATATTATCCAGTGGTCTAAAAAGTTCAGAGTAATCTTCTATTAAGAATGGATAAATTAGTGAAATTTTACTCTCATATTTTTAATGAATTTGGCGACAGTTTAAATAGTCCTAAGGATATGGTGCAACCGTGGGAGTTGCGCTTGGCGTTAGGGGTCTGGTAATCGGTGTCATAGCATTGACAAAGCCCACCATTGTTCTAAAACTGCGTTCATGATAAATTTACTGCTTTATATAATAAGCTTTCTTTCTAACTGCGAGTCATCGCTTTCAATACAATGGTGAAAGCTTTTTCGCCCATTTACCCATTTAAAGCTTTTCACCTTTTCAACCATTTACTGTCACTAGTCAACCAGACATTGGAAAGGATACATCTTTTAGCCAAGAGCTCTATCAATATTGTTAGTGGTTCTTACCTCTTTATTCCTACAGTTTAATAACTTGCTGATTTATGCCTAACATTTCATCGCATTACATTACATTACATGTGGACATTGTTTTCTGTGGTACCAGATATTCATTTCTGTTGCATTTTTCCGACCATACTATTATCATTTTGGCATTCTTATTTTAGCTAGATGTGATCCTGACTAGTCACCATTCATAATTGCTCACTATTGCTCATTATCGGATTTTCTATTCCCCCATAATGTGTGAGTTTTGTATCCATTGTAATGTTCAATGTTGATTTTGTGTCTATGTCATACCATAACTTTTCCATACAATGTCATTATGATCTCGTTTTTGCATAATGGTAATCTTGTTGCAAACGCTTATACCTTTCAAACATGTCCTATAGCGAAACAATCCATGTTACAGGATTACCAGATTATTGGAGATAAATGAAATTCTTTGCACTCTTACACCTGCGTTATTCACGGGATAAAACGGAACTATTTGATACATATGGTATGCTTACACTAAGGTTTGAGACTGTAAATTCAGAGTTCTCTATAAAGATTAAGCTTTTTCGACTAATATAGCTCTGCCATTGCATCCCTGGATCAAATCCCACCGGAATATAGGTCATAGAACAGTGTTGCTTATCATATGGAAAGCGTGACATGTTCAGGTTGCAGGGGGACACAGCTAGGCTCCAAGAGGTCCAACTTATAAGCCCATCACTTTGTACTTCAATCCAACCGTCATTAGTTTCAGGTGTCCGTATGTGCGCAAGGCTGCATTGAACAAGGAGCAAGGAGTGTCAAACATTGTGACTGGGTATGTATAAGTCACATTCAATAAGAAACCAATGTTTTTGGAACAGTGTCTAATCTTCATATCACCAGCAGTCGCTTGAGACAACATTAAACGTACAGGCACAGCATTTTAAAGTCAGTCAACTTGTACAATTGCATTGATGTGAGATTTTTGCAACAGAAAAATTTGAAAATCCTCCTTGGAAAAAATTGAGATGAAAACACTGCTCCTGCCTGATAAATTCCAATGACTTGATTTACAGAGAATTTATAATGCTATTTAAAGTCTGAATCTCTTGACAAACAAACTTTTCAGCTCTTTGTACTTGAATTCATTCTGGTAATGAAATGGTTTCAGGAAATAAGTTTGTTATCATTTGCGAATATAAATAAATAATTACCTTGTTGCCAACTGAATATTTGGCTTCCAAATTTTACTTGGGTCTATAATCACAGCTGATATGTTATCAAATTCCGAAGGATTCCAGCTCACAAATTCACTCGTCCAATTCTGAAAGTGAAAGGTAAATTGGTGAAAAAGGGATCACATTGGTATTTGAGAAATGAACATGTTAACCAAATATTCTGCCCACAAGTTATTTTCATGTACCATTTTTGCTATGAAAATCATCCTTGCTGCAGCAAAATTTTCAGATTACTATTACAATGGTCTACCATAGGTTAGCAATCAACGATTAGCATATTAGCTAGGGATAATTTTACCTTAGACCAGCTCTTTGCAAGTTTTACACACGACCTATCCATGAAGTTTTGTAGTATGACAATTTAAATATATTAACAAGGTGGTTTGAAACATTGTTGAGACAAAACTGATATAAACTCTATAAATATTTTTATTGGAGAGCAAAGCCATCCTACTAGAAATGTTTTGCACTCAGATCGGAAATTGCAGTTTACCAAAGAAATACAATATAGTACAGCTGCAAAAGTTCAATCCACAGCACAGAAGTGGAAAAGGGGAGGTTACTACAGAATTCAATGACTCTTACCATATTTTTCGAGACTTGAACTTGAATCGTCTGTTTCACTTCATCCTTGAAAAGTAAATTGATCAGGATTAATGTAATACAAGGCTGACACAGTAGTATAACAAAACTCAGACATGATGTAAATATGATGGATTTTCCATTAACAGTTCGTATTTTTAAGAAACAACCAGTTGTTTACAGCACATAAAAAATGTGTTATTGTTTCATAGTCTACTGTTAGCAACTTTATAATTCAGGATTTCAAAGACGGACAATCTAATCTATTTTATTGCGGGTTTTGGTGGAGCATAACTGGAACAAGACAAATACAGTTCAATGCTGTTAATATAAATGAGTTGAGTGATAATTAAGGATACTCAAATTTCTTCAGAGCGGGTCTGGTGCAATGAGGAACAAGCGAGTATAAACTTAGACCTACTGATGATCTAAAGTATAACACTCACAACTTTCTTAACACTATGAGGTATTTAACAATTTGCCAAATTTTCACATCCTTATAGATAACATTCAGTCTTGCTAACCAAGATAAGAACTCTAAATCATGAGCCATTTCAAAGTTTATTAGGTTTTTTTTAACATGCAAAGTAAACACATACCACATCGACAAGATTTAGAAGGTGCATCGAAATATTCACATAGACCACAGTTCTGATATCAAACACAGGTCTGATACTGGGGTCTGGTGCATTCTCAGCCAACTTCTTCATCAGCCGAACCATCGGAATATCATCATAGCTCATGGCAGATGAACGGCCATTCCTTTTGATCACAATATCATCGGTATCATTTCTGATGCCTTGCAGCATGTCTCTGTCTGACGTCGGTGGAGAGTGTGGCTCTCTTGGTTGGAAGGTTGTTGCAAGGCTGCATTTTACAACAAAGGAAACTGCTGTGAAGGCTAAGATTATTTCAAGTTTCACCATATCCACTGAAGTAAATTCACAGCTTGTTTATTGTTTTTGGAATATGTGCTTAATTATTTAAAAATGTTACTATTATTGAAGTTTTTAATCCACACGAAAGGTTTGGCTATACAGCTCAATTTTGTTCTGTTCTCAATCACAGCTATACTTATTCGTGAACCCTTGAAGAACACTCGCTACCAACCGCTCTTCTACTATGTGTTTGATATAACTGTGCATGGATTTTAAAAATGGCATTTATAGAAAAACCGGCACGTGATTTGAATGCATGAACACGTTTGTTAAGAAATATCGACTGCTGACAATGATTTCAAGTGTATGGAAGTCAGTGCGTGAGTGGAGTGAAAAGCTTTCAGATTGATCGCATTGTTTTATTTATCACAAGTGGCAATGTTATCCTGAATCCCCACTTTGGTATTGTTGACAACGATTCTCTAGTGGTAGAACTCAGGATGGCCTTTAATGATGCTAATATTAAATTACCTGCTGATTAGGGGAAATATTGACATATATTTGTTTATATATAGGAGAGCATGCCACTGATTAAAGTGAAGTACTTCCTGCATGCTTGAATATTTCACATTTTACACCATTAGATATAGGTTATGGTTATGCTGTATTTTCTCCTTGGTACGTAGATGAACATGAGTAAATCAATAAAAGATAAACACCACAACAGTTGCAATATTTTTTCAGTTATTGCTTTGCATATTAACAAGATGTATGGAACTGAAAACCAAGCATGGGCTGTCTGCTAAGATATTACAGTCAAGCAAAGAAAAGAGTACACAACCTGTCTCAGATTGCATTCAGATCAATTCTATATAATTAGAATTGAAGACTATTACGAACCCCTGGAAAATCCAGTATTGGGTTCACAAACTATGGTGTGGTTCATAAAGAAAGCCTGATTGTTTCTTACATTGCCCCTATTTGATTGGCTGTAGCCGTAGTAAAAATGAGAAAGGTAATAAACATGACTCGGTCCATCACAGCCACCATGTGACACCACTGAGATCTGATTGTATCGGTTTTGTCCTTCTCTCCTATCCAACCAGTGATCATCTTCAGCTCAGAAAAAGGCAAACTAGGTAGAACATTGTTCTCATCTTTATATTCCAGGTTTTCAACAACCATTGGAGCTACTTTGACATTCAGCGTGCTAGTTGATTTGAATTTGCCTTTACTAGTTATAGTGTGGTCAAACTTGAATGATTTTTCTGGATGGTATATCAGCAGCACCTTCCCCAGGCTTACAAAGATCTGAAATGTTAACGTTGGGAAAGAATGAAAGCTAGTTTTACCAAAAATCTGTGAGCAAGTTCGACATAACTTTCTAGCACACATCACTCTCTGTTTAAGGGGCACTGGTTGATTGGAAAATTCCTCATTTCGGTTGCAACAAGCCTTGTTTGGCTACCTTGGACCAGATGGGAATTATTTGACCCTGTTCACCATGAATAATCAGAAGTCAAATCTAAATGCATGCCTGACCCCAGCATAAGTTCTCTAGCTCTTGTAACTCAAGAATATCGATCTTTTTCAACAAATTCTGTAGTAAGTGATAGTTTAGGTGATACTTCATAATACACACCTTATATAACTTGACATTCGGTGCAAACCCATCAAAGCTGGCGATTCTCAGAGCTATTATAGTATAAATTGCCACCACCATATCAGCAGATATGCTCATCAGTATGCTCCGAACTACAAGTAAACACCAACAATCTCTCAGTAGGTTTTCGAGGTGCTATATAGATCAACAATTATGATGGTTAAAAGGAAATCATTAACCTTTTTGGGATCATCTAGAGTTATGCTATTGCCAACACAGGGAAACAAACTGAGGACACAACTGGTGATTTTGGAGTCAACTTAATTAAACCATATTAGACAAGGTTATGGTAACTTAACGTGGGGCGCTCAAACATCATACATAATCATTCAAAACACAAAGCAGCCAATCAAGAGTAAGTATCTTACTAAAAGCAGAATGTGTTTTGATGAATCTCATCAAATTTTTCTCCATTTTTTCTTGGCAAATTTGTGTTTGATAAGGTTTGAACATGATGATATTTGTACGCCCTGCAGAGCACTCAGAATTATCACTGTACTATGGGAGGTAATACTAAAAATGATTTACCATTTCCACATCATCAAACAGATAGTTGTTTTAATCACTGTTCGAAAAGAATGACTCGCACAACATAACTATTTTTATATACAACCTTCATTTTAGAACGTGAATGTCATTACCTAAACTAGGCATAGTGCCTCCGGGAAATGGTGGTATGGTTCCTGATAAGATCATCATGTAGACAGAGTAAGAAAGCATGGCGTTTATCTGTATGTCAAGCTTGGAAGAATCATCAGGCGGCAGTAGTAAGCTGGTAGCTGGTAGTAAGGCCAGAAGGGTCAGGGGTTTGATCAGAGTATTCTGTACCAAAGTAGGGTCTCGCTCCATCTCCAGATTAAGAACCAGGTTATCATGTCTCCCTTTAGTCATCTGCATTCACAGATATGAGGTAAAGTTCAAAGAAACATTTCATGACCTTCATGTGACCTATAGTCTGCCACGGCAGTATGTCAATCTGTTCGATGAAGTCCAACTAAAACTGTTTTATTAAAAGAATTACTCCAATGTATCACTAACACTAACCTATACAAAGGTTTGTTTTACAGTGAAAATGATTCAGTTTTAGATATGGCAATGAATATGTTCAGACCAATTGAAAACCAGCACACAAAGATTTCTTGTTGTAAAGATGGGATAACTTTGGGAAAAAAGTGACGCTCTTTAAACTACAATAACTGATATAAACTTACATTCAAATTAATCATTTTGAACTCCGAATTCTCTACAAAGTAAGAAGCTATATGGCCGGCATAGGTATCCCATTGCAGTCCTGGTCCAAACTGACCAGTCGGTACCCAAGATACAGAGCAATCCTGTTTATCATGAGGATACTTGGACATGTCCAGTTTACATGGAAATGTGATCATACTCCAAGTGTTCCAGATTACTCGACCGTCATCGAAAGCGTCTATCCAGCCGTCATTCGTCTCCGGTGTACGTACATCCTCTGTACTGTCAAAGGATGGTCACACTTTGTTCTGGAGATATGAGATAGTGCATAAATATATACAGATATTCGCATTTGCTGATGGCCTTACAATAAATGAAAAGTGATAATGACAAACGAGACCACATGCAAAAGCATAGAAAAGTATCAGGAACTACTAACAGCTTCCTTTGTAATTCTGACACACATAAATGATGTGATAATGGACCTGTGACAACTCTGACAACAACTGTGCGCGGTGAGATCACCTCACACTGATCTCTTTTCTCTACCATGAGGCTGTTTGCCTTTGAAAGTTTGAAGTCTAGCTGTACTGTATATAAACATGTTGAAATGCGCAGGACTAGCTGTAGTTGGATCAAAATGCTTCTTCAAACATGATTAATTCTTGGAAAGTTTAGAATATGATTTAGAATTAAGTTTTGCTGTTACCACATTTTGGTGGGTGGTAGAAATGATATAGAAATGATATAAGTGATGTCTCCGATAGTCATGAATAAACTTAGGCCACACCCACCATAGGAAAGAGCAGACAAATCGAAAGGGCAGAAAAAAATCCTTATTCATTATCTTGTGTCTTTCTTGCTTTTCTGATGTTCAGCAGGTCACATGATAAATTGTGAGGTTACCATTTTTATGCCAAACTATTTGGATAGGTAAAAAAAGCTTACACAATGCACATTTAGCAAATTCCTTAACTTACCGAATCGTCGAGGATCATCCATGATACAATAAGGCAATAGCGCAATTCCTCTGTTACTCAAATGAAATCATCCATATGATGTCTTTTCACATACGACTGCACCATCAACTTCTCCATCAAAGGTTTTTGATGCGTAAAAAGCCCTACTTACCATATTTTTGCTCTGTTCAATTTATTCAATTCAATCAAAGATGAACTACTGATTGCTAGTCGAATAGTAATTGATAGCTGGTAGCTCGATAAAGTCAAAACATCTAATGGCTTTACTTATGTCAATGGTGATCAAATTATAGGGTGGCATCTATCACCAGCCACCCCCACACATACAGTTTGCTAAAGAAAGTATAACTCCTGAATAGTTTAAACATTGATCAAAACCTAGCAAAAAAGCACAGAACCATTGAATACAGTAAGTTTACCTCATTGCGGCTATAATGTGAGGCTTCCAAACTTTATGATGTTCGATAGTAACATTGGATATCCCATCATATTCAGATCTATTCCATACTGTAAATTCACTCTTCCAATGCTGTGAAAAATAAAACCGATTATCATGGTGGAGAAAATAGTCTAGGTGCTCAGACTGTCGCTATGTGATGTAATGACATTACAGTATCAACCACTCATTTCATTCAATCTGGGATTGATAAAGTAAAGCAGCCAACTGGCATTGCAGCTGTCTGAGCACAAAGACCATGAATAGAAAAAGTTCAAATATGCACGCATATAGCAGTTTCACATTTCCTTCATTGCTAAGGGAAGTTGATAAAAGTTCACTACCTACACAAAATTTTGAGATCTCATAACACAATCTACCACAACTTATCCTGCACGATTCTGTATTATGATCGCATGATCAATATGGTAGCTCGATGAGTGTCACCGCACTCAGAACTGAGAAGTCCCATCAGCTAGAAAATTGTATATTATCTTTGCTCAATTTTACTAAGGGGATTGGCATGAACAGTGAACGACCAAAACTTGTGGCAAAAGTGAAGCAAGCCTTAGAATGCAGACAAGTAAGCTTTCATAGCTTTCAATTGAAGTATTTACTGTTCATCAACCTTACCATATATGTTGCCACAAAGATTCGAACCGTCTGCTTCACATCATCCTGCAAAAAGATTGATCACCAAAGGTGTCATTCAAATAACTTGAGCTTCAGTACCAGGAGAGATTTGAACTATATTGCGGTGGTTTGTGGTTCATTGAGAAACACAACATATGCATGAATTACTGTTTTAAAAAAGTTGTCGGTTAAAATGGCAAGTCTTCCTCTGTCCTAAGACTGAAGAATAAAGTGCCTTAAGGGTGACAGAAACACGGGTTAATATGATATATGGATTTCAAATCTAACACATTGTGAGCCAGGCTAACCTGCGGTCATAAACTATTTGAGATGTTAACATCTCGTTGGGAACAGACTCTACAACGCACTTGGCGAAGACAATGCAATGCAGAATGTTGGGCTCATGAAAAGGTGGTAGGACCATGGCCCCAGAGGCCACGACCCCCACCTATAATTACAGGCTGGGAGAATGATGAGGCTAGCTTGTAGGACAGATTGGGACTTATTCTTACTCTAGAAGTGCACCGAAACATACCACATTGAACAGGCTCAGCAAGTACATTGAGACGTTCAGATGAGTCACAGTCCTGACATCGAACACAGGTCTGATACTGGGATCTGGTGTGTCCTCAGTCAACTTCTTCATCAGCCGAACCATCGGAATCTCATCATAGCTCATCTTAGCAGGTGTTACAGATGAATGACCACCATGTGATGCCACTGTATCATCCGCATAGCTGCTGTTGGTCAGTAGAGTTTCCCTATTAAGTATTTGTGGAGCGTCTGTGATTGTTCTACTGCTTTGCTCAGATGAAGAGGCAGCTGACATCACTAAGGACAGCAGAATTACTTTGACCCGCATCGTTCCTGTTGAGGAGAAAACATGTAGTGGTGAAATTGGTGCACAAGTACATGTTAGATGCCGTAATAGAACCTCTTGCGCCTACTTAATATACATTAATGCAAAAGGTCTCACGTATGTAGGTAATGATTAAAAAACCTGTATTTCAACAACAGTATTTTGGACACAACGGGAAGTTCTTCTCGGATTTTGAAGCAATCACTTGGGGCAATTAGCTTCATGGCTTGGTGAGCAATTACTGTCAATTAAGCATTGATTAGGAATTGAATGAGGTTTCTGTTACATAGGACCTGATAAAGTTTTCACGTTAGGTTTGTTGATTAGTTTAGGTGAAGTAATGTTACATAAAAAAACGGCATAAGTTTTTCAGGGATGCTGTGCTCAAAACTTCAGTTTGTGTCAATCAGGTGTCAAGACAGTGTTTAAAATCAGAGTAAAAAATAAAAAAGAGTTACAGAAAAACATTGTGCATGCTGCTTTGAACTAAGATGAAATTGATTGTCCATTCCTACTGGTAAGAGAACTCAAACCAGAATCACAAAACGAAACATATTATCGGCATGTGAACAAAAAACGAAGTTCAACTTGCAACAAAGCATATTGCGCCAATTTTTAAATATCAATGTGTAAGAAAAGCTCTTTAGACATACCTTCCACGTCAAACTTTGCTGTGACAATTTTTCTCAGAAATGATTGTTCTTTGAGAGACATTGAAGTTGGTTTATATAGCAAGTTCCTCGTTGGAAAAAATTCCCAGGGTAAGCCATGTGATATTGATTGTTGTTTTGCTGTTGTGTGCGATAAGTGCTTATAAAACTCAGCTGAAGATTTGAAATGAAACGAGTATATGTCAAATCTATGCCAAGGTTCATGACCATCTGCTGCCATTGAACAAACAAAGATTGCCAAAATAAATGTCAACAGTTGACGCCTGGACTTATTGACCATCCTTGTCACATTTATAACAATTGCAGTCAATTATTAGTGGTATTGACTCTATTGGTCAACCCAAAGAATTTGAACCATTGGTCAAACAAAGAGCAAGACCATAACTCAGAAGAATACAGAGTTTTCTGCAAAAACGTTGATACATTTGTAGACGTGATTCAAAAGCACGCTGCTGAATCGTAGTTGTATTTAGAGCACGTCTGGTCTAACAGGATGTTACAACTTTTAGGTCTAGACAATACTCTTGTCATTGTGAACGTGAATAAGATTAACGTGTATAGGTTGTTAAGTCCAGATCATTATAAAGTTGAAAGGTAAGGTATTTTATAGAAGAAAAGTTTGTAACTTTGGCAAATTTGAAATAGTGATTTTATGACTAGCTAATAAACTAAACTCTAGCATATAATACAGAGGCGAGAGTGCCTGTCCCCATATACCTCCCTGTGCAGACTAAACTGTCCTAAAATCCAATTTATACTGGCCACTATTAAGTGATGTTTAATCAGGCAGGTTAACAAAAATGGAACTCGGTGTCGACAGTTCTTCTTAAACCATGCAGCTACAATTGATCAGGAGATACACTTTATGCATTTAATTTGATCAAGAATTCAATTTTTTTTTGGTATTTTGCTATAAAGAAACATTGGTAATTAAGAGGAATAAATGTTCGAAGAAAGTGAATAAAAGCATGGGTCAGCCAGATAGTCTGTGACTAGAGTGGCGGCCAACCCTCCAACGTATTACAAAAAACCACACGGACATCATGAAAAGCCCAGACAACCATGGCCACCGTACCCGCTATCCACCGCACAACCAGAGACGCCCCGCCAGCCCAACTGTGAGATCGCACCCTGGCCCCGTCCAAACTCCTAAAAGGTACATGTTGAACAAGGCTATGCCATTGCTCAACAAGGACCTCTCTCCTCGCTTGTTGTTAGTCTTAATAATTTTAAGTTTGTTGGATCTAGTCTTGGTTTGTACTCATGGTTTGTTTTCATATTCAAAATTTCTTGAATTTAATACGATTTTAATAAAGGTTGTAAAGTTCTGTATTCAATAAGCATTTGCAATGGCATGAATTTTAGTTTTTCAAAATGACTAGAAATGTGACCCCCTGGTAAGGTAAGGTAATTTGAAACTTATCCGATGATTTATTATCATTTTTTTACCAAACAAAACTGAGTTCCTCAAAACTGTGGTGTACTGCAATTGTAAAATATATCATTCTTATGTATAATAATATGATTTGATTTCTACATCAAAAATTTTAATGAAGAAATTGATGAACTGCGTAAAGTAATTGAATATATGATTGTTGCATTAACAGACTATTGCATTAATGATTGCCAATTAGAAGCAGGATGCAGGGATAATCGACCCAATCAGAGGTTACAAAAGTACAAAGAGGTTATAAAAAGCAATTACATTTTTGGTATAACAAACAAAAAAATTCTGTAAACTACATTTATCACTTTATGTGATATAAAATAGATTAAGAATTTTGCTAGGCTATTTTGTCTGGCCTGATTGTATGGCCGGACAAAATGTAGTAGGCTGTAGTTAATATCAATATGGTAAAAAAGATTTAGGTGCATCAAAAATCAAATAAGCAAACTGCAAAATAGCACCATAGGGTATTATGTTACAACAATATCACAGCTACTTCCAAAATGATTATATAGTGCAAAAAATCACAAATATTTTGTTGCTCACAAAAAAGGACATATTGGCATATTATATTGTCAAGGTTTGACAAGCAAGTTTGCGAATGAGATTGCAATCACCATGATAAGTTAAATATGATATGATATCATATTATTATCAGTATCATATCTTATATATAATAAATGAAATATAATAATATCTTGGCACCACACTCAATCATAAGCTTAACTTCAATACGAACACCAAAAACATCATCAGCAAAGCTAACAAACGACTATTCATCATGAAGCAGCTAGCCTTTATGAATGTCAAGACAACTACCATTAAGCTGGCATACACCTCATTTCTCGAAAGCGTCCTACAATATCACCTATGTATTATATACGGACACCTCTCATCTGATATTAAGAACCAGTACAATCACCTCATCAACACAGCACGTAGACTAAGCAAAGGCAGGCTTGAAGTTACAACCATAGACGATATATTCGATAAGTTCTTCAAAACTAAATGCCTGAGAATGTTCGCTTCGGGCAAAGACACTGTCATAACGCTAGAACAACTCCCATCTGGTAGATACAGAGTGCCAGCCTACCGTGTAAACTGCCGTAAACACTGTTTTCGCTCATTATGTGTAAAACTGCTCAATCGAATAGCTTGATTCATTTATTATAAATCTAGTCAATGTTTTATTATAATTTTTAAAAACTTTATTTTTATTCACAGAGCACAAGAGAAACATTGATTTTATCATGAGAATTGATACAAATATATACATACATACATACATACATACATAAATTGAATATCATATTACCACATTGAAAGGTCCAGGTGACCTCCAGAAATGCTCAACGGGTGATCAAAATTTTTCTATGGTGGAACATGTTATTAATAAGCTATGGCTTTATCATATACTGTAAAAAATTTCACAATTTTACCATGCATTTCAATAGAGGATTACGTTCACATGTCCATGACTTTGAGAGAGGACGCTGCACCTGTCGGTGAGCTCAGTGTCTGCATACTCACATACATACAGAAGAGACATCCATCTATTGGGAAGTAGCCATTATTCGGGTTATTTGTCAGCATAACGACTGCGCAATCCTGAGAGGAAAATAAAATATGAATTAGAAAGTGTAAAACAGGGATGATATTGATTAGTTGGTCTAGAGAATTCTATCAGCCTCATGCGCAGGAGTGTTCACTTGTAAAAATTCAACGTCATTAGCTTACATCGATTGAGAGGACATATTGTGACATACATGTCAAAATAAAGGAAAATGCAAAAAAAAAATATCATAGCTTATTATGCAGTTTATAGCTTATTGATAACTGTACAGATCTTGATGATAGCAACAAACATAAAGAGTCATTCAATGCAGTAGACTAGTTTTAGCAACAGGTAAGAGGTCAAATATTAACAACTAGTATCTGATATTGACACTGGTGTCTGACACCTGGAAGATTGGTGTATCAGTTTGGTGCAGGAAATCAGTAGTTTACCTGATGCCATTAAAATTCTCTGTCAGCAAGCTCAAAAATTTGAAAGTTTGAAAATTTTCTCATATCCTTCATTGCATCAAAGTTTTGACAAGTCCTCAGTTATAAGGTAAAAAGATAGGAAGAAAAAAGATTGACAACATTTTATTGATATAATACTTAAAATGATAATACAGCAAAAAGTCTGAATGGATCGTAACTTCTCACTGCTTCTCGTAATGACTTTTGATTGTTTATCATAACGTTCAAAGAGGAAGTTACGCTTCTCTTAGTAGTAGTAGATAACTACTAGTTTGTTGGGTAGAATGCAGTGTTGAACTTTGAGTTGGATTATTTCTCCACATGCGGGCCATGTGGAGGAAATTGTAGCCTTGTCTCAATCTTTTTTATCTAATAGGTGAGTGGGAAGTTTTCTGTTCATTCAGAGCATGACTCTGGTTGAAATCATAAGATCTGCCTCAGTCCAAAGACTGAGAAATTGTGATGCATTAGAAATGTGACCACCCTATCCGGCAACAGTTAGCTCTAGGTTTGCAAGCAGGTCGGAGCACACCTGAGGCATAAAGCTCACTGGTCAGTAGACTGCAGTTGGATTTGAACCAAGGATGTCAACTTTTGCATGTTGCTGCTCTAACCAACTGAGCGACCTCCTACAACTTTGAATGGGTGTATGCCTGCAAGAGTCTGTGACTTTGTTTTTTTCCTTGGCTGGATGGCATCTGTAGTACTCAAACGGGGTACCCAAACCCTCTCTCTTAGCAAAGGCAGCGCAGATTTTTAAATGCATGCTTGGTCTTGTGTGCCAATACAGACAGTGGACCTGCAGTATATCCTGTTACTATTTGGGTTGTCTTAGAAGAGATGTCGATCAATGTTTATCCCGCTCAGTCATAATCCAGCAAAGCGGCGAGCAACAATACCACAGTACATTGTAGGAACTTTCTTATGCACCTGGTCAAACAGCATCATTATTATGATAAATTCATTAATGATTGT
This sequence comes from Membranipora membranacea, assembly GCA_914767715.1. Taxonomy (NCBI): domain Eukaryota; kingdom Metazoa; phylum Bryozoa; class Gymnolaemata; order Cheilostomatida; family Membraniporidae; genus Membranipora; species Membranipora membranacea. Next base: position 11,638,947 of record OU612072.1, on the reverse strand, counting down.
TTTTTTTTTTAAATTCATTTCTTACACTTTAATTGTTATAATTGTTTAAGGTGAAGGCAACTTTTGATGATAATATTTCAGGTATGGAGAAGGAAGAGGATAACTTTAGTACTATAGCTGACTTTAGAATATTATGGCTGATGATGACTACGCCGACGAGTACCCAGAATATGATGAGTATGTAGACGACATCACTTATGGCCTTGGTTGTGAATACAATACAGATGTAAGTAAAGACATTTTAACTTCTGGTTACAACTTTGCAATTATCCAGTCATGTGATGCGAGAGGAAAAGCTTGCTGATTTGTTCAATTTTAATGATGTAAACATCGGAAAAGGAATGAATTATTTGAAGTCAAATTTTTTAATACGTATCCCTTATTGTAATTATCTTTATGAATATAAAAGACACATAAAAGTCTTCTAGGTGGTCCCTATGATTTTGAGGCACCAGTTATCAAATCACCTACAAGTTTTGTGCACAGAGTTTTACATTCAGTTCAAATCACTCCCACACATCTAAGTCAAAGTGAGAGAAAGTGCAAAGAGCACAACACAATCATAGAATCTTGATGCAAAGCAAATATTAACATTGATCAAACACTGAAAGGTCTATACAACTAAGGCCAGAAATCAAGAGCCGCAAATATGTCACTATTTTACAAACAGTCTTTTATTGCAGTTTAATTATGGGTTGACAAGAACAGCCTCTTCTGCGTTTGGAATCTTTGCAGATCAGACTGAAAGTGTCGCCACCACTTTTGGCTTTGAGCCAGGAGGACATGTAAGTAAATCAGTCATGACTTACCCCTACCTACCTGGAAAGAATAACATTTTATATATCAGTCAAAATGGATTGTCACAGTTTTCTTAATAAGCAAATCCCAGATGTCATAGGTTATGTGTTATAGGAATGGTATAACAAAATGAATCCATCTCAACGTCTCTGCTAGAATGTAATGTGGGTGATATTGGGAGTAGGTCATTATCCAGGATGGGGAAGCGGTAAGGTAGCGCTGCCATAGGCGGCCTCCTTGTACAGGACTGGTAGGCTATCAGCCAGCAGTGCATAGTACCGTCCATCCTTTTACAATTTTATTATTCCTAATAGTATGTATAAGACGATATCTGAGACCCAGACCCTTCAGTACTACACAGCTCAAAACTTTTGTGCATGGTTATTCCAGCACTTTACAAACAAGTGTTTTTTGTCTGATTTAACGCAGGGTATTGGAGCCTCATCCCATGCCAGGGTAGGAGCATCGTTAGAGGGACAGCCATTGTGTCCTGGAGAATGCAAGTATGATCCAGATGGTAAGGATCTATCGTATCTTGTTAAGAAGGTCCGTAGAAAGGCTAGAAGAGCTAACCTTCAGGATGAGGCTGAGGTGAGATTTAACAGAAATAACTAGTGAATTTCCGTTTTTCCTAGAGGAATAAATATCTGCTAGAGTTTAGTTTAGCTAGTTGTTATATTCTGTTTTGTTCCTACATTTCTGTATCGTTTATGGTAAAAAGGATAAGATTTGAACACTGACATTAGTTTGAATTAAAAAGGCTCGGTGTTCTGGTTGATACAATTCATAAAAAAAGTGAAAAATCCGTTGACGCATTTTCAGTTTTAGCTTTCAATGGTCTATAATTGGATGGCATCATGTGTGCCAACTTGATTTCAACTAGCAACAAACTTCTCTAGCGAGTGAGGGCTGAATCCAATTTGAGCTTTGATTATATCTGAAAATGCGGCCGCAACATTTGTAATAACTAGTGAATTTCTGGATATCATAGAGGAGTAAGTACTAGCTAGAGTATAGCTTAGCAAGTAGTGTGCCGACTTGATTTCAACTAGCACCAAAGCTAGCAATGAGTCAGTCAGGAGTGGTCTGATGGTTAAGGGTGCGTACTTGTGATCAGTGAGGTCCAGGTTCAATTTCTGGCGCCAGCAGTCATTTCTGATTTGGTATGGCACGCCATTCATCCTAGAAAGGTCCTTGCGGAACGGGACTAAAAGTACCGGAGGTCCACAGTGTGTTGTACACCCCACATGCAGTAAAAAGATCCCCCTCTGCCTCTTCGATAAAAAGAGTAGCAAGAATTCCGGCGGGCAAGGGTATAGGGTGCGGCTTGAGTACTATGGGTCCCTGTACCTGTATTCTAGAGGGGTAACCCTCTCCGCAATGACGACTTAGACTTAGCTAGCAATGAATCCAGGATAGAGTCTGGTCATGTGACCACTCCTTTTCTTAGAAAAGTAGCCGTGACTTCGATTTAGTTAGTCTAAATTGGGGCCGCTGACATAAAGCTAGATATACCTTAGCTCATGGCACATGATACATCCTAAATCTTCAATTGGCATAAGACTATTACCAAGATTTGATGCAACCCCAATTTTACAAAAATGTCCAAGGCCAATATTTACATCAAATTTTGCAACATAAACTATTGGTTAAGATATGTAATAAATGAATGAATTAATAAATAGATCAACCAATCAATCTATCAATCACTCAAATGATACCGATTCTATATACAGGAGGAGGGCTCCAAGGCCAGTGAGTTGGACCCTAAGCCGGTAGCCTTATGGGGAAAGGTTCAGTCGAAGATCTGGCAGCAGGCACTGACTGAGGAAAACCCCGCACTGAGAGTGTACCTCGGAACTGATAGCGACATAGATAGTATATTCATGCTAACCTGGGAACAAGGTGGGTAAGATGTGCATCATGTTAAGTATGGACACAGAGTTTTAATTTGACTCCCGCCTGAGACGCAACTAGTGAAAACACTAACTTTAAAAAAATGATTGGTAAATACTGGCAGCAAATTGCTAGGGGTGAAAAATAACTTTCTAGAAAGGGTAGGTGTCTTGATCTTATCGGTCAGTGATATTTATCATCGCTTTGCGTCAGCAACTAGTTGGAATTGTCAACTCCGCTCAGTACCACTACTGTTGCTGATAATTTTATTGAAGACCTGGATTATCCCAGCATCAAAGAATGGCTGGAGACTCATGCTGAGCCGGAAGCTCGCACGGAAAAAGGCAGCAGTATGTTTATAAAAAGTGATTACAACTATCCAACACCATGGAAGTTCAACACAGTGGGACAGACTAGCAGTGCAAATACTAATAAAGATTATTATGGCTCTCCATCATATCAGCCTGGACCGGTGAGTTATCTTTGGTGGTTCTTAGGCTATCTATAGGCTCTGATCTGATTGGCTGTTGGGCGGGAGGACTGATACAAAAGTCGATTAGATCAAGGAGTGATTAGGTTTGATTAGGTTTGATTAGATTTGATTATATTTGATTATATTCGATTAGATTTGACTAGATTTGAATAGATTTGACTAAATTTGACTAGATTTGACTAGATTTGACTAGATGTGGGGGATTTTGCACATTATTGCCAATCAGCTTGGAGTCAACCTGTTGTTAACATTGTGTCTTTTCGTCTGGTTAGTATCAAATATGTGCATAATCAGACAAGTCTAATTTACTATTACATTAGTGTTCTTTTCTTTAAACTGGAAGCATGGTATACACATTTAAAGACAAGTATGCTATCCGGCATAGTACAAGCCATAAAAACCGACTACATCTTGAACCCAAAATTAAATTTTTGCGACTGGATAGGGTTTTAACCTATTATTATCACTGGTTTTTCAGGGTAGGGTAGCCAGCGGTCTGTTGCTTGCTTGGCAAGTTATTGATACTAGGCTTGTCTCATATCTTAGCCAATCTTCGTTTGGAATGGTAGTACTTGAGCAGAAAATTGGTTAAGAGTAAGGAAGACTTTCAAAAGCCAGATGTTCTCCATCGTTTTGGCCAAATCCCTCTGTGATACGTGGTTGGATGCTAATCGCAAGGTGGTTCAACTTAGCCCAGCTAAGATTTATATCAGTATGCAAGAAGGTTTAGATGTAAATAACAATTACCAGAGAGATAGATGTCGAGTGAGTCTGTCAGTATGTCCAGGTGAGAGTATGAATGGCATGGATTGGATACCAATGGTGTATGATAAGTGTGTAACCTTGTTAGGTCAGATAAGTGAGCTAGTTAGTTGTAATGGCCAGTTGACCATCTGTATGTATGCTCGATATATGTAGTGGAATACCACCAGTCATGGGTTTTCCCGGCGAAGCCGATGGCATCCCAGAATGCCAGTCAGGGTTTTCTGACTATGTGTCAGCGACAGCCCAGAATGCGCCAGTTCCCAGAGCTATGCCAATGTTTTTAACCCCACCTTTTCGATGTTACAACTTAAATAGTGTGCTATTGTGCTGGCTGGAGGAGATAATGACTGGAATAAGTACAGTTGAGAATAGCCTACAGTAATTATGATGATGACTCAGTAGCTATCAATGCAGAAAGCCTTAGTTGAGTGTAATAATATTTTAATTACTACAGGTTGTGTGTAAAAGTATCTCACCCTCACTTTTTTGGTCTCATATTATATTATGTTATTAAGGTTGTTTCTAAATCCTTCAGTTAGTTAGTTACCTTCAGTAGGCAAGGAACAATTTCTAACCAAGATCTCCGGTGGGGTTGTCTTATCGACAAAGTTATCAGATACATATATTGACAGTTATGAGTAGATGTCTGTCACCCAATTAGTTTTATTGTCAACAGTATCATGATCGCATTGTGGGTTGGCCACTTAAAATTTGTTTGTGATTGTTTTACTTTAGGCGCCTGAGCCGAGCCTGATTGCATCATATCATAAGAGTTCGCCAGAGAAGCTATCAGAATACCAGCCTGCTCCTCCTCCTGATTACTTCCACTCCCAGTCCACAGTCTACTCAATAATGCCTCAACCTAAATATACTGCTGAGTTTATGAAGGAGAGATATGACTGGGTCTTGCAACTGGAGGAAAGACATTACATAGAACATATCTGTCCGCTTCGCATCAGAAGCGTTAGAAGAAAGCATCATTTTAAGAAGGCAAAGGTCAACAGAGTTCTAGCTGTGGTGTATCCTGCACCAGACTTCCCGAGCAAAAGGTTTCAAAAGCTGTTCACCTGCAGACAGTTGGCATCAGTTAAAATAGACAAAGCTATTGTTGGCAGAAAAAGAAAAAGAAGAAGAATGAAGAAAGCAACAAGTGGGCATGGTGAAGACGATGCCAGCTATTATACCTCACCTCCATCAGTTGTGCAGGAATCTTCAGTTAATATACCTCTTTCAGCTCAGTCACAACCAAGATCAGCTGACCCTCCATCGAGGCATACAACACCCAGCGGGCCCAAGGAACAATTTTTCTTCAATGTTGTCGCACCAAACACTCCTTTGTCTAAACACTCAGTGCCTCCAAATCAGAATCAGTCTGCTGCTGGTTACTACAACACCAACCAAAATCCCATTAACTCTTCTTTAACTCAACAATCAAAACTTCACTCATCCCGCAACAGTTCTGGTACTCCAGCATTTTTGCAGCAACAACAACCCCAGTCACTGTATCAATATCAGAAAGATCAGAATCTTAGGGTTATTATTTCTGCACAGCAACCACCAAATCAGCAACAAGACAAAAACCATGGACCTCGGGGTCAAAGAAGCTCTGGCGGGCCTCTGCAAGCATCAATTCGCAACAGCTCAAGTCCTTCATCACCTACTGAGCCACAACAACCATCGCTGTCCCCAAATCATCAGAAAGAACAGAATATAAGGGTTATCGGTTCTGGGCCACCACCGCCTCAACTAACAGATACAAACCATGGTTCTCGGAGTCAAAGGAGCTCTGGCGGGCCTCCACAACCGTCGCTACACTACTCAATGCGCAACAGCTCTAGTCCTTCAACACCGACTGAGGCGCAACAACCATCGCAGTCACCAATTCATTACCAGAAAGAACAGAATCTTAGAGTTGTTGGTTCAGAGGAGCAAAAATTATTCAAGCTGCCAATTATTCCCCAAGGACCTCAAGGTCCAAAAAGCTCCACCGGGCCACCCCAGCTGTCAACACACTACTCAATGCGCAACAGCTCTAGTCCTTTAACACCAACGGAGCCACATCAACCATTGCAGTCGCCAATTCATTACCAGAAAGAACAGAATATAAGGGTTATCGGTTCTGGGCCACCACCACCTCAACTAACATATACAAACCATGGTTCTCGGAGTCAAAGGAGCTCTGGCGGGCCTCCACAACCGTCGCTACACTACTCAATGCGCAACAGCTCTAGTCCTTCAACACCGACTGAGGCGCAACAACCGTCGCACTCACCAAATCAAAACCAGAAAGATCTGAATATTAGGGTTGTCGGTTCAGAGGAGCGAAAATCATCCAAACCGCCAATTATTCTCCAAGGACCTCCAGGTCCAAGAAACTCCACAGGGCCACCCCAGCCGTCAATACACTACTCAATGCGAAACAGCCGTAGTTCTTCACCACCAATCAATCTACACAAAACATTGCAGTCACCAAATCAAGATCAGAATGCTGCAGTTAATGGATCTGTACAGCAACCGCCAATCCAGGTGCCAATTATAATCCAAGCATCTCGGAATTCCAAAAGCTCAGATGGACCTCCTCAGCCATCGGTACACTACTCAATGCGTAACAGCCGTAGTCCTTCTGCATTTGCTCAGCAACGGAATGAGACACTAACAGTTCAATTTGCAGCAGGGTCTCACTTATCTGGAAAGTAAGCCAACAATGATCAAAGTCTAATGAAAGTAGCAGCATTATTACCATCTATCTAGTTTTAAGATCATTCCAAAACATATTGTATGGCTAAGAGAGGCAAGTCTGGGTGGTAAAAAGTGATTGGCTTTTAGGTGAGATGAAAGACAGCAAGCGGCAATGCAAGTTTAGATGGTTCTCTGCTGACCAAACAACTAATCAGATACAGTGATAGTGAAACGGAGTCATATTCGCTTCTTAACATATCTCAATAGGTATTTACGCTGAAATTGCGCTGGCTCTCCCTTTTGAGCCTACACACTGACTAAGCTAAAAGTGATATGATAGTAAAAAAAGGAGCAATTTTACTACATGGTTACTGTGAAGCTTCTTCTTTCCATTTTCAGGCAGCCTCATGGTAGAAGTCGCTCAGCAGATCCGACTTTATCAGACTCCTCAGCCACCGAGATTCCAGTACTTATCAGAGTCAAGACAAAGAAAGTTAGAAAGAAGAAGAATTCTGCAAATGTCTGACTTCAAACCTCTTCATATCTCTCCCATCATCATATTTTATCTTCAATTGTCGACTTGTAGACTCTGTGGCACATAGAGAGCTTGCATTGACAAATTGGGCTTGCTTGCAAGTATCCCAAAGTTCCAAGTTTGTGTTCCATTGTTGAAATACTGTTTGTAATACCTCATCATGACAAACCTTTACCTAAACTCAATTTTGTGTGTCTCTAAGTCTTCAAAGGTGTCAGGCTTCAGTGCTTGTCTCCCCTCTGCAGGCCAGCCTTTGAGAAGTATTGTTGAATATTTGTTGCTATTCTTTTGCATATTGTCCACAAGCTCGTTCCTCACCAACCACTAAGGCTATTTTGTCGGGCATTTTTTGTGTGATTCAGTGATAAATATTTATTAGTACAAGACATTTTTGTTGGGTCTCCGAGACGGTGACAAAAATCATTTATTAATACTGAGTTGGCAAAGATAAAAAAATGAGTGACTGACCATATAAAGCAAATGAGTACCAAAACATAAAATATTAAATAATGACAAGGAAAGAAACCGATTTATCTGAAAATGCTCCAAAAAAATTGACTACGTTTTTTCTTCCTTGAGTGATCGGATTGCAGCTTGAGTATTCATCAAAACGAATCATACACCTTCATCAAACCAGTGTAATTCAGTCTTTTGGCTGACAATGTAGAGAAAGAGGTTTGAGAAATTCTGCATTTAATAAGTTATAGCGAGTATTTTGTTTTGAGAGCTAATTTCTCCCCTAGTCTGAGATCGGTGCCAGGGGCGGTAGCTGCAGGTAAACGGCTGGACGGAATAAACATCAAATAATTCATCTTCTCATGAAATATCAGTCCTCGCTTTGGAACTTGGCCATTGAGGTAAAGTGGAGTATCTGTAAAAAGTCAAACAAAGATTATATGCCAGTAATCAGGATTCTGGGCGCACAGATGCAAATTTTGCGATTCATAGCAAAGTATAGCAATTCAGAGATATTAGATGCGAATTTCGCAAAACAATTCCAACTTTTCTGTTGTTGAAGAAACACAATTAATGCTTTCGCATGACTTATTTGCTTGAATTGGCAGGCAAGATAATGTCCGTGTTGAAAATGATCTCAAATATAGGATGCCCACATCTACCTGAGCTGTCCTTATAATAAAATGTGATCGTTCAGGATCACAACATAAACCAACGCAATCAAACCTCGTACCTCATAATTGTTGCCCAGGCCTAACTAACATGAAATAAGGTAGCTTGTAGTAAGTTGATAACATAACATCGCCATCTCATACTGATATATATTATAGATGAGGATGAACATCGATAATCGTTCAAAATCGATAATAGCTGACCCTTGTAAACTTTTGTCAAGCGGCTTGCCCGAGTTTTTGAAGGTTGTTACTGGGACGTCAATCGATGCAAAACAAAAAAACTTCCAGATATTTGGACCCTGACACAAGTCTTATACTAATATCTCCACAAATAGCTCTGCTATGTATTTTCCCCTGATCCATAAATGCATATAAATGCCGTCTCATGTATACTTTGAAAGCATACACTAATGATCTTACCTGGGACTGCTGCGACTACCCCATCATGATTACAGAACTCTGGATTACTACAGTGAAATAGTCGCCTGTCAGCTGAGGTCCGTATTACACTGCTATCTTTCTGTAATAAAATAATAAAACCAAATTTGACATACTGATGTCACACCTTGTACGCATAATACAGAGTGACATCAAACATTCAGGGTTGGGATGAATATACACAGTGGGTCTTTGGGATAGACGATACATTGATACAAATGTTGTGTCTGTAGAATACTTGTAGCGGATGTGTTTTTTGCATGTTTTGATATGGTTTCTAGATAGTTTCGTATAGCTAGTCAGGGTTGATTTCATGTACATACAATGTAATGGGGTGGGTTAAATATGTTAGTTATCCACAAATATTGCTGTTTCAAAAAGTATGTGCAAAAAAAATTGAACTCCTGCAAATCCCAAGAGTGATATAATATGCTGATGGTCATGGCAAAAGTTGTCTTCTTAGTTGGTATGGAAGGTCAACTCCCAATATGCAAACAATTACCACCATAATAAATTATGACATTGGCTCAGAGCATACATCTACACAATATAGGGTGTTAATCACGGTGAGATACTGTTTGTGTGTTGTTTGAGATAATGTTGTATGTTATCACCCTAGAAAACAGTTAGCTATGAAATTTGAGTCACTCATAGGCCTTATTACCATATTACAAGCTAGAGTAATAGTCTATAACCATTCATATTTTTTTCACCATTTTTTGTTTCTTATTTAACGGCAATTGGAAAGAAGAAATTAATCGAAAAATGATAAAGATGTTTATAAAGTTATACGAAATACAAATAAATTGAGAAATATGTTCAAATAGTTGAAGACGCCTTATTTGTTACTGTCTGGTACCGTACTACAGAATTTCATTGATTAGACTATGATGTATATATATATATAATAAAAGGTATTACCTGTAGCTGTACAGAAGAGTGGGGACGTGTAGACTTCCCAAAATGCATCAGCCACCGGTCCTCGACAGACGATTGGATAGCAACGAATAACCGAGCAGATGACTCTTCATAGTAAAAGTGGGCATAGTATAAAACTGAAATCAGAAAGAAATAAGATAAAGTCAAAAAAGGAAAAAAAACTTGTCACTGTACAGACAAAAAGTGCCAAAGTGACAAAATACATCATGTCTGTTATCCCGATACCAAAATCAGACGCTGGGCGTTGATGTTGAAAAAAAAACACAACTTTTGATGGGTTTAATTTTGGGCAATGCTAGAAGCTTTAGTACCACAACAGGGTGATATATCAAGTGTATGAAATGAGCGTTGTAAAAATTGCTCACTAATCTAACAATTTAGGAGTATATTTCTCACTGATGAGTTCTCCTTACATATTGCACAGTTGCACTTTTGAGGTTTGATCTAATTTTCCTGAATTTGAGGTCGCTGCCGGGGGGGGGGGGGGCGAGTACAAGCACAGCTGATCACAATTGATAAAGTCAGACTTTGAACACCTAGGTGTGGTTAGGGGGTGTCTACAACAACGACCTTGATAAACCTACATACATTCACTAATGGTAAACGTTTACACAATGTGCCATTGTGATTGATTAATTTGTAATATATTCACAGCTATTCCAATTTTCACTACAAGGGGTACAGAGGTACTTTTTGTTAGAGATGAAATCTGATAGGTGAATGCTGAGCAGGCCCAGATTCTGCCTGCTAATATATAAACTATGGACAGCATAAACTTTGAAACAATGCATGCGTTATAGGCTTGGTTAGACTCAAGAAACACCAGACACTAATAATAATTATATTTGTTATCGGCAACGACAAAGTTGGTAGGCCTACGCACTAGATCTCACATGATCCAATTTGCCTGCGCTTAGGGCTTGTAAAATGAGAACGACCAGACTGCGGGATCAAACTTGTTCTAAATATGCACCTAGGTCTCGTCTAAAACCACTTCATTCAAGTTAGTCTCAAAAAGGTATTAATAAACGCAATTCCTCGATCACTTATCGGCAAGTTGCATCAGGACAAATAGTAAGTGTGTTGGCTTTAGTCGGGTCGGCAGCCAAACAGAGTCAACACAATTGCCATCACTTGTCTTTGAGAGTTGGAGGTAATAGTGTATAATAAAAATTACAGATATATATATATATATACATTCATAATTGTTCAACTACTGTTGTCACATATCACATATAACATTACTGCTCAAAGTTTTTGCACATATAGGCTCCATCACCACATCACTATGCAATATCTTTTGCTTTACCATACCAAACACACAAACCATTGAGATATATACTTTTTGTGTGCGGAACATAGTTATGGTTAGTTCAAATGCTCAAACCCTGCTGGAATTCCTAGTATAGGTATTTCATTAACTAACAAGTTGGTTGGGTTGTTTATATTGGAATGCCATTATTAGAAACCCCCGTCAGAGTTTGAGCACTTAGACTAAGGCAGGGTTTGCAAAGCGCTACTCACTTCCTGTTCCGTTGAGCGATTTTGCAGAAGCGCCGCTGAATATGATGCTATCTCCTGATTGGCTGCTTGTATCGTATGCTTCTCTCATAAATCCCACCATAGAGCAGTAAGGAAACTTTATCATCACATGATAAACTGGACCAGCAACAAGACCTAAAAATAGCATAAAACACAGGGTGTTGTCCCATAAACATCATTAAATACATTATTGTTTATAATATTTAACCACTGAATTGAATTCTTCTCATTGAACTGGAAATATTATACAGTTAGAACACTCAACACTGGAACTGAACTTACATTAATCTGATTGGATGCCCCTAATAGCATGAATAATAAATAGCCTGCAAAATTGATAGTTTTGTTTACAAAATTGCGAGTTGTAAAACATTGCCATCAGCGTTGATGATATGGGCATTCCTAGAAAGCTACTCTTTTTCAAAGGAAGCTAATGATGCTATTCCAGATTATAATGGATTTGTTCAATCATCAAAGACATGCTAATAAGAAAATTCCTTGATGAGGAAGTATAATGACACAAATTAAGCAATGTTGTTTACATGTTTATCAGTTTCTTTAGTAACTCAAATTCCAAAGCAAAGTAATTAAAATCAATGTTATGGTTCGCATAAAAATTCCGAAAAATGTTGATCCTAGGCGTAGGACATAGGTCAACCACTTGACTCTTTGCCAATTTATTTGAAAGTTCTGTCATTTCAACCATTTAACGTTAGTCATGGATGAAAATCATCCATGCAAGAAATTATTGGAAGCCAGAGATCACCCTTCCATAAATAGGACAGCGTTTATAGACAATGATATTTTCCACAAATACACCTGACAGCTTTGTTTTTATTCATTTATTTATGCATGGTCTTTATTTGTCCTTGACTTTGATCGGCAATTATAAAGTATATATATATGCCCTATATTTGTGAATTTGTGTTATTGAAATGATAAGAAAAGTTATGCAGCTTTTCAAAACACATCGCTCAAGTTCAGGGAGGTCTCTCAATTAGGAATGAGCTATGCTGTTTTAACCAAATTATTGATATTACTTCACTGAGGGAACTTTCAGGATTGATTGTCCAAGCCCCACCAACCCGTTTGGATTTTTAATAAGGGATACTGGTTTCAAATCTTGCACCCAATATGTAACCAGTCCAAAAAATGAGTGGTAAATTGGAAGCAAGGCCCTTTTTGACAGTTTTAATTGAAAGAACTTACTGACATGAATTATTTTGCTTTCATTTTTTACAAAGACGGTTGATAATAGTTAATATCCTTTTACTGCCGCAATGACTGGTGATGTTTGATAAAATATAGTTCAGAGAAAACTCATTTGTGAGGTTCTGGGAAAATAATTTCTCACAGAAACAGTTTCAATTAAAGGCAATTTTTTGTGTGTCACTTTTGGATCTATCAATAATGCATTTTTATATCGGTTAATTGTTAACTAGAATGTTCACCGCAAATTCTTCACAATTGCACATTTTAATTTGAAGCATTACCCGCAATTTGTACAGTGAAGATTTGTTGAAGGATTTCCAAGGTCACAGGGATGGTGAAAATCACCATGATAACACTTTGGCTCCATACAATCAAAAATAACCGTAATTATGTATGATGTATTGCCAAGGCATAAGGCATAGGCATTGAAAAAAGAGAACTTGCCTGGATCGGCTGTTCCAAGGAGAGCAACATATTGTACTAAAAATTTGGACACATAAATAATAATTAGGGATGGTTATTAATTATTATCCAGTTGAACGGTGGGTGTGTGGGAGTTGTTCTCAATGTAGTCACAGTGTCAAGGAATACCTAAACCTGGAGTACAACTGTGACGGCACACTAACAAAATACAGTTTTTTATGATCCCATCCTTTCATTGAATGGAAGCTTTTTAGGACTACTGCATTGTCATGGAGCAATGAAGGCATGAAGCCTCATGGAGAAATGATCACAACACTTCGAAACCGGTTTTAGGGCAAACTGATTTTTTGAACTGCATTCACCGAACGCCAGTTCTTCCAATAAGTTGGCCATTTATAGAGGCTTTGAATGCAGAAATTCATTTTCTATTTTTTATCTTTTTAAGAATTTTGTTGTTTTTATAAATGTTAATATTTTTCAACGTGTGGAGACCTGACCGGTTGATTAAGAAAATTAATATCTATAGTATGATATATTACTGGGATCTCCACTGCGATGTAGATAATTAGCCACTGGAATAGAATTAATTACCTCCAAAGTCTTAAGGATTAGTAAGTCTAATCAGAGGATTATAAAATGAGTTATTGGCGGTTCAAAATAGTTTGAAAATGTATGCCAAGGTGATAATCGTTTCCTGTACAGGAGAAAACTTTTTATTTTTAGAGCCACCTTAAGTTTTCCTTCTGACTGTACTACACGCAAAGGAACTAGTTACTCGATTGGCACTTAAACGGTGCTGGGATAGCTCGTAGTAACCCTTCACCATCAACCACTGGGGAAGTGATTGTTAATGAAATGCTACTACCTGCTATCCTGGCACAGTTTTAGCGCTTACACCTAGCTGTGAGCACTCAAGGCAAAGATCACTGAGGCAGCACTTGAGGTCAAAGCTAACTTTCACACGCAAGCTGTATCCATCAAACTCACCCTCAGACAAAGAAGAGTCCTCCTTGAGGCTAGTGGTAGGCAGTAGTAGACAGAGAAAAATAATCCCAGTGTAAAACAGGTGTGTAGTCATCGATTAACATAGCTCCCAAAACTACGACATCGGTACATAGTCCTCTTTGGAAAAGCCAGCTATCATCCAATCCTATCTAACTAGGAAAAAAATAGCAGTTTAATGTCAGGTAGAAGCTTTCAATTGACTTGACAACATGACTTGTCTGGCACCACTGCAACAAAGATCCAGACCACAAAAATTAACAGATTGATAATTTGGTATTAATTGGTTATGATTATGGAAACTGTCACCAATAATCAGTATGCTCAGCCTGTATTTCAGTGTCTGCATAATTTAAGAGGTTTATATAAAATGAGCTGTATGGTAGTTTAGTTGCTTCCAGCAGCCTTTTAAACAATTCCTTAAGCCATGGACTCAACCTAATTAAAGCAAGGAGTAAAGTTTGTATTCGAATGTCACAAAATCGAACGCCACAGAAGTTTAAGAAGATTAGACCAGTGTTTTGTTATATAGAAGCCTACAGCAGCCTTTTAAACAACACCTAAGCCACACACTCCACTTAATAGTTCTCTACCATGATGGTATTGGACCTACCTGCTTGCCTCAGTATGTAAAACTGAAGTATCCTTTGGATACACCAGCCTTCTCATCATGTTAATCACAAGGTAATGGGTTGTATCCTCATGCAAATCCTCTCATAAGAAGATTAGGGCAAACTGCTTCATCAACAAAGACAAAACCGCAGCCCTCCACTCATCACGTAGTTCAAATTGGTAATTTCTATAAGCTCCTTAAAATATCATCTCTCAACGGTTCACATTGTTTTCTTGACACTTTACCGCAAAGCTCTCGAAGGAAAATTAATTAAAAAAGCCAGGTTTGAAAGCAACAAAGCTGTTTTGGAGATGACCTACCAACCGGACTGTCAAATGCCCTTGAAGTCCACGACAACAACAGAAATCTGGAGAAATTATGGCAGGCAAAACAACTCTCTCACCAGTGGATTAAAAGTAAATCTAATAACAAGTGAATCAAGTGTGTGTTTCCAATTATGATCTACCGTGCGTTGAAAAACCGCAGAGCCATAAATCCTCGATGTACTAGGACTATGTCAGGTTTAATTATCTAATGATGTATATTGTTGTACACTCCCATGCAAGGGGGAATTGCCAGGAAGTAGGACATCCAAGGGTGAGAGGCCTTGAAAAACCAATCAAGAATGGTCTTCCGATGAGACTCAAAACAACAACCCTTACGGCATCAATCCCCTGGTATTGAATAGCAAGCACCTTAACAGATCGGGCCATCTCACCATCCCGAGAGAACCATTCTAAAAGGTATCCCAAAGAAAAGTTTCTCCACCTCATTGCACTAGATTAGAAAGTCGAGAGATGCCAGGATCTGCTCAGCTGAGAATAGATCATGTCTTCTCTACTTGAATCATGCAACTGATTTGTTCAAAAAACAAATTGACAGAGAGCCTATTTAAAGCAGTGTCTTCTCAAGAGAGAAAGAAGTTGTTCCAATAAACCTAATCAATAATCCGGTCAAACCTCTGAATTAGGATAATACTAATTTATTTACAGATTGGAGCTGAAATTATATAAGTATGTATAGTGCTAAACAAAAACAGTTTTTGACAAATTGACTGCTGGAAACATTTCTTAATATAGAAAAAAAGCTATTGTAGCTTTGAAACAAAAACAAAACAAAAAGCTTTGAAGAGAAGCTGTTGGCAAAAGAACCTTGAACATTTGTGTGGCTTTGTTTCAACGATGATAGTTGTCTGATGAAGATTACAACCAACATATTATACAGTTTGGATGATACTTTTGTTCAAAATGACAGCGGCGACCATCAACCTTATGATAACTTGTCGTAGTAACCATTCACTTCTAACTGGTTTGTGTGTCATAATATCACTATGTAATATCTTTCCAATAGCTTGGCTATACAGCATAACCCCTGGTTCACTTGAACATGCAAAAAGCGGTAGGCGTCAATGATCTAACCAGCTGTAATAATTTATTCACCTACAGAGTCGACCACAGTAAACTCCATATCCTCAATGTTCTCAGATTCCTCCTCTCCTGTGCTAGTCTCCATAGCAGGGGCACCAACGGGAGTGTCATCTGCAGCAGCAGGGGTTGAGGTGGTTGAATCTGCGGCAGACTTCTCAGCAGGGCTGTCAGAGCTTGTATTAGCTACAGAAGACTCTATTACCGGACTAGCGGCTACAGGAGCGGATGGAGTTTGATTAGCTGCAGCTTCTGAGGGGGTTACAGCGGATGGCATTTCCTGTGCTGACGATTTTGTCACTTTGGGGGTTTTCTTCTTGGTAGATTTTGCGGGTTTGTTATTCTCGCCGAGGTTTGAGAGTATTCCGGAGAGTGAGAATGAGTGACCTCCTGCAAGCACAAAAACAGTAAGATTTTGTTTTCTAATGTCAAAATGTTGAGGAGTCACATGATCTATCGTTTATGCCAATGTTAGACACGATGTACAGTGGAAGCAAATATATCTAAGTTAATCCTGAGAAATCACCAGTAATATTCAGGCAAAGAAAGACCTGAAGTGCGAGAAAAATGTTATGACTATCACCATGTGAGCAGGATGAGAAACCTATACATTCAAAGCCAATGATAAATTATAACTATATATCATCGTGTTTACAAATTGTACCCATCTATAAAACACTCAATCTACACTGGCCTTTGCAGGGAGCCTTTTTGCTTGTATGTTTAGCTCTATTTATTATGACCAGGATATGTTTTTATGGGTTCTGTTGAGATATTCTGTGTGAACTGGTGCCTGGTCTGGGTAAATTAATTAGAAACCCATACCCTCCAAGATATAACTGGCCAGCTGAACCTAGAAAGAAACTTCATTGATAGTATCAAGCCGCCACCACCAGTGTATGCAGTGACACAGAGCCCACCACCAGTGTATGCAGTGACACAGAGCCCACCACCAGTGTATACAGTGACACAGAGCCACCACCAGTGTATACAGTGACACAGAGCATGTCACAGCATTCTTACCATTATTCTTTTTTTTGCCGGCCTCATCTCCCTCCTCACTGGAGTCTGAACTGCTTGAGCTTGAGCTGTCACTGTCCATCACCTCCGGCGGCTTACTCGTAACGCTTGTGGTAGTGGTGGCTGCATCGGATGTCATCTCACTGGTGGCAGCAGTGGGATTATTTGTTGGTTGTTGGAAGCTTGGGCTGCTGGAAACTGCGGGTATACCAGGCGGTCTAAGATCTCTATCCATGTATCCATGAGGATGTTGACCTCTCATGTGTGGTCCTGGGCCCATCATTGGTCCCATGGGACCCATCATGGGGCCGCCTGGTCCCATCATTGGACCCATCGGTCCCATGGGCGGTCCGAATGGTCCAGGAGGTCCTGGGCCCATCATATGTGGACCCATCATTGGCCCTAGTGGTCCCATAGGAGGGCCTCCCATTGGCCCTGGCCCCATTGGTCCTGATCCCATCATTGGTCCTGGCCCCATCATTGGTCCCGGACCCATCATTGGCCCTGGACCCATCTGAGGGCCCATCATTGGTCCTCCTTGTGGCGGACCCATCGCAACACCTACAAAAGGACAATAACGTGATAATTTCATATCATGTATAACAGAGTTTAGAAAAGTTCTGAATAACAGATTGCAATGCACCTAGCTGGCTTCAAAATATAAGTCAAACTGATAATAAAACTTATCATTGGCGAACAGGAAATAACATTGAACCATGACAGAGCAACATACCGATATTTGGTAGCAATGTGGGCCTGACCACGCCTGAAATTCGATTGTTCACAGTTATCAATCAAGTTGTTACTGTTTTGGTTGCATAGCTCATTTATAATTTTACAAACATACCAATACACAAGAGTAAACATAAAACAACAATTACCTTGGAGGAGGAAATGTTAGCTAGAGTTTGGTTTTGCCAGTTTGGGGTGACATAATGTTAGCTAGCATCAATTTTAGCTAAGGTTGAGGCATTTATAAAGTTGCGAGGTTGAGTCTATGTTAGCTATTCATAAAATTTGACTGTGTGCAAAAAGGCATGTTTTTCCTCCTGCAACTACTTTAATTTCATTGTGTAGACCTAAAAAATTGTTATGTCATCCACAATTACCTGGTGGTGGCAGAGAGAATCTGGCCTGTTGATGTTGCTGTTGTATAGATTTAGTGGTGACTATTTCTCCAGATTTCTCCATGGCCATCATCTTCTGTACAAAGGGTGAGATAGTTTCCTTCTTACCACTGCTGGTGCTGGTAGGAGTGGTAGTAGTGGGTAGTGGAGGGGCGAGTTTGGGTGTGGTGATTGTAGTCAGAGATTCAGTTGGTATCGGAACAGGTGCATTCTCATTCTATCAAATACAAAAATAAAACTATTTAATAATTTGAAACAGTGGCCTCCTTTGACGGTAGCAAAGACAAAACCTTGATTGATCCTTTGTATCTCTCGCTATAAGCTTTGTGAGACATATTTCACTGGAAATAGAAACTAGGTAACTTAGCCGTGTATGTAAATAGGACCAAAGCCTTAAACATAATAATATAAGTCTACATGTGCTGTAGAAAATTGTTTATGTCCCAGAAAGTGTGATATTTGGCATTTCTCAGCCTTCCCATTGGACACCTTTCAAGATGCTATTCTTCATGTTAGCAGCCAAGTATTTCTTCGTAGATACTAGTCGACTGGTTGACCTATCTTACCTTGCCTGATGCCTTCTCGATACTCTTCTTGACCACATCATCAGGTAGAAATATACCAGGTGGGATCTGTGTTGTCTCCAGACTAGTATCAGCTGCTGCAGTGGTGGCTGGACTAGAAGAGGCAGGCGGGGCTTTAGGACCGTATACAGCCTCCTCTATCTCAGCTGCCTTCGCTTTTACCTGAAATTGAGAGAAGTCAAAAGGATTAGATTGAGTTAAAATATTCCTAAGTCTTTCAATGGTCCGAAAAGTTTGGCAGGATGTCTGTTGCGGCATGACAACATGGGATCAACGCAATAGGCGAGCCGTCTTATACAGTGAAAATGTATTAATCAATAAAAAAAAACAAAAAAGTAAAGCAAACTTTTTGCAGCTTTTTTTGCATTAACATGCCAAGTGACATCGATGAGCAGAGCATACATTCATTGGTAAATAGGGCAGCTAATAGTCTTTGCTGACACCATATCAGGGAGATTTTCAGACTTGCATACAACACTGCAGTTGTAGCCAGTACTGGACCCCTCGATCTCATTTTGGTGGTAGGTGGATGAACATTGAGCCAGGTATACATAAAGCTCCTATCTCAGCTTACCGATTTCTTAGCAGCAGCTAGTTTGGCAGCTCTCTCTTGAGGGCTCTCCACTTTACCAAGCTCATCGACATTAGGAGTAACTCCGGCTTTCTTAGCTCGAGTTTTCTCCAGTAGTTCTCTCTTAATTCTCTAAAATAACAAAAAACAATATCCATACCCCCTCTCAGATCATTCGGTACATTGTCTATGGCTTTTGCTCCATACACAGCTGCCATATTCATAAATCTTAATTAGACAGCAATGATGAGACATTAGGACAAACGATGTCATAAACTTCATTTTTTTGTTGTTCACTGCTTTAACCAGTTTTTCACTTATTAAACTGCACTGTGTACCGCTCTGGGTAGGCCCTAAGGTTAAACCACTCATACAGGAGGAAATACAAAAGTGACAATGGTCAATCAATCTCTTAGTTAAGAACAGCTAAACTTGGGTGCAATAGTTCATGCTGTTTTCGTTCACACATCGTCAGCCATTTCTGTTGGCTATACAGACGTTTTAACTCTGTACAATTATTACATTTTAATCCAAAGTGAACATCTGAAAACTGTTGGATTATCCGTTGCATTATCTGCAGTATCTGAGGATCAAGCCAGAGTATTCCTAATTGATTTCCTTGTCTTTATGGTGGCAGGTAAGTCAACAAAAAGGTTGATAACCGGAGATTATACAAACAGGGGACACTTTGTTGGCATATGTATGCATCATGTGTTAAATTAATCATGGCAGATAAAGACAATCATCTTTGACCACCAAGATATCACCAAAATTCTCAGTTGATGGCCTACCGCTAGAGTTGCGTCCAGCTGCAGAGCTGCTCCCGACCCCACCCTACCATATTATAAAATAAATACATAAAATTATACTAAATTGCATAATTAAATATTAAATCTTATGCACCTAACAACCTCAACCGCAAAATAAATATGCAAAAACAGCCACACAAGAATTTTTATATATCGCCTGAACCATGCCAAGAGACGTGCCAATATGATCTGCCGAATAAAATTTCTTGTGCGGTCATAAATGACGCGTCGACCGCCAGCGTAATTGAAAATTAATTTGGAAAAAAAAGGTTTTAACAAAGAAGACTTAAAGATTGTTATCATAATTGATTGATGCCAGTCTTGATTGCAGTGCTGTTGCATCATGCCGGTTGTTGGGCTCCAGGAAAATGGGAAGGTATTTCAACTTTTAAAAAAGGACTCAGCACATGGCTTATATAGATTGGAGAGTCAGAATTAAGAGGTTCAGTAGGGATGATCAAGTGTGTCACAATTTCATCTTCAATCATCATCGTTCATTAATTTCAGGAGGCTCGTCAGTATGTGGAGAATTTGCGGTTGTTGTGATCCCTAATACCAAGCAACAGCATGTAGACTATGCAAGCTGAATGACCTATTCAACCCCACTGACTGGCCTATATCAACACAATAAATATTCAAATGGAAATGCTCCAGAACTCAATACATATACATAAATAATACATACATACATAAATACGTACTTGTATGTCTATGTTATATGTATATATGTATATATGTATGTATCACGCCACAGTCTATCCAAGGAGTTGGAGACTCCTTGGTCTATCACATGATCAGTGTGCTATATAACTACACGATGAGTCTTACCTCCTGGGCTGTTTCGACAACCTTTTCCATTTTCTTAGTTTCAGCAGCAGTCGGTCCAGCTCCAGGAGCAGGGTAAGTCACCTCCATCACATCATCCTCATCCCCCCTTGTTATAGCTAACACCTCGGCTCTCTTCTTAGCCTGCAGCTTCAGAAACTTCTCATTCTTACGTTTGGACTCCTCCTGTATGAGCAGATAGGAGAAACCATGCAATAAATTGTCTAGTGGATAAACGAAGTCATGAATGTCTCGCTGATGTCATGCAAAAGGTATGTTATACAGATAGGCCGTAGCAGTGTTTGTTTTCTACTTGTGAAAGTACTATATCATTAATTATTGCTATCCAATCCAGCTATGACTTCCAAGGAGCCTTGGCTTGTAGATTATGATGGCTTGAGTGACTGATAGGGTATCAAGAATAATTCGAAAATCATATATGAGCAAAATCTGAATATTATCAGAGACATTGTCTGAGTTGGATACTGATGTTTTCTATGCTTTAACATTGAACTGTCCTAAGTGATAGTCAGGTATTCGCAGGAGGAAATGTTTGCCTTTCCGAATACGCTTGGAATAGCGTACTTACAATTACTCAACCCCACCACAATAACATCAGCAAAAACGATTGGTGCTGGCTGACACACTAAGTCACCACCAAGCCAGCGAAACTCAACTTCTGCCAATATTTAATCCTCTGAGGTAATAATATTTAGTTTCATGTCTTTTTTTATGGGATACTTTCTTGCAGGCAAAATACTGATCAAGAAAGTAACAGAGGTAGATTGATTGACCTGTTCACTGATAGACACAAAGTAAAAGGTAACTCGGTATAAGACTGGTATTGCCAAACACCTATTTCTGACCTAAGACTCTTGAGGCAAAAAATAAATTAATATATTTTTAATAAATGAGAGCAGAACATCTGCTCCCCTTGAAGGTGTGAGCGCTAATTACGTATGATTGTGTTAATCATGTGTTCAATATCTCATCAATCATACTTGCCTGCCACCCTTAGACAAAACATCCTGCCCACCAGGATGTGAAATAGAGTCTGCCAAATGGAGTCACTGGGTGAAACATGAATCCGTGAGGATTAAATTCAATTTTTTATTATGAATTTCAGTTTATGTAAAGCCAAATTGTTTTGTGACAATTATAAATATATTTGGGCAAGATAGGATTCCCGGGTAGGATGCTGCTAGAGCTAAACATAGTTGACTAAAAGTCCAATTGAAATATGAAAGTAAGGAATTGAGTAGCCATGTGCAATTCATCGGTGTGATTTGGGAAAAATGCTTTATAAGAGATAAGCTTTTTAGATCTTGTACGGATGTTTTCAAACTGACTTTTGACGGACAGCTGCTATCTTGAAAATTTTCCCTTTTATACTGTCATGTGTGACGCACCACGCTAAGGTAAGGTACAAGGTGAACACACGTCATCACTCAGGATTAGAGAGGTCACATCACCACAACCAGTGAATATGCTAAATCGTCACTGACATGAGACTAAATAACTCAATTACTGTCATTTTCATTTGCATTTTAAATTATCACAGTCCCCATCAAATTCTTTGGTTATTGGGAGAGTTTGCACCAAGATTTAATTTTTAACACAAAAGTCCAATAAACTTCTCATCATATTCGGACCACAAAGTGAAGGTTGAGAAATTCTCAAACACAAAAGATCCATGTTGGTACTGTTTGTTGACCTGATCCATTCTGGTTTGCGGACATGGACGCGGCCAGCGCCACGCTCCCGTATGGATATTACAATGCAGCAATTATTATAAACTAATTCTTGGCATAAATCATCGATTCAAATTTAAAACCTCACACTGTTGCCGTAGCTTACCAATGCTGGAAATCAAAACCACCATTCCTCGATAGAGAGGATTAATCAAGCCATAATCATAACATTGAGGGGGCGGTCCTGATTATCGGTCCTGATTATCGGGTCAAATTTGTGGCCATATTTTGATTTATGATGAAGTCAGATAGCACGAGAATAGATTTGCATATAAAGATAAAAAAAATTGTATAACTTTACCATTTCAACAATGAAAATGTGCTGGTATCAACAGTAAAAACAACATGGGTGGTGCAAACTATCGTCATTTAACTTGTCCCTTAACCCCAAATGCGGGTGAAACTGTTGTTTTCACCTCACATGATGTTTTTTTCACTATTGTTCTGAATTGCTAATTGCAAATTCATTACCTTTGTTTCATATTTGTGGTACGTATCAGCATATTACTAATTAATCCCTCGTAAAGTTTTATTCAGTCGAAAGGTTGCTAATATTTGAGGCGGTTGGAGGCTAGCCTGATTAAGGTATAATTTTGAGGTGGCTTAGGGTTGTGGAGATTATTCTTAAAATAGAGTAGCCAGAAATCCATTGCCAATCCTATTCTGAATCTGTAGAAGTTCCCATAAAATTTCATTTTGTATAATTCCCCATTTTGCACAAATTTTCCTAGTTTGTATTAGCAAGAATTGAGAAATACCCAAGAGGAAAAAATATTTGTCAGCTAGCAATAAATTTCAATATTTCAAGCATGCGCGAAAAATTAAACTTCTATCTCCTGCAAGTATTTTTCTCCACTAGTTATAAACTTATTGCATATGTCTAGAACAAGAGGTTCAGTGTCACCACTGCAGGAGGTAAAACCTTTCCCGAATCCCTATGCAGCAGGATATAGCCATTAGCCAGTGCGGTTATGCAGGGCTTGGAACCAGGGACCAGGCAGTAATTATGCAGTGTTCGCCGCTTAGAAGTTACCAATCGTGGATCACATTAAGCGGTATATGAATATGAATATCAAATAATGATCAGTTTATTTATATATATAACTAAAAAAACCCACGTCCATTTATAGTCTCGATACCCTGTGATACCAAGTGAGAAACTATGATGGCGCTTGGTTTTTTGTCTCAGTATCAGTACGGGTCTACGGACTGGATCCTGATGGGGCACAGGAGCAATTGTGGTCGGATGCTCTTGCTGACACCACCGTGACACGCCAGGAATCGAACACAGGACCTTTCAATTGAAAGACCCATGCCTTACCCACTGCGCCGCTCCACATATATAACTAAACCTATTATTATTCATCATTATTTATACTGTTGGTACATACCTCTCGTTTCTCCTTATCTCTGCGTTTATCAGCCTCTCTCCGTCTCTCATTCTCCTCCCTCTCAGCCTCTAGTCTACGCTCCTGCTCTTCTTTCCTCTTCTCCTCCAGTTTCTTGGCCTCTTGAAGTCCTGACTCTTTATCTATCTTATATCTCTTCTCATACATCGGATTGTCCGTCACAAAGGCCTACAGAATCCATGTGTTATGTTATAAAGCGAAGGGCAAGAATTCAACAAATCATAATCTTTAAACACAGGTAGAAAATGAGAGGTTGCTGAATAGTGCTCAAATGGTTAAACTGTGCCCGTTCTGCCGGAAGTGGTATTCCTATTAAGTCAAGTGATTTGGCTTTCCTTGATAGTGGAATACCCCTACAAAAACCTAGGATAGTGTTTGACCGCCTGAACTATGCCAAGAACAATTATGTGAGAAAAGGATAGGTTTTTTCAGGTATCAAACGATAGGATTAAATGTTACCATCACTGATCAGGCGATAAACCATTGTATGTATGTACATCTCTGATCAATTAGCCACGAATCGTCACAGAGAATCGGGTGTGACGTCCCATATTCATATTCTTAATTTTGTGGTGAGCACATTACATACTTAGGTTCAATTGACTCATAGTTTGAGTTATACACATACTAATAGTTTACTCTCCATGTCAGTGTTTGTGGTAAGTATACTAATAGTGTATTCTCGATGCCAGTGTGTGGCTGTTACCTGGTAATGAGTATCGTGTTCCTGAGTTTTCAGATGATATTCTAGTGAGTCTTTATCTCCAGTGAACCAGTTACATATATTACAATAAAAAGCATCTACTGGATGTATAAACTCAACTCCTACAATCGGTATAAATGGAGGAGTTTAGTTCAGTATTATCCTCTCTTTGAAGACAACGAGCAAAGGAAAGACAACTTTGAATCATTGGTTTTCGGATAACTATGTCTCGGAGTTTTTGCCATGCTAAGAATTTTTTCAAACGGAATCTTTTTCAGAATTGGTTTTCTTAATATAAAACTGATATATTCCCTGTGCTGTGAAGTACCGAGAAAACGCTCAGCTTTAAACTTCAAGCAAATCACCATACAAACAAAAACATTGCACATCAAATCTGGGTACGAAATCATGCCATAGCACAGTGTATATCTAGGAAGGAAGATTACAGTAAGATGTTGCTACTACTGTGCATCATTACCTTTCATAGGCTGTACTAAAGTTTCCTGACGAGATATGAGAGATTTACGAGGTGGGTTCTTAACTTCATCTGGCATCCACGGCTTCCCAATTTTCTCTCTTCTCTACAAACAACACAAATGATTCGCTGACTTAGAACATCATTTAGTTACTTAGTAGCTTGGGAATGCAGCAAAACTGAGATCCGAAGCAATCTGTGATACGTCCTGCCTCATATTTACCATACATATAGAAAACTCTGAACTGCCAAGGACATTGATCGGTGATATGAGGCAATGTGCAATCAAGACATTCCAGCTCTTGGGACGAATGCCAGCCAGGGCAATCAGCAGTATTTTCAGTTCTAGTAGCCACACAGAGCGGCTTTTGGGGTTGTATAACAAGGCCTTTTGCTCCATGGTCAACACTGGATCAAGTTTGCTCTACATTATGCCTGCATCAGGAGTCACTAAGTGATGTGCAACTCCAAAACCAGATCAAAATCAATCATGTTTGATCCTGTTGGCTTGCATTTGGAGACAATCTCACCGAGCTGCTGGTGTCTTAATAGTAGAATTGATGTGACTCAGAATCTCCACCCTTTAAAATCTGCGTGAGATTTCCATCTGAGCAGTTTGTGTGTTTAGAATGGGACTGTGGAAGAACATGCTCAAAATTTACAAAAGTACAGAAAATAATATCCCACCTTCATATGACTAGAAGTTTGCAGATGCTCCAGGTATCCATACAGTTTAAAGGCTACAAAGTTACAAGTTTTACACCAGTGGGTACCTGGATCGTAGTACTCCACTTTAGTGCCTCCAGCCTTACTCAGACCTACTTTAGACTTAGTCTCTCCTTCCTTACTCGCGGACTCCTTACTGGCAGCGCTGTCAGACTTAGCCTTAGTCTTACCCATCAACTGGTCTTCTATAGCACGACGATATTTACGATCCTAAAGAGAAAACAAAGAATCATGGTATCAATAATATGGCTCAGCCCATGAAAGTGTATGCCAAATGTTAAATTCTTCTCCCTCTTACCCGTCATTAGGTGAGAACATTAGATGACTATACTGATGGTCACATTAAGAAAGAACCTGCCCTTTATGCAACAAAGAAACATAATCCAAACGAGTGTGAGATTAGGAAACACATCTCTTTTAGAGCGAAAACCACAGTATATATTACAGCAGGTTTGAAGGTTTTCTTCATGAAATAAAAATGATTTCATTCCATTTGTGTGTTACTATAAAACAGCTAAGGTAAATTGATGCATAGGCAACAAAAAAATGAGCAGTATCATTACAAACGTTTAAATTATTCTCTATAAGATTCAGTAGATCAAGTTTGATCAAATTTGCTGCCTTCAAATCAGCTTTGGTCTGCTGGTATGTGTTGGGGAACAACTCCTTATGCAGGCTTATTGTTCAAACTATATCAAAGAATTTACCAGGTTGACAACTTACTATTTTGTCAGGAGGCGGAGAAGGTTGTTTAGCTTTCTCTTTCCTACTATCCAGTGACTTAGCGGCGGCGATCTTCTTCCTCTGAATATCTCGGAGTTTTCTCTCCTGCTCAGCCTGCTCATCCAGGGCCAGCTCATCATCTCTAACTACTTTCTTCAGCTCCTAAACCACAGACATATATATATCTATCTATATATATATATATATATATATACATAGATGTGTGTTCTATGGCACAGATATATAAATATATAGAAGTGCAAGCTATGCCATGTACTAACAATCTTACAATCTTACTATCCAGTTTATCGCATATAAGAGAAGGCAGCCTTTGTCTTCAAAGAGAACAAGATAAGATTGATTTGAACTATTTGTTAAAGACTTTGTTTGAGGCTGCTCTTTTGTATCACATCTTATTCTTCATATTTTATTCTATCATGTGAGCGATTTTCAGCTTTAGAATCCAAATATTGAGGAAGTTATGGCCTCTCAAACTTCCAAGGTGACGGCAATTTATCGGCAGTAAGAATCAGCCGGCAATCCCTAGGGTACGTCACAACCATCATACTTATTACGATACACTAATAAATATGTTGATGATCAAAATGTTCA
The DNA here is from genome assembly GCA_914767715.1 of Membranipora membranacea. Classification (NCBI taxonomy): domain Eukaryota; kingdom Metazoa; phylum Bryozoa; class Gymnolaemata; order Cheilostomatida; family Membraniporidae; genus Membranipora; species Membranipora membranacea. Next base: position 11,611,723 of record OU612072.1, on the reverse strand, counting down.
GATCTGTAACGGTCTCGAACCCAGGTCCAAATGGCTATGCAGGCAACGGCGCTAACACTGAGCTGTATTGTCTACTGGCTAACCTAGTTGGTCCAAGTGGCGTGATGGTAGCGTCGTTGCCTATAGGTATGGGGACCCGGGTTCGGTTCCCACCCAGGTCTGAATTTTGATCATCATATAATAACTAATAATAAGTATGACCATAGACAAAACACATGTCTATGGTTGTGACGCACCCCAGGGGAAACATCCGCTTATTCCCAATGCCGATTGAAGGCAATCACCCTGGAAGTTTGAGAGGCCATAACTTCCTCAATATTTGGATTCTAAAGCTGAAAATCGCTCACATGATAGAATAAGATATGGAGAATAAGATGTGATACAAAAGAGCAGCCTCAAACAAAGTCTTTAACCATGCTTTGAAACATCATTACCCTAAATATTACTGGAGTAAAATCCTTACTCATACACCCAATAAGAATTGATTTACCTTAGAGGAGTATAGTATGCGCAGGAGGTTAAGTTAGCCATTTATAGCAGGCTTGAAGTAGGGAATTTTATGGCTAGCTGATATTTACTTTGCCTCATAACATCATATAAACTCCTATTTTACCAAGCGATAATCGGTGTTAGGCTAGCCAATATTTAAGCCTTTATGGTATACAAACTTATTTGATGATTATGTGCTCAGCTAACCTTCATCTCGACAGTGATCTCGTTCTGTAGTCTGATATTATAAGAGAGAGTTTTATCGAGATGATACTGCTCTCCAACACTGGCATGTCTCATATTCTTCATAACTTCACTCTGGTTATCCTGTAGCATTAACAGCTGCTTCTCACATTTCTACAAAACAAAATTTGAACAAAAATTGACTATACTACAATGTTTATTTAGAAAAAATAGCAAAATTGGTCACTGCTTCTGATAGGTGCTCAAATTTTTCATGAAGGCATTCAAACAACATTATGGTGCTCAGGAGTGACTTCATCAAACTCATTCAAAACAAAATGTAAATTATAGGAATTGAACTCAGAATGCCAAGACGCTATCTCATCTACGCAGTGGCATCGCTGTCCAGTTATAAAAATTACAATTTGATGAACTGGATGCACAAGTAGAAACTTAACATGTTGCCTGTTTATGCGTAGTGAATTGGAATGAGTTACATACCACAAGTTTGTCTCTATTGAATTCTATGAGGTGTGAGATATTATTCCTCTCAGTCTGTGAAAGTTTAGGCAGTAATGGCACTCCTCCAAATACCTTCTTCATTTCAGCTTCTTCAAACTCTGAAATAGTCGAAGAGAATATGCAATATCAACAATACAGGATAGAACTTATAAATGTCATCCTGGTTATCTTGAGAATAACAAGAGAATGATTCCAATGGTATGTTGCTGTTGAATCAGAATTCGAAGGGTTTAGGGCAAGGTTCTTCAACAGAGGTTTTATTATACCAACGCCTGCTCATGAGTGCCAATCTCTTTGATAACATGCTAAGGCTGCAAATAGTAAAAACCCACTTTGAATCATCCCAGTTAGCCAGCCTTGACACACTCATCAAGACAGGCCAATACCCTGTATGAAAACAACAATTGCCTATCTGTCGCTGCCGTACCTCGGAGGAACTTTTCCTTTTCATTCTCTATAGCATGTTTCTCCAGTGCGGCACTACCGATAGCCCCGATCCTTCTGACCACTCTACGCCCCTCATCTGGTTTGTCAGCACTACGCTCCCTCTCTCGTTGTTCACTACGCTCCTTCTTAGCCACAACAGGGGATTTGTCACGCCTCTCAGGCTTGATGTCCAACAAATCATCGTCAGTTACTGAAAGGTGAAAGAATAATTGTTGAATGTAAATGGAATATATTATCGGCCTCTAAAAGATGTAGGGGGAAACGAAGACTACACCATAAAAGTCGATGAGGCGTGTTACTCAAATCAGTTTACTGAAATTTAGACCCCTAAATCACAATTCAGAAGAAACTTGTGACTACTCTATAACAAATCTGAAATACCTCAATCCACCGTATTGGCTTGTGGTGACAGTACATACCCATGCATTCCCCATATCTGACCAGGAAGGACAATTTCTAACACTAAACAAAATTTTTACCCAGAAGTGCTGCAAGGTTTTTAGTGTAGAAATATTACATAACTACTGCATAACTAGGTGCAGGACTATATATTGCATTGAACTTTCGATAGTCTTTAGGATCTTCACAAATAGGTAGACCCCACTTACCTGTAGCTTTCTTAGATCCATCAGCTCGTACAGTCAGTTTGAAATTCTTGTAATCATCATCTGCTTCTTTCTTAACACTGCCACCCCTAAAAAATTAAAATTCCAAGACTCAATAACAAATAAAAGATAGATACAAGTTTTCAAACATACAGATATAGAACTGGGAATAAAAGTGACGCTTATTCTTGGGTTAAAACTAGGAATCATTTATTCTGAATGTGAATTATGGACTATCTGTGGCTTGGACTGACAAAATTGTCTGTACTTATCCTGGTAGAATCCCAAGATATTGCAGTGCCAGCAATTCAGCAGAAGCAATAAATTATAAGTGATTAATTAAGATTAGTCTGTCACAGTGTATTATTCTGATTTATCAGGTAAGCTGACCTGAGTCCTTCAACAAACACCAGTTATGCCGATGGATTCGTATCCATATTGTTCAAAAATCAATTTACAAAAAAGTTCCTTTGGCCTTTCAATTTAAAAGCTGCAGATATCTTGCCTTCATTAGTGGCATCCACTTTTTTTATGGACATAATGCGTCGGTAAATGGCAATGTAGTTAAGTGGAGTAAAACTTTTGATGCAGTGATAGTAGATGAAACTAGGGAGCTCTTTCCATTGAAAACTGCGAGTGCATCTTACAGCAAAGTAGTTGAACCACCATGTCTGATTTTGACTTAAAACGGAAATCTCTTCAGTATGATTTGATTCATCAAAAAAGAAAATACAATGTTATGATGATATCAGTTACGATGCAACTTGACTTGATCTCACTGGAAACAAACAATACAGCAGCTGTCTTACGACCTGGTGAGCTAATCACCATAATAACTGCTAATTAGGAATCCTTGTACAATGTATAATAATGCTGAATATCTGACGTTTTGTCTGTTCTTGAGCTTTACAGCCGCAGTAGGGTCACATCAATGAAATAGGAATTTGATATGGTAAGAGTAAGCTATTAGTGTTCATTGGCTATATACCATTTTGGTATACCATAAGCTCTCAAAATATTCTTGTGGTCATGAGGTAGGAGGTTTCAAGCAATTGGTCAAAACACATTGAGACTAATAGCCATTTATTCATAACAAAATAAAAGAAGGTACAAGAAATTTGTCTTCAGCTACAGCTCTGCACCTCCGAGTTCCGTTAATTCCTTGAAATCTAGTCTTCCATGACAAGTAGTGATGGGTCATTGTAATACTATGCCCGTGTCAATACTCAAGCATCATGACAAAGAATTATGCAAAAATATAGAACAACCGGTTCATGAAGTCTTTGATTTTGCATCTCACCTTGAGCACAGGTGGTCAATAAGATATAGGCCTGCAATCTACGCTTGCAATTATGAATTTGAATTAAAGTCATGGAATGATTCACAGACGATGATCACCAACTGATGTGACCCAACTGATCTGTGACCACAATTTGAGCTTTAGATTTAGCTCATGCATGCAATAGATTCAGAAGGCCTCTTCAGATAGAACAAAAGTGGATGGTATAATGATGCAACGCATCCTTTGGCCTGATTTAAACATTCAAAGTCGAGTTGAAGAAAGGAAATAGACAGACAGGCTCACCTGGCTATACTGGCGAGGAACGCATCTCTTGACATCTCAGGGGATCTGCTTGCTGGCCTCTTCATCAACTTTCGTAGCTCTACCTCTGGGCTTCCTGTTTCAAAAAAAGTTATTTTAGAAATCATTTTACAGGAGTCACTGATGAGCAAAATACATTTGGCCAATACAATTAACTCCAATTCATTGTCTTCCATCTATCATTAATATTATGAATTTCTCTTCAGTCTTCTACTTGATCTTGCACTGTTAAATCAGCTACCAATCCTGTTAATTAGAATAATAATGACATTGTAGCTACCTTCTATTTAGTTGCAACTTCAGCATCAATTTGTTTCAGTATGTTCACATTGACAACAGACAAATTGAACATACCTAGCTTAAGGCGTACACTGACATCGGGTGACCTTGACCTTTGTCTGCCTCTGGATTTGCTTTCCTTAGAAGAAGTATTACTTGGTGCAGGACTTGGTTCTCTTTTGGCATTAGATGCTTTGTGAGCACGTAACAGCTGCTCAAACTGTGCCCTAGTAAGCTTCATGTCGCTTGGTATTTTGTCCATGAGACTCATCAAGTCAACATCCTCATCACTCTTGACCGACTTTGAGGGGGGAGACTGCTTGTTCTTTGTCTCAGCATCCATCGAACGCCTGTGTGACGGACCTTCTTCCTCCTTGTTCTTCTGCAAGGCCTCTTGCTTACTGTAGCACAGCACCAATTGAATAATTAGTAAATATAAATTAAACTCAAATAGGTTATTTTAAACATCAATTCTAAGCAACAAGCTATCACAAGATGTATTTATTCGAAATTAAAAGTAAGTAACAAAGGCTGCTTCAAGACACACATTGTTATATTTTAATTTGAAGGAAACTACAAAGCATTCTGCCTGGTCACAAGGTTTGCTGTTAATATTTTTCTGGACCAATGGAGAGGATCCGCATTGTTGGAATCAACAGCTTTGTCGAATTGCCTCCATACATACCTGCTCGCTTTTTCTACAGTTGGTGACACAACGGAGGTCCAGCGATTCTTTGGCTGTACGACAACCTTCTTTTCTTCAACAGGCTTAGATGTTTCTCTTTTACTCCTCTTAGGGGAAGGGCTCTTTCTTGGACTTCTTCCACGCCCATCTCTATCCTTCAATGTAACCTGTCTTCCTCCCTCCATCCTGGTTCTACCTCTTCTGTCACTGCTGCCAGATCGAGATCTTCCCCTTCTGCCTGGCGATCTTGATTTTCTGCCTGGCGATCTTGATCTTCTGCCTGGCGATCTTGATCTTCTCCTTGGTGACTTACTTCTTCTTGAGGACCTATTATCATCATCTCTATCTCTATCTCTTCTGCTTCTATCATTCTTATCATCTCTTCTCTTGTCATTTCGGCTATCTCTCTTCCTGTCATCTCTATCATCACGTCTCCGGTCTCGATCACGGTCATTCTTATCTTCTCTTGAAGAGGTCCGGCTGTCAGAACGAAGATACCTAGCATCCTCTCTGTACTGTCTGGGAACGTCTACATGATCTTTGTATTGTTTGGGAGGGTCTGATTGTGCAGGAGGTTCTATGACAGATAGAAAGGATTGAACAAACCAAATTCAAAGACTTCATCAATATGAAAATTCAATATCTTCAGAAAGCAGACAATCTAGACACAATAGTATAATTAAGATGAACACAGTGGTGCTGATTTATGATGTTGTGATGGTGCCATGCAATACAAATTGGTACACTAAGAATGCCATAAATTTTTCTTTTTGATAGAAACTCGTACCTCTTTGCGAAGGGCTTGGTTTCTTGAGTTTAAGAAGGTCATCCAAGACAACACCAGAGGAAAGGAAGGATGCATTCTGATCGATTCCAAACTGTTCACTCTCACTTAGTTTCTTCTCCCTTGGTTTCTGCTGCTGTAGCTGAGGAGCGGGCTGATCTGTTTGCTGTCTCTCCTGAGGGCCAGGCCAAACAAATGATACAACAATGATGGAAGAATGTAAAACTAGGATAGATCACCTTTTTAAAAAAAAATCATTAAAAAAATACTCATGTACATTGCAAGCAGGGCTAACAATAGAGAACACTAACATTTATTATTTATTTGCAGATGACACATTCAAATGCTGAGCACGGGGACATGAATCAGACCTACAACATATAAGAATATACCATAATTTCCTTCAGTTGTGAATAATACTCAAAATGAGTCATGGAAACAAATCAAAAATTGTAGGGATAACCCAACAATATCAAATCTATGTAGTATTCATGATTATAAGAACACAATGGAAATCAAATGTCAGGAACAATATGTCATGGAAGCTTGAATAAAAATAAATGATTGAATAGCATGCAGCTGTTACCTTGATTCTCTCTGCAAGTTTCAGATCATCTAGACCTATTTTCTTAAGTAAGGCAGTAAAGGCAGGGTTCGTCACTATCTCCTGAGCACTTTTAGGAGCCGTAGACTCAGGCTCAGGCTGTTCTACTGACTCTCTTCTAGATTTCCCTTTCTCATCACCAGCACCACCATACAAAAAGTCATCCTCATCCACAACATCTATAAAATTAAGAAGCCAGGGTCAACCACATATTGACTTAATTGAGGGAGAATAATTATAAGCCCTTTGCCCTGAACAAACTGATCCTGAACCATAACGAAACCATTGCTTAGAGAAATAAACATAGTAGTAAATACAGTAGCACTCTAAAAGTTAGCTGCAGGATATTCTCTAACAGAAAAAGAATACCACACCTAGACAAAAATTGTAATAAGAAAGTATAGGTCATACAACTTTACAATGCATCAGCTCTTGAATAACTTGATGTCCGAAGTTTTCTATCCCCTATATGTATTAGTCTAGATTGCGCTCCAAAAGACCCTGGTACATATGTAAGTTGAGATGATATCTCAACTTCCTTATGTACCACGGTTTCCATAATTACGTTTATTTTTATGATCACAAATAAGCGCCAAGACATGTTCAACATCAGTTAATAATAGCGACATTAATGCTTACCAGAGGTCAGGTGTTTACTGATCAGAGGGTCATCATCAACTTTGGGTTTCTTTAGAATCGACTTCTTCAAAATAGACTTTGGTTCGGCCGTGGAGGGTGACGCAGAGGCTATTGGAAATAGCGGTTTCCTTTGGGAATCCCTGTCCATGTTATCAAAACCTGTTTGATTATCAGATCTGCCTGAAGGAAAATTTACCAAGGAACCAGCCGCTTGATTGTGCCCATCGCGCCAACCATCACCTCGACCGCCATATTGTCTGTCTCTTGAGTCATCATGGTCTCTATGTGATGGTTCTCTTGAATACGAGCTCACAGAGTTGCCTCTGAGGTATGGGTCATCTCTTGGCCTTTGTGGCAAGCCATAAGGGTCATCAGCAGGAGACCTTCTAGAGGCACCGGTATCATGATTGGACTGCTGTTTCAGGCCTTTAGATAACAAATCACCCAGTTGGCCCCCTAGTGTGTTCTTCAGATCATCCAATGATATCTAGAAAGGTAGAGGCATATGTTACACAGAGAAAAGAGCAAGGTAAACTTCTGAACAACAGCTGATGGCCATAGCCAAATAATGGTACATGGATTAGCATCACACCCGTATAGGCTAATACTTACCGCCACCCCAAAAATAAACAAGTTTTGTAAGCTTGATAAATGGAGACTAGTCTATCCAGAGGCACAGCGATAAATACAAGCAGTGCACTGGTCTAGAAAATGTGTTAGGTAGAAGGCAAATTGTAAACAGTACAACCAGCTGCTTTAACAATCGCATCAGCAAAAACTAATTTGAGCATGCAGACATGTCTGACAAGGCATTGTAAAATAGACACTTACCTTAGACAAAGCTCCAGCAAAAGAGGGAGCTGCAGAAGCTGCCGGGCCGGCGCTGCTTGTGGGCGGAAGATCTCTGAATGCAGCTGGTGGTGCAGAATCATATGCAGGCGCCGCACGACTTATGTCCTGTCGTGCAGCATAATCAATTACCTGTGGCTCTTGATAGCCAGTTCTGACAGGTTCATATGGTGCATTATAAGCACCACGAGCAATAGGTGGCTCATCATACCGCCCTAACACACCTAGTATTGACAGATGATGTACACTTGAAAGGGATATTTTCATGGAGATATGACCAACATGAACATTGTCCTAAACTGATTAGCATGAATTTCACATTTACAATTTCACATTTCACAATTTATCTGTTGCCAGTTACCTTGAGTAAACTGTAACTTTGCGGTTTGATATCCTGTCATATTTCATAGCAAAAGAAAAATACCGTACATTCCATCTACCAGGCCAGTGTTTTTTATTTGCAGTAAGACTTACCTCTGTTTGGTGGCTGCTGATAGGCATGGGGGTTGTCATAATTGTTGCCGTAATCGTATCTCTGAGGCTGATTTCCAGGGTGGTAGCCTCCTTGACCCTGGGAAGGATTACCTCCATAATAGCCCCTATTGTTCATGGTTCATTCCAGCAAGACAGCCTGGGTGGGTTATAAATAGAAAACAGTATAATACATGTGTGCGAATAACAGGATACCTGTATTTCATGCAAGTCACGTGGTTATGCGCTCCTGTGGTTGAGGCAACTGGGACACCACTGGACTTGCACAGACTGCAGAAGGCCAGTGGTGTGCTTTTTTTCATCAAAATAGACAAATTACATATATTATGCAGAGCTTAGGATACTTATGCAAGGGTAGTTTACATTTAAACCACTAGGTGGCTCAATATTACTTATGCATCACATTATTCTCTGATTCTTCACCTCCGTAATGATATGCTTCTTTAAAAAATTGGTCCACTCTAAGTGCATTATATATCTATCGCAGTAGAGGCCTTCCTAACAACGCTCGCATAAAATTAACCCTGAAAAGGGTGTGAAATTTGACGTCACAGAGCTGTTAGTGCGCTGTGTTGATAGAAATTCCTCAACAACTTTAGCTAAATAGGTCACGCATCAACATCTTTGGTGACTACACACAGTAACTTAGTGGATGCTATTATGTCTACATGGCCAATGTTTTATAATCTTTGTCAAGGCTCTCCCCACATAAAATATCACATTGCTGTCAAAACAAACATTATTGAGGCTCATAATAAATTACCTCATCGATGACTGCAAAATATGCTCGCAGAGTAAGGATATATCCTTACTCTGTGATATGCTCATCGTATAAACATCCATAACCATAGAATCACAGAGTAAGGATATATATCCTTACTCTGTGATAGAATGATACAAGCCCCAATTCGCAAAGCCAGAGTTAGTTTATTAGCGACGATCAATTTGTCTAACATTATTCAACACACGTTATTAAATTTACGATCCTTAGTTTTGGGCAAAATATTTCGATGGCAATAATGTCGTCAGATAACTGATATTATCTAAGTGACGAATCTGTTGATTCAGAAAAGGAAGCTTCCGGGGCCATTCTAGAGGAATGGGGCAGGCAACTGATGGTGAAGGAATATGTTTCTTCACAAGAACTGACCGTGGAGGATATGCATGCAGAGGTAGGCTTGTTTCTCAAGCGGAATGACAATAATATTTCAATGGACATTACAATAATTGATGACAAGTGGGTGGGAAGGATGGAAGCTCACCGCGTTTCTCATTAAACTGATCAATTTATTGACACAAATTTTAACAGCTCAAGTTTTTTCACAATTCTGATACTACAAACACTATTACTGATAGGGGAGAAGAAAAGACAACTCTAGCGCATATTCAGCACTATTCCGCACGCATTTGAAGGCGCCAGAGTTGTCTTCTCTTCTCCCCTAACTGTAATAGTTTGTAGTATGGGAATTGTGAAAGAACTTGAGCTGTTAAAATTCATGTCAATAAATTGATCAGTTTAAAGGGCAACCAAGGTTTCAAACAACTTCTCATTGATGGCCATTGATTAATAGCAGATTGCACCTTTCGCATGGGGAAAAAGACAAAATATAATCGGATGATTATTCAGCCAGAATTCTTGTGAAACATTTCTTCCATCAGGTACTCAAACTCAGCTAAAAGAGAATACCACATAGCAGTTTCATGTTCCTGTTATTATTTAGCCTGTGCTCAATAATTATTACAGCAAAGTCTTGGAACCTCCCCTAAACTGAAGTGTTACCCAGCTTAGAGTCAGCAACTACTTTGTGTTTTGCATCGCGTAATGCACAAAGCTGACGCTGCCCAGCACATTATTTGCTACCCATTAATGCATTGCTGCGAAACCTTGGTTGCCCTTTAATGAGAAACACAGTGAGCTTCCATCCTTACCACCCCCCACCCACACCAAGCCCAAAGTCAAGAAATGCGGCAGACCTATGATTCTATCTATTAACTATCATGGGTGTATGAGCAAGGAATCACTGAGTGAGTATGTTAGTTAGTGAGAAATGCCCCTTTTCTAGTACTGGCCTTTGTTTGATTAAGGAGATAAAGGCAACTTTAACTCTATACTCCTTGGTTTGATTGATTTTTGTTTGAGAAATGATTACTATTATCATCAATAATTTCAATATATATTTATAATTTTCTAATAATTAATCAATATTAATTAATTTATTATAATATGACTAACTTAACAAACTTGAATCTATCTATCTATGTATTTCAGACTGTATGTATTCTCCCTGATGTATGCAAAAACCAACTTTATCAACTAAGTAAGGAACACTTTAGAAGCCGCGAAATGGCCATCATATGGACCATGTTTATGAAAAGTATCTCTAACCTATGCTGACCCAAAGGAGATTAATAGATGCAAAGAAGACTGTGGAGAGGGGTAAGTGTTATTTACCTACTTACTAGAATTTCTTTTATTTGGGTTTTTTTCCTGATAAAGAGGCTTTGCCAACATTAGGTAACATTGTTGAAAACTAAGCCTGAAATCTAGTTTATAATTATGGACACACGGTTGTTTTCCTTTGTTCTCTGTATATTGCCTAAGGAATACAGTCTATAAAAGAGCATGAGCAAAAAATACATATCTAGGAATGAATTCCTTCAGTTCACACATCATCCATACTGTTGGACGGTCCACCAATCCGACCATCAGCTGCCAACCTCGAAACTGTGCCCTTGCATCATTACAGCATCTTTTTCCCTAGCAGTAGCACACAAGACCAAGCTAGTGACTGGAGACTAAGACATACTACTGTTAATGACTTTGAGTTGACACGAGACAGTCTCACAGCACAGCGGAGCAGGTCACTGACAGTTGATTTGATGAGTTGCAGTCTTGTGTGTGTGTGGTTAGTGTTTGTTGTGGACAAACACAAACCACACACACACAAGGCTGCAACTCATCAAATCAACTGTCAGTGACCTGCTGTCTGTGTTCACAGTCAGAGTCACAGCAGGGAGAATTCTCCCTGAGATAGAGTCTGTCAGCAATATTATATATTCCAAATTGATGTGTCAAAGTCATGATCTGATCGACAATCAGATGATGATGATCATCATCCATCATCATGAACAACGACTTGGGTCGCCCAATTGATTGTGCAGAGAGTGTGAAAACCCATTCAAGACCAGCTGGTCTTGAATGGGTTTCCAGCGGGCAAATAGTTGTCTAAACTGAGTTGGAAAGAGGTTACCGGAAGAGGCTGAACACTGTTGCCAATTGTATGCCGTATGGACCAGTGGAAGAGGTTGCTAAAAAGTGAATTTTAGCAACCTCTTCAAGAAGTTAAATAGAGGTTTTATATCCTTCTCAGGGAAGGATATATCAGGGATATTATTAACTTTCTCTGTCCAATTTCGATATTAAGATTATATAGTTAAATTATTTGTTATATTTATTTTATAAAATTACCTAGAAGGCCTGTGGGAGAGGGAGTAAGAGGTACTGGCTGAGTGGGGTCAGTAGAAGGCTTCTGCCTTGCTAAGAGCATTTAGCCTTAGGTATTTAGATTCCTAGCAAGAATTGTTAATTCATAATTTAACAAATGTATCATTTCCTGACCACCACTTTTTGTGTTGAGTATTAAGTGGTGCCAGAAGCAATTGATTCAATCAATGGCCACGTATTTGCCTATTTCAAATTTCTTGGATGTGATACTAGTTCACAGGAATTAAATAAGGATGCTATAATGTCTTATTTGATTACTTGGTGTCTGGATGTAAAGCATTCTCAAAAACAAGCACTTCTCTAGGGGAGACAAATGCTACTTTGGTCTGCAAATTACATCGACCTAACTGTGACAACCATTTTTACCCTCAGCCTAGACCTCTAAGATTGGTACTGCAGTAAATGTGTACCATCGAAAACAATTGGGAGCAAACTGTTCGCATGCTGGAGCCATATTAATAGATGGTAAATACATTAATATTTGAAGACTTTGTTTGAGGCTGCTCTTTTGTATCCCATCTTATTCTCCATATTTTATTCTATCATTCGAGCGATTTTCAGCTTTAGAATCCAAATATTGAGGAAGTTATGGCCTCTCAAACTTCCAAGGAGACGGCAATTTATCGGCAGTAAGAATCAGCCGGCAATCCCTAGGGTACGTCACAACCATCATACTTATTACGATACACTAATAAATATGTTGATGATCAAAATGTTCAGATCTGTAACGGTCTCGAACCCAGGTCCAAATGGCTTTGCAGGCAACGCCGCTAACACAGAGCTTTATTGTCGACTGGCTAATCTAGTTGGTCCAAGTGGCGTGATGGTAGCGTCGGTGCCTATAGGTATGTGGACCCGGGTTCGATTCCCACCCAGGTCTGAATTTTGATCATCATCTTATCTGTGTGATTATTAGTGAATTAACTAATAACTCATAATAAGTATCACCTTAGACAAAACACATGTCTATGGTTGTGACGTACCCCAGGGGAAAAATCCGATTATTCCCAATGCCGATTGAAGGCAATCACCCTGGAAGTTTGAGAGGCCATAACTTCCTCAATATTTGGATTCTAAAGCTGAAAATCGCTCACATGATAGAACAAAATATGGAGAATAAGATGTGATACAAAAGAGCAGCCTCAAACAAAGTCTTATGTGTTGTCAGTCCAGAAAAGTTATTTCTGCAACCGCTAATGGCAAGAAAATAGAGTATAAAAGCAGAAGCATCTACAACCACTTATATCTGTTGCTGGGAAATGGGGATATCTGGCTCCCTCTAGCATACCTATCAAAGACAGGTGATGTCAGAGGATATTGGCCAACAACAAAGCTGCCCATTGGCAACCTCTACAGAAGGTTGCTGGCTAAGCCTTGTCGGCTGGGAGGGGACTCCCTGAAATAACCCTGATAATGTTATATATGTTTATTACCTTTACATTATTATATGCCAACCATAACCAATAATTGGTGATTTGTTGAACAGCTGAGCAGGCTGCTATATCTAGTACTGGCCCTGCCTGGGTCGAGGCTGAGACTAGCTAGCGACGAGGAGTACACTACAGTGCTGTCATAATTATCATAAGGCCATTAATAGTAAAACATTCTCGATGACCGCTACTAGGTCAGGCTCTCATCCCGCTAGTCATGTTATTAGCTCTGCTAGGGTCAGTGAATTCAATAGTATAGTAAGGCACTCTAAAACAGCTGCAAGCCTACGTGAGTGGCTCGCCTCCATCCCGCTAGTATGCCAAAGCTTTGCTAGGATTGGATAATACAAAGTAGTAAAGTTGGTCATACCTCCGACTCTGATTTTAAGGCAGTTAATATGGCTGGCCAGATGGCCAGGCCGATTCATGTTATCCATCTGTAATATGTGTGTTCTTTTCATGCTAGTTGCATCAAGGAAATCTTAGTGCCACCCCAGGCCCAGACAGATCAGCAGACAACAGGATGGATCGCACAGTAAGTAGGCTAAATACTGATGTCTATGTATATTTGGAGCGCACTGACTCACAATTTGCACTAAAATATGATTGGTATCTCTGATTGCTACAGTACCTCCTAACATGAAGTAATTGTAGGATTAATCTTCAGGTCAGTGCGTAACTTAATCTGTACAGTAAGACTTTGATTGCTACTACAATACCAGGAAAAAATATCTTAGTCAAAGTCTACAGGTGTATAAAACTGTGGTAAAGGACACTTTTGATTTTTGTGACGTTGTGTAATGTATGTACATATTTGTAGAATATGATAAGATTCTCCAAGGTTATACCCGTAGCTGGAGAGCTGCTGACTAAACTAAACCCTCACTTGTGCTTCTGGTGCAGTTGTAGACATCTCGGTATATCCAGCATATCATTCTATAAACTCTCCATGAAGGTACTATACAGCGTACACCACACAATAATTACTTGATAACTATTGCGTAATATTATAAAGTCCATAGAAACGGTTGAAATCTCTCCAACTTAGAAGACCGTCATAATAAGTTAATCACTCTATACATTGTCTAGGCGATTATTGTGCACCTACGCCTATAAATTTTACAAAATTTGCACCCTCACTTTAACCATGTTAACTGTAGTTAAAGTCGCTTTCGTACCCGCTGTGTTTCTTACTGAGAGAAACGGCTTGTAGACACAAATTTTCTGAGCTCTTCCAGTTTCCATAATGACTCAAAAAATAAATACGGATCAATAATTGTTTTGTCCTTTTTGTAATATTCTTGTAAAGTAACAGTCGTATCTGATATCCTCACAGGAGGCTGTTGAAGACTTGAGTAGCAGTTACCCAGAAATTAAAGAAGCTTTACAGAATTATCTCTCTAAATCACCGACTGTTTGCGGAGCATGTTACGGTGTACTTACTCACTTCACAGATGATGTTTTCATGGATCAGGTAAGCGACTCAGGCCTAAGCAATGTCATAATGCTAAAAATGATTTTGAGTTTTTCTTTGATTGCAGTTTTTGTTGTTGAGTGTGTACTTAAAATGAGTGACCCATTCAATTATATTACAAATACTGAGAACTACATGCGGTATTCAAGCATTCTCTGGTAAATTTTAAATAATATACTCTGTGGTGGTTAATTAGGTCATCTTGAGGTCCATATTGGTATGGCATATCTTTTGTGTTGCAGGAAAAGAAAGAGCTGATGCCGTCCCAAAATCCTTACCGATGTCATCAATTTATATATTTATTTTTTATACTGTTTCAATATTTTCATATTAAACATTTATTTTATTCATTTTATTTATTTTCATATATACAGGTAGGGAAAACTGTACGTGATGAGAATGTAGAGTTTGAACACTTCTGCTGCTCTATAGCTCTCCCTGTGGCTAGTCTGATTAGAGATTTTACGTTTCTACTCATGTGCGCTGATGTCTGCCCGTAAGTATGTCTCCTTCGGGAATAATGTGTATTTACAGGATACAGATTATGCTTTGGACACCAAACAAATGTATCGAAAATCAAGCGCATTCAATAAAGCATACCTAATCCAGTCACAACATATTATTCTTAGAAAAAGTCCCAATTTTGCAATAAAAAACCTGAAGAAAAAGTTCCATAAATAAGTAAGTTGTTTTTACATATACCTTACAATAATAATTTGTATTTAATAAATGTTATTATTGAGTATATAAATAACACATATTAATTCTGGAGAAAAAGAACTACAGAGACTATACACTGACATAGGTCAAGTTTGATTCAATTTGCTCCACTTCTGGTGGAGGAGGAGCGACTCCAAATGCTGGCTAATGGCCCAAGCTTGGCCTAAAACTGACCTAACATATGTAACCATTGACATGTTTTGTTACACATAGAAGTAAAATTTGATGCGGATAAAGTTCTTTTGATATTTTGTTTGTTCTCTCGCTCCGCGATCTGCTTTCAGAATTAGTTTTGATTTTTTTCCTCGCATTTTACCTGCACTTTAATTATATTATATTATTCATTAATCAATTGAAATTGATTATAATTATATATTTTAATTTTTAGAGAAATGTACAGTTACATGCCACTAGAGCAGATGCCGACAGTCAAAGATGTTTGGAAGTGGATATGTGGTAGTCAGGTTGAGAACCGCCTTGGCAAGAAGTTTGCTCTCGAACATTTAGATATCCTCATTGACTTCGATCAGAATGAGTTAGACTCAGAGTGTGGCAAGCTAGAGGAAACATTCCGTGACAATTTCAAAAAGCGTAAAGGACAGAAAACAGACAGGTTTACTCGTAATAATGTGATGAACGCTATACAGAGCGTATCAAGGGACAAACTGCGTACCGTCATCACGTATCCACCTAACAAGCTAACTGATGTCTGCTCAATGAGATCTTTAATGTGTAAACATAATCCTGTATATGTGGGAGGTAAGTGCGGCCATGTGGAGAAACAACCCTCTGGCGAAGAGTAGAAATTTAAGTGTTTGCGAGTCACCTTGGCAGTTTAATCCAAACTACATTGTCAGATTGTAAGGGTTTCCACACTTTGCTGTTTGTTGTTTATTTGGACCATTAACTGAAACATATGATTGTATATCTTATATTTATAATAACATATATCATTTATAAATAAACATTGGTAACCTTTTATTAATAATGATTTTATTTATTTACAATATTAAATGTCTATTTACATGTTTGAGTTTGATTGTCAGGTAGATATAACAAGTATAGTAGAGAGTTGAGTCAGTCTCCGTGGATTATTGACGGACAGAGGAAGGGACTCGATTCCTCAGTGTCTGAGTTACTCGTGGAGCCACTGATTACTTACACCGGTGCTGAAGGTTAGTACAGTGTTTGTTGTCTTTTGTGTAAGGAGTGAAGCTCTATAACTTGCTCTTAGTTTAATGTTCGAACCTTACCTTGGGTTTGTGGTACTATAATTTCATTCTCATGGGTGAAAATGTAAAATTGGTTGTCAGCAACATGAAGTTTGAGGAATTAAAACTACATAATTGGTAGCCAACATGATGAAAACTTGGGTCCTACTGTGGCGAGTAAGCAAATTTTAAAACCAAGAATTGAGCTATATTTAAACCTGCCTCAATGTATGTGCTATAGCTCTATATATTGCTTTGAATTCTCATGCTTTATTAATTTATAAAATACCTTAATATTTTTTTCAATTATACAGGACACTATTTCTCGTCGTCTGGTAGAGAGGATATCGATGTACAGATGTTGGGTACTGGCCGACCTTTTATGGTTCAGCTTATAAATCCACGTAAAGTTCTGAGCCAGGAGATACTATCTGATATACAGCAGACTATGAACCAAAAACCAGATAAACTAGTGTCTGTTAGAGATCTACAAATTGTATCAAGGTACCTAGGAAGAGTCGCTATTAGTTATCTGAATATTACTGAAAATACAAGCTCTGCAATAAGTCTTGTTTTGCTGTGTAATGCAATCGTGTTTATGTGCTCTTGGATATCATTTTAATTGATTTAGCCCATCATTGTAGTTGTTGTCTCATCTTGCTTTAAGGGTAGACAACTCCAAATATCTAATAATGTAGCTACTTTGATCGCTTGTTATGATCCAATTACTCATTTTGCTCGATCAGCTTACAAGCAGTATTGATGGCTTCATGATATTTCGTCGTGGTTGTTGGAAATATAGGAAGGGTACCCTTTATTTGTCTCTGCAATGAAAATCTAAGAAATATTGTTTTAAAATAAATAAATAAAATCTTATTGCTGTTCTGTTTACAGAGAAGCTACCGATGAGTTGAAGGATTTAGAAGCTGAGAAAAGGAAGACATACACAGCACAGTGTGTTTGTGAGACGGCGGATTTAACTCAAGAACAACTAGATAAACTCTCTGATCTCAAAGTATGTACAACTCCTTATGCAATAAATATGCGTGTTGTTTGAGGCAAAATTTGATCAAGAGGCAAGAGTTTAACGGAGTAGGAAAGAGTAGGAAAATTTGTCAAAAATTCAGCGCAGAGCTTATCTTACGGAGTTGCGTTCAGAAGTTTGATAATTAGTCAAGTAAATTATCAAACTTCTGTATGCGACGCCGTAAGACAATTCCTCAAACTTCAGTTATAAAAGGTGGTGATTTTGCATCCGATATCAGGATGTTGATAAAGGTGAATGTTTACATTGTTGGGTAAAAAACGACTCTAAGTGGGATTATCAGAATTTGACACACAAATAGGAATACAATATTTGGCACATTTTATTTAGGATGTGGTCCTTAACCAGATGACTCCAGTCAGAGTACTACACCGGAGAGCGTTAGCAGTTAGACCCAGAACTATACACTGGATGAAAGCTCAGCTAGAGCCAGGCAGTACCAGGAACTTTACAATAGAGGTGGAAACTCAGGGAGGTAAGAAGCTGTTTGAGTTTAATTATAAGTATCTATCTAGCTGAGCCCTTGCTTTTATTAATTGTTTTACTAAATGCTTTTTATGGAACTAAATTTATGCACAAACAATAAAAAAAAGAAGAAAGTTAGCCTAGCCAGGGTTTCCAGACAGTCCCAATAAAATGCATCAAGTAGCCTTCTCACCCCACCCCACACATGATAGTATCAGAACTGTTGGTGAAGTGACTTAAAGTGACAGTCCTACTAGGCCATGTTTGGTATGGTTTTAAAGATCTCAGGCTGAAAAGTCAGTAGGGCATATAAAATAAAACAGCCTGTGAACTAGTGATGGAAAAGTCGGTCCCGGTCTCGTGAGACTTGTCCCCTCGAGAAACTCTTGATAAATGTCGAGACTTCTTCATCATAAACACTGTTTTTGTCACGGTTTATGCCACAGTTTTTGGGTTTTTTGAAAGCAAAAAATCAAAAAACCATGGCCGATGCCAATAAAATGGCAGTTTTCAAATTTATCGGCATTGATATATGTCTTGGTCTCGTCTCTGTCTCGAATTTTGCTGCTGTCTCGGTTTCGTCCTGTCTCGCCAAAATCCCACAATTTGCCATCACTACTGTGAACTGCTGCAAAGTCTGAAAATTGGGATCATAGTGGATCATAGTGGTTTATTGCCTGTCCCTGACCACTATGATCCTTGCTAAAGTAATTGAAAAAAAGCTAATTGCTATTTTCCACAATTTTCATTTTTCTATTATTTTTATTTGCCCTATGAACTCACAATATTTGATTTACTGGGGTAATATATCCACTTTTCTAATAGGAATGTCACTTTAAGGAAGACCATAGGTATGTTTTCATAATGGTGGCCAAACTGACATCAAATGATTTGGATTCTGATTGTGTATTTGACAGGTACTTATGTGAAGGAGTTTGTACATAGTGATTTTGGTAGGACTGTACCTAACCTTGGTACATTGTTAGGTGGAGTACAATGTGATATACTTACTCTCGATGTGCTGGTAAGTCTTACATTGTAAAGTTATATATTTTTGATTATATAGATACTGCATTATGTTGAATATTGATAATGCTTTCTTACTCTTGATGCGCTGTAAGCATACACATGGATGTAAGTCTTATTTTTGAAAGAGATTTATTTCCTTTCTCCTATGACGATCATAATTTAACTTCTTGTTATACCTCTTGCTATATAACCTGATATTGACGGCATACATGTGCAATGACGATGCTAGAGTTTGAAAGTCTGTATCTCGTATCAATTTCATATTTGTAGTCAGTGAATGTAGATTGGCCTCCACCACTAAATGGTGAAATAAGCACAGAGAAAGACGGCGGTACATGAGAAAACTGCCATTAGACAAATCATGGACAAATCATGGATCATACTCATGTTTTGTATATTTCTGAATTCAGTTTGATGTGCAGGCTATGAAATAAATCAAAGACATGATTCAGACGCTGGTACACTTTGTAATATGAGCATTGTTTATTGAGAATAGATATATGAATAAAAAAACAATTCTTCAATAAATAATATCATCAAATATATTCTTTTTATATATGTTTTTCATTAAATTAAGTCTTCTGAAACCATAAACAAAAGCGTCAAAATGGCAATATTGGGACCTGTCTAAAATGGAGCAATTATTTTGGTTATTGAAGTCAAGCAAGTAAAGCCTGGCAAGCTGGTAAAGCCTTTTGGCTGAGAGAGTATAGCAAAAAATGCATGTGTTCCCATCTCACTCCAAGTCAAAATTTGTGGGTGGGTGAAATGTTAGAAGCCGAGGAATATGATGCTTGCCTGAAAATATTTCACCACAACAAGATATAGTATTGATGACAAATATTAATCACAGATCTGGATATGGTTACAATTGGCAATCACTTTGTTCACAGATCTAAGATTCCCAGATCATTAGTAAATTGCTGCCTATCGCTTGAACTGACATTATCTCACTGAGAAAAACTATCCTACCATCACATATTAATTGAAAAAAAAACTTTTAAGTTAACATCAAATTAATATTTATACAGAAAAATACCTTATAAAAATTGGAAACAAAATTTTACACAATGATTTGACAAATATGACTGAAGGAAGTGAAAAATGACCACAATAATATAGTTAATTTCATTACACGGGAACTAATATTGCATTTTGACAATATCTATATATAGACTATTTTCACATGATCCGACTTGGGTGTGGCTAGAACAATACCAGACTTGTGGCAAATAAATAAAAAGCACTGCAATAAGTATTTAGTGATTTGATTAGATTCGTAAGCCGGAATGGTATATTTTAGAAATATAAATTCCCTAGCCTGCTTAGAGGTGCAGGCATATAGCACAAAACTTCAATTTGTAAATCAGCAGCCGGTCATGTAACAACTCACTCCGTGCTGACTAGATATTTACCCTGCTTCAACATCCTCTCATTCTATAACATATGAGGAATCTCATTATTATTAGCACAGACAGGAACCAGCAGAAACAAGGCAAAATCTACAGTCGTGGGAGTTACTTTATCACAAAATGAGAGGAAACAACTCTGGAAAATACCCTAAATACTCTTCATAACTCCAAGCCTTGTTTTGTGGCCACATGGCGCGGCTATGTAGGTAAGGTTGAGATAACTATCACCTCCCTATGCTATCAGTGATCGGCAAAGTTTTTGACAGGATGTGAGTGGTTCTAGTCAACAGCTGGATACACCGGCAAAAAGAAAAGGGTTTGAGCAATATATTAAAATTTGCAGAGTCAATAAATTTCATGCTTACATCAGACTACGCACCTTGTTTGCTGGATTCGCTTGGCGTATCACTGTTAACAGAGTTGAGACTGCTCATAGAATCGTTTAGGTGATTTTTAGATGCAGACCTCCGTGCAACGGGGGTGTCCCCTGCGCCCCTATAATCTGAGACGCCCATTACATCTGCAACCCTCTGCTTATTACTATCACTGGCCTAGAAAATATTAAGACCCATTAGATGGATGCAATTATCTGATGACTGAGGATAGAGATTAAGTTGAGTAGACCCTTCTCTATATACATGAAGGGTTGAGTGTAACAAACATCAGATACAAATATTATCTCACCAAGCTGGATATCCTCATTTTGTACAAAACAGCAAATAATTGTTGTCTTTGAATTTGTCTTATAGTTTTAATATCTTGACTTAGTGCCAGTCCCGACAAACTTGGAACTTACAGCTTTACGAGCCCTCATAGCACATTCTTCTAAAGTCTCAGCAGCATCAAATTTCCCTTGTCTTCTAAACAAGGCTCCTAAATTCTTCAGTGTTGTGGTGACAGTAGCCCTGTAAAATGATAAAATATGTATGTTATGAATATAACTCTGATAATAACATGAGTTCATATAACGCTGCATTTCATAGCGAAATGAATTGATCAGTTTGTTCCTTCTGGTTTCCAGCTCTGGGGTTAAAATGTGCCACATGATTAATAACAGATGAATAATTGATAAGCCCTAGAAAGCTACTATGTGATACGTTGCATTTCAAGGTTTACCTAAATTCCTAAACCTTCTTTGATGAAGTCATGGATTCCAATTGTGTCGAGTGAAACAGGCTGTTATCATCCGTCCCACCATGCATCCAAGACCTGGATTTTCGGGAAGATATGGCCAAACTGTCACGGTCTTATCATTTTAGTTCTTTGGTTTGTGCCATTGGAATTAAGATAGCAACAGTATTGTTACGATTTTTTTTCAGTGCAACAAGTGACACTTTGTTTGATATTTTGCATAAAATAAATTCAGTATATGACAGTATATGACATTCGGACTTTTTAATACTACCTTAGTCAACACGCTCCTACTCTGCCCTCGTTGGTCATAGTGGAATTCCACATTGGCTGAAGTTGGAATGCCGCTTACGATGACAAGGTAACCATTACAACATACTTACAGATCAAATCTGGCAGCTTTATGCCAGGCAGCGAAATCTGCAGAGTAAGCTGTCTTATCTGTTTTCTTAGCCTGACGTTCCTCAGCTAACACCCATATAGGACGGTTCTTATCAGTGATCGGCCCGAACTCTCGCTCATGTGCTCTAGATAGAACCTCCTTAAATAACAGCTCGGCTGCTTCATATTTACCTTGCTTCAGGTAGGCTGAGGCCTGTCAAAACACCACATTTACTTAAATCATTAAAGCAACAAAGACAAGCAATACTTAGGAATTGATAAATTATCACATCATGGGTGGCAGGGATACATAATTATGATACTTCTTGATACAGGGATTATGAGGATATAAGAGGAACATGGGGACACTTTACCATAAGGTTACATCAGGATACGTCAAAATGAGACACACCTATGGATATATAATTATAATTGTGAACAAATACCTACAGACATGGCACTGAGGCCATGGCTCTAGTATCATTTGGACTAAATAGAGGATGACATGCAGGATAAACTATAGTTGAATGCTAGCGCAGCTGCAATACCAAATGCAACTTTCAATTTGATATACTCATATTTGCTAAGAGATAAATGTTGACGGTATGACATGCCTTGGAAAAGACGGCTATGGAGTTACGCATCGCCGGGTGGGGGAAAAAGTCTGGGGGGCTCAGACTATGGAGTAATTGAAAGATCATTACTGCTTATTGTCTATCATCGACTTGGCTCAGTGCCAATGTAGCTTCATCACAGACTATGGATATATTATTATCTATAGTCTCTCTGGCTCCATATTAAAGACGATCAGTATAGTGCAAAGTAAAAACACATATTTTAACATGGAGTTCCACTTCTACAAACGCATCATGCACATTTAAAAAAGGGGTCATAACACAATCTTACCAGGTTATTTTTCGTTTTGGATACATTAGGATCGTCCGCTCCTAATTTTTTACAATATATATCTAGAGCTCGCTGATAATAGACCTCTACCTGAATTCACAACAGTTAGAAGCAACTAAACAATAATAAGAGATCAAAGGAATGTAAAATAATACACCAATAAACTAAACAATGTATTTGTGTAGAGTTTTCCGCCCATTATTTTAAGATGAGCAGATAACTCTATGATTCAATATTACTAGACGGAGTCGGATGCGAGGCAGACTCTCAAACAGTATTTTTGGACACAATTTGAGGCACCGATTTCAATCACAGTTTCACTATATTGGTTAATATTGACAACAGAATGCCATATTTCAATATTGCCAAAAGCGCCGCCTCACATTTTTTTGTAAGATTGAATTGTTCGTATAAACAACAATAGTTGAGAGTCTGCCTTTAGATACTAAAAACAGAAATAAAGGTACACGTATACAATATCTATAATGTAAGCAGGATTTTGAGGTTTTGCCTATTTGAGGGCTTACCAAATTATTCTTAGTTTTACCAACATTAGAGTCATCCTGACCCATGGTTCGCTCATAAATGTCAAGAGCTTGTTTGTAATAAGATTCCACCTGTGTCAGACACGCAGCATATCAAAATCAATCTCAGAAAATTTACACGATCAAGCAGTAAGAGAGCAGTCTCTCAATATAAAAAGCCCTTTTAAAAAGCCCTCCTGAAGCACTTACGTCTAGCAGACTGGAAACTTAATGCCAAAATTGAATATCGCATGAACTGTTTTAGTTTTGTGGTCAGTTATTGAATTAGAAAAGCCGCACTGTGTTTCCCAGTTCTGCCTGTAAACCTGAGTACTGTGGTACCTTTGTACAGAAGACAGAGAACCATTATGAGATAAGTTTCTAATATAACCATATCTTACCTCCTCGTATTTTCCCTGATTCTGACAGAGTAGAGCAAGATTATTGAGTTGTTTAGCCACATCAGGGTGATCCTTACCGAGTACCTTGACTCGGATCTCCAGAGCTCTCTTACACAGAGGCTCTGCCTCCTTATACTTTCCTCTCTTACCGTACAGCACTGCTAAGTTGTTGAGAGTCGCGGCCACCTGCAAAAAATAAATTAACTCTAATTCATTGGGTTTGGATGAAAGCATTTGTTAATCACTGCTGGCAGAAACTGTTATAAGAATCCAGGAGACGAAAATATATCATTTGGCACTTCTGCAAGTCAAGCAGCAGAAACCGAATAAACCTGGAGAGACCTGGCTCACATAAAAACAAAGGACTGCCTGAGGCGGTTTGGCTCTCATTTGCAGTCTTGATGCTTCAATTCAATGAATCCCCTAAACAAAATTATAGTAAGGCCCTATATTTGTAACAACATCATTGATGACGCCATGCATTCCCTAGGCATGCCCTTCCATTATAACTCATCAATATGAACCCAAGGCAACCTAGGGCAAGAGGCAGCTTGTGACCAAAGCAACGATGTAATAAATCAATCTGCTTAACCAAAGAATACTTACTGTAATACTGTACTAAAGTAATGAGAGAGAGATACTCTTACTAGACATGCTGTTTGGTTAACAAATGGGAGCTGCAGGGTAATATAACCGATATACCAGTCCACCACACTGATCAAGTGATTTACTATTGTATATATATCTCTGATTGATAGATAGTGAACTAATTCACTTACCATCACAAGGCATTTGGTGTGACCACCCGAGTTCAATTTCCCTAACTACGTGCTCTTACTAATTTGATACTAACAATCAGAGATACATATGTTAATAGTGTAGTCTCGATTTCAGTGTGCCAGTCTACTGCCAGCCAAGCAGAAGGGGATTATAAAAAAGTGATACTCACTGCGGGATGATCAGGACCCAGTGTTTTCTCTCTTATACTCAGAGCATCATTCAGCAGGTTAGCTGCTTCTTTGTATTTACCCTGATCTCTGTAACACATTAATACAATCAGTCAATGATAATGTGTGAATTTCTTTGCTCAAGTGATTGTAAGAGACTTGGTCTAGAGTTCTCAGACTAATATAGAATACTGCTCTAGATTCACAAACAGCCTTGAGATGAGAAGGTTCTAAAAAGAAACATTCTAAAAAAGACCGAGACCTCAAGAATAATACCGAGAATCTGTTTCTTTCACAATCAATTTAAATCTGACAGTATTCGAATACTGGGGCTAAATACTGGGGCTAAATGATGGGAATCTTTTTTCACTGTGAGCCGCACACAGAAGGACAGCAATTTTATGATAAGAAGAGGAACAATAATGACTACAGATATTACCTGTAGACAAGAGCGAGTATATTGAGCATTGTGGCCACATCAGCATGGTTATGACCACTGGTCTTCTCTAAATCTTCTAATGCCTGCTTACACAGCGGTACTGCTACCTGTAAGTGGGAAGCAGTTTATTAACATCCAAAATTATAGGAATTTGAATCATGAATATATAAATTTCCATGATAAATGAGTTAAATTTATTAAACAGCAGCAGGGTAAGATAAGGCCCATAACACTGCTGCAATATATTTTGAAACATGTCAGAGTTAGGGTTAGAGGGACGGCCCGGGAATCATAGGATAATGATGATTTTCAATGATTTAAGTGGGCGGAATAAAACATGAGCACAATCCTAATATTACATCAGGTCCCGTATGAATTATTGAATTGTTTGACCTTTAGTATTCCAGCTAGAATTTGTGAATATAAGATGAATATACAGATTTAAAAATCTATTTTGGGGAAGATCAGCATCAAAGCCCAATCTATTGTATCGAAATTGTCAATCTGCTGGCTAGAACACATCTTAGCATAAGATTCATACCTCATATCTGCCCTGCGAGGCGTACTGTATGACTAGATTATGTAGAGTTCTCAGTCTAGCTGGTATCTCATACCCTGTAGTTGAGGCTGTGATAGCGTTAGGATTCTGTGTGGGCGATATGTCTGTAATGGGAACACAGTTTTTCCACTCACAACACTAGGTAGTAATCACAAGACTCCAAATATATGCAGCATTCTCAAGGTTAGGTTGGTTCAGGAGTTGTACTCTTTTTGAGCACTGCTGGCGATGAGAAAACAACTCCAGGAATGTGTGGTAAAATTGTGAGTGTCAACACAGGTCAGGGAGTGTGGGACCGCTGGAGATTGCACTTCAGCTGTCAGGTGACATTTGGTATCACTATCATGCATGTGGTATACTTGTTGTCTTCTCATGAATAAATTAGTGAATACGACACTATCATATAAATAAGTCTGCTCAGGGAGTTGGGGATCCCAAACTCCCTGGGTGGAGGCAGTCAACTCAACTTGCCTTGTAGTATTCGAGGGAGAAAATGTTACCCATATTGGCACAGGGTCATTATTTTACTTTCAAATGCTAAAATTTCATGACGCTAAATTTGTGCTCAGAGATGTCTAGTCACTTACTATCTCCAGCCTGAGGTTCATCCTCCGGGAAGCCGAGGTCTAGCGGGGCGTTAGGCTGTTCCCCATTCTGTTTTTGGTCCTCTTCTGGTTTATCAGCGTCATACTGCTTCATTGTTTTCATGAAGGCTAACTGTTCATTTTCTACCTCCATGATGGCCACTTTCTATAACAGACAAAAGGAGGATATTAGCAGACTTGTCGAGAATACTGTCTAATAAAAGCAAAACTTGTAAGACTGTTTTCAGGGTGACTTTGCCTTCCAAGGTAAAATCGTTTATTATTTCTCAAAGTCAAAGGATGGTACTAACGACTAGAAAATATGGTCGCCACTGTAAAAGCTCTTCCCATGCATTTGTGCAACCACTGGTAGCCAGTAATGAGAGACACACAGTATTACTATTATGGGTAATATAATTATAATATTATTGTCATCTTTAGTATCAGTTTACATCTTTTTTACCTGACTGACACAAACAAACAATCATTCATTCATATCTTATGTGAATCACAACCTCATTGATATCACAAAATATACTGGTTGGATTCAATAAATATAGTATAGTTTATATAGTACCTGTTCACTCTGTTGTAGTTTTTGTTGAGTAGTAGCAAGTTCATCTCTTAACCAGCCGTTCTCCTGACAGAGCCTCTTCACCTGCACTCTCAGTTTCTGTTTCTCTGCTTCTACATGCTGCAGGTGCTGAGCTAACGCCATCATTACCTGCAAATAAATCACTTACATAACAGCAATGATGACTCCATGAAATTTCAAAAAGTTTAAATATTGGAGATTTGACTCTAGATCTGAAATAAAACGATTTCAGATGTTTAAAGAAAGGCTATCTAAAGGGATACAAAAATACCTGAACCTACATTAAAAAACTTTATTTTTGGGTTATTAGAAAGACTTTGGAGTTATTTATCCTTCATTGATGATAAGCTACCAACTTGAGGAAATGGCTGCATGCCGGTCATCGGTAGCTTATCAGTAAGGATGAGCGCCTCAAAATACAAACGCACTATATCAGACTTGACCTATGCTGAGTGTGTGGGTTACTGTTTGACCACTCCGCCGTTAATGCTTTGATACTTGAGACTTAAACTTGGTGCCCTAGGTCTTACCTGAGCTTCACCAAGGCCGAGGTCAATGTTCTCTAGAGATTTTTTCATGAGACTGGCTTTCTCATCTATAAGTAAATGTGATGTGATCTCTGCAGGAGCTTCTCCTTTAATGGCTGATAGAGAGACCTGTATGCTGGTCAATATCTGCAAACAAAAACAAGATTTGTCAGCAACTTAGAACAATGCTGTAGCTTCCAAGTTACTGGTTACGCTCATCAGTCAGAACTGCCGGCCTGTATGGGTTGCTGCCAAGAACTGTTGCTTCAAACCATTGATAGGGTGCCCTTACTGGTCACAGACTAACTGACCAATATTCTTGCACCACTTTTTTAGTCCACCTTTGTTTATTGCTGCGGAAAGGAATTAAGAAAAGTTATAAAATTTTAAAAAGGGTCAAGTGGAAACAACCTGAAATACGGATATTATAACCACCAGATCCCTTTTCTTGTGTCCAACAGCTTGAAGTCACTTTTTTTTCACATAATTTCATAGTTTTTTGTAAGGTGTTTTCATTTCTTTTACTTTTTTAACTAGAGAAAATGTGTTGCAGATATGCTTTGCAGTAATATATTAATGTCATTGATAGTAAAAAATCAATCCATTCATAGAGCTTGTATATCATGCCATATGTGATGAACATGGAAAGCTTGTCCATAAGATCACAATGATACAACACAACACTATTCATCATCAATAATGATATCTCAGTATTGGCTTCTCATCATAAAATTAAGCTGCTGTCATTATACCTGGCGGCATGATGTCACAAACTTGACCTGTATGTAACATATGTCTCAAGTTTCTTAACCCTCCTATCAGGTCATACCCTAGCCTAGAGAAATAATGTATTTATTGTCAAGAGGAAAATTATCGCCTGAAATAGCAAAATTTAGGCTAGCTTTCAGTTTATGTCTGATTTATCTGAGGGTTGGACAACTAAGAGATAACAAGGGATATTCTTTTGGACTATACAAAGTTCCTCGTTGGCCATAATATCTAGTATCTGAATCATCTCCTTGAGTCATTACCAAATTAATTATTTATGAATTCGGCCTTGCGTTACCCATGCATTTACAGCATAAGTCCGTTTTTTGGCATGATGCTTCTGATAATGTGAGTATATAGCATGGAACAAGTTTGTTCAGGGAGAAAGGTTTGATGAACAGTTAGTCTGTCTCCATTAAGTGTGCTCCCCCTCCATGAATCTACAAGTTAGCAACAGTAATCATACTTGATTGTGTTCGTTTCTGAGAGCTTCCAGTCCTTGTATTACGGTCTTAGTACTGCTAACAATCTCATCCTGTGTCATGGCCGTCATCTTGCCTATCTCCTCTATCTTCTTACTGTAACAACCCAAATAAAAGGGTAGATTAAACAGGGATTTTACAGTCAAAGTTTTCTCAAATAAAAGGAGTTCTACATTGTATATTCTTTGCGATTGCGGGGACAATGATACAAGTTTTGTACCAACCTTGCCAGAATAAACAGACTCTTGTTAATTGTTCCTTAGAGAATAAATATCAATTATGACTTGTCTCGCCTTCACAGGAAACCCTTTAATAAAAATGCCACTCCGGAAAGAAAGTTGTTGGGAATGCGGACACTACTTACTTTTAGACACTGTATGGGAAAAAGATACAGCTAGGAATCTCAACAAACCTGCTGTTTAAATTTAACAAGACTAGCAAGGGTTTCGCCGATGAGTAAACTTGGTCTCACCCATACTACTTGTGTCTTCATCAAGGCTACCTGTGCGCGAGGTAGCAGTTCAATGTAATTTACTACCAAATGTCTGACATATAAATGTCAAAACTGGCCCTTGGGCCCACAACAACATTAGAACTATTACTGACACCTAGCCTAGTTGCTACAGTAATTACAATAATCAAAATTTGATACATCCTCTGAATTCCGACACAAACTCATGCCTGACTATTTTAAATGATCCACTACTTATGTAGTAAAGCCCATAAACCTCTCATAAGATGCTTGTAGATCAAAAATTTGATAACTGTGATCTTTGGCCGATAAAGAAAAATCTACCAGCTATCTTGGTCACCTCTATAGTTCAAATAAAAAGTATTGAAGTGCATGATAACAAGGAACAAAGGTTACCGCACAACAA
This sequence comes from Membranipora membranacea, assembly GCA_914767715.1. Taxonomy (NCBI): domain Eukaryota; kingdom Metazoa; phylum Bryozoa; class Gymnolaemata; order Cheilostomatida; family Membraniporidae; genus Membranipora; species Membranipora membranacea. Next base: position 11,582,129 of record OU612072.1, on the reverse strand, counting down.
CAAAAAGTTGCTCTGGCAGCATTAATGTTTTACAAGTGATGAGGTGACAACCTCTATTTTAGTTTGTTACAGTGATTGTTTTGAACTATTAGTTATTTCGAAGGAGAATGAACACACACACAGTAGTTATCCTATGTAGTGGAGAGACAAAACCAGGAAAATAACAAATTAGCACCAGCCTGGCAAACCAGATTGAGATCAATGCTGAACCACTCACCTTCAAACAAATGCTGTAAATCAACTTAGCTCAATCAAGTCATGAATAGCGACACTAACACTTTCTCAAACTAATCCACAAATTTACAAAATGGATGTAAAGTATTGATCGCTATTTTACTCCACGACCTGAATTAGACATTCTCACTCAGTCTAATAATCCAATCAGAGTATAATATGATTATAGCTTGTACTCTACGAGAAGCAAGCCAAATGTATGCTATCTAAATCAATCCTAGAAAAGCTGCCTGAAAACCCATCTATCTCATGGGAATAAGTTCAAACACTCAGCAGCACCAAGTAAACAGGGTGGTGTACAATACGTTCCAACCTCAGGATAGGAAGAAGTTTTATGATTTAAGGCTAAAAGGAATCTGATCAATATAGCAAGTTGATTATGAGCTTCCTTCGTAGATATAGGATGATTATATGGATAGAGATTACACAGTATTGGCAGCATTAGGTGACTCATAGCACTAAAGCCATAGTCTGCTGACACGAAAATCAATATCAAAACCTACAGTCTACGACATAGATCAATGTTCATGATATATAATGTTTGCACAGACAGACAGCCAAGTCCCATTGAGACCATTATCTCGAACTGCATGTCAACTTTATTTCAGCCAGTGAAATCTGCAGGACCAGTTTTCCATCATTCAATTTTTCTGTGCGAATTCAAATCAGAAGAAAGCAGAACAACATCTACAATGTCAAACACTCAGAATTCGTCACTTTGGGCAGAGTTTGCTGCTGCATCACAACACCACCATTATGATATCTTGTGATAGCCATGCACCAACAATCTAGGTCTAGATCTATTGGAACAAACAAAGACTGTCTGAAAGTGAGATTAATCTTTGTCATATTGTATAGGAAACTTCTATTGCAAGCACTGAGATTATCACAACTTGAACAAAAATAGCACAGTAATCCTACAAGCACTTGTGAACAATCAGTTATGGATTTTAATGACCACAAATATGCAACCAAGACTCAACACTAACTCGAAAAACATGGTAATTAATTGGACAATGCTAATAATTGTAGGCCACAAATCCTGTTTTGGAGAGATTTCTCCTCCTACATTGATGAAATGGAACATCATTATCAAAAAGGAGCTAAGACAATGAGATCCTTGTATTTGAAACACAATCTGATGCCCAATAATGGCAAACAGCAACCACTATTGAAATCGCTATTGAAATCGAAAGTCCTGCAAGGCTCTGTAAGCTCTGTTCAGCACAAACGAAATAAGGTTTTCTTCCTCAAAAGCTTTGAAACCCCACACAGCTGATAGAAGACCCCGTCTTCAACACCATGCGTCTGCGGCCATAAGTCTCATTAGCCGGTGCAACTGTACGTCACACTTCACCTGGCTTAGATAATATATCCGACTTACATCTTGTATGCTCTCAATGTGGCGCTGGATGTCATTAGATTGGTGTTAGGACCTGCAGTATCCGCTGATGTTGTATTAGATGCGGGTGCTGGAGGGCGCAGTTCTCCCCCAGGAGGTGCCGGCCCTGTAGGGGTGTGCGCACCACTGTTAAGCTGACTTTGGGAAGGAGATTTAATCTCATCGCCGAAATAATATCCTTGATAGGTAGGCATCGTTGAATATAGTGTTCCAACCTGCCTCAAGATGTCTGTACACTTAGCAGCTGACTCCTAAGTAAAACTATCCGCTATCCAGTGAATATTCACTCAAAACCTTGGCTTTGTTGACTTGATCTACCCTAAACAGCAGCTTCTTCACCCTCTTTGTTGCGTGTGAGCTTAGTACAGCGTTCAGTCCTCAATCTGAGTCGTTTCTAGGTGTATCCCGACAGGTATTACTAAACAGACGTTTGACTGACAGCCGAGTCAGTAAGTAGGATATGAGATAATCAGCCACAGAGGATACTCCGTACGATGAGGTCATGCAGTTCACCTTACGACCTCTCACAGTCAGCTTGATGTAATAATAGCTGCCAATTATGATGATAGCTAGACTCTTATTTTTTCACAATCTAAACATCAGCCTCTGCTTTGCTATGATTGATCTGATTAGCGTGCAGTACTTTTGACGAGTTTTCTAAATGCCTCTGGCAGCGGTATAAATGCTCCCCACACAGTCTGACAGCAGTATAAAAGCTGAAAAGCTTTACTATATTTTCTGCAGTCAGCGGGTGGAATAAAAAGCGAAGCCACAGCAAGTTTACACTCTCCTTCTAACTGATCACAACAAAGCGGATACCATCACAAACGCAAACAAACTACTCATAATCTATAAGCACTGGTATTCTAAAATACAATATTCTGAATTAAATACACAACAAAGACTGTGAAAACCTACCAAACCAAGCTTCAGTCGGCTGAGATGTATTATCTAGATAACATGAAAATCAATAACACAAGGTCTCTAGTGTGCATTTGTGTTCTTCAAATCAATGTATGAGCGGCCTCTATGCGCTGCTTTGATGAAGCACAAAATCATGATGATATTATTTTATTATTATTAGGCAGGGTTAAGTGCTGCCAATCGCTGCCGTGGACCTTGTTGTGGGCAGCTGCTACTGTATAAGTAAGAGAACTCATTAGACAGCGAGAGTAAGGCATGACTTATTGATCAGCGGCTTTATGACAGAGCTCGCCGAATTAATAGGCCAGCCGCAAATGTTAATAAGAACATTTGCAGCTAGTAAATTTGTGATGACATTTCTTATTGCAGGGACACAAGGGGAATCCGAAAAGATTACCAGATCATGAGAAAACCAAACTCAAGTCAGGCTATCGACATTGATGGCGCTTTCAAAAAAGATAACAAACAAAAGTTTCATTTTTGCTATCAAACCGATTTTTAGCGTACACCGACCAATCCCAGATGCTAGACAGTAAGTAATAATATGCATCAAAGTATCAGAGTAATAAAACAAGTGATAACTTGGACAAACGCAGATGCAAAGGGAGATTGCATGAAAAGGTAACAGTGCAGACAACTCCAAATTATAAGATTTCCATTGCAATTTATTAAGTTTTTTTATGATATACAGGAGACTATCCTTATGATCTGGTTGGCAAAAAAGTGTGTAGCAATGTATAAAGAGGTCAAAATGCAAGGCTATGCTTTTTAATTTTTCATTTCACCTTCAAATATTCCTATAGAAATTTCATGTCTAGTGATGCCAACAGTAAATTATCAGTGACACCAGAACATTAGTATTTCAATCTTAATTAGATAGATAAATCACTGAAATGTCATTGCATGCTTGTAGTCATGTAACTTTTTCACCAATAGCTTTTTGTTGAGAGTTGTGATAATCAGAAATACAAACAGGATTTTGGTAGATATCATAATCACAAGTCTAGCCTCACGCATAACCTAATTACCTTCCTATATAATAATTATGCTAATTGTCTGGTAATTAATAGTATGACTTGTTGGCAAGATGATAGCAGCCAAGTACCAAGTCAACAGGCTAGTGCTAGGTAGTAGGTTGGTTACTGTTACCAAACAAAGTCATTCAAAGAGATGGCCTGACTCAATCATAACCCCTGCCAGAACAGTAAGACATCAGAATTATTTTTTTCAACTATGCAGTGAAAATCTTTTCAGTAAATCACGGAGCTTTTCCTTAACCATTTAAATTATTCAATGAATTACCTTGCCTAACATTCTCACAGTGGAAATAAAATTGCTCAATGCACTCATAACAAATGACTCACTTGGATGAAGTTAGATGTGAGGACTTCTCAGTATCCATAGCTCAAAAGGATCCACAAATAATTGACGAAAACTAATTCACCATCGTGTTAGCTCACATTGGTTACCCTTGAACCTGGAAAAAAGATGATTAAGTCAATACGGTGAGAATTGGAGAGCACAACGCCAATGACTTATTGGGCCATCCATCGAAAGGCCTCCCAGAAGAATTATTTTTACAAGTATAAAAAACAATACTGAGATCTTGCATATTTTAAATAAACTGAGAACTGGGTATATCTGGAAGTTTTAAACCATCTCGAAGAGGCAAACTTATTGTTTTCTCCTGAGAGTAAAATTTCAGGGCATTTCCTGTAACAAATTTGTCATAAACACAGGTTACAAATAACAGAAAAAATATGATATGCTGTTGTCTAACTAACTACACATCACATGGGTCAGTATTATGCAGGCAGCACAGATAACGTTTAAAAACAGATTGCATAGAGATAGCGTTGATAAGCCTAGATAAGTACGCTATTATGTTATAAGAACATCTTTAAACCTTTGGTACAGTAAATAAAAATAATATATGTAGGCCTACATACATATTATTCCAATACAATTTCAAAGACGTGTTAGTTTCTAGTAACAGTCATGTTCGCTGCCATAATGGTCATCAAGAGCCGAGAAGCCACAGTCAAGTTTCTCAATGCAGTAAAGAAACATGGCTGTTTTGAAAGGCATCCAATGGACATGAGCTGACAAAGGTTGCCATGTTCATCATTTCATTTCTCAAAATAAATTTTATTATTTATATTGGACTGAGTTTTTGAAGGTCTCAGTTCTACATCAGAAGGTTTCCATGTGGGAAACAACACCTTTACAGTGAACATTGGGACCGGGAATCCATTGCATCATCAAAAATTTGAGGTTAGATTTAATAGTGAATGATTGAACAATGTTTTCTGATAAAGGGTTCATGAATAATCACAATATACAAAGTCGCAGCGAATACTATGCAAGCATATAACAAAATGAGACTATAGAGCAAGAAGATGTTTTGGTTTGGATTGATCAGAAAGGGGAGTATTGATGTAGTTTGATTGAACTTTGAGCGGCCGTGTGTGTATTCCACTAACACTTACAACTAGGCATATATAGGGTTGTCAATAAAACTGAATATTAGTATATTTTATCATATTATCAAGATACAATAACACCAAATACTGGTTCACTAAACGTTGACATGTTGTCTGTGAACGATGATTGCACACCCTAGTTGATCAATTATTTCCTATGATGTATTAAATGATCAAATTTTTGTATAAAAAGTTTCTTCATAGGGTAATGGTGTGGTGAAAAGATAATAGCCACTTTTACATTACCACTTGAGCAACCACAGACAGCAGGTCACTGACAGCTGATTTGATGAGTTGCAGCCTTGTGTGTGTCTGGTTTGTGTTTGTTGTGGTGAAGATGGGAAGCTTGCATGAACCAAGTTATCGCCGCTGTGGAGCTTCTGTACCCGCCAATTACGTTGCTCAGATGAGTCACTTCTCTCTCACTGGTCAGAATATTAACTTCTGACCAATGAGAGAGAAGTGACTCATCTGTTATTGGTCCGACAAACAGAACCATAGTTGAATCAATAATTTTATTTGTTCTTAGAGTGTTATGTTTCAAAGAACCACTATTGCTCAAGCTAAACAAGTGATTACATGATGATGATAAATTAAATTATTTACTAAATTGTTTGAAAAATATATATGACTTCATTTTAAAAAAATGTACCCACAGCACCCTGTTAATTTGCTAGCATACCCTTATATTCCATTGTGCCCAAGTGATGAACAGTGAGTATAATGACAGTGTTCAGGATCAGGAATAGTGAGAAGGCCTCACTAACTAAGACAAGAAGAGGGTTGATTAAATTTATTAGTTTGGCCCTGAATAGCAGTGAACTGTTCTCCCAACTAGAGGATGTGAATAATCGTGAACATTGCATGAATAAGTCTCAATGGTTGCACCAACTGGAACCATCAGCCAATGTGAAGACCGTATGTATGTGAAACACAAGAGGCATTGAATCAACTACAAGCCTTCTGTGAATGAAAGATCATGCAATAATACTCACTTCATGAAGAAATTCTGTAGTGGGCTGAAAATTTGACCGGAAATAACCTTATTTTGTAGTGACTCAACTAAAGTCATTTTGTAAATGAAATGCCCCTTGTGATTGGTCAGTACTAATTTTATTGACCAATTACAGCACAAGGCCTCACCTGGTGAAATTTACTTTTCACAAATTTTACCAGCAGTCCACAACAAATGAATTTCCTCTCAGTGTTACACCTTACACAACTTACCTCACAACCATAAACCCTTCATCGTGTTATTTCCATTAATGACTCCACACAAACCTGGTTTAGGAATGAGCTAGTAATTAAGGATGTGAGAGGAGTGTGTTGCAAGTTGTTTGATTTGTGCAATCTTTCAGTGTCAAACCCTCTCGTCTCTTCTGTTTCTGAGAGATGTACTTGTAGTCTGTCTAGACTTCTTTTGTTGGAAGTTGTTAATGACTTCCCCACCCCCCCCCCCCCCCCATAAACAACAAAGCTTATCCAGACTGGCTATCTGAGTTGATACTAACTTGTATTGAATTGAATATGTAAGTATGTACCATCTCAAAAGAGCCTAGTAAAGACTGGAGTATAGTAAGTGAGGTCCTGTAACTACTGTTATACAACACCGCTGTGTTGAGGCTCTTTGAGATTAAGCTTAGCTCAGTCAGTCTATGATTCGATCGCTCCATTACCTTACTCATTTTTACCATTCATCAAACTGCTCTGAGTCCTGAGACTTTTCCAAGGGGTAGTAGCTTAAGTAGGTAGGTCAGGGATCACACTGTCACATCAAGCGCTTACGGTGGTCACCCTTTCTCCCTGAATTATAAATATATTCATATTGCACTGATGAGTGATTTGTTGCACATTAGGCCGTGACTTTTTCTTTGAAAAAGTACAGGTTTCATAATGTCAAGGACTTGCCTAGCTCCATAGGTTCAGTCAGAGCGTCTACACTCTACACCATGAGTAGTCTCTGGCCTCCTTATGCTTAGCCACAAAAAGTGACCAGTGTACTCTGAGACCACCGGCCGGTGTTTTTAGTCCTAGTAATAGCCCCACCTGTTAGACAGGTTGGTGTCTACTTTAAAAATGGTAATTTTACTCTCATAACACATTCTTGAACTTGAGGGTTTGTGAGGCCTATTCCCTGAGATACATGAAGTCTGATGACCAATAGGTTCAAAAGTTCCCTTCGTTCCTCATGCATCCTTTTTCTTCTAAATTTTTTTTTTTTTAAATGTTACACAAATTACTTACCACAGAACTTTGAACCACTCCAATTTCAATGATTCATGTTATGATTACAATAAATGTTATCTTATACTCGAGCTTGATGTGATGTGTTTCTCTTACATCGCCAAATTATACCAAAAATATCTATTTACATTTGAAACTATAAATCATCATTATTAGATTGACGTCCAGGACAGTAAAAAGGTAGATAACTAATGACGATGGATTCTCCGACTAAACCACCTCCTCCACCTGTAGCTCCTAAACCAAGTAAAGCTCTCCGTGCTACGGTACAACTTTCAGGTAATACAATTGATGGTTTATCATCAAGTTATCTAGTATGGGTTTTATTGATATTGCATGCATCATGAATGTAAGATATGTTCCACCCTGTCCACCTGACCAGTACAACAATCAATATTTAGCTGTTATTCATTATTTGAGCCAAATTTCACATATTTAGAGTTGTCTCCAATCTGAATCACCTTTTCATATTTTATTTTAAATCTCAGTAAAAAAGTGCTTTTCATGTATTCCTATAGGGCCTACCTTATTGTTTTCAATTTACCTACTGTGATAATTGTAATAACAACCAAAATGTAACATACCCGCTTGAATTCCAGTAGGTACATGATAGGAGTCTGAATCTCTAACCTAACACTCCCTTCTCATCTCGTTCAACCCCCTATATGTTTTTTAATTCTACTAAGAATGAGATGCGCGATGCTCAATGCGATGAATATGAGTCGAGAAGTATGGCATGAGGGGCAGGTGCCTAGACAATTTCGACTTCTATGATGATGAGTTGATGGAAAGCAAACCTCCCTGCGCTGGTTTGGATTAGAGTTTAAGCGAGAGAGCGCTGGGGCGGCCATTGTTGCAGTGAAGCAATGAAGAGTTGACAGCCTTCCTGGCTGCGCTACAGCGTTTCTAGCTGAAGATCTATGTGCTAAGCAGTGGTATGTGCACAGCTGTATGTTGTATGTTTAAACTACAATATAATATCGGCCTACAATGTAATTTTTGTAAACGTCATTGACTCAAAGCCGCAGGTTTGCCCGAGTGAAAATAAGCGAGGCTGGAAAATAAATTAGCTAATTAATTTAAGGTAACGAGCAGACGTACCTACATATTAACAAAGAAACAGTGAGGTTCTTTATCAAGAATGAATCGGTGAATTGTTCGAATCGTGTTTTGAATCTTAGTTCGAATATCACAAGCCTTTGCTCGAAAGTACCAGGACCATTGGAGAGAAGGCCATGTGCAATATCCTTGTCGTCCTATATTGTCGTCCTTTTTTGGAGTTGTCTAATCCGATATAATATGAACGATTTGAACCTCCGCATCCTAATATAACTATGATATAACTTAGACTAATATAAATCTGTTATTTTATTGACTTGTACATCAGTAGCCTAGTATACATTTACAATCGCATTGTGGGGAGATCTAATAAACTTCTTATGTAACAGCTAATGGATATCAACAAATAATGTATAAATAGTCTACATTCATAATATCATTTCTGTTGTACCTGCTTTGTAATTAATCTATTTCATAGAACCTGGCTCCAAATTACATCTGATTCACTGCTAAGATATTCCTCATTGATCTTAGAATTATTTTACGGACATTTTGCTCTCACCCGAATGTGTTGTAAGACCTTAGGGCTAAGCTACTAAAAGCTACACCCTTCTTAGCTAACTCAGCATGCACTTTTATCGTATCGTTTGTTTTTATTGTTGCAGTGAACGCTAATAATTCGGCAGGTAATATACATCAGTATGCTGCTCAATCGTCTGAGCCCATCGCGTCGTCTACTGCTGCCTCACATAGCACTGCTGCCTCGGTAACCAATAACTCCTCTACGGCAGCGGTACCACCTAAAAGTAACAGTGAGAAGGAATTAGAAGATTTAACCAGCGCACTCATGTTTAATATGGAGAAGGCTTCTACTGAGCCGGAGTTCATGGGTAAGAGAAACATGCATCCGTTAGTCAGCCTGATAGATGACAGCATATACCTCTACTTTTTGTTGAAGCTGAGATCTTGATGTTCAAGCTGATATATTTTTGTTCAATAGTGATAGTACAATATAGAATTTGATGCATCGTTAATATTTTCAAAGATTTCTACGTAGTCATATTACCTTGATATGTGTGCATCGTTTTCGGATTTAGGGATACAATTACATAATACTCAATTTAGCTATGATCATAAAAGTACCGGTTATATATAGAGCAGCAGTGTGTGAACATCACTCCCAGTATATGTTAGAAATATGTGCATTCTGTGCATTTACATAATTTTATGAACAATACTTTGCCAAACAGAAATCATATACGTTTCTAGCCTATTAGGTATACGGATTTAGAAGATGATTATCCTGTTGTTCACTTTGTCTTTCTTTTCTAGCTGGTCAACCAGAAAACACCACATTATCCACACATGACTTGATATCCTATTTGTTAATTACAGGAGTATGCAGTAGATGTAACGGTATGATTAAAGGCTCTGAGGAGGCTTGTACAGCCATGGATAAATTCTATCATACACTGTGCTTCACCTGTGAAGTTTGCAGTAAGTGTTAGCTGATAGTATACTAAATGTTTGATGGGTTAAACTAAGTGATGCTAGTCTCGGAAATTAAGGAAAACTAAAGCGGAGCTCAACCTCAGAACTGTCATCTAATGGGCTAATCATATGCACAAAAAGCTTGTTAAAATTCGGGAGTGAAAAGCACTACCACGAGTAACATGGAAAAATGCCACTAATGAACTTTGTCCCTGATCTCTCTAACATTGTTCTGCAATTATTTTGTGATTCCGAATTCGAAGTTATCTTTTACATAACATTATTCACTGAACACACATTGACACCCAGCAGTGCATAAACTGTCTCTTTCTGTACCATTTGGTAATTAAGATATAAAAATTCAGGTACATATATTTCTTCATAATTTTATTTGGCCTTAGATAGAACTTACGGTTCAAATAAAAAATAACCAATAGATGATATGTTTATTTTACTCTACCTACAATATTAGACAAGATACAACCTTAAAATTAGATAAAAGCAGTTATGGATATCAACAACACTGATAATATTACAGGTCGCGCTCTCTCCGGACACTCATTTTATGCAGTAGAGGATAGAGTTATGTGTGAGGGATGTTATGTGAACACACTAGAGAAGTGCCATGTCTGTAAACTACCCGTTACTGATAGAATACTCAGAGCAACTGGTAAGAAATATGCTTACCTCGGGCCTAGGAGTAGGAGGTAGCTCAGTTGGTTAGAGCGCCGTCCCTTCAGCATGCAAATGTTGAAGGTCATGGGTTCGAATCCCACTGAAGTCTACTGACTGCTGGGGTTTGGTTGGACCCCCAGGTGTGCTCCGACCTGCCTGCAAACTGAGAGCAAATGGGCGCAGATATTGCAGCCTAGCCCCTAAGGCAACTAGTATTTCGCCGCCCATGCTTCGGGATGTGGCGTGTGATATGTCATCTGATTTTAATCAACCTTTAATCATTTTAATCAAGCTCAACATGTTTTTTGTCATTTTGTGCGAGGAAAAGTCTACCATTTTATACAGACTTAGAATAGGGAAATTTATTGTCAGCTACCATTTACTTAACCTCACAAATAAACTTGTAAAAACTGGTGCTAGCTAGCTTACATTTTTCACCTCAAAATCTAAGCTAATGTCTCGCTAAAATTTCCTCTTCCTGGGTAATTGTTGTCCGCTCATGCTCAAATTACTGACAGCAGTCAGACAACTCCAGGCTGTGAGAAGTGTAAAAAGCCCCAATTTACATTACATGGCCTGATTTATTTAAACTGGGAAATCTTAAAATCCAAAAGACAATAATTTGCTTCTGCTAGCTTATTCAACCCTTTTGATCCTTTGAGCATTTTAGCATTTGAGTTGTTCCTTCTTGCTAACATGCACAGAAATGTAAGTATTGAGATCTGCTTTTTTACATTACAGGGAAAGTGTTCCATCCAGCTTGTTTTATCTGTACTCACTGTAATAAGAATCTAGACGGAGTGCCATTTACAGTCGACGCCCATAATAAGATACATTGTATAGAAGACTTCCACCTGTAAGTGAATATTTTTTTTCAAGTAATAACCTGCTATGACTTACAGGGCGCTACTTCCTCAACCGAGCTTGACCCTGAGCCTTAGGTTAGCTAATCTTAGTGCTCAGAATCTTGTTCTGAAGCTCTGCCCTGTTAGTAGAAAAAGTACCTTCAGAGGAGTATCTGTATTTGAGCTCAATGATGGCCTGTGGTTCAGGTTCAGCATTCATTATAGAGATTTGTTAGTACACATGCAGGGGGTTTTTGTGTGGGGAGTAATATTATGGACAAAACATTTTTTATGCGACTTCCTTTCACCAATTCGCTATGCTCAAATTTACATCCTTAAACAGAGCACATGTACGGAAACGGAATTTGGTGATCTATCAACCTTGATAGGAATGGGAGAAAGTGAATCTGAACCGCAGGTCCCTATTAGATAGAGTTTTAGGAAAAGGGGCGGGCACATGTTATGTATCCAGATTGAGTTGACTCTAATGAGAGAAAATAGACATGGTTGTAGTGTGGTATTGATACCAGTGCAGATGCTATTTACTCCACTCCATTTGAGACTGAGTGCTAATATGTAAGTGGAGTCTACCCCTTTGTTATCGACTGTGCACCATCTTGTTATCTGGGATTTCCGTTCTGAAATTAAATACTAGTACCATGCCTAGTTATTATAAAATGAGTGTAGATGATCTCATATTGATATAGTTACCCACCTCCATTATAGAGTCCCCTTGAATTTTTGAAATCTAAATTCAATGATGAAGAAGGCCAACTCTGCCAGTAACATCCTAACTAAGCTTCACTTTTTGTGAACTTCACAACAAAAAAGAATAATAAGTTCAAACAAGCATTTTTTTTATTATGTCAGTACCTACCCTACACGATGCAAATTTTGCTAAATTCAAATTTTATAATCATTAGATTCTGTCAGATTTATTTTAAGTATTTCTAAAATCATAGGTTGCTATTTATTGAGCCTGTGAATTCAAATAGGTTTTTGCTGTTTGCTAAACTTACATTTGTAATTATATTCATCCTACAAGTTATGTAATTATATTTTACATACATTTTATGTTTTTTGTTTATAGGAAGTATGCACCCCGCTGCAGTGTATGCAGACAGGCTATACTACCTGACAGATCAGGGGTGGAGACTGTCAGAGTGGTAGCTCTAGATAGGAATTTCCATGTGCAGTGCTATAAATGTGAGGTGAGACCACCCCTGTTTATTAAGGTTTTACTCATAGATTTAATAATAAACCTAGACAGGACACCATATACAGCTGAAGTGAGACACTTAAAGGGCAACCAAGGTTTCAAACAACTTCTCATTGATGGTCATTGATTAATAGCAGATTGCACCTTCTGCATGGGGAAAAAGACAAAATATAATCCGGATGATTATTCAGCCAGAATTGTTGTGAAACATTTCTTCCATCAGGCACTCAAACTCAGCTAAAAGAGAATACCACATAGCAGTTTCCTGTTCCTGTTATTATTTAGCCTGTGCTCTATAATTATTACAGCAAAGTCTTGAAACCTCCCCTAAACTGAAGTGTTACCCAGCTTAGAGTCAGCAACTACTTTGAGTTTTGCGCCGCGTCATGCACAAAGCTGATGCTGCCCAGCACATTATTTGCTACCCATTAATGCATTGCTGCGAAACCTTGGTTGCCCTTTAATTGTGGGCGACGTTACGACATCGGAAGGTGAAGAAGCAATGATGCTATCATTGATTTACTGTCCGCAATGAGCTGCACGTCAATTATAACACCAATACTACTACACTTTACAATGTTGTTATGTTGCCCACAATTGAATTCCTCAGTGCCTTAATGCTTATTATACATATAGTGTCCTAGCAAGGTTTATTATATAGTCTATTGGCTTTACTCAAATTCCCCCAAACCCTGGAGGAGTAAATATTAGCTAGATTGAGTTTAGCTTGTTTTGGGGTTCGTTAAATTTAAGCTAGTACAAATCTTAAATCTGAGAATGAATTTCACCATTTTGAGCTTGCACATAGTGGTGAACTTGCAATGATCCTGCCAATCCTCTAGGGTGACTTTGGATCAAAAAGTTCCACATCAAATAAATTTAAATCTTTTTTCACCGCCGATGGCTTGTATCCTTATTTAAATATCGCATATCCACTATTAGATTGGTCTAAGCTATCCTATCTTACGCGGAGATAATGTCGATGTCAATCACACCAACAGCATGGACTGGATAATATTATTAGTTTGTTGTTTTTAATTAGACACACTCTCTAATTCATGTTTTATTTTCTTCTCAGGATTGTGCAGTTGTGATGTCGACGAATAACCCGGATAATGGCTGCTTCCCGATAGATGGATGTCTCTTCTGTAGGAATTGTAACTCTGTGAGAATGCAGACACTAAATTCACCGAGAGGTGCAGCGTCCCCTCTCGCAGTCACCGACATGTGAACAGAATTCTCTAAAATTAATGAAAGTTAAGATTGTGGAATGCTTTGGGGTATATGATAAAGCCATAGCTTATTAGTAATATATAGCCTCAACCTTGTACTGTTTTGGTAAAATTTTGAATCACACCTTAAGCATCCAGGAGTTATAATGGGACAATCTGATATTTCATTTATCATGGTGATGGAACCTAGATATCACAGTTGTTGCCAGGAGAAAAACTCCTTGCTTGTAACACCTTGACAATATAAATGTCCTTTTTTGAGGGCAACCCAATGTATGCACTAATGATAATCATTTTGGAATTAGTTTTTGTTGAGATATAATTCCCACCGAGCATTTGGTGCTATTTTAAAAGTTTAGTTTTTTTAAATTTGATGCACCCAAATCTTGTTTACCATATTGATATTAATTAAAGTGTACTACATTTTGTCTGGCAATGCAATCAGGCCAGCCAAATCATCCCAGCAAAGTTCTTACGCTTTTTTATATCACATAAAGTGATAGATGTAAATTTATTTGTTTGATATACCAGAACCGTGATCGCTTTTTATAACCTCTTTGCACTTTTGTAACCTGTGATTGGACCGTTTGTTCCTGCACCCTGCTTCTAATTGTCATTAATGCAATAGTCTGTAAATGCAACAATCATATATATTCAATTACTTTTCGCAGTTCATCAATTTTCATGTTCGTTAAAATTTTTATGTAAGAATCAAATTATACTATTATACATAATAATGATCATATTTTACAATTGCTCTACACCACTGTTCTGAGGAACTCAGTTTTTTATAGTAATAAAATGATTATAAATAATTGGATAAGTTTCAATTTAATTCCTGATAAAATTAAATGCATAAAGTGTATCTCCTGATCAATTGTACCAGCATGGTTTTAGAACTGCCGACAGAGACTAAAATATCTAAATTCCTAATGTCAAAATTTCGGATCTTTGCGAGCCTGGGAAAACTGCTGCTATTATATCATGCGGAGAAATCATGCAAGTTTGACCCCACTATAACTAGTACAGGCGGATTCAAATCAACTAGCACTCTGAATGTCAAAGTATCCCTAGTAGTTATTGAAGACATGGAATATTGTGATGAGAAAAATTTTGAATCAAGTTTGCCTTCCTCTGAGCTGGAGATCATCACCGACTGGATAGGAGAGAAGGACAAAACTGATACTATCAGATCTCAGTGGTGTCACATGGTCGCTGCGATGGACAGAGTCATGTTTCTTACTTCTTGTAATTTTTACTACGGCTACATCCAATCAAATAGGGGCATCTTAGAGAACACAGATCATGAAGTTTTCTTTATGAACCACACCATGTTTTGTGAACCCAATCCTGGATTTTCCAGGGTTTTAGTTTGGCTAGCAATTTCATATGCTGTGTACTGTTTTTTTGTTTGAAAGCAAAATCTTAAAGGGCAACCAAGGTTTCACAGCAATGCATTAATGGGTAGTAAATAATGTGCTAGGCAGCATCAGCTTTGTGCATTACGCGATGCAAAACTCAAAGTAGTTGCTGACTCTAAGCTTGTAAACACTTCAGTTTCGGGGAGGTTCTAAGACATTGCTGTAATGATGATAGAGCACAGGCTAAATAATAACAGGAACAGGAAACTGCTCTGTGGTATTCTGTTTTAGTTGAGTTTGAGTACCTGATGGCTGAAATGTTTCACAAGAATTCTGGCTGATAATTCATCCGAATTAGATTTTGTCTTTTTCCCTATGCAGAAGGTGCGATGAGAAGTCGTTTGAAACCCTGGTTGCCCTTTAATTGAATGCCCATGCTTAGCAAAGTATTGCAACTGATGTGAGGTTCATCTTTTATTAATTTACACATTTTATTTATGTGCAAAGAAGAAAAATACAGTATCATGTGATTTGTGAAAAATGCGATATGGATAGAGGGCAGGTTGTGAACTTATTAGTTTAGCTTGATGGCCAATGCTTGGTTTTCAGCTCCATACATGTTGTATATGCAAAGCAATAACTGAAAAATATTACAACTGTTGTGGTGTTTTTTTTTATTGATTTACTCATTTCATTTACGTGTCAAAAAGAAAAATACAACATCCTTTAATTTGTGAAACACTTAAGCAGGAAGAAGTTCACTTTAATCAGTGTCATTCTGGTTTTTATCTTCTATTGTGTGACTCTTTTTATCTAGGTACCAATGAGAAAATACAGTATCACCATAATCTATATCTAATGTTGTAAGATATTAAATATTCAAGCAGGAATAACTTCACTTCAGTGTCATGCTCTCCTATATATGAACAGAGATATGTCAATATTTCTCCTAATCAGAGGGTAATTTAATACTAGCATCATTAATGGCCATCAGGATAACATTGGCACTTGTGATGTATATCAAGGCGATCAATATGATAGCTTTCCGCATAACTGTCAGCATAATTGTTCACAGTCAATGTTACTTACCAAACCTGTTCATAAAGTCAAACCACATGCCTGTTTTTTTAAAAATGCCATTCTAAAATATCGTCACAGTTATATCAAACACAGAGTAGAAGAAAGGGTTGTCAGCAAGTGTTCTTTAAGGGTTCATGAAGAGTATAACTGTGTTTCAGTAGAGCGAAATTTAACTGTATAGCCAAATCTCTTGTGTGGATTAAAAACTTCATAATAGTAACATTTTTAAATTGAACACAGATAGATAAAACACAATAAGCTGTGATTTTACGTCAGCGGATATGGTGAAACTTGAAATAATCTTAGCCATCATAGCTGCTTCCTTTGGTGTGAAATGCAGCTTTGCAACAACATCCCAACCAAGAGAGCTACACTCTCCACCGACATCAGACAGGCAAACTCTACAAGCCACCAGAAATAATGCCAATGATACTGCGGTCACGCGGAATGGCGTCTATGATGAGATTCCGATGGTTCGGCTGATGAAAAAATTGACTGGGAACGCACCAGACCCCAGCCTCAGACCTGTTTTTGATGTCAGGACTGTGGTCTATGTGAATATATCAATACACCTTCTTAATCTTGTTGATGTGGTATGTACTGGTTTACATGTTAAATAATGCTAACACACTTTAAAATGACAAATGATTTAGAGTTTTTATATGGGATCGCCAAGCAAAATTGAATATATCTAAGGATGAATTGTCATGAACCTCATATTGATAAGAGGGTTATGAGTGTGATCATAGATCCTGTTCATGCTCAACCCATACATGCATTAAACTTATTGGATTAGATTACCTTGCTTTGAAATCTTGAAATAAAAACTTTTAAACAGTTGAGTTGAAATCAACTACACATTATGTGTAGGCTGTAAAACACGCTGGTAGGTTCATAGAAATATGAACTGTTTAGACAAATTCCACCATGCTAACATCATGTCTGAGCTTTATTATACTACTGTTTCAGCCTTGTATGAAATAACTCTTGATCAATTTAATTTTCATAGGATGAGGTGAAACAGACGATTCAAGTTCAAGCCTCTAAAGTAATGGTAGGAGTCATTGAATTCTGTATTAACCTCAAACTTCTCATTTCTGTACTGTGGATAGAACCTTTTGCTGCTGTGACAAATTTTACGTCTTTGATTCCTGATCAATTTGTCTCAACAATGTTTCAAGCTACCTTGTTACTATATTTTTACATGATCATACTACACAAATGAGTGTGTGCACAACTTGCAAAGAGCTGGTCTAAGGTATTAATATCCCTACCTAAGACAATATGTTACTCGTTATATGATCTATGATACTGCAGCATAAAGGTTATCTCAATGTTTTGCTGCAGCATGTATGATTTTCATTGTCAAAAGGATTATGAAAATAATTTGTGGGTAGAATATTTGGTTAGCCTGTTCACCCTCCAAATTCCAATGTGATCAAATTTTCATCACTTTACTGATCTTTCTCTTTCAGGATTGGAGGAGCGAATTTGTGAGCTGGAATCCTTCAGAATTTGATGACATATCGGCTGTGAATATAGACCCAAGTAAAATTTGGAAGCCAAAAATTCAGTTGACAACAAGGTGATTATATTTATCTTCACAAATTGTGTATTTCCTAAAACCGTTTCATCACCAGAATAACGTTAAGTTAAAAAAATGCTGAAATATTTTTGGTGAGAAATTCCGACTTAAAATGGAATTATAAATTGCCTGTAAATCAGTCTTGGGGATATCAGGCAGGTGCAGTATTTTCAACCCCATTCCAGTGTGCAAGCAGCCATCTCTATGCTAATCACTAATCGCTTTTCAATTTTTTTCCAAGTACGATTTCAAAATTTCATTGCAAAACTCTTTCATCAATACAAGTTGACTGACTATAAAATTGTTTGGTCTGTTAGTTCAAAGTCATGTATGTTTAATGTTGTTGACAGCTTGCTTTAAGCAATTGCTGGCAGATATGAAGCCCAGACACAATTCCCAAAAACATTGGTTTTGATATGCATGTGGCTTCTATAGACAATGATGATACACCTTGCTCCTTGTTTGATACAGCCTAGAGCACATACGGACACCTGAAACCCATTCTTAACAAAAGATTACTCTGAAATTCGGGAGACCAGTGGATGATTATACCAAGACAATCATACAAAGTCACAGTTGACAAGGTCAAATCAATCAGTTCTCAACTGCATCGAAATGGACATATATATGTAATGTAGATATATATATCATTTCAATCTCAACACATATACTTCCTGCTTTAAACGAACCTTGAAAACGAGCCCTCTCTCGCTTTTACATATCAAGTTTTTATCTGTTTTAAAGTTATCAATTTTTGGGCACATTTAATTGCTTGTCAAGACCTTTCTAATTTTATTTTGCTGACCCGATGAATTATTTGTATATATTTAATAAGGTCACTTGACTCGACACTCTACTTACACTTCACATTGAGATGGATCGAGAGCCCACATTGATAATAAAAACACTCATTCAGCCCCTTACCCTTCTAGCCCTACTTCCCCCCGCAAGCTTACTTCTGCCATCCGATGATTCCTCAAAGCTCGACATACAGATAAACGCTATGTTGTCTTACTCTGTCTACATGATGATCTTATCCTGGACACAGCATGCCCAATTTAGGTAATACAAATCTCAAATATGTGTGATGTATATCTTGGGTGCTTTTAATTTGAAACAAGATTATTCTATATAAAATGAATTGTGTAGGGATTGTTTGGGTTTCAGATCTACACCCAATAAAATATTTCAATTGTTGTGTTCTATGATGGAATAGTTATTAGGTAGGGAGGGAATAGGCAATAGAAAACCTCAATCTGCAATATATTTTGCTCTTCGTTTTATTATAACACGTTTAACAACATTTTGGATACGTGGAACATGAAGTTTCTTTATCACTAGAAATCAGTCGTTGCGCAACTCTATAGTGTAGCCACAGCTTGTCCTGTAGTTTTCGCTCTTCTTTTTCAGTTTGGAGCATACTCATTAGTATAATGACTGACATGATATTGATGGGATATACCATGATCGCCCTACGAATTTCAAACTTTGATGGGTTTGCGCCAAATTCAAAAATTTACAAGGTGAGTTATATTCATAAATAAACTTTCAAAATCACACCACATCTTTTCATATTCACATTTTTTATGTGCACATGAGCGTTGTGATGTTCTTTTTGTTTCACCATGACTAAAATGTGAAATATTCATGTATTTTTTGCCATTTTGATTGTTATCTAAGTTCTGGCCGTCCTAGTTCCCAAGTTTCATAATCATTATTCAATAAGTTATCTGATGTGTAACACCCTATTACCTCAATCTTGTGATTTCAGATCTTCATAAGTTTAGGGAAGTTCCTCTTAGTATATCATCCTGAAAAAATGTGCAGGCAAAATCCCACTGTTGGTGACACAGGCAAAAAAAAATGTTCAAGCAAGCTGCGTGGAAACGGGGCTCCAACTTCTGCTGAAGACAACACCACTGCAGATTGCGAGAAATCTGATACTTGTCTAGGTGAGCTCAAGGTCATTACTGACTGGATCACAGACAAAGAAGCAAGCTATACGATCAAATCTCAATGGTGTAATCTGGTGGCTGTGATGGATAGGGTCATGTTTATTACCTGTGAAATTGTTCAATTGGCTGTGTATTTTCATTTTATTTAATGAATATTGCTGTTCTGTGGCAAAATCATACATTTCTAAATTTGTAATAGCCAGTATAGCCAATAAAAAGTGCAAAAACCCTTGTTGCAGAAGAACAAGTGTTCACTTTCCTGAGATGAAATTATATAAAATCATTCACATGTTTGATTTCTAAAGTACTCCTAATTCTGTTTATATGCCATAATATCGAGTTTTCTGTCGCAAAATATTTATTTAGCAGTGGTTATTTCAAGTTACATTAATGTGTAAATCATATTCTAGGTTGATTTTGCAACCATAGACTTTATGATAATGGAAGGTATTCCGTTCTTTGTAACAAAACTCTTTTTTTTTTAAATCATCATGGTTTCATGTTGAGATTTTGAAACTGCTATCATTCTATTTCCCTTGCGCCAGGCAGCCAATCACAGGCTCTTCTAATGCACCTATTGTGTGTCTATCGAGCATTAGATCAGTTTCATAATGTTTTCTCATTTCTTATTACAAGCCTCTTTGGTTCTTTTGTAATATTATTTTCCTCTGACGAATATGGCTTAGTAACTTTAACCAAAAATTGAATTGTCAATCTAAGTCTAAGGTAGTTTCAAATTCACGCTAATTCAATGAACTGGGAATGCCGTTGAACTTATCTCAAGATATCTCACTAAATTCTGTGATTATAATACAAACTGCATTGAAATACACAGCCTTCTTGCATGTTACTGACTATATAAGAATCCTATACAGGACAACATATACAGCTGAAGGCAACATAATGACATTGGAAGGTGTAGTAGCATTGGTATTATCATCAGAGTCTTGTTATCAACTTGATGTTATTTTTTCTTCGAACAAATGTTCCCTAATATCAGGGTCAAACCGTTCTCAACACACTGTTAAATCTAAAACTAGTGAGAGCTACTGCCTTCTCTTGAAACATAACAACCCTAACCCTTAGTCCAAGATCATTGTTAACCTGCAGATTATTGAGATAAAAAATGAAAATCCTTTGTAAAAAAAGAAGCTAACCTTAACAGGATGCTATAATTAAATAATTTAACAATTTTTGCAATCAGAACTATTATTTGCAGTTTGTTATGCAAGGTGATAAGGGATGCAATCACGTTGTTTTAGCTCATTCTCCTGATGTTCCACTGTTGTTAATAAAGTCATGACTACATGCATATTGCCCCGTGTCATGATATCACACCTCCTCTCCGAAAAATCAACGCTGGGTTGCCCTTTCGATCGAAGTAAACTAATGATTTTGAATTGTTACCTAGTGAACACTTCATTGATGATTATGTAATACTAGTGTTGTATTAACTCGAAAAAGAAACTTTTTTTTTTTATTCATGCTCTAGTTAGACTTCTCATTACATTCGTTGGTGTTTGAACACTACTCTAGAATATTGAAAACCATGCAACCATTGAGATCAATTCATGTGACCCTGCAAACAATGTCGTGCCTATATATTCATTGTTTAAATTGGCAGACAATATCATCCCGGACTGATGTTTTATAACGTGCCAAAGAAATTATGTCAAAAGTTGTGTGCTTCATGATGCTGTGCGTCATATCACTGAGCTGACACTATGGTTGCGTTAACATGGCATTGTCCTGGAACTTCAAAAATGCAATTTAATTTAAGAAAAACTTAGATAGCCTAGATAAAAATTAACTTGTGATTCAGGGAATTATCATCAGTCGAGGTCACTTCCTTCTCGCAGTAACTACTGTTGTGCACATATTTTGATTGTAAACTGGCAGAATATTCAAGTACTCTAAATCACATGCCTGCAAAAACCTGATTATTCTGGATATCAAGTTTTTTTTGCGAGATTCCAGCAATATTGTCAGGGGTGTATTTGGTCATCGATGTAACATACGATTATCGTTATTAAAAATCTATTGTTTACATCACACATGCAGCCGGAAATTCAAATATTGTAATGTTGTGTTGTTGGTTTAGTATTATCAAGGTTAATTATACTTTTATATTGTATTTTGGAGATCTTGGCGCCCTCAAAAAAGAAAAGGGGTAATCTTTTGTTTGGATACACTCCTTAGTGAATCAACAGCTAACGGGTGGCAACGATAAAAAAGCTACCATGATGTTGCACTTTTATTTGTATATAAACTGAACCTCAGCAATATATCAAGACAGTTTATGTCTCTGTTGCAAACTGAGTACTGCTACTTCTAAACTTTGATCAAATTTCATTCTCGAAGGTAATTTGTTTATTAGCGCTAGAATACATGCTTTCAAGACAAGGTTATTCATTATTATATTTTTGGGGCCCTAGGATGTATGATGCTATCACTCATGAATAGATAAATATTTCTCTCTACATAAATCAAACTACACAAGATTTTAGTATTCAAATTGCTACAACATTTGATTTTTTCAACCATAATATTATAGGATTAGAGGAGATGAATTACTGCCGGATTAGGAGCATTCTGCTGCTTATGGCGGCATCCATAATGGTGGCATCTGGATTAGCGGCATCTGAAACGGCAGCCTCTGAAGTCATCGGTAGGTGGAAATAGAGAACTACCTCCTAATAATTTACAAATACTGTTATGATTTGAAGTGGTAAGTCCCTAGCAGCCATTTGTGGCACAAGAACATGGCTTACAGTGCCCGTACATTTCCCGTTCTCGAATTGACAGTGTGTCAGGGTCGTGGAATTAAAAATAAAATTCTTTTCTTCCTGTGAATGATGAACACTGAGACAGCTGATTGGATGATTTTTTTTTACCCTGTTAAATATGGTTTAGTCAAACATATGACCAACCAGCCACAAAAAAACAAGCCAAATGGCCAAATGTATATGGAAGGTAGATGAATTAGTTAAACTGTCCTTGACGAGAGGGAGGGAGTGACAGCGGAGGTATTGACTTAGATGTAGTATATTTAGGGTCTGACTCTAAACGAACTCAGGTCAAGAACCTCTGACAGAATAAAATTTGTCTCATTATAATGATATTTATATGTTAAAGGCTGGTGATCACCCAGAAGGCCACTGGCAAAATGTCACCGGCCATAAAGCCGCTGTCGAAAAAGCCACTGGTCATAAGGCAACAACTAAACAGAGCAGACAAGATTATTTACAACTCGAGGAGAATCTCTGATCAAAATTAGCTCTTTTCAGAATTATAAATATTTTTATTGTCTTAAATATTTATTTATATCAACTTAAACTTCGAAGTGATTATTCATTAAATAAGATAATATCGCTAGTAATTTGTCGTTGCCTATTTATGGGGATGACCATGTTGGACAGTGGTCTTATGGGTAGTGGCCTTTTGGCTAGTGGCCTTCCGGGTAATGGCCTTTTGGCCAGTGGCCTTATGGGTAGTTCCCTTTGGCCAGTGGCGTTATGACCAATGAATTTTGGCAGAGGCATTTTGACCTGAAATCTTGAGGCTTGATGCATTTAATTTGTAGCTGTAAACATCTCTGTTTAATTTGCCATACAGGTAGAAAATGCCCGGATGGCTGGATTCGTGGCGAGAGGAATACCTGCCTGAAGTTTGTCACAGCAAGTGTGACACATCAGCAAGCTCAGGCCGCCTGCAAGGACCAAGGAGCCACCCTGGCCACCCTCAACACTGAGGAGAGGAATGAAAGAGTTGTAGACTACCTTTATGACAAATATTCCAGTGAGTGTCAATTTATCAATTTTATGTATGCTGATATAATATCGATTTTTTACAAATCCCTGTATGTTATCTATTGTTACACGTTAATGCACGGTTTTCAAGATAAAATGTGTGAATGCAATGCCAGGCTGTGCAATGTCAGCGTGTCTATACCAAGCAATACATCAAGTGTTGTGTTTTCTTAAGGTGACCCGCCTCAGATACTGCCCGAAATATGTTGGTGGATTGGTGCTGTAAGAACGAGTTCAAACATAGTCTGGGTTGATGGCAATGGTGAGACTTTTAACATGACATACAAAAATTGGAATGCAGGCCAACCTGATAATTACCAAGGACAAGAGAATAAAATTCATATTTGTAGATATTATGATAATGTAGTAGGGGTCTACTTTGCGTGGAATGATCACAATAGATTTAGCTTTTACAACTATGTTTGCGAGAAATGGATGACAAATTGAGATAAAATTTCCGCATTCTTGACACTGTTCACATGGCCATGTTTTTTCATTTCATTTTTCTGATTATGATATTGTAATAATGTATTTTTCTTGCTAATTCCAAAAATTTTGATTATTTTTTTAATAATTTATGCTGAAGCCTATATTAAAAATCAGACCCGAAAAATTTGTTAATCTATATGACCTATATGGACAAGTTATTTTTTTTAATTTCCAAAGCCATACCTGTTACCCATACTATCTACTGTCATTATGAATGAGCTAATAAACATGATAAATAATCATTGATTCATTTTTATCATTATGCATTGAAAGAGTTGGCACTTCATTGTCTGGCATATTGAGGTTGTTGATAAAATAAAAAAAAGCCTTTGCCTGAACCAATAACCTCCTAAAGACAGCTCAAGTCAGCATTGTATACCGGTTTAGGATTTTGATCTTGCTTGCTAATATTTAGACTCATATTTTGTTTGGTAAACATTAAACTCCCACACCTACGAAGAGTTTATGAAAGTTGCAAAGCATTGTTATTCTTCATGAATTTCAATTGATAAGACAATAAATATGAATTCCAGTGACCACCTTCTCTACAAAGTGATGATACGCCTCAAACTTGGCCTGTTTCCCCATTACCTGATATAACTGCATATAACTACATATAACTACATATAAAGTATCACTACTCACAGTTAAAGAAAAACATATTGCATGAGGCTTTGTGAGCACGCTCTTATCATTTTTATTCTCCTCAGACTTTTGAGAAAGAACTGGTGAAGACAACAATTGTATTAGCAAACCTTCCTCGCGGATTTGCGCAATATCCAGACCTCACAACTGGCTCTTCACAAAATAAATAGCTTATTACTATTGAGAAAACTGTAAATCAACTTAAAGCCTTTTAAAAAAATGTTGTTGAATTGTACCTGCAAATGGAGAGAGCCCCTGAAACAATTGAGTTTTTCAAAAAGAAATTTAACTGCTATTAAAATGTATAAATGATCCAGGCATTATCTTTGCGCTTCATACCTGAATATAAAAAAATACAGCCTCTCAGTCTTTGTCCGACCAAAGGTTTCAACTTTTGTAAGGATCATTTTGCACTCTTGTCAAATCATTTTGTTTTTACGGTCGTTCTCCATACTCCTATTTGATGAGATATTTTCACAGAGTAAGGCTATATCCATACTCTGTGATAACTTGTTTACAGAAACCAGACTAATGAGATAAGCATGGCATCTCAATGTGACAGATTGCTGTTTATTGGCACATTTTTAGATCAAATGTTTCTTCTTCTTTTTTGCCAAATTCCTTTTTGATGGAATAGTTTGTTTACATAGACCAGACAAATGAGATAAGCATGACATCTCCATGTGACAGATTGTTGATTTTTCGGCAGATTGTTTGGCTTAAAGTTCCTGATGTCATTTCTTGCCAAGCTCTTATTTGATGGGATAATTTGTTTACATGAATCAGATTAATGACATAAGCTTTACATCTGAATGTTACAGGTTGCTGTTTTTGGCACATTGTTAAATCAAAAGTTCCTTGTGCCATCCCTTGCCAGATTCCTATTTGATGGGGCAATTTGTTTACTTAAACCAGACTGCGGAGATAAGCATGACAACTGAACGCCAATAAAGTATTAAAAAAAAGAAAGTGACAGATTGTTGATTTTTCGGCAGATTGTTAGACCAATAGTTCCTTGTGTCATTTTTGCCAAATTCCCTTTTGGTGGGATATATTGTTTATATGAGCCCGACTAATGAGATAAGCATGACATTGGATTTTTTTGGCATATTTTTAGATCAGAATTTTCCTATTTCAACAATGAAATACTTTTTCATGTCTTCTTGGGAATTTCAAATTTTGTTGGTGCTTTTCTGATTGTACAAAAAACCGAGTCGAGTCAATATGACAATATTGTACTCGATGAATGTATTAGGGTTGACAGAAACATGATATCTTTGTCTGTCTCTCAGACCATCCCGAAGGTTTTACAGTGAAACTGTTGATAATGCATCAGAGACCCAACATTTCCTAGCAAAAATACTGAAGTGACTTATTGGGCCACTGGATGATTATACCATGACAATCAAACAAGGTCACAGTTGACAAGGTCAAATCAATCAGGTCTCAACTGCCTCGAAATGAACATATAGATGTAATGTAGATATATCATTCCAGTTTCAACACATATTATACTTCTTGTTTTAAACGAACCTTGAAAACGAGCCCTCTCTCGCTTTAACATATCAAGCTTTTATTCTAACCAATCAAATACACAAGCTGTTGTATTCTAATCAAGACCAGCAACTGTTTTAAAGTTATCAATTTTTTGGGTATATGTGATTGTTTGACAAAACCGTGCTAGTTTTATTTTGTTGACCCGTTGAATTATTAGGATATATTTTATAAGGTCACCAGACTCAACGGTCTACTTACACTTCACATTGATATGGATCGAGAGCCTACATTGATAATAAAAACACTCATTCAGCCCCTGACCCTACTAGGCCTACTTCCGCCTGCAAGCTTACTACTGCCTCCTCATGATTCCTCTAAGCTCGACATACAGATAAACGCAATGTTGTCTTACTCTGTCTACATGATGATCTTATCAGGAACGATACCACCCTTTCCTGGACACAGCATGCCCAATTTAGGTAATACAAATCTCAAATATATGTGATGTATATCTTGGGTGCTTTTAATTTGAAACAAGATTATTCTATATAAAATGAATTGTGTAGGGATAGTTTGGGTTTCAGATCTACACCCAATAAAAAATTTCAATTGTTGTGTTCTGTGATGGAATAGTTATTAGGTAGGGAGGGAATATATATGGCAATAGAAAACCTCAATCTGCAATATATTTTGCTCTTCGTTTTATTATAACATGTTTAACAACATTTTGGATACGTGGAACATGAAGTTTCTTTATCACTAGAAATCAGTCTCTGCGCAACTCTATAGTGTAGCCACAGCTTGTCCTGTAGTTTTCGCTCTTCTTTTTCAGTTTGGAGCATATTTATAAGTATAATGACTGACATGATATTGATGGGATATACCATGATCGCCCTACGAATTTCAAACTTTGATGGGTTTGCGCCAAATTCAAAAATTTACAATGTGAGTTATATTCATAAATAAACTTTCAAAATTACACACCACATCTTCATATATTCACATTTTTTATGTGCACATGCGTTTGTGATGTTCTTTTTGTTTCACCATGACTAAAATGTGAAATGTTCATGTACTTTTTGCCATTTTGATTGTTATCTAAGTTCTGGCCGTCCTAGTTCCCAAGTTTCACAATCATTATTCTATAAGTGATCTGATGTGTAACACCCTATTACCTCAATCTTGCGATTTCAGATCTTCATAAGTTTAGGGAAGTTCCTCTTAGTATATCATCCTGAGAAAATGTGCGGGCAAAATCCCACTGTTGGTGACACAGGCAAACAAAAATGTTCAAGCAAACTGCGTGGAAACGGGGCTCCAACTTCTGCTGAAGACGACACCACTGCAGATTGCGAGAAATCTGATACTGGTCTAGGTGAGCTCAAGGTCATTACTGACTGGATCACAGACAAAGAAGCAAGCGATACGATCAGATCTCAATGGTGTAATCTGGTGGCTGTGATGGATAGGGTCATGTTTATTACCTGTTGAATTGTTCAATTGGCTGTGTATTTTCATTTTATTTAATGAATATTGCTGTTCTGTGGCAAAATCATACCTTTCTAAATTTGTAATAGCCAGTATAGCCAATAAAAAGTGCAGAAACCTATGTTGCAGAAGAACAAGAGTTTTCACTTTCCTGAGATGAAATTATATATAATTTTCACATGTTTGATTTCTAAAGTACTTCTAATGCTGTTTTTATGCCATAATTTGGACTTTTCTTTCCTAAAATAATACATATTTAGCAGTGGTTATTTCATGTAACATCAATGCGTAAATCATATTCTATAGGTTGATTTTGCAACCATAGACCTTCTAGAGGTATTGGCTTCATAAAAATGGAAGGTATTCCGTTCTTTGTAAAAAACTCTTTTTTTAAATCATCATGGTTTCATGTTGAGATTTCAAAACTGCTATCATTCTATTTCCCTTGCGCCAGGAAGCCAATCACAGCAAATTTTGCCAAATTCAGGATCTTCTGAGGCACCAAATTATATATGTATTGATATTGACACAGATCAATTGTACTGCTAATACTTAAGGTCAGACTTTAAAGGAACTCAGGTCCAGATCATCCGACTGAATTTACCTTGTCGCATTATATTGGTAGTTACTTAGGTTTAAGGCTTGATGCCTTTGATTTGCAACTGTAAACATCTGTCGTTAATTTGTTTTACAGCTAGGCAATGCCCTGAAGGCTGGATTCGTGGTGAGAGGAATACCTGCCTGCTGTTTGTCACTGCAAGTGTCAATCATCCGCAAGCTCAGGCAGCATGCAAGGCCCAAGGAGCCACTCTGGCTACCCTTAACACCAAGGAGAGGAATGATAGAGTTGTAGACTACCTTGTAGAATATTCAAGTGAGTTTCAATTAATCATTTCATGTATTTAGTGGCGATATATTACAGGTTTTTTCCAGTAATAAGGTACTCTAATTAAAGTAACTATTTTAGAATCATGCGCTTATATCACAGAGGTTAGTTGAAATAGGTTTTTGCGACTCAAATTGTTAACCAGTTTCCTCTTAAAAAGGTTTATTGTGAAAGAAATGGTCTAGGTTTAAAAAGCGTGATTTGCCACAATTTTCCATTTTTCCAAAGTTTTTTTACAAATTCCTGTATGTATGGCACATCCGTGCTCAAAAGCTACCCAAAGACCAAGGCATGTCATAATCAAACATTTGCATATGATATGATCGGAGGCACTTTTTTTCCACCATCAATAATTCATGGCAAATAGAGCCAATTTGATTACCATGCAAATCTTCCTGATTGAAATGCATTGGTCTTTGCTAGGCGTTGAGCCGTTCTGGAATTAATACAATACTTCCTCACACTTGCATTCTAGTATTGATATTGTTATTTGGAAACGCCAGGTTTTTTTAGATGCAATGTGTTTATCATTTATTATAACTTTTCTTACATATTTTATTAAGATGGCTTATCTCTGCTACCGCCTGCATTATGTTGGTGGATTGGTGCTGTAAGGTTGAGATCAAACATCGTCTGGGTTGATGGTAATGGTGAGACTTTTAACATGACATACGAAAATTGGAATGGAGGCCAACCTGATAATTACCAAGGAATAGAGAATGAAGTTCATATTTGTTTATATTATAATGATGTAGTAGGGCTCTATTATGCTTGGAATGATCAGGATAGATTTCACTTTTACAACTATGTTTGCGAGAAATGGATGACAAATTGAGAAGCAATTTTCTCATTCTCGACACTGGTCGCATGACCATGTATTTAACGCCGCTGATTATGATACTATTATAATGTATTTTTCTTGCTAATTCTAAAAGTTTACATTATTTTTCTTTTAAATTTATGCTGAAACCTATATTATAAATCATACCCGAAAAATTTGTTAATCTATGACCTATATGGACAAGCTATTTTTTTTTAATTTTCAAAGCCATACCTGTTACCCATACTATCTACTGTCATTATGAATGAGCTAATAAACATGATAAATAATCATTGACTCATTTTCATCATTATGCATTGAAAGAGTTGGCACGTCATTGTCCGCATCATTGAGGTTGTTGATAAATTAAAAAAAGCCTTTGCCTGAACCACTAACCTCCTAAAGAAAGCTTAAGTCAGCATTGTATACCGGTTTAGGAATTTGCTCTTGCTTGCTAATATTTAGACGCATATTTTGTTTGGTAAACATTAAACTCCCACAGTTACGAAGAGTTTATGAAAGTTGCAAAACATTGTTATTCTTCATGAATTTCAATTGATAAGACAATAAATATGAATTCCAGTGACCACCTTCTCTACAAAGTGATGATACGCCTCAAACTTGGCCTGTTTCCCCATTACCTGATATAACTACATATCACTACTCACAATTAAAGAAAAACAAATTGCATGAGGCTTTGTGAGCACGCTCTTATCATTTTTATTCTCCTCGGACCTTTGAGAAAGAACTGGTGAAGACAACAATTGTTAGCAAACCTTCCTCGCGGATTTGCGCAATATCCAGACCTCACAACTGGCTCTTCACAAAATAAATAGCTTATCACCATTGAGAAAACTGTAAATCAACTTAAAACCTTTTTAAACAATGTTGTTGAATTGTACCTGCAAATTGAGAGAGCCCTGAAACAATTGAGTTTTTCAAAAAGAAATTTAACTGCTATTCAAATGTATAAATGATCCAGGCATTATCATTGCGCTTCATACCTGAATATAAAAAAATTACAGCCTCTCAGTCTTAGTCCGACCCAAGGTTTCAATGTTTGTAAGAAACATTTTGCACTCTTGTCAAATCATTTTGTTTTTACGGTCGTTCTCCATACTCCTATTTGATGGGATAATTTCACAGAGTAAGGCTATATCCTTACTCTGTTATAACTTGTTTACAGAAACCAGACTAATGAGATAAGCATGGCATCTCGATGTGACAGAGTGCTGTTTATTGGCACATCTTTAGATCAAATGTTCCTTCTTCTTTTTTGCCAAATTCCTTTTTGATGGAATAGTTTGTTTACATAGACCAGACAAATGAGATAAGCATGACATCTGCATGTGACAGATTGTTGATTTTTCGGCAGATTGTTAGGCTTAAAGTTCCTGATGTCATTTCTTGCCAAGTTCCTATTTGATGGGATAATTTCTTTACATGAACCAGATTAATGACATAAGCTTCACATCTGAATGTTACAGGGTGCTGTTTTTTGGCACATTGTTAAATCAAAAGTTCCTTGTGTCATCCCTTGCCAGATTCCTATTTGATGGGGCAATTTGTTTACTTAAACCAGACTACGGAGATAAGCATGACAAATGAACGCCAATAAAGTATTAAAAAAAAAAGAAAGTGACAGAGTGTTGATTTTTCGGCAGATTGTTAGACCAAAAGTTCCGTGTGTCATTTTTGCCAAATTCCTTTTTGGTGGAATATATTGTTTATATGAGCCAGACTAATGAGATAAGCATGAAATCGGATTCTTTTGGCATATTTTTAGATCAGAATTCCCCTATAGCAACAATGAAATACTTTTCCATGTCTTCTTGGGGATTTCAAATTTTGTTGGTGGTTTTTCGATTGTACAAAAAAACCAAGTCGACTCAATATGACAATATTGTACTCAATGAATGTATTAGGGTTGACAGAAACATGATATCTTTGTCTGTCTCTCAGGCCATCCCAAAGGTTTTACAGTGAAACTGTTGATAATGCATCAGAGACCCAAAATTTCCTAGCAAAAATACTGAAGTGAATTACTGGGCTCTCTAACAACCAATGTACTGAGTTATTTAAATCAGGGACACGGAACCAAAGTTCTTTGTCATAGTAAAATCATTGAAGGACTTCAGTTGCCTGCAACAAGAACTGAATCATTACCTAGTGATCGAAAGAGAACACTCAACAAAGATAAACACATCTTGCTGTTGCTAAAAAACAGAAGATTGGGCTGCCCCTAAAGAGGGACGCAAGGTGCCCTAATCCTCATACTGAGAATGTGATACATTCTAGAAAACTAGAATGTATCCTAGCGGTGAGGCCATAGAGGACCTCCTAATCATAAGTGCGCAGCAAGCTGCCAAAACTGAACTGGCACTAATCGGCCATTGGCAGTGACACTTTGATCTTAGCCAATAGGCCGAGAAGATAAACACATCTTGTATTGGTGCGGACAAAGCACTTGGGTAAGAGTTCAATAAATCTACCTATATGTAGACTTGAAGCCATGCAGCTATGAATGGAAAGGCTTGGACAGGAATCATTGAGTCTAGAATGACTTGTCCCAGTCAAAAAAATGATAAAAAAGATATAGAGATATCCTCCTCAGATTTGGTATGACAACCATCGAAACGAGCAAAAGAATGGCATCTTGCGTAGTAGGTACATGGGTGCTGAGGGTTAAGACAATCAACCTTGAAAGCTCCCCTCCAACCCACAACTACCGTGATACCAATCGAAATTCAATCAAATATGGGACTTAAAATGCTATGTTATACTCATGGATTGAGTTAACCATAGAAATAGACTGAATCAGAAATTAAACCACTCTTGGATGTTGATTTTTCGCCAGTTCCCAAATCATGCTGTATATATAGACATCAGCCAAATAAACATTAAATAGCTGTTCTGTTATTGGGCATCCTCTATGTAACCTTCAGTTTTCTTAAGAATGAGCATACAACTCCATAAAATCTTACCTTGGCAAAATATTAGTATCATTCCGTTACTAACATTTTAAGGCAACGCTAAACGAAGTTATACATATTTTGCATAACCATGCAAGTTCAAATTATGATAAAGAAGTTCCAAGCAAACAACAATTAATATCATTATTTCAATTTTCTTTATTGATTTATGGTTACTCAAACTCAGTAATCATGAAAGCCACAATAAACCATAAAACCAGCTCAAACCGTAACTGTGTAAGCATATATTCATCATGTCTATCGAATTAACTCGTGCTGATGACCGTGCGCGATAACTACAAACAATATAATTTGACTTTTTAAGCAAGTAGGCGGTAGCTTAGTTGTTTAAGGTGTAGCTAGACAGGCCCACGAAATCGCTTAAGGACGCAATTTTACGCATTGTTAATGCTAATGATGCGTCTTTTCAAAGACCAGCATGTTCGTGTTGTTAACCACGTTGTGAACCTACCCTTCTGTCATCGGCCAGTTGGTACAATAGAGCGTATTTAATTGGTCTTACTCCTTACTCATTGGTCATGGCTCATTAATCACTCACTTAGCAATGTTGTCACAAGGTAAAGGAAGTGGGTGTGTTTAGCCTATGAAGCCACGCCCACCACGCGTTGGAAGACAATTCCACGCATATCGTGTAGCCAGGACTTTAGAGTGCCTGCCTTTTATCATGCAACTGTTGGAGGTACTGATGCGGTTTTTTGACTTCTATGTCCTGTTGCCCAAGGTGTGTTCCTACCTGCCTGCAAACTGAGAGCAACTTTGGGCCGGATAATGTGGCCGCGCCGTTAAGGCACCTCTATATCTCTTTTTCTATAGTTCTTGTACTGAGACAAACCTTTAAGTTTTAACTGACTCTGCCTGTGCAATTCTAAATTAATCTGAGGATATGCTCAACTTGCTCCAGCATGAATACCAGCATCACCCAAGATTTCAGGGATGATAACCATGTAACGATAAAATGATGTACTCGAAAACTGAGTAAATTATAAATGGCGGCTCAGAATTCAAAGTGAGTGGATGATACATATCAAATCATTGTGTGCTATGGATTATGTCATTTATTCAAAAAAACGGATATAAAAGTATATTATAGTATAAATTTATTGAATCAGGGTGATAAATCGTTCCGTAAGCTCAATGCCACAGGCGTCGTCTGAATTTGCAGAAGGGAATCTAATTATGTGGGCAAATGTAGCACTTGCAGATTTTATCGTTCTCGAATCTATACCTCCAGCAATCTTTAACCAGAACACAGAACTGGTAGCATTGGTTGAGTCCGTTTGGATTATTGAATGGCCTCACGTATTCTGCATTAGCAGCAGTAGCATCTGAAAAAATGAAAGTGTCCTTTGTTAGGCTGCTGGTATGCCAATTTGATAAGATGATCAAGTCATAAATGACACATTATACAATGCATAAGACAATACCTAATGCATCAGTTGAATTTGTTGAAAAACATTGTTACCAAGGAGGGCAGGTCTATTTATAATAGTTATTCGAACAGCTTTGTGTGAGTCAAAATACTCACTACGGAATAAAAGTTTAAAGCAAGAGGTCAATTTTGTGATAAAGGTGTCCAGATGTGGTCAATCACCAGGATTATTTCAAACCCCCACCCTAGGGAAGCAAGTTTGAGTTCAGAATAAAAAAAACTGCTCGGATCTCTCAATCAATATATGGTATTCGGGTTTTTAACTATTATCATGGAGGTTGAACCAAGTATGGCTGAGTGTAAAATTAAATGGGCATTCCAACTAAAATGATCTCATGTACACGCTGATAATAACCTCATATATCAATGAAGAATTTCTATAGGTTTAATGCGACTTTGTGTTGAGAATATGCAATAAATTACTTACGGTTAGCAACAGAAGCCAGGAGAACAAAGACAGCAAGGAGACATACTGTGAACTTCATCTTTGAGTTTGAGTCTAAAAAATTTTCATTGATATTAGCGATGGTGAAATTTTTTTTACAGATAACAGCCAAGAAAACGTTCAAGGAAAATTCAGATATACGGTTATTGCTTACAGAAACTTTATGAGCTCTAAATATTTTTTAATAAGACACAACTTGGTCCGCTTGTCTTCATGTTATAGTTATTTTGTTACTTACTTTGAGAGCGGTTTACTTTCTCGAACTGTAACAAGTTGGTAGATGATTTCATTCTAGAGATGCTGTGCCTTTTATACCCAACAGGCGAATGGCTTGTCACCACGTAATGTGATTGAATTAGGTAACATTAATTTTCACTAAGAGGCAATATCATACTTAATCATGAATTCTTGTTCATAATAGGATAAATTATTTCTGCAATGTTGACAGGTTAGGATTAATGGTGATGATAGATGGATTTTATAGAATCTAATGACTAAACTAATTGTACATCGCATTCATGCAAATCTCCATATGGATTTGACTGCAGTTGGCAGTTTAAAAATAGCTCTATCAGTTGCCGACAATTATACACACAGGTAGTCTGTGGTCTAGATTAATGAGTGTTGTTTATGACTTCCAACTCTCCTACGTTCAATGCAGTTTAACCTGAAATGAATGTACTGGTTTCATTCTTCATGATTATTTTAGCAAATTAAGTATAGATGATGGTTTGCTCAATTCAATAAAACACAACCAACATCTTTTATTTCTCGGCCAGACCTTTGCACCTTACGTTGATCAAAATTCCAAATAAAGCAATATCCTGAAGTTGTTTTTGAAATGGTGTATGATTATGATTGATGTTTGCTGATATGTGACTAAGCAGCAGAAAGATGAACAAAAATAAAGAAATATTCTATGTGTATGGGCTAAGTTTTTAGAGAGTATCAATGTTTACAATGTCTCAAAAGCCCTAAAAACAATTCAAGCTAACAACAACAGGGATGGAAGGTCCCTGTTGTACACAGGTTTGAAACTGTAAAAAGCTTCTTAACTGAAGATTCGACAGGATCCGGGAACAATCATATGTCTTGTCTGGCTGACCATTGAGACAGCCGTCACTCTAGTCTTCAGACTATCTAGCGGAGCCCTTGCTTTTCCTATATTTGCTTCATATACTTCTATGCCCAATTCTTTTATTTGATTGAACTAAATTTGTAGCATAAAAAAACCAACACCGTGAGGTGCCAGCACAATGATTGACACCGACCATAATTCAAACCAAATTAAATATGCATTGCCGTAACTTGTTTCCAGTGGAACAGAGGGCAAAGTAAAGAATTATTAATCACTGCCTTCAGCTGGCCAGTCCTGGGCGTGTGATAATTTTTCAGATTGAGTAGTTTGAGAGGTGATTTGAAAACTTTGCCACAGTGAATGACATCAGGAAGGTATAATTCATCAATTGTTGATCAATAATTTGTATTGAAGTAAAGACAAAATCGAATTTCATTGAACAGGGAAATTGAGGATATAGATTTTGTAATTTGAATGGGTTGATTAATGTCTTACCAAGTTCACAGGTGACACCAATGACACGGCAAGTTTGGTTTGACATGATTAAGTGGTCATAATTTATCCTGAAAATGGTGTCATCAAATCATCAGTTTGTTTTTTTTTCTTAATGATGATGCATGTTTATGATGATTGCTTCTTGGCAATCTGCCAGTGCCAACAAAGTCATTGATACCGATCCTACCACATCATTAACATTGCAATCTTATTCCGTGTGATTGGATGTTAACAGGTGTAGGATGCAAGAAATTAATTGGGATATGGAAGTTTTATTGACCCCTGTCTGATAATTACAGCCTGAGCATATTGGAGACACATGTCTGGTTGCAATCAGAATGCCATTAAAGATGAAGGAAATATCAAAATAATGATGCTAGATCCAATTTCACATCCAATTTATCTGTCAAGCCACTGGTATGAATCAATTGAGCAGAAATTTGGTATCGGAAAAACTTTGTCAAGCCAAAATTAAACCTGCGTATTAATTGGAAGTCCAAATTAGCGCAGCAAACCTTGTGCCTCAACACCCAATGGTTGAGTCAATCCAATACAAAGGAATCAGCATGACAAGTTGATGCTTTCCTGCACCAATACCACCTCCACTATCAGACACAAGGTCACATAACTACAATGTATAATTAGTCATCACCATGATCACTAGTTGCCTGGTAGGAAATCAATGTCATGTTCTTGTAATATAATTATATCAACAAATCTCTGAGTAAAGATTTCAAATGAATTATCTGGCACAATCTCACAGTGACAAATATCATACTGCAAAGCCTCATAACTTTAACTTTGTTCAGAACTGCATCTGGTAAGTAGATGTTGTTTTTAGGTGTGCTGTTCGGTTATATGCCTAGCATTCGACCCAGATAAAAAAAATTTCTTGTATCATTTCGACTGACAAGATACATTGTTATTTTGGAATAGCTCCATCAAAACAATTTACGATAAAACAAACCAATGCCCATCTGTCAGGCATTATTTGATTCAAGTTTTAAATTTAAAATCTATTAACCACTTTTGGGAATTTTCATTAAAAATCCTGCAAGTCATGCCAAAACCCCTAATATCTTGAAAGTTCAAATCAAAATATGAATGTAACTGTCAACATAGTTCGCGTTATGACAGAACATTACAATGTCGGCAATCTTTGAACCCATGTAATTGAGTTCTAGGTTTATGAAGCATTTATCACATTTTGGGAGTTTTTATGGTGTGGTATTGTTACAATAAAGATCTTGCAAGTTTAGCCAAAAACCCTCCTAACTGGTACTTTCAAATCAAAACATGAATGTGAAAAATCTTCTTGACTGTCATGGTAATAAATCATGTGGACCATGACAAAATACTGACCAAATTCTTTAACATTAAATAGCAATAACTCAGCCATATATATCCTCAATAAACATGTAATTGATTTTTGAAAGGTGTGTTAGTGTGTCAATTATGAGAAAAATTTGAAATAATAGGATAACAACTAACAACCCTCTTTCTATCCAAAACAATACATTCCTTTAGAGAACCACCAACCAAAGAAATAACTCTCATCACAGTTCAAGTAAAGACCTAATCTTGCAATGCTGACGGAATCGTTAGACCCCTCGAATCAAGTTTTTGTCCTTTGCTCTGGCAGTTTATTTCGGTATGACAAGCTCAATAGAAGCAAAGGAATGCAATCTCTAGCATCCAACGATCCGCCTTCTGCCAAAAATGTGAATTACCAAATCCCTCCTTGTGCATCGACAAAACAAATTGTGACCACTCTCCACCATCAACTCACAACACATATTTCAAAGTGACAGGTGGTAATGGTGATTATGGAGTAATTATTGAGGGACATTGTGTGATTAAGTTTAATTTCCTGGTATAAGAACCGGCAGATAAATGATCGGGGGGGGGGGGGGGAACAACAAATGTCAACAACAGGTAGGTGTGCGTATAAATCATTTAAGTGTCAAGTCTCACAAGTTTTGATTATTTATAGAACTGAATTTTCAAAGCTACTGTTGATACATACCCTGGCCACTTGCCAAATACAAAATAGCTGACATCTTCAACAAGGAAGCCATCAATTGTGACAGCTTCACTTCCTAATTGGTTAAATTAATATGTCACCCAACATTCGCCGGCAACCACATAATTAAATTTGTCAATCTTTTTAGAAGATTGTTATGTCAATTGCCATTTCCACATATTTTGAATTATATTGATCAGGACTTGAGGGTTTAAACAATTTTGTCATCCTTGCGATATGCAAGAGGATTTGAAGTTTTAAATTCATCAAATTGAGAGTCTATCAAAATTTTTGGTTCCAAATTTAGAATCATTAATTGTAAATAAGAGACTGAGGAGGTTTTCTGGCTGCAACGAACAATTTGCAAGTTATTCACAATGCACAGTACAGTTTGGTATATTTTTGAAAATCCATTTCAGACTTTATGATAAAATATCCCATTCTTAGGATGCTAAGAATACAGGCGATCTCTGACTTAGTAATTTTCAATATCTAAAAGGGAATAAAAAGTTTTACAGCAATAAATCAATGGTTAAAAAGAATGTGCTACGGAGCATCAGCTTTGTACATGACACTGAGCAAACCGCAAAGTAGTTGCTGAATCTTGGCTGAGTAACACTTCAGCTTAGGGAAGGTTCCAAGACATTGCTGTATAATGTTAGACCACAGGCTAAATATAATAGGATAAGTAAACTGCACTGTGTGATTCTATTCTAGCTGAGTTTATCAGCATTTGAGATGCCTTAAGTACCTGATAGATGAAATATTTCACTCAAATTCCAATTGAATAATCATCAGTTTTAGATTTGATTTTTCTCCTATGCACAAGGTTCAATCTGCTATCAATCAGAATTTGTTTGAAACCCTGGTTGCCCTTTAATTTTGGAAATCAAAATTACTCTTACAAAACATCACCGAACTTTTAATTTAGGCTTCACAAATTAAATATTTCCGATGGTTGGTTGGTTTGGGCCTTCTCTTTCACCGCAGTCACACAATGATTGGTGTATAAATTGTGTGACAGGAAAATTATTGAATGGGGAATCCTTGTATGGAATATATGCATGCAGTAAAGTGATGGAAAAAAAACCTACGCTAAATTATTTGCAGCATTCTTCAAATTCAAGAATTGAAATTTTGTGAATAAACTGATAGCAGATTACAAAGGCGAAATTAACAAGCTGCTTTCAGAGAATTACCCTGGCAAATCTTACAATGTAATATAATTGGTATTTTAGCTATAAAATAAACAAGAATATTGACGATCCTGATAAATGCATTTGCGATTTAAAAGTACTTTTATTGGATCATTTGAGATGTTAGGATTGAGATAACAAATTTTGGAGAATACTGCCAAGCTTAGGGCAAATTTTACTACCTTGAAAAATATTTCAGTCGAGGGTAAAAAGAAGTGCAAATCTTTACTTTTAAGTGAAGCACACGCTGACCCTGACGTGATACTATACCAAGTCTAAGTTTTTCCTCTCCTATTAGAGAATAAACTTAGTCCTGTAGACAATTGTGAAGAAAGTTTGCTGAACATATACCATGCCATGACAAGCTTCATTGATCAATTAAATTTAGTTTCTTTCTGTCTTGACCAACAAAAACAAAATAACTGCAATACACCTTCGGTACACCCTAGACATGGAAATATTCTGAACAAGTGGTCGATTAATCTTTCTCAGATCGACATTAATCCATAAACATAAGTGGCAATATTTTAGGGATGGATGCTGGCTGGTTTTCGTTGAAAGAATTAGCTAAGCAAAATTGTATACAGTCATGTCATATGTATGGAAGGAATATTTTGCTAAATCACGCCAATTTAAAGCTAGCCAATCAATGACACACTAAAGGGAACCTGTGTTTAATTGCCAGATTTATCTTCTCATCGTAAATACAGGAAAGAATTAATCAATCTTAAACTGTCAGAAATATTGATGACATGGAAGTCCCATCTCTAGTATATAAAGGGGAATTCAACTGCTGTAATGTTACAGTTTTAGAAATTACAGCAATATCCTTGTCCAGTGAGTACCATGTGATTGCTATTGAGGTTTAATCTGAATTATTATCTTGATAATACTTTGTAAATTTAATCATTTATGCAGAGATAGTGAAAGCATTGTGATGTTTTGTTCTTTGTCTCTCCGAATTCAATTACTTTATAAATGTTTTTTTTCTGTCACTGAATGCAAAAATATTTTGTAAAATGATTGTACGAGGACACTGAAAATAAATTTGTAATTTTCTGTCATGATTCTACAGGTTGTAAGAAAGACTAAAAATTCAAAATGAAGGTCACTGCTTGTATTTTCGTTGCAATGGCTCTGCTAGCTGCTATGGTTCAATGTAAGTTATTCAAATTTGATATTTTAATGGGTAGCAATAGTCAAAATGAAAATATATTGCTATCAATAGAATTCAATCCTATTGATATTCTTTAGTGCTTGTGGTATTTGGCAGTCTAACAGATTAAGGTTATGTTGTATAGGAAATTGAAGACTAGTTGTTACTGCAATACTCCTTGTCAAACCCAATTAGGCTCAACCATATTGATTAAATACTAAGTAAGACACAAGTGATTCATGAAATGATTAGTCACCCTACACTGTCAATCTCAAAACATCTCATGATGATAAGGAAAAAGTACTCTACAAGCTTTAGGACCAGTACAACAGCAGCCAATGTTGAGTTTATGTTGATCTTCATCGTTTTTATTTTAGATGCAGAGGCTCAATATATATTCCCTGCTAAAAGCGTCCTTAACTGCCCTTACCGATGTATCGTAAACAGACAGTGTCTAAGAGGTGTGGTAATAGGCAAGTCCTGCATCTGTACTGGCTGCCATATAAAAGGATAATAAACGTGTCTTGATTCTCTTGATTTCTGTCGCTGAAATATTCTATGGACCCCAAACGACATCTCTGTTATTTTTTCTGTTATTAAACTTCATTTTCTTTAAAGAAAATAAATAACTGCAAATTTAAAAGACAGCAAATGTTTTTGAAATCATCACCCTCAACACTCGATATAACCATCTTGCCATCTTGTGTAGAGAGTTAATTTAAATCAAACACAAGGGCATGTATCAATTGAAATGTTTATCAATTAATGTAGTTGAGTTTGCTCAGACATAAAACACACATATAATGTATCATAATGCCAGCGAGGCTCTCAGAGTAGCTATGTAGATAAGACTTATATAGTTGAGCAGATTTATAGACAGTGACTTTGAAACTTGCTGTTCAGTTGTCAAGAGTTGTGCCAACATTGATAATGGCAAGAAAACTTCTGCATAGGAAGTCTATTTGTCTGCACACGTAGACCATGTAAATTGCCATTTTAGAATTAAAAGAAAATCAAATCTACATACATAAATCCAAAGTGAATTGCTTCTAAACTGCCCTACTTCATTCTGTGAATGAGTTAACTTTTGAGGCATGCATTCGTCGCTGCAGCTTAGGGCCTGGATTAATTCACCTAGACGGAGTATCAAAATTTTGGAAACAATGAAAACCA
This sequence comes from Membranipora membranacea, assembly GCA_914767715.1. Lineage (NCBI taxonomy): Eukaryota > Metazoa > Bryozoa > Gymnolaemata > Cheilostomatida > Membraniporidae > Membranipora > Membranipora membranacea. The sequence goes on along the minus strand of OU612072.1, from coordinate 11,540,718 downwards.
ATAATTTGGAAATATTTTGCCCTAAATGTTACACTGGTTTTGGTAATTCAAAAATTGCTGTTTACTAAGAAACCGAAGATTGGGCTGCTCCTAAAGAGGGACGCAAAGTGCCTTAAATCCTCATACTGAGAATGTGACACATCCTAAAAAAATAAGATTGCATCTTAGAGGTGAGGCCATAGAAGACCTCCTAATCGTGGGTTTGCTGCCAAAACTGAACTGGCACTAATCGGCCATTGGCAGTGACACTTTTATCTTAGCCAATAGGCTGAGAAGTGATCTAGTTTTGATACCTCAAAGCTTTGAACTTTGGGAGTTCTGTATCAGATATCTGTATCTGTATCTCATAACTTTGTACTCGGGAATCGCTTTTCATGATGGAGGATGCTGCAGAGAACTACGTTGTCACGAGGCTTTTCTGCAGGCATAATGCTCCTATATTCTATTTACTCGATCGCATATTGGATGAAGGACAGATATGAATGTCATATGGAGTGTAACATAATTGGTCAAAGAATACATGAGTACATTTTTACTATGCATACTTCAATGTTTGCATGGTTGATTTTCATTTTTGCCATGTCAACTATTATGTTTACATGGTGAATACTGGTGTTTACCTGGTGGATCTTGATGTCCAGTATGCCAACTTCCATGTTTGTTAGGTAGACTTTCATGTATAGTGTGTGAATTCCCATGTTTAGTAGGTGAACTTTTATGTTTAGACGGAGCATTTTACTGTTTTGCTGGTCAACTGTAAATACTTTTGTGCATCATGTTAGATAGGTGGACTTTCATTTTTACTGGGTGGGCTTTCATTTGTTAGGTGAGTTCTGTTATAAGACATTTCAAGGAAATAGCATCAATGAAGTTGGGTTCTCAACGCAGTAGCCTGTGATCCTCATTAAATAAAGCTAATCAAGATTCTTGACTCCGGTTAAAACTTTTTGAGGCTTTGAGATTATCACAATGGAATTGGTTTCAGTTCAACGCATCAACACATAAGTGGGAGTTTTGCCCCGTGAATGAGATCAGTATGGCGACTCTCTCACCCAAAATCAAACTCCAAAAAATGCATAATGTTGTATTTGGTAATTAATCATATTGATGGCATTGGGTTTCAAAAAAAGACAACCGTGTCTCAGCAAGATCAAACCATTGATACAGGTTCATTAGATGAACTCTGTATTGCACACTGTCTGAGTGGGGACTTTCGTATGGTACTGTGTGATTACACTAAACACTATAACAATTTTGTCTCGACTTTTTGGCTAAAATCAAAGTGTCAATAGGGCGTTCATACATTTGAAATGAGCAGTTTAAGCAACATGTGACCCTCTATAGAGGCAAATGTAAGATGTAACTAAAATAAAATTTAAAATCGCAGTCCCCTAATAAAAACTACACACTCTGGACTGAGAGACAAGTCTTCCAAGGGCACACTGCAGTCGCTAGCTAGCTCGCATCCCCTTGACAAAGTTATATTATACGAAAAGAAGGAACATTAATTTATCTTCTCATCGTAAATACAGGAAAGAATTAATCAATCTTAAACTGTCAGAAATATTGATGACATGGAAGTCCCTGCTCTGGTATATAAAGGGGAACTCAACTGCTGCCGATGTTGACTTTATGTTGACCTTTATCGTTTTTATACTAGATGCAGAGGCTCAAATTGTATTCCCTGCTAAAAGATGCACTAACAGTTGTACCGCAAGAGGACAGTGTCGAGGAGGTATGGTAAGAGGCAATGCCTGCGTCTGTACTGGCTGCCATCTAAAATTGTAATATGTGTCTTGATTGTCTTGATTTCTATGAACCCCAAACTACATCTCTGTTATTTTTTCTGTTATCAAACTTCATATTCTTTAAAGAAAATAAATAACTGCAAATGTAAAAGACAGCAAATGTTTTTGAAATCATCACCCTCAACACTCGATATAACCATCTTGCCATCTTGTATAAAAAGTTAATTTATATCAAACACAAGGGCATGTATCAATTGAAATATTTATCAATTAATGTAGTTGAGTTTGCTCAGACATAAAACACACATATAATATATCATAATTCCAGCGAGGCTCTCAGAGTAGCTATGTAGATTAGACTTAAATAGTTGAGCAGATTTATAGGCAGTGACTTTGAAACTTGCTATTCAGTTGTCAAGAGTTGTGCCAACATTGATAATGACAAGAAAACTCCTGCAAAGGAAGTCTATTTGTCTGCACACGTAGACCATGTATATTGCCATTTTATAATTAAAAGAAAATCAAATCTACATACATAAATCCAAAGTGAATTGCTTCTAAACTGCCCTACTTCATTCTGTGAATGAGTTAACTTTTCAGGCATGCATTCGTCGTTGCAGCTTAGGGCCTGGATTAATTCACCTAGGTGGAGTATCAAAACTTGGGAAACAGTGACAACCAATAATTTGGAAATATTTTGCCCTAAATGTTACACTGGGTTTGGTAATTCATAAGTTGCTGTTTACTAAGTAACCGAAGATTGGGCTGCTCCTGAAGAGGGACGCAAAGTGCCCTAAATCCTCATACTGAGAATGTGATACATCCTAGAAAAATAAGATTGCATCCTAGAGGTGAGGCATTAGAAGACCTCCTAATCATGGGTTTGCTGCCAAAACTGAACTGGCACTAATCGTTCATTGGCAGTGACATTTTGATCTTAGCTAATAGGCCGAGAAGTGATCTAGTTTTGATATCACAAAGCTTTGAACTTTGGCAGTTCTGTATCAGATATCTGTATCTGTATCTCATAACTTTGTACTCGGGAATCGCTTTTCATGATGGGGGATGCTGTAGAGAACTACGTTGTCACGAGGCTTTTCTGCAGGCATAATGCTCCTATATTCTATTTACTCGATGGCATATTGGATGAAGGACAGATATGAATGTCATATGGAGTGTAAAATAATTGGTCAAAGCATACATGAGTACATTTTTACTATGCATACTTTAATGTTTGCATGGTTGATTTTCATTTTTGCCATGTCAACTATTATGTTTACATGGTGAATACTGGTGTTTACCTGGTGGATTTTGACGTCCAGTATGCCAACTTTCATGTTTGTTAGGTAGACTTTCATGTTTAGTGTGTGAATTCCCATGTTTAGTAGGTGAAATTTTATGTTTAGTAGGTGAACCTTTATGTTTAGTAGGAGCATTTTACTGTTTTGCTGGTCAACTGTAAATACTTTTGTGCATCATGTTTGATAGGTGGACTTTCATTTTTACTGGGTGGACTTTCATTTGTTAGGTGATCTCTGTTATACGACATTTCAAGGAAATAGCTTCAATGAAGTTGTGTTCTCAATGCAGTAGCCTGTGATCCTCATTAAATAAAGCTAAACGAAATTCTTGACTCCGGTCAAAACTTTTTGAGGCTTTGAAATATCACAATGGAATTGGTTTTGGAATTGCCCTCTGAATGAGATCAGTATGGCGACTCTCTCACCCAAAATCAAACTCCAAAACATGCATAATGTTGTATTTGGTAATTAATCATGTTGATGGCATTGGGATTAAAAAAAGACAACCATGTCTCAGCAAGATCAAACCTTTGATACAGGTTCATTAGATGAATGTATGATGTATTGCACAGTGTCTGTGTGAGGACTTCCATATGGTACTGCTCATGAAATGAACTGAACACTATGACAATTTTGTCTCGACTTTTTGGCTAAAATCAAAGTGTCAATAGGGCGGTGACACATTCGAAATGAGCAGTTTAAGCAACATGTGACCCTCTATAGAGGCAGCCCAACCTCTATGTAACTAAAATAAAACTTAAAATCGCAGTCCCCTAATAATAACTACACACTCTGGACTGAGAGACAAGTCTTGCAAGGGCACACTGCAGTTGCTAGCTAGCTCGCATCCCCTTGACAAAATTATATTATACGAAAAGAAGGAAAATTAAATTACCCTAACATAACTTATGTCGTATTTGAGGCACGCCAGAACAAAAATACAGTGGTATACAGAGCCTCTTTGTCATCAAACTCACGAAAGTCAGGTTGACGTTTCAACCAAACACGGACAAATGGGGATCGAACCCTTACCACCTTTTCAACTGGACCATAGTTTTATTATCCAAAGTCTTATGCAAGGAAAACACTCAATTATTCTGTGGCTCACTGAGGCAAAAATTTCGTAGACAGGCTTAGCCATTCAAATTAACTGATATTTAATAAAAATGTTTAACACATGTGCTGGCAGTGAGACATGAAAGATACAACATCAGACAATCACTTTATAGATCAACTTGAAGCAATTTAAATGGAATCGCACACTTCAACAAATGAATTCCCCATCATAGGAATTCGATATCAACGATGAATGATCTGTACATCATAAGAGAATGGATTCTTGACTGAACCACATTGAACCAACAAATTATATGTATACCTCAGAATCAAAGACTCTTGTTAGGATGAAAGCTTTAGGTTAACTTTAGTGCAGCATAGCTGCATAACTACAAAGAGTTTCAATTTACTCAGGAATTCAATTAAGATGATTAACATCTAACACATGGACAGGATTCAATGCTGACACTGGCAGTACTGGTATATAAAGGAGAATCCAAGTGCTGTAAAGTCCTATGCTTTGAGAGCTACCTCAAGATCAATGTCCAATGAGTACTCCGGAAGTTCTATTGAAGTTTGTTAAATGATTAAGTTTTTTTAAATCTCATCATATACATAGATTACAGGTCATCATATGGTTTACAATTTTCTGTCTTGTTTCTGCAGGTCGTAAGGGTTCTAAGAAGTTAAAATGAAGGTCACCGTTTGTCCTTTTGCTGCAAAAGCCCTCCTAGCTGCTATGACTCAATGAAAGTTGAACAAATTTGATATATTTTTTATAATTTTGTTGGCATCTATATCTAAATTTGTATCTATAATTATATCTAAATATCTCTATCAAAATCTTTTTTTGTGGGTCATATAAAATGACTCCTTATTTTTGAGTGACACTTAGTTGGGGCCAAATACACACAGATGACACTTAAAAGCACAGATTTGTATCTATATATATATATTTATATTAATAAATATTTATATGTTAATATAAATTTATATCTTAATTAGAATGAATTATAATTATCAAAATAAAAATTCAATTCAATCCAATTGATATACCTTGTGAAGGTATTTGACATCTAACAGACTAAGGTCGTTGAATCGCCTAGGAAATTCAAACAAAGACTTGTTGAAGCTCAAATATTCTATGTCATCCTTTGGAAACTAATGTCAATTGGGCTCCTGTATAGTAGACACTAAAATGACACATGTCATTGCTGGAAGTATTAGAAAAACCTATCCCTGTAAATCCAATAACTCATCATGACCAGGAATAATGTACTCTGCTAGCTTCATAGCTTGCAAACAGCAGCCTATAATGAAGAACTGAATTTTCTCATAAGTAAACAAGCTACTGTTGATACATACCCTGGCCACTTGCCGAATACAAAATAGCTGACATCTTCAACAAGGAAGCCGTCAATTGTGACAGCTTCACTTCCTAATTGGTTAAATTAATACACCTAGTCATCTTATCAAAGGACACGAGTGATATGATCGGATTGAAAATTCAATGTCACCCAACATGTGCCGGCAACCACATAATTACATTTGGCAATCTTTTTAGAAGATTGTTATGTCAATCGCCATTTCCACATATTTTGAATTATATTGATCAGGATTTGAGGGTTTAAACAGTTTTGTCATTCTTGCGATATGCAAGAGGATTTGAACTTTTAAATTAATTGAATTGAGAGTCTATCAAAAATTTTGGTTCCAAGTTTAGAATCATCAATTGTAAATAAGATATTAAGGAGGTTTTCTGGTGCCAACGAACAATTTGCAAGTTATTCACAATGCACAGTACAGTTTGGTATATTTTTGCAAATTAATTACAGATTTGATTATAAAATATCCCGTTCTGAGGATGCTAAGAATAAAAGCCATCTCCGACTTAGTAATTTTCAATATATAAAAGGGACTAAAAAGTTTCGCAGCAATACATAAATGGTTATTAAAGAATGTGCTACGGAGCATCAGCTTTGTGCATGACATTGAGCAAACCGCAAAGTAGTTGCTGAATCTTAGCTGAGTAACACTTCAGCTTAGGGGAGGTTCGAAGACATTGCTGTATAATGTTAGAGCACAGGCTAAATATAACAGGATGAGTAAACTGCACTGTGTGATTCTATTCTAGCTGAGTTTATCAGCATTTGAGATGCATTTAGTACCTGGTAGATGAAATGTTTCACTCAAATTCCCATTGAATAATCATCGGTTTTAGATTTGATTTTTCTCCTATGCACAAGGTTCAATCTGCTATCAATCAATGAGAATTTGTTTGAAACCCTGGTTGCCCTTTAATTTTTGGAAATCAAAATTACTCTTACAAAACATCACCGAACTTTTAATTTAGGCTCCACAAATTAAGTATTTCCGATGGTTGGTTGGTTTGGGCCTTCTCTTTCACCGCAGTCACACAATGATTGGTGTATAAATTGTGTGACAGGTAAATTATTGAATGGGGAATCCTTGTATGGAATAAATGCATGCAGTAAAGTGATGGGAAAAACCTACGCTAAATTATTTGCAGCATTCTACAAATTCAAGAATTGAAATTTCATTAATAAACTGATAGCAGATTACAAGGGCGAAGGTAACAAGCCACTTTCAGAGAAATACCCTGGCAAATCTTACAATGTAATTCAATTGGTATTTTAGCTATAAAATAAACAGGAAAATTGACGATCCTGATAAATGCATTTGCTATTTAAAAGTACTATTATTGGATCATTTGAGATGTTAGAATTGAGATAACAAATTTTGGAGAATACTGCCAAGCTTATGGCAAATTTTACTAATTTTATTGAATAAATATTCCAGGCAAGGGTAAATGAAGTGCAAATCTTTACTTTTAAATGAAGCACACGCTGACCCTGACGTGATACTATACCAAGTCTAATTTTTTCCTTTCCTATTAGAGAATAAACTTAGTCCTGTAGACAATTGTGAAGAAAGTTTGCTGAACATATACCATGCCATGACAAGCTTCATTGATCAATTAAATTTAGTTTCTTTCTGTCTTGACCAACAAAAACAAAATAACTGCAATACACCTTCGGTACACCCTAGACATGGAAATATTCTGAACAAGTGATGGACTCATCTTTCTCAGATCGACATTAATCCATAAACATAAGTGGCAAATTATTAGGGACAGATGCTGGCTGGTTTTCATTGAAAGAATCAGCTAAGCAAAATTGTATGCAGTCGCGTCATATGTATGTAAGCAGTATTGTGCCAAGTCATGCCAATTTAAAGCTAGCCAATCAATCACACAAGAAAGGGAACCTATGTTAATTTGCCCAATTTATCGTACCATCATCGTAAATACAGGAAAGAATTAATCAATCTTAAACTGTCAGAAATATTGATGACATGGAAGACCCTGCTCTGGTATATAAAGGGAATTCATTTGCTGTTATGTCATCAGTTTTAGAAATTACAGCAATATCCTTGTCCAGTGAGTACCATGTGATTGCTATTGAGGTTTAATCTAAATTATTATCTTGATAATACTTTGTAAATGTAATCATTTATGCAGAGATAGTGAAAGCATTGTGATGTTTTGTTCCTTGTCTCTCCGAATTCAATTACTTTATCAATGTTTTTTTCTGTCACTGAATGCAAAAATATTTTATAAAATGATTGTACGAGGACACTGAAAATAAATTTGTAATTTTCTGTCATGATTCTACAGGTTGTAAGAAAGACTAAAAATTCAAAATGAAGGTCGCTGCTTGTATTTTCGTTGCAATGGCTCTCCTAGCTGCTATGGTTCAATGTAAGTTATTCAAATTTGATATTTTAATGAGTAGCAATAGTCAAAATGAAAATAAATTGCTATCAATAGAATTCAATCCTATTGATATTCTTTAGTGCTTGTGGTATTTGGCGTCTAACAGATTAAGGTTATGTTGTATAGGAAATTGAAGACTAGTTGTTACTGCAATACTCCTTGTCAAACCCAATTAGGCTCCATCATATTACTTAAATACTAAGTAAGACACAAGTGATTCATGAAATGATTAGTCACCCTACACTGTAAATCTCAAAACATCTCATGATGATCAGGAAAAAGTACTCTACAAGCTTTAGGACCAGTACAACAGCAGCCGATGTTGTCTTTATGTTGACCTTTATCGTTTTTATTTTAGATGCAGAGGCTCAAATTGTATTCCCTGCTAAAAGATGCACTAACAGTTGTACCGCAAGAGGACAGTGTCGAGGAGGTATGGTAAGAGGCAATGCCTGCGTCTGTACTGGCTGCCATCTAAAATTGTAATATGTGTCTTGATTGTCTTGATTTCTGTCGCTGAAATATTCTATGGACCCCAAACTACATCTCTGTTGTTTTTTTCTGTTATTAAACTTCATTTTCTTTAAAGAAAATAAATAACTGCAAATTTAAAAGACAGCAAATGTTTTTGAAATCATCACCCTCAACACTCAATATAACCTGCTTGCCTCTTGTATAGAAAGTTAATTTATATCAAACGCAAGGGCATGTATCAATTGAAATGTTTATCAATTAATGTAGTTGAGTTTTCTCAGACATAAAACACACATATAATATATCATAATGCCAGCGAGGCTCTCAGAGTAGCTATGTAGATAAGACTTTAATAGTTGAGCAGATTTATAGGCAGTGACTTTGAAACTTGCTGTACAGTTGTCAAGAGTTGTGCCAACATTGATAATGGCAAGAAAACTTCTGCATAGGAAGTCTATTTGTCTGCACACTTAGACCATGTATATTGCCAATTTATAATTAAAAGAAAATCAAATCTACATACATAAATCCAAAGTGAATTGCTTCTAAACTGCCCTACTTTATTCTGTGAATGAGTTAACTTTTGAGGCATGCATTTGTCGCTGCAGCTTAAGGCCTGGATTAATTCACCTAGGCGGAGTATCAAAATTTGGGAAACAATGAAAACCAATAATTTGGAAATATTTTGCCCTAAATGTTACACTGGTTTTGGTAATTAAAAACTTGCTGTTTACTAAGAAACCGAAGATTGGGCTGCTCCTAAAGAGGGACACAAAGTGCCCTAAATCCTCATACTGAGAATGTGATACATCCTAGAAAAATAAGATTGCATCCTAGAGGTGAGGCCATAGAAGACCTCCTAATCGTGGGTTTGCTGCCAAAACTGAACTGGCACTAATCGGCCATTGGCAGTGACACTTTGATCTTAGCCAATAGGCCGAGAAGTGATCTAGTTTTGATATCACAAAGCTTTGAACATTGGGTGTTCTGTATCAGATATCTGTATCTGTATCTCATAACTTTGTACTCAGGAATCGCTTTTCTTGATGGGGATTCTGCAGAGAACTACTTTGTCACAAGGTTATTCTGGGCTGTTAGAAAATAACAAGCTAAAGTCCAAAGGTCATCATTATTGCACATGCGCACTCTGAGTATCTGTACAATTGAAACACCAACCAAGAGGTAGGAGCACACAACTGCTCACAAAATCAGCTTTTTTCAGCAATTCTGTTAGTTGTCTTATTTCTTGTTGGAGATGCACAACTACAATTTAGAATGCACATTTGAGCAGAACAAGGGGTTTTTAATTACAAATAAGGAGTTTGTGTATGTACATACATTTTTCTGTGCTCCATTGGCTGCCAAACAGAGATCAGAAGTGTATTATCCCTTTAAGGCACGCCAGAACAAAAATATAATGGTATACAGAGCCTCTTTGTCATCAAACTCATGAAAGTCAGGTCGACGTTTCAACCAAACACGGACAAATGGGGATCGAACCTTGAATCCGAATTTGCTTGATAATATTAATATCATCAGTAAAAAATTGATATGATGGCAGAGAGAATTCATAAATAGTAGTCAAAGCAGTATAGTAACAAAAATAATTGGGCAGCGGAGAGTAAACAGGTGAATCTCTCCGTTAGATTCAGATTTGGGGCATCAACTACCAACAGGTCTTCAGCTCATAATCACAGATAATTATTACCAAAGTCGCCTGCTAGATGCATAGGCTATAGGCTTCACAGTGATTAATGGCTGGTCAATTACAGAAATTATGAATCAAATTTGGTAGTAGAATTTTATTATCATCCACTTTCCCTTGTTGGGAAATTAGTTGAAAATGAAATGCTACGACCAGCTATCTCAACACAGTTGAAGCACTTAGACTACCCCTGCCATTTATCCCAGCATACAGTATTGACATTTCATTCAAACTGTGGATGATTGATTGTAATTCCATAATCAAATCACCTGTCACAGTGTAAGGAGGATAATAAATCATCCTGAAACATGTGAGAGTTGGTGGATTGGATAGAGCGATGTATCAAACATTACATAAATTTCGCTAGATGGCTGACTGATGGCAACTAGGATCAGTTTGACCAAGTTCGATCCCTTGGATGTTTATTTGTTATGAAATTAAATAGAGCACTCCTTTCATTTAGCCAACTGATTGTTGACTTTTAATCATAATTGCATTGTGCTGACCTGTGGTTCTATTCATGTTTCAATAATGCCAAGTTAGCAGTCCCAAAATTAAAATTGTCAAGATCCAACTAATGAAATTTATGTAATGGAATGATACCTGTTGGTTGGGTTTCATGTTTTCCGAGGCTTTCATGCATATATTATGTTGAGTAAAGATTCATAAGCAGTCTCCGTTAACTAATGGGAAGGTAACTCTCATTCCCTGTACTATGATGTCACTATGAACAGGAAGTGTTTCTTATTTGAATTACATTTCCTGTTCATAGTGACATCATAATGTATATAATAAGTTGCCTCCGACGGATCACTCAAGTCCCTAAGTTCCGGCACAATAAAAGACTCAAAACCGAATAGAGAGGCACTGCCCCTCAACAAAACAATAGCAGGCAATCAAATGTGAACTCCACTAGTTTCGGCTGATTTCTGAATAATACATAGTTATCATATTGGGGAATTTTCTAGCCTTATCCATTTAGTTGGTTTAGTTGAACTTAGTAGGAATCTCAGCAGTATAGAAATTTAGCTGTTGCATCATGAATAAAAGTAACTTAGTATCATTCAGCCACATATGCTCACCAAAATATGATATAATAAAAGTATAACTCTTTGATAGAACAAGATTTAGTTGTTTATTTAATTCGTTTTTGTATGTTGAGCTAATTATAGGCCAAACTGAAATCACTGTTACAAAAGTGGAAAGGCAAACTGGTGGAACTCGGAAATAAATATTGCACTTCATCTGTGGGTTATTACCCCCTCTTCCAGCTTCTGACACAAGCAAATCTGTGCCGGCTAACACATAATTAACCAAAGCTGACTCATTGGACATGTACATCAGCACCAGCACTAACTTGGCAGCGCGCTGATCACATATTAAAATATTGCATGTATACCAGTGATCGATAGAGAGTGAATTAATTCACTTAGCATTAGTACCAACATAAGGAACTTGGTGTGAGAACCCTAAGTCAGTTTTGTTAATTAGGGGTTGGTACATCTTAGCTACTCATACTAAATTGACTCTTACGATCAGAGATACACATGTTATTAGTGTAATCTCGATGTCAGTGTGGCTTGCCAGTCAGGGAATTAATCATGCTGTGGACCAGCTTACACGAAACAGGGAACAACTTGGTGAGCATCAATTAAAAATACCTGTGTACCAGCTAAAAAATTGGTGAGTCAGTTATTATGCATTTCAAAATCTGAGGCTTGGATGCTTAATTTATTGGGCATTAGGGCAATTCATGGCCTCATATACTAGGAATCTGAAGAAAATTTTTTTGGGTGAAGTAAAAGACAATGCTGAATGAATGCTGACTTGCTAGTTGCTCGGGGCTCTGCAAGTTTCTTTGGACACCAGCCTCTTAGCAATACGGAATGCACACAATAATAACAATTATAATGAAAAAACTATGATAGGTATTTTAATCAATTGCATTCGATCTTCTATCACTTCTGGAACTCTATCTTTGTCTCTCAGGAATCATGATACATATTGCACTTTGATGAATAGTTTGTATTTTTATTTGAAAATTGAATTTATTTGCTTTAATTATAAAAATATGAAATCATAGAGTTCGGTCGTGAACGTGTTGCCATAGAATTTCCATCATTGCAGAGAGTTTCTATTCATGGGGGGATGGACATAGGTAACATTTGCATATTTGTACAGCGTTCTCATATCTGTATTTCCAGCAGCCTTTCTCTAGGATGCAAAAACCGTAGCATTGGTTGATTCCATTCGGATTCTTGAATGGCCTGACATAGTGTACATCACCTGCAGCAGCATCTGTAAAACGGAAAAAATTAGACTGTAGGTTCCAAACTGATCCTCCTTTTTTAAAATGAATGTGTCCTGGAAATCCCTTTGGGCTGCCTGACATACTGACAAAACTGATCTGATGGAAAAAATCACTTTGAACTTTCCTACAAAGAATACAAAGACTTCTTGTTGTACCATGCTTTTTTACTGCTGTTATTTGTATGATCTGCCGTAAATGAGGTAATCAATTGGAAGAATGATTGAAAAACAAGCAAACAAGAAGAGTTGACGACTAGTTGATCGGGTTATCCTATCACAAACAAGTTCACTGAATTACTAAATTTTATTCTAAATTTATTTATTCCTGTAATTATCTCCTCTAGCTAGAGCATTAGCTCATACTTTGAAAAGGTGGCGAGGAAACGCTGACATATGTTTGGGAGATGGTGCAATGAGCAATATGCAATGCTCGGGCTTACCCAGCGACAACCCATGGGTTGTTGCTGGGTAAGCCCAAAAACCCTAGCATGTATTCTGGGATGTTGCTGGCTGAGATGGAAACCCTGAATGGTGGTTTCAATTCAATTACTAATATCAGATGGTATCAAGGCCATTTCTACTAACCAGCTATGCTAAACTGACCTTAACAAGAATCCCTGCCTCCTATTTTACTCTCATTGTGAACTCATTAACATTGGTCAGCCTAATTTTTATGGATGTGATCCTTTGCATAAGGCTAAGTTTAACAACCATATAATTACATTCAATAACATACCCTACCATAACCCTACCAATAACCCTTCCAAAGCAATAAATGCTAAGTGTTACAACATATTAAGCATGGTGCTTTGGTAGGGATTAAATGTTTTATATAAGACTGAGTACAGATAATAGAAAATATGGTGGCAGTACTTACAGTTAGCTAGAGAAGCCAAGAGAGCAAAGACAGCAAGGAGACAGACAGTGAACTTCATCTTTACAGTAAAGTCTGAAAAAATACATACTGTTGGTATCTGATTTGCTAAGAGCTAATATAAAACATCGAAATATGAAATGCTTCAAAAAACCAAACCGTAAGCGTATCTCGAAGCTAATATAAAGAGTGGGAAAGTGCAAAGGTTGAAAAGATCAGACATCAAATACATGAATGTAACACTCTTACAATCTCCTACGTACAAAATAAGATAATAACGGCAATATCTATTTCATTAGTGAGTGAACAGACAGAACTAGCCTTGAGTACGAATTGAATTACTCACTTTGAGATTAGAGTGTCTTTTCAGGTCTTTACAAAGTAGTTGAATGTCCCTCACTAGAAATGAGGAGCTTTATATACCAGTTTTTCAGCCAGATAGAATGTCCTGGCAAGGAAAAGGAAAAACATAAACTATCCATTGTTGACCTCAAATACTGATCAAATTGATACCGTGCTAGGCTGAGTGAACAATTAATCACACACAGTTTTAAAATGTTAAATTGGTTATGGTAAAATAAATCATCAATGTTATTTGCATGAGTATAGCTCCAGTAAATGAGGAAGACTGTTTCCTCGTCCAGTCAATCGGTTTAAGCAATGAATTTGGCAATGTCGACCAAAACAACTGCCCACAACCAAACACCTGAACCCTAAATATACATTATTTCCTTGATGAGGAGGAAACCATGCCAGATAAATTCAAAGAATTTGTGTAGCAGTTTCGAAACAATTGGAAATGACACAAATAACACTTATGAAACATAAGGATATGTCTACCTAAATGCTCACTGAGGTAATTGGCACTGTGAGCAAAAAATGTGCGAAGTCATTTGAATGGCAATTTTGGCAATCGCATGATAAATCATTTGATAATATTAGTGTTAACTGTTTTCCCAGGAAAGCACAGCGCGAATGCCAAGTTAAAAAAATACTTTTAAATTTAATTGAGGTCCGGGTACCATATTGTACAGGACACAGCAAAGCTTCATATTTATTCAAACTCCAGTGAATCAGACACACATCCTCATATTTTGTACCAAACTCAGAGTTATCAATATCAGTTAGGGAAACAGGGAGGTTTATAGTGCCAATAATTCTTTAACGAGTAAAGTGTGTTGTGAAATTGTTTTACAGGATGATAGTTTCACTCTTAAGGTCTCTGTAAACTCTGTTTATGATTCTTGAGGTCGTACGAACACAATATGGTTCCGTAACTTGCTTACCGGAAAATACTTTCTTTAACCAATGTGAGGCGATTTCTGTTTTGAAAATGTTATCATTCAACCAAAACGTGACATCAGACCTCCAGTAAACACCGATTGTATGGCAGTGAATAGAAAGCGTGCCAAACGAGTTGTGCACTTGCACCCCGCAGCTCAGTTCATTCCACCATTGCCGCCCTATGCAACACAGTATGTGTAAGGGTCATTGAGATAACGCGGTACATTGTTGAGACTCCTTGTAGTAATTTTGCTGAAAAGTCATAATATGCTCAGAGGTGTACGGAGTACCTGAACCCCCAGGCATCTCTCAGCTTGAATTTAAAACGCCAAATTTTCAGGGAAAATATAACAGGCTAAAAATACTCAGCACTCACTGGTGACATTGCACCTGCCTATGCGGATGGCCATCTTGTTTTTTCTAGGTAACCAACTACTCTCATATTTCATTGGCTGTTAAAGCTCTCTAAGGCTTTTTACTGGTGGAATTGAATGTAATTTTGAGGTCGGATAAAGGTCCGTTCATGAAGCCAGAATCTATTCGAATTTTAGCTGCAACTGTCACAGCTAAAATACAACTAGAAAAACTGAGTTTATCCCTGAATAGATTTGGCCTGCCATTTCACACTGATCATGTGATATATTATGCATGTATCTCTCTGATAGATAGAGAGTGTATTAATTCACTTAGTATGAGTACCATCACAAGGAATGTGGTGTGACAATCCGTGTTCAATTTTCTTAATTAGGGGTGGGTACTTGTTAGGTGCTGCTACTAAGTTGACTCAAACGATCAGAGATACACATTTTCATAGTGTAATCTCAAAGGCAGTGCGCTGCCATTCCTCCAATTATTAAGATCTTCGGAAGGACCACAGCAACATTTACTCAATGCCCATCAGGCCGATATTCCACCATCCGGTACAGAGTAAACCTTCGCAAACTTTGTTTTAGAGCTAACTGTGTTCACTATCTAAATAGCGTTTTTTCAAAAAAGTAAACTATTTATGTGAATTTTTATCCATTTATTTTTACCGTCCATACTTTTAACAAGAGAGCACTCACATGAAGCATTTTATTTCTCTAATTGATGAGACAAATAAACACATCATCATATAGCCTGGGTAAAAACTATGTATTGTGTTAGAAATTGTTCTCCCTTCCCATCTATGAGCTACGAGGTATTCATGAGGCCTAGTGCTGTGCCGACCTAATAAGCTACCACATCTAAATACTTTTAAAGGGCAACCAAGGTTTCAAACAAGTTCTCATCGATTGATAGCAGATTGCACCATTTGCATCGGGAAAAATACAAAATCTAATTCAGATGATTATTCAGTCAGAATTCTTGTGAAACAATTCATCCATCAGGTACTCAAACTCAGCTAAAATAGAATACCACAAAGCAGTTTCCTGTTCCTGTTGTTATTTAGCCTGTGCCCTATCATTATTAAAGCAATGTCTTGGAACCTGGAGTCAGCAACTACCTTGAGTTTTGCGCCGCGTCATGCACAAAGCTGATGCTGCCTAGCACATTATTTACTACCGACTAATGCATTGCTGCGAAACCTTGGTTGCCCTTTAATTACCATTATTTTCTTCATCATTTGAAAATATATATAGTTTCATTGTAAGGAGACATTTTATAATAGAAGATAACTTCATCTATGATTTTATACAGTTCTCTCAAGTAGATAGAAGTGACAGTTTATTCGGCTGGTACAGTACTAGGCCCCATGATTACCTAATACCTCATATATGAGAAGGGAGGACAGTTTCTAACACGATACATGGTTTTTACCCAAAGTACTCTGAATTTTCTGAGTGTCAAAATATTGCGTAACTACTGCAGAAATAGCTGTGCTATGCTATGTTTTGCTGTGGTCCTTCTGAAGTCTTTAACTCCCTGTTTCCACTCTACCAAGATCACATCCCAGTGAGTGATATATGATGTTTCTATGCCAAATCAAAATGGAATCATCATTAATTGACCCTAGACCGATTCGAGGGTAGATGCCACCTTACCATACTGGTCGGAGCCTGCATGAGTTCACAATGTGATTTCTTTTATCTGAGATACCGTGGCAATCAAGGGATATATGAACTGTTTGGTTGAATTATTTGCAAATTATGACACCCATCTTCTTGCCACAAAGCAGTTGTATTTGAGTGGTCAATCAGGGTATCCCGGGATTAAAGAGTACACAGAAGGTGTGTGTTATAGACTGGTGGGGATGTTGGTGGTAAATCATTGATTCCCTGGCATCATTGTGACAGGCACATTATTGGAAGAGTCAATACTATGCTTCTGAGCCTTTTTCCAATTCCAGATTTTTTACCTAGAATCTCTTCAAATGTATCATAATCACACCTGCTTGGCCAGTATGTATCATGTAACATATTTGCTGTCAATTGATTGAGCTAAATTAGCTAAGGAATAAGCTCAGACAGGCAATATCAAATCAGCATGCTTTTTCTTTTTTGAGCTAGAGTAACCTACAACCTATCAGTTAAAGCCCAGTTTATCGTTCAACAGCAACATGGCTTCAGCTTCTTTTTGCCTCAACAAGAAGAAAGTTTTATTCTAAGTCTCAAAAGTTTAATTCACAAGTTATATTTATCAATTGCCACATGGTGTTCTTATTATCAGGCCTTCCAACAAATTTAAGGAAACTTGTTGTTGTATGGATAGATATAAAGTGCTAAGTCATGCAGATCTTGATCATCATGTTAATTGAATTAAAATAGCTTGTATCTAAATTAAAGCTATTAATCAAATATAAAAGGAAACTGTGGTCAATTGCCAAATTTAATCTGGCACCTGTAAGAGCATGGAAACTATTAATAAAAACTTAGAGGGAACGTCATGTAACTATTGCATTGATATCTTAGCCTGGTATATAAAGCCGCCGGCTGGGCAAATACATCATCAGTTTATGAGCATCTCATCAAGATTACTTATATTAGACCAGTGAGTATCCAGTTACAACTCTTGAAGTTTGTCAAATTATTAGATTATTATTTGTGTTCTTACAATGTGCATTCACAGGCATTCAGTGACTAGAGGACAGTGACAGAGGTCCGACAGTGACTAGGATCAACAATGTTATGTATTCAAATTCTGTAATTTCTTTACAGGTTGTAAGAAATTCAAAGAAGTTAAAATGAAGTTTGCAGTTTGTCTATTTGCTGTATTTGCACTCCTAGCCGCTATGGCACAATGTAAGTTACGCTATTAAGTTTTTTAATAAATTACAATTATGTATATGGATTATATATTATATCTGTTCAAGTCTTGACAAACTTAGTATCTCTCATATACAGATATATTGCCAGGCATTTTTACAGCTATTACTGCACAAGGAAATGTCTGCAATCTCTTGATCTTGCCTAGATTAAATAAGTTTTTGTTGTTGTGATCATTGAATCCCTTAGAGGAGGAATGAAGCAAGCAGCAATGTTGGCTAAAACGCTGCAATTGAATCAAATGAGTTAATTATTTTATTACGATATTGTTCATGAACAGCATCAACATCTTAGTACTGTACTAATATTAGTTATAAAATATATTAATTTTTTACACTTACAACTATTGACTATTAAATGTTTTCTTGTGTGGTTGGAGTGGTTGGCTCAGCTCTAATATAGGCTTGTGAGTAGCTTGTCTTGACAAGACAGGCTAGTTTGGGGCTGCATTCCAATTAAACGAGTTCATAAATAAAGATTGTCATATCATGATGATTAAATTATTTTTAGATGCTGATGCAAGATATGTATTTCCAAACACATCGCTACCATCTTGTCCTCCCTATAATCCCCACTGCAATCCCTGCGAATACAGATGTATTGTAAACAGACAGTGCACTCAATGGAACCAAGACGCCAAACACTGCTTCTGTAATGGCTGTCATTAACACACATCTAACTGTGAAACCGATTGATTACTGATGATTGATTTTACTAGGACCTCCTTTGAAATTCCTATGATATCTCTTTATATTTTTGAATCGTTCAATTCAATTTTTGATTGAAATTTCTTTATATTAAACTGCATATTGTTTCTGAATGTGACTGAGAAACGTAATGAGAAATGATAACATGACAAAGATTCAAAGCTCAGTGATTGCCTGGGTCACTACAACTGGGAATATTCTACACGCCCTCATTAAACTTTATACTTGCTTTTCTATTTCTGTTTGTGATTTTGATATATCATCGAAATAAATTAATATTCAACTGCAAATTGATTTTAAATGTGTAAGCAGGACAGACCGCCTAAGGTATTGAAAAGCAAAGGCAAAAGTATGACTAAATGCTCAAACATTGTCTGGGTGACTAAGAATGGCATTCTATTTGTAAGATTACGGTCTGACCATTACCATGTTTATTGTGTTGTTTGGTGCGAGGTGTATTTTGAGTACGAGTTGTTCGATTCTTGTTAAAACTACATGTTTCATTGAGACACTGCAGTATCAGTTGTCATTGGCATTGGTCAAGTCTAAGTCACATGGTCACCTTTGCTTACCTTTCTCTGTTAAGTGATAGATGCATGTCGGAGACTAGCTTCTTCATCAAAACCTGTCCTCGGCATTTTCTTCTCTAAGGGAACAATATTAGAGATATTTGTGTCCTCGCAACAAATGGTTTGGATATCCCTAGCGTAATTATGCTTCTCCATCAAATCCTGTCCTTCTTAATGCTAAGGTAACAATAGGAGCTTTTATGTCCTTCCATGCTTCGGATTTGTCATTCCTTGTCTCTCCTTCAATTGGCTTGCATTATGTTGTATTTATATTAGATTTATCTATTTCTTATCATGTTCCACCTTCCTTTGTCATTATCGTTGCTCACTCATTTCTTAAAAATAATCCACAATGGGGAGTCTAATCTGTAGAGGATTCGCTGTGCCTTACTATGATGCACGATGTTTGTCACCATAAAATGTTAGCTCATAAATGGAGAGAAATTTTATGACTCAGGTCATCTTGTGGTGTTTTGAGCAAATGGGTGCCTCTTAATGGAGACACATGATGTTTGATAATAACAAAGAATTACGAAATATAAGAAGAAAAATATTCAGAGTAATCATCCTGTAAAGCAATCAGACATGGCGAAAGGGATTATGTTTTATTGTAATTCATTATAATTCAACAGTTTCCTGTTCCTGTAATTATTTAGCCTGTGCTTTATCATCATTACAGCAATGTCTTGGAACCTCCCCTAAACTGAAGTGTTTCCAAGCTTAGAGCCAGCAACTACTTTGTATTTAGCATCGCATTATGCATAAAGCTGATGCTGCCTAGCACATAATTTACTACCCATAAATGCTGCGAAATCTTGGTTGCCCTTTAAGTTATATCCAATTGTGAACCAAGTGTTTCATGTTCTTTGTATGCGTATATATCTGTATATCCAGATAAACATATCGCTCCTACTTTTGTTCAGAACATTTTATATCAAGGATAGTAATCATTCTCGGGTTCTTGTGTTCTGCTTGCAATGGATCAATCTATAAGGTATTCCTAAGCTGCTACAATTATTGATCTTCCTTCTTGTTACACTTATACACGCTCAGTTGGTTTTGAATTCTCCTCTCTAACGACTCATGTATAAAAAAAATTTAACACAAACATCGAGCAAGTCTTCTCACATTGGTGTTTGCACACTGGAAGCCAAGTGCGCATTGTACATTGTGCATTGTGCATTGTGCATTGTGCATTGTGCATTGTGCACTGTGCATTGTGCATTGTGCATTGTTCATTGTGCATTATGAATTGTACATTGTACATTGTGAATTGTGAATTTTGCATTTTGCATTGTGCATTGTGCATTGTGCACTGTACTTTCCGAATCTGAATGCATGCAGTTCACATGCATGATGGAGACATTTATGCCAGCAATTAACCACGCATAAATAGTGGTCTCACAGATAAGTCTCAACAACTCTTAGTCCAATAAACTATTCTGCCCAAACACAATCGTCTCTATCCCTATCCATCAATTAATCATAATACATACTGCAAAGGTCAATGAGTTGTTCAGAATATTTATTTGAAAAATGAATAAAGCTAAATAGAATTTCAATCAAAAGAAAAATCATTTAGAATAGTCCGTTTGTTTACTCATTGACATAGAATTGTTTCCGCTGATGGGTTTTATTCATGTGGTGATGGGCATAAGTAGCATTTGCAAATTTGTACAGCATTCTCATATCTGTATTTCCAGCAGCCTTTCTCTAGGATACAGAAACCGTAGCATTGGTTGATTCCATTAGGATTCTTGAATGGCCTGACATAGTGCACATCACCAGCAGAAGCAACTGTAAAAAAAATTGTTTGTGTATTGCAATTTTGCAATCCTTTTATAAAACAACTATGACTTTGAAATTCACAGCTAGCTATACAAACTAAATCACATCCTAGAAATTTAATACCTAGAACAATCACCTGAACTGTGTTAATCAAACTGCTGACAGAAAAAAATGATCTGCTAGAAAAAGAATGCGATACCTCAGTCAGTGACTTCGTGTAATGCAGTGGTCTTGTATTTTGGACAAGGTCATTAAATTAACAAATGATGTAGAAAAAAAAAGACAGCGTAAGAGTGAGCAGTTTGTGTCTGAGTTCAGTAAAAAATGATGGAACCAAAATAATGCTATCATTTGTCTATGATTCTAATTGATCGTGTTGATCTTTGAGGCCTGTAGTTCTAGGGAAGGCAGGGGTGCCCTGCCACCCCACTAAAATGCTAAATAAGTTTCCATTTGCTATTTATAAGCATTAGAGACTGGGTCCTTGCTCCAGATCCAGTACCTGACCTGGTGTAACATGGCAAACTCAAGGTTTTTTTCTATCTCTTACAACTTTCATAAACCATTGCCCTGCCTTTAGGTTACATCTAAGAGTTGAGGGTAGGTTTACGTTTGATATAGTTATATAAGGTGATTGAAGTGGTCAATTTTCTCCTATGTTAAGTTTTCAAAGACCTAGTCCTAAGAAAATAAAATATAGAGGCAGTACTTACAGCTAGCTAGAGAAGCCAGGAGAGCAAAGACAGCCAGGAGACAGACAGTGAACTTCATCTTGAGTCTGAAAATAAACATACTGTTGGTATATAATTGGCTAAGGCTAATGAAAAACGTCGAAATTCAAAGATAAATCATCAAATACATGAATGTACCGGTGTAGCAAAGTACGAAATGAGACAACAATGGCAATGTCTATTTCATCAATGAGTGAACAGACAGACCTAGCTTTGAGTACGAATTGAATTACTCACTTTGAGATTAGAGAATCTTGTCAGTTCTTAACCAAGAAGTTGAATGTCCCTCACTAGAAATACTGAGGTTTATATACCTGATAGCTAGCAGTACCTTATGTCATGCCAAGGAAAGGGAAACACATAAATAATCCACTTTTTGCCAAAAATTCCGATCAAATTGATACTGAGCTAATTTAATAATAACCACACAAAGTTTTTTTTCAGGTGATAGTTTGTATACGGTCAATTAATCATCGATGATACTAGTATGGGGCTGTGATCAATGAGGAATAGGGAAATTACTTCCTTACGTAGAATCAATCTGTGACTACATTGAATATGGCATTGCCAACAAAAACAACTGCCCAATAACAAAATCCTGAGGGAAACCATGCCAGTAAAATTAATGTGTGACTGTTTTAAAATTATTAGAAAGGATCACTATAACACTTAAAGTGCATAGGTATTTTTTTACATGAATTTTACTTGGGGAAATGGGGATCGTGAAGGAAGAACGTGCAACTTCATTTATTTGTTCAAGGATTGCGTGATAAATCGTTTGATGATATAATTGTTAATTGTTTACCAAGGAAATGATAGTGCTGAGTGCCAAATTTAACAGCAAAATTTTTTTGAGGGTGAGGGTACCAGATTTTACCTTGCTAGCAATAAGCAGGATACAAAACAACTCTAATGAATCAGACACATATCCTCATATTTTATGCTAAGTTTAGATTGACAATCTCAGTTAGGGAAATAGGTTTTTAGTGCCAACAATTCGTAACAAGGAAGGTTCATATACCTGTAAGTATACTGTAATCTCTGTGTGCGATTCTTGAGAGCTCAATAATAGTATACAGAGATTACAGTAAGGTCCATTATGCCTTACTACTATGTTCTTGCGTAGCTGAGTCATGGTCAGCTGAATATCTATCAAAAATACTTTCCTAAGCAAAAAGAGGCAATTGCAATTTTCGATATTTTCATTGTGAATTGGTATCGAAAGTCAAGTAGAAACCAAACTTGGCAGTAGAAAGGAAGCATGTTATTTGATCGGGCCATCTCACCATCTCAAATAAATTATGGGTTGATAGACACATCAGTAAGCCCGCTACTTACTATTCAAAGCCATAGACCTGCATCTCACAGCTCAGCCTATTTCGCTATTGCCACCCTATGCAACACAGCATATTTATTTCAAGGTTATTGGACTTACATGGCACATTGCTGGGACCTATTGTATTGTTTTAGACCAAGAGCCATAAGTTCATTCTGGTTAACTGTTGATCTGAGAGATCATGTGAAAACTTCATTTAAGTGTCTTTAAGTGTCTTAAAGTGGCATATCAGGGTAATTTGGAGGTCAATGAAGACACAAAGATTTTGTTTTATGTAAAGGTGGGTGGTTTATGGTGAATCATAGATGACCTAACATAATTATGTTTGGGAAATTTTGGGATTGTATAAGGGTGACTACAATGTGTGTGAATTGATGAGATACAGCAAAAATAATTAGCTGTGTAACTTTCTCATAATCACACCTGCACTATGTGCTATGTAAAATATTTGATCATCAAGTGATGCGATAAAATTAGCTCAGGACTAAGCTCGGACCAGAAAACAGTCTAATCTTTCTTTCTTAAAGCTAGATGATTCTTTAGTTTAGGAATAGTAATTGGCCATAAGCTTCTTTAAGCTTAAAAGAGAAGAAAGATATTAATCTCTGTCTAAAAATATCATTTCATAAATTAAGTTTACTCATTACGACAAGGTAGTCATAGATATAGAGTGCTAAGTCATGCAGATTTTAATCACATGAGGATATGTGAATGTTGAAATAGTCTCTCAATTAAAGCAATTAATCAAATATTTAGGGAAATCGTGGTCAATTGCCAAATTCATTTCTCACTTGTGAGATCCTGGAAACAACAAATCGAAAGTCAAGGGGAAAATCTTGTGTAACTATACATTGCCAACTTTGCATAGTATATAAAAACGGCATTCTGAACATAAACATCATTTCATTGTTATCATCTCGGCAATATTACTGATTCTAGTCCAGTGAGTATCCAGTAACCGTCTTGAAGCTTGTCTAATTATCAGATTTACAATTTGTGTTCTTACGCTGAGCATTCACAGACATTTAGTGATTGGATTTAACAACATCAAGCACATATTCAACTTTGACCTTGTCTTTACAGGTTGTAAGAAATCTCAAAAGTGAAAATGAAGTTCGCAGCTTGTCTATTTGCTGTATTCGCACTCCTAGCTGCTATGGCACAACGTAAGTTTCACATTTTAATATTCAAATGAAATATGTGGTTTATAGTTGCTTAGGTAAGATAATCCAATCATCTGTCACATTCATTGAAATTCTCAAACACATGTATATCTATTAGCCTGTTGATTGTATTTACATAAACAGACATCTACTGTGGGCTTCGACGTGATTTATAAAATCATTTGATTGACTGCTGCCATCCATAATCAGAGAGACTCATCTAAAACAAAAAAAGATACTAGTACCTCCACAAAAAAAAAGTTTTCAGATCATGAATATCTTTAGTTCATCATGACCTGAAAGCAGGAGGCAACAAAAAGGCTACTTGTTTGGAAAAGTACAGAAAAGTATAGCTACTTGTATAAATTCAATCTTAAAGCAACCCAACATAGTTCTTCAACTGTTTTCTTGGTTAAGCCATTTGATTGAAAATAAAAGCATGGCATTCACAGCCTTGGTGAATGGTATGATCAGTTTAATTGCTAGCATAACACAGTTAGTATTACTCTCATCTGCTGACTTCCAACAATCAACTTGATCTTACAGCTAAAGGTGTGCAACGCAAATGGGGACAACTCTTAGGTAGAACTGTAGCTCACAATCTTCTGTAGATAGAATAATTACTCTTCAAAAATTTACATACGTTTCTAGAGATATCCCTGTACTGTCAGGAATTCCTATAGAAAAATTAATATGAAATTCTGGTGATTTTATATATTTTCCACCATTCACCATTTTTTTTGTGTGTAGGTGGATTTGTTTGCTCAGCTCTTAGTTAGGCTTCAACTCAATCAAATGAATCCATAAATGAATATTCTACTTTCCTTTTATGATGATTATATTTTTTCCAGATACTGAGGCAAGATATGTATTTCCAAACACATCGCTCCCTTCTTGTCCTCCCTATAATCCCCACTGCAATCCCTGCGCATACAGATGTATTGTAAACAGACAGTGTACCCAATGGAACCAAGACGCCAAACATTGCTTCTGTAATGGATGTCATTAACAGCTTCTAACTGTGAAACTGATTACCGATGATTGATTTTACTTTGACCTCCTTTAAAATTCCTGTTTGCCTTTATATGTTTTGATACTGATGATGGAATATTCTACAGACTTATGAACTATGAACTACATATCTGCTTTCCTACTTCTGTGTGTTTGTTTTTATAAATGATAGCAATAAATTAATATTCAACTGCAAAGCGATTTCAAATGTTTTAGCAAAACAGTCTGGCGAATGTAAAGACAAATATTGACACAACCATAACTAAGTGCTCAAACATTGTCCTGGTGTCTATAAGTGACTTAATATCTGTCAACTACAGCCAAACCAGTTGTAATTAAGTTTTCATTGACAGCGGAACGTAACTACCTGCAACCTAGGCACAATTGAGTGCTTGAACTATAACACAACATGACAACATAATAATTTAATTTTGACTCAAAACAGTGCCAATTTAGTAATCGGTGCAATGTACAACCTATGTTGTGTTTAAATCACTGTATTTCAAGCATGATGCTTATTTTGTTGTTGGGTGGGAGACAAATTTTGAGTTTATGTTTTCCAACATTGTTAAAACTGCATTGAGACTCTGCAGTATCAGTTGTTCCTGGCATTTTTTGGTCAAGTCTAAGTCTCATGCTCACCTTTGCTTACCTTTCTCTGAGAGTAAATAGATGCATGTCATAGACTAGCTTCTTCATCAAATCCTGTACAGGGCATTTTCTTCACTAAGGGAACAATAATAGAGTCTTTTGCGTCCTTGCAACCAATGCTTTGGATAACCCTGCGCAATTATTCTTCTCCATCAAATCCTGTCCTTCTTAATGATAAGGTAACATTAGGAACTTTTAGTCCTTCCATGCTTTGGATCCGTCATCCCTTGTCTCTCCTTCAATTGGCTTGCATTGTTTCGTATTAATATTCATCTATTTGTTATCATGTTCCACCTTCCTTTGTCATATGTCATTATCGTTACTCAATCTTTTTTTTTAAATAATCAACAATAGGGAATCTAATCTGAATTCGCTGTGCCTTACTATGATGCAATGCGTTGTTCACCATAAAATGTAAGCTCCTTTATGGAGACAAATTTCATGACTCAGTAGGTCATCTATTTGTAGTTAGAGCAAATTGGTGCCTCAATTGAGACACATGATATTTGATAATAACAAAGAATTACGAGATATAAGGATAAAATTATTCGGAGTTATCATCCTGTAAAGCAATCAGACATGGGAAAAGGGTTTATGTTTTATTGTAATTTATCATAATTCAACAAAGATTAAAGTTATATCCGATTGTGAATCTTGTGTTTCATGTTCTGTGTATGCATATATATCTGTATATACACATATAAATAGTGATCTCACAGATAAGTCTCAACAACTCTTAAGCTAAGGCCACACGCTCGTGCAAATTTCCACTAATTCTTGCAAATTAAATTTCGTACGAATATCACCCTGCCACACATGATAGTCATCTCCCAAATTCGTTCTAATGATTTATGGGTGTTATCCCCCTGTAATCCTCCTCAGCCAATCTAAACCATAGGCCCAACAGTGGTAAATAAAAAAAATTGACAAGGAGAAGCTGTTTCTTCTTGTTTATACCAACCAGTCAAGTGATTCGGCTTCTGGATATGCTTAGGCTCTACTAGTTGTTTACATAGATCTGGCCTTGACTTATCAATGAAAACAGACAGCCAATCAATCAAATCAGACAGCCAGTCAGATAACATTTCGTGAAAAATTATACGATTCGGATTCGTGCAACGTGAACATGCAACGTTTCGCTAAATCGTGGGAATCCCTATTCGCTTCTCAGCCTATTGTGTCCCTCTTTAGGGGCAGCCCACCCTCTGTTTTGTCATAAACAGGGGGAATCCTTATTTGTACGAAAGTTTTGGTGAAAATGTATACGGATCGTGAGAAAACAACCCTGTGTGGCCTGTCCTTTAGTCCAATAAACTAATATGCCCAACCCCAATTGTCTCTATCCCTATCCATCAATTGATCATAATACATGCTGCAAAGGCCAATGAGTTGTTCAGAATATTTATTTGAAAAATGAATTTAGCAAAAAAATTAATTCAATCAAAAGAAAAATCGTTTAGTACAATCCATTCTTTTACTCATTGACATAGAATTGTTTCCGCTGATGGGTTCTATTCATGTGGTGATGGGCATAAGTAGCATTTGCAAATTTGTACAGCGTTCTCATATCTGTATTTCCAGCAGCCTTTCTCTAGGATACAGAAGCCATAGCATTGGTTGATTCCATTAGGATTCTTGAATGGCCTGACATAGTGCACATCACCAGCAGAAGCAACTATAAAAAAAATTGTTTGTGTATTGCAATTTTGCAATCCTTTTATAAAACAACTATGACTTTGGAACTCACAGCTGGCTACGCAAACTAAATCACATCCTAAAAATTTAATTCCCAGGACTCTCCCCTAAACCGTGTTATTCAAACTGTTGACCAAAATAAAAATGATCTGCTAGAAAAGGATTGCTAAACCTGGGACAGTGCCTTCATGTAATGAAGTCGTCTCGTTTCTTGGACGAGGTCATTGATTTAACAAATGAGGGAAGAATAGGAAAAAATGGAGAGTAATGCATGTTTCTGTTTCACAAAGAACTTGGAACAGATAAAGACATAGGTCAACCTTTGAGTTCAGAAAAATGATGGAGCCCAAAATAATGATTTTGTATGTCTAGGATTCTATTTGATTATGATGACCTTTCAGGTCTGTAGTTCTAAGGAAGGCAGGGATGCCCTGCACCCTCCTAGAATACTAAATAAACTTCCATTCGAAATTAAAAAGCATTACATGCCAGGTTCCAGATCCAGCACCCCACCAGGTGTAACATGGCACTCTCAAGATTTTTTTCTATCGCCTACAGCTTTTCTAAACCGTAGCGCTGCCTTTAGAATGAATCTGAGAATTCAGGGTAGGTGTACGTTTGATATAGTTATATAAGGTGATTGAAGTGGTCAATTTTCTCCTATGTTATGTTTTCAAAGACCTAGTGCTGAGAAAATAAAATATGGTGGCAGTACTTACAGTTAGCTAGAGAAGCCAGGAGAACAAAGACAGCCAGGAGACAGACAGTGAACTTCATCTTGAGTCTGAAACTAAACATACTGTTGGCATAAAATTGGCTAAGGCTAATGAAAAACATCGAAATTCAAAGATAAATCATCAAATACATGAATGTACCGGCGTAGCAAAGTACGAAATAAGACAACAACGGCAATATCTATTTCATAAATGAGTAGAAGGACAAACTAGCATTGAGTACGAATTGTATTACTCACTTTGAGAGTGGAGAATCTTCTCAGTTCTTAACAAAGTACTTGAATGTCCCTCACTTGAAATGCAGAGGTTTATATACCTGATAGCCGGCAGTACCTTATTTCATGTCAACGAAAAGGGAAACACATAAATAATCCACTTTTGGCCTAAAATTTTGATCAAATTGATACTGAGCTTATTTATTAATCGCCACACAAAGTTTTAGTGATAGTTTGGATACCGTGATCAATCAACAATGTTACTAGTACGGAGCTGTGATCAATGAGGAATAGGGAAATCACTTCCTTACATAGAGTCAATCTGTGACTACATTGAATTTGGCAATGCCAACCAAAACAACTGCCCACTAACGAAAACCTGAGGGAAACTATGCCAGTAAATTAGTGACTCTTTTGAAATAATTGGATAGGACCACTATAACACTTAACAAGCCTATGTGTTTTTCTATAGGAATGTTACTTGGGGAAATGAGGATCATGAAGAATGTGCAAAGTCATTTATTTTTTTTGGCGATTGCTTGATCGTATGATGGTATAATTATTAATGGTTTTTCAAGGAAATGACAGTGCTTGGTGCCAAATTTAAAAACAAATTTCTGAATTTATTTGAGGGCTTGGATCCATTTTGTACCTTGATAGCAACGAGCAGGACACATCAAAACTTCACATTTAATTAAACACTGATGAATCAGACCCATATCCTCAAACTTTGTGCTAAGTTTAGAGTTACCAATCTCAGTGAAGGAAACCTGTAACTGGTATACCGAAAAGGGTGGTTTTCAGTGCCAATAATTATTTAACAAGATAGTTATATATGGATGTTCATATAGCAATTTCGTTAAATCTATCATCTTCTCATTCTTACAGTCTCTGTAAACTCTTTTGGTAATTAAAAATATATCTCTACTTTTAAACACGGTAAAGAATGTATGGTGTGAACGGTGGGAACATAAAAATTGAATACGAATACTTGATGTCATGTAATGTCGTCAATGGATTTCAGTAATGTGTCAAATCCTATCGCTACTGTATGTATGTATTTATTTTGTTCCCCCTAAAATCAGCAGTGTGATGTACTGGAGTGAATTCCACTAGAAAAAAGAGTTAGGAGAAAATAAAAAAATAAAATGATAAAATGGTTTCTAGAAATTGTGTTAAAAATAAGTATTTATAAGAAAAGGTATGAGCGTTAGGCCAACCTACTACTGATATCAGTTCATCCAAGGTCTGTTTTGGAGCTGCCAGCTACTTTGGGCTCTCCATCTTCTGAGGCGAGGAATCAATGACTTTCCACCTTTTCGTGCAGACTCAATTTGATTTAATTTCTGGCGCCTTGGCAGGCTTTTTCCAAGAAGCAGGATCTTATGCCCCGAAGGCTGAACTCTCACCAAAAACAGGAGCATTCGGTGCTGAGAACTTAGTTAAGCTGGTTTGTGCATCATCATCTTTTTTCATTGATTAGCCACTACAATTAAAATATCTTTTTTAAATAGTCTTTGAAGGCACAGTTTTCCAGCCATAGTTCTCTGCCATAGCTTTATTTTTGGATATGACTGATTACAATCTAGAAACAGTATATTGGCCAAAAAATATAAGTAGACAATAATATGCAAAGTGGATGAACAGAGTTACAGTATTCTGTTTGAATGGGTTTGCAAGTTATTGATACGATAAATGCAGTGATTCCATATAAACTATCCTTGGATGATTTCACCATCACATGAAAATAGGTTGGTGGATGGTTTGGCTTGATGAAATGTGACCTTGGAATTCACATATTGATAGCTTGATGCTGACAGTTTCTAAAAATAAAGTGAGCTGCATCAATTGTTGCCCGAGTGAAACATCTATGGCATTACACTATTGATCTCATTCACTGCTGGTATGTATTCGTAAAAGAAAGATGGTCTTCCGGTTAGCACATCCAAATTCTTTGACGTCTCAGCTAGTCAAATGTTG
The DNA here is from genome assembly GCA_914767715.1 of Membranipora membranacea. NCBI lineage: Eukaryota > Metazoa > Bryozoa > Gymnolaemata > Cheilostomatida > Membraniporidae > Membranipora > Membranipora membranacea. The sequence goes on along the minus strand of OU612072.1, from coordinate 11,510,345 downwards.
GACCAAAATTTATATTAGCCTCAAACAATTCTTTAAAAAGCAGCTTGACCAATGCATTATTTGTGATAGCGGCACAATCAAGGAATTGGCCAGGACAACAGCCTTATCATGGACATAATACACTCTTTTTATGAAGAGGGGTATAGTATGGTATTTTAATGTAAACCAGTCAAGAGAAAACAAATAAAGTGCCAAAGTGAATTTAATCCAGTAAAGTTAGTGTTCTTGAGTGTTGCCAGACCACCTTGCCTTGTTATAATATTGCCTTGTACTCTGTTGATGGGCTGAAGCCTCCTTTGGGTAGTAGGTAGAGGCTTAACAAAACCTCCATTGCACCACTGTAACCATTGACCTGTATTCTTGTTAATATAAGGCCAGTCCAGTTATCCTCCTAGCCATCTTGTATAAGTAGTTATAACCCAAAGCCATTCCCTCCGATTCATTATGCCAGATAAATTAGGGTTATATTTTCTCCATATCCCTTCATTCATCTTTCCAGAGAAATTAGGTTACTAGTCACTATCTCCTCCCTCCAAATTTTCTAGCCACATAAATTTGGTTAATATTCTGTCCCACTGAATTAAATTCTTCTCATAGAATGGAAATAGTAACATAGCGTTATACAGTTAGGACACTAAACACAGAGACCCATCTGACTGTTATCCGATTGGCTGTCCCTAGTAGCATGAATAATTAGTCTGAGAAATTGTCTTGTTCACAAAATTGCAAACAGTAATTATGCCCCTACAGTGTCGATGATTATGCATTCCTAGATTGATACTAGGGACTGGCTATTTTTGCAAGCCCTTTGTTTTGCAAAAGAAAGCTAATGATGCTATTCCAGATATGGAATTCAATGTTCTGTCCATATCCCCCTATGATTATTTTGCAAATTAGTTTACTAATTTTATCTATATCTCTTCCCTCCCTTGTATATTGCCAGATAAACTAGGTCGCTAGACTTGCCCATTTCCCTCTCTCCAATTCATCTTGCCAGATAAAGGCTACAAGACTTACCCTTATCTCCTCCCTCCCAAAGCAAGTCCCAAAGACAGGTCAATTATATTCCCACTAAGATAGAGTCGGCATGCTTGCTATATTCCCACTAAGATAAAGTCGGCGTAATTGTTATATCCCCACTAAGATAGAGTTGGCGTACTCTTTATATTACCACTAAGATATACTCGTCATACTTGTTCTATTTCTACTAAGATAGAGTGGCGTAAATTCCCATTAAGATAGAGTCCGCTACTATTTATCTGGGGTCGTAGTGCTCAGTATAAATAGGTGTGGTGAGTGGTTGCATTGGTGTGTATCGCAGCCTTAGGGTAACCCCCCTCAAAATCCTCTACAATATTCCTAAGTTTTGGAACAGCAGCCTAACTGGAGTTGAGAAGAAAATCCCAAGGATATATTTATCAAGAGATAAAAATTGAGCTAGCTAATGACTAGTCTCCGCCCAGCAATCGCAGACAGCGTAATATTTCCTTTTACTTCATGCCTCAACAAATGAAAGATGTGCAAACAAATTTGCATACACAAATATATTGTTCTTGTTGAGCATATTTCTCATTGAATAAATTCATACATTTACATACTGAGTTCATAGATTTGAACAGAGTAGCCATCATTATTCTTTTGACAGGTAACTGATGGATAAAGCTGAGGTTATATTTTTCATAAGTTTTGAGGAAAACATGTTGCATTTAGGCAATCAGATAAAGTGCTAAGTCATGCAGATTTGAATCACATGATGATATACAGATGGGAAAATGATCTCTTAATTAAAACAATTAATCAAACATTCAAGGATGTAATGATTGATTGCCAAATTCATATTCTCACCTGACAAGAACATGGAAACAATAAATCAAAACTTAAGAGGAAAGTGTTGTGTATCTATCACCTTGGCAACTTAGCATAGTATATAAAACCGGCACTCTGAGCAAATACATCATTAGTTTCTGATAATCCTAGCAAGATTACCAATTTCATACCAGTGAGTATCCAGTTATAACATTCGATCAAGTTAATCGATTTCATCTTTCAAGAGATCTTCCAAATTATATTGTCAATTATGCACTAACATCTTTGTGAATTTACTTTTGTCTTCTCATTTGCTTTGATATTCTGTAAAACAAATGAGTTATATCCAAACAAAATTTCTTTTTTAGTTTTCGGTAATTTCATTTGTGATGTTACGATGTGCATTCACAGATGTTATCTGACAAGATTTTACAACATCATTCATTCAATTTCTATCATAATATTTACAGATTGTAGATCATTCTAAAAACCCAAAATGAAGTTTGCAGTCTGTCTATTTGCTGTATTTGCACTCGTTGCTGTTATGGTTCAAAGTAAGTTGCACAACTTGTTATTCACATTAATGACAAATAAATACTTGTGGATTCTCCGGTACTGCTACCCAATCATTTGTCATATACTTTGAGATTCTCAAGCACATTTGTAGCTATTACATGGGCAATTCGACTGTATGTACATGGAAAAGCATCTTCTGTGGTCCCCTTAATTTGTTAATCTTTGATGTGATCTATGAATTCCTTTGGATTGACTGTTGCTATACAGTATCAGGAAGACTCATATAAAACAATATATGATATCAGTGTCTGCTCTGACAATAAAAATCTAAGGTTTTGCAATAGAAACTATCCTTAATTCGTCATGGCTAGAAAACAGGCGGCAACTAATGATTGTTTGAAGAATAAAAAGAACAATAAAGCTGCTATTTTCAAATCAATTTAAAAAAAAAAAAACCTGAACTAATCTAAACAAGAAAGCTCGATGTATATTTCAACTATTTTCTTGACTGGACCAATCATTTTGAAGAAAAGTAACTTGGCATTCATGGTTTTGTTGAAGGACATTACTAATTTGAATAGTATGGACAGAAACACTGATCAAAATTTGTCTTCGAATTTATTGCACTTTCTTCATGATCACCTTATACATTATTTTTGTTTGTGTGTAAATTGTTGTTGGCTCAGCAAAACATAATCAAAGACCAGTTTGTCATGTCTAAGCTTGGACGCTGCAATTCTTATTTGTTTATTCTGTTACAATATTTTATGTCTATATCATGGTTGTATTATGTTTTAGATACTGAGGCAAGATATGTATTTCCTCTTACATCCCTTCCTCCTTCTCCAAAACCTTGGTTTTACACTGCCTGCGGATACAGATGTATTGTAAACAGACAGTGTGGAAGTTATTTCACAGACGCCAAGCATTGCTTCTGTAACAACTGCCATTAAACTGCTCGCTAGATTATTGATGATGATGATTGATTATTCAACAAACTGACTTAAAATTTCTCTATGCTTTTTTTTAATTTTCAAACATTGATTTTAGATCTTCAATGGAAATAAAAATGTTATTCAACCGCATATCAATTCTGAATGTCTAGATTGCTAATGTGTAATAAAAAGTTATGACCCAAAGACATATGAGTGTTCAAACATTGTCCATTCTATTGTCAACCACCCATTGCCATTTGCCATTATGATTTTGTCGACAATGTCTTGCAACTAACCCCTATCCAAGATGAGCTTTCCATATTTGGAATATGAAACAATCAACTTAATCTACTGCTGCCACTGCTGCTGCTCAATGTTAAAAAAACGAGGCTTCAAGCTCAGCAGTGCATTTACAAATTGGGAAAATATTTGCAAAAACCGATTGTGAAAATCAACGAGGAATAAATGGTTAGGTGTTGACATCATTATTTCAAATAATAAGACGATAAAAGTCCTCGATTTCAATTAGCTAATTGATTAAAAACCCTAATTTTTGCATGCCGAGTGTTTATAAAGAATAGATGCTATATCTGTGATGTAATCTTCCATGTGTATATCTTTTTATTGATAGCTCATCAAATATGCTGTGCGCTTGAATAACTTTGATTTATAATTTGAAAATGAAGTTAGACGTTTAATTTCAATTATTTGTTTTGATATTATGCAACCGTCAAAAAGTCTGGTCATAAAATTGTATATTTGTCATCAGTGCTGAGAGTGTCTATCCAGGTGATGAGAGACAGAAGTCGCATTTGCATATTTCACCCTTATTCTCATAGCTGTATTTGAAGCAGCCTTTGTCTATGATGCAAGAAGTGAAGCATAGTTGGATTCCATTTGGTTGGATTCCAACGTGTACGTCACCAACAGCTGCATCTGCTAATAAAAGCAAGAAAGCGTGTAGGATTGATACTGTGCGACCTTAATAGCTAAAAAATTTCATTCAGCATTATATGTGCAGACTAGAAATCTAAACAACATCCTATAAATATGGCACAATGATTATAACCAGGACTGTGTTGGTTAATCTTTATCTTAATTTTGTTCAGATCAGACAGCCAAGAGCATTTTAACCTCAGACAGAGACATCACATAACTACTTGAAAAAATGAAATGACCTTTGCAGCATACAAATAATGTTTATGCCAGAATAACTTTTTTGACAATGGAGTACATATTATTATTGTATGTGATAACAGTAATTTTTAGTAGAAAGTAGTGTATTGGTGGGAGGGGGTTTATGCAGAATGTTATGCACTTTTTTATGACTGACTGTAGTAAATGTTTTATTGCTTGGATGAAGTGAAACAATTCACGGCCAACACAATGTCAAGAATGAGTACTGAGAACAGAAAAATACTACTCACAGTGTGCAAGAGAAGCCAATAGAACGAGAATAGCCAAAAGACAGACAGTGAACTTCATTTCCTTAGTCTGAAAAACGTACAATTGAAATATAAACAAACCATTGACATATCAATGGGTTTGAAGGTGAAATGAAAAATGTATATAATGTAGCCCTTCAATCAAATAAAATACACCAATGTAACGCTGTAACATTGCATTGTTGTTTATGCAGACAGAACAGACCTAGAGAAAGAATTGACTTATTCACTTTGAGAGTGGAAGTTCTTCTCGGATCTTCACACAGTAGTTTATATATATCGGGCTTTATTTATTGATCACAAATCTTTTGATAATAAAATCAAAAAATCTACTAATGATCTTCAATCAGAAAAATGCGAAAAAAGTTTGCACTATTTGCATATTGAAATTAAAAAGAGAAACAAAAGCTCACATGTAACATAAAAATGGAGAGTTTGCCCTCAGTGCGGTGCGTGCCCTTGGTCTTGGTTTCTGGGCCAGTCGAGTTGACCTTCGAGGAGCAGTTGTTGGTTTGTAACTTGCCATCACACCATTAAGGCAGTGCTCTGTGTTATTTTCTACATTGCACATGTACTCTTGGCACGTCTGGTTGAGGAGATCAAGCACTTGTTGTATCTCAATGTTCGCTGTTCGGTCATTGTAATCGAGACCTCACGGATCAAGAACCTTGAGTACCAAATTTTCTACACGCAGGATCCTCATTCTTTGTTGCTGAGAGAGCATGGAATACCAGGAGGGAGAAGCATACAGGAGAATGGGACGGATGCATGCTATGTAGAAATGTTTCAGTGCACTGATAGGCATTCCAGATGGTTTGAGGTCTATCAGTGTATATATTATTGGTCTAGTCTTTTTCACGAGGTGATCAACGTGTTGTTTGAATGTCAGATTGTTGTCAATCACGACACCTAAAAACTTCGTGCTTGTCTCAATTCCAATAACGTCACCGCTCATTGAGAATCTGTGCGGCTCGATCTTTTGACTGTTGTGCACATTTGAGAACTTCATGCTCGCTGTTTTTGTTGTATTGGCCATCATGTTTTTCTCAGCACACCATTCTGTGGTCTCATCTATAGCTTGCTGCAGTTGTTCGGTCTTTTCGCTAGATGAAGATGGTATGAGTGTCACGTCATCGGCGTACTTGATGGTAGTGCATGAAGGAGACAGAGTATCTATGTACAACAGCCAGAACATTGGACCCAAGAGAGTACCTTGAGGTGTACCATTCTTGGTTGAGAGTGTGGAACTATGCTCACTGCCCAGTTTGACGTTCTGCTGCCGTTGACTAAGGAAGCTGTGTATGATCAGCACCAGACGTTTGTTTATACCACGATCGGCTAACATTTCTATGAGTTTGCCCTTATCCATCCTATCGAAGGCTTTGGACATATCAAGGAAAGTCGCAGGCACAGTATTCACTTTTGGCTCATCCAACATGCGTGTTAGGGTATCGACGGCTAATAGAATAGCATCAGTAGTACACCTACCCTTTTGATATGCAAACTGGCCAGCACTGAGAGTTGGTAAAACAGAACGGGCATACAAATACATGATAGCTTTCTCAACTTTGAGAGTGGAAGTTCTTCTCGGATCTTCACACAGTAGTTTAATGTCCCTAGATTGAAATGCAGAAGTTTTTATACCTGTTAGCCAGGCAGTTATAAAGGAAAGACTTGAATAATCCTTCATTCAATTTGATGTTGCGCTAGGTTAAAAATATACAAGTAGTATTGGTGTGATAGATTGTTATAGTGAGGCAATCATGGATGACACTGCATGGCTCCGGTTAATGAAGCATAGGAAAAGGATTTCCTTACATTCAAAACTCTGATTAAACTTTTAATTTGGCAATGCCAACTGTATCAACTGCCTACAACCGCCTACCCGATCGCATAAAAAATACTCCATTTTCTTGGTCAGGGGAACATAATGAATTTGCAATTTAGAAAAGTATCTATACTATCTATACTGTTTAGAAGCAATTGGAAATGACAATATCATAAGAAAGGGATTTTCTCGTACATGTTTCTTGAGGAAAAAGATTTAGCGGATTTAAAATAAATATAGCCCGAATCCGTGGAAATTGCAATCTCAAGGAAATGACATTGTCAACTGCCAACTTTTGAGTTATATATAATTCAGTTTGGGGTCCCACATGGTAACCTTTAAGCAATAAACAGGGCATTTTGAAACTCCTAATTTATTTAACCTACAATGAATCAGAAATATCCTCAATGTGCTATGTTTAGAGTTATCAACCACAACTAAGGAAATGAGAGATCAATATTATTCAATGCGCAAGGTTTTATGGACTTGTTTATATGACTATTCTGTTTGGGTTTGTTAGAGAGATTTCTTTACATTCCTTAAATATGTAACACAATACTATAATATAATATGATTGATATTGAATAGATTGCATATTTTGAAAAAATAAAATGATATATTGAAGAGATGATTGGAAATTAAACCAGAAGATACAATACAATACAATACAATACAATACAATACAATACAATACAATACAATACAATACAATACAATACAATACAATACAATACAATACAATAAAATACAATACAATACAATACAATACAATACAATACAATACAAAACAATACAATACAATACAATACAATACAATACAATACAATACAATAATAGAGAATGCAGTACACTTAAAGCTTTACCGACACGCATAAATTTGGATATAGTTCACAGACTGTTACCCAAATTCAGAAGATCAGTGCACTAGCAACTTTTAAAGTTTAGTGAGCCCAGAAAGGAATTTTGTCGAAAAACCTCTGCGGAAAATTGGATAGATATCATGATTGATAGACTAGGAAGACAGGAAATTTCGCTACCAAAGTGATTCTTTTCCAGGGGCTCTACTCAGAATCTTGGGGTTTCAGAAAACGTAGAAATCACTGTTTCCTAATCGTAAGAGTGGTGAATCAGAGTTCCATCTTATTTTATAGCTTTACACAGGATAGGCATCTTTATCATTTCTTTCTTATTGGAGAAACTGAGGGATATGGCTTGTTTAAATAATCAGAAGCCTTTTGTGAACATAATATCTGTGTAGGCTTGCATACAAAATGCTAAATCATTAAGATTTTAATCAACAATTTATGCGAAAGAAAATGTGATTAATTGTCTCAGTTTACCCAACACAATCAACCATTGAAGGAAATTGTTGTCAATCTATTGGCAAATTCAGATTCTTACTTGTATGGTCAAGGAAACAATCAATCAAAATATCAGGAGATAAATGCTGAGTAATACTGGCTCCGGCAACTTAACATAAACAGTTACCTGTGAAGAATAAGTATAAAAAGCCTCGCAAAGGGAAGACGAATCATTAGTTTGGGAGTTTCTCAGCAAGATTACCGATTCTAGAAGGTGAGTATCCCGTAACTATCATTAAATTCTGTATAATCATCTGCAATGTTGTTTGTCATTTTACAATGTTTGTGTTTTAAATTTTGTTATAATGAAAAGTTTGAAAGAATGCTTGTGATGGAAAGTAATTAAAAATTCATAGGAATTAAATCACGTGAACAGCTAAATAGTCTATACATCTAGATATCATGTGGTGGTGGACACAAGTAGCATTTGCATGTTTCTACATTATTATCATATCTGTATTTCCAGCAGACTTTGTCTAGGATGATGATCATGTTGTACAGTAAAGTTCAGTACAAAGTAGATGAATGCCCCTCACTTGAACTGCTGAGGTTAATATAGCTGAAAGCCCGACAGCCAGACCTGCAAGGAAAAGTATTTGTGATCAAATTGATACTGTGCTAGGCTATTTTTGGAATGATATATTTGTCAAGGTAAGTCAATCATTAGTGCTACAGTATGAGAATGGCTACAGTGGATGAGGAATAGGCAAATTGTTTCCTTGCATATACACACCTGGTTAGGGAAATATGACTGTGCAAATCAGTGATTTATATGTTAATTTTTTCAAATAATTTGAAATGACCACGTAACACTGAACAAGGAAACTGTCCACAAAAATGCTACTTGAGGAAAAATTGGAATCATAGATTGATAACAAGCATAGTTCAAAGTCATTGTCAAATGTCAAAATATGCCAACTTTTTGATTATGTTTTATTTACCTGAGGGTTGGGTACTATATGGTACCTTTCTTCCAACAGACAGGACATTTGTACACCCCTTATTCATTTAACAATCAAACACATCCTCTTTGTAATCAGTTTAGAGATATCAATCGAAATTAAGGATATAGAGGGATTCTGTTTTGAATCGTTTTATCAGTACATCTGGAGACACAGATGTTTTCTTATCAATACTATTCAACAATTTTAAGCCATAGGAGTTTAAAATCTCAAGATTTATGCAATCTTATTTCACGTTTCTTGATTTTGAGTGATTCAGTTTGTAAAGTAACCCACCATTTATGTATTAATCGAATATTAGCCACAACCCTTCACCAAAGAAGAGTCTAAGAAGAATTTTCTCCAAAGTGAGGTTTTTTTTACCAGAATCTTTCTTCGCAACAGATCTAAGATTTGTGTAAAGTTTAGGGTAGTTACTTGTAAACCTTTGATGTAAACTCACTTCGACTTTAATCATGCAAGAAATGAATTTACTTATCAAATTATGATGGGAAGTGGATAGATGATGATTGATAGTCTAAGAATACACAATGCTCTGCGAAAATATTAAATATCCATTGATGGCTGATCTGTGGGTCTTGGAATGTCAGAGGAAGCTGTGATCATTTTGTTGTTACCTTATTCTGTGTCTCTGAAGGGGGGGGTAGGCGAGGCATGACCTTAAGGGCGCGGCCTCAATATTCGGCACCAAATTACTCTGGGTTTGCAGACAGATCATCAATTGAGGCATGTAGTCAGTAGACTGCAGCGGGATTCAAACTCAAGACCTCTAACACTTCCATACAAGCAGTCAGGCCCCCTTACCAACTGAGCCACCCCCTGCTCCTAAATTATGTCACAAGGCTAACCTGCAGGCGGAAAACAATTCCAGTACAATTTATAGCTATACACAGTGTAGGCAACATGATGATTATGGAATTGAGGTTGGTAACCATAATTTATAGTGAGTAAGCGTGGGTTGATGGTCTGCGAGATGAGAATTTCAAACTACTGCCATCGCGTCAACCTTGAGGTGTAAAAAGCTAATAATTGGCAAAAAAATTGATGTTCAGTACAGTGTTTGGCAATCATAAATCCTTGCACAATTATATTTAACTATGAGTGCACAAACTCCCCCATACATATTATATTAGTTACAACGGTTATTACCTATAGCACATCAGAATGCAATCAAAAACACAAAGAATGATCAGCAATATTTTCACTAATCAAGATTTTAGCCGATATTTGGTTTTTAGTGCTGCTGAATGAAAACGATTGGCCTAGCATGACTTTAGGTGACTTGTTGTGTCTGCAGAAAATGACTACTGTTTACTCACTGGTAACTAGAAACTGGCCTAGATATAACAATAATGTGTCGTTCGGAAAATTGTGCCTGATTATGACATGATTGCATTCTTATAAACGGTGAGAACGACATCACGATTAGCTGTTACTTTGCCCTTACATACTTTAAGTACAAGTAATTCCCTGGGTTGCTAGTTGTCGTGTTGTCCCATCGTAAATGAAATATCAATGACAGTTGGTTTGGCGGTGGTTGACAATAGAATGCCTCTATTGTTGGACAGACTGTGTTGATAATGAAATGCTACTGATGTCGTGTTGGACAATATTTGAGCATGTAACCAAGGTTGCATTCAACTTTCATAACATTCGGAAATCACATCCAGAAACCATCTGCAGTTTAAAATCATTTTATTTCAAGCAAAAATTAAATTAGAAGAATCAAATATATAAAGGCAAATAGGAAGTTCAAAGTGGTCCATAGTACGATCCATCATCAATAATCAATCTTTTTCACAGTTGAATGCAGGTTAGTGACAGCCGTCACAGAAGCAATGTTTGGCGTCTTGGTTCCATTGAGTACACTGTCTGTTTACAATACATCTGTATTCGCAGGGATTGCAGTGGGGATAATAGGGAGGACAAGAAGGGAGCGATGTGTTTGGGAACACATACCTTGCCTCAGCATCTAAAAGAAGAATACAATCATCATAATGTGGACATGAAATATTGTTATCAAACAAACTCGTTTGGTTGAATTGCAGGGCTCAAGCTTGAAAAAGACAAATCGGTATGAGCGAACAACATCACTCACCCAAAACCAAAACAATATTAAATTGTAAACGGTGATAATATTTCAGATTGCAATAATGTTAATAGTATAATGGTCAGAGTGCCTGAAAGTATGATTCAGCTGATCACAGTAATCATCTAAGCTTTGAGTGTCATGTTTTCCTATAGAAGAAGGCTTCAGCCAAGAAGAAGTTAATTGAAGGACTGAAAAGACAACAGAAAAAACCTTGAGGACCATAGTAGATGTAGCCACGCAGCAGTTTCCATGAGAATACAGTCATGTTACTAGTTTAACCAGCTAAACATCATGGTTTCGTCATTTAAATACTAAATTATTCAACTTACGTTGAGCCATAGCAGCTAGGAGTGCAAAAACAGCAAATAGACAAACTGCAAACTTCATTTTCACTTCTTAGTATTTCTTACAACCTGTAAATCATAAAAAGTTTGATGTTTAATGTTGTAAAAATAAATTTCCAGTTTTCTTTGAATGTGCATTTAAAGATTGCAAATGACTTAAAAAGTATGACAAGCGTCAATAGTAGTTTCTGGATACTCACTGAACTGGAATTGGTAATCTTGGTGAGACTTTCACAAACGGATGATTTAGTTGCCCTGTGTGTTGCTTTAAATACTTATGCTGAATATGCTGAATATGCTAAGTCACCAATGCGATTGTTACACAAGATTCACCTCTGACCACATGTATGGATATAGCAATGAATTTCCTCAAGTTTATTGGTCAAGTAGTTGAGTAATGCTACAGTCTACCGATTGTTAAATTTTAATGATTTTGTTTTGAATTGATTGTTACTGGGACTCCAATCACAGTATAGCGAAAAATCTGTCAGATGCTAGATGAATATTTTACACAAAAGATACTGGTAAAATATGCTAACAGGTGTGATTATAAGACAATTTCAGGGAAATTAAGTGATTGCAATTTGCACTGTACTGGTCCTGGTTTTTGAGGGTTTCAGCTTTCTTTCAGGTCTTGGCTGAATCACAATAACAGGAAACATCAATGAGCAGCATTTGTGGTTAACAAGGTTTTTATATATTCAATAAATCTATTGACATAATAATAATAGCTTCTCTCACCAAGAAAATCTTATCGCATGGATACTGATACCAGCTCCCGCAGACATTACCAAATTGGGAAGTACCTGTTCAGCTTGTTAAGCCAGAATTCAAACTTCATCTTTGGAGCAAACGTTTTCCATTTTTTCGTATAGTTGTAATAAGCAATGTTCCTTCTTTCATAACTTTGGATATATTGCTAATCACAGTAAAAAACAAAACGTTTTCAGTTGAAACCAATTTAAGAAGGATATCGAGTTGGCCTCCAAAAAACTCTCTTGCAATATTTGTTCGAAGACGACCTCCCTGTTTCCTTAATTGTGACTGATTACTCTAAATATGGCCCAGCTATGAGGAAATGTGACTGATTCATTCAATTGCTAGAGATGCTCCATATGGCATCCAGCCCTCACTTTATGTGTAATCATTAAACAATATCAATGATTTTATATTTCAACCTTAATTCTTAGTAAAATGATTACCACTTAAATAATGAATTATCAAATTACCAAAAAGCTGTATTTATGTTTTTACAATACCGCAATTCCTGATCCAAAACTCACCTATTTCCTCGAATATCGTTGGTGTTGACAAATCCATATCCTGGTTCGTTCTCTGCGGTCCTTTCCAATAATTACAAAACATTACCAGATAATTGCAATGTCGTAGTTCCTGGTAACCGAGGAAAAGGAGAAGTTTTTCCAGTGATCAGGTCTGAGGGAGGTTGTTTTGGTTGACTTTGCCAAATTCAAAATATACACAGTGTGTTCAGGTACAAGGAAACCTTTTCCCTATTCTGTCATAACTAGAGCCGTAATCATTAGAGTGACATTCATGATTGATTTGCCAACAAAAATTTATCATTCAAAAAGTATTTATGAAAATTTGTTTAGTTTTAGCCTAGCACGGTATCCACTTGATTAAAATTTTAGGTCAATAAAGGATGATTTAAGAGTTTCCTTTTCCTTGACATGGCCAAAGGTCCGGCTTGCTAAAAGGTATATAAACCTCTGCATTTCAAGTGAGGGACATTCAACTACTTTGTGAACATCCGAGAAGGTTCTCCACTCTCACAGTAAGTAGTTTAATCTTCCATCTTTGACAGCTATATCCGTACAGTGTCTACTGAAATGAATGTTGTGAGACTTTGTGAGACTTTGTGAGATATTGCGAGATTTGTCTTGGGCATTCATGTATTTGATTATTTAATCCTGTCAGCTTTGAATATTTACATTTTGCATACTAGCTCATAAATTACTACTTTCTACTAGCTTCCTTCAAATTTATTGCAATTGTTTTTTTTTCAGACTAAACTGAAAGATGAAGTTTACTGTCTGTCTACTAGCTGTCTTTGCTCTTCTGGCTTCTCTTGCTAGCTGTAAGTTGTATTGTCCATTTACAGCACTCAATCAGAAAACATCACTCAACATTCTGAATCAAACCTCCTTTTAATACACTTTTTTCTTCTGGATATTATTTGTAGCCAGTGTCAAAAACCATCTGACGTAACTATATCATAATAATCCATTCCAAGAAACCTAACTATACGTAAAATTTCAAAAATGTATAATCATATTAAAAAATTGTCATTATCAACAGTCAACACAGTTCAGTTAATAATCATTATCATTGGATACCACATTAATAGTTAAAATTGTTTTTCATTTTATTTACAGTTGCTTCTGCAGGTGATGTCCATTATGTCAGGCCATTCAAAAATCCAAATGGAATCAACCAATGCTACGGCTTCTGTATCCTAGAGAAAGGCTGCTGGAAATATAGATATGAGAACGCTGTACAAATTTGCAAATGCTACCTATGTCCATCACCACATGAATAGAAATGACAACAATTCTGTGGCTATGATTTTACGACCAGACTGATCTTTGTTTTTCCATATTATTAAACCGTATATAACTGAATACAATTTTCAAATAACAAATCTTTCCTATTCATCAAAACTAGCAGTATTTACCATCTGATATTTATTGATAGATTCACAGGTAGAAGTAGAACATAATAGATTATTGTAGATAGTGTTATTGGCATCCATCTATGGAAAGACTCAAGCATGTGAAACATGTTGCCTCTGATGGTATGATGATTACATAGCAAGAAAACTGAATATATCTCAACCTATGATTAAATTCAAACCACAATAAGATTATGATACTGCACTGTCTGTTATCAATGATCACAATTTTTTTTATCATTTAAAAAAAATTGTTTATGAGGGCGTCTACTTCATAGCAGATTGTCGCTAGTTTATCGCTAGTCATAGGAGTTGCCCGTCGCCAATGTATGTGTACACAACTCCCTGCTGTCATTGACAGTTCACAATTTGAAGAGTGTCCAAGGGTTTTTATTTCGCGCGCGGGACAGTTTACAAGACTGCACCGGATACGAGGGCACCTTCACTTCTCACTCTTCATCTGGAGAGAAAAAGTTGTGATGCTGACCAATATGTTTAACCAACATTAGTTATGTTTATAAATTTAGTTCCCCCATAGATTTTGATCAAAGAATTTACCTTTGGCATCCTGAATGAGTTTCTGATGACCTTGGTAGAAGAAAGACTTAGCAAGCTTTCCATCTCAATACACAAAATTGTCGTAAATCGACAATCATTTATAGCCACTGGCTGTACATTTCATCTTGTTGATAAGACAACTCCACGATGCTCCAATGGTATGAAAAATATTCCAATTATTTGCCATTAAACTGCTCGCTAGATTATTGATGATGATGATTGATTATTCAACCAACTGACTTAAAATCTCTCTATGCTTTTGTTTAATTTTCAAACACCGATTTTAGATCTTTTATGGAAATAAAATTGTTATTCAACTGCAGATCAGTTCTGAATGTCTAGACTGCTAATGTGTAATATTAAAGGTAATGACCCAAATACATAAGTGCTCAAACATTGTCCATTCTATTATCTACCACCAATTGCCATTTGTCATTATGAATTTGTCAACAATGTCTTGCAACTAACCCCTATCCAAGATGAGCTTTCCACATTAATCTACTGCTGCCACTGCTGCTGCTCAATGTTAAAAAAACGAGGCTTCAAGCTCAGCAGTGCATTTACAAATTGGGAAACTATTTGCAGAAACCAATTGTAAAAATAAACGAGGAATAAATAGTTAGGTGTTGACATCAAACAATAAGACGAGAAAGGTTCTCAATTTCAATTTGCTAATTGACTTCACACCCTAATTTTTTACTATCAGTCTGGGTAAACATCTCAAATGTTAATAATGCAGTCAACTCATCATTGATTGGGGGGGGGGGGGAGGGGGCTTTGTCCATCCATTGAAAATTTCCGACAATGAAGATCAGAGGCATCAACTGATGAATCAAAAAATGGCAAACGTAATAAACAGTGTAATTTTCAATCTGTGTGTTTGTCAAATTGTGTTAGGCATGTGCTGTGTATGGTATTGTGTTTAATAGTGAGAGATATTTTAAATTCTAACTATACATATTGATTTCTATGATCATGAAATATGTGTTGAATCTCTATTTTTAATTTTCTTTGTTTTCATAGCTCACCGAACATGCTGTGCGCTTGAATAACTTTGAGATATAATTTGAAAATGAACTTAGAAGTTTAATTTCAATTATTTATTTTGATATTATGAAACCATCAAGAAGTCTGGTCATAAAATTGTATAATTGTCATCATTGCTGAGAGTGTCTATTCAGGTGATGATAGACAGAGGTCGCATTTGCATATTTCGCCCTTATTCTCATAGCTGTATTTCCAGCAGCCTTTGTCTATGATGCAAGAAGTGTAGCATAGTTGGATTCCTTTTGGTTGGATTCCAACGTGTACGCCACCAACAGCTGCATCTGCTAATTAAAGCAAGAAAGCGTGTAGGATTGATACTGTGCGACTCTAATAGCTAAACAATTTCATTCAGCATTATATGTGCAGCCTAGAAATCTAAACAACATCCTATAAATATGGCACAATGATTATAACCAGGACTGTGTTGGTCAATCTTTATCTTAATTTTGTTCAGATCAGACAGCCAAGAGCATTTTAACCTCAGACAGAGACATCACAGAACTAGTTGAAAAAACGAAACAACCGTTGCAACATACAAACCATTTTTATGCCAGAATAAATTTTTCAACAATTGAGTACATATTATTTTATGTGATAACAGTAATTTTAAGTAGAAAGTAGTGAAATGGTGGAGGGGGGTTTATGCAGAATGTTACGCATTATTTCATGACTGAGTGTAGTAAATGTATTATTGGTTGGATGAAGTGAGACAATTCATTGCCAACACAATATCAAGAATGAGTGCTGATAATAGAAAATACTACTCACAGTGTGCAAGAGAAGCCAGAAGAACAAAAATAGCCAAAAGAAAGACAGTGAACTTCATTTCCTTAGTCTGAAAAACGTACAATTGAAATATAAACAAACTATTGACATATCAATGGGTTTGAAGGTGAAATGAAAAATGGAAATAATGTAGCCCTTCAATCAACTAAAATACACCAGTGCAACGCTGTAACATTGCATTGTTGGTTAAGCAGTCAGAACAGACCTAGAGAAAGAATTTATTTTATCACTTTGAGAGTGGAAGTTCTTCTCGGATCTTCACATAGTAGTTTAATGTCCCTAGATTGAAATGCAGAAGTTTTTATACCTGTTAGCCTGACAGTTATAAAGGAAAGACTTGAATAATCCTTCATTCAATTAGATGTTGCCTACCCAATCACTTAAAATTTACTCAATTTTCTTGGTCGGGGGAACATAATGAATTTGCAATTTAGAAAAGTATCAATACTATCTATACTGTTTAGAAACAATTGGAAATGACAATATCATAAGAAAGGCATTTTCTCGTACATGTTTCTTGAGGAAAAAGATTTAGCGGATTTAAAATAAATATACCCCGAATGCGTGGAAATTGCAATGTCAAGGAAATAACATTGTCAACTGCCAACTTTTGAGTTATACATAATTCAGTTTAGGGTCCCACATGGTAACTTTTAAGCAATAAAAAGGGCATTTTGAAACCCCTAATTTATTTAACCTACAATGAATCAGAAATATCCTCAATGTGCTATGTTTAGAGTTATCAACCACAACTAAGGAAATGAGAGATCAATATGATTTAATGCACAAGGTTTTATGGACTTGTTTGTATGACTATTCTGTTTGGTTTAGTTAGAGTAATTTCTTTTACTTTCCTTAATTATGTAACACAATACTATAATATAATATAATTGGTATTGAATAGATTGTATATTTTGAAAAAATAAAATGATATATTGAAGAGATGATTGGAAATGAAACCAGAGGATACAATACAATACAATACAATATAATACAATACAATACAATGCAATACAATGCAATAGAATACAATACAATACAATACAATACGATACAATACGATACGATACAATACAATACAATACAATACAATACAATACAATCCAATAAAATACAATAAAATAAAATAAAATACAATACAATACAAAACAATACAAAATAGGGAATGCAGTACCCTTACAGTTTTACCGACGCGCATAATTTTAGATAGAGTTCACAGACTGTTACCCAAATTCAGAAAGATCAGTGCACTAGCAATTTTTAAAGTTTAGTGAGCCCGGAAAGGAATTTTGTCGAAAAACCTCTGCCGAAAATCGGATAGATAACATGATTAATAGACTAGGAAGACAAGAAATTTCGCTACCAAAGTGATTCTTTTCCAGGGGCTCTACTCAGAATCTTTGGGTTTCAGAGAAGGTAGAAATCACTGTTTCCTAATCGTAGGAGTAGTGAATCAGAGTTCCATCTTATTGTATAGCTTTACACAGGATATTCATCTTTATCATTTCTTATTGGAGAAACTGAGGGATATGGCTTGTTTAAATAATCAAAAGCCTTTTGTGAACATAATATCTATGTAGGCTTGCAATTTGCATACAAAATGCTAAGTCATGAAGATTTTAATCAACAATTTATGCGAAAGAAAATAGTGATTAATTGTCTCAGTTTATTTACCCAACCCAATCAACCATTAAAGGAAATAGTTGTCAATCTATTGGCAAATTCAGATTCTTACTTGTATGGTCAAGGAAACAATCAATCAAAGTATCAGGAGGTAAATGTTGAGTAATACTTGCTCCTGCAACTTAACATACATAGTTACCTGTGAAGAATAAGTATAAAAAGCCTCGCAAAGGGAAGACGAATCATTAGTTTGGGAGTTTCTCAGCAAGATTACCGATTCTAGAAAGTGAGTGTCCCATAACTATAATTAAATTTTGTATAATCATTTGCAATTTTGTTTGTTATTTTACAATGTGGCTTTGTTTTAAATTTTGTTATAATGAAAAATTTGAAAAAATGCTTGTGATGAAAAGTAATAAAAATTTATAGGAATAAAATCAAGGGAAAGGCTAAATAGTGTATACATCTAGAGATCATGTGGTGATGGATATAAGTAGCATTTGCATATTTCTACATTATTATCATATCTGTGTTTCTAGCAGACTTTGTCTAGGATGATGACCATGTTGTACAGTAAAGTTCAGTACAAAGTAGATGAATGTCCCTCACTTGAACTGCTGAGGTTAATATAGCTGAAAGCCCGACAGCCAGACCTGCAAGGAAAAGTGATTTTGATCAAATTGATATTGTGCTAGACTATTTATGGTGCGATATATTTGTTAAGGTAAATCAATCATTCGTGCTACAGCATGAGAATGGCTCCTGTCGATGAGGAATAGGCAAATTGTTTCCTTGTATATACACACCTTGTCAGGGAAATATGACTGTGCAAATCAGTGATTTATATGTTAATTTTTTCAAATAATTTGAAATGACCACATAACACTGAGCAAGGTAACTGTCCACAAAAATGCTACTTGAGGAAAAAGTTGAATCATAGATTGATAACAAGCATAGTTCAAAGTCATTGTCAAATGTCAAATATGCCGATTTTTTGATTATGTTTAATTTACCTGAGGGTTGGGTACTATATGGTACCTTTCTTCCAACAGACAGGACATTTGTACACCCCTAATTCATTTAACCATCAAACACATCCTCTTTGTGCTAAGTTTAGAGATATCAATCAAAATTAAGGAGACACAGATGTTTCCTTATCAATACTATCAAACAAGTTTAAGCCATAGGAGTTTAAAATCTCAAGATTTCTGCAATCTTATTTCACGTTTCTTGATTTTGAGTGATTCAGTTTGTAAAGTAACCCACCATTTATGTATTAATTGAATATTAGCCACAACCCTTCACCAAAGAAGATTCTAAGAAGAATTTTCTCCAAAATGAGGTTTTTTTTACCAGAATCTTTCTTCGCAACAGATCTAAGATTTGTGTAAAGTTTAGGGTAGTTACTTGTAAACCTTTGATGTAAACTCACTTCGACTTTAATCATGCAAGAAATGAATTTACTTATCAAATTATGATGAGAAGTGGATAGATGATGATTGATAGTCTAAGAATACACAATGCTCTGCAAAAATATTAAATATCCATTGATGGCTGATCTGTGGGTCTTGGAATGTCAGAGGAAGCTGTGATCATTTTGTTGTTACCTTTATTCTGTGTCTCTGAGGGGGGGGGTAGGCGAGGCATGACCTTAAGGGCGCGGCCTCAATATTCGGCACCAAATTACTCTGGGTTTGCAGACAGATCATCAATTGAGGCATGTAGTCAGTAGACTGCAGCGGGATTCAAACTCAAGACCTCTAACACTTCCATATAAGCAGTCAGGCCCCCTTACCAACTGAGCCACCCCCTGCTCCTAAATTATGTCACAAGGCTAACCTGCAGGCGGAAAACAATTCCAGTACAATTTATAGCTTTACACAGTGTAGGCAACACGATGATTATGGAATTTAGGTTGGTAACCATAATTTATAGTGAGTAAGCGTGGGTTGATGGTCTGCGAGATGAGAATTTCAAACTACTGCCATCGCGTCAACCTTGAGGTGGAAAAAGCTAATAATTGGCAAAAAAATTAATGTTCAGTACAGTGTTTGGCAATCATAAATCCTTGCACAATTATATTTAATTATGAGTGCACAAACTCCCCCATACATATTATATTAGTTACAACGGTTATTACCTATAGCACATCAGAATGCAATCAAAAACACAAAGAACGATCAGCAATATTTTCACTAATCAAGATTTTAGCCGATATTCGGTTTTTAGTGCTGCTGAATGTAAACGATTGGCCTAGCATGACTTTAGGTGACTTGTTGTGTCTGCAGAAAATGACTACTGTTTACTCACTGGTAACTAGAAACTGGCCTAGGTATAACAATAAGGTGTCGTTCGGAAAATTGTGCCTGATTGATGATTGCAATAATGACTTTTGACGTCTTGCATTCTTATAAAGGTGAGAACGACATCACGATTAGCTGTTACTTTGCCCTTACATACTTTAAGTACAAGTATTTCCCTGGGTTGCTAGTTGTCGTGTTGTCCCATCGCAAATGAAATATCAATGACAGTTGGTTTGGCGGTGGTTGACAATAGAATGCCTCTATTGTTGGACAGACTGTGTTGATAATGAAATGCTACTGATTTTGTGTTGGACTTGCATTCAGTACTTTTGGAAATCACATCTAGACACAATATGCAGTTTAATATCATTTTATTTCAATCAAAAATTAAATTAGAACAATCAAATATATAAAGGCGAATAGGAAGTTCAAAGTGGTCCATAGTACATTCCATCATCAAAAATCAATCTTTTTCACAGTTGAATGCAGGTTAGTGACAGCCGTCACAGAAGCAATGTTTGGCGTCTTGGTTCCATTGAGTACACTGTCTGTTTACAATACATCTGTATTCGCAGGGATTGCAGTGGGGATTATAGGGAGGACAAGAAGGGAGGGATGTGTTTGGAAACACATACCTTGCCTCAGCATCTAAAAGAAGAATACAAGCATCATAAAGGTATAAAATGTTGTTATCAAACAAACTCATTTGGTTGAATTGCAGGGCTCAAGCTTGAAAAAGACAAAATAATCGGTATGAGCGAACAACATCACTCACACAAAAACAAAACAATATTAAATTGTAAACGGTGATAATATTTCAGATTGCAATAATGTTAATAGTATAATGGTCAGAGTGCCTGAAAGTATGATTCAGCTGATCACAGTAATCATCTAGGCTTTGAGTGTCATGTTTTCCTATAGAAGAAGGCCTCAGCCAAGAAGAAACTAATTGAAGAACTGAAAATACAACAGAAAAAACCTTAAGGACCATAGTAGATGTAGCCACGCAGCAGTTTCCATGAGAATACAGTCATGTTACTAGTTTAACCAGCTAAACATCATGGTTTCGTCATTTAAATACTAAATTATTCAACTTACGTTGAGCCATAGCAGCTAGGAGTGCAAATACAGCAAATAGATAAACTGCAAACTTCATTTTCACTTCTTAGTATTTCTTACAACCTGTAAATCATAAAAAGTTTGATGTTTAATGTAGTAAAAATAAATTTCCAGTTTTCTTTGAATGTGCATTTAAAGATTGCAAATGACTTAAAAAGTATGACAAGCGTCAATAGTAGTTTCTGGATACTCACTGAACTGGAATTGGTAATCTTGGTGAGACTTTCACAAACGGATGATTTAGTTGCCCTGTGTGTTGCTTTAAATACTTATGCTGAATATGCTGAATATGCTAAGTCACCAATGCGATTGTTACACAAGATTCACCTCTGACCACTATGATTTATTGTTTCTCACAGATCAAAAATAGTTTTGGCAATTGACCAGAATTTCCTTTAGTATTGTATTAATTGATTTAATTTAGTGTTTTCTCAAAACTTGATGATTAAAGTCTGCATGACTTGGCGCTTTATCTGTGTATCTACAAACAACATGTTTTCCTCAAACTTTGTTAGAGCTTCATGATGATAAAAATGCATTCTCAACTATTAGTCAGTAAACATGAAGGACTGTCATCATGTTTTGGCATCAAGTAACTTTAGGCCTATGGACTATGGGGAACATCTGTCCCCTACAAGCACAGGTATGGATTAAGGAATGAATTTCCTCAAGTTTATTGGTCCAATATTTGAGTAGTGCTACAGTCTACCAATTGTAAACTTTTTATGATTTAGTTTTAGATCGATCGATTCCAAAAAACTCTCTTGCAATATTTATTCGAAGACGACCTCCCTGTTTCCTCAATTGTGACTGATTACTCTGAATATGGCCCAGCTATGTGGAAATGTGACTGATTCATTTAATTGCTAGAGATGCTCCATATGGCACCCAGCCCTCACTTTATGTGTAATCATTAAACAATATCAATGATCTTATATTTTAACCTTAATTCTTAGGAAAATGATTACCACTTAAATAATGCATTATCAAATTACCAGAAAGCTGTTCTTATGCTTTTCTAATATCGCAATTCCTGAGCCAAAACTCACCTATTTCCTCGAATAACGTTGGTGTTGGCAAATCCATTTCATGGTTCGTTCTCTGCAGTCCTTTCCAATAATTACAAAACATTACCGGATAAATGCAATGTCATAGTTCCTGGTTTTCCAGTGATCAGGTCTGAGGGAGGTTGTTTTGGTTGACTTTGCCAAATACAAAATATACACAGTGTGTTCAGGTTACAGGGAAACCTTTTCCCCATTCTGTCATAACTAGAGCCGTAATCATGAGAGTGACATTCAGGATTGATTTGCCAACAAAAATTTACCTTTAAAAAAAACATTTATAAAAATTTGTATAGTTTTAGCCTAGCACGGTATCCACTTGATTAAAATTTTAGGCCAATAAAGGATGATTTAAGAGTTTCCTTTTCCTTGACATGGCCAAATGTCCGGCTTGCTAAAAGGTATATAAACCTCTTCATTTCAAGTGAGGGACATTCAACTACTTTGTGAACATCCGAGAAGGTTCTCCACTCTCACAGTAAGTAGTTTAATCTTCCATCTTTGACAGCTTTATCCGTACAGTGTCTACTGAAATATATGTTGTGAGACTTTGTGAGATATTGTGAGATATTGCGAGATTTGTCTTGGGCAATCATGTATTTGATGATTTAATCCTGTCAGCTTTGAATATTTACATTTTGCATACTAGCTCATAAATTACTACATTCTACTAGCTTCCTTCTAATTTATTGCAATTGTATTTTTTCAGACTAAACTGAAAGATGAAGTTTACTGTCTGTCTACTAGCTGTCTTTGCTCTTCTGGCTACTCTTGCTAGCTGTAAGTTGTATTGTCCATTTACAGCACTCAATCAGAAAACATCACTCAACATTCTGAATCAAACTTCCTTCCAATACACCTCCTTTTACTGGATAGTGTTTGTAGCTCATGTCAAAAATCTGACGTAACTTTATCATAATAATCCATACCCCAGGGGCGTATATTCCAAAAAATTTCACTTACTGACTTTTTAGAGATGAGCATAATGATCGGGCGCAGCCCGATCCACACGCCGTAGGCGTGGTGGGGAGGGTGTGGGTGTGTCAATACACCGGGCTTTTGATTGGCTTGTCCAGCTCAAGGTCAAACTCTGTATGTATCGTAATTCCTCACTTATAAGACATCCCCCCTAGGGAAAATTAAAAATGCTCCAGTTATAAAGCATCCATTTGAAAAAAAATCAGACATTGTTGGGATTCGAACACAAAACATTCCTAGTAAACAGTGAATACCAGGCAGACGCTCTACACACTGAGCTATTCAGCCTGGCTTGCACAACTTAATCAACGTAATCAAGGATTTTGATTCACGGATATCTGTGGTCCGTGATTGCTAATATACGCCACTGCCATACCAAGAAACCTTACTAAACGTAAAATATCAAAAACATAATTATATTAAACAATTGTCATTGTCAACAGTCAACACAGTTCAGTTAATATCATTGGTTACGATATTAATAGTTAGAATTGTTTTTCATTTTTTTTTACAGTTGCTTCTGCAGGTGATGTGCACTATGTCAGGCCATTCAAGAATCCAAATGGAATCAACCAATGCTACGGCTTCTGTATCCTAGAGAAAGGCTGCTGGAAATACAGATATGAGAACGCTGTACAAATTTGCAAATGCTACTTATGCCCATCACCACATGAATAGAAACTCTACACAATGATGATGATGAGAATTATATGGCTATGATTTTACGACAAGACTGATCTTTCTTTTTCCATATTATATTACATATATAACTGAATAAAATTTCATATAAGAAATCCAAACAATTGATCAAACCTATCAGAATGTATGTATGTATGTTTGTATGTATGTATGTGGGATATTTCTTGATGGCTATACATATAGATGTAGGACATAACAGATGATTTCATCTAGTGTTGCTGGTATTGACCTGAGATATCCTGCGTGTGAAGAACACTCATAGTTACAAAGCTTTATGCATGCAGTTTAATGATCATTTAATGGTAGCTGGGTTTATTTTCAATATTCAAACATTGAATTGCTATGCTGACGAGATTCTTTCGGTCTGTTGCTTCTGATAATAACATAATGATTATATAGCACTGAAACTGCTTATCTCAACTTTGACTCAATACAAACTCACAATTAGTTCACTGGTTTATGATGCTGCACTGCCTGTGTAAAATGATCACAGTTTTTTGTTATCACTCTACAAAAACCATGCATGAAGGCTGCTGAATACTTTATCTCAGATAATTACTGTTCTTTGTATATGCCCCCGTCTCAATATTTATGTGAACACTACTCTCTGCCATCATTTTCATCATTTTCTCAGAACTTTTTAGATATCTAATCCAATTCATTTCTCATCACCTTCGATCCTTAACTGCTGGTATACAGTGGGTGAGCAGAAATTGTAGCAATTAAGCTTTCGCTACTTTCAGTCTCAGACCAACAGTTGTCTTAAAACAATAATGTGTAATATGTGATGGTGTGAAATGTGTGTAATAAGTACAATGTGTCCAATATTTGTGATCAGTGTGTGTGTAATATGTGTACATGTGAGATGTGTGTGTTCTGTATATGTGTGGAACGTATGACAATGTGTAATATGTGTAATATGTGTTGTAACGATGGTAGATAGCGCTGGCGTTAGGGGTCGGTAAACGGTGTTGTAGTTTGTGCTAGGGACATTACTGTTGCTATTTTTAGCAGATAATACAATTTAAATACTCTATAAATGGACTATAAGCCCTTGATCTGACATTTCTAACAATAGAATGCAGTCCTCTTATCTTGTCACGCAGACCATACCTATCTGCGACAGAAATCATAATATTCACTAGTCATCGAGTTTGCGTACTGTTTACATCACAGCTAAGAGCACTCAGTTAACCTGTAAGTGTATTTTTCTACAACTCTTTTTACAGTGCATACACACAACAAAACACAAATCTCATATTCCTTATGTTGTTGAATTGTTATCCCTTACATTCATTCCTTCGTGTGTAGTGTGCAACTTGTCAATGTATAAACATGTCCTCATAATCAATTATTATTTACAGTTGATGTACACAGGACTAGTCACCTATGCTCATAATTATTTTATTGAAGCGCTATTATATCCGCTCATAATGTGTGAGTTTTTCTTCGTGTACTATTTAGAATCATGTACATTTTTCCTTTGGTTAATGGCATAACCGTTCATTCAATTGAGAAATTAATTATAACAAGAGAGTTTTTCATTGTTTGATGCTTGTCAGCATCACACCAGCTATTTCCCGTAGCATACTCATTCGCTCATTCGTTTTTCTCTCTTACACATATTATTAATTCATTTTACCTTTCCACAGGTTTACCAGTAAATCAGCAAAACAATACACTGCGTCATACACACGGAATGCAAAATAGCCTTCGCAATACATGTGTTTACATGTGTTATATGTGTACCTGTGAGATGTGTGTAATATGTATAATGTTTGTTATATGTGTAATGTGTGTATGTGTGTAATATGTGTTCCGGTGAGATGTGTGCTTTGTGTATGCATGAAATGTGTGTAATATGTGTACACATGTAATTTTTGAAATGTGTGTACATGTTTGATATGTGATATATTACGTGTATCGATGTAGTATGTGCATGTATGTTATGTGAGTAATAAGTATAATGTGTGCAATATGTGTAATGTGTGTACATGACCAATATGTGTAATGTGTGTACATGTGATATGTGTGTAATATATGAATGACTGTATGTGTAATGTGTTTACATGGTTAATATGTGAAATGTGTTTATGCGTGTAATTTGTCAACCTGAATAATATATTAATGTGTGAAATGTGTGTAACAGATGTTATATGTGTATGTTTTGAAGTATGTGAAATTTGTGTACATTCCTGATTTGTGCGTAATATGTGTACCTGTGAGAAGGGTGTAATATGTGTACGTGTGAAATGTGTGTAATACTTGAACATGTGTGTAGTGTGTGTAACTGTAGAGGGGACAATTTCTAACACTATACATAATCTTTACCAAAAGTTGCTTTGATCTTTTCACTGGAAATATATTGCATAACAAATTCAGAAATATATGCCAGACAATTTTTTTTCCTTTTGTAGTCGTTAAGTCGTCGCAACAATATTCGATTTTTCTCAACGTAATGTTTAAAAAAATAATGCCATGAAAAGAACAAAAGCAAAGAATTAACACAATGAGACAATTCAAATCATGTTTATAACATTTAACAATATAAAATTTTGGATTGACCATGAAAATGAAAGTTGAGAGATAGTAAAAGATGTTGAACTATTTTACATCAATAGTAGAGCATAGTATGGACTTTGGCAAAATATTACATGAGGAGGCAACAATTTTCCTTATTTATTTTTTTCCGCTCTTCCTTATTGTTTAATTTATTGTTCTGTCACTGCATGAAAAAACACTCCTAAAGATGATTGTAGATTGACAATAAAAGTATATTGAAGTGGAAAGATTTAAACTGTTTGTGTGATTATGTACCCGTTTTATATCACCAAAGTCCTTTGATCAGCCTGTGACTATCCATGTTGTAATTTTTAATTATGACGATGTATTATTATTTATCCCACGAGATTATCAGCAGTCCAAACAGGTGTTAGAATGATATCTCCTTATATTTGATATTCTTCAAGAACATTATATAAGTGTATGACTGATATCAGACTAGCTCTCCCTAAAACCCAGCGAGTTCTGGTATTAATAGTAAGAAAATGGTTGTTGATAACACACTAGTACAACGAAATGCAGATTTCAACCAATAGGAACGTGGGGATGTATGAAAACCCCTAAACAGGAAATAGCGAGACAAGTTGCAATGGTGATTTCCACCAATAAAAACTGAGTAAACAGGAAACTGCAAGACAAATTGTAAGGTAGATTTCTACCAATAGCAACAAAGTGGGAATCCCTGAATGCACATTGTGTCAGCAACTGCTGTCAAATAAGATGACTTAATGAAACAACATCATAAGTCATTCAAAATATGACCAAGGAGATATCATAATACGTAATTTTGTAATAAAAATATAAAATTTAACAAAATTCTTAAATTCCACCACAATATATATATAACAGAAGTTAAAACCGTCTCGAAAGGAGGCCTTATTGTTTTGGTTGAAAACTAAGAGAAAATTTGGGGCATTTCTTGTAAAAAATTTCTGGGCCAGTCATAGCGGTGATTACATAGAGGGAGAGGCAAGGATTCAGTGAACTTTCCTAATCATTTGTGGTTATAAGATATAATGGAATAAGATCATGAAAACTTTCAATGGAAAAGAACACTGTCTTTTGTAGCCAAAATAAATAATTTGAGGCATATCAAGTAGCCAATGTGTTGGCTCTGATATGATTGGCTGTTGGGTTTGAGAGAGAAAGCCAGGTCACAGAAAGCACTGCATAAAAAAGTGAAAGTGAAACTGCATTAATTAACACTCACTATAGTGCTTACAGGAAAGAACCATCTGACCAGGCATTGGCTCTTTCCCACCCATCAGCCAATCAGAGCCAACACATAGGCTACATATCAAGGTGAAAGGTGGAGATATAGATGAATACAATAAGCAAGATGGCAACAAATAAATGATACTGTAAGTACTTGCAGGCTTTCTATTAAAATGTCTACAGTGTTGTTGTAAATCAACCGATCTAGAGATCTTTTTAAGTGGTTACCCCGAGACAATTTGTCCTTTATTTCAAGACCCAAAACCATCATCTGCTGTCTACAATTGTGAGGAACGGAAATTCTAACTCACTCACTGTGCATATACTTTAATAGAGTATATGCTGTGAGGAACGGAATTGGTACTATCCTATATTAAAGTATATGCTGTGTACTATTAGTATATAGCTGTTCTATAACCGTCCTACTTTTAAATTTGGTTCTAACTATGGTTCTAGTAATGGTTTTAAATCTTGCACTCCGGACACTTCTAAATGTCACTTTATTGTTGTGTAATTTATTTGTAGTTCTAATTTGGAGTTACCTCCACTTTCATGCACTGAAGAAAGACAAGATCGCTCAAATCTATTAAAACTTGGTTCCAATTGGTAATACTAGCACTCTGGTGAGTACGAGGTATTTAACATGTTGATTTCTAGTGACGAACAGCTGGTTCCCACTACTCCACAAAGCAATTTACTAAGGGGTTGTTATTGAGCCTGACCTTTTCTTAGCTTCACTTGAAGTCGCCTTCAAGCTGTTTAAGAAAGGTTCCTGCCGATAACCTGCTAAGAGTAAAACTCTTGATGAGTTTTGAGACAATGCTCTTACGCCACAAAGTCAATATTATCCTTAGATGTTAGTCCGACACAATCACTATTTATGAATGTGTTCAGGTACGCTTGATATTTTTGTTATTCAACTTAGGTGACTGATTTTAATTATGAGCACCTACTTGATCTCTGTATAGTGCCTGGAAGCCCAATCAGGTAATCAAGGCGGTGTATCAGTATCACAGGCCTCTTAGCCAAGTTAAATTAGCTAAAGACTCCAACCCAATTTCTAGTGAAGGAAAGAGGTATCAGTCTGTGGTCACTCTAAAAGTGATGTTCAAATTTTATATTCAATGTTGAATTAATGTTTCACAGATTAGATGTATCTTATCTTAATTCAAGAGTTGCCTACTCCTTCAAAACACAAGAATCTAATCCTAAACTATCATTCCAAAACTTAATCTACTTAACTCCCCCCCCCCAAGCAGATATGACTACTACTTATTTCTGTTCTGCTTTAACAGTAGTTTTCAATGATACTTCTCAATAATTTCTGACTTTGATATGAGCACGGACGCGAATTACATGCGTTTAACTGTGGTTCACAATGATTTCCAACTTGATATGGGCACAGACGCGAATTACCTGCGTTTAACTGTGGGTCACAATGATTTCCGACTTTGATATGAGCACAGACGCGAATAACCTGCGTTTAACTGTAGGTCACAATGATTTCCGACTTTGATATGAGCACCGACGCGAAATACCTGCGTTTAGCGGTGGGTCACAATGATTAAACCTCCTAAAGTTAATTTTGAATCCTGTTTCAGAGTGTTGTTATAGTAACAATTAACAACGACTTACTTTAGTTGATTGCAAAATTGTCTTATAAACTCTTGGTGAATATGACCTAACGTCTGAGTACCTGACAAACTGTCCCTAATTACTTTGCCAATTACTATATGCATAGAAATCAACTACAACAGTATTTTCACTAAAGTTATGGTTTATTGTCTTGATACTTGATAAAAAATGATAGTGTTATTCAAATGATACTCACAGTATATATTGGTCCTTAGACTCCACTTTAGTTTTAGCGTTCCAACAAAGATCTCTGTTTTAAAGCTAGCAATTATTAAATCAAAATATAATGTCTTTTACTAGCTATGTAAAAATGTTGACTGTGCTGCTCAAAGAATCAAACTGTACTGATTTACTGTTCAAAATTTCGGCCTTTATATAGGTGCCGTTTATTGTGCTGACTCTGCTTGTTGTCGTCTGATTAGTTGTCCGCGGATTAGTGGATTAGTGTCTCTTGTGGCTTTGTTATATGAACCCGTTCTGTGGTCATGTCACGTGGTATATTGCTGCTGTTCCTCAGTCTACCCTTTGGAATTTATTGTTCTATTTTTGGGCTGACTTTGTTGTTGTTACTCCTAATTTATTACTTCCGTGTCACTCTGAAGATTACTTGGTGCTTGGTACTATGACGTATTGGAAAACCAAATTCCTGAAGATTACTTGGTACTTGGTACTATGACGTATTGGAAAACCAAATTCCTGAAGATTACTTGGTACTTGGTACTATGACGTATTGAAAAACCAAATTACTGCGTCACTGGAATTCCTATTTTCTGACCGGATTAGCATGCTCCGGTTGTCTTTGTTACATCTTTGATGGATCACCTCTGCGTCTCTCTGCTCGTTGTTTATGCTTGTGAATACTAAATACCATGGAGGTAACTGGGTGCATTTGTTTTCATATCTATCTGTACCCTCTGACTTCTGCGGCTGGCTGAATATAACTACATATCTCAAGTGCTCATTTTTGGTACTGACACAATCTATAATTTACCATCTGGCTAGAAATTGCAATTGATCTTTTTCTCACATTAACAGGCAACCACAAACAAGAGCCATTTTATAAAATTTATTCCCAGCAATTGCTATAATGTACCTAATACCGAGTTTAAACTGTGACACTATTTCGCTTTCATTGATTTGTCTACCTCTCTCTACTCACCAACTCCATTTATTTTCATTTCCTTCTTTCAAGGTAATGTCAAAGACCGATCCGAATATCAACCTATCATACCCGTTGGAACGCTGCCTAGCTACTGAAAATGAATACGTCAATGACGTCAAACATGCTGTCTAAATGACCATTATTGTGGCCAGACAAAGTTTTTTTGAAATTTTATCACATACGAAGCCGCTATTATTAACCATGGTGCATGCAGGGAATGCCAAGAGAAGTTTGCATGACCTAGCCAGCTTTCCTGAAATTTACGCAACAGCATGCCAAAAAACAACCATTTTTTGGGACTTATTAGGAACTTTTGAGCGTTCTGTTGTGTAAATTTCAATAACTGGCTAGGTAGTGTAAAATTCTGTAGGCACCATGGTTAAAAAGCGGCATTATATGTGCGAACTTTTCAAATGAACTTTGTTCGGCCACAATAATGGTCATTTGTACAGCGTGTTTGACGTTATGCAAAGGTGGCGAAAATATTGGCTGTTTTGACATTTGAAGATTACTCTGAGATAAAATCATAATTTACTTTGTTTCAAGCATATGATCTGATCTGAAATAATGATTGAATATTCACATATTTTCACGACTTCACAAAAAAATGCATTGTATGACGTGACGTAAAAAGTCACTTTAGACTATTTATATATATATCAAACAAAATCAAATTTTATGGTGCACGTAATCTCTAATTAATACAGATATACATTCCATCTGTTTTGGAATTTCTTGCAATTATTTTGGCCACTCGATCTGCATTGAGAAAAATAGCGTCTTTTGCCTCATTTCCTCCCTTAATGACACAATGACACAGAATCAAGTTTTTGTTCAGGTATTCATTTTCAGTAGCTCGGCAGCTTTCCAACGGTGTATGATATGTTGATATTCGGATCGGTCTTTGACATTCCCTTAACATGCTATCCCAATTTATAAACACACCTATAATTCAAAGTAATTGTAATCCAAGAAACAGCAAGGTAGTCAATGGTTGTGAAAACCAGAGTTGTCTTGGATGAGCTGTTTTGATTAGGATTTGTCTCAATTCACAACGTCACAAGACAACTCCTTTATATTGTCAGACAATGTTCTGCCACTGATAGTGGGATAACATTGCTAGCATGTGTATCTCTGATTTTTAGAATCAATTGAATATGAGAAATTGAGAACCTTGCGTGAATGTCCCTTATTAGAAAGATTCAATTCGTGTTTTCACATCGATGTCCGCAGTAACAAACTATTTAATGTAACAAGCAATGTGACTCTCAGCCAATCATTTCCAAAATTATGCATCAAACAGAAATTTTCAAGGCACCGTTTGAAATTTTAGACAGTGCAGACTCAATATTGCTTAAAGAGATCACCAAAGATGTATTTGTTGCTTTATTATGCTCGAAAGGGGAGTAGCCTGCAGGTGAAGGAAATCGATTGATTTTATTGGACGGAACCATGAAAATAAAAGATGAGGAAAAGAGGTAAAATCAAAATCAAATTGATTTGAAAGAAAAACTTGGTCAGACCAAAACAATTAGGTCAAGAAGATGAAGCATCCTCTTTATGGCATTTCGTATGTATGTTCAAGCTATAGTCACCTTTTTTATGAAAAAGCAACCAGTTTATGTAACCGAAACAATGACTGTTCGACATAGCACTTTTCTTGGTATTGTGATGTATACAGATAGTCTTATCTTGATCTCATTAGGCATCTATCCGGATAGCTCCGAGCAGCTAATGTTCTGACTCAAACAATGGGCCGTATTCACGCTTCATACATCGCAACGTTCCCATTTATCGTACCAGCAGCAAGCTAAAAATAGACCAACAAGGTAATGATAACATTAATTTAAGCAGCTTTTCATTTTGCATGGAAAACATTTCATGGGCAGTTCATCGCTGCATCTCAGGAGTATTGAATTCCCATAAGTTAAAATTATTGTGAAAGAATCAGGTTTTGAAGTATCATTCATAGGGTCATAGTCTAATTTAGAATATTGCTCTTACAAACAGCCTCTAGCAAGGTATCAACTGACTTTCACAAAAAGTTGAGATGGTAAGTTACTAAAAAGGTACTATTTTGATGATACCCTATACAATAAAAGTACCTTTTTAGCACCTATTATGGCAATAATAAAATGATTCTTTGCTCTTGGTTAAGTGGAGACTTGGAAGGAAGTGAGTTAGAATGATCAATCAGGGATGTTCTGACAGTGGGACTCAACCAATGACTCCTGCAGCACACAAACCGTGACATTGACTAGGCAGCACACATACCGATTACACGATTGCAATATTCTATATTATCCACTGATATATATTAAATGGATGAGGGCTACATATCCGATCCTGAGTAAGCATATGGCTATTCATGTATGGTTGCTAAACCGCATTTCTTATCTTTGATTTATCTAGAATTTCACAGTCTAGAATAGCTGTACCTTGTAATTTTTTTTATGAAGCAGTATGTCCGAGTTTTGAAGGTTTCTACTGGGATGTCAATAAATGCATAATTATAGCTTTACTTAAATCCTCACACCAAGCTTTATACTGATAGCATGTCTCCATAAATAGCCACACTACTGATTCCTAAATTCATATCAATGATTTTATCTTATACCATACCTGAGCATATAGAGGATGATATACGACAGCAGAGCAGACATCAGATAATCCTTTAACTCTACTCACTGACTTCCCACTGCCTATGTCATAGATGTAAAACTACAAGAAAAAATCATAAACTGGATATCACATTTCATGTTCACTATCAATATATGTGACTCTATGTGCGGGCAACTCTACACTATCTAGGTTCACAATGGCCTACAATTACAAGATCTTATATGACACAACGCTGCATGTATGTTATCTTAGGATTTTCTCAAATAAGTCAAATATATCTGGAAACCTCATCATAATAGATCAATACAGCCCTAACAGCTCTCTAATATTGGAGGAGTGAAGTTGGCAAAGAGATGTTGTTGAAATAAAACTGAACCAAATCGGGGCAGGTCTTTAGAAGTTTTCAGACAGAGGAGCTAAATACTATGAAGGAGGAGCTTATCAATAAGAGGGAGGATCATAACAAAAACAGGGAGGAGCTAAACAATATGAGGGAAAGCCTAAATAATAAGAGGTTGGCGCTTAAAAAAAGAGGGAGGAGTTTGACAAACAAACAGGAGGAGGTAAATATTTATACTCACAGATCGATCCTCAGATGCAGCAGCGACGTAACGTCCATCAGGAGAGAAATCACATCCACACTGAAAGGCTTTACTGACATGAGATTCAAACTTCCTAACACAGCTACTACAAAAACATAAAATCAAATACGATGCAATTTAATACTAATAAATCAAATAGAGCGCAATTGAATACAATTAAATTAAATAAAAGGCAACTACATACAATTAAATCAAATAAAAGGCAATTAAATACAATTCAATCAAATATAACGCAATTAAATACAATTTAATCATATAGAAGGCAATTAAATACAATTAAATCATATAAAAGGTAATTAAATACAATTAAATCAAATATTACTCAATTAAATACAATCTAATCAAGAAAAACACAATTAAATCAAATATAACACAATTAAATCAACTAAAACGCATTTAAACACAATTAAATTAACTAAAATGCAATTAAATACATTTACTTAAATCAAACACAATTAAATGCAATCTAGTACGCTCAAATGCTGAATGAAGAGATTTTGGAATTGCATATTTCTGAGAATAGAGCTCACAAAGTGCCTTTACAGATGAAGAGATGAACTGTGTTGAGTTTTGCACTTGTATTCATTACATTTTCTGTGAACAAAAAGTGTGGCGAAAATGATGATTGGAGTAGTCATGTTGTGTAATGATCTAGGTATATGAAAGTATGGCTAGCTGGAAAATTGTAATTACCTCGGAGATCGGAGGTCCCAAAGTTTAACTCCATCCCCAGTCGCTGAGGTCAGAAAAAGTTCATAGCTCGAGCTCGATATATTAGAGTAAAGACTGCCCTATAAATACGAAAACCAAGCATGCATGTGTTGTCCCAACTGTATATCATGAAAATTTGAAAATAATGGTAAAACTTTTTTGAATTCTTTGCTTGCTTGCTAGTGCAAAGTAAATTGATCAGCATTTAAATCTGCTACAGCATGATTAGGGATTAGAGACCGCTATCGCTCTATAATCAAAGACATATTGAGACTTATATCCTACTCGAAGATGTGTATGTCTTACCTGATTCTAAGATATATGAACATTTCTGTATTCTGGAAGGTATGGTGTTCACATTACTCTGAGGGATTTAATTATCACACTACTATAAGATATATATGTGCCTTATCTTATTCTGAGATATATGATGCGCATTACCTCACTCTGTGAGACGTGTGTCTTACCTTATTCTGAGAGATATGGTGTGCTGGTTTAGTATGACAGTCTTCTACAATCCGACTTTGAGTTGACTTATTAACATCAAACACCTGTATAGATCTGTCAGATCCAGTTGTCAATACTAAATCTGATCACATACGATAGTTCAGGAAAATAGGGACTATCACTTAGAAACTTGGATAAACTGTGATGCAAAATTTGCCTGCATTAGAATTGGCTTCCTTTCGACAAGATGCAGCTTGCCAGTTGAAAGCATCTCAAAGAACAGGTGAGTTAGATCAAACATGATCTTAAAAAATCCTTTTCAACCCAAGCCAAACTAAAACGTATGACGTAAAGTTATACAGGGGCACAATGCATTTTTTAAGGTATTGTTATTCTTTTGGCGATGGTCTGAAACACTGTTACTATTACAGTCAAGCAGTTTTGCGAGTTGTCCTCTATCGGAACAGAACAGGTGTGCAATATGATAACACACTGATTTTGAGATTACAGTATTATACATACATATATGCATATTCCAATTGACCTAAATATTTTTTGTGCTCCTACCATCATTAAGAGATTATGACTTTGGATCGGTTTTAAACATAGTCTTAGGCTATATGAGTTGAATCCTATTGTATGATCAGGCTTGTACATCCAACTAGATAATGTATTCAGGTTAGCTCATAACTGGACATTAGAAACAGCTGCCAATGTATCAAATATAAGGTAAAGATTCCAGTTCATCAGTAAGTAAAGGATACGAGAGTAGAAGGTGTTGATTGCAGACATCGATGTAATCTGTTGAGCCGATTCTAACTGATATTTTACCACCAGTTTGTACTTACTCCCGTTCTCGTATCTATAAGTAAAATAAATAGCAGCAGCATTTTCACCACACTAACAAAAGTTAAATTTGACATATATTCAACAACCAGATAGGTGTCAATAATCTGTCAACCAAAAACTCACTTCCCTTATAATATGTGAAACTGAGGCATATATGTTTTAATCAGTCATATACTTCATCATCAAAAATTATGGACAAACTCCCTGATAAAATATACAACAAAATGAAGCAGAAGTTGTCTGCT
Source organism: Membranipora membranacea (assembly GCA_914767715.1). Taxonomy (NCBI): domain Eukaryota; kingdom Metazoa; phylum Bryozoa; class Gymnolaemata; order Cheilostomatida; family Membraniporidae; genus Membranipora; species Membranipora membranacea. The sequence continues at coordinate 11,474,137 of OU612072.1, read as the reverse complement.
CAATATCAAACATGAGACAACTGCTTATATGTGTGTTCATCCTCTAAGCACATGCTCATCATAATGTACATGATATATCTTACCTTTTGATGTCATTCTTGGTGTTATCTATGTGATATTTATACATCAGTACTGTATTGCCACAAGCCGCCAGAATAAACTTGTCCAGGTAAAAGAATTGAGCCTTTTTAGTTTCATGAGGTAGTGCCTAAAATGAAATCGTTTGTAGGTAATAGTAGAAGCTAAATTTAAAGCAATAACCTATACCCAGAAAGATGAAAACTAGGAAGATCACATAGTGCTAAATATGATGGGAAACTGAGCCTAAAGAGTAAAAATTAACTTGAGGCTGTTTCTACTTATTAGTTAACGATCACAACGGAGGATTGAGTTATCCATAATTGAAGCTTTGGCTTCTATGCAGAGCTAGTTGATACGAAGATTACACATGTTTGTAATTACTCTGATGTTCAATATCAGAGATGTTTAGGGAAGGAAGCAGCCAACCATGACATCAAGATTTAAGATTAAAAAAACTGTGCAAAATCTGTTTATAGCTTAAATGTTGATTCATTTTATCTTTGGCATGCTGAAACACAGTGAGTTTTCATCTCCATAATTCTAATAATTACCTTAACTCAACCACTCCCATGGACGTGTTCCTATGACAAACACTTCATGTTTTTTTCGGCAACAGCTCAACCCTTACGAAAAGAGCCAGGCTCAGGTACTCTTCCCATTTAGGTTGTGTTGACTAACTTCTTACAACCCACAACCCAAAAATAGGAGATCAAAGGATTTAAAACCAATATTGATTGATAGTCAAACTTGGAAGTTACCTGCAGTTTTTTAGATTTTGTATCGGTGACTGGAGTCATATTTCCTTCTAATCTATCCACAGTAACCATAAGATTAGCCTGATCTCTACTCCACAGTTTGACTGTTTTATCGTTACTAGAAGAGATCAGATACTGTCCTGAATAACTCCAACAACAAGAGTTTACGACTCCTGTATGACCTAAAACCAATCAAAATCAATGACAGACTCACAATTCATAAATGGCTAAGATACAGTAAAATGTGAAGTTCAAAGTTACTTATGAAATGTTGTCAAAAGTTTTTGTTGAGACATTAAGTTACTTTGCTACTTTATGCTTGGGTATATAAACATGAGGTTTGATCCAACGCTAGGGAGTGCTTTGATTGCAGGCAAAGTGGATAAGACTTGATCAATGGTTGATGTTATGGTATTGGTGCATTAGGGAGATTGGACTTCCAGATTTTCCAGTTGATATTCTGTGGTCTGTGTCAAAATGAAGTGAGCATCCGACAAGAGTGCTACTGGAAAATTCTATTGCCTCAAAGAAAATTAAAGATCACATATTGAGTAATCTTATAACCAATGTGAGTTAGATTGAGTGCCTACAGCAAATGAGTACAATAGACATAGACATTTAAAGCCTCTGAAAGCGAGCTTAGTTTGGGGGATTCCCCTTACCAAACGAAGCTTGTCATGACCATGCATTACCACTAGTACTATTACCACTATTACCAACTATTTCAGCACTGCCTGAAAGGTTGGTAACGCCTTTAAAATGTATTTAGTATAAGTACTTAGAACGAAATAGCAGAGGGCTAATTCACCCTATAATATTATATATCCCAAACCTAGCCCTAAAACAATAAATTATTTTAAATATCTCCACTAAACAAGTGGGGTAGTCAGAAAGGAGATTTACAGTAGAAGCACTCTTACCAGAATAAACTGTAGTTTTAGCACTATTCAGTGGTAACTTGAAAGAGACTGCTTGCTGGTTAGAACATGCGATAGATAGACTCTGTCCATCAAGGGAGAACTCCATACTCCTGTGATATAAAATAGAGGGAAATTATAGGCTCAGAGGATGGGTAGGGTACCAGGTGATCAGACAGACGACAAAACAGCAAATGTACAGCACTTGCAACATCCTCTGTCTGCCTATATAGGATATATGTGTGCAATGATACACCTATTTTGCTTGAGATGTTACCTAGTACTCACAAATATAACCCAAAATAAGGAAAGAGGATAGCAGACAATATCAATCTATACAGAAATACATCCACTGTTCAAGTCTTGACATTCACCGCATAGTGGATCATAGTGGTCAGGGGGAAACAAGAAATCACTATGATCCCTTTTTTTAGAATTTGAAGCAGTTTTATTGCAATTTGGTCCAAAGGCTGTTTTATTCCATATCCCCTAATGACTTTTCAGACTGAGATCTTAAGACTAAGACTATCACTTTAAGTAACACAACTCACATGATTTGTGTAGGCCTGGTATCTATGGTTATCACATCACCCTTCACTTTGCTGATAGGTCCGGCGTCACTTGGGTAAACTTTCTCTTTCAGTGACTTCCTGCTGCTGCCACTCGATCCAGACAAGGCGGCAGATTTAGTAGATTTTAGTGCATTTGATTTAGTTTGAGGTTGAAACATCTTAGGCCTTCAAAGAATAATCAATTGTTTAGAAGGTTTACATCAGCAGCAAATCACAATCAAAGAAACACCTGATGGTTTATGATAACAGGCTTGAAATGGTACATCAACTGCAAGTTAGTCATGAGGCAGTGTCAAGAAAATGGGAGTTTTCTTCTGTTTTGTAAGAGATAATAACTGAAAATTGTATTTAATAACTTTGATTTGCTCAGCTAGTTCTCAACAACGACAAAACAAGTATAGTTCTCAGGTTGAAAGGCTAGCTAGCAATCAACTACATTTTTATAAATCTGGTGAGCTGGGGGAGTTTCCCACTCTGATGAATTAGCTAGTCAAGAATCATAAGGCTTGTCAATGGCAGAATGTTCCTATTTAAACCAAATTACCTAAATACATATTTGCTATAACGACCCTATATCATTTAAACTTGAAGAAGCCTACAGATCATTATTCTGATTATAATGATCATGACATACTTGCTGTGTGTCGTACTGTAGCCTGAGGACTTGACTTTGGTTTTGAATACTACTGGTTGGTCCTGTACACCACCCGACTTCTTGACAGGTCTCATGGCACCTCTGACCCCAGGCCTCCTTCTCTTAGCTGGCTTCGGCTGCTTTGGAACAAGACTGGATCGTAACGGTGAGCTAGATATTACAGGTACCCTACAAACATGAGAGCAAGAAATTTCAGCATAATCAGCGTAATCACCAATAAAATGGACATCATATTTTCCTGCGAAACATTTTAGTAGTTGTAGCCAGATTGTATCATAGAATCTTTCTCATTTCTCATTACCTGCCTTGGATAATTATTGGGATGTCTAGGGACATATCTTGTGTCCATATCATTTGATAGAGCATGTATATACAACAAGGTTTCTTGGAAAATAACATTACCAATAAACGCCTTAGTGAATGAGATTGACTTGGTCTTCCGGGGACTTCCATGTTACAGTTGCATTGTGGGAAGGAAAAAGAATTTCTACTGTGACAATACCTGTTTATCACCGACAGCTGAAGGTTAGTTTGTTGATTTGTCATGTAAGCTTTTAGAGGAGATACGGTAGAGAATTTGAGTTTATCGTCCATCAAGCCATGACTTATAAGTCTTACATCATATTGTGAATAGACATCAGTGTCAGAGTGATCACCATGATCCTCGTCAGATTCACATGTCAATGGGAGCAGAGAGGCTTTAGTCAGACAGCCGAACCCACACTCTAGAATCAAATCATATAATAGTAATTAGACACTCGAATTCTTTCTCGATGCAGTAAGTATCATACTTATAGTTAAGTAATTACTATATTTATAATAATAAAATAAACAAAGTTTCAGTTTATCATAGGATAGTTTCTATTATTCACCACCTCAGGGATGATTCTTGGGCAAAATGATGAGGAGTCAGGTATCTAGAGTTCTGAGCAACTCTGAAGGACAAATCTTTAATCATGATATGTCAAATTTATTCCCCATTCCAATGTACACTGTATTTCGCGACTCATTTCTTCTTTTAATAATGCTGTCAGTGATAGTAATAAAATCCATCCATCCATCCAATAGCCAATAGTTTATGGTTCAATTCTATGACTGTCACTCGTCCAAAATCTCCTGCAAAACCAGTACACAGATTTATACCTTGTTTCTGAGAAAATCAAATGAAGCACTACGTTAAAAAAAAGCATTCATCTGATTACCTGAGAGAGTGTTTATATCAACAGAGTCTCCAGTCTGTGAGTTTATAATCAGGCAATGTGACGCTGTTACAACGATCAGTAACTCGATATGACCAAACAGGCTTCTGAAATCATAAATAAGAATATATTATATCATTTAGTGCTTAAGGCTATAGACTAAATATTAGGGTTTCACACGGGCAACACTTCGCCACAGGCGCCGCAAAATTTATGCTACTGCCTGGGATACTGGTCAGGTCAACAGATAATGTCAACATGAGGAAGACCACGTGGATTACAGTAAAGTTGGAGATATATGCTACTATCACACTACCTTTTTTACATGATTACATCAAGCTCGATCATCACATTTATTTGCAAATGACATTGGCTGCATGGTTAAACATGTAGCGGTCTTAGTGTTATAGAATAGTATATATTTCATTGCAAAAAACATCACATGCCTTTTTACTCGATGTGATGTTTGCTTGCTCCGACAATATGATCAATACTAAAAATATTATTAACTAAGCACTGTATTATCAAGAAGTGTCTATTTACCGCCATATGAATAGCCTTGCTATCTCATGCTAAAGCGTCCTTAACTGATAAGGCTAACTAGGGCACCTTATTCTCATACAGCGATAATTTTTTTATAGTCAGGGAGTTGATAGCTTACCTTTGGCTAATAGAGTAACCCGACAATTCTTCTTCCTCATCCTCATTGAGTGGGATAGTGACTAGCGCAGCTGAGAGTACAAATGTGGATATACCCTCAGTCGTCTCCTCTGACCTGTCCTGCAATTTGAAACAGTGAGTTGGATCATGGCAACAGATCATGGATCACTTTATAGACGCGTGAAAGCTAACCAGTATATCAGCATACAAGACATCGACGCGGCTCTTGAAGGATTAGACAACCAGCAACAAATTGACCAGATATGTTATCAAGATCCCTCGAACGGATACAACATCCTCATGCAGTTGATGGAGAACACTGAAGACCCTACCGAGAGAATAAGACATATATTTGACAAATATCTACTGAACAGTACTGTTGGGTATAACAGAGCTGTTACCCTCCCAAGAATAGAGGTCAACAAAGATAATCTACTACAGCATGTTATACGAGTTTCAGTAAATCAAAATATGACGTTTAAGATCATACAGGAACTTCTCAAACACACTGAGCAAAGAGAGATCGTCGCCGATTTGATTCTTTGGAGGAATGCACAAGACCTGAACGCATTAGAAGTAGCTATGGAGAAGGACTATGCTGTAGTCTTAGGTTTTTTATGTCAGCACCTATCAAGAACTGATGATAGACTTGCGGGTTTGAACAGAGGAGCAATCACCAGTCTTGGACCTGAAGATATTTCAGATGTTCGCAAACTACTTGTCCCGTTCATTGTTTATAACTCTATTCAATCACAAGCTTCACAAGTGTTTCACTACATTTCAAAATTATTCGAGAGCGAAGTCAAATTATATTTGAAAACCTTACCCCACATATGGTTAACAGAGGGGGTACGCTATAATTTCCTAAAATATGTCTTTGAGATTATTACCATGCAGCTGGATGAGATGCTGGCCATTATAAAGCATGCTTTGCTTCGCTGCAAATTTCGCTTTGTTGGGACACTTCTACAAAGCAGGCAAGATCAACTTTGGGATTTGTATGTAGGAGACAGAAAATCACTGCTAGAAAACATCTCAAATGCTTTAATATCTTTCCGTGAAGACCATATGAATGAGGATTCAATCAAAACAGGGATGGAGCTGTTTGATACTGTAGCGGAGAATTGTGAAGATGTTCATCAAGATCTCATCAGTGACTTTTTAACAGGTCTCACAGATGAAAACAATATGTGTGTCGTGAACATCGTTGTGCTATCCAAATGTGAATATGCTATGGACTTAGTTTTGAAATACACAGAGATTTGGAGGAAGATTGATTATGCAAGGATGCTGTTAAAATTTCTAATAGAAATCGATAACGTAGACTTTCTAGAGATAATTAGGACTTCCACATTCTGCTATATAAAAGAGTTGAGCGACACCTTCCAAATGATTTTTGAAGGAGAGATCCATTTTGATTATGCTGACATGAAAATGTCGATAGAGATGTTAGACTATTTATCACAATCGGTCACAAACCAATATGTCATTCCTCGCACAAGTCTAGACACTAAGTCAAAAAGATGTCTGAGAAGGGGGATAGTTTATTATGACTCTGATTTTACCGAAGCAGCAGAGAAAATGAGAAACACTCTACAGTCGATTTGTGGTGCGGAACCACCCGTGAAAAAACATGAATTTAACTACGCAGGCGATCAGGAAAAAGTTACTACAAAGTTCCAACTAGCCTTCGGACAATTCCTTACCGAATCAGTTGGACTAGCTTCATTGTTGATTATCTCAATTATTTCTCACGGTCACGCAGGGAATATTCACTTGAGACACGACGCTGAAGATCCTAACCAGTGTATACCACTCAAGATAAAAAGGATTCTCGAGATGATAAGAGATCAAAAGGAAATTTTCAGACAGAATGCTCATCTCCCAACAGTGAGTACCAATATTGATATCCCCCGAAATAAAGGGTACAACTTTACAGTAATAGATTGACATTGGGGGACTGTCAGAATTTTGTCAAACAAATAAATTGTTTATTTATGTTAAGAGTAATAGCCCTTATTACCTATCAAAGTAAGACTGGGATTCAGTCCAATAATTTGGAGTTATCTATTCAGAAGAGACAGCTCAACACAACAAAAAAACAAAACCCAGTGGCCAATCAAAACAAAACACATGCGTCTATTCAGAAATGCACAATAGTGATACATGAGTAGATAACTCAACATACGCATAAGCATAAGCAATTTCTAACACAACCAACAATACAGACAAGGCCCTATTGTTCGCCTGAATCCCAGGCTATATCAAAGTGAATCTGGAATTATATATTTGTTAGGTTATAATTATATCAGCTTGCCAGCACTTGGAAGGATTTGATCAAGATGAATGGGATGAGCTCATACAAGAAGGATCTATACAACTGATGCTGAATGACACTGAAGTATTGTTATCTTCCAAACCTGGCCTAACTTCATGGAGCGGTGGTTATGTACGGACTATAACTGACGTATTAGCTAATATTGATGAAACTAACTACAAAAGCCTGAAGGAGCTTCATGAAAATGCAGTTGAACAACTGATCAATATGACAGCATACAAGAGGTTGCCACGTGATGAGAAGCAGATACCTGTTCTTATGTCAACAGCAACCAAACCAATTATTCTAACTGCAAACACACCAACTCAAACTGCTAGAGATGGCGACGATGACGAAGATTGTCCCCTGCCAGCTCCTGTTAAACAATCCTAGTACCAGCCAAAATTAGGTGGTCATTGTGATTGTCTAATTAAGTAAGACCCATTGTTCTGGAAACTGATGTTGCTACCCCTCTTAGAGCACTTGCTTAGGGATGCATTTTACCTTAGAGGAGGGTGTTAAAGTTCACAGATGAGCCAGATGGTGGGAGCAACTCGAAAAGCAGACAGAAAAGTCCAACTTGTCAATTTTACAGTCCTCCATTCACACCTATATATATACAGGGTATTTTACACATAAAGAAACCATTTTTGATAAATTGAAGAGATGTGACAAGTCCCAGTTGTAGTGTTAACACAAATTGTAATTTTACTGATTTTAACATGGCCTGTCATGCTTACATTTCGTTGTTGTCTTATCATTGTTCATGCATTATTTTCAAGTACCATGCACTTTGTTTGGCGCCTTACTGTGGGTTATACTCACTACCAATCAATCTAAACTCCTAAAAATTATTTTTGCCATGCCTATATTTTGTTGTGTTTGTTAAAGATGTTTTACATTGTTTCTGAGATTGCCACATACAGGAAAACACATGTTCTTCTTTGCATGAAATACAATAGCTCAAATTTGTTTAGACTAACATGAGTTTAATCATTAATCTATTGAGATTATGACTGATGAGCCAAAAAATAAAATGTGGATAGAGAAATTAAGTGAAACTTCTTTACTAAGTATATACTCGCGAACTCTTAAACCACTGCTGCCACAGCTGGGCTATTCCCAGCAGAGCCATCAGTCAATAATTTAAGTGGCTCTGCTGGGCAAAGCCCAGCTGCGTCAGCAGTGGTTTAAGGTGTTAATCGGTTGTTGATGGAGGTACTTACCCCAAAGTTACTGCTGTGCTTATAAATGATCTTCTCAATATTGACCTCCTTCAATTCAGAAAACTTGGAATCACTAGACACATCATATATTCTTATCTACATAAGAATATTGTATCAAATTTATGTACATATGAGAACTTTGCCTACATTCGGAGTTGATCCCGATCAACTGGTCATACTGCAAGCAAAGGCCTGCGGCGTGACCAGTGGAAGGGAGCAACTGGAATGCAGGCAATTGGATTAAACTTGATCTATACACGTACCAAAACATGAAATGCAGTAAAAATTTCATCAAATGTGATTTAAGTCAACAGATTTTGTTGACCATCCGTTGATCGTCGGTATTTATTTTTCAGGCAGCAGAAACTGTCTTGCATCAGTGACAGTATAATTCGATAATACAACAATAGATTTGACTTGATTTGAGTTTGATTCAGGCATAGGGGGACCTGCCATTAACACAGAATGATTGGCTGAGTTAAGTTGAAATTACAAAAGAAAATGAGATGTTACATCGAGCAGTGCAGTCTGACGCGTCTAACATAATTAAGTTAATTTTTATCATTACGTAACTTCTTTACTTACCATACCATCCTCAGATATCAGAATGAATTCCTCACTGCTCTCATTCATAATCAGAGATTCAAAAGGAGATGAAGATATGATACATGATTTATATAATAGATCTCCACTGGACGTGTTCCATATCTAAAATATCATGAGTACGAATGATATATCCGTACATAATCATATCATCCTCCTACTTTTTTTTCAACTTCTTAACCCACTGAGAATACTAATCGATCCACAAGGCTGTCCATAGTAACCTGCTGTTGATGTTACCAGTGATGTTACATCAATGAGGAGAGGAGTTACTTTCTCAATGTCAAATAGGGCATAACTCCAACCACATATTTATGTGGGCAATAATGTTATATGTGTTAGGTTATAGCAATCAATATGTGTCGATATTAATACAGTTAACATGAAAATACCAAACATATGATATAACAAAGGTAGCTGATAATGCATAACTACTGGCTATGTATACTCTGACGTTTCGAGTATAAATGGGCTATTTAAAATAGTGTGCCAGATAGCGTGTTTTGAGTTGAATGGAATGCTAGTGTATCTTAGCTTATCCTATAAATCAGTACCTTCAATACTTCCTGTTAAAAATATGACATTTACTGTAAGATGTTCGGCATAGCAGGAGTTGTGGGCTCACATGAAGCCTGAATCATGTCAGGTTCCTCTGCACATACCATATAAGTCCTGTCGACAGATGCAGTCACTAAAGTGGAGTCATAGTGAGGACAGAACTCTGCACATGTAACATTGTCTGTATGTCCAGTGAGGTGATGTACATCAGCAGATTCCTAATAAAACCCAACACAGAAAATTATAGAAAGAATTGTAGGCTATGCAAAAAAGAGTCAATCACCCAGATATCTACAGCATAGCTATACATTCTAACATTTTTACGAATTTCGTGGCTGGAACAAGTTTAGTCATTGAGCTGTCCACCCAATGTCTGCTTGTTACCTGGTGATTTTGGTTAACTTGGGTGAAAATTGAACTAGATTAACTTGTGTGCGGTTCTGTTCCATTACAAGAATAGTCTGATACTTGCACAAGTTATTTATACTGTCTGAGAATAGACAAACATGAAAGTAGGATCAAATTTATCTAGATTTAAGATAAGCTTTTGCTGCCTCGATTATCATCGAGTCTGATCATTTATCATCATACTCAAATCAGGCCCTAAAATATGGAGAACTACCCTTGTGGGGGGCAACAGTAGTTTGTGAATAGCAGTTTCCTAACCTGGATATCATATACAATGACATCACATCCTGTACAGAGAGCTATAACTTTGTCGTCTGGATGGAGGGAGATGTGATTCACACCAAACTCTGGGGCTTGTTTTACTACGGACCCTCTCACTGCAACACCTACGGATAAGAAGAAACTTTGTAAAGTCATGCTATTAGAAAATTCTTATCCGAAAACTCTTGCAAATACAACAAAACACAAAATTTGAGGTTTTTAGTCCTTTACAAATACAAGATCACAGAGAAGTTCAAAATTGATCTAACTTCCTGTATTTGGAGTTGCTTCCCTCAGGTTGGAAAAAATCTGATCAAAATTGATTTAACACAGTAGTGGGCTGTTGTTTTCTGAGTCTTGCTAAATTTGAAGCTTAAGGCCTAGTTTATTTACTTCCTTGCTGCAGTGTAACACATATTCTGTTTAAAAGAGTATTCTTCAGCAACTAAAGCATTGCATTCCCAGGAGATTTGTAACTTTCAAATCAAATGCTGAAGAAAATCAGAACACGATAATTGAATGCAGCTCTTATTGGAAATCAATCCAAAGTTATCTTAGATCTGATCTAACTAGGAATGGCCCGTGAATTGCGTTGTGGGAAACATGCTTGGAGCATATCAATTTATCGCTAGCTAACCAATCTACTTTACATTATATGAGCTCCATCCTTTGCTATCTAAAATTGGAACTAGGTAAAATAAGGACACCCAAAACCAGCTAAACTAAATTATAGCTCATATAAACACCTCAGGGGAACGAAAAAAATATAACATTACACTCACCGTTATGTTTGTTGATAAGACACTCGGTAATATTCCACTTGATGATGTAATCTGATGCTACACTGATTAATAGCTGAGGTTCTGATGTGTGTGAGAAGGTGAGACACTGTGGGGAGGCTCTATGTCCCGCCAGAGTTAGGAGCGGCTTATAAAAAAGAAAACAAGATATCAATTGTGATACTTCTTGCATTCATCATGGATGAAGATTTTGATAGCCAAATTTAATGGTGGCAAATCTCTCTCCAACAGTCTAGTCAAATACAGAACCAGCAATTGAGATTGGATTATAAAGAAAGCTTCCTCCTTTTCATAATTGGTTATTTGACTAGATTTGATCACCTACCTCAGTTGTTCTCTTCTGCCAATCCTCACACATATATATCAGTATGTCACATGATTTATTATTCACTGCAGCGAGATAACTCCCATCCCTAGACTGAGTTATGACAGGTGACTTCGCTGTGCATGGGAGAGTGCTGCCGGAGAAAGTGAGCCAGTGTTCAGCGCCTGATGTCATATCCTACTTAGTCTTCGCTACAGTTTTCCTTAATATAGCACATACAGCTGGAATACAATATTTAGGTTCATTTGATTAAAATAGTCCCTTCAAACCAACATACTTTGTGCCAAATAACAAAGTCGATGTCATGAACATGATGTCAGCGCAATGTCTTTATACACTATAAACCTTTTAAGACAAATGATAAGGCCTGGATTTGGTGCCTATATCATGATATTATGGCAGTCAGCACATAACGTGAGTTTTCACAATATTTTTGGCTATCAGACAATACAGAACCACACTACGGTAAAAAAATGCTTCAGGAGCCTCTAATTGCTATAACAAAGCATTTTCACAAACTTCCCTCAGATTGCTGCCCCAACAAATAAGACATGAATGTTGCAGAGCAGTGGCAGGACACTCATGTATGTAATACGACTCCCTACAAGACGGCTTTGTAGGTGCTGTAGTGTAGGCCAGAGGACATATGCAGCATGGTGCTGTGCAGGTTGGTTTGCTGTGACGTCATACTACTGCCTAAAAAGCTAAGACCATATTATATCAGTCTTGCCACACCATTGCCAGTGCCTGTCATGCTTAGTATCGATGCAGGGAACTTAGTGAAACTTTGTAATGAACCTTCATTACTCCCATTAGCCCCGCCCTTCACAAAGGTTGTCTATTGTAATTAAATAATTAACCTGTCTGACAAGCTCAGTGAGTTAGATGTTTGGATACAGTAACTTGAGTAGCTTACCGGAACTAGCTAGTTACTAGTAAAGTAAGTGAAGTATCCTACCTACTAGCTTAGCTAGTGTACTACTACACACTTTCTCAACTCATTCATTCATTGAGTCACTTAGAGTTAGTGACTTACTGAAGCTAATCATAGAAAAAGTGCAAAATCTCTTCTCAAGCAACTGTAGAGGTATAGTTATGGAACACACAGGCTTAGCTTAACATCAGTGTTCAGTCAAACATATGACATTACACTCAGATCAATGAACTCCCTCAGATGGATCATTCTTAGTAATTGACCAACTCAGTGTTCTATCTTCTGATTGTGATTACTTTTTTGTCTTTAGTCTTGATTTGCGGTAACTATCTACAAATGTATTGATCATTCTGCGCATGCTCAGCTCTGGGCATGAGCTGATCTCTGCAAAATTGAGCCTCGGAATTCCGAAGCCATCTGATTGGCTACCTGCTCTGGTGGTATGCTCTTCGATGCGTGCGGAATTGATATTGATAGTTATTCTCTCTTGTCACTATTAGCTGATTTTGATTGGCAGTTCATGCAGGGGCTATCCCATTCTCCCTGACCAAATTTTCTCTCAGAACCTAGACTAAACTCATTGTTCTTGCACATGCGCAATTTAAAGTCACGCATGATTTATACTTAGCCTTACGACATCTACTTTGTGGTAACTATAGCCTAGTTTATCAGTGATCTACATGCCCAGTCAGATCACGAGAGTCAGTATGTGTATTGATATGATTGCCCACTATTAGTATTTTACCTGCATTTTAGTGATTTCAAACTAAAGCATTGATTAAAGCCATTGATCTCTTCTATCAATATTAGAATATTGTACGAGAGTTGTGCCCACTCGCACAGAGAGTGCACAACTCTGCACTAAGAAAACAAGTGTTCCTTGAAATGATAGTCAGAGAAGTCATCCACTGTCATGTCTTGACAGGTTCATGCCTAAATATCATTTCAAAAATTATATAAATTCTGCAGGGTTCACCCCATTTCAAATGTCTTTCCAGGACCAACTGATTGATGGAAGTGCAACAGGTAGTCTTTTTATCACAGTGTGAAAAATGAGAAGAAATTTAAATTTATTTATGAAAAAAGGCACACAAAAAAATAAATGTTTGAGCATGTTATATTATCTAGTTCTTCGTTTTTCTTTCAGGCCAAAACGAACGGATCAGTACGGCCGAAAGTTTTCTTTTAGATATCTATTACCAATGTGTCTCAAACATGGCTCATCAAAAAACAATGTTTAGCAGATGTGATTCTCTTCTGTTTAATGACACTGAGAATGGAGCTAACATCTGACAGTCTCCCCTCCATGTTAGCAAACATCTTCTGTTTTATCTGCTTCGCTTGTCTGTGGTTCACCGGCATAACTTCAATCTGATAATGATATGAATAGTAACAATATACTAATAATAATGTTTTCATGCAAAATGAAATGTAGATTTGTGTTAATTGCGTCAACAGTGGTATGTCTTTTTTTCATCACTATGCGGTTATTAGACTTTTATAATTCCAATATAGTATCAATGAAAGTGTTATTGGGTTACAAATGTGCCGTGACACCTTAAAAATATTATGTGCAGTGGCTGGTAACTGGACTAGATTGTGTTAGAAGGATATTTGAAAAAGTTTCCCGGCCAGAGAGAAAAAAACAAGCTGCTTTATAATGACAATTCTGAGTTGGCAAGTTCTAGTAGATTTATATAGCTTTGACAGCAAGGGCAGCCATGCGGCATGTGTTCACAGTGGTTTAAGATTTCCCCAAGTTGGAACAAAACCATTCAGTCTCGGGGTATTAGGTCTCTCTATGGAATTTTCCATCAACTATAGATGAGGACCATAGAGCTTTTGTTTGGGAAAGCACACCAGCAACCTGCACACACAATTAATAAGAAATGGCCTTATTACTTTCCAAAATTTGGCTCACAATCAAATGTTCAAATCGAATACTGGATATCGGAGAATCTCTAGGCCAATTTGAGGGAGTTGATTGCACTGTTTGTGTCAGGGTTTGTGGCGTCACAAAAATAATTATTTGATGTCTCGTGTTTTATCGTAACCTCATAGGGGTCGTTAAAGCAGACCTTTCTAGAAAAACTTTACTTTGATTTTTGATTTTATTTCAGAAAGTTTTTTCAGAAAGTTTGCTAACCATAGGAGTCGTCTACTCTTTTAACATGTGGAGAAAACTATGTTTCTACCTGTGAGCTGTTAGTGTTAAGTAATTAATTTTTCATTATTATAACAACTTTTTTTTCTGGTTTTATTAGTTAAGTACAATTCACAATGCTAGATTTTTATTATGGCAAATTGAGATGTCAGTGATATAATTTTGACGCAATCATTCTGGTTTGAATCACAAAATATTTAGACCTTAAATCAATGAAGGCTGCATGCTTACCCCCATAACTTTATTCTGTAAAGTTCTAATCTCATCTTCAATAGCCTCCAGACTGCTTACATGTTTATCAAAGGCCACAGTTCTCTGAGCAGATTGTAGTCTCCCATCACTACGCACTAGGTTCAACTTGTGCATGATAGCATTCATCTTCTCTTTTACCTGCAACATCAAGCAACTATAAACTTTTAAAAACTTGTTGTACCATTTTTACTCAAAGCACCCTGTGATCGAATTTTGTATTATCACAGTTATTTCAGATATGCTAATAAACTAAACTATATCAAATTGAACACAGGCCCAGATTATAAAGCCAAATTGGGCTTGTTCCGCCGCAGGCACCCTGTTGCCAACCAGACCAGCAATGAAACCCATATCCACTCAAAGGATAGAATTGGTTTAAAAAGTGTTAATGTAATGTGAGTAAATTACATTGATGTGTGCAGTTTGTCATGGAGCCAAAAAATGTAAAATCAAAATCATTTACATTTGTGAAAACATCAACCCAGATGCTGAGAAGAACCACCTTCACCGGCCATCCCAACCAGCCTATCAATGAAGAAACACAATAGGACTTATTAATTAACGCCTCAAAAAGAGTTATTTCATTTTATCAGCTAGGCAACACCTGAATCAGGTCAACCTGACAATGGAATGAACCTATAATCTACATATTTTGGTGTAAGTATATCCATGCCTAAAAATTTGCTAGCCACACCCACCCAGTAATCTAGTTTACAGCCCTGCAAGTAGAGTCCGGGTTATTTGATCTCGGACTCGGTAATCAGGAGCAACATACTTGTCAGCATTTGTGCTGGTGCAGGTTTATAGGTGCTGGCTGTAATATGCTGTTGGTTTTAGGGGGAGAGATCGAATGCCAGGTCAGACGGTATTCAGAAACTACGTATAAATACTTGACCTGAACTCCTTCCGCTATCACTAGATCGCAGTACCTACTTTCAGTGACCTGACACTGACTCTCGCCCTCCCAACAACCACCAATCTGAGATAACACCTTGGAGTTCTGACGTAAACTAACCTTATCATATCTGGCTTCTAGCTGGGTGAGTAGTTTCATCTGGTCATCGTCCCAATAGGGCGTAACGGTGTCAGCGTACATGTGTAGCTTTGTGTTATGTCTGATACCCACCAGGAACAGAGGCTTATCTAAGTTCTTTCTCACCATGCTGTTGTTGATTGTGTTATTTCCTGTGTAAGAGAATGGGGGTTGATATATGAATATATTTAGTGTTATTTAAAATCAATTGGTCTTATGGCACACCACACCACAATGCATCGGCCGCGAGACATTAATTTCCTTTAGGGCGAGGCTGCAATTACTGTGTCAGTTTGCTCTCTGTTTGTACGCAGGTTGGAGCACACCAGGGGGCCAACCTTTGAACACACGACCTTCAAACTGCTTAAATACCAGCGATCTTACCAACATGGCCATCTCCTAGTGCTAAGATGTTTCATGCTTGTGAATAGCCTTTCCCATAATTCATTTCTCTAGGATACTCAGATGGATATGCATGAGGAAAATCCAACCTTTGAAAAATTTAATGCAATGCAAATACGTGCTGATCTGTCTGTGTTAGAGATGCAACAACATTGTAGTAAACCACCTCAGCAGCAGAATTCTACAAGGTAGTCAATCGCTAAGTGTGCTTACTTGTGTCAGGAGTGGTACTGTCGGTTAAGGCTAAGGATTTGTCATCAAATGATCCAGGCTCAATTCCTGGTTTTGAATGCCATTTCTGATTTGGCACAGACAAGCCATTCATCCTAGCCAAGACTGTTTGAATCGGGACCAGAAATACAGGAGGTCCACTGTGCGCTTGCCCGCAGTGTAAAGATCCCCCTCTGCCTTTTCGAAAAAGAGTAGCCAGCAACAGCGAGCTAGGTTATCTACCCACACAAGCCACTTGTGCTTAAGGGGGGCCATTTGAGTAGGTTGTCAAATATGATCAAGTGTTTAGAAGAAAAAGAATACCAGATGCCAAAGTCAGCAATCTACTAGGAAAGTAACGAGTAAGCTTACCAAGGAAAGATTCAAACATGCAAAGCGCAACCCTTATTCTAAAGTTTGTACCAAGAAATGAACGCACCAGATTTTACTTTTAGTTTGTTGTTAAAGTAACAAACAATGACCTTATTGAAAGACTTGACAGGGAAACATGGCTAATCAGCTTTGCAATAATAACATAACACAATAAATCAATCTTTTGAACTTTCTTTGAGAAATTTATATTATTGTTTAAACTCTTTAATGCTATTGTTTTTCTCCAATCAGCTTGCTATGTGTTACAATGAACGGTTTCAGGGTTATTGGCTATAAATTTGTCTGTAAGACTAGTATATAAAAGTATTAAATCGATTTGTCTAACATTATTGATTTGTCTAATTGAATTTGTCTCCTCCGATATTGGACTGACCGAGACTGAATTGTTGTCGTTTTGCAATCTGATCTAAAGATGGTTTACGCAGTTTCAATTCTTTGTTGAGAAAATGCTCAGACTTCACTGCTTGGCGGCTGGATCAGAGAGTGCATCGTATTTAATATTAGTTGGCTTGCAAGATAAACGTTAAATACTTGCTATTCCCTATGGTTTATTGCCTGCAGTCACCTGATACATCCTATCTGCTAACATTGAACTGAAAGTAGTTGCTGTAGAATAGACACACAATATAACAATATTGATCCATTCCTTTGATAGCAATTGCCTTTGATATAGGCCTTATTATGGACGAAATACCGATGGGTCAAAATTATGGCACTTTTCACTGTTACGCTTGCCATAAACATTTTACAATGCAGACAATAGTAGGACCATTTTCATATGATGGTTATCTTACCCTGATTAATGGACAGACAACTACCACATTGATAGGCAATCATTGTTAGATTCTCTGATATCCACACTCCTACAGTATCAAAACCTGATTACTCCCAATTACGATTATGGTCTATATCAATATAACCTGTTGCCAATATAAATATATAGTTTTGACTTGCTAGCAATATATCACACAGGACTAACTAATACTGAACGTTTCTCAGCATACAGCTAACAGCATATTAGGCGATTTTATTAGCTAGATTTTAAAGGCACCTGATTGGTCAGTGTCAATTTTTTGTCATGATTAATGGCGGATGGCTGGGGGAGAAGATACTCTCTACTTTTTGAGAGCTCAAATAGCTCAATGCAAAGCCACTGGTTAGATGTTTTGATGCCGCAACTTTATATATAAATTTCTGACTGTTGGCTCTGCTGGGAAAAGCCGAGCTGTGTCAGGCAGCAACGGTTTAACTATATTTTGCTTTTAATGAGAAGCATTAGGCAGTTTTTAGTTGTGAATACTATTATAAACCTCTATATTACACATTTTTTAACTACACATAAAATTTGGCCTGGAGTTTTGGGGCCATAGAGCGCAATGTGATTAGTGTTGTTACATTTTCATCTTGGGAAAAATAAAATTTGAATACATATTAATGACTGCATTTGGCTCCCACTCAACAGTAATATTCCATGGTCATATGGTACCTATTTGTGGTATTATTGTGCCTTGCCAAACTTCTGACCCTATCAAAGGTATATGAAAAGGGGGATAACGCCTCTTTATTCGGCTAGTTTTGAAAACTGATATTGTCATATATTTCCCCAAAATTTGTATACCTACCAAAATGCAGCAGTGGGTTTGCCTAGGCCCCATTTGATCCGGTTATTGGACTACTGATCAATCACTTCTTCAAACTGAATACAAGTTCTTCATACAATACACATATATATCCTACAGAGGTAGGTGTAAATGTTTACCAGTTTGCACAGTTTTGACACAGCAAAATTTGTTGCTAAGGACCGACTCCGACCTCAGCTAGCAAAAATTATGCTTGCTTACATTGAGTCATCCCAAACTTGTATCTAGTCTTTTCAATCATATTAGGGCAATTGTACTAATAATCCGAATTATTCTAATATCCCAACTGCATCTAATATTTACCAATAGGGAGTAGGCTAAAGCTTAGTGTTTGATGCGGCCATGGATAGATGCCGGAACCTTATGTCCTTTACCTTTGGCTGCCATGTATTCAGCTCCTTTTCATATATCGGGCAATGTTTGAGTCTCAATCCCCAAGGACCTGCCTAAATGGCGCGCCAGTAACAAAATAAGATTTTGACAACCGCCGCCAGAAACTGAACCTGGACCCACAAGTCACAAGTCCTCAACCTTAAACTTCGGACCATTCATGACCAGACATTGGAGGTATAGACTCAACTAGCTCTTACCACTGACCATGAATATTCACTCCACTGGGTAGATGTAAGAAATTTGTGTACTCTTACCGTTGACCACGAAGCTCATACACCGAGAGGGTATGTCTGTCTGTCTCTCTAGTTCTGTACATAAGTGACCGAGTGTCAGCGGATCTCCTGCCTCATGCTGCCCGAGAGTCAGCGCTACAGGTAAATACTTTCTCTGAAATCCAACACATAGCTGTAAACTCCCTGTATCATTCATTGCTCTAGTTGATGGATGTACTAACACTGCACCTCTGGTGTGGCTGTAAGATGTGACAAATGATTGGAATATTTTTCATACCATTCAAGTACTATGGAGTTGCCTGCTCACCATGATAATAGGTACAGTCTGCCATTGGCTTTAAATGATTGTTGATTTGTGTTGAATTTATTTTTTTACGTTTATTGACAAAAATGATGATGGTTTAAAAAAAATTTTTTTTTAAAAACACAAAAAAAAACATGAAGTAGAGGTGAGATTTAAAAGGTTGATATTTCTTGCTCCTACCAAGGTAATAAACCACTAACACACCCATCAAGACCGATGGCCTATTTTCTTGTACAAACTTTACATATTAATGCAAGGCTGTATCTGGCTTTCAACTTGACCTCGTGGTATTCTTAGTCCACCATCCATGCTCTTTTTACGAGGTCAGGAAAAAAAAATATCATCATCTAATTTTCTTTATTCATATTTTTTTTAACTCAATCCAACTGGTATGATGTCTCTGATGAAAAATACCGCAGTCTTTTGTCTTCTAGGTATGTTGGCTCTGAGTTTTGGTTTAAAAACCCAGCAGGCTATATATCTATAATTATTTATTATAGCAAAATATTCAAAGTTTAGAAAGGCTACATACATCGATGGTTTTTTCTTCTTTTGAGATTATTTGTGACATCTCCCTGAGCGTTATTTTGACATTACACTGTCAGTTGCACGGCCGCTGTATTTAAGTAAAGATTGAGATGTTTTCTACGTGTGGTAAAACCGGATACAAGCATAAGGGATCCAGACAGCAGGTGAAAGTGATTAGCCAGGGATTGAGACTCAGACTATATCCGGATGCACAAGAAGGAGACTCATTAGAATACCCCTGAGCTAGAGGATAGCAAGTGAGATATTAGCAGACTTAGATAACCAGGAAACACGATCACTTCATCACAAATACAATAAGTTAATTACACGACACCATTCAGAAACTGTTCAGCGCAAAGCTTGCACAAGCACATTCACCAGCCTCTTCCACTATTTGATGCAAGTCGGTAATTATCCGGGGCTCTGCATTACGTATATGCTCTACTGTATAAATCACAGTCTTCTTTTGGGACATCAGCTGCAGCATGTAAACAGCTAAAGATAAATAAACAAAATACAATAAAATATGAAAGAAATGGTTACAAGTAAAAACAAAGGCAAATACATAGGATATGCAGTTTTCATCAGTCTCAAAGCCATAATAATGATAATCATTGGATCACTGCTAAGTAGAACACATAAGATTGAGCTTACCCTATAATGAGGGTTGCAACTTGCAAGATACCTTGAAGCATCATACAGTGGCTATTATGCATCCTAGAAGCAAGAATAAGTTGTTGAAGTGTGGTGTGAGGTCAGACATGACCTCCCAAAGCGTGCGTAAATTATGGTCATACACTGAAACCAGCACTACTTGGCCATTGACAGCGACACTATCCCAAAGGTTTATTTGTGAATGCAACTGGGGAGCAAGCAAAACTGAGAAAGGTTTTTCAATGTACTTGCTATATAATTAGGTTTGAGCCTTCTTTGAGCTTCACGGTGAGTGATCAAATATATTGGCAACGAAAGAGGGGTACTGGAACTTCATCAAGTTGGATTGAGTGTTCTTTATATTTGGCATATTTGAGGTTTAGACAAACCTGCTCTAACCATTATTTAACTAATTCATTGCTCTGAAACATGACAGGCGTCGGTCAGGCCAATCAATCTTCATTTTACCATGATCCGTGTGATAAATATGTTTTTTTTTTATTATGATTTGATCAAATTTGCAAATTGCCTGCATTTAATGAGTAAGCCATAGCTCAATGGACCTCCCTCTGTTAGGTAGGAGTCACCTTAATTATGTACAATCTTCCGCAAAAACTTAAGATTTTCGACTTCATCTAACTCAAAACCTACTTGTATTGTTTTCCTGGGCATCCAAATATCGATTAAAAAAAAAACATATATGTTGACATCGGTAGGTTTGCCCTGAGTTTCATAAATTCGTATGTACATATTGGGATCATTATCAAAGATTGATAGCTAATGCGAACAAAATTCCCAATCATTTGATTCCAACAAACATTTCGTCTAGTTTCCTTCATCTATTGTCTTTACCATTTCTTGCCAGTACTTATTTTACTGCTTTAACTGGACATCGAATGCTTCATAAAACATGTCAATATTTTTTGTTGGAAAGTTTTACGAACTGTCACCAAGTCAATCTAAGAGTGCCGTTTAAATTACACCCTTCAACAAAATTCTTTTGGAAAATATTATAGCGTCCTGTTATAACAGCTTACCTTCAACTTTGCGTGCCACTACGGCCATTAGTTTCTTCAAAACTCCTTCTTCTAAACATTATTATTCACACATAATATGATAATATTTTTTCGGTCATTCTACTATCAATGTATTTCTTTCTTCTTTTGAGGGGCAAATATTGTAAAATATTCTATGAGAATGAAAATTATGCCAAAAAAGTATCAAGAAAATAAAAGATCAATGAATGTAGCCAGATGTGATATAGAAATCGAAAGCATCCGAATTTGTGATGGTTCAGCTTTTGAAAGAAAGGTCAAATACAAACTATGTTAAGAAATATTTTATTGCGAATATGAAGGCCATAAATATTAATAGTTGAGAACATTTTACTTTCTGGTTTATCCCGTCTGACTTGTTTACAGCTTCGGCAGCTCTTTTGTCATCACTTTGTATGTCGGGTAACTCACAGTACTTCTTTATATCATATGTGTAGAGGGGAGAAAACTCTCCGGCAGTCCATGTAATCTCCCAATCCATATCTTCCCAAGATGCTGCAACATATATATTACACATTTATTCTGGTGAATTTATAAGTCCAGGGACTTTTGTCCAGAAAACAAGGATTTTTTTTTAAAAGAAAAATGCAAATTGAGTAAATTATAAAAGTGTATGTGAACTAATAGGAACACACGAACAAAGGTACAAAAATATAGAGAATACAGGTAAATGAGACTATCGCAATTAAAAATATACCATTTTATGGAGAAAATGAAGGATAAAAATGCAAGTATTAAGAATAAGAACAGTTTATACACTAAAATATTGCTTTTGACTGCTAACTTAAAAGATTTGAGATCATGGCGCAGCTTAATGTGCAGCTTAACAATGCCTCACATAATGGCCGGTCATGAGGAGGTTGTACTAGAGAAGGCCTCGAATCATGGTTTCTAGCTGAAGACCTGTGTGTTGTGCAGTGGTATGTGCGCTACTGTTTCTGGGGGTTAAGTCGGTATATATATTTGATTCTGTGGTTGTTGCAATTAATGAGCCAAGCTAAGTAACTTGATGCAGCAGTGCAGGAGGCATTCATCAACAACCGTCCACTTTCATCAACCTAGACCACCAATTTAACATCGGTCTAGACCACAAACTTTACAGCAACATGGACCACGCACTTTTCAGCGACCTGCGCCAAGGTTTAAACACTCAATGAACTTAAATAAATTATAATTGCAAAGACTCACATTCAAGTTTATTAGTAACAGTAACAAGCATTTCATCTTCTACTCTGAATTGTGGGTACTTCTCCAGACTATGGTAACACTTGTACATTCCTGTATCTGCCTGTGTTAATCGAGTAAACCTAAAAATACATAGACAGGATAAACAAACCCCTACCCAGTTTTAGTGGTCCTCCCGATTGCCTGTTAGCCATCATCATCATTGGTAGCAATTAGTTTAATTTTAAAGACTCCAGAAGGACCACAGAAATACATAGTCTGGCAGCTAGCTCTGCAGTAATTACGTAATATTTCCACACTTAGAAATTTCAGAGCACTTTTGTGTAAAATTTATGTATTGTGTTAGAAATTGTCCTCCCTTCTCATATATGAGGTATTCATGGGGCATAGTGCAGTACCAGCCCAATAAACTATCACTTCTATCTACTTGAGAGAAATGAAATGAAGTTATCTACTATTTATAAATGTCTCCTGACAATGGAACCATGTTTATTTGGAACTTATGTGGAAAAGAATGGTAATTAAATGTCTTTTGAAGTGGTAGCTTATTAGGCTGACACAGCATTAGGCCCCATGAATACCTCATAGCTCTTAGATGTGAAGGGAGGACAATTTCTAACACTATAAAGAATTTTCACCCAGAAGTGCTCTGAATTTTCTTATTGTGAAACTACTGCATAACTAGCTTCCACACTATACATTGCTGTTGTTCTTCCGAAGTCTTTAAGTTCGATTTTAATTTTTTATTCTAATTTTGTTTGTAAATTATAATGTCATTATCTCAATTCATTCCAACTTAACTTAACTTACACGAGACAGCCACCATATATATAGCTACGTTTGGTTGTATCCGTAATTGTTATATCTTCATTAGACTTTTTCCATTTTGGAGGATAATACGGGAATGTGGAATCACATCTTAATAATAAAGGTGATCCTTCCATAAATTCCTGTAGTCTATATTGGTGTGGTCTATAGCCTCTTGCAATGATGCCAATTTTCAAACAACTCTGTAAAGCATAGAAGAAGGTGCATCAAAGCGTTGATTTCTTGTCAAGAGCTTAATTTTGAGCGTTTATTCATGGTTGGTATCACAATTTAATGTAGGTTATTTAAGCTAGCAAGACAACAAGATTCATATTTAACACAATGGGGAAATAAAATGGAAGTGCGACAACCTGGCCACGTCAAAACTTGATCTCTTGTCCAAGCCAAGCTCAGCCCGTCACAACATGGCCCCAAATACAAAGCGGGGCCAAATTTGGACGATGTCAAGTTTTGACGGGGCCAAGTTGTTGCGGATTCAAATAAATTGAGGTGTTATACCTGAGAATGCTGTACAAGCTGCGTAGTGAACACCACACGTATCACCCCGACAGCTGTGCTATCAGCCTGCACAGTACAGGCATAGCTTCCTTCGGTCTCAGATTTAACTTCCGATATTCTCATATAAGGGCCCGATGTTTGTACTTCTATGGGGAGTTTATCCTCTGGTAGATCAACCTTTCTATATGAGTAAGAGTTTATGTCATCGTACTTGGAGATCACTCTGTAGTCCTGGAATATGGATAGCAAAATGTAGGTAGATAGGCCTGCTCATACTGACATTGAGACTTCACTATCACGTGTATCTCTGATCGTTAAATCAATTTAGAGTAAGTATCTTAAGACGTACCCGCCCCTAGTTAGTAAAATTGAACACGGGTCGTCACGCCAAATTCCTTGTGATGGTGCTAACTGAATTAGTTCACTCTCTATTGATGATATTATAAGATATTGATACATGCAATAGAATATCATGTCATAAGTGTGGAGCCTGCTAGAGGTTGGGAACGGCCATTATCCTCAGACTGAGGTAATAAAGCAATTAAGAAACTAAAATGCAACCGAGAATCCTTACTCATAGTTCTAAGATGCAGCAAGTCGCCAAAGACTATGCAATGGCACTTTGTTCTAAGCCAATAGACTAAGACCAAAATAAATAACCGTAGTAAATTAAATTGTCAGAAAATGCATAGTCTTTTATGTATCTTCTATAAATTAAATTAGTGTGTTATGTCTGAATTCCCAGAGAGACCAATTCAAATGTTTATAATTTTCTGATATCGAAGACCTCCAGATGGTTATACATGAGGTACTATGTGAACGTGACGATTAACTTTGTATGATTGGTATGCAATGCTGGAAATTCATCTAGGAAACATTTGCATTATTTATTTATTTATTTATTTATTGAGGTTTTCTAAAAGTTTATAATTAAAGCAAATTAAAAAAAACTTGTTGACCTCATGGTGACCTTTATGATGAAATGAGAAAAGATTTCAATGTATGGAACAGGCAAAACTGTTTCTTCCAAAAATTGTGAGTTATTTGAAACAAGTAACAGATAATTTTTTAGACTTGTTGAAGACTTGTTTGTTTTCTTGCCATTTATGTTCTTGCCGCATCATGAAAAACATTAGAAATGATGAATTGTTGTTGCCAATTAAAGTATTATATTTATATATATATATATATATTTATATATATATATGAAAATGACTTCCTTGAGTTAACTTACCACTGTGCTTTTATTGGTGATTGTCTCTCCTGAGATTATTGTATTGAAGATAATATCTGGAGAGAACACCACGATCCTCTGCTTGAGGGATGAACCGGTCCTGTCTTCACATGTGTAACGGCCGTAGTCCTCTTTCTGAGTTTTCTCAATACTTTATGAATAGAGAAACTATCACGTTATATTAGAGTGACTGGAGAGTAATTGCCAAACTTTTCATTTGTTATCTTGTATTGAGATATAACCAGCGATTTCATTGCATAAGTTCCATCAGTTGGATATTGACATTTTAATTTTGGGACTGCTAAATTGGCTTATTGGAAAAGGGTATTGGTTGGTTGGTTTATATTGTCACAAACATTAGGTATGCTGCGAGATGGGTGTTTATACTGTTACATGAGTAGGGAATACCAAAAAGAAACATAAACAAAATGAGTAAAGTAAAGTCTGACTTGGATTGACTTGGAGTGGATTAAAAAATATCTTGTAATATCAAAATCAAGTGTCTGAGGAAGGAGTCTTTACCCCAGGCAGTTCTGTATTCAAGGCTGCGATATCTGCCTGAGAGGAGTTTCTCAAGAAAATTGTTTAAAAAATGTTCGTCATCATGTATTATCTGCAGGGCCAGGTTCTTTGTTCGTTTAGGTTCTTTGTTCGTTTTGATATGACAGAATCTGGGTCCCCAATATCAAGACCTTGTCTTTCGCCCTGCTTAAAAAACTTTCTCGGAGCTTTCTTGTCTCGTGAATAAATACCGTCAAGACAATGCAATTATATTTGAATGCAAACAATAGGTTGGCTGAATGAAAAGGAATACTCTATTCAAAGCATCTCAACAAACGAGCATGAAAGAGACCCACAATTCGGATTGCTAAGCCAAATTCTGAGTATTATCAAAGTAATGCTGTGAATGATTTTTTGGTGGGATCAGTCGTAATACAGAGTAAGCTGTATTGATCCTAACCTGTAACTCGCCCATCCTGGACCATTTTCGATTTTGAATTTTGCCGATGACACTCCTTTTGATTCGACATTCCAGGCGAGAGGAGACTGTGTTTTAGTTGTGTGACACTTTATCTTCAGATCAGAGCCAAGTGGAATCATGATTTCTGCACCAAATGGCTCATATGGCCAGGTAGGTATTTGCTCTAAATCTGGTTGACTTTCCACAGCATCTGAGAAATGACAAATGAAATTTTAACTTTTCCGTGTAGTAAATCCGCCATACAGGGGGGTATTTCAATAAAAAAATAGCCAAATTGCAGTCTGATCACTCACTCAGAAATTGCTCACTCATTGATGGAACAATAAATACATTCTGAGCGAGCGATTTGGGAGAGACTTTTGTCTAATTGAAAGACCAAGTGAGTACTAATTTTGAGCGATATGGTTGTGAGAATTTGCTTTTATAAATCATCGCTTATTCTAATTATAAGACGCACGAAGATTGTTCATGTGAGCGCAAACTGCTATTTCTGCAGATAAGTATTAATCAAGGATGGAGGGTGACATACAAGCAACCGGCTATATTTGAGCATTTGTTAGAAATCAAGTTTGTCCAGCTAACTCTCAATTACTCATTGACCCTCCCTGTCCGACAACATAGTGACAGTAGTTCAAATTATTTTAGTTGCTCAATAAAATTAAAAAAATATCAGTTAACTGCATACATACCAAAAAGTAAAGAAACTACCACAAAGATAAGATACTCCATCTCAGTGGTCTATATTGCCACACCAAAATATCTGAATCATCTCTACACACATAAAATACATGATGTTAGCATGGCAACACCTCCGACAATGAGATGGCAACGCTACCTACACTAAGTCACAAAATAATCAAAACCAGAGCTTTCCAAATCATCCCTCCCTTTAGCCAACATGTTAGCTCTGATCCGACTGGTTGCTGGGTAGCAAAAGGAGCTGATTTCAGGTCACCTACTGAGTTATAGTGAAAGTGGTACTGTATACTTTCACATCGACTACTGTATCACAAGGTACTTTCAAGAAAATACCACCTGACCTGGCATTGGCTCTATCCCATCCACCAGACAATCAGATCAATAGGCTACCTCCTCTTCAACATCAAAAAACCCCAAACCACATAGTCTAGGTTCAAGACTGTACCAGCATGACATCAAAACTCACATTACTTATATTTAAAAAAAATTAAGGTTTTGTTCCACCTGTATTCAACTTTATTTCTTTGCTGTACATTATGAAATAGCATTTTTCGGAAATGATATATGATGCCAATGTCTTAATTTGAAAACGAGAGAAATGAGAAGGCATGACTGTTTGCTAAACAATTGCAGATTGGTGAGAATATGGACAACGAGAATCGAACTACACGCTCCTGTGTTGCACAGGCTCTAACTAGTAAGCCTAACATAGATTCACACCCTCAACTAGCATGTAGCAATTTTATAAAACAACCCATATTTAAAAGTTGCCTTTTCCCTCTTTACAGGAAGACAATTCTTACTCACAGTTGTGCGAGCGGTAATTATAATTTAGTGTTGCAATAAAAAGGTAATGGTTGTAACATCCCTCCTCTGCGTGAGGAGGATCAAACCAGCACTGGGTTTTCTTTTAGCCGGCAGAACATGCATGTAAAGAATCTAAATGTTAGTTCCATACTGCGCCATTAAATCAAGTCGGCTTCCGGTGACACCATTTTTCTAGACTTAACGAAATAATCTTGTTTTGAATAATAATTCAATATTGCTTCATCCACTGAACACATAGGACCATTGTCATCATCATTATCATTTATTTAGAAAACCAAAAACTTTTCAATGGTATGTAATTCATTTGTTTAATGATACTGGTGCTAGGACTAGATAATACATTACAATAAAACATATAGGAGCTTTCCATATATGGACAGCATATAGTAGAGAGGCAACAGATACCCTAGAAGATGAAAATGCTCATGTACTCGAGTTGGGTAACCTGGCAATGAATTTTATGAATTTAATATAATACTAATATCAGAATTGACAATATTGTCTACTTTTAAAACTTTTGAGTTTTTATCCAATCATTATGTAACACATATATTATGTAATAATTGTGATGTTACCCTATTAGCTGACAAAACCTCAAGATAATCAAATTTTTGAAAAAAAAATTGCGAATAGTTTAATTAATTTCCCATTCGCGGTCTGGTATAAAGCAGTAGTCTGAAGAGGTCTAGTAAACAGTGCATCCACATCGAGTGATTGTAGCATTGTTTAGGACATCAATGGTAGGGATGCCGTTCACGAGAGTGTTTGTAGTGATGAACGTAAACCCCGTAGGCTGGCAGCAGAAATTCGGAGTGGTAATTCCAACAGTCCACCGAATGAATGGATTATAAACAACTCGAGTATCTACAATGTAGCAAAAAAGACACTTTTTTATAGGTTCAGCATAGGTTTTTGTGTGTAAAAGAGCTACGTTTCATTCGGTTATGCCATTAAAATCCCGGTGAGTTGACTTAGCGACCTCCTCGCCTCAAAGATTTTCAATTTAATTACTTAGATTATGAATATACCTATTATTTTGGTTAAAGACTACCCAAGATCTAAGCATGTTATAGTCAGGCAGTTACTTATGATAAAGTTTTGTCAGATTTGATTATAACACGATTTGGTCTTTGGGTAGTCCTTAAGAAACTTGTTAGACAAAATAATATTAGAATGAATATAGATTATTCGGTCAGCTGTGCAAGACAAATATTAGCCAACGCTTTGCCTCTGATTGGTCGTTTAGCGGGAGACCATCCAATCATTGACAAGATGCTTACCAGTTGGGGACACAATACATTCTCCTCTGCATTCGTTGATCTGAAAGTCCTCAGGAAAGAGGAGATCGGGAAACATATCGCTCATCGCTTCTTTAGTGTATGAAAATTGATGAAGACAACACGTTGTCTGCCCAGGTGAGCAATACGTCATAATCATCAACATCATCAGCGTCTCTCCCTTAAATCAAAGTGACTTCTGCTGATTGTATAGGGAAATAGTGTTTGATAATAAAATTGGACTCGGAAAAAGTTAACCATTGCCTTAACTTTTTGCATGCCTTTTGTTGGAAACGAGATTGAAAAGAGTTTCCAGATATAGGAGTCCCATGGTTTTGTCATATTATTATGTAATGAATTTTTGTGCACAGTCAACAGGCTTATACACCGCAGACACCCATAAAAAATAACAAACTCATGGTTGCCTTACCAGGGATGCCTTAATAATTAGAATAAGCCACATTCAGTATGGTCAATGCCTAGCAGTTATCAAAATGAGCTTGTTCATAGTTTATTGAATTGGTTGGTTTTTTCAAAATAGCTGTTTGAATGAAACATCTTCAGCGCAGGTAGTATGCATGTGACCAATACCAGCTTGCCATTTCTATGGGCCCCTAAACATGATTGATACATGGATAAGTTAAAGCATTACTATAAAAAATGCCATAAATATCAGGAATCGTGTCTGGATATAATGGTACACGTTTAGTATGCTCCTCAGTAGATTGAGTGAAAACCACAGTGTAGTTTCAGCTGCACATAAAATATAACTCCAGTATAAAGAAATTATGATTATTCATCTGCGCTCAGTGAAAATGTTTTATCTTTTGTCGAATACTAGTAGGATAGGTGTTAATGAAAACACTACCGGAGCAGCTTTTTATTGCTTGTTGCCACAGAATTTAAGTAGAATTCTCTTGTCAACACTACGCGGCAAATTCAAACTCAAAAATCTGGTTGACTCTTTCTACATTGATCCTGTATTTGGGGTCGTAAACATGTAAAATCCCAACAGCCATTTAATGGTACACAAAACAAGTGTAAGTTATTATTAGGCTCACTACCTAAATCCCATGCAAATTACCAAATAAAACAAAATAATCTGACTGAAAAATAGAATATAAAATTGTGTAGGTGATTTGTAATACTAATATTATACTGCATCTGTTCGCATACATAAAAAACACCATGGATTAAATTGCCATATGTATGAGCTTAGCTATGTTAGATCCACAATGGTAGCTACATCACTATTAGTAGGGCTTGTATTGAGAGGTCTCCGCTGAGGTCTCTTGGCCTTTGACTGATCACTCCTACAACAAAAGACACCATGATTTTAAAAATCTAAACAACATTTTAATGTTTAATGTTAATATTAATTGATTATAGCGTTTTTTTCCACCCGAAAAACCATACATCCATTAGAACTGAGATTTGATTTCGCTCTCGAAGACGCTTAGCCTTGTACCCTCAAAAAGTTGTCCGGTACAATACTGGGTGGTGGGTGGAGTTGTCCACAATTATTATTCTCGAAAGAAACTTGAACAGTAGAATGAGCCCACATCACAAATGTATGATACACCTGTCAACTTACTTTCGTGAGAATTTAGCGAGAAAATCTTTGATAGATGGCTTGTTCTCTTTTTCTTTTGTGGCCTTAGGTGTCTCCGGATCCACATCCTTGTGTATTTCAATTTGCTCAGGCTCAGTTTGATTGTCAACTTTACCTAAATCCTCCGCTGTTAGTGACTTATACAAAGCTCCTGGAGGCTCAGGCAGCGCGGGGGACAGAGAAGGAGCACCACCAGCGCCTGATCTCATTATTGAAGAGAAACTGCTGACACGTTTCGACAGACCAATCTGGCGTGCTTTAGAAACCGATGTCTCACAGGCAGGTTTCTAAAATAGAACAATGGGATAAAATAAATTCCTATGAAGTCACTTGGAAAGGACAGTGACAGAAAACACCATGGCAACCAAACATGAATTGACAGGCTGGTTGTTGTTGCGGTAAACACAACATGCCTGCTGCAGGCTTCGACCTCAAATTATCTGTTTATAATGGTCATCATAAATAGCTCGAGCTCACTGCCCTATTTGCCTTTGAATCATGGGACTTTTAAAATTGTTTATGGTTACATTGCTTGTGATCAAATCCATCAATCTACGGTCAAACAAATGATACAATGATACCTTTTGTTGCTTATGTTTCTTCGATATCCTTTCCTCATCTTCGGATGTATCACTTTCAGTATCACTTCCGACTTCCACTACAATCTCATCACCACATGTATGCGCTGAAGGGACCTTCTGTGATGTCCTGGACCGCTTTGAGTTACTCGAAGCTGTTGTTTGTTTTAGACCAGCCCTTTTCCTTTTAGGTACGGTGGCCAACACATCTGCTATACTCTTATGTTTCGATGATGAACGTTTTAGAGATTTACTTTCTGATTCAGAGTCATTGTCAGAGCCTTTGGCTAGATGATGTTTTGGAGTAGTTTCGTTGTCAGCTTTCATGTCATCATCTGATAAGTCTATTGTGTCGCCTGTAGGCTCAGACTTTGGGGTAGCTTCCTTTTTAACCTTTGATGGTGACCTTTTCACTTTGAATACATTGAGTCTTTGTGTTACTGACATAGTTTTGGGTTTTGTTCCTGTAACAACATATCAATTTTGAAAATATCATTCTCAGTGGGCTATGGCAAAACAATGGATTTTATTAGATCTGTTCTGTACCGCTTCAAATTTCCGGCTCTCACAACAGAACAAGAAACTGTTCATTAAGACAAATCTAAATATTATCACAAAAAATAGAAAATAGGTATTGTTATCTTAAACAATCTTAGAGAAGAATCAGGTTTTCTGAAAGCTGCAAACATTACACACTGTTAAAAGAAGAAAATATCAGCACTTCTATGCGAACCAGTTACAGGTAAGGTAATGTCAAAGACCGATCCGAATATCAACATATCATATACCGTTGGAAAGCTGCCGAGCTACTGAAAATGAATACCTGGACAAAAACTTGACTGGATGACGTTGTGTCATTTTAGGCAGGAAACGAGGCAGCAAATGCTGTTTTTATCAATGTAAATGGAGGAGTCAAATTAATTGCAAGAAATTTCAACACAAGTGGAATGTATACTTAGAGAATGCGTTCATCGTAAAATTTAATTTTCTTTGATATATGACTAATCTAAATTACTTTTTACGTCACGCCATACAATGCATTTTTTTTGTGAAGCCGTGAAAATATGTTAAATTTCAATCATTAATTCAGAACAGATCATAGACTCGAAACAAATTAGTTTTGATTTTTCTCTTAGAATACTCTTCAAATGTCATACACATTGACTTTCAACAAATTAGGTTGCATTTTGCAATGACAGTAGACTCTCGAATACAGCTAATATTTTTGCCACCTTTGCATAATGTCAAACATGCTGTCCAAATGACCTTTATTGTGGCCAAACAAAGTTTTTTTGAAAGTTCTCACATACAAAGCCGCTTTCATTTACCATGGTGCACACAGGAAATGCCAACAGAATTTTTCATTGCATCTTCATTTTTCTTGAATTTAACGCAAAAGAATGCCCAAAAAAGTCATATTAGCTGTATTTGAGAGTCTACTGTCATGACATTATGCAAGCTAATTTGTTGAAAGTCAATGTATAGAACATTTGATCAGCACTCTAAGAGAAAATCATAATTAATTTTGTTACGAGCCCATGATCTGTTCAGAATTAATTATTGAAATTCACATATTTTCTTGGCTTCACAAAAAAATGCATTGTATGGGGTGACGTAAAAAGTCAATTTAGACTAGTCATATATCAAAGAAAATTAAAATTTATGATGAACGCAGTCCCTAAGTATACATTCCAGCTGTTTTGAAATTTCTTACAATTAATTTAGCTCCTCCATCTACATTGACAAAAACAGCATTTTCTGCCTCATTTCCCCCCTAAAATGACACAACGTCATCGAATTAAGTTTTTGTTCAGGTATTCATTTTCAGTAGCACGGCAGCTTTCCAACAGTATATGATATGTTGATATTCGGATCGGTCTTTGACATTACCTTAATGCATCAAACTTTTTACCATGAAATTTGGGCGCTTAAGCTAAACCTGCAGCTTACCGATTCTGGCAAGAGATTTGAGGGAGAATATATCATCTACTGCGTTAGTCTTCTTAGTCTGTAGTTCAGGTACCGCTCTGCCGAGTACTGAGTCTTCTTTACACAGCAGGTCTGGGTTAGAGGTTCTCTTAAAGGGATTAGTAGGTGCTTTGTCTACGCCTAACCTATCAAACGCTGACGTGGAGCTACTAGTTTGCTTGAATGGGTTTATCCTCTTTGAGACTGTAGGAGGTGATGACTTCAAGTCTGTGTCACTACAAACAACACAGGTTATTTTAAGTACTGAGCAAAATCGATAGGGTTGATATTTATTGGAAAGCTGTTGAGGAGATGATTAATAACTATGGAATATCTGGGTTTTAAAAACTCCATATGATTCCCTGAGAACATTGCCTGCACAAACATTCTCATGAGTTCTTGCTCTAAGACAGGGCGCAGTAAATATTATTTAAATATTCTCATTAACTCAATTGGTGATTGTTCCTCACCCAGCAACGACTCACAAACACTCAGGAAAAAAGATACTACATGTAAATTTTCTAGCTCTTTGACCAAACTTTCTTCCAAGCGACATCAATGGACCCAACAAAACCATGTTCTCTACAGGCAATTGTGTTTGTGGTCTGTAAATTTAAAATTTCAACATACCGATCTATTTCGTCTTGGTGATTTTTCATTGTAGCGTTTACTATTCTAGACTTGAGAAGAGGAGATTTAAACTGATGGTTAGCTGCTGTAGAGCTCTGAGAACTTTGAGGAGATAATGTAGTATTAGAGTTACCTCCCTCATCTTTTATATGCTGATGTAGCGATGATTTAGACCAGCGGAAAGCTTGAGACTGCAAAATTAGAAAAAAAACAAGTTGATATGGATACAGATTTGGAGTTTCTTAGTATCAGGACATTTTCGCATGTGATTATTGTCTTCAGTGTAGCATGTAGATTGTAGACTACAGCTCACTTGCGACCCACCAAGAAAACTAAGTCTCACATTTTTTTTGTGATAAGCTACACATTTCTCGAATGAATACAACTTGCAAAATGGGGAAGATGACTCTGATGCTGACTTTTCAAAGCCAACTAAAAGACGCCAACAAGCTACTATGAGAGTAGTAACACAAAGGGACAAGCTGTGATTCACCTAGTCTCTTTTCAATTTTACGGTCCCCCCATATAATAAGAAATTTATTTTATATACATACTTACTTGTCTTGTCCCCCTTTCCACAACTGCTATCTCCCCTGATTTGTTATAAATACTTTGACACGTTATAGGTCTATGGCGTGTCACGGAACAAATTCTACATGGACGTGATGTGATAGCAAAAATAAAAAGTGTACAACTATAAAAGTAATAATGTTGCTTACCTGCGGTGAGGACATGCTTTCCAGCTCATCTAAAGCACCCAGAAACTTAGCTTTGTATCCAACACTACTTGGTGAGGTGATAGGATTGGGGCTGACGCCCCTCCCCTCATCATATTGTGAGCATAACGCTGAGCTTTTACGCTGGGAATAGGATGAACTTTGGGATGGAGTGGAGGAGGTTGATCCAAAATATCTATTAAAATGAAAGGATATGTTTACAGTAGAAAAAAAACTACTTTACATGTCGATGTGACATCGATTCGAGGGCAAAAAAATACATGGAATTAGCATTTAGGTCTACTTCCGTACGCGTTAGGTCACGGTTATTCATTTGATTAGGGGAACCGCATTGTATCGGATGGGTGGCGTAGATAGCGTGTTTAGTAACATTGAATTCTAAGCAGAAGGGTTCAAATCAAGTATTTTATCCTGTGTATCGATATAGAATTGTCCATGAAAATCAAGGGTGTATAACTCAATTCAATCAAACACGTTTGAATAACCATGCACATTAATCAAACAATAAAATTTCTTATAATTTGAACTCCGCCCGGCGCCCGCCCACCCGACTGGTCCTGTTAGCAAATGGGCGATCAAAATATAAAAACCGAAAACAAACCTGCTCTTGGTCTGAGGTATCGGAGTAGATGGCCCACCGCTAGCCGCTTCATCATCCTGACTGTGATATATTTGTCTCATCTTATCCTTCATGAACTTATGACTGGCTGTCGAGGTTGGAGCACTGCTAGGTTTGTCTACACTTAGAGAGGAGTTTGAGCTTTGTGTCCTTAGCGGAGGTGATGTACCTATATATACCGAAAAACAGCGTCGGTTTTGTGATTCGCAGCCATCTTAGTGCAACAATGCAAAGATGGCTGGCTCAATATAACCATAGGAGTTGTGAGAGTAGTAGCGCAATTTGCTGTATATCATCCTAGGTTACTAAAATTTTAGCTCTATGAGCCAGGCAACAAATCATAATTTAGCTTCAATCAGACTGTGTCTTCATGTGTGAAAGAAGACAAAAGGAGTTTATTAGCAGGGTAATATATATGTGTTTGACATTTTATAGCCTGGTGTGAAATCTCATTCGAGCTCAAGAAGCATTGCACGTATTACCCAAATGATGGTCTCACCAAGGAGCTGGTCGAGATCATCTAAAACTTGATTTACAGGGTCTTCATCAGCCTCATCTGGTTCGGGTACAGTATATGATTTCTGCAAATATATAAGTCATTTTTTACATTATCCCTCTTTCCACACCCTGTTTAATGATATCATACACTATAATATGTCGATATTACTTGTTAAATGTGCAGGTCAGCCATGAATTCTTAGAATCCAGACAGATAATTTTTGTTCTAGCTGCCATCATGAAAACTATAAATTAGACGGTTTTAATCAATATACTGACTTTTGTATTTCCATTGTTTGCCGAATTAGATTTAGCAGTGATCTCTACAGAAGAGAATCCGTCTCCAGGATAACTCTGTGTGTTATTACTTGTAGAGCTCTGAGTCTGACCTGGAGCACTGACATCTTCATTACACAAACTACTGACTATAGCTATAATCAGAGACAGCATATTCTGTAATTAGCTTCTTTGATATTGCATTTAGTCTATCAGGGTAAGGTGCTGCCCTGCTTGCTACTTAGATAATCTGTATCAGCAGTGATCCTACATTACTTGGGTTTGATATCGCAATTATAAATTGGATGAGAGACTACGGTGAGACAAAATAAGTGATACACCAAGAGAATCGGATAGGTTTGTGTTAGATGATTCTTTGATCATTATTGCAGACTGGTCTGCCTCTAGAACCTCACTAGGCATGTTATATACCCAAAGTCATCCTCCTTTGAAATATTGTATGATGAAGAGGAGACATAAGTGTGATATTACCTATTCATGTTTACTTCTGAAAGCAGTCGGAGTCACATAAAGAAGACAACTCTGCAAAAGATTTTGACCAAATGTTGACGTTGCTTAAAACATCCATCAACATAATCAACATCCCCCCTAACTTTAAGATAAACATATATAGCATGTGTATATCTGACTGATAGAGCCGACTTAGTCTCAGTACCTTAGTTTTGCCCATTCCTCCATATGGAATGTTGTATTTTGATGGTCTTTGGTGGTCCTTCAAAAGATACTGACACTACATGAATAAAATCTCATTCCCTAGATTAAGATACAAGTGAATTAGGGTACCATGAGATCAGTATGATAAGGCTTACCCTCTGTTTCACTTTGGCTGATAGTTCTTTTCCTCACAATTCTGTTAGTTGGGATGAGCACACTTTTATCTTTAGTTGAGCTGGCCTGGCTTCTATCTATAGACCTAAAATACTCAGTATTCCATTGGCCTTTAGGCTTGTACTGCGGGTGCCACATACTCTGCTTTCCCTATAAACACATCAGGCATGCGCGACACATGTTTTGGTTGTAATTTGGAGTTGTCTTCTTGAAAGTTGTGTCTATTGAGGATGACAACTTCATATTGCGTATATCAACTATCTATTCAAGATAAGATCAGGGTGTTTGGAACCAAAAGATTCTCTCCACAACACAGTTACAATATCATGTCTTGCTAGAAGACACTACATATCTAAAATCGCCCAATTATTCAATGCGAGAAGTTAAATTAGCAGCAGAAAAAATTCCTTTTGCAACACTTGTGGTAAAAACCAACAGTCTACCAAAATACAGGCCAGTTACTTTTATGACTGACACATGATCAATTTACTCCTGAAGTTGATTACTTTGATGACTGGTAATTATCAGTTTCGACCATTCAAAGTCATCACAAGGGCATGTGAGATAAAAATCACATACGTTTTCTCTGCTCAGCAGTAAGTCTGGATCTATCTCAGGTAGCAATGTCTCCATGTTATGTAGGTTAATATTACCCAACGCCATCTGTGTCGCTTGTTGAGCGGGAAAATACCTGCAAAAAGAGTCCATCATTTCGTAAATTTTGCGAGTTCCCAAAAAGGTATTGTGAGTTGTTATATCCAACATCAAATAATTGTGGACTTTCAAAAGTTTTGTGTGAACATGCCAGAAGAAAACAGCCTTAGTTACTACAGAGACAGCTGAACTATACATAAAATATTGGTTAAAAAAAAAGAACTTTGCAAGGTTTCGTCTCTGTCTGAAGACTGAGAGATAGAGGTGCCTTAAAGGCCATGTTCGACGCCAAGTTGCTCTCATCACACCTGGGGCGTAAAGCCAAGTAGTCAGCAGACTGCAGCAGGACTCGAACCAACAAAGCTACCTCATACTACATTTCACTAACCTGCCAGAAAAGGACATATCCTCCGGATGCTCAGAACCACAACATGTGTCAGTACATGGAGTCATAGGCATGCGCTTACGTGTCCGAGGGTCATAAACTACCTATAACAACAATAAGATGACAACATCTTATTCCTGGCCAAGGTATACTGTGTTAACTATCTCCTGCTTGTTTAGGTTGGAGTTATGTGCAAGCACTGCAACTAGTAAAACGGTACATAGAAGACTGGAACAGAAAGGCCTGATTAATAACAAGATCATTAAACATTCAAATCTAGCATTTTATAATTTCAGGATTTCATAGCAGCATATGAGGACTGTTCAAGGGGACACAATTCAGGTTTTGTGTTATTGTGAGTTTGAATGTTGGATGATAATTATCTAGTGAAACTTAGTGCTAATTTCTGATTAATTTAATAGTAATTCTTGAGAGTTCAACACCTCTTTTCTTTATTTACATACTTTGTTCGAATTGTTCAACCAATATTAATTGAACAAAGCGACTGCATCAAAAGACACTTTCACATATTTACCTGATGATTGAAGGTCATGAGAGCATTAACAAAGTTTTGTATATATTCATCAGTGATAGCACCAGATGGTAGTTTGATAGATAGTGGTAGTCGTCTCAACATCTACAAAGAAATAGAGTGTCAATGTTGCAAATACAGCGGCAATAAAACTAGGTAGTAATTATATTCCCGCAACCAGCCAAGTCGTAGAATTTGTTGCTAAAGAAATAAGGGATCTCCAACATTGTTGGCACCTGACATTTCCGAGTTGCCTACCCACATACTCTGAGGAGACAACTCATAATTCATAGAGTACTTTATTTAAGCTTGGAGCGACTTCAAGTTAGCTATCGCTAATACTCACTAGCAAAGGTGGGAGTTTAATTAAAGTAAAGCAATGTGAGTAAGCAAGAGCAAGCCCATGTTTTATTTTTATTTAAAACGTTAATTTTTTCTTCTGTGTACAGTTAAGTAACGGGTATGAACTTTTTGTTTTGTGGCAGGGGAAATAACAATATTCCGTGCAGAAGTTATTTGTACTCACCGCTGCGACATCTTGAGAGTTGTTATTCTGAGACATGAATTTACAGGCCTTAGCAAGTCCGATACCCGGTAGTGATGGTATGTAGTCACACCCAGAGAGTATACACATCTTAGTAAAGTGGTCTAGGGTGAACTTCTTACGGAATGATTTGTGCTCGAGAACGGCTGTGCGCTCCTGCATTACACCGTTACCATTCAAGTCTAGCTTAAATATCACCTGTCAAAATAAAGATAGGAATATATGAGATGCAGCTTCTAATTACAAGATATATATCCAATCAAATCGAATGAAGAAACTCACAGTCTCTTTAACTCTACCTTTGCACAGCCAGGGTTGATGGGAGTGAAAATCCAATTTCAACCAAATCCTAATAATTGGATGCTGCTATCAGCGACCGGACAAGGTTTGAGCCCCTAAACAAGTGTAAGACCAATGCATTATAGAGTCCGGCAGTTACTTAGGACAAATTTATGAAAGATTTGTATGTTGAAAAATTCCAAAACTACCAAAAGCCTCACCGAGATCCTTTTTAGGGTTTCTCAATCTTCATTATCCACAAGTCAAAAATTCAACAATGTTACACCATGACAATGATGTCATGTGTAAGGCAGATGTTGTCTCAGTTTATTTTAATTTTTTATAAATCCCAGCAAAAACTTACTCTCTCACAGCCGAAGCAGAGTAGATCACTATCCTCTGATATAATAAGCTGAGCGATACCAGATATACTGAGATAAGCTAACTGTGCATCAGCTTCATATGGTGCTACTATACAGTCTATACCCTGTGATACGGCAGCCTGCAAAATAATAACATGTCCATGTATAATTCCGCAATTTTACTTTGGAGTTGTCTCCTGTCACGCATATCGCTGAATAACCTTTTTTTCAAAATCCACCATTGAGAAAAAAGGGGAAATTACTCAATCAAGATGGAATAAGATTATCATAGAAGGAGGAATGAATTATATTTACGCCTATATTATTCAGATACAAGACAACCCAAAATACATCGCGCTACAATTTATCCCAGACCAAATGTATGGTTCATGTTTTGTTTCACACACTGATGAGCAATACAATGACATTGTTAACAGCTGATATCTAAGGATACAACTCCCCATAGCTGTTACTAAGCTTGCAATTTCCTATTTTTTATTGGGCATCTAACATTTTGTTGCTAACATGGACGTACATGGGTAATAAGGTTTCTGAG
Organism: Membranipora membranacea; assembly: GCA_914767715.1. NCBI lineage: Eukaryota > Metazoa > Bryozoa > Gymnolaemata > Cheilostomatida > Membraniporidae > Membranipora > Membranipora membranacea. The sequence continues at coordinate 11,433,995 of OU612072.1, read as the reverse complement.
ATTTATAGTCAATCAGCCGCCAAAGAAAAGAAACAGCGCAGATGTAAAACATTTTTGAAGCTGACAATCTAGTTCTGGCCCGAGCTTGACTCACCACGATAACTTTATGAGCCATCTGAGGTGTAATATCGATACATCTCTCAAAATACTGTCTGGCTTCTGCTCTTTTACCCTCAGCTAGTAATGCATTAGCTCTATCTCTGTTAGCTTTACGCCGCCTGTGGGATGGATGAAAATAGTTATGATACATGTCATACATATGATACATGACCATGTCTATGTTTAAATACTAATGATACACGTAAATATGTAATCGGAATCTTTGCAGATTTACAATCTAGAGAAGTACATGATACAAATTCTTTGATACCAAAATCTCCAATGCTGAATATATTTTACCCAGGCATTATCAAAGTAGACATAACAATACTATGTTAGGATTTGGCCTCATATGTCATATTGCATATGTAATACAGAGGTTATATCAATGAAACAAATATATCTCTTTCGAAGAAATCTTCACTCTGGAGTTGTCTGCATACTTACGAGTGGCAGACAACTCCAGAGTAAGTGATTTAATATACTTTGACCCTCCCACAAAATATGCGATTGGCATTCATATTAATCATGGACTGATAAATGGAGATAAATATTAGAAAGGGCTTTGAATTAATTAAGAACATAATACAGTCAGGGAGCTTAGATACGTCATTGTGACTGGCTGCTATAACTCACTCCCTTCTTTCCCTCTCAGTGTGAGCTTTCATCGGCAGATTCTGGCCATCAAACACCAGTATAGGTTTGATACCAGCATTGATTAATGTGTTCCAGTACTTCTCACAATACTTTATATACCTGAAAACACAGAGATTGATGATTCGTTCATGACAAAGTTTTGCGAGTAAATACAGAAAATCTCAGATTGGAAATACAAACATAACATAAGAAACAAATTATCAGGATAGGCTGAACAAATGTAAAAAAGGTTCCACTCTGCAAATAAGGCTGATATTCAAGACTGTTATTATTTTTTGAGCATATGGATTTAACTTTCTCCCTATGCTTCTGCAGTCATAGTTGTTCCTGGAGCACACTGTTACAGTCTATTCAGCAAATCAGAAATTTTCACTAAAAAATGGGAAATCCCATTTTACTCTTTTGGTAGGATACACTAGGAAAAAGCCAACATGTTCCGTTGTAATAAAATTGATAATTATTAATTAATGTAAAATCCCTCAAACAGTTGAGAGCTATGAAGTATGGGGTTTTCCATTGACTATTAATAATCAATTTTGTTACAACGCTTTTACCTACTGACTGCACTTACTGTCCCTGATCGTTTCCAGCTATAGCTATCTGTTCCACACATCCGTAGACAGCTTTATGTAGCCAGCAGTATACGTCCACCGCTGCTGTACAGCCTCGGTAGGATCTCAGGTTTACTATCTTCTGCTGATCCTTCAGAAACTGCAACAGCCCTTTGATACCCATCGCTCAGCTAGGAATATGAATGCTGGAGTTTGAGAATATGGGAATCCACTTTTGCAATTTTTTTATAGAGGAACCGATAATTGTGTGTTTTTCATCAGGGTTGGTGACTTTGGCAGTTTCGAGCAATGTAAGGAACAAAAATAATGGACCCCATATTGTGCTCAGCATGGTGATAAAAACTTGTTGTGTAGCAGTCAGTGGAGGAAGCCATTTCGAAAGTCTAAGATCCTTCCATGATGCCTGATATACAACTGGCTAGGACAATATACCATAGACAGTCTGCCACCACACCATTCACAGCAAAGCACCTAAGTCTTGCCTACTATTTTGTGTAGTCGTGTGACAAGGTGAAAAGCACCTACCCACAACACCTTTTGATCATTTTTACTGCACAACTACTTGGTCCGCACCCATCTTTATTGGCCTGTAAGCATGCAATTTTTGCAAGACATAAGTTTGGTGGATGACAGAAAACTCTTAGGCTACTCTTAGGCAAGATAAGTAAAGTAAAAGTAACCTCCAGGTGCAGGTGTTGTTTCCGCAGTCTATTCATACACACCAGTTCAATTCAGCGTAAAGACTTGCAACAGTAGGCACATAGATCCATCGGGTGGAGGAGGGGGCAAGGCTGATGCTCATTTGGAGAGAATATACACACCCCTTTACTATGTTACGAAATCAACTCAGTTCTCATGACTAGCTTACAACATCTCATGATGGGCTTACAACGTCTCAAGACTGCCTCACAACATCTCAACAGCCAAGACTGCCTCGAATTGTCACAAGGCGGCTTCACAACACGTCTATTGCAGCATGTCTTCCAATCATTCAACCTTCCGTCCAACCGTCAATGTTTGTACACCCTGCATAACATGAGGTTCCAGCAGGGACATAAATTCCTGTTTGTTGCCAACGGCCATTATCAGTTCAGTGTGGTTGATACTGGGTCATAGGCTACCGGACACAAGCAAAACATGTAGGTCCACACTGACTAGACCGTGCTGTTATGCATAAAAGTAAGGTTTGAAGGCCTATCGCCTGTTACTAGTTACTACTAGTCTGTCGACTACTCTATGAGTGGGGGTCAGACTGGCCCCTGGGACTGGGTTGAGTCTTACATGCCTTCGTTTTGCCAGTCCAGTAGTGAGGGGGTTGTTGATAGTGGACATATACGGCTACGCACGGCAAATTAAAGACATCATGTGGCCAGGCCCAGCCCAGCCCCTCATATAACCCTTCAGCTGGGCCCCTCCAGTCCTGGGACCAGGGTCTTGCCAAGGGCGAGTTCACTCCTTGGTCTTACTTACTATTACTTAATTAGTACTAACTAACTTACAAACGACATGGTCGGTGGGCATGTATTTAAGTATGTATACTGTATAGATACGGTAACGATAGTATTGGTAAAGTGATTCCCATGATCTTGGGTATCAGGGTAGTTGATATACTGTTTGCAATAACAATGGTTGCTCAAATGAATTGCAAAAGGGAAGGGCTGGTAAATTATAGCAAGGGCATGGTGAAAAGCCCTTGATTATAGAGTTGGTCTGGCTGTGAACACCTAACTTAGTTGGAAATGTGAGCAATTTGGAAACTTTCCCGCAATTTTTGGTGCATTGTGGGAGGGTTTTAAACTCAGGGGTACAGAATACGCCCCCTATTAATCACTTACCAGATAAATGAAACTCAGTCTGAGCATTTCCCTTCACTCATTGGCTATTTAACAATATCAGTTTTGGTTTGACAAGGAAAGTTTTTTCTCATTGTAGCTTTTACAAGCTTCCTACATTTTTTTGGCAATTTATGACCATTGTCAACTTGTGAATTCACTGTACAAACAAGGAGTTACATGCAATCCACATAAGTAAGGGGATCAGCCAATCAGGAAATATTGTAGTTGCAGCCTTCATATAATTATAGCAGGCCTACTATCCTATCAGTATCATTGTTGTTGGCCCCTGGGACTTGTAATGCATGCATGCCTTTCTTTACTAACTTTGCCAACCAATGTCCAGTATCAGTATGGGGTGGTTGCTACTGGACATTGGCAAAGTGGAGGAATGTAAGATTTTCCTTACATACAGACCAGGATTGATTCTAGCAATGCAGTGCATGTTGTTGTTCACATGACCCAGCTACTTACTTACTTGGTACTTGCCGACGTGATCACCGCTTCATAGGGTTGAAGACTTTGGTTACGTGGCACTCCATATTTCATTCCGAGGTCAGGATACCAGGGTAGGGCGTGGGGTAGCTAGCCAGGGGGACAGAGAAGACAGTCCTCGGGGTCTAAGTTATTCCATGCTTTACTGGTACACACAAAGAATGTGGACATGTGAGCTTTGGTGTTGTGATGCTCAACTTTATATTGGAGGCCATGTCGGCAAGTAATCTTTTGGCAGTCTGATGGTGCTGTGTACTCTGTTATTGGTGTCTTGATCTCTTGGTAGTGCATGGCCCTAAACAGGCCAATGCGTCTCCATTGTCGTCGGTCTTCGAGAGGTTCCAGGTCTAGTCTATCGAGCATACAGTTGGTTGAGGCTGTACTGATGCGTGGTATATTGAATACCATACGAGCAGATCTTCTTTGTACAGCTTCAGTCTGGGTGGCAAGAGTCTTAGGAAGGGGATCCCAAGAGCACAAGGCATACTCTAGGACGGGGCGTACAGCTGTTTGTAGGCCCTACATCTGAGCTGTGTAGACTGAGGGGGAATTGTCCTCCTGACGAAGCCTAGTGTTGTTGATGCCTTATTGGTAACGTAGACTGTGTGCGTCCGCCATTTGAGGTCATTCTGGATATGTACTCCCAGGTATTTGATGGTCTTTGTCACGGGGATAATCTGGTTATGCAATCTGTATGGCGGTAGAGTTGTCCTGTTTCTCTTTCGGCTGAATCGTATTATCTCACATTTGGCAGGGTGGAACTCCATCCTAGCTTCCTGGTCCCATGCCTCCAGGTTCTTCAAGTCCTCGATGAGCTGTGCTGATCGATCTGTAGTGGTGTAGATGATGGTATCATCAGCTAACAACCCCACCTGGGATTTAACTACAGAAGGCAGGTCGTTGATGTACAACAGGAAGAGGGCAGGTCCGAGTACAGAGCCTTGGGGCACGCCCGAGGTCACTGCACAAGTCTCAGAGGAGGTTCCTTCGAGGGTGACAATCTGGGTCTGATCTCTGAGGAACGCGGCAGTGCAGTAAGTTATCTGTTTGCTAACACCGATGTTTCTCATCTTTGCCTGCAGTTTGGCATGGCACACCTTATCAAACGCCTTGCTGAAGTCCAACAGACAGGCGTCCACTTCGTTTCGGGCATCCAGTTCTTTCGAGATGTCATCAAAAAACTTCCACTAGTTGGGTTTCACAGCTTAGCCTGACCCTGAAGCCATGCTGGCGATTGTAGAGGAGGTGGTTGTTTATTTTGTGTTTTGTTGGTTGTATATAAATCAAGCTGTTTGATTTGTTGTTGGAGCGTGTACATTTTTTATGTGACCATTGTGTCAATGACTTATAAATGACTGTATATCAACTTTACATCAACTGTACATCAACTGATTATAATTGTGATGGCATGCCTTATTTATACTATCGGCAGCATGCTAACTGAGCACGTGAATTAATTAGTGGTCGCTGCATATGAGGACACAACATCCCTCTTTTCCTCATTAAACTTGAATGAGTAATTATCTGAAAACTTTACATACAAAAAGCGAGCATAAAATATTACAGCAACATAAATGTCTTATTTATAAAATTTGTCAGCAATAATATATTTTAGTATGTAAATGATATGTCAATGGAATCTCTTTATAGTGTAGAGATGTTCAGAGTCAATCGCGGCCAGCAGCTACCATCCCATCCTCGTCGCCAATGTTTATTTTGTGTTTTGTTGGTTGTATATAAGTAAATAGAGAACAAGCACCACTGATATCCGCGTTGTCAGTGGGGGTAGGATTTGCCTTGGCATGAAACCGCAGGAGTTCACTCTCATTTCGACTCTGTTGTGCTGCAGTGCATCGGGCACTTTTGACATTACGTATTCGGCTGATTTCCTTGATAATATGTGTAACAGAAGTCGTAGTAATCATTGAGACTGCTTAGATAGTTAGTGTATCTGTCTGGAGTGTTCTTATGGCGTGGCGATCTTCTGACACTATTTTCCCTCTTTTCTTCCTCTGTGGTGCCTACGATACCGGCATCTACAAAAGAAGAGTGTATGATTTCATGAGTTCTCTTGTAGGGTCTCAGATGGGAACTGTTACGGACATATTCTCGTCCATCTGAGGATCGTACAGTTACTTGTGACCCATTTTTGTTCACTACTACATAAATATCATTGTAGTAGCGGGTGTCAGTTTTTTGTGAAATTTGATCTCTGATGAGTAAAACTTCATCACCGATAGAAATACTAGAGTTTGCAGCCTTGCGCTTACGGTCAGTGTATTCTTTTACTTTAGCCTTATATTCAGCGTCATGCTGTCTGACTTGAATATCATCTAACTTACTATCATTATCATACATGGGTAATTTGGTACGCAGCTCACGACCAAATAATAATTCTGCTGGACTCTTACCAGTCGCAGGATGGGGTGTATTTCTATAAGAAAATAAATACTTGTGGAGTTCACTCCCCCAATCTTTTCCTGTAGTCACGGCTATTTGAAGCCTTTTCTTTATGGACTTCATCGATGATTCAACAAGACCATTACCTTGAGGCCACTTAGGTGTACCCCTGCTGTGTTTAATTGCCACATTCTCACAGAATTTCCTAAAATCCTCCGAGATGAAAGCTGGTCCTAAATCACTTTTCATGTACTGTGGGATTCCATGAGTTTGAAAAACTTCATCTAATGCCTTTAGTGTGGTTGCAGCTCTGGTCGATTTCACCGGAATGCACTCAAAATACCTACTATAATAGTCAATAACAACAAGCAAGTACTGGCTAGTATGACCAATTGGACCAAAATGATCTACCGCAACTTCCTTCCATGGCGCTGTTGGGAGGTCAGAACTCAACATGGGTTCCGGAGAACTTGGTTTACCTACTAATTGACACTCATGACATGCTGTGATGTGTTTATCCACATCGCTATCAATGTTTGGCCACCAAACCTTAGTCCTCAAATTCCTCTTAGTACCAACAATCCCTAGATGTCCTGTATGAGCTAAATTTAAAACATGTGGTCTGAGTTGAGAGGGTATGACTATTCTGCTGCCTCTCAATACTAGGTTTCCTATCACACACAATTCACCACTAATTAGCTTATACGACTTTGATATACCACGAACATCAAAATTATTTGAATTTATGCATTTCCTAACAATGGATAATTCCTTGTCATCTAAAGAAATTTTCTCTATCTCTTTAGCGGTCATAGCTCTAGGTACAGAATTTAAAGCTACAAATCTAACATATGCTTCAGCCTTGTTTGCGAGAGACAAATCACAAACTTTACTTGCTGCGAGCCTTGAGAGAGGGTCTGCTACGATCAAATATGGCTTGAATCTTTCATATGCCCACACCAAACCTAGAGCTTCCCTTTCAGTCTGATGGTATCTAGATTCAACATCACTCAAACTTCTCGATGCATAGCTAATAACCCGTAGTCCATCCTCCTGATCCTGGATAAGAACAGCACCTAAACCAAAAGGACTTGCATCAGCTACCACCTTAGTCGGGTATTTGAGATCAAAATAACCTAAAGTCTCACTACTGGCTAGACTTTTCTTCACTTTCTCAAACGCTACTATCTGCTCTTGGTTGAGAACAAATTTTTCTTTGACACCTTTCTGCTTGCCATCTACTGGCTGCGTTTTCAGTCTGCGCAGTGGTTCTGTCTTGGTCGAGAAATCTGGTATGAACTTGCTACAATAATTAGCTAATCCTAAGAAAGAACGCAACTCCTCTATGCATGTTGGTTCCTTAGCGTTTACTATAGCATCAACTTTACCAGCCATCGGATCGATGCCCTTTGCTGACAGTTTATGACCTACAAATTCTAACTCATCAACACCAAATGTACACTTCTGCCTGTTGAGTGTCAATCCTGCTGATTTGAGCCTGTCCAGAACCTGTATCAATCTAGCATCATGCTCAGCTCTGTCTGAGCCATGTATAATAATATCATCAGCGAGGTTTGCTACACCTGGAATGCCTTGAATCAATCTATGAATCTCTGCATAAAATTACTCTGTAGCCATAGAGCAACCATAAAATAACCTCTCATATCGGTATAAGCCAATGTGACAACTGAATGTTGTGATATCCCTTGAATCGGGATGCAGCGCAAATTGCGTGAAACCTTCCTTCATGTCTAACTTGCTGAAAACCTTGCTGCCATTCATATCCTGTAATAAATCATCAACAGTCGGCATGGGATGTCTTTCCCTAATAATTGCCTGGTTTGCCCTACGCATATCAACACATAGCCTAATCTCACCATTAGCCTTAGATACAGAAATCAAAGGTGAAATCCACTGTGTAGGCTTTGCTACTACCTCTATGATATCTGATTTAACTAGCTGTTCTAGTTTAGCCTCTACTTTACTCCTCAGTGCGAATGGAACGCGATTATATGGTTGACACACTGGAGCTACATTAGGATCTATTCCTATTTTTATATCTGGGCCTTTGAATTTACCTACGCCTGAAAATAAATTCTTATAGTTATCTAGCAGACTACCGTAATTACTGACATTACTGGTATTAGAATCTAAGCTATTTACTCCTACATTGTAGCCTATTTTGATTAGTTTTAGTGCATGAGATGTATCATTACTCAACAACGAGTCTGATCCCTATATTTAATAATTATGATTTCAGCTGTTGCCTGCTGATTTCCTGCTTCTAGTTCCGCATTGAAGCATCCGAACAAGTCTAAGGGCTTATCAGCAGTATACGGAAACAGTTCCAGGTCTGTTGGCTCTACTTTGGCTCTAAGACCTCTTGACACAAGTAAATCAAATGTGTCTTTACTAATCACATTGCTCTGTGAGCCAGAATCTACAAGCACATCAAGCGGAATGTTTCCTACTCTGATTTCAAGCTTGTCTAGATTAAACTTCGGCCTGATAGCTTTGCACTGAAATGCTGCCTGACCTTGATCAGCATTTTGACTACCAGCTGACAATATAGAATGCACCTTTTTCTTAGGTTCAACACTCCTACACGCAATAGCAAAATGACCTATTTTTGAGCATTTATAACATTGCTTATCCTTAGCTGGGCAGTTAGTATCACTACCGCTATGCTTGGAAGAACCACACCTATAACATGATTCAGCTGACTTACGATTTGATGTACCTCTGTAGGATTTACCACCATTGGAGTTTTCATATCTGGGTTTTGGCTTGCCGCCACTATTTCCATGCCTAACAAATGAACCTAATCGGTTGACACCACCTGTTGCATTGGGAAATTCATGAGCATTACTTTTAGCATGAGCGCTAGCACCAGGGTTTTGACCATTTCTCATTCCCCTATTTTGCATTTCCACCGCTTCATGTGATGCTGAAATACTCATTAGCTTTGCTAGGTCAAGAGTTGCCCCTGCTTCTAAGAACTTTTTTCTAAGAGCATCGTAATAGCAGCCTGAAACAATCTGATCAACTATCGAGTCATTAACATCAACGTACTCACAGCCTACAGATCCTTTTCTAAGTCTACCTACATATTGGGCTATCGTCTCACCTGCAGTCTGACGCATTTGCCTAAACACATGACGCGTGAACCTTTTATTTGGTTTTACCAAAAAATGCGCGTTCAAGATTTGAATTGTGCCATCATAATCATCGGGCTGACATTTTTCAGTAACCTCCTCGATTGAATCGTTATGATTCTTAAGCACCTCCCGAACACGTGGTCCACCACAGAACAACAACAATGCCTTGCGTTGTCTCCTAAGCGATGTTTCCTTAGCGGAAGTTCCACTGGGGTTGAACAAACCCTTACAATCAGCATAGCAATCGAACTCCTCGATCCATGCCAACCAAGCTGTAGCTACTACACTTGCCTCACCTTCTACCTCAAAATTACCTGGGCGTCCTATATCTAGACTCATCTTTTATGATCTGATATGCGCTATTCAGTGAAAATTTTCTAATGGGTAAAGGTTTAAATTTAGTACTACAAGTAATCGGAAATCAACTTATCTTATTCTGATAGTCTTTTCTGTCTCCGTCACTGTCATGGGCTTCTGTTCTTCGCTTAGTCTGTGTCTGTGTTTGGCTGCGTACCGTCTGTTTATGGATCTATCACCCTCTTTGGCATAGTCTCCTTCTCCACCTCAATCTTTTTGAGTTTTATCCTCGTCGCCAATGTTTATTTTGTGTTTTGTTGGTTGTATATAAATCAAGCTGTTTGATTTGTTGTTGGAGCGTGTACATTTATTATGTGACCATTGTGTCAATGACTTATAAATGTCTGTATATCAACTTTACATCAACTGTACATCAACTGATTATAATTGTGATGGCATGCCTTATTTATACTATCGGCAGCATGCTAACTGAGCACGTGACTTAATTAGTGGTCGCTGCATATGAGGACACAACAGTGGTTTCCCTCATTGAACTTCATCAGGTGGCTAGTGATGACATGCTCTAGCAGTTTGCTGGTGATGCATGTCAGGCTGATTGGGCGATAGTTCTCGGGTTTTGTTTTATCTCCTTTTTTGAAGATTCTACAATCTATAACTAAATTTCACTACCCTTCCCTGCTTGGCCTCAAACATGGAACCTATGAGCTTGCATGCATGATACTGGGAATGTAATCCTTGTCTCGCATGATAAGCGATCTACCAGACCCTATCTGGTGATTTAGGGTACAACCATGGCGTTTTTAGATTGCTGTCAAACTGATGCCAGTTGGACGGCCGCTTTCTGAAGTCACACAGGAATTAAACTTCTTGTTGATAATGTTGTGGACCACAGCACCAAATTATCAGTCTAAAGTAGGTCTACGCATAGTGTTGCCAGTTGCAACCAAAACAGTTTTGAAATGAAACTCAAATATCAAAATGAAACGAATGATTTCTTAAGCAAGTTTGCTGTTGAGTTCCTCTGTCATGTAATCATGGCATGGGATTTTAGCGATTAGTGTTGCATGTACTTTAGTTTGCTTCATTGTATGCAGTGGCTGGTGATTCATGTTTATAAGTGGTACTGGTATGTGAAAAGCGGCAAATTCTTATCAATACTGAAGGGAAATTCCCTTCTAAAACATATATTCCCTGAAAGCCTGCCTTCTGATTGGAAGATTTTAAAAGTAATATAATCATTAGCAAGCTTGTTGTTTTGGTGTCAAATAGAAGCTCAGCCACTTCTTCCTGCAGGTGTGCTGTGAATAGGACTGCCATCTTGGATCATAGGTTTGCTTCGTTTTGTAGCAGGTGAATAATCTATTATGTAGTTTACTCGAAGCAACACATTTGCTTAAGTCCTCAGGATTTTTGAAGTACTCACTATGGTGCTACTTACAGCATTGCCAAGTGCTTCCATACTGTGGAAAACCAAATACTGTGGAAATATTGCCTTTTGGAGGACTTGCATCTATGACTTTTACTGATAATACCAATGAATGTCATCCTCTGGTTATTGGCTTGACTGTTATTACTAAAATTTTGTTTACAGAAGATAAAATCACAGTGTTGCTGTCGACATGGAGGCTTTACTGGTCTCTCTGCTGTTGGTATGTCTCATCCACTCGTCTGCGGCATGTAAGTATACCATATATACCGTGTTTTATTGTTAAGAAAGACAGATTAATCAATACGTGGTAGTTTGTGGTGATATCGATCCTTTGAATTTCCTTTTACACGCTTGTTGCTGATGTTGTGATGTCAGATATGACTACAGGAAAACTTTATGCCATAGGGGGCCGTAGGGCGGTGGGCAAAAGTCTGGGGGGCTCAAACTATGCCGAAGGAAGTCCAAACACAATATCGAGTTGTGCTGACTAGCGTTACTATCAGCCAAATGATTAATTGTCAATCTATGTAGGGTGAGGGGACATTATCATGTAGCAGTCCCTGCAGTTAATCACACATAAGAATCAGATCTTCACACATGAAAACATTAATTTTTTTTCCTCACATTCTTCTGTCCTCAAACTTGACATTCCAGTCCTCACAAGGCCTAATCTTCATTCTTCCTGGAAGACCTTTGTCCGCATCTCATGATCATATAGTAGGCATTACTCAGACCAGTGGATATGTCCGCTATGACTCTCTGATGTCTCAACTTTGTTTTTTTATGTGATTTTGTGCCAACTTGTTTTTTTTACATGGCTGTGATCAATGTGTGCAAAATGTATAACCAAATACAAAGATTGTTAAATATAGTCATAGGCGCTAAGCGCTTCAGTTGAAAAAGCTCATGATAGGCGGGTACTTCCTCGTTGGTTGCGCCAGTTCGCTTGTCAAGTTTGTCACGATTTATGGACCAATATAATTGCTACCCTGGGAGATGAAATATGTCTAAGCCATTTTTGCTTTGCATCACATGATACCGGATCGATATCTTTGTATCCCAAATCAAAATATGGTGTAGGCCGTAGGGAATGATCAGCTTTTCAAGAACACAGCAATTTAAGACTTAGTTTGAGGCTGCTCTTTTGCATCACATCTTATTTTCCATATTTTAATCTATCATGTGAGCGAATTCCAGCTTTAGAATCCAAATATTGAGGAAGTTATGGCCTCTCAAACTTCCAGGGAGATTGCCTTCAATCGGCATTGGGAATAAGTGGATGTCAACCATTATACTTATTATGAGTTATTACACTAATAATCACACAGATAAGATGATGATCAAAATTCAGACCTAGGAGGGAATCGAACCTGGGTCTTAATACCTGCATGCAACGACGATGGTACCACCAGGTCTAGCTCTGTGACTGCAATATCTCTGAACATTTTGATCATCAACCTAATTATTAGTGTATCGTAATAAGTATGATGATTATGACGTACCATTGGGATTGCTGGCTAATTCTTACTGCCGATAGACTGCCGTCACCTTGGAAGTTTGAGAGGCCATAACTTCCTCTATATTTTGATTCTAAAGCTGGAATCACATGATAGATTAAAACATGGAGAATAAGATGTGATATAAAAGAGCAGCCTCAAACTAAGCCTTTAAGCGTTGCGAGTATATTAAGGAATAAAATTCCCTGACTGTGAAGCCAAAAGCGTTAGTGAGTAGCTTTTTAAACATAATTTTTGAGGGATTGGGCCATGTAAAGTCTGAAGGCCAGTGAGGTAAATTGTGAATATTCAACTTTTTAAGTGTGATGATCTGAATCTTATATGTGATTAACTAAGGAGACCACAGTGAACTCCCCCCTCCCCCCCCCTCCCGTCCAAAGTCTGCAGGAGCTGAGTGTGTTGAAATTGGGGGTATCCCCGTTGCGCAGTGCAGTATTTTATCGTCGATAACTTTTTGATGAAAGTGTTTAAATGTCACTGGCAGAAGATGCCTGCAAATTCTTATAGATTCTGGCGTGTAACATTCACCTAACCCGTCCTGATACAGATAGCTGGTATGAATAGATTAGAGTCTTCTGTGTTCTGAAATGCGGTTATGACTTACTAGATACTATACTGTTCCTGTTCTAAATTAACGCTTCTTTCAGTCAGTACATTCACTTTTTTTCACAGTGAGGGATGAAAGTGATTGTCAAAATGTGACTGTCAGCGGAGCAACAGGTGGATTCTCGGTTACGACCAATGCATCAGTAGATTGCTATCAATTCATGTGAGTACTCAGCTTGACAATGAAGAACCATGTATGTTATATAGCATTTGCAGCTATGAGTTACCAGTAAATTTTGAGAAAGAGAAATGCTGCAATCAAGAAATGACGGGGTTCTAGAGTTTTTTTAATTTGAGCTTGAAAATGTGAGAAGATTATGCCCTTACCTTCCCTTAGTCATGATTGGCTGCAAGGAATAGTCTATTTCAACTTGGCACAGGATTTTAGGGATTTTTCTCTGTCAAAATCTGGTTCAAGCATGAATGAGATTGATATATGCAGTAAATTCCTAAAAACACATCACTAGATGCCAACACTTTCAACGATCAAAGAGGCAGGTCTCTACTACAATGAGTGACCCAGATCATGGGGCATATTCAATAGGGTGGCATGTTACTCATGAGCTGACCCTCAAGTTTTTGCTCTTAGGGTCAGCAACGTGACAGGACCTCTGGTATATCCTACACTTCATCCTGGAGATCTGCAGAAACAAGCCGGAGGTCTCGATTCTATCATAGTATACACCCTCAACGATGGCGTTATGGTTGAAGTATCCAATCGCAGCTACAATAAAACTAGCAATCATGGTTAGTAGGCCAGCTGGAAATTAATATTTCGTCTACAAATTAATTTCTCTTATTTCTCTCGGATGAAGTCATTTTGAGTCTGTAGGTCATTTCAATCTTTTGCATACCGTTCGTTGTAAGATTTATATAAAATAATTGATTCATCCTGCCGTTTTGTAGATTCATACCTTGTGATAGCGAATGTTACCACCAAGCAGACTACCGCTGAGGTCATGAGGGTCGTCCTTAACATCAGGCCTAAAGATAATATCACTATTACCGCTGGGAGCTATGATGACTCAAGTAAGCAGCCTATTGTGTTACCTTTTGGCTTCAACATGTAGCATTATTTGTAGCAATAATGTAGCATTATTTGTTTCGAATTGATTATTGGGTTTCAAATTAATCATTACTGTATTTGCAACTAGTGACTATATCATTCAAAGTCTTGAAATTCTTACTCTGCTAAAATCAGAATTCGGGAAAACTAACGTTTTCATTTGATTAAGAACCAGCATGGGTGAACACGATCCAAGTTAACACAATTTCGAGATAACTCCATATGGTAGTTGTTGGATGATCAAAGCTTCTGTATTTGCAATCTTGCTTATTTTCTCCATCTGCTAGAATATGTGCTATACTTTTGGTGTCGACTATATCTTCATCCTGTACAAATGTTGTGAATGCGATTATAATCTTCATACTCTATATATTCTTTTTGCATTGTAGCATGTTTGCTGACGTATAACAGCGCGATGCCGGCAGCGCTCTCACCTCCTGATTACTTGGCTGGACAGAACCTGACAGCCACATGTCAGTATGAGTTCAGTCTGGAGCCAGCATCTGATGTCATGTACTCTGCTCTATTTACTAAGTTTAATACCCGCGAGCCTTCATCAATTAGCTATGAGTCACCAACTGAAGGTAGGTCTGATTGATAGATTGTAGTTTGGTTCTATAAACCATAGATTGCATATTGCATCTACTGCTGTGCATCCATATGCTGCATACTGCATTGTTATTACATATATTTCATATTGTACAGATTGCACATTGCAAGGTTTGCACATTGCAAAGATTGCACATTGCAAAGATTGCACAATTACAAATAAATCATACTGCATAGATTGCTTACTGCACAGATTTCATATTGTAAATATTGCATTTATATGGCATAAGTTTCATATTATATGAATATTGTATGGATAGCGTAATGCATCGATTACATATTACAAAGGTAAGACTGATTGCGAACCAGATTGTATGGCTTACCTTGTGAACATTATGAACAACATGCTTCCTTTTCTAATACATGACATTGGTGCACCTTTCTTTGATGCCTAATTCGGAATTTGATAGTGGTCTCATGCTTCGAAAATAATATTTGTGATCAGGTAACCATTTTCTATATTATGGAGAGTGTCACCAGTCATCTCCAATTAGTCACCCTCATTGCATCCAGATGTTGTATTTTACACATTTCTATATAATAATATGGAACTCCGTAATTTATTAACCAAATAGGAGCCATATCTGTACCATATTACTCACACAGGCACAGTATTGGATAAGTTCAGCGGTTCTGAGTTACCACCAGACCTCCTGATAGAGAACGGTACTAAGCTGACCATGTCTATCGATATGAATGTGCAAAGTATGAACTTCACAGCTCAGCCGGCTCATAGCAGCGCTCGTAAGTAATTACTATAAACATATGTAGGCCTATGCTATTTATAGGTTTATAGTAATAACTATTAAAATATTAAAATACAATTTTATTAATGATATTATTTATTATTATTTTTTATTCAATAGAATCATATATATATATACAATGGATGGAATTACTTCGCTGAACTATCATGAGTTGATTGATTGACTTATTGATTTAATTGATCAGTTTGTATGACCAATTGGCCATTGCTATCTATCTATAGTCTAGTTAACCAAATTATCGGTCTCATTCTGTTTTCTCTGATAAGATTTATAAAATGTGAAGCATACTTATTACTTGTACGAAGGTATTCCTTTCGTCTCAATACCTTATTTCATCTACTCGTTACATTCGTCCAACGAATCCGTCCCATATATATGTTGTCTCTGTTCTTAGAATGCAGTGGATATAAACAGATAGGAGATAGTTCTGTCATACTGGCTAGCCCTGGTTACCCAACTAAACCTTATCCCAATAACCTTGACTGTAAATACATCATCTACGCTAACGACTCTAGCAAGTAAGTAAACTGACAGGGCAGATTGGGTGCTGTTATCCCCCATTCAAGACTTACCAGGTAGATTGAGTCACATCATACTCTACAGGATGAAAATATTCATAGATTTAAGTTTCGGGACCTGATCGAGAATCGTTGAATTTACGAGATATATTATTTATTAGCTAATTTTGATATCAGCTATTAGGGCTATTGGGAGCTTGACGATAGACAAATGATGAAATATTTAGCATTGGATGGGTGAAATATAGCGAAGTTTTAAAATCCAGTGCAAGGTTTAGTCCTATTGAGAAGCATTCTGTGTTAGACTATCTACCATAGCCCGCTGTGCACATGTAGGCAAAAGTTCTCTGACTTAGAAATTGGTTTTGAGGCTTGTGTAGTGAGGCTCTATGCTCAGGGACTCTTTTAACCAGCCCAAAGTGTGAAAGGAAGCATATACAGATTGCAGGGACCTTTTGCAAGCCTCAGCTGCTGTTGTTATTGCTCTGACTCGGGTTGGTCTAGGAATGGATACACCTGGTGGTGGTTGGGGCCGTAAAAATCCATCTATAAATGCACCCTCCAAACTCATCTCCAACCCACACACCCGCCACATCTTTTGACTTGTGGTAAAGTTGGCCCACTGATTGCAAAATCTCACTGTTCCGCTGGAGTCATTGCTATAGATTGGGATGGTCCTATCTATGTCACAATGGAATTGCTAGATGAGAAAACTTTAGTGAACATATTAGAACCCTTCATCTGTTACACTAATTTTATTGTCTCTGTTGAGATCTAGTAAATTTAATCAGGTAGAGTAGAATGTTAAGTGTCCCTACCCATCCCCTCCCCTTATGTGAGTGATAAACACTTCTCATCCACGCACCCCTTCTCAAGCAGTACTTCGCTGT
This sequence comes from Membranipora membranacea, assembly GCA_914767715.1. Lineage (NCBI taxonomy): Eukaryota > Metazoa > Bryozoa > Gymnolaemata > Cheilostomatida > Membraniporidae > Membranipora > Membranipora membranacea. The sequence goes on along the minus strand of OU612072.1, from coordinate 11,417,062 downwards.
AGAAGAGCCATTGAGTTCAAATAAATCAGATATCATATTACTTTGATGCAATCATGACTATCTTTGCAATAAAAATGATAACACAATATGAGGCAATAGATTTTCATGATTTGATACTGAAACAGATTTTAGAGTCTAGACTGATCCAATGTTCCTTCTCCTTCAGGCCTCTCAATTGAGAATAGGAAATTCACTAATGTTTTACTACACTCCGAGATGATCGTAGATTAATAGTTGACGCGATTTCAAACCTGTTATAGACCATTAGAGATTATCTGAGGTTGTTAAGCTTGGAACTCGCTTATCTCTTGCTGGAGATGCACAACTTCAATTTCGGTTGCATATTTGAGCAGAACGAGGGTTGGCTCTCAAACAGAAATCAGAAGTGTATTGTTCCTTGGAAATGAAGATTAATGCGTGATACTAGGTATGAAGTTATGATCTAAATCAAATTTATTTGCAGGTTTCTGCGTTTGAACCCGACCACAGTGCAGCTCTCTGCTGGCTATGATTCGATTAGTCTGATAGATGGAGGAGCCTTTGGTAATGTGGAGACTAAACTGATAGCGTATCTCAGTCATATGGACCTGCAGAGCCAAGCAGGTAATTATCAATATGAGCAGGTGACTCCCGGTTAGTGATACCCTATACCTAAAGAACCGTTATTGTATCCACCATGGTAGCTAGGCTGAGTGTTCTGCCGTTTACCATCAATGTGATACCAGCATTCCACTTAAAGTACATGTTAAATTGAAAACTTGCCCAAAAAACTACTACCAGCATGTCAATTGTTGACACCTTCTATGTGTTATGTACCAAATTACCTTAGCTTGACAGGCATTCTAATATGCACTTTACTTTAGAACGGTTTGTTTTTTTTTGGATAGAGGTATAGTCATTTTTATGAGACAATTGCTCAATTGTTAGCAAACCATGACTTGAAATTTTTTTATAAACCAAGACATTAGGTATGTGCACTTCAACGATTTACATTTGAATGAGAAACAAATCATGATGATCAGTAAACACTCTGGTATTGAGCATCAATTGTTATTTAAAAGTACATTCGGTCAATTTTCACTAAGTCGAAATAGATCATTTATATGGAGTTTGTTCTTTGAGAGTGCGAGCGTGGGGGCGGATGAGTTAATTTTCTTTTCTTGCAATTGTTGACCAGTGTGTAGGTTCATGAGTTACTAGTTTTTGTAGAGATACAAACACAGGTGTGACTACAGTGGTGTACCTGCTAAATATGATCAACCTCGCTTTTCACTTGCCGGACTTAAGCGTAACCTCCGATCCTGAGATGGGCTTGACAAACTATCGTCAAGACTTAATTATTTAGTCTATATTTAAAATATTTTGCCTGCAGGAGAACCTTGTGAGTTTATGACATAGACTATCTCTGCGGCACAGCAATAGTGGCACTGCCTTCCATCAAGAAAGGCAACTCCAAGAGTTCAAGGTTATGCGATGGCAAAGCCAACTATTTCCAATTTATAGCTTTCCATTGTCTATCCAATTTAGGAAATGTGTCTAGGTGAATTAATTCAGGCCCAACGCTGCAGAAACAATCGTATGTCTCAACAGTACCCACTTGCGCAAAGTTTATTTAAAATCTATATTTTTCCTTTATTTCCAGATAATGTTTACTTGAGCAGCGGACCTACCGTGATGTTCAGATTTAAATCTGATGCTCTTGGTAACGCTCCTGGATTCTCTTTCATCATCTCAACCGAAGGTAAGATGGTGCCGATTTAGATCAAGCATGATCTAATAAGCCTGCATTTAGGGTTTGAGCCTGCCGGCAAAAGAAGCCTGTTGGCAAAAGGAGCCTGCCGACGGCTTACCCGTAGCATGGGAAGGAATTATCCTACTGCAGGCAAATTGGATCAAACTTGTTCAATTCCAACTTAGGTAAATCCATTCTTGGCCATAAGCATTGTATGATGACTTTGCAGTCAAGTATTCACCAGAAAGATATCATCTCCATCAAATGTTCAGAGCAATAATACAGCCATATAAAGTTAGCCTTAAGTGGTTGCACCTTGCCAGGTTGCAATTTTATTATCAACAACATCACAAGAGGTGGTTGATTAAGAAATGCTACTATTATCAGTTACTATCATCAACCCTGCGGTTTGAGCACTCAAATTAATCTGCAGTCGCAGGTTGAATGAACTCAGTATTTCCTCATCGGCTCCTCTCACTGCGATGGTTATCTCTCGTCAGACTGAAGTGAAAGGGATAATATCCTCCTCCCTACCTGGTTAGCCAATATGTTGGCTCTGATTTGTTTGGGGTGGGGGGTAGAGTCTCGCCGACTTATCAGAGCCAACACATTGGCTATACCTTAGTGGATGTGACTCTTGGTACCTGGCTCATGGGACCGGTATTAATCTAATGCTCTTGCCTGTCAATATTATTTGGACCTTTCAGCCACAACCTTGGGAATTAAATTTATTTCCCTAATATCAATATTGGTGACCATAAGCTAGGCATATGGAACTTGTATTGCCCCTACACTAGGTCTCATTTGACGGCCCATTTAACAGGCCCCTAGTTATCTTGTGAAGATACCCTATACCCTTTCTCTTCGTTGACGGCTACTCATTTTTCAAAGAGGCGGATATTTATACTGCATGCACGATCAGTTTGCAGCTTATCAGTAAAAGAGGAGCAAACCCAGATGCTAGCAAACTGGATCAGGCCTGATCTGGGCCCATTAAGATTTTGTATCTGAGAATGTCCATCCAAGAAGTAAAATGTTAACCCGGGCCTAAGTCTGCAGACATTACTGAACCAATATGGGCTGATTTTTTTGTGTATTCCAATTCGGTTCTTATAGTATTAGTTTAGTTTGAAATACAGCCCCCTTAGCAGTGTAGTAATACAGCCCCCTTAGCAGTGTATTAATCATTCATTTTATGTTATTTTTAGCCGAGAGCCGATTGTTTTTCGCCCCTGCTGAGCTCAGCTTTGCTCCTAACGGTACGGAACCTAATTCCGCAGTGTTCACTTTCCTCGCACCCAGAGATAGTATCGTAAGTATACTCCCCAGATGTTTTTTTGGGATGCATTCATACAAATGATAACGGGGTACAGCTACTGCTCATGAGAAAGTGTCTGTCGAACTTACTAAGCCTGGAATATGTACAGTAGTGTACTTTTACTAAGTTCATATCAACCAAACGGGACATGGGTCGCCAGAATCTTCAAAATTGGTCTCTCCATGACAGTATAAATATACCCCAGATGATTTTAGTGATACAATGGTCTGAACCCTAAATGAATTATTTTTTTCGTTCTTTTTTTCTGGCTTTGAGTGCAAAACATCTCCAATGAGATTACTTTGGTTGCCAATAAAAGTATATATAAATGTATATATATATATATATATTAAGATGATGGGGTGCAGCTACTGTCCCAAAGAAAGTAGCTTTTGTATTCAGACTAATAGACTAAGCTTGGAATATTTACAGTAGAGCGCTTTTACTTAATTTGTATCAACCTCGTGTGACATTACCGCCAGAGTTAAATTCCTTCAAAATTTGACATCCCAAGTCTGTTTTTGGTACTCTTTCATACCAAATTAAAAAAATTATCAAAGGACAGCATCGCATAACTATCCAGCATTCTAGAATTGGCCGATGTTTAATCCAGTAAATCCAATTTTCATCTTTTGCTTTCTCCTCCATATTTGGGATTTGAATGCCAAAGTAAATTGAATATCAACACTTTCATCAAGCATCTCAGTCACTGCATTTCCATGTTAGTTTTGAGGTCAAGCTGAGGCTAATTAAGATGCTCTTGGAGCTATAGAACTGCCTCCGAGCTCGAGCTGAGCTCAAAGGTTGAGCTCGCACTCAAAATTCACATGGAAACATGGTGAATTTGGATGCTCAAAACATTTGTGAAGATTAATGCGGTGACACCTGTTCAGGGATAGTGATTATCGTTGCTGAGCAGTAAATTGTGCAAGTTGTCAAACTGACACTCAGTTAATAAGTTTATGTAATTATGTTTCCATATCACCAACAAAAAATTGATATATTTTTTGGGCAACAACCAAGGTAATGACTGATAGGCTAACTCATATTGCTTATAATTGAACTGAAAAGTTCTCAGCATATTTGTAGCTAAAGAACACAGAAGTCACAAGAAAGATCCGATCTGAAAAATTCATCAAATGCATCAATTCAAAAATTCAAAATTCATCAAATGATTTGCTCTTCAGTCTCCAGTCAATGAAAGATAGTTTTCTATTTGCTGTCTTACGATTTTTGGATAAAGATCCTTATGAATAATGTTAAGTGCACCAGCCGCCCAAATTCAAGAACTTACATAGTTGATACAATAACGTACAGCAATGTAAAAGTTGACCCATTCTGCCTAACCAAATATTACTGTGTTCTGGTGCAAACATAACTTTTTAACATATAAGATATAATTTAAATAATAACAAACTGAGCTCCCTCTCCCCACCTTCATCTTTAACTAACTTGGCTAGAGAATGAGCGGCTAATATCTATAAATCACTCATGTACTGTAGATTGAGTTTGCACCAGACACTGAAGGAGCCGGTATTAAGATGTCACCTGACTCTACAGTAATGTGTTATGACGGTGATTCCTCAGCCAACCGTCTTATAGCTTCATACAGGTGAGTTGAAACCTGAGACACATCATCCCACCTTTGATGTTTAGCTCCTACCTGCTATTTTTTAGTGCTACCACTACTCGGGGGGGGGGGGGGATGTTTGTGGTAATATTCTTTTATCAACCACTTTCCAACCACTTCATCTTGTTTTCTAAATGAATGGCTGATACAGACACAATTTTGGCAGTCAAAGACGATTGTCCTGATGTCTCGGATTTCTCATTCACCCTAATTCTGGTGCACAATGGATAATAAGAAATATAACTTCACAATGATATATGACAATGCAAGAAGACTACAAACTTGCCATACACAAAAAAAAGCAAGTTTTTATTTTTCACACATATGTTGCCAATAATAATTATCTTCTCTTTCTTTTAGAACTGATTTGCTGATATACCCGTCATACACCACACAGAACCGCCTGCTGTGTACGGCTAATAACTTCAACGCAGGCAATGATGTGTTCAATGCTTCTATCAAACTCCTACAGAAAAGTATGTTATCAGTGCGTAGTGTAGATACGCAGCTCTGTTTGCAAGATTTTGCTTGTAACAAAAAACCAAGGATACCAAATTAAAGTTTATCGAAGGAGTTTTTGCATGTCATGATTTAAATTTTCGATAAAACTACAATGATATTGAGATAGAATTAAACTCTCCAAAACTCTTGTCACTAAGCATAAAAAAAGAGATTATTATACCTTCAAAAAGGCAGCAGATTTTCTGCTGTTCCTTTTTTCTTTCGTTTGTTTAAAAGGTTCATGATCTATCTTTGCTTGTATTTAGGTTTTGATAAGTTTTCATTTGCCAGCTCGGACAGCTTCGCTGCACAAATCCCGATTGTTTCATCAGAAAACCAAACTGTCAACTGGATTATCCAGCCCGATGGATTCAATGATACAGGTATGTGCCTCGGCGATAAATGTCTCAGGCTATGGGTGTTGTTCAGTAGAAAGTCAGGAATTCACCTTATCTCTTGGTGTGCCAATGCTATTTCCTAGAGCTTGCATCTAAAACTTTGCATAGAAATCATCACATCATCACAAAACAGAATTATGTGTATGTGTATGTGTATGTGTATTTTAATGTATTCAACAGTTGTATATATGGAAGCTCTTCAGAAATGTGGCATAAAAAGTAGTTACTGTGAATACCGAAGCTAGCATAGTTACTCTATTATCTTACATTGTAAAAAGACAAAACCCCACATGTTTGTTACTAAGGAATATTGATATAAACTAGCCACTCCAAGCATCAGCCATACTTACAATATCCAAATACGCATCTGTCTGTACTTGGAGTATCTGAATCCCCAGAGTCCGAACCTACATTTACTTCACCTCATCTGGCCGTGGTTGAAGCAGAGACTATAGATATATCTATATCTATAGTCTCTGGTTGAAGTATCCCCCTCCCATAGTAACACACCCAAACTTTGATTTGTTATTATTATGTTTTCTTTTACAGTTATTGAGGTTATGGTGAATGAGTTGACCATACCAGCCAAGAACACGACAGTAGACTTGTATAACCTGAAGGGTATCCATCTGGCTAATATAGCTGAGAACACACAACTACCATTCACCATCAGACTCAACTCTAAATCTGGTCTTAGGTGAGTGTGGATGGAAGCTGCTCAAAACAAGAACATTGCTTGTGTGGTTATATCAAATCAACCCATCTCATGTTGAGTTAATCTGTCAATTTTTATGTGAAAATAATCAGAGTAGCAGAAAAAGAAATCATTGAAATAATATAAGGTATACTTTTAGATTTCCTTTACTATTTGATCATATTTTACAGTACTGTGTGCGACTTAAAGCCATTATGTCAAGTATTGAAGCCTATTCATGAATTATCTTCTCTTGGTTTAGTAGATGGATCCTATCTTCTTCTGTTTATCATTGACTAATAAACGATGCTCTTTAGGCCTAGCCTACTGCTCCACCAACCAAAATTCAAAATATTTTTGCCCGCTTTTTGTGTGTTACAGGTTTGCTATCTCTAGTATGGCAGTGAATTCTAGTTCTCCATTGACCACCATGATCGTATCAGCCAGTTATACTCTGGATAATATACAGGCTAACCTGACAGATAAGTCTGGATCATTCATGTCTCCGCGTTATCCTCTCAGTAAGTACTTTGTATGAATAACGTAGCTTAAGTTTTCTGAAAAGTTTGGTATTCTTCTTGAGCCCACCATCAGAAAGCGTGAAGCCCACTGATAGGTGAAAAGGTCTGATCCAATTTGTGTTATTTGGGAGTTGCTCCCTCTACAAAATAAGCCTAGTAGTCAGTAGAAGGAAAGGGGCAGCAGGTGTGACTCAATGCAAGCTATTCAGGTCACACTTGAACAAGAGATTGATCTAAGTTTTGGAGCTCTTATCTTAGTGGTACTCTTCATCAGAGGCAATGATAAAACTGATAAAATGTGTGGACTTTAAGAATTCTCCCTTTTCAAGATAAACCTTTCACAAGCAGCCGATCAGTCGAGGGAGATCAGAGATTACTCAGAAGCGCGTCAAACTTGATGCAGCACCCAATCAAACCTTACATCAGGTTTAATCCAATTTCTCTATACTACGTTTTGCTCCCACGGCTCGAGAGGGAGTAACTCCAATTCGTGGCAATCCAGTTAAATCTGAGGTGTTGTTACTGAAGTCATAACTGTTTATTTTGTTACAGGAACACCACAGGATACTAAGAAGCAGTGGATGATGACAGTACCGGCTAATAAATCTCTACATCTCACCTTCGATACGACTTTCGAACTGAGCAGTATGTCTTATATACAAGTGATGAAATATAACAACACCTTCCTCAATATAACAGGTAAGTCAGGAATTAGAGAGGGTCAGTTCAGTGAATAGACTAGTAAACTGATTTGGTATTGAATGTTTTATTTAATAAAACTCATTGGTTTATGCTCTATATCATGAACAGTATATTGTATACGAGCATGATTTGAAGCAAGCTGTGTGAGAAGATGGATTACTCTCATTTCGGCGGGTGCTAGCAGAGTGACCTTACAGCTTGTTAGGGGCACAGAAGGTATTTTGGTCAGAGTCCTTCTTGACACCCGTCATCACATTTGTCAGCAATCAAATACTCAACTTATCAATTATGCTCCATATGTTGTAATAAAGCTTCTCCGTAAATTATTTAATTTGATATTAAAAAATTACCAATTAGGGTGTATCTGTCTTATATTATGGTTCGAGTCTAAAACTGCTGCCGTCCATGTTTTGCTGAGAAAGTTGAACTATTAAGAGTTGTCTCACCTCAGCTCTTTCCTGCGGTGGACTTAGCTGTTTCTGTCAATTCAACGTTAAATATTCCCTTATGGAATGGCAAGTTATATCTCCTACAAATCCTGTGTCTCAAATTTTACTAAGGCTGTCTAATCTCATAGTGGGCTGTTACTTTTGAAATTAGTCCACTCATGATTTGTGATCGTCATTAGCCGCCATCAGCAGTGCGTCCACAGTTTATCATTGAAATATATCTTTCAATGTAGCTTTGAGGGTACATGATTTCGTTATTGTTTCCTAACAATAATATCAAGCTCCATAAGCAGCAATAACAGGGCATGACTCTTCTTGTTTTTCAAGATGATGCTGATATGGGGAAGATTTTCGTGTTTCCCATGATGCAATTTTAATTTTATTGATCAGGTTAATCTCTTGGATGCCATCATTTATCTCTCCTGGCCATGAGGCTGCTGGGCATGGTCAAGGGTTCGGGAGGCTCAAACTTTCCTTTATCAGATACCAATTGGGATAATCGGGAAGTCCCATTGTGGGATATTTATAGACACTGTGATTATAAGCACAGACATTGATAATTGATGCTTCACTTTACTTTTTTCTTCCCACAGGACCTCTGATGGCTGCCCCCGCTGACATAGTTCTGAACAACACAAGCGTAAATAAGAGTATGCCTATTACTGTAACTCTGGTCACTTACAATCAGACCACACTTACTGGTGTCAAGATGTACTACCAAATACTCGGTACGTGTTAGAGATCAAGTATGATCCAATTGGCCTGCATTAGGAGTTTTGAGCTGGTAGAATGGGACTAACCGAAATGTTGGCTAATTGGATCATTCGTTTCAATCTGAATTCAGTGGGATTGAGTGAAATTCAATTCTTCTGTAGCCCAGATGAGTTATATTTCAACTAGGCACAGCATAGAAAGGCGGCAACGCTATGTGCTTGTTGATTAATACGAGTTCCCTCAACTACAATGCTCTCTTGAAACCCCATGTTTAGTAAACTAGTAGCTGGATGATTCTTACCTGATGCCGAAAATAAGATGGCATAAAAGGCCATGAGCAGCATCATCAACTTGAATGGCTTGGAATGTTACATCTAGCAGGCTTGTTCGCTTTGGTTAACTTACAACCTAAAATTTATATATGGCCTATCCCAAAATTGTTTGCTGTGGATAAGATATATATATACATAATTATATTATATTTTTCTTTTCGTATGAGGGCGACATCATATTAGTTGTCACAAATCTCATCTCTCCCCTTCAATACTTATTATAACTGGTTTTATTGGTGCGATATTAGCCACCATAACTTCTGACCTCCCCCCACTAGCTGGTATAAAAGTGCACATATTTTTGTCTCGTGAATATAAATCAGTTGTTTTTGTTATGTGAAGTATTTGTGGCTTTTTATTTGTTATGAATCTGGATTCGGTTATATGCTGGTCAAGAATATTCCTTGATCGTAATTCCATCAATTCCAACTAATATGGCTTATTTTTGTTTTGGGCTCGACATAGTCATATATATCTATCCTGAGCTCAAACTACGCCAGGATAGCTGGTAAAAGTGGGAAAAGAGGTTAAGCATAGAATGCTACTACCAGCTATCCTTGCACAGTTTGAGCACTTTGGCGGAATATAGAATGATGGTTCTATCAAAGCTATCATAGTTGTATTTATCAGCTGTATGCTGTTGCTAATACTACATTTGATTATCATCACACACCCCTTAATTTTTAGATGGCGGATTCAACACATCAGTTATGATGGCTGGACTAGATGTAAGGACCCCAGGCTACCCCAGCAAACTGAATGATAGTTACACAGCCACGTGGGTGTTCTCTGTAGATAAGAACGATAGTAAGGGTATACTACAACAAGTCAACGCACAGATAACATTTGCTCCTAATAACTCTACCAAGTAAGTGGTGTGCTGCTATGTGTCGCTGTACCTACTGGATTTGCTTAGCACTTTCTCTTTGTCACAGAAGTGTTTGTAGTGTTGGCCAACTAAGTATTGAAAGATTGATTGTTTTCATTCCCTGACTCCGTAAGTATTACATGTGGCTTATGGCCATGCTACATGGGCCGATGTTTTGCATCTTACAAACAACCTGTGCTCGATGCTAACATCGTAACATGTGCTACACATACAGATGCAGCCAACGTTGTGGTCGACTGATTATATATCCCAGTATGGCCATTTAACAATCATGACTCATTATTAACCAATCACAGACAATAATAGTCCATATACTTTTTGGGCGTTACTGCTATAAACCCATCAGCCAATGAAAAGAGATGATCGACCGACTAAGTCGACTGAAACACCAACAGACCGGTGTTGCCTATAGATGCATACGATGCACATCGTTGCGCACAGGTTGATCCCATCGTAGCCTATGTCGATGCTAATAGATGCCAAACATCGGCCTGTATAGCAGGCCCTTTAGAGTGCAAATCGTGCTTTCAGTATGCGAATCTTTGGGAATGGCAGTCTGGGAGCCATTCAGAGTCAGCAGTGATATTCATTTAGTTTATTTTAAATGTCACTAAGTAGGTTGTTGTTGCTTGTATTCTATCAATGAAACACAAAAAGCCAGGGTTTCTAGTCAGATGTTGATCCCCATATTGAGTTTTTTGAGCAAACAAAAACAACTCTTGTCATTGATAGCTGATCATTTATGCTGATTGCATGAATAAGCAATAATTGAGCTGAGCCTGAACAATAGGCCTGTGAATACACATGAGTCATAAATTTCTACACGTACACAACTGACGATACCCAGCTCATAACCTTGTATTCCATGCTAGGCTAGCATAAGTGGTCAAGCACTGACATGATTGCTGGTAGCGTTATTCTATAATCCACCACATTCCGACCACGGAAGGGATGTTGTCAATAATGAAATGTCACTACCAGCAACCCGAGTAGTGTTTGAGCACTCAAGTAAACACTAGTCATGGGTCTGAAAGCCATCAAATCAAATGAACCTAGGGGAGGGGGAACTTATCGATGCAACGCACCAGCCACTTTGTATAAGAGCAACCAACTTTTTAATACTTCTTACCAAACTGATGAGGCTTCTATCACGTTCACTTGTTTAATTTCTGCATCATATTTAATATTGCTATGCAGCCTAATATTCATCCACAATAAGTTGCCAATAGAGATATGGTGCCATTACTATGCCATCTTAATTCTGGGTCTATGCCTGACTTGAAAACTACTAAATTTGGCGGGAATCCAACATGACTAATCAATATGCCCAGGCAATAAAACGGCTGAATTGCAAAGTATGCAGCTGCAGTCTTGTCAGAGAATCTGTGTTTCAATTCGTAATTCACATACACTATATTACTATGTTTATGGTAATTCACTGAAAATCGGCCAGGCAAAAAGGCTTGTAAAACTCATCCCGTTTTAATCTGGACCCATAGACTTAAAGTGCCTCGACCGGTATATAAGGGCCAGTCAATGTAAAGCGATCACCCAGCCATATCAAATTCAAATGGGGTTAGCAGCATTCAAATTCCTCCTGCTTTTTCGGAATTAAGAGGAGAAGCAGTGAATTATTTTTAATGGGAATCAGACAAGCTGATGCGGAATTGTGTGATACACATGCCCAATAAATTTTCATTCCAATAATGGCATTGGAAAGTGGTGAAAATATGACTGATGTCATACGAAATTGCCCAGTTCCGATGATTTCAAATCATCCGCTACAAAATATACGAGCTCTTATTGGTCAATTTTGACGTTATGATTTATGGTTTTAGAGGTTGCCTAGATACCGTTGTCAAGATTGAAATTGACCGGTGTAATTAAACCCTATAATCCCAAAAGTGATGAGCCAACACAACAATAGCTATATCATAGCTTCTATTCAACTTTATTTATGGGTGTCTGCGAATCACAATTTCTTACATAACACACTTGACCACTTGAGAATGCAACGTGGACTGGCTGTTAGAGGCGGAGACCAAGGCCATTCTCCGCCTCTAATTACATTGATCAGCCAATGGTCTTGCCTGTCACTTCACATGATTAATCCCCGTGCACCCCCTTCGATTCCTACCTCTTTAATAATAAACCTTAATTGTTAAGTCTATGTCTATACCACATTTTCTGGTATGAAAAATTGCCAAGATTACTAGTCCAGGCATAAACACACCTTTATTGTATTGTTGCTTTGTTTCCCCAAAGCTGTAATCTATTTCCTCTCTTCTTTAGGTTGATGTTCAGAGACGGTTTAAGTTCAGCTGCCCCGGTACTGATTCACACAGTTAGCCGTACCTCTCTGTTAGAGGATAAGTACACAGTGATATCCAGTTCTAACCACCTCTATATGTCCTATACTTATACTAAGGGACCTAAAGTCGGCAATAAGACTGTGGAGAGGGGCAACCCCTTCAACGCAATGATCAAACCAAAAGGTACGTTTTGGAATGAGTCTAGTGTGTTTGCCTACATTTGCTCAGGGTATAAGTTATACTACAGATTATGCTGATTTCTACAAACGTTTTGTACTAGCTCAATCGCATATGTCTAGGATCTTTTGAGTTATCAAGTGTTCATTCCAGCAGAGTTCGCAAATCAGATCAGTACAGATAGGACATAACATAACATATCAAAGTTTGATCCAGTTTGCCTGCATTTGGGTTTTGCTCCCCTTCCACTGATAAGTCGGCTGTGGAGAAGCAATTCTGAATGCTGGCCAAACTGGATCAAACTTGGTCTGGTTAATGTCAGACCTCACGTATCACAACAGGTATTCTTGGTCTACCTCTAATGGAGGTATATGACCCTTCTGATGTACATGAAAAGATGCACTGTGATATGGTGCTGGTACATTATAGTTGGGAATCACTGATTTCTAACATTACCATCAAACGTTTCTCAAGTTGTTATAGGCCGCTGACAACCCATGCAAAATTTTGCATTTAGAAAATTGTCCACATCGGCTATGACAGAGTTACTTGTAAAAGTTTTTGAGCTGATCATAATGGAGATATTATTGTACCTTGATTTTGTTATGCAATAAGGTTTAACTTGCCAAAAAACGTTTTGTATGTCACAAAATGTGAAAGAGCTTATAAGGCCTCTCAGATTTAAGGTATTCATGAGATCTGCTTACAGTAGACCTTATAGCTGTTAACAATTATATTACCCTCACATAACTACCAAAAGTTTCAATTTTGCTGACACATGGAAAACTTGCTTCAGATTATTGTATACTTAGCATTCTTTTATGGAGGCTTTCTATTGAATCTTTTGATTTACAACAAAAATCATGTGTAGGCTCTGTTATGCTTATCTAAAGGCTTTGTTTTCGTTTGAAAATGGATGTAACTCTTAGATGTCCCAATAACAAATGCCGGATGTAAGCCTGCCACTGATGCAGTATGTTAGTGTCATGTGAGGCTAGTTAGATATAGCCGTAGGAATAAAAGGGAGATACTGAACACATCTTTATACCTGCATTTTTCCTGGCAATAATCCAGCCAAAAAATTCTTTGTTTTCTATTTATATTGGAGACAAACTGTCTCTGCTGCCAGTAGAATGTGCATTCTTTTGTGCCCAGTTCAGTTAGATAACTATGTGGTTTTGCAAATTAATTTGGATACAATACTAAACCCAATGGTGTGATATGCTAGACATGCATGGCATACCATTATTATGTTTTTCCTTCTTTCTGCTTATTGATGTCAACGTAACACCACACTCTGTGTTCTGTAGAATGTGCGAGTGGAGCTCAGTGTATGTTACAGACCAATGAGACTGTGTGTATACCTTCTACCTGGAGATGTGATAACAAGTATCAATGTGTCGACGGAAAGGATGAACTAAGTAAGTAATCGATAGACTAAATATTCATTCAGTTTAAGCGCTTAAACTGTGTCGGGATAGCTTGTAGTAGCAGTCACTTTCCCAACAGCTGTTGATAATGAAACGCTACCAGCTATCCTGACACAATTTGAGTTCTTAAAACACTATAAGGTGTGAGGGTATATAGAATCTGACTGTCATAAAGCCATAGGCAATTTAGATAGGAGGACTTGCTTAATCTGAGAGGCCTTAGTACTTTGGATCTGTATGTGATACCATTTTGTAGCAGACTCGATTCTCAGCTGTGATAGTTCTGATGGATTAAATGTACATATTATGAGGCCTGTAGTGCACTGGATTAACCAATTCCGCTAGCTTCCTCATAGCAAAGATAACTAGGCATTCAGATTGGCAGTGATTATTCTACACATGATTATTGACTATTTGGTTCTTACAAGCGGGACAAACTTTATTACTAGCGACCAGTGCAGTCACAGAATATGATAGGAAAATTCCTAGCCTTTTGCTATCCAAGCGTCCTTGCATAACATGTAGCTATTTTAAGAATGACACCCAGGATACAAGTCCCTGAAAAATTCCCAAATCCCAATAATGAATCGTAATTTTTTTGTTTGAGTAATTGAATAATGTAATGATGCTAACCCAGGCAACGGAAGCAAGCAACTAAGGCAACTACAGAATATTAGCCAGTACTCTATCTCCTGTTGTAGACTGTAACACCCCTACAACTAAAGCCCCAGCAGTGACTAAGGAGGGAGCTAAGTGGTGGGTAGTGGCTCTGTGTATCCTGGCCGGGTTTGTACTCGGTATAATCATCACTACTATCATTATAAGCTGTATAATGAGACGACGTGGTGCCGGCTACAACAGACTATCTGAACTTATGACCCCTGTACCGACCTAAATCTGCTGTGACTGTCATGAATGATCTGGAAACAACTATAAATGCAGAGTGTAAACAACTAAACATTCAGAGCTGAAGGCTCAGTAACGAAACATTCTCCAAAGTAAGAATGATTTTTACCTGCAGTGACAATTTTTCTGCCGTCACAAACTCTAAAAAAATACAGCTGATATTTTTATCTCAAGTTACGTTTAGTTGTATAATGTTCTATTGTTTAATGTCCGTATCTCAATATTGCCATCAACAATTATTCTATGCTCTCTGCAAAGTTTGACCATACAGCAATTCTCTTTAATTTGTCTTATCACCTTTTTTGGACGATAAATATGGAAATGTTGCAAAAAGCTATCATTTTGTTTTGCATCATATGTTGCTCATATGTGGTATCTAGCCTAGGCAGGCTGCATTTATACATACTGTTCATTAGCCATAAAATGGTATTCAGAATTTGTTATAAAAGGATAATTTTCTGTGTTAAATATTTTCTGTTTAAGTGTTTTCTGATAAAAAATGTTTTCTCTGTGGTAGCGTGTCTCATTTTGATGAAGGTTTCATCAATGCACAGCTGTCAACATGTGTATATGTGTTACTTCTGAAATGTTCTTTATATGCTTATGTTATTTTTACGATGCTTCTAAATACTAAATATATTTAAAGTCGATAACCAAAATGACTCCAATGGTATTCAATGTTTTCATAAATTCATTCAATTCTAACTATTTCGTAACTATACCCAGCCAAGCAAGAATGTTTTGGGGTTTCCCATTTATCATACATGCGAAGCAGGAAAAAACTTGTCATGGGGAATTTAGGATTTCCCATTTGTCACACTGGTGGGATAATTTGTGATTCAGATTTGCATTCGACAAACAGCTCTCAAAGCTAGCAGTTGGGTTGAAATGTAAGCTGTTTATTTATATGCACTACATAAGAAAACAGCTCAGCAATGGATAAATGCAGGTTAGTATATAGACATATACTTGCTATTGCTGACACACTGGTGTTCTTTCATGGTTTTTTAAGTGCGGAATTCAGATTATGTGGTCAGTTGTTACAATTGAGTAATGTCCTGTATCACAACACCTCACGTGCCATGTTTCCATGCCCATCCATTTTGTTCTGATCATTGATGTAGTGACTTGTGCGGTTGATAGTAGGATGCAATTAACAGCAACGGAATAAACTAATTAGTAGTGAAAGTATGTTAGTCTTATGGCTGGTGCACATTGTCCCAGATAGCCATCCCAGTCAATGTGAACATGAAAATGTCACAATCCCAGACTGTCTGGGTCCGTCTGGGACAGTATCTGGAAAGTTTGTAGGCGTCAAACTTTCCTGATGCTATCCCAGACGGACCCAGACTCATTTTGCATCTGGGTGCTATGTGAACCAGACATTTGGATGATCTGGGTCGATCTTGGACTATCTGGTACGATCCTAAACAATGTGAACATCATCCCAGCACTATCCCAGGCAGAAACCTAACTGCTTGTCTGGGATGAATTTTATAATGTGAACATAAGACTGGGACCATCTGGGATAAGCATCGGGATGACAGCCCAATGTCATCTGGGACAATGTGAACCAGCTATCAGTCAACACCTATAGACAATTTGTATCCTTGTTCACTGGCAAATGCATTCAGCTGTTATATTCAAAGATTAGACGAGCATAACTGACAGGCACATGCATAGGCATCTGGAGTTACAAGCATGTCCAGTATCAACCACCCCCTTTCCCGAGAGGGAAAGGGGGTGGTTGATACTGGACATGCTTGTAACTCCAGATGCCTATGGGCACATGGCTATTTATGCATGATTAGGCTTTAGGAACGCATTTCTTCTATTTGTTTGGTGCAAATGTAATGCAGTAATGCTACAGCTGACTACTTGTTACACTTCTATAAAGCAAATTGACTGAGTTGTCTCACTTCTTGCAGACCGACTCTGAGATACAAGTCTCTTCGCTCATGAATTTGTTACAAAGTGGCCTTATTCGGCCATTTCCGTCTCCCAACAGAATCTAACTTTTTTTCAGTGTGGAAGGCGGAAGAACTACTCTATTTCACAAACCCTCAGTGCAGTCGTGGTTTGCCCTAACAGATTGTTCTCTTTCTTACATAGCTCTCTGGTTTTGCTGGTTATAATATTCCTGAAGCAAAATCTGACGTCAGCTAATCCCACTCTACCTACAGGACTGCCATGTGGCAATCAATTGACTACATATGACTGTGGACGTTTGGGTCAAGATGGAATAGATCTGAACATATGCTACTACCTTGAGAATTTTGCACAGTACAGACCATGCTATGGGATCTGTATCAAAGATTCCAAACATGAAGTCTGCAAGGCTTATTGCCCCGGTAAGCTGCCTGCAGGATATGTGTTTACTTGCCTGGATATGGAGATACCCCTCTTCAACTGATGGCGCTTAATTACTGGTGCTTCCTAGTCCTCGCACTTTTTTGAACAAACTTATTCTAAGGAGTTACCCCTGTTGCTCTTTGCTATGTAACCAAATCGAATATGCTCAGGTTTCGGCCTTCGGGTATGCCATTTATCTGGAATAGTAATCCGGCTGTACCCTTGCTTATTAGTATCTTTGATTATCTACAAATAGTTATCAATGAGTAAGCATCCAACCGCAACCTTTCGAATTGTTAGAGAGACATGTGATCAATAGCTTGATAGCTTGATTCCAAAATGATGAATGTGTGATGGTTATATCAAGGAGTACTGTATCAGTATCAGTGATCTGATTCATGCCATAGTTTTTTATTGCAAGCATTTACACAGTTACATCCTGTTTTACTGTCCTTTGACCCCTTGTGGTAATACCTTGTTTATTTCTACCGCTATCCTTTGTGTGGTCTCTAGTTCTTAAAACCCGCACAGGACTAAAAATAGCTATTATCAGGTCAACCTGAGGCCACTTTCAAGCCCGGCAGCAATCAAGTCAGTTGATAAAGTCTGCAGCTGATTTTATTTCTACAGAATATCATATCCAATATATTATACATTAGTCCTTTCTACATGTGTATTAAGCAAACGATCAACATGTAGTTCAACTATAGCATCACGGATTTATGTTTATGCGGAGCATGGCTCTACTCAGTGAAGCCACGTTCCAGTATATTCTAACTATACATCACTATCTAGTAACGCATTATTTAGGCTATGAGAGGGCAAATAATTTGGTACAAACTTCTAACAATAAAGATAATCGTTGCCGAACCAACTCTCATCCCATATAGAACATGCTAAACTGGTACAAGTACCCCTTGGTTATATTATGTACTGTGCACACCAAGCCGGAAACAACTGATGTCACAATACAGAGTACCTTCCAACCAGTGTACACAAAACAGCTTTTTAACCTCACTCAGATGTTTTTTTTAGGCACATCATGATTCGTTTATTGTCATGTTTCCCCCAGAACAAAACTTGCTGCCTATCATTGACAAAATCTACAATCTTTCAAAATGTGCTTTGTTTGTTATTAAGGCTGGGTTGAAAGAGCATGCACAACACCCACTACACCATATCGGCCAGTACCAACTTTTGATCCAGTATATGCGAAGCTAAAAGCCGATGAGCAAGATAGCAAGGATAAAAGCAGAACATTTGAAAAACACGTATCTCTTTCCAAATTCGGGTGGTTAGCGCTGCCAATAGTATTGTTAATACTGGGGAGTCTGCTGGGAGTGTATACCAGAAGAAAAGTGAAACAGTATGGCTCCTTCTCTCGCGCTAAGGAAGCAGGTATATATTATGTTATTTTCTACAATTTTAAGTCGTCTGAGCTTTTTGATTAAACCTTGTCAATTATCAAATGAAATTAGGGTTCTTCTTACATAATCAATATTGTTTGAGAGCAGAGAGTATCATATCATATTCATATCATTCATATCATATCTCCACTGAGTAACTCGATGAGCAGCTGGAATTCTGACTGTTCATTGGTTGTTGAGGTGTTGGGCATAATTATACAATGCCGGCAGCAACGGAACATTCCGCTTCGGCTTATTACAATACACCTGTATGTATGTCATCACAGAGAGTAGATTTTGTTTAACAAACATAGCCAGGGGGCCCCGTCAAGCAGGGGGGGGGAAGGGTCTGGGAGGGGGGCTTAGACTACCAGATACCCTCTTTTAGTCGCTGTGCACTTGCTACATCAGGAAACAATAATTGATCTGACATTTATTTTCAAACACTAAGGACAGGACAGGGCTTAGACTTGACTTGAATATTTAGCATTGTCCATGCTAGTTTTTCTGAATATTAGGGTTCACTTCAGGCAGCTTTCACTACTGCCTATGATAACCATCACATTGAAACAATAGGCTGTTGGTTTCAGACGTCAGTCAGCTTGGTACCAGCAGTATTGCAGATCATAAAATCAGAGGGATGTTTTTAAACAGGGATTAAAGAAACTGAATATATCACAATTTAACTCCCGTAGCAATAGTTGATCAAGATCAGAAAACTGCAGTGTGTGATGATACGGCCTGTTTGAAACAAGCGTGTATTGTGGTGGTCAACTTACCCCGGTGTCCAGTCAAATTCATCCTATCAATATAGAGAGCAAAACATAATTGTTGTGTTTCAAAGTTACCACTGATATAAGGGAAGACAACTCCGAATTGCTTAGGTATTGCGTCTTTCGGTTCAAAAATCAATACTGCTTTATAATGGGAAACATGTTTATATAAAATTTGTTATTGACTTAGAATTCAAAGCTTTTGCATTTTCCTTTCTTCACTTCAAGCAGCTTTCATTACCACCTGCAATTGATTTCACATTTGAAGTCGAGCCTGTAGGTTTCAAGTTTTCTAGTTGGTAGTGGCAGACCAGTTGGATGTTTGTAAACAGGGTTTAGAAAAACTGACAAGGTTGAAGATTGACTGATGATTTCCATTTTTTAGCAATTATTCAATCCGACTAGATAATGACATTCTGTGATGATATCATTATCATCGAGTAAGGATTACTCTTGTTGATATGGCCCGTTTAAAACATGAGTAATTGTGGTAATTGACTTTCCCAGGAGTTCAGTCCCATTCATCAAAACTATTTTTAGCCAAACATAATGATTATGTTTTTCAGTTACCAAAGATTTAACAAGTTGGTGCACATCACGTTGGCGAAGAGGAACAGTTGAGGAGGGGCTCACAACAGACACCGATCAAGCATCAGGTAGGTGAATAACCAATATATCTATTACTTATGTGTCATGTTTTATTTATTTTAAACCAGTTTCATCAAGGTTAACAGCTGTTACTCCTTGGTTTCATCTAGGCGTCAATTTGCTGGGCTAAAGCTAGTTCAGCACCCAATGATCACGTGATATAATAAGGACCATCACTGGCATCGAATGTGTGAAGACCTGATGTAAATTTGATAAATTAGGGGCGGGCACATGTAAGGTCCTCATGTGAAATTAACTCTAATGATCGGAGATACGCAAGCTAATGGTGTGGTCTTGATGTCGATGTGGATTCAAGTACCCAATATGCTGATGATTGCATTCCATAATATATTTAACTAAAAGAAGGTAGTTGATCATTGAACACCACTTAGAGCAGAAATGAGAACAAAGCAGAAGTTATATAAAACCCATGCCATCACCCGAGCACTCACATAAACAATAGCTTATATTTATGTTTTTTATATTTGCTTTGCTTTCTCTATCCCTCAGACTATTGAGAAAACTGCCATTAATGAAGCACTGCAGTTCCTGAAGCTGGGTGCCATACATCACTGGTATTACGCAGCTAGATTATAGAGAGGTTGCGAAATATGTCTGGAAATGATAAACGCTACAAGATAACTTCTTGGAAAAACATCAATCCATATTCAATACGGTTTGGCATCTTCTACCTGCCCGTCTAAATTAAAATCCATTATTAGCAGTTATCCTTTTTATTGTTCATTTGATATTATCCCTGTACTGTAATTTTGTACCTTGTTATAATGTGTACCCCTATCTGTGTTAGGGGTACAGAAGTAACGAGTTTGTGTTTCAGGTTACATTATTCTAGATTTCTATTGCGTGTAATAAAGTATGCTTGATAGCTATACAAAGGTCTAGCAAAGACTGAATCTAACAGGCAGTATAAAATCACAGAGTAAGGATAAACAGAGGGGACACTTCAATGATCGTTATAGTGCCTGCGGTTTTGATCCACTGGGGGAAAATCATCAATCTGGCCACCTGCAAATTTCAATAATTATATAAGTTACAATATGAGGTTTTAGGCAGACATACCTACCTTTGATAGGTCATAATTCATTCTGTATTTATCCCAAAGACTTTCCATATAGATTTACATGTGACAATTGATGGATGGCTGGTCATCAAAATTAGGAAATGTCCGTGTACTGACCCAAGCCGCTTGTTAATCTTTATGATATAACTCATTTTAAAAACCCATATAAATCATAGCCTATGTATCCTAGCAAAAAATGACAACAATATGGTGTATAGCTTGAAAGTTGGACATTTCAAAAAAGTTGGAAATCAGTCTTTGGGATGAACACAGAAAGACTGATGGCCCAACAAAGGTAGGCATGTATGTATGAGAAAATCCCTTATTAGCTTATATATTTCTTGAAAATTGGCAGGTGGCCAGATGATGATTTTCCCCCAGTAGCTCAAAAACCCGCAGGCACTATAACGATCATTGAAGTGTCCCCTCTGTTTATCCTTACTCTGTGATAAAATATAAACAGAGACTGCTGCCGCCTCAGTGTTGACAGCTTGACAGTTGTTATGTCACACAATATAACATCTCTTTTACAAAAACAAGTCGTTAGATCCAACGGAGATACTGCTAAACAAATTCAAGTTGAAAACAAAAACATAAATACATAAATTCATGAAATTATAAAACACCCACCACCAAATCAGAACTAATAATAAAATACTGTATGATACTTTCGGCAGTGAGACTATTCCACAGGTTTGAAACCACTAACATACCCCCATCTCTTAACTGGCTGTGTACTTCGTGTACTCGTTCTGAGACCCGTGCCAGATGGTGGATCAGGTGAACCAGACGGCACTTGAACAGGTACCAGGGGTGGCGCACTATGCCCAGCCGATGCACTTTGCTCATGGGATAGGGCGGGTAATGATGTAACTGGAGTAGGGCAAGCAGGCTGATCATGTAAGCTGCCATTATCCCTGTACACTTTCAGGTACGATTGATTTTGTCTGTAAACTTTACCATTTTCCAGCATCTCTACATGAAAACTTCTGGGCGTATCAGCATGACCTAAAATCCTAGCTTTCTCCCATTTTCTATGACCGGTTTTCACCCACACTGTCATGCCCTCCACAAATCTCTGGCTCGGAAATTTATCTTGTTGTTGGGAGTGTGACTCTGAAACAACATTATCCATTGCAGCCTGAATTTTCTTTAAATCCAGCTGCTGGGTTTTGAGCTGGTTGGACGTACAGTGTAAATTGTCTCGAAAATTTCTGCCTTGTAGCAGAACTGATGGTGACGGCAGACCATTGCCTAGAGGGGTAGACCTAAGACAGGACAGCACTGTGTTTAGATTGCCGCCAAAAATCCAAAAACTGTCTCTCTAGCAAGGTGATAATTTCACGTGATGAGGATGTACGAAGCATGTAGCATGTTGGCCATTTCGAGTAGCGGTCGACTGTAGCCAGGTATTCAATACCATCAAGATAGAAAACATCCATATGATTAGTCTGCATGGGATAATCAGGCACAGGGTAGGGTTCAATGTATTCGCCTGAGTTAGCAAATTTCACAGCTGCTTATCAAATCTGTCAACATGCTGAGATATCCTGGCCAGTAAACAGCAGTCTTTGCTATTTCTATGCACTTGCTAATACCCAGATGGCCCTTATGCATGTCAGCAAGAATGGTTTTTCTCATGTCCGTCGGAACCACAATCTGATTACTTCTGAGAATCAAACCATCGTGACAGGTTAGCTGGTGCCTACATTCCAAAATGGCTTTAGGGGTTCTACACAAGAGCTCCGCTTCGTAGGAAAACCATTAGTGATATATGACTCTAAAATCTTCATGGACTTGTCATCATTTGTGGCGTCAACAAATCTGTGCCGGAAAGAAATGTTATGCAAGACGCGCTAGTCACAGCATGCACCTGATCAAAATCCAGCTGTGTGTTTTCTTCACATAGGCCTATTTCATCTAGATAAGCCCTAGACAGTGTGTCCGCTATGATTAGATCTTTCCTGGGAATATGGACTAGCTGAAAATTGTGTACGTAGCCGCATTCTCAATAGCCTAGGAGTTATGTCATTCAACCCTTTTTCATGATGCCCAATAGAGGCAGTTGGTCAGTCTCAACAGTAATGTTAGGCTGCCCATAGACATATTGATGAAAGCGCTGGAGACCAAACTGAACAGCCATAAATTCTTTTTCGATTTGCGCATATGCTTGTTGAGTCTGGTTCAATGCACAGCTAGCATACTCAATTGGCTGGCCATCTTGCATAATTACTGCCCGCATGCCAGATTTTGAGCTATCCACGCTGAGAGTGACAGGTTTTTCTGGATCAAACATTCTTAGAGTAGGATTGCAACAAATTAATTGCTTCAGGTCAGAAAAAGCTGCTTCTTGGTCACGCACCCACACCCACTCAGTCTCATCTTTGATCAGTGGCTGCAGCGCTGCTGTCCGCTCGGACAAATTTGGGCAGAATTTGGAGAGGTATGTTACCATTCCCAAAAGTCCCCTAAGATCTTCAGCACTGGTTGGGGTTGGAATTTCTTTTATGGCTCTAACCTTGTCAGGATCAGGTTTGATAGTGCCACTTCCGATTATATGACCTAGGTACTTTAGCTCAGCTTGCTCAAATCTACACTTTTTGAGATTTAGTTTCAGATTTACCTCCCTACATCGTTCCAAGAGTTTATGCAGAGTTTTGTCATGGTCATCTTTTGAAGCTCCTTGTGTCAAAATATCATCGAAAAATATTTCTACATTTTCTATGTCATGAAAAATTTCACTGACTTTCCTGTGAAACACCTCACTGGCTGAGCTGCAGTTAGGTGCAGTAATGCCTCTTTTCACTGCACCTACCTCCTGAGCTGATGCCAAAAGGTAATCTGAGGAAGCGATATCTACCAAACGGGGTGGCAAATGTGGTGAGCAGACTGCTCTCCCTATCCAGTTCCAACTGTAAGAACCCGGATGTGGCATCTAAAGTCGTAAATATGGTAGACTTTGATAATTTAGAGAAGATTTCTGAGGCAGTGGGCAGTGCATAGTGCTCCTCCTAAGGCACCTGTTCAACTCGGTCGGGTCCAAACAGATCCTAAAGGACTGGTCAGGCGTCAGAACATTCACGATAGGATGAACCCAATCAGTTGGCTCCCTAACCTTGGTAATGGTCTTGCTGGCCTCTATATCAGCCAGTGTACACTTTAGCTTATCACGCAGCCGAAATGGGACTCGACGTGGACTTTGTACAACAGGTTTAGCTCCTTCTTTGAGCCTCAGAGCATGCTTGCTAGGTAAACGTCCAACGCCCTCAAAAACGTCAGAAAAACTGGCTGCTACATTGTTTACCACTTTAAGACTATCAGAAACATCAACAAGTCCCATGCTTACGCAGCTAGGTAAACCTAATAAGGTAATACTACCTCCATCAACAACAGAAAACACATGCAATGAGGAAACACTACGGTATTCTATCACTAGTGAAACTTTGCCACAAACTTTCATTTCATGACCACTGTATGAGCAGACTGACTTTTCGTTCCTCAGTCTCTCAAGTTTTGCATTGATCAGAGCGTTAAAAACTGATTTAGGCATCACATTGTCAAAAGCGCCAGTGTCAACTTTAAGCTTCAGTGGTTGCTGACTGTTTTTACATGTAACATCTATGAACCACTGCTTGCAGCTTGAAGAGCCGGAAATTTGATAGACAACATCAGGAGCAGGTGCAGAGTCGACCATGTCAGCTCTGCTCTTAGATTGACGATTTGGAGTTGTCTTACCAGATTTATTGCAGAGTAAGGAGTTAGCAAAGTGTCCTTTACCTTTACAGACGTGGCACTCCTTACCATATGCAGGACATTTTTCCTCTAGGATGTGTTCTGGTACAGTATCTACAGTCCTTTGTATTGTTAGACTTGTTAGACTTGCCTCTTTTGTCTTGACTTTTAATGTCAAATGGCTTTTGATGGTGAAGGGAATCAGCTACCTTTGCAGGATGAGTAGGAGTACTACCTATATCCTTGATATAGGTTTTGGTGACCTCAGCTCGTTGGCATATTGCGATCGCCTTTTCGTGCGTTAGAATGTCCACATTGAACAGTTTTTCCCGAACAGTATCAGATCGTATACCGAATACAATGCGATCTCTGATTACTTTCTCTTTCTCAGCATCAGCGAAGTTACATGTGGATTGCAGGGCTCTTAAAGAGGTAAGGTAAGTGTCAAACTTTTCACCAGGTTGCAGGACACGCTGATTGAACTTATAGCGTTCATATTCCTCCTTCACACGAGGGGCAAAATATGCTGTGAAAGCGGCCTTCACTTCTGCGATCTTCTTTCTATCTGGATCTGAGAGCGGTAAAGTTCGGAAAAGTTCTTGACCTCTAGCCCCGAGAAGCGTTAGCAGAGTCGCCACCTGTACTTCCTCGGACTTATCCACCTTTTCTGTGGCAGTCATATAGAAATCGAACTGTTCCAGCCAGGTTGTCCATGACCTGCTGGTTTCACTTGGGTTGCTCGTTGAGTTCAGATTAGTGAAGAAATTAGCTGGAGGCCGTAATCCACCTCCCTCCGCCATCACAGAAAAGTTATAATATCCACAGAATCAATGATGAGCATGGATCGACAGTTCTGACACCATGTTATAATGTGTGCCCCTATCTGTGTTAGGGGTACAGAAGTAACGAGTTTGTGTTTCAGGTTACATTATTCTAGATTTCTATTGCGTGTAATAAAGTATGCTTGATAGCTATACAAAGGTCTAGCAAAGACTGAATCTAACAGGTAGTATAAAATATAAACAGAGACTGCTGCCGCTGCAGTGTTGACAGCTTGACAGTTGTTATGTCATACAATATAACATACCTTTATACATTTTGTACAATGTACTAAGATGAACAGAACCATTGGTTTCCGCTTTTTTACCAATTATAGGGGGCAAGTAAAACTTATCGTTTGAACACTCAATATATATTTCCTAATGAAACTGAATTACAACTATTTGCACTTCTTGTTTTGTCAACACACTTGTAGCGATGCATCTGACTTCATTATCATTACAGTAGAAGCTAAAAAAACACTGATGCCATCAAAATCATGACATCACAATGCGACAGAAATCTTGTTGGTTTCACACCTCATGTTTAATCCTTAACCTCTTATCTCCTACCCTAGATTTTGCTTGTTGACATGAGTTGTCTCCTCACGTAATGGGGGAATGCAACTCCCACAACAGCAGACAGATCAATTAACTATACATTACAATTCATCCCTACCGAGCATGTGCTCCTTGCAGTGATACATGTTTTGTATTGAAAGCTACAATTCTATTGCCTCTATCCAAATGCCCACGATGCCATTAACAATTCAGGACCCTAATGTAAGTTAACCCTGACCTTTATTCAAGTTCAATTCAAAGCTTTGTGAAGTCCCTATGGATTTTTTAGGGTTTATTCCCTCTTTATTTGTTTTGGAAGACTAAGCTTGAAAGAATTCCTTCATAAGTGCACCCAAGTACTAGGTACACATGCGTTGTTGTCATGTATGTAAGTTAGAGCTTTGGGTAGTTTGGGTTTTTGTTGGCTGATGAAAATAGAGTTGCGAAATAATATTGGCTGAGCAAAGTTTGCGCTGTGTTAGATATCAGATATAGAAGAAGGGGGGGGGGGGGGGATGGGCGAGGGGATACCAGATGAGAAAGTCTATTGGGTAATACCTTAGTGATTTGCAGTATAATTATCTTTGATTGTTTTAATGTATAAAAGCGCTTATGGATTACCAGAATAATGCCTTGTGTTAGATTTTCTCATTGTCAAACCCTTTTTTTTCTGGCCTTTGTTTGGGAATTCCTACTCCTTTCGACATTTCACCAGGCTAGAAATCACACAGCGACCTTGATTCCAGGCATGTTAAGATCCGAACATGCACAACCCTATTTTGTGCCAATATTTATTTACTTGTAATATTATTTCCTTATACAAAGATAAAAAAAACTTTAGTGCCTGAGAGTTTCGGAACTTGCATAAAAAAAGAAGAAAAAAGTATTACAGAAATAACCGCAAGTTAGAAAAACTGTGAAATTCATAATCTACACATACCCTTGCATTGTTGTCACGGTGAATATTATTTTCCGCCTCAAATTCGATTGAACATTAGCAATACACAACCTATCATCGCACTGTGTTGTTAGCTGTAAATTTGGTGGAAACATAAGAAATGTAAATGCTATAAGTGAAGTAGATCACAACTCCCTATTTGTCCTCACTGGCTTGCTTGTTTTCATTAACCAGCAGTGCAGATCCAAGCTCCTCTTTGTAATTCTCAGCCACTTGAGTTGCGACTGCACTGTAAACCACGTGAAAGTCATCAGACACCTCAAAGTGTTTCTTGTCTACAAACAGATCCTCAGATTCAGGGCTGTCCAAACCTGGTACAAACCTCAAGAAAATACCTGAAACAAGAAATAATAAGAAAATAGGTAAAAGGAAAAGCTAATATTAAATTATTTTGTGCCTTGTTGAACCTGGTGCCAAAACATCCACCAACCTGATATGTAAATGAAAATATTAAAATGTAACAACTGCTTGGGGCGAATATATATTTTTCTTATCTATTATTATATTCCTTTACCCAATTAGGAAAAGCAATTTGACAAATCATTTGTGAGAAATCAATGATTTTGTCGAACCTTGTTTACAAGACACCCTCACCAACCTAAGAGCAATGAAAATTATAAGATACATTCGATAAAAAAATATACTTCTTGACAGTTAATTATATTTTTCCCATTTAGCATCCTTGTTATAACCCTATTTGAGAAATTTTTGGGGTCTTAGGTTCTAACAACATGAAGTTTTGAGCGTTTTGATAGAAACTTTGCTCAATATCATTAAACATAGTCGAATATCTGATTAATGAAAATTCAATTTGGTTGCATAAGTTGGGAGTTGCCTTGTTTTCAGCTCAGCTCAGACAACTCCTGACTCCTTGGGTAGATCTTTTAGCATTCATTATTATCTTTTTATTCTATAAATAGGCATCCCTGAATCAATTTTCTGCTTGAAGACAAACCCCTATGTTGCCTTCAAATAAAAACTTGCAACATTCTCAGTTCCTGTCATTTTATTATTCCATCCCTCAAATAATAGTAGCAGGTTTAACTTATACAATTTAAATTGTATAGTTAGCTATAACTTTTGCTTTGCAGCCCGATAATCTCATGCACACACCCCTAACCTATATAATGGATATTACACCCTATTGAACTACTTGTGACGATTCCTTGTAAAGTCAGCCCTTCACAGTCTAAGTAACGTCACTATTCTTTGAAATAACTGTGCAATGTTATACCAACCTGTCAGCGCTCCGCCGACGAGAGCCAACACCAGAGTTACACATATTGTGGCCGCCTGATATCCAGCCTGCTGATTGGCTGTCCTGCCTGGTATTGTGTCATTTCCTGTCGTCTGCATTGCTAAAGACGGGAATACTTCGGTCAATCTGGAAGAAGGAGGTATGGTGGTTATTGATGTCAGAACGTCAAAGAAAATAAGATAAATAGAAGCAGAGTGATAATATTCCTTACATTTCCAATCGTTTTTTTAACCTCTGTTCAACAAAATCGAGGGGTTATTACAATCCTAAGACTTGCTACTGCCAAGTATCGAACCTGAGGATTGCCGAGCTAGCCCCAGGCTGTGAAGAAATGATCTACACCCTCGACATTTATATACAGACTCTTGCTCAGAGAGCATCCAATTTAGATTATACTCTATTATTATTTATTCAGTCGTTGGAGAGAGACTGGTTATTTCAAATTTTTTTTTTTACTGAGTTTTCAAGCCGTGTAAACAAAAACCCTGGTAGAGTAAATATTATACGGCTCCAATTCAAGTTAGTGTCACTACATTATCAACCACTCATGAAAATGGAAATGAGTGGTCGATAATGTAATGGCACTAACTTGCATTAGAGCCATCTGAGCACGTAGACTTAATAAATATAAGCTGGTAGAAGTGACATAGTTGGGGATAAATATGAAGTAAAGAGGATGAGTAAGGGCTAGCTATAAATTTGGCTAGTTCAAAATGGCAAGCTCTCCTCCTGCAAATATCAGATTCCTCTAGAGTATATCATATAGCCACTCACTCATGCCCGTACTGTGCTGTATCTGCGATTGTGACAGCAATAGCTCCTATCACCCCTGCCAGTAATCCTGGCATACCATGTGAGTTGTTAACTCCGCATGAGTCATGTAGGCCAAATCTACTGTCAAGTGCTGGCTGGAAAGAGAAGTTGATAAGCTATGAATCGTTTATTTTAAAAAACTTCAAAAAAGTTTTCAGACGAAACTTGCATTTACATAGACAGCTTTTGAAGGAGTTCTAAAATGAAATCATTACGGCGTTGTGAATAATACAATTAGCAGTCCTGATTGTACAGGACATGACCATGGTCTCAACCTCGTCGTATTATTTTTTGTGATGCTAAATCCAGACCTGGGTCCAAGTCATGGTAAGTCAAGTCATCTTCAAGTCAAGTCAAGTCAAAGTCACGACTTGACTTAACAAAATTATGACTTGACTTGACTTGATGTCGAAAACAAATAGACAACACTTGACTTGACTTAACGAAAAATTGACTTTTACTTGACCTCACTTGGGAGTTGTCCTGACTTTGGTCAAGTCAACATAAGTCAATGTGTGAAATTTTATAACATAATGTAGAAAGAGATATAGGAAGGATAATCATAACTGAGAACCCCAACTCTGAAACCCCAACTCTGAAACCCCAACTCTGAAACCCCAACTCCGAAACAGAAAACCCAACTTCTCAGCTATGGGTAAGTAGTCAGAGTTCCTGCCTTACATATTAGTTGTCTTCTCTTGTTGTCTTGTAATCAGTAAAATGAAAAATGTATCCCATGATGCAATATTAATATAGTCTGATCATATAGTGCAGGTTTATTCAGAAGACTGCTTGTATCATCATCAACATCATGATCATCATTATCATCAGACAGAAATCCTTCTAGTCTAAGGATGTTTCACACTTTTTCTTTTTGTGTTTCTCACAACAGCAGAAGGCTGGACTTTCTTTTTTTGAAATTCACTTCCAAGCAATTCCATAACATACACCACCCATCGTGAACTAACTAAGTAACAATGCTGAATTGCGTACACACCCATACCTTCTTTCGTTTGTGGGGAGGGGAGCAAATCCCGATTAGTAGAGCAACTCCTGAGGACCTAACTAACTCCTCTACGATTTGGAGTCACCCGGGATTGAAATAAATTCCGAGTTGATTTTCACGGTTAATGAGCGTGACTTTGCCATGACTTGTAAGTCACCCATCTTTGACTTGACTTGACTTACAAAAATCATGACTTGTCTTGATTTGACTTGATGGCGAAAAAAATAGACACCAATTGACTTGACTTGGTGTAAATGTGACTTGACTTGACTTGACTTAGCATCGACAATGACTTGACTTGACTTGCGATGACTTGGACCCAGGTCTGGCTAAATCTAATCAAAGATATGTACACAAAAATACTAATAGGTTACGCATTAATGTTGAAAATGCTTTAAAGAATGCGAGACGAGTATAATGTTCGACAAAGGAGACAAATGCCAATACCAAACAAATTTGAAATTAATGGGATGCTTACGGTAGGTAATATAAAACCAGAAAGTTTAAGTCAACATAACACTGTAACAAAACATACACATTTTTCCGAATGGTAAGGCAGAAATCGGAGTTGTCATCTTACTTTCCATTGACACACGACCTTAAAATTGACGGACTAGTTGTGTTAGACTTAATATCACCAGTAGTTTAAGAGCTCAAACTGAGCCAGGATAGCTGGTAGAGGGATTTCATTATAATAATCAACCATTTTTCCACTTTGATAATGAAATGACTCTACCAGCTACCCTGCCACAGTTTGAGGGCTTAAACTATAACACCTCCAGCAGTTAAAGCGCTCAAACTGTGCCGGTAGTAGCATTATCAACCACCAGGGGAAAGTGGTTGATAATGAGTTAGAGAGCCTAAACTAAAACACCAGTGACTTTGGGACATACATTTGTCCCGAACTCCCTGATTACATACACTATGTTTCTATGCTCCGTACAAATGAGCATATAGGCGATTTTAGCCCTTTTTCTCGGCACATAGAAACAATTAAGCTACTCAATTTCAATTTCAATAGGTTGTTCGCATTCACAAACCGAATTTGTTCGGATCCTATTGTTATTGTATTTTGATTACATAACAAGCCAAATTCATTGGATAGGATGGGAATGATCATTCGACCCATGGAAACATAGTGATAGACACGTGATCCTGATGAGGTGAGAAACTTCTTTACTCTTACCTGGCACACTGACGTTGAGACTACACTATTATCATGTGTATTCTGATTGGTAGGGTCAATTTAGTACGAGTACCAAACATTTACCTGCCCCTAATTAGTGAGATTGAACTCGGGTCATCACACCGAATTCTTTGTGACGGTACTCATGTTAAGTGAATAAATTCACGCTCTATCAATCAGAGATATACATACAATAGTATATCACATGATCAGCGTGTTTACCTGGAGATAAGTGAACCCGACCACTGATAAGAGGGCTGCCATCGCTCCTATAAGTACAGCTCCCCAGGGCTGTATCATAAAGTTAGCAGCGGTACCTACTGCTACTCCTCCTGCTAACGTAGCATTCTGCACATGAACCTGTCACCAATAAACAATGTCATGTTCTGAGAGTGTATGATTAGATCAAAACATTATATTCTGACATGTGACACTGTCCCAGAAATTAAACAAGCTCAGGTCAAAGCGGAGAATAGGTAGACAGTGCATTTGGGGAAATACACTAAGATTAAAACAATACTAGCTGTTATATTAAAATTTGGCATGCTTTTGTCAATAGATAGCACCATTAAAAGTTTTCTTGACCGACAGACGCTGGTAGATCCACCAGATATGGTATAAGAGAGATTTGGCAATCATTGCTAACTTTTTGAGGAAATATGCTATGATGCATATCGATACAGCATTGAAACTGAGGAGTTCCAAAAAGAGAACTTTGAGTCAAAACGGAAGATGGAAGTTTGTTCTACAACAATGATAATCCAGAGCCTCGATTCAGGCTTAGAATGTTACTGATATCTTTTCTTTCGTTTTCGTTTCTGAATTCTTTTATGAGCCACATTATTTCTGAAAATTGACAAGCCATATCCCCGTTCATTGTTTTTGGTGCGTGACAACACTACAAATCGTCTGTTACCAAGGCTACAATATTTTTAGCTTTGATAACAATAACACATTCACAACAAAACATTCTTTAGATTAGCTCATGTTAAAGACTTTGTTTGAGGCTGCTCTTTTGTATCACATCTTATTCTCCATATTTTATTCTATCATGTGAGCGATTTTCAGCTTTAGAATCCAAATATTGAGGAAGTTATGGCCTCTCAAACTTCCAAGGTGACGGCAATTTATCGGAAGTAAGAATCAGCCGGTAATCCCTAGGGTACGTCACAACCATCATACTTATTACGACACACTAATAAATATTTTGATGATCAAAATGTTCAGATATGTAACGGTCTCGAACCCAGGTCCAAATGGCTTTGCAGGCAACGCTGCTAACACTGATCTATATTGTCTACTCACTAACCTAGTTGGTCCAAGTGGGGTGATGGTAGCGTCGTTGCCTGTAGGTATGGGGACCGGGTTCGATTCCCATTCAGGTCTGAATTTTGATCATCATCTTATCTGTGTGATCATTAGTGTATTAACTAATAACTCATAATATGTCTATGTCCATGTTTATGGTTGTGACATACCCCAAGGGCACATCCGCTCATTCCCAATGCCAATTGAAGGCAATCAGCCTGGAAGTTTGAGAGGCCATATCATCCTCAATAATTGGATTCTAAAGCTGAAAATCGCTCACACGATAGAATAAAATATGGAGAATAAGATGTGATACAAAAGAGCAGCCTCAAACAAAGTCTTTAACATCAGAGGATCTTGACTCAACATAAATCTCATAATAAATTTGTTTCAATGTCAGTTGTTAATTTGATGGATGGGGGTGGGGAATTCGGTATTTGTTGTGGCTATTATATTAGGCAAAAGCCGACCTGTTCCAATATATATAAACGCGACTTGTTCCGGGAGTTTGGAATTTCCCATTTGTGATATTGGTGGGATACTCACTGATTGATAATTGCATTTCACTATTGCCTCTCAGAGCTAGCAGTTGGGTGGAAACGTGAGCTGTTTATTTTTACGCACTGCATAAGATAACAGCTCAGAAATATATATAAACCGACTAGACTTGTTCCGGGAATTTGAAATTTCCCATTTGTGATATTGGTGGGATACTCACTGATTGATAATTACATTTCACTATTGCCTCTCAGAGCTATCAGTTGGGTGGAAACGTGAGCTGTTTATTTATACGCACTGCATAAGATAACAGCTCAGCAATATATATAAACCGACTAGACTTGTTCCGGGAATTTGAAATTTCTCATTTGTGATATTGGTGGGATATTCACTGATTGATAATTGCATTTCACTATTGCCTCTCAGAGCTAGCAGTTGGGTGGAAACGTGAGCTGTTTATTTATACTGCACTGCATAAGAAAACAGCTCAGCAATGGATAAATGCAGGTTAGTATTATAGTCATATACTTGCTATTGCTAGCGCAGTGCATTCTTTCATGGTTTTTAAGGTGGGAATTCAGATTATGTGGTCAGTTGTCACAGTTGTCACAGTTGTCACAGTTGTCACAGTTGTCACAGTTGTCACAGTTGTCACAGTTGTCACAGTTGTCACAGTTGTCACAGTTGCCACAGTTGCCTAATGTCCTGTATGTTATGTTATGTTCGTATTTTTGTTCCTCCTAAAATCAACAGTGTGATGTACCGGAGTGAATTCCACTAGAAACAAAAATTAAGTCAGTAAAATACACAGCAGTAAAATATAAAATACACAGCAGTACTAAAAAATATACGAAAAATTTCGTAGCTTTTCAGTCCGACAGCGGGGCATCTGGGTGGCGAGTGACATCCGAGTCTGTCGCCCACTCTTCCTTATTATCAGCTTGTTGAGTGGGTGTCCCTATTGGACATGGCGTTATGTGACAGGTGAGCTATAAACTCTGTGATGTACGGCAGCTGATAATGGCGTACAACATCATCATGGTGCATATCACTGTTGATGACTTTCAGCGCTCGCCTTTCTACCTGTATCACCTTCTCCAGAGACCGCTTGGTAATATGTGAACCCCACATTGGGCATGCATAAGTGAGCACGGACCGAATGTTGGCTGTGTAGTATAGTCTGAGGCCTTATGCGTTCAGCCCTAGTCTTTTCAGTTCTCTCATGCCATATAGACGGCTAGCTAGGCGGTCACATAAGTCATCAATGTGGTCAGAGAAAGTTATCCTCTGATCAACTGTGATGCCTAGCAACTTAGCATTTGAGGATACTTCGAGATTTTGCCCGTCCATGGTGGCAGTTGGGATGTACTTAGGGTCTGATAAACTTAGGTATCACAACACCTCATGTGCCATGTTTCCACGTCCATCCATTTTGTTCTGATCATTGATGTAGTGACTTGTGTGGTTGATAGTAAGATGTAATTAACAGCAACGGAATAAACTAAGGAGTAGTGAATGTATGTTAGTCTGAGTCAACACCTATACACTATTTGTTCCCTTGTCCACTGGCAAATGCAATCAGCTGTTATCGCTGATAATTGCTTATGTATATTCAAGGATTAGGAGGCATATCTGGCATGCCAGGCACATGGCTATTTATGCATGGTTAGGCTTTAGGGATGCATTTCTTCTATTTGGTTGTTTCAAAGGTTCCGTAATGCCACAGCCGACTGCTTGTAACACTTCACGAAGAGCCGCTTGACCGAGTTGTCACACTGCTAGCAAACCGACTCTGAGATATAAGTCTCTTCGCTCATGACTTTGTTACATATTGGCCTTGTTCGGCCATTCATATTTTCCCAATAGAATCTAACTTTTTTTCCAGTGTGGAAGCCGTGACATTTCAATTTGAGAACTACTCTATTTCACAAACCCTCAGAGCTGTTGCGGTGTACCCCTAACATATGTTTCTCTTTCTTACATAGCTTTCTGGTATTGCTGGTTATAATATTCCTGAAGCAAAATCTGAAGTCAGCTAATCCAACTTTACCTACAGCACTGCCATGTGGCAATCAATTGACTACATATGACTGTGGATGTTTGGGTCAAGATGGAATAGATCTGAACATATGCTACTACCTTGAGAATTTTGCACAGTACAGACCATGCTATGGGATCTGTATCAAAGAATCCAAACATGAAGTCTGCAAGGCTTATTGCCCAGGAAAGCCGCCGGCAAGATATGTGTTTACTTGCTTGGATATGGAGATACCCCTCTTCAACTGATGGCGCTTAATTACTGGTGCTTCCTAGTCCTAGCACTTTTTTTGAATAAACCTAATTCTAAGGAGTTACCCCTGTTGCTCTTTGCTATGTAACTAAATCGAATATGCTCAGGTTTCGGGTATGCCGTTTATCTGGAATAGTAATCCGGCTGTACCCTTGTTTATTAGTATCTTTGATTATCCAAAAATAGTTATCGATGAGTAAGCATCCAACCGCAACCTTTTGAATTGTCAGAGAGACGTGTGATCAATAGCTCGATTCCGATGATGAATGTGTGATGTTTATATCAAGGTGTTCTTCTCCGTTATTATATACTGGGCAGTAGGCACACCAAGCCGGCTACAACGGATATCACAATACAGAGTACCTTCCAACCAGTGTATGCGAATCAATTTTTTAACCATCCTGGATGTTTGTTGAGGCAGAACTTCATCACCATCTACAATCTTTGAAACTCTGCTCTGTTTGTTTTTAAGGCTGGGATCAAAGACCATGCCCAACACCCACTACACCGTATCGGCCATTACCAACTTTTGATCCAGTATATGCAAATCTAAAAGCCGATGAGCAAGATAGCAGGGATAAACGCAGAACATTTGAGAAACACATATCTCGTTTATACATAGGTTGGTTTGCGCTGCCGGTAGTATTGATAATATTGGGGAGTCTGTTGGGAGTGTATACCAGAAGAAAAGTGAAACAGTATGGCTCCTTCTCTCGTGCTAAGGAAGCAGGTATGTATTATGTTATTTTCTACAATTGCAAGTCGTCTGAGATGTTTGATTACACCTCGTCAATTATCAAAAGAAATTAGGGTGTGTCTGACAAAATCAACATCGTTTTGAGAGTGGAAACATAGCTGGGTCATATTCTCAAAAGTGGTACACTCTAGAGAAAAATGTTTGGAAAATAAAGTTCCCCCGATCCTTTTGAAATTTACACCCCTGGGTCAAAAAAGCCTGTTCAACAAGATTATGAAATCAAAAAATATTTTCATGGCTCGCTGCCGACCTAACGTGGCAGCATAAAAAAATCATCTCCGATCTTGTCAAAAATAGCACACCAGGGTCAACTGGGCGTGCAAAATAAGAATCTGGACTCCAAATTTGATTTTTCTTACCTGCTGCCGGGATACTGTTATATAATTATCTTCCAGCAGCAAAATTAAATATCATCCGATGCTATCGAAAATTGCACACCAGGGTCAACTGGACGTGCATAAAAAGAATCTAAACTCCAAATTTCATTTTTCTTACCTGCTGCCGGGATACTGTTATATTATGATTTTCCGGCAGCAAAATTACATCTCATCCGATCCTTTTGAAAATTACACGCAAGGGGCAACTCAAATTTTACTTTGATAAAAATTTGGATTCCGACCAAGCAACTAAACATGGCAGCATATATTTGAATTAATATTTTTATTCAAAAATAATTATGAATAAAAAACATTGAGTTGCTGGTCTATCATATCTTTCATGCTCCAAATTCTTCATCCAACAAAAGAACACAATTGGTTGATTTAACTTCATTTGATTGCAGTGCGGCTAATGGATACTAAGAGGACACTTCTTGACAATTTTTGATCAACTTGATTTAGCATTTATGCAATTGTTGTCAGGCAAGCTTCTTGTAAAACGATCATGTTTAATATATACTAAGCACTCACCGTATCAAGGTCAAAGGCCTCCCAGGCATCAAAGTCCTCTCCATCCAAATCCTCAAACATGTCGGGGTTGTTGCGAACAAACTACAAACAAATTCCTTTTGCAATAATATGCTATTAGGTGAAAGAAACATGTATGGTCATTTCACAATAGTAACTCGGCCAAATGTGAGCCACATACTACTGAATTTTTGTATTAGAAATTACCTGTTGTAAGCTGGTGACATTGGCATTAGCTCCTTCTTCATCATCAACTTCTCTGTCTCCTTCGTCGCCTGATGCTATCTCCTCCTCACTCATAACAAGCCACGGGCAAAACAAAATAAATCCATTAGATAGAGAAAAAACTATGCGATTAGATCTTGGTAACAAGTAGTGGTAGAGTCAGAAATCACTTTGCGGCATTTTAACATACCTCATCCCGATTATCCTCTTTCAGTTCATCTTCTTCATCTTCATCGTTGTCCATAGAGTTATTATATACTCTAGAGTGGACAATGTGTACAAAAATAGCATCAGTTTTTGTCTTACTTAATCCATGACGCGACGCAATCTGGTTGTGCATGGCTAGTGCCTGTATCATATAATTTATCATTGAGAATTTAGGAATCGGATATGAAAATTTAAGTTTTAGAGCGCTTATAGCCATTTTTTCGGAAAAATTTTCACGGCCCACTATGCGGAACACTCGTAGGTATTTTCACTTGCAGCCATTGGAAAATTTTTCTATATTTTCCCATCAAAATAAGCCGAAACTCCAACTGCAAACACATCATTGTGATGAAAAAAATTACCGGGCTAGCTTGTTATTTCTACTGCCACTTGCCAGCCATATAAGCTGTGTCCTGTCTCTCTTACTCATATGTTACACATTCAATGGGCTTTTTTTTATTTTTTATTAAATCAAGTACGAGTAGCCTGTGAACAAGTGATCGGAGGTGTAAAAGTTTGCAGGTTGCCTCATTTTCAGTCACAGTGTACATAAAGTCCGGATTCAGATTTGCTCTCCAGATAACATTACTTTATTGAGGATATTATAATAAGTTTTTTTGTTTCTTATGTCAAAGAAGATCAATTAAGATTGGTGCTAAAGTCAGATGTGGTGTTACTGTCAGTCCTCATTGCTCATTAGATCACCTTCTGCCTCTCTTATATTTTTATAGCATCAATCAATTTTTTCTGACGGAGAATCACAGCTGTATGAAATGCTAACTCTGGTCATTTCAAAGGATTGCACACTACTACACTAATCCCCCTTCCCTCAAAACCATGCAAACAAATACACACATATACGTCAACTGCCAGTGCCTTGACCGGAAAATTTTTCATGTCACACCATGTGAAATACTTGTAGGTATTTTCACTTGCAGCCATTGGAAAATTTTTCTATGTTTTCCCATAAAAATAAGCCAAAACCCCAACCGCAAACACATCATTGTGATGAAAAAAAATTTCCGGGCTAGCTTGTTTTTTCCACGTTTCTCTCAACCATAAGTTGTATTCTGTCTCTTTTACTCATATGTTAACCATCAAGTGAGTTAATGTTATTTGTTCAGTACAAGGTGTACACATATAGCTTCTGGAAAAACTGACTGGAGGTTAAAAGTCGGCCTCTAAGTCCCGCCATTTGCAGAAGCAATTTACATACGGTTCTGACGTAAGATTTGGCGTTGAGATTTGGCTATGTCATTTAGAGTTCTAAATTCCCTCCCTGGTGGTGTCCTCTAGTTTTCGAATTCGCAAAACCATTCAACCATTCACAGCAGGTTTTGAAAACATATAAATGAATGCATTTCGTTTCTGATAAGTCGCTGAGTATCAAGTAAATCTTTGAATGGAAAACTCACATACCTATCCAGACTGACTCCAGATTTTACAGAACAAACACTCACTAAGGTGACATTTTAAGTTGACGGATATTTCTGATTTCTCACCATACTTGAAATAAGGGACCATTTGCTTCAGAGCAGTCGGTCGTTGTGGATGTTTGATACAATTTTCTGGTATGTTTATTATGACTATGGTTGTTTGTTTGTGTTGTAAATTAGTTGAGATGGCAACTTCAGCATCATAAAGAATATTTTGTATACACTCCGGTCAAGGCACTGGCAGTTGACGTATATGTGTGTATTTGTTTGCATAGTTTTGAGGGATCAATCTCAGGCACAAGGTAAAAGTTTCTCTGACTTTTCCCAGTCACAATGTTACGTTCAGATCTATTTAGTATAGTAAAAGCATCGGATGCGGACTTGATAGGCAATTCCTCAGCCTTAATCACTCTATCCAGGTAGTTTTTTACTACCGCCGCTTCACCATCGGCCTCACACTCTCCATGGCGTTATCTGAAGAAATTCCAGGTGAATTTTGTATCTCGCATCCCAAATCTTTGGGAGATGTTTAGCATTGGCTGGCGGCTTTTGTACTGACAGGCACAGCCGTCAGACCATACAATGAGGTGCTTGATTTGTTGATGGTGGATTGCTATGTGACTGTCTAGATATGTGAGAAAGGTTTTAACTGCTGCAGCATCATGCTTAACATCTGCAGATATGCAAATCACTGCATCTCTTTCTATCAGCTCCCCTTTTCTAAACATCATTACCATTGGATGTATTGTGACGGAATTTCTACAGTAGTAGCCAGACTGGACTTCTAAAGCCTCCCTGCATGAGTAGTTTTCTGCAAAGTCTACTACAACTATAGCCTCGTTCCCTCGCAGTGAATTTTTACATTTCTTGTAGGCTGACAGCTGGTTGACAGCGTTATATAGATGATATAGGTATGATGAGAGCATTTGCAGAAGTTCATCATACGCCTGCCACCCTCTGTATGTCTGGGGGTACTTCCTCATGTGTCTAGACGTTTGCCCGTTGTCCTCTACACCGTTGCCCCATCTGAAACATGATACTTTTCCCCCGTCATCGTCTCCCAACCAAGCTGCAAACATGTAATGAACCATTTCTGGCTTACAGATGCCACACTTTCTCTGAAGGCAGTGATGGCTGTTCATGTTGCAGACTGTCTGCTTTACTAGGTCCTACAACTTTCCAAACAGCATATCTGGTACTGTGTGGTTGGTCTGCCGCATAGATGCTATCATTCCACGTATAACTGATGCAATATTCTCGCAAATATCGCAGACACACTGTACCCATTGGGCGGCCTTCACGAGTTTGATCCCTGCAGGTTTCAGCTGGTTGAAGGTAGACTGGCTTACATAGATATGTGGGTGCTGCTCTTTAAACTGTGAGTATGAGCGTTGTGTGGTATACTTCATTATACGCAGGGTTTTACCATTTCTTGTTTTGTAGGGGCATGTTGTAACGATGTCTGAGCCTTGGTAAAAATTCACCACAGCAAGTATGATGTCTTCAGAAAGTTTTGGGTGTGAACCTTTATTGCTGATTCTGTAAAAAATGTTTCGCGATGATTTAAGTGTTTCAGAGACAGCTTTCTTATTTGATGATTTGAGATTGTTGAACAGTGATTTCCTTACATATTTATCATTACTGACGGCTTCAGTTGCAGCTGAAACAATAGCTTTATCAGCAGTACGTTGACGACCCTTTTCAATGCCGCTAGCAGACAGCAGGCCAGAAGTTTGAGGGGTAGCACTATCAACCTGTTTGATTATGCACTCAGCCTTACTGTTTGGGCTTGCATAGACAGCATTATCAACAAAAGGATCTTGGACATTAAGAATTTCAGATGAAGCACTTGCAGAGGCCTTTTTTTTGGCAATATAACTTGCTTGGGCTTGGGCATGTTTCTCTCTTTTATCCTTCTCCACATCATTATTTACAAGGCAATCTGCAGCTCTTGCCTTCTGCTGCCTCCTTCTCT
Source organism: Membranipora membranacea (assembly GCA_914767715.1). Lineage (NCBI taxonomy): Eukaryota > Metazoa > Bryozoa > Gymnolaemata > Cheilostomatida > Membraniporidae > Membranipora > Membranipora membranacea. The sequence continues at coordinate 11,376,164 of OU612072.1, read as the reverse complement.
CTGATCTCTCAGCATTCCATCTAGCTTTGGTGTTCGGGCTTGCATCAGCTCTGTACTTTCGATGGCGTTTGGCTTTTACTGTGTTTAACAGTCTCTTAGGAGGCATGATAGAATAAAAGAAGAAATAACACAGAATATTTACCTATTATAGTTTCCGCTAAACTGGCAATGAGCAAGAAGTTTTATTTGCAGGTTATGTAAATTTTCAATGAACCAATATAATTCATGGGTGTTAAAATTTATCCTTTACAATTTATAAACTAATACTGGTAATGACTCTAACTGGAATATCAATAAGATAATAAATTCATTCAGTAAAATAAACAAAACTGGTGCCCGCACTTGAACAAAGGGGATGCTAACATCTTTTGTAGCGAGTCAATAAATGACAATTACTAATCATTGGCTCGGACAGGCTCGGACAATTTATGATATTAAACAGTGTACTGAGTTAGAGCTACCTACCTTGACAGGAGTGTCCTTTGTTGTCTTTTGAGTATGTATTTTACATCTTAACAGTGTGGGCTTTAAGATTATGGCCCATTTTAGCCTGCAGAGTGCCTTTTTGTCAATGTATGGATGGTCAAATGTGGTTGCCCATATTTTCACAATCAATTGCTGATATCAGCATATGAAAATTAGTACATAGGTCATACTTCTGCGACATATTTAGCAAGTAGAAATATATACATCACAACAATTTGGCTATATTATGAAGTATTAAGATGTTGTGAATGTGTCTTTATTAATATTTAAACGATGAGACCATTGAAAATTTCCCTGTATTAAAATTATTGAGACAGCATCATTGCTGCCTTGCGTGTACCACTTTTCAGAATATGACCCAGCTTTATCTGCACTGAGTGACTCAACGAGCAGCTGGAATTTTGATTGTTTCCTTTGTAGTTGTGTCATTGGGTATACTTGTACAATGCCATCAGCAACGGAGCATTCCGCTGCAGGGTATTACAATTCAACTGTATATTTGCCATCACAGATATTAGGCATTTTTTACAAGCTTCAGTCAAGCTGGTACCAGCAATTTTGCAGATAATAGAATCAGAGGAGTGTGTTTAGGGAAGCTGAACATGTCACAGTTTTATTCCTGTAGCAGTCACTGAGCAAGATTAGAAAACACGCAGTGTGTGACAATATGGCCTGTTAAAAACAAACATATACTGTGGTAGTCGACTTTGCAAGGTGTTCAGTCAAATTCATCATGAAAATAGAGCAAAACATAATAGTTGTATTTCACAGTTACCACTGATATTCGAATTTGGTGCATGTCACGTTCGCGAAGAGGAACAGGTGAGGAGGCGCTCACGGCGGTCGCCCATCAAGTCGCAGGTGAGTGAGCCGTGACTAACTTATGCATATTAGTCATTGTGCTGGTATAAAGCTATTTCTTGTCACAATGATCACATGATATCATATTTAGAGAGTGAATTCATTTAGCTGGAGTATCAACAACATGTTTCCAATTTCCGTTTTGTTGGCAGACTTGATTTATTGGTAGTAACTAATATCTGTAGTGCAAGGTATAATAGACTGCAGGTAGTAAATAGGGAAAGACAGATAAGAGTGCTGCATAAGAACTCAGGCTACATCCGGGAATGCGCAGGAGAGAGGCATTAATAATGACGCTGGCATAGAGGGGAGAAGAGAATGAGAGAAGACAAAGGAGTTGTACCAATACTGGACACCTCAGCATATCTCATGTAAGTTGAATACACTACATGGTGTCAGGAGTAAACTAGAGAGTATTAGTGAAGGTTTTGATCTAATGAGTGGCAGAGGAGGCCATATTTGAGAGAGAGGAATAGAGAGGTCTTTGAATCAATAACCGACATTGATCACGTTACAAACATGGACAATAAATTTGGAAGGAGTGTTAAGACTCCAGTGTTTAGCATGGAGAATGGTGCTGAGTTGGAATGTTGGAGGAAGTTTATCAGACGTTTTGAAATAGCTGTGATTGGTGCAGGGTTGAGATCCAAGGACAGTGGTGGAATTAGGTCCAGGAGAAAGGCAGAAGATAGTCAAGTAGAGAAGTTTGAAAGAGAGCAGAGAAAAGCGGCATTACTGCTAGATAGCATGGGGGAGTATGGTATGAACATCTTTGAGACATGGGATGGTGATGTGGATGCCATGCAATATGAGCAACTGAAAGTGGCGTTTGACAACCATTTTGCAAGCAGAGAAAACATAGTTGCGACCAGACACAGGTTCTTGTGCATGGAGCAGAGGAGAGATGAGAGATTAGACAAGTATATAGAAAGGGTAGAAAGGAGTGGCAGTACATGCAGATGGGGCGGATTGGAAGAAGAGATGAACACCCTCATTGTCATCAAAGGAATGCATGTAGATAAGATAAGAGGTGATCTGCTGTTGAAAAAGGAGTTAACTTTAGACAAGGTGAAAAACATGTGCAGTAGATATGAATCAGCCCAGGCTGCAGCCAAAATTATCAAGTCAGGAGAATCTAAGCCTGTTTCAGAAATTGACCTAGTTGAAGTTAGTCAGGAGAACTCAACAGTTGGTAAAGAGCAAGCAGATATAGACAGGGTTGGAGCAAGTAATTTAAGTTCAGGATTCAGAGATCGTGGAGGTAGCAGAGGCCGGGGCAGAGGCCGGGGTTGTTGGACATGCGGACGCTACGGGGGTCATGATTACAGATCGTGTGCGGATAAGGTGAGGAATGAGAAAGGAGAAAAGAGTGGTCAAAGGGAGGCCCCAAAATGTTACGTGTGTGGAGAGCCTTCGCACATAGCTAAATTCTGTCCGAACAAGTTTGCAGGCAGAGAAACAGGAAAAGGGGAGATAAATGCTGTAGCAGGATACTCCAGCGATGAATCGTTATGACTAGGAAGGAAGAAAGACAATGAATTTGAAATCAAGCTGAGATCTTCTAAGAAGATGGTTAAATTCATTGTGGATACGGGAGCGGATGTGACAGTTATCAACAAGGAGACGGCGCAGAGGCTAGGATTAGATATGCGCCCGACTCGAAGGGATTTTAGAGGAGCAGATGGGAGTAAATTAGAGATTCACTTCAAGGCTTACCTTCCCCTTATCTCTGTATGGGGTCAGGAAGTAAGAGGTAAAGCGTACATCCTAGAAGGGGCACGTAACAATTTACTAGGAAAGCCAGAGATTCGGAAGTTCAAATTGGTGAAGACAATAAGGGGCATTAGCGAGGAGGTAGAGTTGAAACATCCCAAGTTATTCGGTAAATTGGGAGTATTGCCTGATGTGTTCAAGATAAAAATCAAGGAGGGCGCAAATCCGTTGTGCTTGAACGTCCCACGAAGATTACCTATAGGATTGAGAAAGGCCACAAAAGATGAGTTAGAAAGGATGGAGGAGTTGGGTGTTATAGAGAAGGTAGAGAAGCCAACTTCTTGGTGTTCTGGCATGGTGGTAGCACCTAAATCTAATGGAAAGGTCAGAATATGCGTTGATCTGACCCAACTGAATAAGAGTGTGATGAGGGAGACATATCCATTACCCCATCTGGAAGACACCCTTGCATCGTTAGAAGGCAGTCGATACTTTAGCAAGATGGATGCAAACTCAGGATTCTGGCAGATTGATTTGGCGGAGGAGTCACGAGAGTATACCACTTTTATAACACCTTTTGGTCGTTATCAGTACCTGAAAATGCCGTTTGGAATTTCGGCTGCACCGGAATTTTTCCAGAGGCAAATGAACAAAATATTAGAGGGACTAACAGGAGTGGTGTGTATGATGGACGACATTTTGGTTGTTGGAAAGAGCAAGGAGGAGCATGATGCAAGATTAGCGGAAGTTCTGAAGAAAGTCGAAGAAGCGGGGATGACATTAAACAAAGAGAAGTGTGTATTCGGAGTTCAGGAAGTGAAATTCCTGGGGCACATACTGACTAAGAAAGGTATAGGGGTTGACCCGGAGAAGGAGAGGGCCATCCGCGAGATGCCGGCACCGACTGATAGGAAGGGGTTGCAGAGATTTTTAGCTATGGTGAACTACTTGGGTAGATTCAGCCCTCTCATATCAGAAGTTGAGGTGCCTCTGAGAGAATTAGACAGGAAAAAGAATGATTGGATATGGCTAGAGATACATCAGAGGAGTTTTGATAAGGTTAAGGAGCTGATTACATCTTCTTCGTTGTTGGCTTTGTTTGACTACAATAAAAGTCACAGGGTAACAGCTGACGCAAGTTGTCACTCTCTGGGGGCAGCGCTGTTACAGGATCAGGGAGATGGAGAATTGAAACCAGTGGCTTACGCCTCTAGGAAGCTCACAGATGCTGAAAAGAGATATGGTCAAATTGAGAAGGAAGCCCTGGCGATCACATGGGCATGTGAAAAATTCGACTTTTATCTAGTTGGAAGACATTTTGAAGTAGAGACAGACCACAAGCCATTGATTCCTCTGCTTGGGTCTAAGGATTTATCAGAGTTGCCGCTGAGGATTCAACGATTTAAGATGAGACTTATGAGATATGACTATAAAATTTTCCATACACCTGGGAGTAAAATGTTTATTGCAGATTTACTCTCAAGGCCACCGACCGAACAAGAAGTAGCTAGGATAGCAAGGGTGGAAATGCACATTAGGACTTTGATATCTGCGGAAGGAGATGCGTTGGTGGAAGAGATAAAGAGACATGCCAAAGTAGATGGCGATTATCAGGTGATTTTGAAGGCTATGAAAGAGGGGTGGCCAAGAACAGTAAAGGGAGAGCTGAAGAAGGTGAAGGGCAACATGGATCTTCTGAGTGAGAAAGACGGTCTAATTGTGATGAACTCCAGACTGTACATTCCTACAGCAATGCGCGAGAACATGCTGCTGCGCTTACATTCCGGTCACCAGGGTATGGTAAAAACGTATCGCAGGAGTCAAGACTCGGTGTGGTGGCCGTCTATAAGAAAGGAGATCATTGAGATGGTAGAAGAATGCCCGAAATGTATTAAATTTAGACGAATGAGGAATCTTCCATTACACCAAACGGAGCTGCCAGAAGCTCCGTGGAGTCACGTAGCTTCGGATTTGTTTGAGTTTAGAGGGAAGGTTTATGCTTTGTTTGTTGACTACTACTCCCGGTGGATTGAAGTTGTAGGGATGAGTGGACAAACAGGGGCGGAATTGGCCAAGAAGTTCAGACCAGTTATTGCGAGGTATGGAGCCCCAGATAGGATAAGGACGGATAATGGCCCTTGTTATGTTTCTAAAGAGTGGAGAGATTTGATGGAAGAATACAGCGTGATCCATGTTACTAGTAGCCCACATCATCATGAGGCTAACGGTCTGGCAGAGAGGAGTGTGGAGACTATTAAAGGACTTTGGAATAAGGAAGAAGATAAGAATAAGGCCCTGATGGCATATCGTACCACCCCACTAGAGAGCAGCTGCAGACCAGACGAGCTTCTATTAGGCAGGAGAATGCGAAACGAATTACCTATCCAGCATCAGAAGACATGTGATACTGAGAGCTTTAGAAAACGAGACACTACTTTAAAGGAGAGACAGAAGAGGAACTTTGACAAATCGAGGAGAGCTTCAGATTTCGCAGATTTACAAGAGGGTCAGACAGTATGGGTTAAAATTAGTCACGCAGACAAAGGCAAGAGAGGCATTGTGAAATACAAGGCCGAAGAGCCCGATAGCTATTGGATTGAGACAGACAAAAGACTTGTGAGAAGGACTAGGAAACATTTACGAATATTGCCGAAGGATGACATAGAAGGGGGTGAGGAGAGTCCAGCAGATGAGGACGACAACCGAGATCAAGGGAGAATAGAGACAGAACGAAACATCCAGCCAAGTGCCCCTAGGCCACCAAGTACAAGAAACGCTAAGAAGGTCAAAAACCCTGATTATGTGTGGTACTAGAATCATTTGCGTTGAGAGGGAGGAATAGCAGAAGGAGTATTAGACAGGAATGGAATAGATAGTAAGGGAACAGGTCAGTTAGGGACCTGAGAGAGAGTGCGTAGTATTAGCCAGGAAGGAAAGAAGAGTGCGTAGTATTAGCCAGGAAGGATAAAACAGTGCATAGTATTAGCCAGGAAGGATATACAAATAAGAAGAATACTAGAATCAAGGTCTAAGGGATATTAGACAGGAACACTTATACACTATATAGATTTCTACTACCAGGACTTCGGTATCGGTTATATTACCCACAACAAAGACTATCAATAACAATATAGAAAGAGAGGAGGATGTAGTGCAAGGTATAATAGACTGCAGGTAGTAAATAGGGAAAGACAGATAAGAGTGCTGCATAAGAACTCAGGCTACATCCGGGAATGCGCAGGAGAGAGGCATTAATAATGACGCTGGCATAGAGGGGAGAAGAGAATGAGAGAAGACAAAGGAGTTGTACCAATACTGGACACCTCAGCATATCTCATGTAAGTTGAATACACTACAATATCATATTACTTTGCTTTCTTTATCCCTCAGAGAACTGAGAAAACTACCAGAAATAAAGAACATCCCTGTGTTAACTTTGCGTTTCGAATATTTGTGTCTGCTGACGTTTTATAAAATTGTTAATAGTTTAGTCCCAATAATTGATACCAATCTGCTCCCCGAGAAATTAGCTAGTGAAACTCGGCTTGCTAAAAGTTCTGGGTTTAGACTATCCAAGGAAAATTTCAGATTTGCTTTAGCTAATTTCGGTGCTCAGAAGTTTAACGAATTACCCAATCATGTTAAGCTGAGTCAATCCCTTGCTACATTCAAAAATGCCACTCGGAGCCACGTCCTCAAACTTCTCAATTAATGAGTCAGTTCTTATCATTTCATTTTAGCCTACTGCTACATTGTTCTATTTTTTTTTCCTAGCTATTGTGTATTAACTTGTGTAATGTTTTACTGCTAATTAATGCCTGCGTGTACTTTGTAATTTTACCTGTCATTGTTCTTGATTTTTAGTTACATGTCTTTTCAATTCTACACCATATTTTGATCAATTTTTCTGTTTTCTGGGTACAAGTCCTAAGGACTTATTCTTCTCCAGAATAAACATGGACTATATAACTGTGGTACGGGGGACAGCCAAGGGGGGGTGGCAAAAGTCTGGGGGGCTTAGACTATGGTACCTGAAGCTTAGTGCCATACATCAGTTCTGTTATTACACTACTAGATTTCAATTGATCTCTTACACATTCAAAGCTGCTTTCATCACTGGTCATGTCAATGGTGAGACCAGGTCAGCCAAGAGTTTTGGAGATCAACTCCTAATGCAGATTATGAGACAAAACTCAATTTTGGAATTAAAAACTTTGCACAGAGCAAACCATTTCTAAAATAGCCAACTAGTACCGCTCCAGCTATGGGAGGCTTTCTTTACTAGTTGCTTGTAGCCTTGTAACACGGCCACTTCTTTGTTTTGGTGGGTACCCTAAAAACAAAATGCAGCCGTGTGAAAAGGTTAAATTGCTTGACTTTAATATTTTACTGTTCACTGTTAGCTGTTCATTTATCAAGTTTGCACCTTATCAAATTTCTCAGCTGGCTTAAAATTGTATCATAAATATCATATTATGTATGTATATATTACATATGCATTATTTTGCTCTCCTTATGAATTTTTATTATGTTAAACTTACTTGTTTTGATAACTTCCCTCTATACCTCATATACTTATGTTACGTTACCAGAGAAATAGTGATTACAGAACCATTGATTGATTGTTTTGACCAATTACATGTTAAACTTGCCATTTGAGCACTCAATACGTATTTTGAAACGAAATGAAATTAAACCATAACTATTTATCTCTCTAACTAGTTTTGTCAACAACACTTGTAACAGTGCATCTGACTTCTTCATTGTCATTACAGTAGAAGCTAAAATAACGCTGATGCCGTAGATACTGTATCAGTGCATCAGTGTACCATTTGCGCAGCAAGGTGTTATGTTTGTTATCCAGAACAAAATGCTGACATAGCAATGCAATAAAAACCTGTCCCGATGTAAACAAACTATGTGTATCCCGTACCCTAAGCTAGGTGTCATGAGTTGCCTCCCCACATATTAAAAGAATGCAACTCCCACCATGACAGGCAGATCGTTAATAACTATATTTTACTCCCTGCTAACAATACATACCTTCTGAGCATGAGCTCCTTGCAGTGTTGTTTGTTTTTTTAATGACAGCTACAATTTTGTTGGCACTATTCTAATGCCTGCGATGCCAATAACAGGTTAACCCTAACATTAACTCAAGTTCAATTCAAAGCTTTATGATAATTTTGAGGGTTTATATCCTCTTTCTGTGTTTTGGCAGACTAAGCTTGAAAGGACTCCTTCATGATTTCAACCACGCTCTTAGTTTACCAAAGACGAAAGCAAGGTTGTCAGGTGTGTAAGTTGGAGCTTAGGAGGTCTTGAAGGCCTGAAGGCCTGCAAACATTGAATAGTGTAGCAGGATCAATTCTTTATCATTATTTAACCCTACAGAGCGTCACTGAAATAGTTGTAATGGATTAGGCATCACTGCACATATTATTACGAGGGCTTCGGACTGTGGTTTATTGTTAGTGTATAAATCTAGCGTCTAGCAACTATATCTATACATATATGTGACTCAATAGGTAATGAATAATTTGATACGATTATTGTTTGAATTCGTTTTTCATGAATGTGGGCAGTATGATTGAGTAAATGTGTAATGTGATATATATTCTAAACAACAAATCAAACAAAGCCCTCAAAAGAATCAGAATCAAAAGAAAAATCAGATTGGTTTTTGGTTTTTTCTATATCCATTTTTGAGTCATGCTCACAACACATGGGGTGATTGATCAGGTACATTTGAATGTCAACTAACAGAGCCAGAAGTCGGGTGAAGCGTTATATATTTTTATTCATAGCGCTTCATGACTAAACCCCCGGCAATGGATATGAGGAGGTAAGTGAATAGACTGGAGTGTGTTCATAGTTTCAGAGTTTGTATGGTGAATTGCTCATTGAGGGTCATTCAAACTATATTAGTACTTAACAGTCTGATCAGAGGGTGGTTCACGTTGTCCCAGATGTCATTGGGATGCCATCCCAGATGCTTATCCCAGATGGTACAAGTCTTATGTTCACATTATGAAACTCATCCCAGACTAGCAATTAGGTTTTTGTCTGGGATAGTGCTGGGATAATGTTTACATTGTTTAAGATTGTCCCAGATCATCCCAGAATGTCCCAGATCCTCCCAGATCGTCCCAGATCGTCCCAGATCATCAATGTTTGGTACACATAGCACCCAGATGTAAAATGAGTCTGGGTTTGTCTGGGACAGCATCGGGAAAGTTTGACGCTTACGAACTCTCCCGATACTGTCCCAGACGGATCCAGACAGTCTGGGATTGTGTCGTTTTCATGTTCACATTGACAGGGATGGCTTTCTGGGATGGTCGTCTGGGACAATGTGCACCAGCCATAAGTGCAGCTGTGGATGTGGGAATATAATTGTCAGCTCTATCTTATTTTCAAAACACTTCAAATCCCCTCTTCTCAACATAGTGTTTATACGTTTAGGAAAGAACACATGTTGTCAGTGTCAGATTATTATGCGAGCTAATGTGTTTTTGAGCCAGTGTGAAAGCCTTGTGGGAACAATAAATAAACAGGTAGTGAAAGATTGCTATTTTCTTTCACAATGGCTTGGCATAATGTTAGTTTGGCGGCTCTCACCATTTATGTCAGTAGATATGTGCTCAGCTCAAGGTCACATCTCAAGGTCACATATTGTATCAGTCTGTTCAGTGGTCTTTGTCATCCATCTACGTCAGGGTAGAAATAGCAGGTCCTAGTAGCATTTATAGGAGGTGGCTCAGTTGGTTAGAGTGGGTTCGAATCCCTCTGCAGTCCATCTTCTACTGGGGATTGGTTGGTCCCCCAGGTGTGCTCCGACCTGCCTGCAAACAGAGAGAAAATTGGCGCAGATATTGCGGCCTCGCCAATAAGGCAATAATATTTCGCCGCCCATGCCTCGGGATGGGCGAGTGATAAGACATCGGATTTTAATCAACCTTTAAAAAATAATCTTTGCTAGTAGTATCCATTTAGCAAACAACATCCAATGTTATTTACAATGTACAATAAAGGTACAATCCGTATTATTAAAGTCATCAACAGCCACAACCTGCTATGTCTCTGGTGGCAGAAAGGCGTCATCTTGCAAACCCGATTCACAAAGCCTCTTGCTCAGTGCAGTTTCTGTGCCCATTTAGATTTCTCTCTTTCTAATGTAGATCTTTGGTTTTGCTGGTAGTGATAGAGCTGATCTGGACGTCAGCTAATTGTGATACATCTACAGCACTCCCATGTGGTAAGCGAGTGACTGTAATACAATGCCAAAAACTTGGTCCACTCAACAACATTATTTATGCTGGCCTATGCTATCTGGATGAGATTGATAATGAGTGGATGCCATGCTATTGGATCTGCCACGACAAACCTCATATGAAATATGATTGCAAAAGAGCTTGCCCAGGTAAGTATCTTACAGTAGCCCTGTTCACACGGCCGTGTGAACAGGGCTAATCTTACAGCACATGGTACATACCAGACCAATTTTGCTGTTATTCTCCGCATATCGTGACACACCTCGCCTGATAATATACAATCCTTTTGCCGGCTTACAAGTTAATGGGAAATATTCAAACGTGATTGCTGTAACAGGTAACTGTGTGCCGTAAGCATATTTTCATTATCACCGCATCTTGTAACCAAATGAACCAACCATTTAAAATTGCTCATTTGAAGATTATGACTTGAGAATGTGCAGCAGTGCATTCGGACCATCTACTACAGACCCACCTAAAAATCTCAAAAAGCTCGAGAGGTACATGGCTAGTTCTGACTCAATGTGGATTGTGCTGTCAATGATAGTAGTGGTCATACTGGTATTGTGTATCAGAAGGAAAGTGAAGCAGTATGGATCCTTCTCCCGTGCTAGAGACGCAGGTAGATATGTTTCCTTCTCCAATCCAATTCAGTGCATGAGCTTTACTCTTAACCCTGTTTAATATCCCAAAATTGACAATGTTTTGCACGATCCACAACCATCAACTGTTTTGCATTTGCATTATCAACCACCCAGTGGCAATGGGTGGTTGATAATGTAATGCCACAAACTTGCTTTGGCGCCGTCTGATCACTTAGACAAAGTTAAAACAGGCCTTGTTAAAACAAAAATGTTGGTAGGTGACCCATTGACATTGCCAAAGGTCCAGTCACGTTCATCAAATACACTAGCAGCGTTGTTTTATTTTACAGTTATAACAGATCTTAGAATTTGGTGCACGTCATGCCGGCGTAGGGGAACAGCTGAGGATGGACTCACAAGAGACTCAAATCAAGCATCAGGTACGTAAATAACCAATATTGGCTCAAATTGTGCTGGGATTTCTGCTAATAGAATTCCATTATCAACCATTTTCAGGCCGAAGGTGGTTGATAATTGGATAATTTTGATAATTGTTAATTGACTTAGTTGCAGTGCCTTGAGGGACTTGCTTTTTCTGTTTTTTTTTGTATTTGACTTTTCTTATGTTTGCTTTGTTTTTTCTATCCCTCAGACTATTGAGAAAACTGCCATAAATGAAGCTCTGCAGTATCCGGAGTAAAGTGCCATACATCACCTTTTTAAAAACTATATATCACTTATTTCGCCAACCATCATCAACTCAAATCACATATACATACATGGGAGTCGTAGAACCACAAAAACCCATAACTGTGACCGCGTGAGAAGTGCGACAAGGCTACCTGTCGTGCTTGCTGTTTTGCCTGTTGTCATGAGTTGTCTCCTCACGTAATAAGGGAATGCAACTCCTGCCATGATACCATGACAATCATGGATTAATTAATGTACCTTACTGCCTGCGTACCCTTCATACCTTCTGACCACATGCCTCTTGCGTTCTTAGTACTTTTTAATGACAGTTACGATTTTATGGGCACTGTTGAAATTCCCACAATAGCACTAACTACTGAAAATTAGCCCTAACCTTTTTTTTATTCAAGCTCATTGATTCTGAGGGTTTATTTTTCTGTGTTATGGCAGACAAATCTCTAAATAACCCCTCCAATAATGTAACCTAACACAAGGTATACAAAACATTTGGGTGTTGTCATGTTGTAAGTTTGAGCATTGGATTTGTGTTCATTTGCTCACTGTCATTCATTGAGTCGTCAGATTGTCAGCAGCCAACTGATGATAAAGGAATTGCGAAACAACATTGGCCCAATAAAATTTGCGCCTTGTTAGAGATGAGATTTATCAAAATGAAGGTATTGGGAGGGAATACTAGTTCCGAAAGTTTTTTGGATAATACTTTAGTGATTTGTCGCAAAATTAACTTTGATTTTTTAAGTGTATAAAAGTGAACACAAATTACAAAAATAATACCTTATAGCTGATTTTCTGAGTGTCAAACCCAATTAATTTTTTTCTGATGTTGGTAATTTCTTCACTCTTTTTGACAATTCAGACTGGCATGTTAAGTATTGGGTCTGCACAACCATATTTTTGAAAGTTGAAAACAGTTTTTACCATTATTAGTATCCTTTTTTATTATCATATTCGAGAAATGGTATTTGTGGTGTTTTAGTTTTAGTTTCTAGTTTTATTATTTTGTTATTCAAGGCATGGTATCGAAACCAGAATGAAAAAAAAGAGAAAATGCATTTCAGGCATAACGGCAAGTTACAATAGTTGTGAAATTCATAATCTACACATATCCTTGTCACATATCACTGTTCTCAACGTGAATGTTATTTTCAGCTGTAAATTTGGTGGAAGTGTAAAAAAAAGTGTATGGGTTATGAATGAAGTAGATCATACCCCACTACTTATCCTCACTGACATGTTTGTTTTCGTTGACCAGCAGAGCCGATCCTAGCTCTTCTTTGTAATTCTCAGCCACTTGAGTTGCGACAGGACTGTAAACCATATGAAAGTCGTCGGACACCTCAAAGTGTTTCTTGTCTACAAACAGGTAGTCGGATTCGGGGCTGTCCAAACCTGGTACAAACCTCAGGAAAATACCTGTAATGAGAAATAATAAGAAAATAGGAAAATGGAAAAGCTAATATTCAATTCTTTTCTGCAAGGGTAATTGTTATGTAGAACCTGGTTGCAAGACAACCTTACCAACCTGAAAATGTTAATGACAACATTAAAATTAATTTGATAACGACTGCTTGGGTTGAATATATATTTTTCTTATCTATTATCATTTTCATTACATAGTTCGGAAGAGTAATTGATCAAAATGTATGAGCGAAATTAATGCTAAGGTTGAACCTGGTTTACATGACACCCTCACCAACCTGGTCACAGCAATGTAAACAATGTAATGTCAGTAATGTAAACCTCCCTGATGAAACATGATATAAACTTCTTGACAGTTGAATATATTTTTTACCATTTAGTATCCTTTTTATTACCCCACACATAATTATACATATATATATATATATATATATATACAAACTTTAAAAAAAATGTATTTCAGTCAACTTTATTGGCAACTTATACAAAACAAACGTATTAGTTATAACTTTGCTTACCAATAATCTCATTGAATCGCATTGTACCCAGCGGATATCATCTTCTATTGAACTACTAAATTAAACAAGACTTCCCGGAGAAGTCACCCCTTCACAGACTAAACGACGCCACTATTGTTCATAATGACTGTGCAATGTTATACCAACCTGTCAACGCTCCTCCAACAAGAGCCAACACCAGAGTAACACATAATGTGGCTGCCTGATACCCAGCCTGCTGATTGGCTGTCCTCCCTGGTATCGTGTCATTTCCTGTTGTTTGCATCGCCAAAGATGGGAATACTTCGGTCAACCTTGAAAAATAATGTAGGCTGGATTTTGGTTTTGGAATATTATAGAAAATAAGATACATAGTAACAGAAAGATAACATTCCTTTATTTTCTAATGTTTCTTCGTCACATTTCACAAGGGTGAGCGGTTAGTAAAATCATAAGACTTGTTTTTTCCAAGAAATGAATCTGAGGATGGCCAGCCTAACCCCTAGGTCACAGAGTAAGGATCTATAATCATATACAGACTCTCTACCCAATTTTTTTTTTTTGTTCTCTGCTTATTGTCAAAGAAATTAAAATTTAGTAGGTAGGACTGAAAATGAAAAACAATAAAAAACAAAAGTGCCAGATAGTCCAATACTAGAGTTGGGGCAATCTTGTTCCAGAAGTCCATCCTTCATGCGGCCGACCCAGGCCACCGCAGATCTAGGCCCCTCACGGAGCCGGAGTCGATACTTCATCCCAGAGGCAAGCCGTCAGGACTCCCTTGAAGGCCTGGAGAGGAAGATCAAGCATACCCAGAGCATAGCCAGATACCAGCTCAACACCATAGTAGAATATCGATCTCCTCCCCTTTTCAGTTTCAATTTGAGGTAGTTTTGAAACCTTGGATTTTTTTCTAGTATTAAAATCAAGGTCAATTTACAGAGTTTTCAATAAATTTTAATCATTCTTTAGCTGATTATACATGAAAATAATTAATCGTTACATGAAAAGCATATTTATAGGCATAATATAGGATTCTTGAAATTTATCTGTGATCGAAGAATTGGGTGGTTTTTTAAAAAACAACTCTCAGTGCCTTTTTTGGCACACTAAGACTTGCAACAAAGCGGCATTAAGGTCTACTCCAATTATTATTTATTCAGGTGTCTGAGGGAGCCTGGTTATTTCAAATATTCCTCTGTTTTTTATAAGAAGTCTTCAAGTCCTTGAGTCAAAACCCTTAAAGTAAATATATGGGTGACCTAGTTGGGAATAATTATGAAGTATGGAGGATGCCGATGTTAGCTAGCAGCCATGAGACGGCGAGATCTAAATGGCAAACTTTCTTCCTGAAAATGTTTGATTTCGCTAGGGTATATCCTGATGTAGTTACTCACTCATGCCCGTAGTGTGCTGTATCTGCAAATGTGACAGCGATAGCTCCTATCACACCTGCCAGTAAGCCTGGCATGCCGTGTAAGTTATTAACTCCACATGAGTCATGCAGGCCAAATCTACTGTCAAGCGCTGGCTGGAAAGAGAAATTAACGAGCAATGAATTGTTTTTATCTTGAACTTCAAAGATTTTAAGACAAAATTTGCGTTTACAGGGTAAGCTTTTTAAGTAGTTCTGAAATAATTTCATGAATAAGCCGAGAATCCCTTAAAATGAATATGTGATTTGTTCTGATTGATTGGAGTATGAATTATCAAAGAACTGTGTATAAAAAATACTGGTAGGTTACGGCGTTGATGTTGACAGTGCTCACAAGAAATGAGATCAGTCTAATGTTTGACATGGCCGATACCAACGAAATTTAAAATTGATGGGATGTTCATGGTTGGCAATAAAACACCAAACAGTTCAGGACAACTTTTCACCCTGATAAAACATACAGATTCCCTGAAAAAGGAAAGGCAGGAATCGGAGTTGTCTTCTTACTCTCCGATGTCGCACAACTTTGAAATTGACGGGATACTTGTGTTAGACAAAATAGCACCTCCAGTAGTTTAAGAGCTCAAACTGTGCCAGTAGTAGCTGGTAGTAGCATCTCATATCAACCACATGGTTGATAATGGATTGATAACACAGCCACATGGTTCTGCTGAGGTGAGACCATAGTCTTAATATACTAAGTCTATGGATGATAAAGTTTTTATGTCTTACCTGGAGATAAGTGAACCCAACCACTGACAAGATGGCCGCTATTGCTCCGATAAGTACAGCTCCCCAGGGCTGTATCATAAAGTTAGCCGCGGTACCTACTGCTACTCCTCCGGCTAGTGTAGCATTCTGTACATGAACCTGTCAATAATAAAAGGTACATTAATATTTCGAGGTTGAATGATGATGACATTTCAGCATGTAACGCTGTCCCAGAAATTAAATAAGCTCAGGTCAATGCGGTGCATAGGTAAACAGTGCATTATGGGAAATATACTAAGATCCATACAATACTAGATCAATTATTGAAACTTGGCAAGTTATTGCTATTAATTTTGTGCGCCAGTTAAAGATTTGTTGACAGACAAACACTGGTGGATTCACCAGATATGGTAGCAGAGAGATTTGGCAATCATTGCTAATTACACAATAATACATATCGATATGAGAGTGTAACTGAGGAGTTGCAAAGAGAAAAGTTTGAGTCAAACTGGAAGACGGAAGTTTGCTCTGAAGTAACGATAGTCTGGAGCATCAATTCAGGCGTAGATATCTTGATATACCGCAAGGGAACTTTTTTGAGTTCATTAATAAACCACATGATTTCTGAAAATTTTCTATAGTTATTACTAGCCAGGTCACGACCACAGTTTTTGGCCATGTGACAAAGCTACAAATCGTCTGTTACCAAGGCTACAATTCTTTTTAGCTTTGATAACAATAACACATTCAGAACAAAGTGTACTTTAGATCAGCTCATATCAACCTCAGAAGATCCTGACCCAACATAAATCTTCGTAATTAATTTGTTTCAATGCCAGTCGCAACTTTGAAAGCTGGCTGATTTCTGTGGCTGCTATGATCTTGTAGTTGCCCCACTCTGCTGAAAAACTCAAATGGAGGCGTTTTCATATTGAGGAATTTGGGTTAATCTTGATTTGTAGATTGGCTGCCGAGTGATAGGGTATTGCTTCATTCATACAGTCACAGTTGTGTTCAAATAAAAGAATCTGTGAAAGTTTACATGCTGTTTTTAATTTACTCAATGACCCTTACAATGTAACAAAATAATAGATAGCTTATATTATTATGGACTGGGCCGAATGTCATGCTTTAGATGCATGCTTTTATTGTATTATCAATAAATTTGAATTTGTAATGAATTTGCGTAGCTATTATTTAGTCAGTCCTTTGACCAGGTTTTATAATTTAATCATGCTTCAGCTTCAGGTAAGCTTGATCATCCAGTGAAAGTGTGACAGATGACCTGAAATGGCTGCCGGTCCAATAAGGTCAAATTATACTCTTTTGTTATTAATTACTGCTGTGTTATTTCAAGTTCACCATTTTGTTAAAATTCTTTGAGTTGTTTGAGTTAAATAATTGTTGGCCGATTTTTAAAATCTTCTGATAGAAAACTTTCTCGGTTAATCATGAGTTTAATGCATGCAAAATGATTCATAGGTAGGATTTATATGAATTACAAAGCATTCATTATCAATTATAAATTAATGCGCTCAGGTAAGCCTGCAAAAGAGTTTTTCAGTTTGATAATTTGTTGAAGCCTTTGTGTAGGCATGAGAAGCATGCAAATGCCTGGATTGGCACAGCACATAATACCACTATGGTTTCCTTTGAGTTCATTACATTTTCAAGATAAAGGAACCAAGAATATTCTATTTATTCGGTGATAACTACCAGCTTCATGTATTAGTACAGTCTACCAATCTAATGATGCAGGAAATTGCAAGAAACTGTCACATCGATATTTACACTAATTTACTACATTGTCAATGATGGTAGGAATTAACAATTAACATGCTGGTTAGTTTTGCCGTGCCTTCAGTCTTTTTGCGTTCAAAAACTGACAAACCAGGAGAAGCTAAGAAGGAAATTTGAGATTATTTTGAAACCAATTTAACCAGTACATGTGCAACAACATGCATGAAAAGACCTTTCTATATATTGTGTCTATATTGAAATGTGCCCCAGAATCACATTACAATGACAATTAAAACCTATCCCATAATGCACTTTACTGGAACTTCCAAATAGATGATTTCACAGGGTGCTGTTTATCATCCCTCCCTCAATATCATCATCAGTGTGCTGCAGCGGGGGGAGGGGGGGGGGGTCTAATCTAACACTCTCGGTGTAACTCCTTAATGCTTGAATGCTAGGTAGGTTCAATGGTTTAATCTTGAAATTTGTGAATTTGCACATAGATTGTCGATGGTTTTTGTTTAAGATCTTATAACCCACTTACCATGTTAAATCTTGCTTTTTTATCAGTCAAGGAAGAAACAGCGAATGTAACAAGGACACACGATGCCAATGCTAGGTAAGTATTGGTTATAGCTCTAATCTGTTGTTGTTCGGAGCCAGCGACAGCGGAATTAAAACTCGGCCAGTATAACCACAGGAACACCGTTCCTGTCAAACATGATGGATGGGTTAATTGTTGAGTACCATTACAATATTTGACGGGCAAATGTTACAATGTTCAGAGTACTGCCTTTACCAGCTCCATCAACAAAACAGGCTGGTCACTTAAACAACAATAGTAGTAAAAGTGAATATTAGAACATAACACGAATATCGAGAATGATAATCAGCTAGGTGCTTGCATTACGGTCTTCAACCTGTTGTGAGTCACATCATTATTTTCTGCATACTGGGGTCAAGTTTGCTGTCGGGTACATTGCGGAGGGTTTTATCGCTTTAATCAGTCAGTTAAAAGATTTGGCCCTTTATTTTAGATATATGATCAACCAAGTGATACCTTGGTAAACAAAATCGGGCAACCTGATTGCAAAAAGTTTGGTACAGGGGATGCTTTTCAGTGCAAAACCTCAATACAATCCTGATAAGAATGGAGATATTTGTCAGCTAGCATAAAGTTCAGCACACAAGACAAGGTAATTTTAAGAAATAGAAAGAGAAATTGCATCATGGGATATCGGAAGTTGTCTGCTCTTGTTTTACACCTACCTATCATAGAGAATATATCCGATTGATACGAGGACACCTCATTACTTGACTCTGAGTGCTCAGGCTTGTATATAACTCTGGCTACTGCTAACCCAAAGTAAGCTCCGAACACGTGAACCACCATCGAGCCACCTACATCCGCAGCCTGGTAAAAGACACATATATAAATACATTGAAGTTAATGCACTCTTCTAGATCAAGTTCAATCCAATTGCCTGCATTCTATTTGCTCCTTTCTATTGGTCACGCCGCAGGCAAAGATGGGACCAGAGGATTGGGAGCAACTTCGAATGCAGGCAAATCGATCAAACTTGGTCTAGTGCACTCCGTCGGCCAAGCACACTGCTGAGTTTGCTCATTGAGACAGTTCCAACGCATTTTTCGCATTGCGGCGTATGAACTTTAACCTCATTTAAAACAACCTCCTTCTATCACAGTAGGACATAGAAATAGAGAGATTTATCTGCCTGCTATAAAAATTGCGGAATTTTCACAAACTCGCAATCCCTTATCCGTTTTTTCTGATCTGATGGTTTGCAGGTTTGGTGTTGTGTATAAATACATAGACTTGTTTCTGTGCCGGTAGACTTTGAAATAATGTTGGATCACTGTGACAGTTACGGATCATGGTCCAAAAACTTTTGAAAGTTGTACTCGTGCAAATAAATATCTAACCAACCTGAAATACATTGACAGCTATGTACTCGTTGGCGGAGAATATCATGACTTCTATCAGTGCCATAAATACAAGCTGGAGTGGGCTCGTCTTACCAATAACAGCTCCAAATGAGATCAGCACCGCCGCTGAGGTGAAGTCTGCAGATATCAGGCTGTAAGAGAATAGGATGACTAGTATTACATAAGGGCTAACATGAGTGCTAAGGCTAACCGTCTGGGAGGAAGAGGGTGGGGGGGGGGGGTGGCGTTAGCGGGTACCCACTTGTTGGAAGTAGAGCCTCGCAAAATGCTGGGAACAGCTACATAACTATTAACAGCCAACTGTATGATGCAGATGAAACTTAACACATAATGGTAGTACTGATACAGATTTTCTTAACACTCAGCAATAATGACAATGTGGGCATTCGGGCATCGAAAATTATCAAGGAAGAGAGCTAAACAAAAAATCTGAAAGACACCAACTTGAAAATAGTCTGAGCCCCCCAGGCTTTTGCCCCTCGCCTGACGACCCCCGGCACTGAAATTGCAAGCACTTTTTTTTAGATATATGAACCAGTATTTTCAAATTCATGGTTAATAATGAAAGTCTAGAAATGATATCAATAGGATCTCAACTTACTCAACTAGGCCGATTTTGAACTTCCCATGTTCCAGATGAAACATACTTTTGAAAATCATATGCCACTGCAGTACAAGAGCAGCAATTAGAAAGTTGATGCTGACGGCGGAATATCCATATTTTTTGAGAAATGTCATCAAAAATCCGAACCCGATAAACATCATCACATGGACATTCTGGAACACTGAAACAAATAGAGTAATCACTGACATACCAATCACTGGATTCAGGTTCAGGCTAGATCAAGTTTAATCCGATTGCCTGCATTCCAGTTGTTCCCTTCAACTGGTCACGCCACAGGCCTGCGAGGTGACCCGTGGATTGGGAGCAACTCTGAATGCAGACAAATGGACCAAAATTGGATCAGGTTTAGGTCAGCATCTATTTAATCTACCTAAACTACCCTTGCCTCAACCAAAACCGAAATGGTACATTTTAAAAGATGAGTAATCTTCCTGTTTCTGAGTTTTCCAGAACATTGCATGATGGGATACTTGTAATGGATCTTCTACAGTCTAGTAGATTTGATTATCTCATTGCTAGCATTCCAGCAGCTACACCACATCAGCGGGATCAGTCACTTCTTGTCTAAGTGATTAATTTTGTTGTGTAATTGTGCAACAATTTAAGATAATCAGGTAAATCTTGAGCGTCATAAATTATTAACACAGCACAGTTTTGGTGATTGGGCTGCAAATTTATCAATGTAATCACAGTTAGTCTAGAATATCTGACAATACCACTGATCGTTTCTCACACACCTCACCCATCTAAGATGCATTCTTGTTTTCTAGGATGTATCACATTCTCAGTATGAGAATTTAGGGCACCTTGTATCTCTCTTGGGCAGCCCAATCTTCTGTTTCTTACTAAACAGCAAGATCATATCACTGTGGCAATTATTTTTCGTATATAAACAACATTATATAAGAACACTTACTCGGGTAAAACCATCTTTTCTCTACATCCACATCATAACCGTACTCAGCAAAGACAGCAAACAGTATCAGAAATAGAGTCTGAATAACCAGCACTATGACAGCAAACCTGCTCCGTCCGCAGCAACCCATATCAGCAGCCATTCTTATCTAACAAGTGGCTGTCAATAAAATTGTTGACACTTGTTAGCAAGTGGTTTACTCTCACCAAGGAGGAAAAGAAGTTACTCCTTGCTCTCACTAAACTGTTTGACCTGTAACTCTACCTACAATACAAGCGATGACTTATTTATAAGCTTTGATATAAGTATTGTCCAATGAATGAATGAATGAATGATTGTAAATGCTTATCCATGCAGCATTCATGCAATGACATATATACTTATAAGCGTTTCATGCAGTATAAGTAAGAATAAGTACAAGTGTTATGCAATACAAGGATGAGCACCTCATGGGTTTTCACGCACCTGTCAACAACTGCTAGCATGACATACCTGCATAAAGTCTATTATAGTCTGAGAATGGTATAGTAGTGTAAGATTCTGGGGCTATTTTGTTAAGGTCAATTGGAGAGTTTCACAATAAATTTATTATGTTGTTTACTGGCATGAAAGTCTGGAATGTAAAGAATTAACTCAGTTAATCAGTCAACCATTTTATTGTTGAATTTAATGCTATTGTGGTTATTAGGTAATAGTCTCAATATTTCTCACAGAACAGCCACAACACAATTTTACCTATTGTTGTTTAAACCAAACCAATTTTCATTACCAAGATAATTGAAATGTGAGTAGCCTCAAAATCGATGAGAGCAATGACTTACCTGGCTGGGACATGCAGCTGAATTATAGGTTCTTATGTCAGCTTCCAGCTACTAATATGATTTAGGGAACTGAAAGCAAATGAATTGTATGTTTACTGTATTAGCTTATTTTGGGTTGAGCAAATCAATGAACTTCCTCCCCAGGAAGAGGGAGTTCATTGAGCAAATACTCTGAACAAGTTTGCAAATATGAATGATCGGTCCTGCAACCCACTGCTTTTCCTTACTTAATTTGTACCTGAGTATAAGCTTTCCCTTTCAGTTACAGTTACAAAAGATTATTTCACGCTTGCAATTTAAATACAAGCTTATATACTAAGATAATACTTTAACTGTCATCGTGCAATGACAGACAATATAGCTGTCTGCTGTTATCTATTTATGGACCATTCATATACAAACTTAATATTTATTCTTGTATTTGTGATAGGAGTTATCTCCTTGTTGTGTCAGAAAAGACAACTCTCATTGACTCAGCTCCACAACCTAGAAGAAAATCAGGTTTGAATTGTTTTGATTTGTGCTTTTTTTAAATTTTCAGTCTTATTGGGAGGAAAGGAACAACTGAGCAAATCGTCACTGAGGAAGAAAAACCAAGTTTGAACTTATGTACAACATCATAATCATTTTTGATGTGGAGTGAGTTATCCGCTCTGGGGTATAAGTACTGGGACCCTAAGTACCCATCCCCGCCAGAAACCTGGCTTTATGTTTATAGATATTGAGCTAACTCTTCAAGCGCTTCACTGATAACTTAGCACCATAATTAGAACTTGAACACCTAACTGAGCTATTACTACCCTGAGAGCCCATAAAATCTTCCATGGAGGTATTGAGCAACTAATAATTCCACTCACGGCCTCATCTTTACCCCTTGTACTCTCTAAACTTGGCTATCGATTGATACCAGAGACGGAGAACGTTTCATGGTCAGTATGTAATTATTATTGCAAATGCAATACATAACAAAAAAAAGTTAATTTCTATGCTACATAAAGAAATTGAGGGAGTTTGGAGCTTGTTGCATGAGAGTGCACGACTCAAATTAGTGTAAAGTGAGCCTTCCAATATACTGCCACCAACCACTTCTTAATTGGGGATGTTGTGATGCCAAGATGGCGAGATAACAAGAATGTGCAAGCGGGTACCTCGCAGTCAATCGGTGACAAGGGAGTCGTGGGTTCGACCCCCACTGAGGCAGCTTTCAAGGTTGACTGTTCCGTTCCCCAGCAGGTGATGTTTTATTTCAAGATAAATCACATGTAGAACTCACCACATGTCTTTTATTGACACTTAGCTTGGTAGTCCGACAACAGCTGCTCAGAAAGGCAACTTACAGTTTGTGTGCAGGGAGTCCCACTAACCATGTTTAGTTAGCTTAATTGTTCATGATGACCCGGGGGGGGGGGGGGGAGAGTGTTTCAATTAGAGCGATCTGCGATTCTTTACCAAAGTAAATTATCACTATAACATTGCTCAAAAAAATCACCACTTGATCTTTCAATTAGACAAATTTGTTCCCAAATCGCTCACTTCGATCAATAAGTGAGCGATTTATGAGTGAGACCCTAGCAGGTCATGCTGAGCGAGCGATCAGATAGCAATTTAGGCCATGTTCAATGGAAAGACCCTCCTGATCCACTCTTTTTTTGTCTCAACAACACCGGACGTCATATGAATGATTCAACCCGCTATCCACTAGGCTAACCTCATAACATCACATAATGCAACGGTTTTATTATCTGTCTTCTATGGGTCAGCTCGTTAGTGGTAATTATATATTTTTAAATGTTATGCTCATATAATATCATTACTTGCGCAGTTATCACTCCCAGGATACGCTTCACTTCACTTCTATTTTATTGCTTGAGCTCTTTACAAAGTGCTATTCATAGACGTCTGGCTTAGTCCATGGCAACAATGTCAGACAATAGACCCACTTGAGGTCATATACTGACCAAAGCAGAACAGAGTTAGTCTGAGCCCCCCTCCCCCTGCCCTTGCCTTGTCTGACGGCGCTCCTGGTCGGGGCACACACGCCTCTTTCACTCGTCATTACTAATTTTTATTTTGTATCGAGTAACACCTTCCTGTTTAAGAAGGGGCAACTCCATACAAAAAGTGTTGCATTTGGCTACTCAGCTTTATCCAGCATATTTGTCTTTTGAACTTTGTCACTTTAAGGCATTGACTCAATTTACTAAAAACTCATCGTTTCGATGCCTTTAAACATTTAAATCAGAGTTTATTTTCTTGAATAGTGGATTCAGATTTAAATATCATCGTAAAAAAGTAGAACAAGCTATAGCGTACTGTAAAAGTGTCCTGTGCGAAAGAAAAGAATCTGTCAACTCCGGAAAGGTGTGATATGCTCCAAAATAGTACAGAGTGATATGTTCTTGAGGGCTCGCCAAAATGAACTGACCAGCCTTGATGTTCACCCAGGCTTATATATGCACCAAGTTTTCATCACTGTGGGTGGGCATGGGCCTAAGAAAAGGAGATCGTTTTTGCCCATCAATCAATTTAGTTTAAAATAAAATTGCAAAAAACTCTCAATTACTCGAAAAACAGAGATTTGGTTTTCAGCTTATCGTCCGATTAAAATAATTTGATATAGATAGATTGTACAAAACCCTCAATTCCTTAAAGACGGAGATTGGATTTTGCTTATCAATCGTATAATCAAGGAACAAAAAAGTAAAGAGGAACAACTAATTATCCATTGGCTGAGGCACTTTTATCCTAGCCAAAAGGCCGAGAAGCGAGAGAGCCTGCTATCAGTCAATTATTAATTTATCATAATCAAATATATTTCACTTTTGATAAGACGATAAGTAAGAAACGTATTGGCAAACTTTATCATACAATTGATGAGTATTTTGCAAACAAGTGCTCAAGCATAGAAGACATGAGTCAATAAAAAAAACGTTATCAGTCAAATCGCATACTTGATATAAGCAATGAACTTCCTCCAGGGAGTTCATTGATATAAGTGCTCATGAATCAGGAATCTTATTGGTTAGTAATTTCACAATAACAACTTGTAAACAGTAAACAGATATCTCGGCAAAGATAGTGTATCGCATGCTATAGTCTAATGCAAACAAAATCTGTTGTGAATCTAGTAGTAAAGATAGGTTTGATGGGTCTAGAGGGTTTACAGGCATAGCATACAATACACAGTATTAACAACGGCAGACAACAAAACACTTACAAAGGAGCATTCAGCTATATTATAAATCGACATCGAAATAACGGACAACAATAACAGCATAGCCAAGACAAACTAGTTCCTGCTTCTTAACTTGGCAGCACACAATCTTTGTCACGGACTAATATACCATATTTTCTATATAAGTCATTTTGTATCTTGTGGACAACACTGTTGTGACTGTGACCCGCTAGTTCTTAGGAGCGGACTTTTAGTTCAACTCACTATCTCTGGCGGGATTACAAACTCTAACTGACAAGGAGCAGCAATGGCAAACGAAAAAGTGCATCTAACTCTTGGTAAGAAACAATAACAACCTGCCGCCACACATGTGACATTCATACTTTGGTTGACTAGGGTGTCCTCGGTGCTCTAAAAATCTAGGAAATGTATTTTTATCAGGACTAGTTTTTAACAGAGAATGCTATACTTACACATTCTTAATACAATGTCGTAAACACTTCTATTCAATGTTGCAGCTGTTGCGATGTCTACTATTCTGGTTTTGACGGCATCGTACAAGAATGTCAAAAGTATCTCATACAGCGATGCCTGCCTAGCTGCGAACGCAGCAGCTGTATTGCTGGTAAGTATATTCATCATGTTGTATGATTTTGTAATAATGGTGTATTATGATACAATTGGTTTGAGAAAGCAGCATATCTAGACATTTACTTTCCTTGTTGTGAGCTGCATTGTCCGATCTTTTAACTTTAACGCATTTAACCATGAGACAAAATGTGGAGTCTGTGGTCACTGTGATGATACAGCTTAACGCAAAGTGCTAGTTTTTACTTTTGCATGAATTAGGAATTACCCTCTCTTCATTAGTCAGATGAAAAATTGCGAAGAGACAGCAAAAGGGGAAATCAGGGGGGTCTTTCCATTTAAAAGAGCATAAATTGCTATCTGATCACTCACTCAGCAAGACTCGCTAGAGTCTCACTCATGAATCGCTCATTCATCATTGATGGAACTAAATACATTCTGAGTGAGCGATTTGAGATCAAGTTTTCCTAATTGTAAGATCAAGTGGTGATAATTTCGAGCGTTGTTGTAGTGATAATTCTGAAATCTTGAGCTCTAACATGTATTAAATTTTGATATTCATAATCTTGCCTTACAGCTTGTGTTAGTTGTCTTTGTGAGCGGCTGTTGTCGGACTCCCGAGCTAAGTGCCAAGAAGAAACACGGGGTGAGTTTTACATGTATTTTATCTTGAAATTAAACATCATGGTAATGAGCCGGATATTGTCATTGACACGGAAAAGTTAGACCAGAATAGCTGTAATGGTTTCCACTTTACTGGCCTATCCCTCTAGGAAAAGAGTAGTAGTTGTTGTCATAACCGAGGGTGCTGGGGAATGGAACATTCATTCTAGAAAGCTGCCTCAGTGGGATTGGAACCCACAACTCCTGCGTCTCCTGGTAGGCAGTGAATAGCGAGCAAGGTAACCGATTACGCTATCTCACCATCTCCACAAAAGAATGGTTTGGTGGCGCTCATTACCAGGCCTTGCTATTCCTTACTCGGAGTCGGGCACTTTCATCCCAACAAGCTCCAAACTTACTCAAATTCTTGAGATATCTTAGTGAAAAGCAAATTGTTTCATTTCAAAGATTTGCGTTTTGTATTTGTACTGCATTTCATTCTCAACTCACTATCACTATCAACCGCATTCAATAAACCATGATGTTCTCCTTTCTCTCCGGTACCAATAAGTAACCCAGTTTGAAGACCACATGATGTTGGGATGAGGGCGTGAGTACACAGGCTATTAATAGCATGATAGAGGGGGGGGGGGGGACAAATTGCAATCATTGTACTAAATCATAAAATGGACTTATGAAGAACATCCCGCCAATTATACAACTTTGACCTAGAAATTTGTACGAAGAGGGCAAAATCTATAAAATGGTTGTCCTGGTATCATTGGGGAACCCAGAAATTGCATTGTGGGATACCAAGTAACAATGCCCTATTTATTGTATTGTTAGTGTGACATCGCTTGGTCAGTTATATCGGCTATAGGGCTGGTTGTAGCACTGATCTTCAACTGCATATCTCTGGATAAGATAAGGGAGTCAGAGAGAGACAGCTACGAATGGATACAAAGATATCGGTCCAGAGGCTTTTCTCGTGTGCAAAGGTTGGTGCGTCTTACTTGGCTTATTCTATTATATACGTAATGCTAACCCTAGTCTAAATGCCCAGAGAGCTGCAATGTAGTTTTAGTGGTTTTACCATTATCTGCTACTTATTTTCTATGGGTTTGATCCTCTATGGCGGCTGAGGGATATTGCAAAAGTTGGGGTATCGAGGTCAACAGAAATGAGTGATTGATTATGTAATGCCACTAGCTCGCGTTGCTTCGCATCACATATGTGCACTTAGACTATGCTAACTCTAAAAAAGTATGATTAACTCCATGTCTTATAATGTATTTGTTTCTACCAACCACTTTGGAGGTGAAAACGGTCTTTTCGGCTCCTTTTTCGTTCATCCAATCATAAGGCGAATTGTGTTGAGCTTTTCGCATTCAGTTGTGCGACAGCTTTCCAAAAATGAATGGACCATATATTTTTGCTTAGCCCCTGACTCTCTACCTAACCCGACCACTTGACAATCTTTTTCTGTGTCATATTTATTCTATTTCTAGCCAGGAAATCTTAGAAAATTTTAGCTAGAAGGTTGGCTTTAAAATTAAGCACAGTCTCATTGGCAGATGGGTAAACCTGCCTGCCATGGTTAGCATGCATCACTTCCCATTGTCCAGAAGTAAACAAGTAATTGTTGGTTTATATTGATTACAAACTTTTGAAATGTTCAATAAAAATGAATTTGTCAAAATGATGTTGTATAAGTCCCGCTATTTTTTATATACAAGTTTGCAAAAACTTGTCACCTTTCTTCATTGTAGAATCTGTTTACCATCCATTGGGTCGGTGGTCTTCATTGCTGCATAGCCATTTCATCTAATCATTTACCGCCAATTACATAATAGACAAAACCTATATATTATTCACATTTCAAACGCAAGAAGTTAATCCTTATATACAAATACCACTGAATTAGATTCTTCTCTTAGAATGGAAATAGTATCATAGCGTTATACGGTTAGGATACTAAACACAGGGACCCATCTGACTGTTATCTGATTGGCTGTCCCTAGTAGCATGAATAATTAGCCTGAGAAATTGTCTTGTTTACAAAATTGCAAACAGTAATTATACCCCATACAGTGTCGATGATTAGGGCATTTCTAGATTGCTACTAGGGACTGGCTATTTTTGCAAGCCCTTTGTTTTGCAAAAGAAAGCTAATGATGCTATTCCAGATATGGAATTCAATGACAAATACATATAAATATACAATGCTCCAATTTTTCAGTGCTCGTGGATTATCGGAAGAAGAACTCTTCCTCTATGGTCTCGTGTTACTAGATGTCATCGGAGTACTTTTTATGATCATCACAATAAGAGAGGTCGCAAAGAAAATGAAAACATCTCAGCAGGAACATGAAGCCGAGCAGGTAAGGTCAAAAACTATGAACATAAAGTCAAGCTTGGTTTTTCTTGGTAACTGCAATTTCCTCAGTTGCCCTCAAAAAATTAAAAAAAAAGCATAGATTTAACAAATAAAACCTCATTTTCTTCTAGGTTGTAGAAATGAGTCAAGTGAGAGGTAATACTCCTAGCCTACAGAACCCTTAGTAGCTGAAAGAACTTGACTGTCTGATGTCGTGGGAAGGATGTCTCTGTATGCTGAAGTTAAAATATAGTTACTCGCCATCACCAGCTGTGTGATCACAAACTATCAACTGCCACAAAGATATATCATTGCACCAGCTGATCACTTGATACAGTATCGCATGTTTATATCTGATCGGCAGAGAGTGAATTAATTCACTTAGCTTGAGTACCATCTCAGCGGATTCAGGGTAAAAACCTGATGTAAATTTGATTAATTGGGGTCGTGCAAATTTTAGGTCCCCATACTTAAAGGGCAACCAAGGTTACAAACAACTTCTCATCGATCAATAGCAGATTGCACCTTCTGCATAGGCAAAAAGACAAAATCTTATTCGGATGATTCTTCAGCCAGAATTCTTGTGAAACATTACATCCATCAGGTGCTCAAACTCAGCTAAAATAGAATACTACAGAGCAGTTTCCTGTTCCTGTTATTTTTTAGCCTGTGCTCTATCATCATTACAGCAATGTCTTGGAACCTCCCCTAAACTGAAGTGTTATCCAGCTTAGAGTCAGCAACTACTTTGAGTTTTGCATAGCGTAATGGATGGATGGATTTTATTACTATCACTGACAGCATTATTAAAAGAAAAAATGAGTCGCGAAATACAGTGTAATTGCTGGCACTTTGAATCAGCAAGAAAAAAGCGAAGACACTTGGAATAAAAAATCAAATCTCTGTCTAAAAAAGTATTTCGTTTAAAATAAGAGTGATATGACGCAGAAAACAGTCTCTCCCCAGTGAGCTTCTATGTTTTACTGTACGGTATCTGCCAGATGGACATTTACTCAACAAATCATTGATGAAATGATCCTCATCGTGAATATAGCGTAAGGCCAGTGTTCGTGTCTGATTGTCCATCATGGTATAAATATCGGGATGTTCAATGCCTAACTTAATAGCGTCCTTGAAAATTTTACACAGGCGTTGCTTGTCAGCAGCATACAAGCTTTTAAAAATAATGGGTAAGCAATAGGAGATTCGTGATAAAATAAAACTTTTAA
The DNA here is from genome assembly GCA_914767715.1 of Membranipora membranacea. Classification (NCBI taxonomy): domain Eukaryota; kingdom Metazoa; phylum Bryozoa; class Gymnolaemata; order Cheilostomatida; family Membraniporidae; genus Membranipora; species Membranipora membranacea. The sequence continues at coordinate 11,346,431 of OU612072.1, read as the reverse complement.
AAAGCATGTTTGATAGTGATTTAGAGCTTAAAAATACAAAATTCCTGACTACATACATCCTTTGAGAGGCGGTTGAAACTATACCATGCACATGATCATTAAAACGCAGCTTATCGTCAACTAATACACCAAGATATTTAACTTTATCACTAAAAGCAATAGCAGTATCATTTAAAACAAGTGTAGGGGTAGAAGGTTTAACATATTGGGTGGATAGCATCATTTCCTGGGTCTTAGTAGGGTTTAATAAAAGATTTAAATCAGCACATTGTTTAGCAATTCTATGGATTTCATCAAAATAGGAGTTGAGCTCTGATTGATTAGCTATGCAGCCTATGATGCAAGTGTCATCTGCGTACTTAATTATTGTAACATTACTCAGGTTTGATGTAATCCGGTTTGTATATATGGAGAACAAAAGGGGAGACAGACAGCAGCCCTGGGGGTGCCAGTGTTTGTTATAATAGCATTTGAAGTTTTACCATCAACAACAGTTCTTTGCACTCTGTTAGATAAGAAGCTGTAGATCCACTCAGTGACATTGGAGTCAAGATGAGTAAGCTGCGAGATAAGATCAGGAACATGTATAGTGTTAAAGGCCGATGAAAAGTCTAAGAAGAGACATCTAGCATAGTGTGAAGCCTTCTGGTCAATAAAGCTGATGACGGTCGAAGTTAGACAGAGCAGGGCATCTTGTGTAGACCGATTAGCTTGATATGCGAACTGGTATCTATCCATAGGAGTATGAGCCATAATATAATGTTTTAAAAGCCGCTCCATCATCTTGCAGAGACAGCTAGTTAGCGCTATTGGTCGATATTGTTTAAGTTGAGCAGGGTCTTTTACTTTTGGTAGAGGTTTTATTATAGCCGATTTCCATGAAGCAGGTGTAGTTTTAGAGTTGATAGAGGAGCTGAACAGTCTAGTGATGATAGGCGCCAGCTGGTTGGAGCATAGCTTTAAAACTTTGGGAATAAGGCCATCTGGTCCGGGGCCTTTCCTAGGGTTAAGTCCACTGAGCTGTTTGAGGACTATATCTTCTTTTATTTCTAGTGGTGGTGCTGTAGTGTTAGAATTGTTTATCACAGGCGGGACGGGTATAGGTTTCTCATATCTGGTGAAGAAGGTATTCAGGTCATCTGGGGCAAATAGGTTCTGCTTAGGAGTTGTGTTGGTGCTAGTAGGTAGCCCACTAATTTTCTTGATATCTGTCCATGCTTTTGCAGGTTGTTTGACTAGTTGTTGTTGAATTTTGGTAGAGTAGCTTTTCTTAGCGATAATTATTGCCTTGGTTATATCACAAAGCTGATGCTGCCTAGCACATTATTTACTACCCATTAATGCATTGCTGCGAAACCTTGGTTGCCCTTTAATTGACTCTAATGATCAAGGATACACATGCTAATAATTGTAGTCTTGATGTCAGCCTGCCGTTGACTAACTAGCTTTAAATGATAACAGTGGTGTTATACTCTCACTTTTAGTCAAGTTTTAAAAATTCCAAACAACAAGAAGCTGATAACGCAATATATCATTACATCTATCCACAATTCAATATTTATTGTGTTTTATTATCTAAACTGAAGGTGCTAGGTATGACTACTGATGGGTTTTCTTTAAGTATTAAAGGTTCACTATCAAGTATTTGGTCACATTTTCTGCGCTTGCTTGGTTCCTTGTTTTAGTGAATCTGATACTATTTCTCTGGGACTTTGAACTGAGTAAGAAGTGGCCTTGTCACACAGCTGCAAAACAAGCAGCAACATGACAAGTCTAAGAGGAGGCATTTTATGATGATACCTGTTTATCTTTTTTTATTTCAATCAATCATGATCAAAAATATTTTCTTGTTGCATCACAATCTTTTTTGTTTCAATTTTTGATTATCTTTGCTCTTAATAATTCTTGTATCCAATCGTAAACATCCATACTTATCACCACCATGTTATAGTATGTATAAATAAAACTAAACAATAAAAGGAACACTGTACTTATGAGACTCAATTTTTGCCGTGGAGCAATTTAGAGTTGATGGGTTTAGTAAAAGAAAAATGAATAAAATATGAAATATGCTTTCTCATCGCCTCAGTAGGTAAAAAACATATACAAACACTGAACTGTGTTATTCCCAGTGCACTCAGCCTTTGAAATAAATTCCTTCATACTCTATTAGTTGTAAGTCACTCCTTCGCTCAACTGTTGTATTTATTAGTTTGTCATGAAACCCTATATCACTCAACTGCTTAATAAACATGTATAAGTATGGCATCTGTTGTAGAAGATGAAAACTATACTCTACACAAAGACTTTTGATTTGACTTTTTAGGATAATTTGAGAGTTGTCTTTTCTGGTACAACAAGGAGATGACTCCTAAATCAAACCCAAATAATATTGCAAATAGCCTGACTTGACAAAAATATTTTTACACATGGCAGAGACTTGATTTCTCTAGGCACAATCTAAGGCATAATATTAATTCATTCAATTAGGCTATCGCTCACTCATTTAATAGTGAGTTTGCTTCTTGGCTTGATCACAGTGTCACTGCTAATGGCTGATTAGTGCCAGTTTCACTTTTGGCAGCTAGCTACACGCTCAGTTCAGAAAGTTCTTGTTTCTAGGATGTATCACATTCTTAGCCTGAATATGTTGATCACCTTGTAGCTCTCTTCTGTATTTTACTAGTTAGTGAGATCAGATACTTCAGTGATGTTTACATCAAATCATGCATCACTGCTGCCTTGCTGCCCTGCTGCACCCGATCTGAACCAAGAAACCCCAACCTGGCTAGATTTAGCATACATAACACTGCATCATACTTCTTTCTTGGTCTATAATGTTTACTACAATATCTTCATCCCCCATCTTATTTAGGCTTAGTTCATCCTTTGGCATAATAATGATGTCCAACAATTAGGTCACCATGGTTGCCATGGTGACTAAGACTGTGGTATGGTTGCGCATTATGGTTACGGAACATTTCATGAAGAACGTTTTTCCTGCAATTTCTTTTTCTTCACCAGCATAACAATTTTGTATTTTTTGTTACTGATGTGCAGCATGCATCACTTCCCATTGTCCAGAAGTGAACAAGTAATTGTTAATTTATATTGATTACAAGGTTTTGAAATGTTTAATAAAATTGAATTGGTCAAAGTGTTGTTTTAAGAGTCTCACCTTTATTCAAATCTATGTTTCCAAAAAATTGTCACTAGATTTTGTTTACCATTCATTGTTTCGCTGGTATTTATTGCTGCATAATCATTTCATCAAATCATTTACCGCCAATTACATAATAGACAAAAGCTATATATTTTCATTTCAAATGCAAAAAGTTAAACTCTGTAGCCAAAAACAAAGATGCGATGCTTTGATTTTTCAGTGCTCTCTCTCTACGGTCTCGCGTTACTTGATGTCATCGGAGTGCTTTTTATGATAATCACAATTGTAGATGTCGTAAAGAAAATATCAAAAGCTGAGCAGGAACAAGAAGCCGAGCAGGTAATGTCAAAAACTATGAACATAAAGTCAAGCTTGGTTTTTCTTTGTAGCAAGGATTTGATCAGTTGTCCTCCTGGTTAGTCTGTAAAATTAAAAAAAAAATTTAACAAATTCAAACCTCATTTTCTTCTAGGTTGTGGAATTGGGCCAAGTGAGAGGTGATACTCCTTACCTACAGAATCAATAGTAGCTGAAAGACTGTCTGATGTTGTTGGAAGGATGTCTCTGTGTGTTGAAATTGAAATATTGTTACTCGCCATCATCAGCTATGAGATCATGAACTATAAAATGTCACATAGATATATTACAGTTGTCTTCTACTGATCATGTGATATACTATTGCATGTATATTTCTGATTGGCATAGAGTGAATTAATTCACTTAGCTTAAGTACCATCACTGGGGATTGGGGTGAAAAATCGAGGTAAATTTGATTAATTAGGGGCGGGCAAATATTTGGTCCTTATATTAATACATACTGATAGTGTAGTATCGATATCAGTGTACCATTGACTAACAAGCTTTTAATGATAACAATGATGTTCAGCTCTCACTTTTAGTCAAGTTTTATGGGTTCCAAATAAGAGAAGCTGATAATGCAAGATAGCATTACATCTAGGTTCAATTCAATAACTGACATTTTTTTATTATGTAAACTGAAGGTGCTAGCTATGATTACTGATGATATTATTTATTAAAGTTTCGATATCAAGTATTTGGTCACATTTGCTGCGTCTGCTTGCTTCCTTATTTGATTGAAGCTGAGACTAGTTGTCTGGAACTTAGAACTGAGTGAGAGGTGGTCTTTTCATGCAGTTACAAAAGAAGTGGCTGCTTGACAAAGCTAAATAAGAGGCCTTTTATGATGATACCTTTGACATAACAACAATGTCCGACATTTAATCGTAGGTCGCCATGGTTGTCATAGTGACTAAGACTGTGGTATGGTTGCGCATTAAGTTTGCGGAAAATTTCATTTGAATCTTTTTTTCCTGCAATATTCTTTTTTTTTAGGTTTTGCTGATCACTATCTGCATCACAATTTTGTATTTTTTGCAACTGATGTGCATTGAATACATCTATGGAATGTTCTCATTCTTAGGGCTTACATGTTGAATTTATTTTCCAACTTATCATATCTGAAATGAATAATATCCTTATAATCGATTCGCAGTGCATATAAACACGAAATGCTGTGAAAGTTTATAAGTATATGAAACTTCTCGTCATCTTTATGCTAAAATTTCAACCAGCCAAATACTCTTTGACCTACAATATTGGTTGTCATTCATTGGATTTGAATTGTTTCCTTGATGAGAATATGGTTCACTATCATCCTATCCTTCATTTTTCCCCACTCTCATCTCAGTCTACAGGCCCACAGTCTGACACAGGCTACAACCCTCAATCTTCAAACAGAAAAACTGTCAATCATGTGTTCACGCAAAAGGCAGGTTTCGCCACTAACTGATGGAAAATATCATGTCCTTTAGAAATTCTGTATTATAATCTTAGTTGGTTTTGTCCAGTTTTATCTTGCAGGAGTTCTCCTTTTTAAGATAACAGCTTTTCAAACATATCCTTGTAAATCATATCATATCTGTACTTTTTATGCTATAGATAGTGCTCTACTGTGTCGGAATATTAATTTGATAATAAAAACAATAAATTAACTGATAGTGGGATATTATTATAGCTGTTTAATCACATCTTTCATGTGCAAAATGTCTCAATTTAACATCAGCAGCTTGAAGTGCTATGTTTCGATTTATTAAGATATTGAATAACCATTTTTGGACCTGTGTTCCAGGTGATTGCTACAGAATGCATGTATGGATGTTCATCTCTTAGTTTAAATTTAGGTAGTTCTCCGCATGAACCGTCCAAGAATCTCCAGTACCAAGAATTGCTCGGAAAGCGGTTTCCAGTTCTATATAGCAATTTTTTAACAATTGCGACATTAATACTGAGTAGGACTATAATAACAGAACCTAGGTCTGATAGAGAAATGTAATTAAACCATAATATAGTACCAATAATACATAGCATAATTTCTATGTATTTTTCCTAGCTATATTTTCCACTCTAAGTTCCCTCACAATTTTCCAGCTACCTTGGTGATCATTGGATGACTAATTATTCGAGGTAACACGATGGTGCAAAGGGGTTACAAAGTATTCAGTCATCGAGGTTGTCATTTCCGATTTTTTGTGATGTGATGACTAAAGAAAAAGGTTGTTAAGGCTTCCTGATGTCTTGGTATTGCAAAAAAAAAGGAGGTATATCCGCCGCACCTCAGTGTTAGAAAAAGCAAAGACGCTTAGTAATAAGGGCTACACTACTATAAAATAGATGAGTTCTCGATTCAATGCCACACTTTGCATGGAACAACTTTGCACGACTGCAACTGTTCGATAGAGATCTCTCAAATGGATTCAGAAAAGAAGGCAAAGAAGGACCTTTCATGGACAGCTATCAAAAAAGATAATGGTCTTGAATATCCCGGTGTGGAGCGAGAGTCAACTACTGCTAAGCTTGCTGATGGATCTCAGGTGATTAGTTGAAAATTATCTTTCATTTTAATTTTTCAAATGGTTCTTTGGTGCTTATTGACCTTAAGAAGTAATGCGAAGTGACCGAGAATATTATCTTGAGGATTAAATCTGTTAAATATTGTGAAAAGTGACAATTTAGCTAAGAGATATCTGATTTGGCTTAGTGATTCTGAGGGGGGGGGGGGGAGGGTACTTAGTAAATTTATATGTGTAGCAGTGTATCATATTATCATGCATCTCTGGCAGGTCTTATTTAGCTATGAGGCTTATCACTCCAAACAAAATCCAAACATTATATACAAGATATCCCGAATTGGATCATGCATATGCTTTATGCATTATATCGATATAAGCTTATTATATTGGGTATTAATTAAACGTATTACTCCCAACCAACAATCTTCTAGGTCCCAAGTAGCAAAAGCCCCTGATACTCCCACATAAAGGTCGGGTATAAGAATGGGATGCCCACTGATATCACTATTCTAAACAGTCTGTTGCAACTTTTTTTCAATTCTTTTATTTTCACAAATAAACAGATCGACAGGCCATATGCGTATCTGGAGAAAAGTGTTAAAGATGAGGATGTTGGTTATAAGGTGGCAGACTTCATCGAAGGGCAGCAGAAGTTGACAAATGATTATCTCGATTTATGTCCAGCTGATCTGGCGAAAATTCTCAAAGACAGGTTTACAGCATTTATGATCTTTTCAAATAACTAGCATTACCATGCGCTACTGTATTGTTTGTGTGTTAAACTGATTTTTATCATTAATCAAATTCCGTTTCAGGCTAGGATGTAGGGATTATTTATGATTATATTGTTGTGATTCAATAACAACAAGGGATGATAAACGATGTGAGAAGGGGGTGACTCCATTCGAACTGAACAATGCTTAGACAATTCATGTTTCCACAGTAGCAATCACAGGACTCCTCAAAAAGAGGTCAACAGCAGAATCTCAAATGACAAGCATATTTCAGACGTAGTAGAATGTCTTCATATCCATCCGTAGAACTCTAACTAAATGTTTTCATTCAAACTGCTTTAGGATATATGATATGCACAACTATGATGCAACAAGTACACCGAAACAACATGTTGACCATTTACATCGTACAGACACACCTGCCAGATGTGAATATGTGTAAGTCTGAATATTTATCAACTAAACTAGTATCATTTAGGTGACAGTCCTGCTAGGCCATATTTGGTACGGTTTTAATGTTCCCAGGCTGAAAAGTCATTAGGACATATGAAATAAAACAGCCTGTGAAACTAATTGAAGTAAAATGATAGCAAAGTCCGAATATCGGGATCATAGTGGATCATAGTGACTTTTTTTCCTCCACCTGACCACTATGCCGTATGAACTCGCAATATTCGATTTACTGGGGTAAAATATCCACATTTCTAATAGGACTGACCCTATAAGATATACAGATTAAATTTGATCATTTTTGCCTGATTTTCAACAATGTGTCAATGTATGCATACAAAATTATACCTGCTTTTGGAAATACCTAACTATACTGACCATTGACCGCAGGAAAGAAGTGGAAAGTTACTATGTGAAGACTTCATTCTTGATTTATATGTTGCAGAAGTCATATGATCCATGGAAGCACAGAGCTGAAAATCGAGGATTATGATCTGGTCGATAAGGGATCCATGTTCTATGACAATGAGAAAGCCCTTTGTGTCAAAATTGCCTACGATAGACAAGGTTGTCGGACAGCTTTTGTTCTCAAAAGCAAGGAGAAGGGCTACTATATACAGGTAAAAAGTATGCTAGGTTATAAACTCAAAGAGTGCATATCACATGATCAGTGTGCTATGACAGTTAGGGGAACAACGCATCTTCTTTATCACAGCCGTAAGATGTAATTGTTTTCCTCTTTGCAGTTCAAGAAATGTGGATCTGATCAACTGGAGGAAGATATAATTGAGCCAGTAACAGACACCACAGATCTAGTATTCACGCATGATGGCGAAGGAATTTTCTACTCGGTAAACTGTGCAACAATTTTGTAACATCGGTTCGACCTTCATTTGAAATGGCAAAGATGAAAGTCATATTTTACAATTAAATGCTCATCTATCAAGATCAATATCATGCGAATTCTGTATTGTTTTTAATTATGGAATATCGAAACTAATATCTGAAGTGTGAGGATAGTTTACAACCAATCCTTCTATTTGCGAATTTGCAGCAATATGATCGTGAAACGGGACAAGTTAAAAAAGGCAAAGAAAATAGCAAACATAATGTGCACAGGCTCAAGTATCATAAAATTGGTACTGATGCAAAAGATGACATAGAAGTCTATGCAGATGAGAGCAAGGAAGGCATGAGAAGGTGCGATACTTAGTCAGTACTTGATGCATTATATGAAATAGGTGTATTTTGCTTGAAGATTGTGTTACTGTATATTTATACAATTTGTGATTACAATCAATGTATGAGGTTTGGTTAAACTCATATATGATTTTTACATTGACATTGTACAATAGAAGCACATATTTATTTTTGTAGTCATGTAAGTCGCAGTGAGTGTGGCAATTACCTTATCCTGAGAGTGACCAAGTATGCTGGGGATTCCACTAACGGGATCAAGTATTTGGACATGAGGGACAAATCTGGCAAAGAGATCAATAGTAAGTAAGAAAAGTTCAAACCAGAACTCTGTTCACCCTGTCTGAAAATGAATTTAAAAAAATGATTTCCCTTGTAGCACCATACAAGCCTCCCAAACCTTCCAAACTTGATAAAATATTGAGACAAAATAGTTAACAAGCAAAGCTCTTCTTCATTGCAGTCTTATGCATTTGCTTGCAGTTGCATCACTCTGTTGCATGATCACCCAAATATTACAAAAGCTCTGCTTAACATACTATCATAATATACGCCAGAGGAAAGTAGGGGTTGTGCTATCTCACCTTTACCATCACCAATACAGCTGAGTTGTCAGTGATGATAATATATATTATACTATAGGAAACTTCCTATTATTTTGCTGTTACAGAGACAACTGTTTTCAAGCCACAAACACTTATCGAGTTTGATTCGAAAGACTCCTATTCTTTTGTGGGAAGCACAGGCTCAAAACTGATCTTCATTACTTCATGTGAATCACCAAACTATTCACTGATTCAGGTACTTGAAAATGCAGTTTATTGTCGTGCAAACATTATTTTACATTGATGAAGCAATGAACATGATAAGATACTGATGATGTTTTAGTATAGCAAATTAGAGATAATAATTTATTATTATTTATACTGATGTGGAACAACCTATATTTTCAGGCTGATATCGCAGATCCCGACAATGTTATTTGGAGGACACTGGTGGAGCCAAATGTTGATGATAAAGTACTAAAATCTGCCTTCCGAGCTGGAAAGACAAAGATTGTCTTGCGTTACATAAATGTTCATCCAAAAGACCGAAAAGTAAATATTGCTGAGAGAAGGGGCTTAGACATTTCAAGGCATTGGATGATTTCTTCCATCATTGCTTCACCTTTGGCCCATGTACTCATAGAATAACTACGATGACAGTGCAAGGCTTGCTGATTAACACCATCAACCAAATACTTTGCTCATCTTTTTGCACCGAGATAATGTTTTGAATCTTATTCATTTTCTTTAAGTGAAAAAAGATCAAATGATTTGCCAGAAGCAATGGGCGAGATCTGGCACCGGTCATCATTGTTATTGAAAGACTCCCTTTGATACCAATACTCACAACATAACTTAAACTCCTTCAATTTTGATATCAATTCAGCATGAATGAGTATAAGCGCAATTGTTGGTTATAAGATAAATATTATATGAGTGCATGTATGTAAAGATGGGGCTCCCTGCACACAAAGCTGTCTTCAATTTCTTCAGAGAAAGCAGAGCAATCTTCAAGTTTAAAACTCTTATCTTCAGTGTAAATTCTTAAAAACAACTTGAATGTGGTGTTATCTACTCATTTCTGCTTAGAATGACTCATGTGCTTGAGTTTTGGTTTCGCTTTGATTGGCTGATGAGTTTAAGTTTGTTATTGTTTGGCGTTGCTTATCCAAAACACCTAACTTGGGTAGGTAACTCAAAACTGTTGGACTGAATTCCAGTCTAGAATCTTTTATTGATTTTTCATTTAAACTGACCAAATCTTTTCTTCAACTTTAAATCACTCAATCTTCAATCTTCAGTAAAATACGCGGGGAGCCCCAAAGATCAGAACAACAGTAAAGGAAGTTTTCACAAGGAAACCCAACATTAAAGACTTTTAAGACACACATTGCACATTATTGGATAATATATTATTGCCAATTTTAACAGCATGGTGTAGATGAGTTAGTCATGTTCGACTTCCACACAGGACAGAGGAAGAAGTTGGTTATACCACTCCCCGAAGGAGAGGTACCAGGCCATGTGATAAATATAACATGCCAGCCAGAGAATGACTACCTATACGTCAAGACCTCCTCACCAATGCAGCCTGGTCCATTGTACAGATGCTCTCTAGCTGATGAGAATCAAACCCTCAAGGCAAGTACAGATGCTTATGTTGAGCCAATGCTACTGGTGTCTTTATGCTACTGGTGTATTATGAGACAGTTAAGGCAAACTTTAGGTGAAATGCGATGGAAGCTTCTCTTAACAAGATATGATATATTTTCAGGTTTACCTAAAGAGCAAGATAGCCTTTAAAAGCTCAGACTACGTTGTGAAGTCGGTTGAATATGAGACCACAGACAGCAAGGATGGATCGAAGACAAAAGTAATGATGACAATAGCACATAAAAAGGTCAGTATGTAATCTCAAAAACTTATTATGAGTATTAAGTTATAGGGCTGACGTTACATCCTAGGGATTTAGTAAACTGATCAGGAAAATAGCTACATTATGCTAAGGAGGCGAACAACTTGACATTATTGATGACCACCAATCATGAATTTCAGTAATACTGTTAAATTAAGTCTATATAGTAGTGTTATTAAAAGTTTTAAGAGTTTTGAAAGTGGTGTTGACAACTCCATCTATAACTGTTCATTTTGGATGATGACTCAGTTTGTTGTAAATATGTTCAATACAGGATGCAGTGATTGTGAAAGGAAAAGGAACAGCTCCTGCAATCATAAGTGCATATGGAGGGTTCAACCATCAACACCTAGCAAAGTTTGATAAGATGGAAGCTATTTTCATGGAAACCTTTGGAGGTGTTCTAGCTTATGCCCATATCAGAGGGGGCGGGTAGGTTTGATTGCATTGACTCAATTTTAACATGCCAAAACTATTAAAGTTGGTTTCAAATTTTCAATTTGTCGAGAAGAAGAATATTTTGCACCATGAAGAGCGCAACGGCACCTGAATTATACATCCTTTCCTTCATTATCATCAGTCACCCTAAAGATAACATTAAGCACATCACAACTCACCAGAGTCTAGATAATTGACATGTATACTGGTATTTTTATCATCTATAGAGAACATGGCAAAGAATGGCATGAATGTGCTAAAAAAGAGAACAAGTATAAGAGTGTGGATGATATTTGTGCTGCTGCGGACTACCTTGTTGATCAGGGATATGCGCATCCAGACAAGTAAGGATCAAGCATCTCGAAGGGGCGTACGGAGTACCCCCGACCCCCCGCCTATCGGGGGTTGAATGTGCAACCCAAGATTTTTGAATACCTTTCCTTAATTCCTGCCCAGATATGAATACCAACTTGTGTTGTGAATTTTTCTAGGATCGCTGGGCGTGGTACATCAAATGGAGGTCTTATGTTTGCAGCAACAGCTAACCGGGAGAATAACCCCTACTCTGCAGTCCTAAGTACTAATGGGTAAGTTGGACATTCGATCAGATAAGGACACATCTATTTGTTGAACCATTGCATGTATGTTTTTCAAAGTTTTGAATACAATGCAATCGTAAATGTGAATTCCCATTTGGCGCTATTAACATTGTGAAAGTAACATACAAAGTTATTCATGTTTCTCATAATTTTACAAGAGTTTATGACACTGTTCGCTTCATCGATCTGAAATCTGTCTCCGCTGAACTTTGGAAGGGTGAATACGGAGATCCAAATGAGGCTGGTATTATTGATCATCTCAAAAGGTTAGTAGCGAATTGACTAAGGAATCAAATGAAGTTTGCAGTTCACAGGCAACCATGTTATTTCCATGCTCATTCTGTATTCGCTTAAAAACCATATGGCAACCCTAACAATATTTTATTTGTACCAGATAATCAATATGGATGACTAGGATGAGGAAACAGGCGAGGAGATTATATTTATGTCATTTTCAAAAATTTGCTTTTAATTGAGAGAGCATGTCTGACATATTATATGAACTCTTCAAATCTTAAAGTGTCCATATTATTTTCTAGTATTTCTCCTCTGCACAATATCAAAGCCGTCACAACCAAAATATGGTTATTCGTTGGAGGACAGGATACAAGAGTTGATGACAGTCAAGCATTTGAGTTCTTAGCTGAATCTCAGTATAAGAGGAGCAAGCTTAAAGTGGTAAATAACATTTAAAATTCATTGTATGCGAAACAACACATTTCTTTTCATGAACAATGTCAATCTCAAATCTCAATTAATATATTAATTTAAGAACAATAAGATTAACTGTTTTGCGTTTTATTCAATCTGTCATGTATTTGATGTCACATAAGGTTATCAAACAATATAAAACACAAAAATATAGTGCCTTGTCAGCCTTGATAGTCTGGCTCTAACACAGATACGATATAACAACACCTAATAACTGTATTACAGACAGAAGCAGAGTGTTTGATGACATATGAAAAGGAAGGAGACCATTCCATTCAGCTTCTGCCGCTTCCCAAACTGGTGAGTACTCAAGTTGAAAATCTAAGCCAATATTCTTTAGCAGCAAGCAAACTATATCAGACTAACAATTGCAGTTCACATCAATCTGTTAGCGCTAAAAAGGTGTTATGAGTAGTTTTAATTTAAAAGGATTTTTGGTTAATAATTGTAATTTTGCATTCTCTGTGAAATGTGCCCTTTGCTGACCGACCTCGATTCCGTAGTTACCCTAGCTACATTTGAAAACCACCGAATAATATATGCTGATATACAAAAGCTACTCTATTTCATAGATGGCTGTCCAGGTGAGCATGCTGAAGTTTCTGGCTACTGCTCTTGAACTTACCTGGTAAATCATGGTGTGGAGCACATCTGGATCACATATATGACAGCCTTACTTCGCTATTCTGGTAGAAGATTAACCCGTCGAGATATGAGTATATGCTTAAAACATGGGGAATCATATTATTATCTGCTCAGTCAATGTTAAGATAATAGCAACAGCTCAAAAAATTCATGTCATCATTTATTCGTTTATACATCATCTGAAAGCTCTCAAGTCAGGATTGCAGAAAAACCGGTTTTCAACATTGTCACTTCTAATTTCATTATACATATAACTCAACTGTTCTAGGGATACCTTTCAATCAAATTCTGGTAGAATCTGTTGCTGCTTTCGCTAGTCTTTTAGTACCAATTTAACTTTGAGGTCTTATAAAAAGCACAGGCTTTTAACTTTTCGGGACATTGTCCAAACAAACTCAAACTTTCGGTACCAACTTTAATATTCTCCAGCCTCTATCAAAAGTTTTGCTCGTTAACATCTAGGCATTGGAATTATTTTTGTGGCTACAATTTTTGAACAAAAATTCCTGTTATTCCCTCCAGAAAATAAGGGTTTAGTAGTTATTACTTCCACCATGATATCCAGGGTGGTTAATCAAATGGAGATATCGTGATCAAATATATTCTAGAAGTGTGGATGCTAAATTAATAACAATTTTATCACCAACAGTTCAAAAGTTATCATGAAAACAAGATTGCCAGGTATATGATGGCCATGAAATCGCAAAGTATTTTTCTTGGATACTGGTGTCAAGAGCATTAGATGATATATTGAGCCATATAATTGATTGATGCTGTTGCTATACATTTGGTGACCTAAATATTATCTATAAAAAAAGGAGCTGAAAGTATTAATTCTCAAAAAAAATTATGGTATGATGGTAAATATGCCTTCAAATGCTGTATGACAAAACTTTAGTTTTTAATGCTTGTTATCAAGGTTGAGGGGACTATGTTTAGTTACAAACTGAAAATTAGAAAATAAAAAGAAGATAAATATAATTTTATGGTATGATGGTTAATATGTCTTTAAATGTTATTTGACATGAATGTTTTTTAAAGCTTGATTCAATGCTGAGGTATCTATGTTAAGTAAGAAACCGAGAATTAGGGAAACAAGGAAGGTAAATAACATATTTTTGTACCATATTTTTTAAAATATTAATTGGCAAAATTTATGTTTTTTAACACTTGTCTCACAGAAATAATACTGTCTTGTCTAATCGCTTCTGAAATAAAATGGTGATGGGTAACATCGCTGGTATAGTTGGTTGTTTGAAATCACAATAGTTGTCTTCGGTGGCAATACAAAATAATATGCCAGTGTGAAGAAATGAAATCACTCACATCAGAGGCAGAAACATGTTACAGATACCAAATACAAACAGTAGGCCTTCCATAACGTTCATAACATGTTTTCTTGCATAAATGATGCACAGCTGAATGATTAGCACTGCCAAGATAAGAGTAAGCCACTGTAAGACCTTAACCCACAACCTTTCACAAAAAACCAGGAAGTTCAGGAACTTTTTTAGCTGCTGGAATGACTGCTCATTGTCTTAAGCAATTGCAAGATCACAGCAATAACACTGTCATATAATGATGTTATTTGGAGCCGATAATTTCAGCGCATTCGGGGATATCATGGCGGCCTTAAACCAACATACAACACAATGTGACATCATTGCGATATCTTTGCACTCTGATAACACCATAGACCTTTTTCACTCATTTCGCTCAGATCATGGCTCCTCAAATAGTTTTTTAGTCCGCCATAATAAGGATAGGTCATATGAATATTGAGTATTGCCAACAAAACTGCTACACTGATTCATGCTACCACAAAGTGATTGTAATACAAAAGCTCATTTATAATTGTATTTTAGAACAGTAGTTCACAATTTTAGGTGATTGCTAATGTTAAGTCTAACATGTCCTTTCAACTCAGTTACTTATATGGTTTCCTCGTTATCTCCCCCTGCATTTTTTTAATTTGATGCAGAAACTATCGCAATTTGATTGAAAGTTATTGTCCAGGCTTGGTGGTTGAATTACTATTTAATCCACGAAAAGAATGATGATAAATGATGAACTGTTGGTAAAAAATTATCTATTAACCAGATGACTCAATTAAAATGCACTTCTACAAATGCTAGAAGCGTCAAATTTTTTTGCTAACCACGTTATGACGATATCAATATATGAATCATTTAGGGTCACTCTATCGCTATTTCCCTTCATTTAATGCAGCATTCTTAAAATTTATTCTCAGTTTTCTCATATAAACTTTTGATGCAAGCTGACATGGTACATTTATCCTCTATTGTATAGAACTAGGCACAGCATATAAAGGATTCATTTGTTTACCAAATGTTGAAACAAAGGTAAATAAAAGGCACTGATATGTGTAACTGTATAGCAATGTGCCATTTGTATGATGAAGTATTAGTGTGAGCCTGTAGGTAGTTATCACAGACCACAATGGTGTTCAATATATATATATATATCGGTTTGGCAGCATTAGCTGCTGACCCTAAACTATGAGATATGCCCCTATAAAACAAACTCAGATAGTGTCTTTTCATTATAAAGTGACGAGAAAAGATCACAAATTGTTTTTAATCTAGTCTCACCTTGAGATTAAAGCCCTACCCAGCGGGCACATTGTATGCGGCAACATTTTTCCAATGCCGCAATTGGATTGTTTCTATGTTGCATGGTACACGTTTAACATTCAATATCTTTTAGATGCATAAATGGTGCATATAAAGCAACACAGTTTTTTCCAATATGGTAACTGCGCAGTAACTACAGCTACTTTATTCGAGAGTAATTTGCAAGAATACTGGCATCATATGTGATAAAATGCTTTGCCATTTGTTTGCTACACTCTGTGTGGCTCCAAATTGTGTGCAATTCTATTTTGCACTGTCTTATTTCATTTTCTGAAAATCAAATCTAGTCTCTAGACCGCATGGGAATAATGCGATTATGACCACGTAGAGGCATAAATGGTGCATACAAAGCGACACAGTTTTTTCCAATATATGGTAACTGCACAGTAACTACAGCTACTTTACTAGAGAGTAATTTGCAAGAATACTGGCATCATATGGAAAAAAAATGCTTTGCGATTTGTTTGCTAACACTCTGTGTGGCTTCAAATTGTGTGCAATTCTATTTTGCACTGTTGTATTCCATTTTCTTAAAATCAAATCTAGTCTCTAAACTGCATGGGAACGATGCGTTTATGACTGCGTATCTGTTGAATTTGTATACATTACTTGGATTTATCTCCCCTGGTAAGCTGCTTACGTTTGGTAAGCCCTTGTGACAACACAACAGTGCAATATAATTATTTAAATAAACCATTATTCAATAACATTCAATAACATTAATACATGTCAGTATTTTGAAATAGGCTAATATATAGCCAGGGTTTAAATTACCTGCATTAAGCACCACTTAATGCTTTTTGCGAATAAAATTGAACCAGATTGTATTCAAAATAAGTTTCAAGAGCTACACTGAGAATTACTCAATGACTTACCCTACACTAGTGGAAGTCCAATGGTCTAATGGGCCTACTACGTATACTTAACATCCACAATGGACTGAATCACCCTCCTAAATGCTAATTGATATTAAATCTAATAAATCGTAATTAAAATGAAATATATACTGAGGTAGGATATATTGTGTATAAATTTGCTGTCAAGAAAACGCATGGTTCTATATATACAAGCCTGTAGTTAGATGTGTAGCAGAGGCAGTTTATATATCGTAACAATGTCTACTAAAATGCACCATTCCAACATATAATAGCGTGACAGATTGCCACATTAGGCAGACGTAGTTCAGCCTCTAAGGTAAACATCTTTCCAACATAGTTTAGATACAGTTGTGCCGGCTGGGTAAATGGGGAAAAGCCAATTTAATAATCATTAAAGCTAATCCTCTCTGTTCACAAGAGAGGCTTAACGGAATCACCCCCAAGCAACTACAGGTCTCAATCCCTGCGAGTGAATTTGCCAGGTCTTCCAACCTGGCACCTGACTGACATGTTCTCTCACTCTAAGTATCCTGGAGCCAACACAACTCTACAGCCATTTGTGTTTAAATTAACATTGGTAACAGTCACAAAATCAACAACTTCTATAAGAATCTTCTACTTGATACTATATCCATCCTCTTAAATATTGCATCATCATGGGCCGTACAGCACTGCCGGTTTGTGGGTTTGGACAGGTGGTACTATACAATGACATCAGTGATTTCGAGACATACACAGTCAAGATGAAGGATTATACTAAAATGACTGATGGTGTAACAGATTCCTATTACAAGCTGGTGAAGAACACAAGAAAAAAGTTTCTGAACAATGTGTAAGTTAAATCAATGCAGCTTTATTTTTCACTAAAGAATTTAAGTGTGATCCACATCTTGAATTTGTTTGTTTGGAAGCGAATAGACCAGTCGTTGTGAGATTGAGTCAGGTTGGCAACTTGTTGTTTCTGGATTTTTGCCGTTCCCCTGGCATCTAGTTTCATCATTTGTTCATAGTTTTTATTTATTAATATACATAGTAGTAAGCCTACAATTATGCTGGCCAAACGACAGTTGTCAATTTTTTTCCAAACCAAATTTAATCACGCTGAGACACAACCATAAATATGGAAGACTTCAATTCCGACTGCAAATAACACTTGATTCATTTCTGTTCCAAGGACAACTCTATGTTTGAAAGATGGCACAGCTCCATCAATCAGTATAGTGAGCATGATTCATAAAAAAAGACATCATTGTCGAACAATGGAAGCCTGGCCTTGAATTGCTAGTTCTTTGTCAAAAACCATAAATTTTTAACAGTTGTTAAATGCCAAATATTGTAATTCCTATTTTTATGTCTTGTGTTGTCATCGTAGCACATGTTTTAGGCCAAACTGTAGCCAGTTTCGGTTTTAACCCACGCCAAGTTATTTCCCAAACTATGTCCATATGAGTTTTCAATGATGCAGATTCTGAATCAAAAATAGTTTTTATCCTATTATAAGCGGTTTTCAAGATGACCCTCTTTTCAGCACGTTTTTTCTATGCTGCGTGGTTTTTTTTTATAGATACAATTACACAACAACAAGATCTAAGCATCATTTCTTAGATCACCTCTGTAACTTTGCATGGGAGCACTTGACATCAGAAGTAAAACAAAGTTATCAGCTAAAGGACTGCTCAGCCTGCCTGAAACCCAACACTCGGTACTACAAACTCCTAGTTAAGAACTCACAACTCAAAGATAAACTAGATACAAAGCTACTACAGTTCACCAATGCTATCGGTACAACTGATCAATCACGTGCACGGATAGAGCTGCATGCTGCAATAGATGAC
Organism: Membranipora membranacea; assembly: GCA_914767715.1. Lineage (NCBI taxonomy): Eukaryota > Metazoa > Bryozoa > Gymnolaemata > Cheilostomatida > Membraniporidae > Membranipora > Membranipora membranacea. The sequence goes on along the minus strand of OU612072.1, from coordinate 11,327,797 downwards.
CTTGGTACTGAAAATATAAAACCTAGTAGCAGAGAGAGTAATCAACAGCTTGTCAGTGAAGTTCTCGGTATACAGTTGGTCATGAATTACCAGACAAATTGAATACTGCCATTCTGACATATGATCACAGCTATCGGAACATAGCAAATGTGTGTCTTAGTTTGGTCCAGAAGGAGCCAAGGAGACAATACATAGTTAAACCAGAGCGGTTTAGCTTTGACAGGGAAGCTGTAAGGCAGCATATAGTGACTCTCCAAGCAGAAGGGCTAAGTATCAACTGGCTCGAGCTTTCCCGTAAATTTCCTGTCTTGATGGCTGATAAGCGACCAGCTTCTAATGGTAATTCTGTACTTAAACAGTTCTCCATTGACCAAGGGCTTGTGCAGTCTAGTGAGATACCTCGGTAACGCCGCAGCAAAAGGAAATAGATGTCGGTGGAGTTTCGGTAGACCTGTCCCAGATCTTCCCACATGATGACGCCCTGAAGATGATAACCCGGGTGAAATAGCATCTGGTGTCTGGAGTATCGGAACATCAATAGTTCCAATAACACTCCTTTATAAGAAAGTCAAAGATGGAGAGCTTGTCACGCATAGCTTAACCTTACACGGAAGGACTTTCACTCTGCGGTACATAATGGACAAAACACTCATGTCACATGAGGAAAGAGGACTGCTGCGCCCAGTTTATCCTGAGATATATGACATCGGAAAGGCGTGTTCAGAACTGGAGAAGAAAGGTGAGGATTTTGTACTAAACTGACCAGTATGCCCGGATTTCAATGGAATATAATTTAAAAAGCTAGAAAGCGGTTGGTGCAGTAGTTTTCAGTAAGATGTGTTTATCTCAGGAATTTGGTCAGGTGATTAAAATAAAGTTAACTTTATAGGTCAGTAAAGGGCTAATAGGTTAAAGCTATAATTGGTGGATTGAGTGGTGCCTGAAACAGTGCAAGAAAACTATTTTCACTGGCTGTGGGTATTTCCGAAACCATAATGGAACTGAATAATTATAATCATGCACAAAATTACCTTGGAATAATATTATTCCTAGGCCCGCTACCCTTCCTAGTATTCACACTCGTTTTCAATATTTCAGGGATTTATTCCAATGCCACGACCATAACGGACCTGAACAAACAGATTACTACCAGGATGTTCAGTGTGGCACGACCACAGTACTATAGCGAGCCACAGTTACTTTCTTGGTACCATGTCACTGCTTTATGACCCGCTAGTTTATTTGACACCATCAGAGTACAAGGGGTGAGTGCCAAACATTAACGTTCAAAAACTTAACTGAGCATTCATAAACATTTTTGTTATTATATCTGGTCAAGTTATAGCTGTTATAGAGTTTCCAGCGGTTTTTATTTCTGACCTTGAAAACCTTATTACAGTGATCCATAGATGAGTGCAATACATTACACATTGGAATTCAGGCAATTTAAAAATTAAATCAAGATTCTCTTCACAGTGAACAAAACAATTTTTCTCCCATACAGTTGTTAATTTTTGATTGAAACATTGCCTTCTTGTGCATCATACTGAGGATGCTGAATTGCTGTCTTACTCACCATCTAAACTACGCTGCTGCGGTACCAAATGACTGAGGTAGCCTCTACAATATTTGCAAGATAGATGATCAGAACCCATGTCATAACTACCAACTTAATCTTGTTTTCAGGTGATTCTCTAGCAAGAGCCTTCGAGGCTGGGACTCAAGTGAACGGACACTATCCATGGTCATGCGGCATAGACGTAAGGCTTTGCAGAACTCATGTTAACTTCCTCAAACCAAAGTTTCTAAACCCTCTTCATCGGCAAGCTGTGATAGATAAGACTGACAGGTGGAAGAATAGGAGGAATGGAGAGCTTTCTGTCTATGACAACTTGGACGTGAGTGAAACATAATACAACTAATAGTAATACTGGGTTTAAAAAATTAACACCCATGACTTGGTAAACCCCATTTTCGCCTACTATGACAATTCCAAGAAACTCCTGTAAAAGAGGTCCTGCAACGTGCTTGTGAGTCCAAACTGAGATTCACTTGTCTCACCTCGGGATTTTGCTGTAAGTGATGGGAGTAATTGCCTCTTCCTGAAATATACTTTTTAAATATAATAGGTCCAAAGTATCAGGAAAGAGTTAACTGATAGGAAAATACCATCACACTGTAACGATAAAAGTGAGATGAGGAAAAAGCTGGATAAAGAACTCTCTGGTATTCGTCGTCCTGTGGCTCTCATGCTGAGAGGTGATGAAGAGATTAGAAACAAGTTGGGTGACTACACGATTTCTCAGTTGGAGCCGCTCCATGATCTCAAAACTATGATATGTAAGTTGAACGTAAGTTTCATGGAGACTGTTCAACCTCATGGAGTACATTTTAACTTATCAGGCCTCAAAAAAGGGGTTGTATAGCTATTCAGAGAGAAAAGGATGGCCTGGTAAAGGATTGCAAACCTTATTAGTTCTTATATTCTTCGTAATTTGTTACTTTTAACAAATCAGCCTTTTCAATCATCTTTTTATTGTAGGTAACATTATTAAGGAGCTCAAGGTGAACCAAAGTGTGCCCAGTGTTTGACGTGATATGTTATCTAGCGATTTACCTGAGATACAAGGTAGGAGTTTAATCCTAATTCAATTGAACCTGGTAATGCGTGAGGATGCTCAATATTGAATTCTCAAATTTTGTGTCATAATATACACCATGGTCTGCAAGGGGATAAGTGAAATTTTATCAGGCAGGTAAATTATTTTCAAAAGTTGAAGCAGTAGTTTATACAGTACAAGCTGCCCTATGTGGTAGGGTAACACCAGATATCTTAACTGTTTACCATATGAGACCAGATGACCTTATAACCACCCCACTTTCGGACCTAAGAACTTAGTGAATTTTATTTGCTTAGTCCGCAGTCATGAGGTCTAGTTTTCAATCTGTTATTACCTACAATAACCAATTGCATATATCTTAAACTTTTTACAAAATTAAACTATGTGTAACACTTGCTAAAATCAGGCAAATTGTAGCTATCTTATGATAAATCAACAACAAAAATGAAATATTTTAAGAGCTTTGGTGGCTTGGATGCTGCGCCGTGCTCCTGGTGGGAGGCTTTCAGTGTCCACCAGACCAACTCAGCCTGCAAGATGATGCACAACCAGGTATAAAGCCAAAGGAAATTGTCACAAGGGATTAGCATTGTTATTATTTTATAGATCATAAGCAGGAGATTAAAGGGTATCTGGCAAGACTCTCCCTTATCAGAATCACTGTCGCACTACGAGAATTCTAAAATTCTCTATCATCATCAGAACATCGAGTTTACAGGCTAACGGCAACACTCAGCTATATCCAAGATCTAACCTACTCAAAAGAAATAAGGCGAACGCAGAAAAATATCCTAGCACACCTCAATCTGACTTTCATCTTCTTTCTCGATTGCAAGAAGGTAAGCTTCAACCCGCTGGTGTATATCTTTGTTTTTGAACAAATCTTTCATTAACTACTTCAAGGAATTAGCGTGTTATAATTATATTGTTTTACTAGATACTTTTTTCTCCTGCTGGAACATACTTTACATCACTAACATCTGTATTAAAAAATCTCCTGATATTGACGCATGAAAATTCGAAGATCTTGGAGGAAATTTGTTACCCCGACACGGATTATCTATTGCGTTATTTAGTGTCAGTGTAATACACTACAACTCACTGGAATTACTGAAATATAATGCTTTTTCTTTTATTTCGTTCTCTAGCTGTTGGAGTACCAAAGCAGGTTGGGCTGAGAGCGATGTTCGGTATGCCATTCCATTCAATCACCAGCCATTTTGGTGAGTGGTTTCGACTCATCGCCCTGAGATCCCTGAATGCTGAGAATCAGGAGAGGGTATTCAAGGCTGTGAAAAACACTGAAGGAACGACCAACTACCAACCAGAACACCTCTCAACAAACACTCTTCTCCGCACTCAGCGTAAAGCCGATGAAGGCAAGATGGGGAAATGCTACACTAGGCAGGAAAATCATATAACCAAGGAATGGGCTCAGATGCCATCACGGCCATGCAGTACGTTAACATCAGCAATTATTGAAGAAGATGTTGCTTCTTTCGCTGCCCACATGCGACATGTAAGTGACTATCTGTTGGAGGATGTGTGGCACAGGATCGATGAAACTGGGAACTGGATTTTCCAGGATGGCGAAGCAGTTGATACACCTGACACAACAATCAAACCCATGCATTTCAGGTATTTAGGTAATATTCCATCCATGCCAGTGAGAACCTTAATCTTCAGTCTCAGCCTGATAATACGTCATCAAGCCAAACACTGTTGAGCGGGAATATTTATGTGGCAGCCTCATAAGATTATAAACTCATACATCATCTCGTTATCGAAACGATAGGAAGGCGTTTTACATATACAGTTACCACCTATCTTAATTTCTTTATTCCTTTTGTTCTTTGAACATACCCATCATCCAATGTCCATCTGTCGATCCCGCGAAATGAGCGGCATCGGCTGATGAATATGAATTCTGCCCACAGCTAGTCGCTGCTACCTATTTATTCTTAATTATACTATGTCAGATTGTTTTCTGATACAGGTCTCAGCGAATTGAGGATGTCCACTCAATGCTTGATGATATGTTCAACAAATACAAGCAGCAGCAGCTGACTGTCAACCAAACTACGTATGATCACCCAGAACTGCCGACCCCGATGACTATAGACGAATCCGACAGTAACTAAAATACTGATGATGACCGAGTCATCAGCCTAGGTGAAATAAAATGCGGTATTAATTCTCAAATTGACAAGAAAAAAGTAACAATTTAGGCTGATGAATCTGGCGTCCCTAGATGGAAATAAGTTATTGAGTAGCGTAAACATGATAAGTAAACACTTGGCCATTCACTGCTATAGGTAATGAACCTAACCTGCATTCTGTATTTTAGAAGTTCCCGAGGAGCGATGCCAGCCTGCAGATGAGGATTCCGGATTGGATGAGGATGCATCAACAAGTGTTGTGGTGACAGGGCCTTCAACACCCTCGCTCTCCACCGCTGTTAGTGATATATCAATTACGCCATCAACAATTTCAGCACCACAGACTCCAACCATAGGTGTGTGAGATAATGTTGATTCACCTGGTTCCCAGATCTGCACGCATTCGATATACCTAATACGTGCAACTTGTCACGCAATACCATGTTATGTGGTTTGTTTGCATTGCCATCAAGAGGTGTTTCCTTCAAGGCTTTTCTATTACCCGTTATGCAATGTGGCAAATCTAGTTGTAAGTTGTAAGTTGTTTCTTGATTCTTTGCTTACTGTTTTGAAAAGGGAACTTGACAATTAGCATATCAATTATAATTTAAACCTTATACTTTTTATCATCTTATAGTGGAAAGTTAAGGACCTATGAAACGCTGTAAATTCAGTAGTGAAGAGTCAACACTTCAAAAGAAAATGAGGTTTCAGCCATCAAGACCTAAGTCAAGTATGCCTATTGCTTCTCAACAGAAACGATCAGATGGTGAGTATAGCTATTCATCCAGTCTTGTAATGATGAAAGAGCAGACCCTGCTGCTTGACTTTTCTTTCATTCTTACCTTCCATTTTGTCATAAACTCTATCATAACTCTATTCATAAGAAAGTTTGGATGCCAATTGGTCTGTTTTATATATGACGTCACAAAATGAAAATTGTTTCGATAATTTTGGCTACTCTAGTGCAATTGCTCTTCATCCAATGTATCACTTTTGAAGCAAGCTGGCATGCAACATTTATACCTTGACAAAGCAGATAAGAGATGCTATTGTTTACCAATAATTGAACAACGGTACACAAAGTCATTGGTACATCTTTCCATACCATTCAATATGTCTGTCTATAACACTATTGTTGTGATTTTGATTCACTTGTACATGTCCAGTGAAAGGCATGACAAAACACAATTGAATTTTACAGACCTTGGGAATCATGGGGCAAGGTCAATTTGATGCTTGACTTATTGAAGCAACATTATCTTTTACACAGCAGTTTTTGGTTCAGTCAGATAAATTAATGCGTTGTCTCTTTCAGAGATGCGGTTTAGACAGTATCTAGCGGAGGAAAAAGCTGGCAAGCTCCTAAGTGCCCGTCGGGCAATGAAACTGAACCCAAGAAATAGCATACTACAAAGGTTACATGACGGTGCAAGACGAGAGGCATGTGTGATACTGCATGGTGTGAAGAAGCAGCTAAGAAAACAAGTAGAGGGCATTGAAAAAGACAACATTCAGAAACATGGTTTTACCCATGACACCGAGTCAAGCAGCAAGTTGGATAATCTTAAAAAAGACATCACAGCCCTAAATCATTAAATGTACTATCGATATATTTTTACCATTCCACCAAGATACTCAAAGAATCTCGAACAATATGCAGGTCAATTTAATTGTTAATTTATTTCTGTTTTTCAATTTAAGTTGTGCATACTTTCATGTTGCTGTGTATGCGTGCAAGCAATGGATCTCTATCTTGAAAACATAATATGCCATGCTGTCGCCTGTACTATTTTATACAATACACTATCAGGTGCAATTATAGATTTTAAACTGATGTGTGTTAAAAAGGTTTTATATATTGTTTATGCTATATTGTTCAGGTGATAATTATCAAAAATAAACAAGTGTCGTATATACACTCCTACACAGCTTTGACTGTAAATGTATCATTATTGCAGCATCTATTTAGAGGTTACAGCAATAAAAGTCTTATTCTATAATTGCTACTCTATTGTGAATTCCTTTGCACTGACTGTTTATTCGAACATAGGATTGCCTTGATGAGTAGAAATTCCATTGGAAAGAGGAAAGGAGCAGACAACTCCTACCACTATTGAGCCTCTAAATCCAAATGAGTCACTGAGAATTGAATTAATTCCTAAAAGAGACAAAGTATAGAAATTACTGTGTAAGTGTGAGAAACGGATTGGGTCGTGTACACAACAAGGTGTAGTTGGATTGCTGATCCGAGTCTACTCTTTGATGAGCGAGTGGGCTTTTATCTTGAGTTTTAGGTTCTATTTGGGTTTTGCACTGAAAGCGGTCGCTTGAAGTGTACAATTATTAGGGTCTCAACATTCAGTGCTATCGATACACTGATCCAACAAATTCTGATGGGCTTTATGAGCGATATCAATTAATATCCTGACAAAATGTGGTACACGCACAGAGTTTATACACTGAATTTAATGCACTAGGCACATGTCTCAATTTTGCACTTAGATTTAATTCAAGGCTACTATAACACGCAGTCTATTTAAATCATCACACACCTCACTTTGTATGTATGACAGCTTTTGATAGCTGCTGATGCAATTCCTGTCTTATCAGGACTGTCAATTTTATTCCTCAATATGATACAACAAACTGTGTCTTTGAATGACTGAGCTGTCGTTCTTCTGTGATTTATGATAATAATATAATAATATTTGCTGTCCGTCTAGGTAGACGATGACTGCACCGAGGTGCGGCATAGGAAGAGGTTTTATAGTGACGACTAGGTTTCCGAGTTGTTAATGCCACTTTTCAACCACTGACAGCTTTAACCCAGCGTGAAGCATAGCGCTACAAGGCCGGAGCTGCAGTGGTTGATGACAGCATCCTCCTGTATAGAGCTATACCATACAGGAGGGTTCTTTAGTCTGCATGCACGATGGTGTTGTACATACACTGATCACACAGTCCCTTCGTATCAGGACTATAAATAATGGAGGTCTTCTGTAAGTGATTTATGATACTTAATATGATTCAGCTCTGAAACATGAAAGCGCCAACAAGGCCGTCCACAAGTGCTTGAAGTTTTAGACTGCCCTTGACTACGCAGTCGTGACTACTGAAGAGTCAGGTGGATGTGGTTACCAATTTGCGGCAACCAGACAGGCATAAAATTAATTGCTTAAGCGTAAGATTATTCATTTAATTAATCTGACTGTTTAATTCAATTGAGACAAAATCATGTATAAACAATTTATATAAGATAAAAACATAAAAAGGTGTTCTAAATAATCTGACCGTACCGTCTCTGTATCCGTATCCTTATTTTTATCCTTGTTATATAAAACCTTCGATGAGTGCTGATATAAGCACTGATATAGCTGATGTTACACAGAATTACACAACAAATTATACTCTATTATACAATCGATGAATTCACACAATTTATCACTTAAAATCCAATTTCAATAGATACACGTCTGCACAGAATAACGATCTGCCCACTACTCTCTCTTAAAATAACTTGACAGTCTAAAAATGCTACCATGTTGGACGACGGTCCTGATGCTACTGCCTGAAGCTTTGGCTGCTGCATATACTTATTGGTGTGCTCAATGGTGTATAGGACATGATGCAGCTTTGGTAGGCAGTTTCACTTTGATGATGATATTATTGTTGTGCAAGCAGGTAGTTTCATTTTGATGTTATAAGTGTTGCGCAGGCAGGTGCAGCTGGTGCAAGTATTACTGAAGTTGGTGGTAACTTGCAGTTGTATTCTCTTTCTTCTTTTACCAGGAGCGATGGTAGCAGTATTGTGCTGTACTGGGTTTTATAATGCTTGTGCTGTACTGGGTCTGATAGTGTTCGGTATTAGTTGTGTAGTATGATATAATTTCGATTCTCTCACCATTCATAATGTCAGTCGCTCTGGAGTTCAGGTCATCATATATTGCAGAAGGCGGGGGCGCAATAATAAGCTGATGCTAAAAATAGAAAGCTCCGCAAACCTGGGTTAATTTAAAAATGTAATAAAACACCATTAAGTGTTGTGTTCATCTAAGAATCTTATCTACTGATAGGTTGTTAATCCTTCTGTGTATATTAAACTCAGCGTTAGTTTCATAATAAAATCCTGACACCTTGAAATTTAAACTATAATGTAAAATCATTAATATTTGTATGGATTATAAACTGGTACATCACCTGGTGGTTCAAAATGAGGTCAATCTTGTGTATAATGCTGCCAAAGCGCTACCAGCAAATGACAAAACTTGTAAGAATTTAAATGTTGCTATAGCTTTGTTTTTCTGCTGATAAAGAATGTGCTTTGTCTGCAGACAACACTCCAAACAAAACAAAAATCATAGAACGCTGACTGTTTTTGGCTGGATCATGTCATTGTTTTTAGCTGGTTTATATCATGTGATTTTTCTGCAATAACAATTAAAAAGCAAAAGATTATAGAACTTTGACCGTTTCTGCAACGACAATTAAACAAAGGAAAGAATTATTGAACTTTGATTTGATTTTGGATTTCATGCCAAGACCTGGGAAGGAATTTTTACAAAGTCTGCCGCTTTTGCTGCAAATTAATTGATGGTACCCTGGAGGATATTTTCCTGTGTGACAATGTGAGTGGCATAGGATGATATTTATGTGGTAGATTAAATTGTATGATATGTAAGTCTGCCATTGAATTAGGGCAGGGTTTTTCCCACCCTGGCATAAGTCTTGAAGTTCCCTTTTGTACTCTCAGGAAACCAACTAATTTGATATTTTGGACCCTGAAAGCATTTTACCGTGTCAACATTATGAGAGTAAGCTATATGGTCTGATTTTCTTCTCCTTCAAGATTCAAACTGGTGTTTAAGCAGCAGCAGATGCTATATGGTTAATGCTGAGGTCTGATTCCATAAGTATGGAGTTGCCCAACACAAGAGAAATCAATATAAGAACTGACAGTGCAATTGATTGGCCTGGAAGTAGAAATTTGATGCGCTGAGATGCTGGAGAGGTGTTTCCTGTAAACGACATTCTGCATCAGTTACCCTGCTGGCTTCCTAAACATTTTTAATGGTGAATTCACTCTGTTATTCTTTAACATGAACCAGACCAGCAAAAGGTAGTCACCTGGCATGTTTATCTGCCCAGTTCATACATTGCTATATACGTGGATGGTGGGTGGGAGGGATACGCGTGCAGCTACAGCCAACCCACTTGCAGTCATCATGGTATTTTGCTTACACGTCTCTTGTGGTTTACTCATTTATTTTTCTCCGACTGATGACCTGTCAGTTGTCCATTGAAAAAACTAGAGCCCAGTTAGTATTACCGGTTGCCATTTGCTTTTAACAAAGTGGTGGATTGTGCCTTCAAGCTGAAAACTTCTTGTTAAAAACCACCTGAGATTATTCTGTTACATTTCTACAGTCGATGAAATTACTGCTGGCATTTTACTGGATACTGGATGACTACAGAGTATTCCAGATACGACTGCCATTGACACTGATAAAGATAAAGAAAATGAAGAAAACTCCGCTTGACATAGTTATGCCCCATTTCTGATGCGATCAAACTTATTTCTTGTGTCATGGAAAGTTCCAGTGTGTTAGAAAAAAATAAAAAATCCCATGACTCATCGAGCAACAATAATATCAAGCTCAGGCTAACTGTTTATCAACAGTTGAGTGAGGTATGTTGACGTGTCAAGTCTGTGCATAATAATTATTAAGCATTCATACGGATAGTATCTAGCTCTGCACTGCCGAACACTGCCGAACTGCTAGTTACTAGTCAGCTAATCAATAGCGAAGTTTAAGGGTGAGTCTGCCAAAGGCAGTCCCTCATTGTTTATGGAGCATGATTGTCTGTTATTTCTTTGTCTTGGTTATTGGGCCATGCCTATTTGCAACTTCCAATATGATATCATTGACCTGTGGCAATTGATGTCTAAAATTATACAGTTTATCCTTGGTGTTGGTGTAGTAGTTGCTTGCTCTGTCAGTCAGTGAGTTGAGGAAAAATGTGAGTTTAATGCAGTTTGAGGTTGAAGAGTAGCAGTTGCTCCACAATATAAGGCCAGGGAAAATTCTTACATTATGTGGATTGGCAGAGGGCCTCTATTTTTAATAAATTTTGAATCGAACACCACTCATTATTACTAACATACTATGACAATCTGATGCTCACATGCTCAGTCATCTCCATATTTACGTCTCATGTTTTTTCAGACCTACAATCAGATTATCACGACTGGGACTATGCTTATAGTGTTGGTTTGCATGTCAGCTGTCGCACCCATTGCTCGTAGTTTGAGCTCTTCAACTGCCGAGTACAGCTGGTTATGTACTGGACTACTGAGCAGTCTTGCCTATGCTGACTGCCAAGGTTCTTTCTACAACACAACAGGATGTTACTTTAAAGTTCACTTTTCCCAATATAGACCATGTTCTGGAGTTTGTAATGATGTGGTAGTCAACTCGATTGATGAAGAGAAGTGCAATGCATACTGCCCTGGTTAGTTACTACCAGATAAGTTAATACAGCTTATATAATTGTTTGTATTAACAGTGAATGTCATCTAATGGCAGTCTGCCAGAAAATTTATGATATGCAACAAGCATTTGGCAATAACATGATAAAATTTTGTTGCCAAAATGTTATTTTGTTTCACGAAATGTCACATGGTGCCACTAACAAAAATTTCCAATATGGAAGCCATATATTTGTCATAAATCATGTGTTTTGATTAATTTTAGATTACTTATCAGCTCATTGCCAAATTGAAAGCTCAGATGATACAATTTACTCTGAACCTCTCACCCAGCAAAACACAGTCGCTAACGCATTTGACCATGGAAGGAGTGCCAAAGGACAAATCAAAAAGTCAACCATAGCTGTGATTGTTTGCATAGCTGTTACGATTGTGATTATGATCATAGTTTCTGCAGTAATCATATGGAAGAACAATGGTTTTAGCGGGAGAAAAAAGTCAACTCACCGACAAACAGGTGATACTCTCATTGGCCCAGTGATAAAGTATTTGGCAACAAAGTTGATTAGCCTTTTCACGAATAGATAACACTTGAAAACTTTAGCAATTCATCAATATGTATGATAGCAATGTTCATGTATGTAGGGAACACCTTCCTGTAACTGGCAATGACCCATTTCATTTGACACAACATTTATATCTGATTAAGTGTTGTCTGATATACTTGACAATAGCAAATTTCCTTTTATCAACAAGATACGCTTGGTGCTAAACATCAATTCATGTTATTGTTTTCGATAAGCTTATAAGTAATTTCCAATTTTGATAGCAGTAACTGACCGCCTTGGTTTTTCGATGGTAATATATATTTTAAATCTCCTAAATGAACAGGCCTTGAAGAGTCAGACGGAGTGTTAGAATTAAATGCTTCTGAAAGTGTGGACACTACCCCGATAGTACATCCAGACGGGGAGAAGGAACAATCATGTGAGTGGTGAGAATTTATATTCTGAGACCAGCTTTAACATCAGATCATAGAATTCACAGCCATGCAGACTTAACCATTTTGAACTTGTACATACTTTGCTGTCGCCAATAGCAAGTTTTAAACATGTACACTTAACCCGAGCTTTGGTCCTGAAAAGTTGGATTTGCCTACACAATAGTCAGAATCATCTCACTATAATTTTGAATTAGACAGAGGATCAGACTCTTTCTCAGGCAACTGTCAATTTCAGTGTTTGGGTGTTGGTGCATTAGGTGTACTGTCCCTAGCTCCTTGTGTGGCGTGCACTTGTTTTCCCTTCTGACATGTCCTCAAGTCATATTTATTTTACATATTATCCTTCTACAGGCATAGGCATAAAAGAGCCAGGTATATTGTTACATTCATGCAGATCTAATGGTATGACTACTTCATCAGTAGCTTACCCAGATGAAGAGAATGAAGAAAAGCTTGTGAGTTCTATTTATGATAATAATAATCATCTTAACTTGGTTAAAATTCGAGGAATTAGATATATTATTGATACCATTTTTCTAAAAGAGCAAATGTTTGAGAAGAACATGCTTAGTTCTAGTTGTTGATTAAATAAGCACACATGGATGCAAAAAGCAGCGAATGATAATCCCTGCAGGACAGATTTTCAATGTGTCATTGATATAACCAGAGTCTTTCTTTTTACAAAATTTTTTTTTGCAGGTCAAGAGCAACTGGACACAGGGAAATAATTGAAGGCAGATAGTTATCCTGCAATCAGAGAAGTTGATATTGCATCTTCAACAAACCAGCGTAGAAGATTATCAATAAATTGAAGTGTTGCAAATTTTATATTCATGCATGACATACTTGAGATCTGAATTAAATAAAATGTCAAAAAAAGTAAGCTTAGCTATATAGTTTCAGCTTAGCTATGGCTGTCCTTATTTGTAGCAAAACATAAACCATATGGATTGCAATTGTCCCCACACTAGGTCCTGAGGACCTGGTCCTGAAATTATGCTGTGCTGTTCAATGCTACTGTGGGATTCCACAGCATGACAGGAAGCTACATGTTCTGTTTTCTGAACTCGGCTGATAAAGCGGTGATGACATACAGCTTTCCATTGGAAGTTTGTTGGAAAAACCAAAAATTTCCATGAGTTACTTTTCTTTAAAAATCTGGCAGTATCTCAAATCTATTATAAGTTGTGCCTCGGAACACAAACTTCATTATCGGCTAAACTCTCCTTGGTTAAAGTTGTTTATGACGCTGCATGATGATTTGGAGAATTTTGGTGTTCTTTGCATCATCAGGGTTGTTTGAACCTAATTATTCTTTACCTTCAACTTCCATCAAACCTTCATTCAAGTGGCTCTGTGCTGGTAAATACAGCATGTTAAAGTATGTTGACTGCCAGGGGCAGTACTTCAATACTACAGGATGCTATTTTCTGGAGAACTTCTCACAATACAGGCCGTGTGCGGCTCTATGTAACAATGTGGTGTTTCATACAGTTGATGAGGAAAAGTGCAAGGTGTACTGCAATGGTGAGTGTGATTATCAAGTCAATATAAATCGTTGTCTTAGAGTTCTTCGGCAGCATTTGGCGAATCATCTAATAACAAGTGTGCCAAACAAGAAAAAAATGCTACAATAAGTCATCAATAACTTTTCTAAATTTTAGACTACTTGGTCACATCTTGCCATATGACAGCAGCTTACAGCACACAACAGCCAACCCATAGAGCAAGGATAACATTGAAGTTACAGTCTACAACCAAAGCCAATCTCCTAAGCCGCAGCATGTAACAACCACTGCTATTATTGCAGGGACGCTAACTGCAGCTGTTGCAACACTCACTGTAATTTGTTTGGTGATGTATGGGCGAAGAAGCTACTGTAGGGTTCAAAGCTCGCAGGAGGACAAAGGTGTGTGCCTTCATGATATGCATAATATAATCTTATCTGTATGCTATTGTTAGCTCAATATGCAAGATATCTTTGATAGATGCATGATTTAATGTTACCAAAATATTAAAAATCTGATATTGGTTGACGGTGTAGTATTGTAAACTGTGCCCCGCGCCAAAACGACCCCGGGACATTTTACAATATTGTAAACTGTCCCGGGGACACTTTACAATAAAAGCAGGTTTACTGTAAACTGTCCCCCCTATTGTAAACTGTCACCCCTATTGTAAACACTCCCCCCTATTGTAAACTGTCCCCCCCCCTATTGTAAACTGTCCCCCCTATTGTAAACTGTCCCCCTATTGTAAACTGTCCCCCCTATCGATGGCTGTCCATATCAAGGGCCAAGCTGTTTATCATCATTCTAAATGGGTCAGATCATCTAACTGGAGCATACCATAATGTTCTGGCTGCCACTATAATGGCCAAAGCTGTACCATGGGATGGTGGTGGTATCTCATTGACATTACGAATGAGTGTATAAATACTCTTTATCATGTGGTACTTGAGAGATCTATTTTTCACAAACACTAGTTGTTATTTGAAGCTCCTATGATTTAGAGATGTCTGGTTTGCGGAGAACGGTGCACTAAGCCAACAGTAAAAAAATGTGTAACACGCTGTCCTTGGAAAATCGAGGAGAATGAGGAGATAATTCTAAGTTTCATGTCATGAAACTTAGAGTTATCTCCTCATTGATAATAGGGAGACAACTTGAATTCAAGTTGGATTCAGTTGGATTTCCCAATGAAAATGGGATTTCCATTGATTATTTATTGATTATTTAATATATATACCAAGGTCGCGAATTTACCTAATGATTAATTTTATTCGGGGAATCCCCTAACTGGTAATGTTATATTGGGGAACTCACATTCTTTGTACTGCTCCTGCTGTGTGGTAAGCCTGCAATTCAGGATGAGCCAGAGCAGCATACATGGATTGACAAGGAAAAGTTAAAGGTCTTTTTCTCAATCCCCTTGTTGGGAATGTTTCATTTGGGGAATTCATGCTTTTGTAAACTTTTCCCTGCGGTGTTAAAGTCCTTGAAGTGTGATGCAAGTCTTCCTATAAATCTAAAATAAACTGCCGAGTAGGTAAAGACATTGTGACCTATTCACTATGTTTCCATAGATTGATTTGACACCAGTTTTAAATTTGATCGATACATTGGAATGACCTTTAATAAGTCAACTTCCGCTTCTACCGAATGACATTTTTTGGCGCAAGTACAAATAGCTTGTTGAATCAAACAATTATGCCAAAGAGGTGGCGTTGCGGCTTGCACACAATGCCTTCAAAGGCAATTGACACGGGTGATCCGGGTTCGAGTCCCGGCCGTGGCAGATGTTTTTCGTTTTCAAAATCAAAATTGGACCACTCATTCGAGACATGGAACCATAGTGAATGACATGCAGGCCTGGTTTAAAGAGCAAAAATACAACCAATATAATTATTGTGTATCTGAGAAGCCTGTATTATGTCTATCAAACTCAGCTCTCTCCATTAGATTGATAGGTTTATTACTTTAAACGGTGTTGCCACTAGTCTTAGTCTAACATTTTAATACTATCTGTACTAGTGCCGACACCTACTAGGGAACTACCATCCAAGAGTGAGAGAGAAAAATGCCAAAATTGCTTCCTGTACGCCATATAACTGAGATGGCTGAGAATGATATAGTATAACATCAAGAGCTCGTTTGTAGACAGGTAATGAATATATACCAGGCTTACAATAGTTGATTTACCTTTGCCTCCCTCAGCTCACATACCATAACATTCAGAGCTAACTCCATGCTCAGAGCATCTTTGGCTAACAAATAGAAATAGCTGAGAGCCATTCACTCTCAATAATCACAAGGAGTGTAGTTTAGACTATGCCAATAATCAGTACTCATGCTACTTGCTGTGACACCAAGTTTGAGTTTTTTTAGCATCAGTCAGCATATTTTCAGTAGTCAGTGGTTCTGTGGAAAATATGGCCTCATTCACATATCACTTCTCTCCACTTAGGCATGTAGGACAATTGATACAAAGTAATTCCTCGCTCAACTATTGAGCGATGTTGTACATTTTTATTAGGAGCAAAGTTTTCTGATAATTCTGCTAGCATAGTTTAGCTGATGTATTCTATTTATGCAGTTGTTGCCAATATTAAAAGATCGCACAAAATATAACGTAGGGTATGGTACAACACAGAAGAGTTGAACATAAGTATTTTGTCAGTTCATCATACTCATTACTAAGAGTTTTCTGCGTTTACAAGAATTGTGAGCGGACGATTCGAATGGAATGCTTTCGATTTCCATCATGACAAAAAGAAAAGATTTGCACCGGCGGGGATTTGAACCTGGGCCTCCTACATTATAGACTTTGATGCTACCTTGCACAGCAATATCTATCCATTACAGGAGATTTTGCCTGGTCATCTAAATACAAACTCATTGAATACAATGTCAATCCAATTATATAATATTGACTAGAACTGTAAAGGCTTATACTATAATAATAAAATAGCAATCATGAATGTAATTTATTTAGCAGGCAGGGTTATTGACAGTAATGGTTGCTGGTTGGGTAATGATATATGGGTCAGTTTCAAACAATTCTGGAATTGTACAGAATTGTCCAACAATTCTTGGGTATGAAACGCAGTGTTCAAGCATTTAAATTTGTTATATTTGCAAGCTATAATATGCCATTCAGTTCATGCAAGTTATAATGTACACCACAGTAATTTTGCTTTTTTTGCAATCTGTAGTCGCATGCAAAGGATCAACCAAGGTAATGCTCAGCCAGGCATCAGATGAAAATCGCTTAGACAATGGTTTTGCTGCCCTCTCAGTAGACGTAGCATATACAACAGATCAGACTAAAGATGATGTTTGTGTGACAGAAAATGGAGGACTATCAAAGAAGACTCATGATAAGATGAACAAAGCTTGTTCAACTCATTTACCCAACGTTTCTTTCTCTTTTGGTTAAACCACACATAAATGACTATGTATCTTTTATGATGCGTTGTGGGAGTCAATGTACAAGCTCAATGACTTAGATATGCTGAATTAAGCCATAAAGTATTAGCTGTTTCATCTCAGTTGATAGTCACAGGGTCAATCCCGAATCAATTGCGATAAGACGTTAATGGCATCAGCTCTCATTACACAATCTTAGCAGAAATAATATACTCATTTGACAATGGCACTTTTTTTATACCTCAGAGAGCGCTGCAATAAAGCTTCAAATTATTCATGATTTATGAGTCATCATTTAATGTGAGATGATTATCAGTGATTGTTTACTTATTGCACCAATATAAATATTTAATATCCTCAACAATGAACCCAATTTATATTTACAATTCTTGGCTTGCGTCCAATTGATTTTTATGAACAAGGAATGATCAGGAGACAACTTTATATGTAGCAAAGCTGCAGACCTTTGTTTAGTTGTTTCTATATTTGTTGTTGCTAACAGTAAATGAAGAAACTGTAGGCCAAGTTGATGTAACTCAGTGTATCTAAACTGTCACTGGATTAACAGAAAAATTCAAGAAAATATGTCACCAAAATATCTCAAGGAGTCAAGATGTATGACATGGAAATTTGCCATGGGAAATTATTTTTTCTCACCACTTTCACCTACTCTGCTTGGATATACGATTCATTCCAAATAAGTCAAATTTGTCATACAAAATGTTGTGACCAGCCAGAAATAGGAAGTTTCCTTCCTCTTTACATGGCTATCGGTTCTGCTCTGAAGGAATTGGTCATCAGAGGCTATTATAAACAGTTAATCAAGAGGCACATACTCTTTAAAAAACTTGATAAGCCATTGAGGCTAAGATTCTAATTATTTTTATGTCTAATCTAAACAAGAATTTCTTGATAACCCTTCATCATTTTGGATGGGTGCTGTGGTGACAGATAACAGGGCCTTGTGTTGCCTTGTCTCGTAAGATAGTAAAACTTGGTGTAGTAAAACTGTCACTGGATTAACAGAAAATTCCCCCGAACAATGTCACTAAAATATCTCAAGGAGTCAAGATTTATGTTGTGGCAATTTGCCATGGGAAATTGTTTCTTCTCACCACTTTCAACTACTCAGTTTAGATATACCAGTCATTAAAAGTATTTCAGATTGGTCATACCAAAATATTATGATCAGTCAGAAATAGGAAGTTTCATTTCTATTGTAAAGGCTATCGGTTCTGCACTGAAGGAATTTGTCATCAGAGGCTTAGTCTATTATTTACAGTTAGTCAAGGCTCACACACTCATCAAAGGTAAGATACCCAGTCGAGGTAAGTATATCTAAATTAATATTTTGATGCCTAATCTAAGCAAGAAAGTTGTGATAACCGTGATTTATATTTTTCATGTGTGGCCTCTGAAGGATTAGGCTGCAGTGGGTTTATCATGGATATTTGTTTCATTTAACAACGTTTATTGATTTATGAAGTTCCCTGATTGTGGCATAGGATCACACTATTCTTAAAGATCTCCTAGCAGGATTCCATACAAGACAAATCAGCAACACCATGTTGTGCGCGAGAGTCTTTTTCATACCTGTTCAAATTTTTATTGCATTTGAACAAACAGAGGCCCGTTGGCAGCTTCTCAAGTACACCCATGTCTATCAGCCGCCTCAAACACATGCCTCAGTTGATGAAGGCTTTTGATGATGCATGTTGTTTCCTCATGATTATATATACCATTTATACTGAGTTCCTATTGGCTAATAACTATGCATAAGTCATGTGAAATTATGGCTTATCAAGAGCTTCTAAATCAAAGATAATATCT
Source organism: Membranipora membranacea (assembly GCA_914767715.1). NCBI lineage: Eukaryota > Metazoa > Bryozoa > Gymnolaemata > Cheilostomatida > Membraniporidae > Membranipora > Membranipora membranacea. Next base: position 11,308,766 of record OU612072.1, on the reverse strand, counting down.
ACACTGGCCAAATTAGCAAATTACCAGAGCTAATATATCAATAGAGCTTCGAAACTGGGGCGTCGTATGACCTGAAAAATAGCACTGTACAATAACTAATGTCAAAATATGACTCGCTTAGCAAATCTGGTGTATGTTATCTATAGAAATTTAACTATAAAGACAATCTGATTCTAACTACAACAATGTGAGCAAGGAGTTGGATGAGTTGATGTGAGTACAATGGTGTTTGTTTCAGATGACAAAGTTATTCAGGCAAGAAGTACCTGCTAATACCATAGTAGTAAGAAAGATGAAAAGTGAGGAGTTTTTTTTATTTATTTAGAGGGACTCTCACGGTGTAATTCCGTCACAACCAGTCTGCGGGAACAGGGAGATTGGAAGCACAACTTTCTGTAGTACAGTTGAATCAACTCCAATTGTTTAGGCCTTGACCTCCCGGGCATTCAACCACTGGACTTGCACCAAATACAGATGGCCTGTGGTTGGAAGCATAGTCTAGAGCTGCACATGACCAGAAAAGATGACTATAAATTGTATTCCTTATTTCTCTCTAGGCACTCAGTGGATCTGTTGCAAATGAACTCGAGATATTCGACTACGATAGAATTAATACAGATTTCCAATGATGTTTTCGATGTACTGAACATCCGATACAGGTCTGAAGGATGGAACTCAAGAAACAAGTACAAGATGCCGCATAGAATCTCCTACAGATTAGCGATTCAAGGTAGGAATTATTTCTTACAAATACGACAGACTTATCAAATATTTCAATGTTTTTATCGACACGCCAGGTTTTTCCCAGGCATGGAAATCCAACAAGCGCTTTAAAGTTACACAGATTAGAAATCTAAATCATAGCTTTAATACATATACAAACAGTATTTCTCTGATGTTACAGTTCATCGAAGACTTTCTTGACGGGCTAACTCAATTGGAGGACGAAGTAAATGGTGTCGACATCACGGATGCAGAAAGGTCAAAATTTCCGCTTTGCATTCAGACAAGAATCAGCTGGAGAATCACTTGTAAGTACACATTACAATGTGATGCAAAATCTGTGACATTTATCAAGATTGTGGAAATCAAGATCTACATAGAATGCCATTTTGAACAGACTTCTTCTCACCTAGCCGGCTGTATCCTTAGCACATACTATATTAGGCTAAATTCAAGTCTAGTGCAACATCTTTACTTTATTATAGACTCCCACCTCAAATAACCAAGATTGAGTGTGAGGTATCAATACGTCATTATAATATTCCTACAGGTCACTCCTTCTTAGCGCTCACTAAGGAGTTGTTGAGCGAGGGTTACGATTTCATCTTGACTGAGAAAACGCTTTGTCAAGATAGCTTGGAGCAGTACTTTGGTCACCAAAGAGACAAAACTGGCAGTAACAATGCTCCAACTATGAGCGAGTTTCTAAATACAGCCAGGATGCTGACAGTGACACAAGAGGCTGAATGTACTGTATCCAAAGGGAACTACACTAAACTTTAAAAAGACACTATGGTGATCTCTGAAGAGCCAATGGAGAAAGGAAGTTGACAAAGGAAATGAGTCATGAGTTTTTGTTAACCATTGTTGGGCTGAGAATGTAAAGTATAACAAAGCAATAGTATTTGAATAAAATTGCAGAAGTGAAATTACATAAAAGAGACTTAGAAAAAATTAGATACAGATTTACCTGAAACCACAAGATCAGTTTGATTCTTTTATTGTAAACTCTGTCTTAAAACTGGCAGAAGGATTTTTTTTCTTATTGCTGTCTATTTATTGTCTACATCTATTTAAAAATGCCACACACCTCACTCTGGAAAACTTTTGCACTACCTTATGAAATAAATCAAAGGATTCAGAACTTGGTATGTTACAATCTACTGTGAGCCACTGGTTGTGAGCCTTGTCAGAGTTCAGTATAGAGTCTATGACAAGATCTCTTACGTTGCAATTACTGCTTACATTAGAAAGAGTGGCAGATGAAAGAGAATCAAGCACAATGGGAAATGTAGGAAGCTGGCTGATACATATTTAAGTGCACCACGATCTAGAGGAAAAGAATTTCCCCCCTACTAGACTAGCGAGAGAGTTTCCCCTGAGGTAGAGTTGATTTGAGGTACTGCTTGCTTACTCAGGATATTTATGTTGTGCAGCCTGCAAAAGAGACATCATATATTGGTTTGAGTAAGATTAAAGCCATTAAAACAGAAATTGGTTTTATCACAATAAGAACTTGTGGTTATGGAGACAAACTAAATTTTAACTTTAAATAAGTTATGTAAAGTTAAATGTTGCATAGCTGACCTCTGTGCTTCAATTCATAAATTGGGCCTTCGAAAGTAATAGGTTGATAATCCTAAGATCGTTTTGGGTTGTTGATGTGAAAAAACTTACGGCTTGCGGCGGGTATAGTCTCCAGCCTCAAAATGTTGAGCGCAATATGCCTTCTACTGAGCATTCCATTCAGGTATGTGTTGACTAGGTCTTGCCTCCCGACAGCTTTTAACCAATTCAATCTCCTATAACATTTCAAAAATAGGTGTGAATAATCAGGGCCACTGTAAATATTAACGTTGAGCAATGATCACACAGGCTGACTTGATGGATTGTAAATTTGTAGCATTTGCTCACTACAACCTAATAACCTTCTGTAAGTTTATCAGAATCCTCTCTAGTTGGTTTATTATTGTATATCTAGTAGGGTCAGTGCATTGCTGTAGTAACCTGAAATACATGGTCAAATATCATCCATTCCTATCTGTACCAATCAAACCCATTCTTATTGAAATACACAGACAAGGGCACTGGGCACAGTTACCCCTCTGTGGTTGAGACAGGCTAAGAGAAAGCATGGGTCATATGTCTTCAATAACCTAAAATAAATGATACTAAAGCAATGATGGAATTTTGATATCTTGGAGAGCAAGTGCTACTCCTATCTAGGTAGATGCAATGTGATATACCTGACTTTATCTTTTCTAGGTACTTCGAACCGTCGAACCATCTCCAAGCCACCCGTCTGCTATTTTCCTTCTACTAGTCCGAGTGCAGTGCATCAGAAAATACTTGCTTTGGTGTGATTGGTTCATTAAACTACAGTCACAGCTATTCTTATTATTACTACAATGGCTGTACAGTCCTATTTTATTCAGGTGACACCTGATTGGTCAATTCTGAGCTGGCCCATATTCTGCCTGCTTATATATAGATAAAGGGACAGTGGAAGCTTAGGGCTGCGTAAGCTTTGAAATGACTAGTTGTTTGCTCTTGATTTGTAGACATAACTTCGTAACATGGTTGGATTGAATCAATTTCATCACAAAATTTTTACCAAAATGTCATGGCATGACAAAATGCAATCTAAGTTGGAAATGGACTTTTCTGGTTTTTCAGTCCATCCTATAGTGTAAACTCTGCTGAGTTGAATGCAATTTATTTGAACTGCCTAGCTAGTATAGTTTTCGAGATATCCGTATAATCGTAAGACACTACCCACAAACTCGTGATATACCGATTGTGAGAAAACGGCAAGTAAACAAAGACTTCACCTAAAATGGAACGACAAAGTTGTTTACGTTATTAAACACCTTGGATACGCTATGATCTTTTTTACATAGCTGAACAAACGGTTAATTCAATGGGTAATTCAAGCATGCCGATTCCTCTGAACACATTGCAAATGCAACATTTCAATTAAAGATAAAGCGTCTAGTATGATAATATATAATATAATATATTTATTATTTAAATTAATTTTTATGTTATATAATAGGTTTATTTCTTTCTGCCCCGCTTAGCTGGCTGCTTTGCTGGCTGCTTCCCCGATACCTTTCCTTTCTTCGCCTGCTGCTGATCTAAAATCATATTTTCATATATAATGTATTATCAACATAATACAATATTATATATATTATAATTTATATTATATTATATTATATAAAATATATTATATTATTTTTATGTATTATGTCTCCATCGAATGATTAAGTTAAAAAGCCGGTAACTGTATCAGTGTTGAATCGAACCTTGTAATGTTTTCAAAGACAAATCAATGATAATCCGTCGCTATCACGCCTCCTCTCCTGACATTAGTTTCTATGCAATATAATAACATACATAAGATAGCAACTCACGCTCATGTGTATAGTTGCAGCGTACTCTTCTTCTTTCCTTCTGATGCTTGCGCTTTTTGCTGACAGTCTCCTGTCCACACTGAATCATGACACTTACTTTCCCCATCACCATCATGTCAAGGGATTCTTGCTCAGACTATGAGCAATAGCTCTTCCTGCATTTATCACCTCTACATCCATCCTCCCAGCACACCCACAGACACAGCCTATCCTTTGAGCTAATGTTAGTTCTTCATTAAGAGGCTCAACTCCTTCATCATTGTCCTCATTCTCACACTGATGATTGATTTCAGCCATCAGTGGTCCATCTTCTTCATTTACAATTGCAGGCTCACCTTGTTGTTGCTCATTAACTTCTCTTTGGTTCAATTCAGGGTTTATGTTTACCTCAGCTGTGCCCATTTCACTATCAGAATCATCCTCATTCTCTATATCCAGAACTCTGTTACTCATGTCAAAATACTCCCTATCTATGTCAGCAAACTCTGCTAAAACTTCATCTAAATCATCTGAATTCAGCATTTGAGACGCCATTTTTAAACAACAAGCATTGTGTGAATGTACTTCTTTTTTTTTTAGTGTGGGTGGGTAGCGCGACGCCCGTCCTCTGATTGTTAAAAATGTTATAAGAAACTTAGGCTGTCAATAGTAACCATGGAAGGGTTGCTTTCAAACCTCTTTTGCTCATACTTGTAGTTATCTGATTGGCTCAAAAATACTCTAGAATGAAAGAGGAGGTTTTAATTGGTCAGAAACAACTTAAAAGTCAAAACATGAGCACATGTCATTTTATAAGTAGTTCCACTTCAATGACTCATTATAACACTATAGTGAATGCGACTTAGATTGCATTTTGTTATGCCGTGACACAATATTTTGATTTATTACTAAGATGGAAGATTTTCTTGCACTTTGAAGTAAGCCGATCATTGGTTGAGATCCTCTCATTATACTCTGATGCTTGCAGTGGCATTCAATGACCCGTACACATTTCTTTGATGCAACAAAGAAATATTGTCGTGTACATTGGCAAATGATGGCTACACCTATAGCAAAACCTCCAAGTTTTAATGCTAGAATCTCCAACTTAATGTACACAAACTGTTTTTCTACATTACTAAGAATTTAACACATGCTTGGAAATCATTATTTTGGAAGGCAACTCTGCCAGAAACCTAGTTGATGACGCCAAAATATCAGTAACCTGTTCGCAGAGAATTTTCAAGCTTCCATAGAAGTATAAAGGATGTGAAATGAGGCAGAAAACAGCTTCTAACCCATATCCCTTGTTGACATTCTGTGTAAGATCACGGTGTACAGAACCTTCACTATATTTGAATCAGGATCTAAAGGACTTTCTTCACAACTGTCAACAATGATTTAGGGGAGGTATGTCCTGTCTAACAGAACTCTATGCTGTGAGATTTTCCTGACTCGCATCCCCCACTGGAAAACTGATTCCAGGAAAAGCCCCAGCAGAGATCGCTGTCACTTCAGAGCTCCTTTGCCTTGATCTACATAAATCATCCCCAAGCAGATGTAAACTGCATGGGGAATCTATACACTGATTACTTTATCAATCAATCTCCAACCCTTCCCATGCGGAGAGGTTTCAGACAAAAATACACGTTGTACACATATGGTTTGTTGAATGAAAATTGCCGGCTGCCAACACAAAATTCCATGTTATAGCCTTTGCAGACCAGGTATTCAAACCTCAGTAAAAATTGGGAAGAATGGATCAGGTAAGTGCTACCGGAATTATCTGTCTGACCCAAATATTACATACGAACCTAAAGAAAGTGTAATCATTGAGAAATTTGAAACAATCAAACATGTTCTACATGGTGAATTGAAGGATGGTTACCTTTTTGCCTATATGTGTCACATGCGTCACTCAACCGGAGTTGCTTAGAATGATCCATCACAGTGCAATTGGGTTTATCGGCTTCTTCAAACGGACCAGTGTCACTGATACTGACTCTGAGCGTGGTGTTCAGATATGTGGTGCACGATATCTTGATATTGATTGATGTGGGTCAGTCTTAATGCCACCCTTATTTTAGCTCGTTATAACAATTGCTCCTACACTTTGCAATATCAGATGGGTTTTTTGATACAGGCAATATTTCTAAGCGCCAATATAGTTTATCATTAATTGATTAACTCTCTCTAACCAGGTTTTCATAGACAGAAGAAGTGAGAGCTCCTCAAAATAAAAAAAGGTATTGAACAATTTGTCAACAAACTGTACCTGGTGTTTCAAGAATAAAATTTCCTTGCCTGAGAGTGAGGGATATTTCAACATAATAATTAGCCACAAATGAAGGGGATTACTTAGGCCGAGAATATTTTTATTGTGTATGGCAATGTCAAAGCAGGTGATCTAGTGTCTAGATTGTTATGAATTGATTTACAAGGGCACAAATAATGTAGGGAAATAGGAAAAAAGGCTAAGACGTGGATGGAGTCACTAAGTAAGGATTTTCATTAGAAGATAATATCTATTCAGGTGTGCTATTGAAAGGAAAACAAGACACGCCTGATGCATTAAATATCAAAAAAGATTGAATTTGCAAACTCCCATAATCCTTTGTATTTCTTTCATAACATCTAATTGTGGAGTCACATATTCTAATGGTGTAATCTACTATTTATTTCAACAGGGTTTTGAGGCATGCCATCACTGTTCAAGTGCAACAGCATCAGCTTTCCACCAAAGCATTATCAGCATTATCGCAACCCGCTTTAATGTAAACTTATTATATTTTGGTAAGAACATTTTGTGATCATGCCCGAAGTTTAGTGAGTGCAAAATTGTTAAGCCATTTCTTTCTTCTTGTTCGATTGATTCACCTGATACGGATATTGATTGAAAACAACTCTATGGTATTCAATAAGATAAACATGAGACGTTTTCTGGTATTTGACCAAGGGAAAATAAGACACTGCCACATGATCAGAAAGGAATCGCATTTCAATACCGCCTCTGCTTCTGCATTGTTCAGAATAATTTTAATAAATTCGCAATGGTTTAATTCTACAATGAATTTTGAATTGTAAGGTAAGATTTCTTTTCATCACTCACAATAAGTATTCATATATTCAAATATATTTTTGAGTTGGTATTTGAATCATTGCACACGGAATTGTACCTGAGAACACATGTCATACCTTTTTTTAACCATCGGCATCGCTTTGCATGTTGCAAGTGGAATAACTCAGTTTTCTCCTTCTGCAACTACACCACCCACCTTAACCTGGTTGTGTACAGGAGAATACAGTACATTGACATACAGTGATTGTCAGGGGAAGTACTTCAATACTACTGGATGTTATTTTCTGGAGCACTTTGCACAATACAGACCATGTGCAAGTATTTGTAACAATGCAGTTGTTCACTCTACAGCTGAAGAGAAATGTAAAGCATATTGCAGTGGTAAGTGTGTTACTAATGACCTTGTTCACAAGATTTTTCTTTGATAAACCTGAAAGGGATTATCAAACGCCATTAAAAACTTTATAGTTCAAAGCTTAGGACTAGCAGGTGTTCAAGCCTTTCTGAACAGACATGAAGGAATTTCCATGTCTGAGGGCTAGGCTTGTTGAAGATCGAAATAATTTTCCCTGTTTCATGTCATAATAAGTGTATTAGTTAAAGTCATATTCGCACACACACACATAACGCCCTTTATGAAGTAGGTCAATTCGCCGTGTTAGGCATCCGCCTTTATGTCGATTTGATGAAATCTATTTTGTTTATAGATTATCATGTATCAGCCTGTCATATAGCTTCTTCAGATGTTCCCACACAACAAGCCGTCCCGAAGAGGGGTGTGAGCTCATTAAAACCTGATTCTAAGCATCAGCAGAAGAGGCTGTTTATGGTAGTCCTAGCAAGCGTTACTGGGATATTCGTGTTACTGACATTGGTTGCCATACTTTCACGCATTAAAAACGGCCTACTAGCAATGAACTGCAACTCATGCTGCGAAGACAAGCGGAACAGCAAACGTAAGTCAGGTCAAAACTTGTTTGCAAGTACTTCAGGCTCAGCTAAATAATACCATCATGCTGGTTCCTATAGGTATCAAGTTGGGTAGAATGTAATGTATGCAAACTTGCCAATGTTCTGTTGCAAACTTTCTTTTGAAAAAATTTCAGGTGTTGAAAGATCAAAACATGTGATGCTGGTCATTGAAACATGTGAAGAATTCACAGAAGGGGACAATAACAGTATCACAGATGTGGCACACCCCACATATCAGAATGAAAAGAACCAAATTGAAAGAGATGAACAACATCAGCTTACCTGGTGTAAAACTGAACCAACAAAGTAACCCAGCTGGTAAGGTCAGGCAAAAGAGAACCAAACAATTTGAATATCAAATATTCCTTCAACATAGAGATCAGAAGGCAAACTCCTTGTGTCTTACAAAACCATTACCGGATCGTTTCTGCCATAACAATTATTTTGCTCACTTAATCACTACAATCCAGCACACTGCACCACATATTATGATAGTAAATCTGGAAGCTTATATTACCATGCCCAGACATTAAGGTGTTTAGGAAGGCGAAATACAACCGCTGTTAATATCAAAGCAATGTCATACCACTAAACAGATAAACTAAAATATTGGGGCATTATTGAATGATGTAACCTAGGGTTTAGAGTATGTTACCTCCCTGCGCTAGATTGACATTAAAATGATGATCCACTAACAGTAAAACAGTGAGCCTATTGCCTAGGACAGTTGCCAGGGTACCATAGACACACCAGAAATGATCAGACACAGTATTGGTTAAATTGTAGCCTAGGCAATGATATTTGAGTATTTTTTTTCAACAGGGGGGGGGGGGTAACATACTCTAGACCCCTTTATGCCCTGTGTTTTTGCACGTTGAGATCGCTTTAAATTAGGTTCAACATTCAATAATGTCCCTGTGCAGGTAAAATTAGTTTTTTGTTCATTGCTATGACTAAAATATGAACAGTGGTTTTCATCCCTCTCCTAAACACTATAAGGTAAGAAAGGACAATGTTTTAATGCGGATAGAAATCTTTTTCGTTTTCAAATGCTCAACGTCAGTGCAAGTACGGCAAATCAATTTCTCATTCATTTATTTCAAATATTCTTTGATTCTTTTCAAATCAAATAACTTATGATCATGTGGATCAAGTGGTTTTTCTTGATGACCTGCCATGCAAAATGAAATCTCTCAATATGTATACTGTCAAAAATAGCTTGCTCATATTCCCTGTTGTTCATAGTGTTTACTTTGATATCAAATTTCTCATGTTAATGGAATCTGATCAACTACTTGTGTTCCACATTCAGTTGTTTTCCACCTTTTCCACAGTTGAATGGTTTTCAATACTATAATAAAACGTCAGATTTATCTATGGATAAAGAAGATTTATTTGAATGCATACAACATTTCCATACATTCCTCGGCTCATTTCACATTGGGAATTAATTTAATGGCTCAATTTCTGTTCTCAAGATGTATTAGCTGAAGTTTGTTAAAAGTTTCTAGCAATCGAAAATTGGGTCAACCATTGACAATTAGAATGACCTTCAGCTGCATCTGGTTTCTTCTACAAACTTCATTGTACAAACTCACAAGATATCAACTCCACAGCTTGAGAAGTGAACAGTGGGCTAGCTTATCATTTTCATTATGGTGCAATCGGATATCAGATGGCGTCCACTGTCAAGCAATTTGCATTGACGCAAGAGTTCAAACTCCTGAAAACCTTTCAAAATCCAATCCGACTCCAACGAGCTTGAATGTAAACAGAGGCTGCAATGCGATAATAGCGATGAATGAGTAACTAAAATTTTCGGAAACCTTCTTTCAATCAATCCTTGCATTGAATCAGGATAAAAACAGCTTAAAATAGATGGAAAATCCATGTTCCCTTTGGGCATGTGCAATAAAACGGGAAAAGGAAGGTGTTGTCTTTAAGTGTCAGATTCAATTATCATGTACCGGACTTCACTGCTAACTTTGAAAGATGTACCTGGTCTCATGATCGTTAGCATAAGAGTTCTACAGACTTTGATTCTTTTGTCACTGATCACGATAACATTCAAATCCCAAATAAAAGCCATTGAGTTGCCTTCTTTTACACTATGGGAAGACAACTTTTTTTAAAATAAGCTAGTGAGACCAGGGAGGGTAGGGTAGGGTATACGCATTGTATCCTTCAACAGTGAGTGAGGCTAGACTGCTGCTTATTGCTGATCACATACTCCTAGCTGTAGCAGCTCATGTGTAGGTTTACCACCTGGTAACTTACCGATAATGCAGAGAGAGTAGTGTGAGCATGAAAGAAAATGAAGTCAAATGAGAACTCGACTTTGCTACCATGGTGATTTTTATTTCACGGCGAGTGAATAGAAGTGAGAAGTGCAAAAATAACTGTAATGAATTCAACACAAGTGTTAAAAATTGCCATTAATAATAAAAACAAAGTTTACTTACAACAGTCATAGGATGGTTATCAACAGTAGGCTAGAAAAAGAACAACACTTATGCAATAGTACCTGCCAGAACCCCTTGGCTTTACCGAGCTAACGTCCCCACCTGATTGTATTTTTCAGGCCATTCGCATGGCTATGTTACAAGCTGGCAGGCATGCCATGCGAATGAAAGACCATCAAAGAATTGATTATGCGAAATTTAGAGTGGTCCTGGGGACGATGGGGTACATATACCCTATACTCATAGGTGACTAGACTTAACATGAATACACAATCGTATGATCGCTATAATTGTTGGAAGCTGACAACAAACGACATTGAGATTGCCCAAACCTTCCACCTTCAATGACACTGTGAACGTTTAACATTTCTGTTAATAGGTTGACTAAGGTACTGCACACCCTTACATGGCCCGCTGCTCACAATCACACAGAGGTTTGCAGCAAAAAATACCTTACCTTAGTCACAATGATTAGCAACTAAGGAGTAACATACTCAATTATTAATGGAGGACTACTTCAGTCTTCAGTCTTCAGTCTTTAGTCTTCAGTCTTCAGTCTTCAGTCTTCAGTCTTCAGTCTTCAGTCTTCAGTCTTCAGTCTTCAGTCTTCAGTCTTCAGTCTTCAGTCTTCAGTCTTCAGTCTTCAGTCTTCAGTCTTCAGTCTTCAGTCTTCAGTCTTCAGTCTTCAGTCTTCAGTCTTCAGTCTTCAGTCTTCAGTCTTCAGTCTTCAGTCTTCAGTCTTCAGTCTTCAGTCTTCAGTCTTCAGTCTTCAGTCTTCAGTCTTCAGTCTTCAGTCTTCAGTCTTCAGTCTTCAGTCTTCAGTCTTCAGTCTTCAGTCTTCAGTCTTCAGTCTTCAGTCTTCAGTCTTCAGTCTTCAGTCTTCAGTCTTCAGTCTTCAGTCTTTTTGGAGATTTGTCTGGATGGAAAAACATACCTTTTGGTGTGACTGAATAGGACCATTGCCAGACCTAGTAGCCTGTCCGAGCATGCTAGGTCAGACCAACCAAGCTTATGAAGGATAGAGTGTGATGAAAATGGTACATTAGGAACTGCCTGTGGGGTTGTTCTTTTTGGACTGCTAACAATCATTCATTCATTTCAGCACATGAGCTATAAGTTGTACGCCTCATAGAGTATGTTATAACTCACCTCTTCAGTCTGTACGGCCAGAGAAGGAACAGCATGAGCAAGCAGAGCATACATGCTCTTACTCCCACACCTAACTCTTACAACACTCTCTCTCAACATGTCTGCTACATATGAGTGGTTTTAGGTTGGCACTGAGGGCAAGGGTGGGCAGTTTACTACACCACAGAACAAATCATCACCTGAAGTAGGGCAGAGAAATACAGGGTCTCTATAGGTCCTTGCCTGCCCACAATCAAAACATTTAGGCGCCATTGTTATTCAAAGATTACTTCTTTATTTGCTCAACAGTTTAAACCGGGGAAATTTAAATAGGTAAATGTTCAAAGTCTTTTACTGCCGGGGATGGGTGGCAATCAGTTGGAGACTTTGACAATATACCATATACCTATGAACATGTATTTGTCTGTCTAAGATCACGTATAGGTCCACAAACTATGATCCATTTTTGAAATGGTCAACTAGTATGATGCGAATCGTAACTATGATTAAAGAGCCTAAACTTGACAAAGTATAATGTCCCACAAATTCTCACCCTCTCCAAGTGACTTTGAAATACATGTTGTCTTTATGTTGGCATCACCAAGTCTCACTTGAAGCAATGTGGATGCAACTGGGTCTTTAAACCCACATGTTGATAAGAGCTCACTGGATAACTGGTCACCCCTGCAATAATATCAAGTGTTCTTAGAGACTTTTTATTTTATTTTGTTTTAAAGCAAATTAACAAGTAAGGTAACCCATTAGCTCATCTTTGTCTAAGGGTTCCACGATTGATTGATCTATTGACCATAGACATCAACCTAAAATAAAATCAAAGCTATAAATATTAACCTTGCCTCATTATGTCTGAGCCTGAAAAACAATAAGCTACACACAATTAACTATGAAGTTTACCTTGCACACTCTCCAGCCCTTCCTAGCCCCATAATGTCTTCAAATTGTTAATTGCCAACATCCTCACATGCTGTAACATATAATTATATTATTCAACAAAGTTCAATTGAATCCCATGTAATTCTTGGTTCGTCTTGTTAGAAATTGAGCATAAACTTATAGTAACCTGCCTGACCTCTCTCAAATATTTTCTTATTTATTTGACTTTCAGTGAAGTTGTCCTTACTTTGTTAAACAGCAGACAGTTTGTTACATTTTGAGACTTGAAATCGCAATCTGCAAGATTTATAGACTGACACAAAACCTTCTTTGACACCGAGGTTCACCAACTTTCCCAAGACAGGTGAAATGCCTACCTGGTGTCCCACAACCTTCACAGGTTACTTCTTGAGCGTGCTCGCAGACACAAGTGTCCTCCAGGGCAGTTGTGGGTGTAACTCAGTCCTGTTATGGTCCCAACATGAGTGAATTTCTCACATTGATGCTCAGCTAACTGGATGTACTTGTTCCCATCTCTCATACATGAACAGTTATGAACTACAAGATAAAACAAAGAAAGCCTCATTCATAAATGCAATTTTGTTGTACTTGGGACAAATCGAGTTTGCAAATCTTTTCCCTATAGTAATAACTTGTCTGTATGACGGTGCACAGTGCAAATACTAAAATAAGTTTGCATTTGTTGTTGCCATCCATTAGGGTTGCTTCAACCTAGTGTCCAATATGTTGAGATCGTTGGCAATCCTATGTCTGATTTTCACTTGTTAAAGTTACTCGCAACAAGCAGAAACTCTAACGATAGTACACTTACTCGTCTTCAAACTAGCTGTAAGTGATCGCTCCAGTATAACAGCATTTATCAATAGGATCACCGTCTTAAACAACATGATGAATGAATGTTCTAGTTTAGAACGAAGCTGAGTATGCTGTGTTTGTGATCGTTATTTGTGCCTGAAATAAACTTAACATCCAAGATGAAAATCAAGATATCACAAGAATTGACTGATAAATGTTCACATTAAACCTAGTTGCTAAGAGATGAATCTGATAAAATTACCATTTTTGTGCGAAATGTTTACACCACTACAACCATTACAGCTTAAAAACATTTCACCCGTTAACTGTGTTAACTGTTGATTTATTGGGATTTTGCGCTAACCTGTACATCTAAGATTTCTGCGGTAGACTTATTATGAATATGACTGTCAAAGACCACAGTACATTCCCTTTCTGTATTTCAGGTTTTTTGAGCAAAATATCCCCAGAAAAGGAAAAATATAATGAGAGAGGACTGTGCATAGGACACCGGATAAAATTTTGAGAGTTTCAGAACCAAACAGTAGGGCAACTAAGACTAGGAGCAATAATGCTGCACTAGATGTTAACATAAAATGAATGTGAGGACAGCTGAGTCTTTGAACACACAGATAGCTTAAGGCCTCCCCCCCCCCCCCTATCTGGTGACCCAGGCAAATTAATTTTTTTTGAGTCTATACAAAAAACAATATTTTTGTTGTTGAAATTTCCGGAATATTCATTCCGAGTCATAATGGTTGAAGATGAAAGACTGGAGACTGAGATAAGATACATGCAAAAGTATTTGGGCGTCATATCAGTACTATACTATTAAACATGAGGGACAATTCCACCGCTACCCTTAAAGGGTAAAAAAAATATCAGAAAACTCAACAATTGACTGAATATACTTCCTCCCCCTGATCCAGTATCCATTGCCGTCAGTGGTCATAATAATAATAACATCTACTTAAATTGTGCAACGAAAACTTCACCAACAATGTGTAAGCCTGCACTTGTAGCTGCAGTTGATACATACATGAAAGCCAACAAGACATGTCACATCTGTTCCCGTTTACATGTTTAAAGGTGCTGGCTTTGAACTTAGATCAAAGAGCATGATGGATTATCCAGGAAATGATGTCAATAAAATGTTTTGGTAATCACTATATTCATAATCAGTGAGATAGAGAGTTGATATTCAGAATGAAGGAAATATAGCACATCAGATATTAACAATATCAAAATACTACAAAACTGACGAGAGGAGCTCCCTACAATTATGATACTCTGACAATCTCGGATTCTCCAGCAGCAGAAATGGTCTTAAATGGTATAATCAGAGTGCAAAGACTACATAATTGTATCAGAATGATGGTAGTGTAAGAATGTTTTTGGCTTCAAGATTTATTTCTTTGGAATTGTACCCTAAAATGATAATAATGGTGTAATTGGTTAGGTGAACTGTGCATAAAATATTAAACAAAGGATTAATAGTGAGTAAGTGAGTGAGTAATGATGGTATCTTGCAATGTCAATTTCAGGTTAAAATGTAACCTGTTAAAATATTTGGCAGTGTTAAAAATGATGCCTCAGAGAATGAAAAATTACTGTCAATTTTAAAATAATATTGAGTTGACAATGTGTTGAACTTACAATTATTGGTTATTCCAACCACCAAAAGATATAGATTTTAGATTGTATTTGCTTCATGGGTATAGATTAGTTTCGAGTAATGTAGTGCCCCGGTTATAGCTCCTATAATAATTAATATCAGTGTTCTAAATACATAATGCACAATACACAATACACAATACGAAATACACAATACACAATACATAATATCAATGATTAGATTCAATGTTGTGTCAGAATGATGCAAGATTTAAATATCAAGATGATGTGATTAATACTAGACAGGCTGAGAGTCATAACTCACCATAGATATAATAAATCCTTGATTTGCTATAATTATTGCTTGTAAAAGTTTGATCTGGTTGGTGTTAGAAGACTGTGGAAGTAGTGTATAGCTGCGTTTACATTAGGCCGTCTCCGTCAGCTGACAACCAACTCAAGACTGAGCAGTCTTTAACCCCAAGTCTGAGCCAGAGTCTGAGACTGGCATGTGTTTACATAGCCCCGGCTTAGCCAATGTCAGTCTCAGAGAAAATAAATGTGAGTGATAGAACAAAGGGCAGTATTGTGATCGCTAAATTAGGAATTTGTGTTAAGACGGGCAGTATTGAGACGGCAAAACGAGCACTGCTCAAAATGCCAGACACCGTCTTAAAAGCTGGTCAGACAAGGTCAGTCAACTGTTTTTGTTATTCACACCACACAGTCTCAGCCTCCGTCTTAGTAATTTGTCGGTCAGACTTTAGACTGGGCCAAAAGACGGCCTAATGTAAACGCAGCTTTAGAAGTAAAGTTGAGTTTTAGTTGATCCATGATGCAAAAGCATGTTTACACGTTGGAGGCTACTACATTATTGCCTCTAGTTAGGTGATCAAGAGAAGGTGTAGATAACTCCAAAATATGATACTAACACAATAATTGATGAAAAATAATTTGGTAAAAAGAGCATCTCACATGTTTAGCCTTTGCATCTCAGGTTTTGTTAAACATGTCTGCATTTTGGAACCCATTCCATTTGATGTCACGGTGTTGCAGTACAACTATTGATTGCTACGCATGAATCTGTTTTTAAGTCATAATCCTTATTTTGAAGACATGAAGAAGTCAACACGAGTTCAGCATAAGCTCCAGTCTTTGTCTTTGTTGGGTATACTAGCCTAACGGATAAAAGATAATATGGATTTCGTTGAACAACTTGGTCAAAATAGCACATTGCAGTAGTGCTATCAAGGGAGACCTGTATATAATGGCTGCTCATTTTATTGATAAAGATTAATATAAAGATTGCCAGTTACAACATCTTGATATAGTATTTTCTAAAACAGGAACAATGATTTCCAATTAGCCAGCCGCTTTTTCCTTTTAGAAGATAAAGGCAACCATTACATGACAATCAGCAGATCAAAGATCTAAATGACTTCGTGGTGAAATGTTAATGTTAACATAAAACTGAAAACTGCTCTAATGCATTATGTCATAAATGTGTTGAAAAGGGCATATAAAATAAAACCATATTCAAGGCCAATATTCATACTGACTTGCCTGTTATCGATTTAACTTGATCAATATCAATGTGCCATGCAACACAAGGTCAGGTTGACAAGGTCAGAGAACGAGAACCAAATGACAGCTTATACACAAATGACAGACAAAGATCTCATCTAAACAGAATAGAATTTGGGTCTAAAGATATCCGTGTGTGTGAATATATAACAGTGAAGGTATACAGTAGTACACTAGAACTAAGATGACTTACGGGGGAATCCTTGTGATGACTGCAAGACTCAGTGTGGGATATTTACTCTCCTTAATAAGTCTGTCTGTGAGTCTTTGTTTTAGGTCAGGCGGTATCTCTGTAACTGTACCATTGAAGGTAGCATCAGTTGACCAGACTACTGTTAATGTATCATTCTCACAACTCAGCTTAGCCTGAGAACCAGTCTGTGGGCTGCAGTCTGTAATAATTATTCAAATACTATTTACTAGACCTCTGGCTCACTTTACTACTGGAAAGTAAGCATTCGAAACTCACAAATGAGGCTATGTAGTGCCACTGAACCACAAGATGCTAACCACTAGTTGATCAATGCCTTTATCAAACCAGGTTGAGGCTTTCATGGATTGTTTATGTACCAAGTGCCACCAATCACATTATGAAAGTTCAGTTGACGATTAATGTTACCCTCTTGGATGGATGTACAGACATGAATCTGACAAACCACTCACCTTGCTGACATATTTCTTTTATCTGGTTGACATTACCATCGGCTAGGACCTTCAGAGTAGATAGGGCAATGTTATCACTGAGCAGTGAGCACCCTATATCGTACCTGGCCACCATATCTATCTGCCTTACCAGCAGATAATCTAAATTTGAAAATTGTTAATATGAATTATCAACAACTGATTTCTAACAGGTCCTAAAAGCAACATCTTTCACTGAATTGGCACAAGCACACCATTTGCCGGGTATGAATTCATGAGTTAAAAATTGCAAGTAAATGAGAGATTAAACTTCTGCCATGAATAAAAAATTAATTCTTTGTACCTTTAATTACTACGTTCAGTGAACAATTTGTATTATCTCCATGGATTTGATAACCGTATACTCCGACTGGAAGTTCAAGCGTATGAGTATTCCCATCTATTGAGAGGTATAGGGCTGATAACCCAGTGGATGGGGAGACAACTTCTCTGATTACATCTGGACACAGTTCTGTGTTAGAGCTTGCACCTGTAAAATATCACAATGCACGCATTACACCATTACGCAGGCCCTCACTAAACCTTATATCATGTGTGCAGTTTATTTTTCAACCTTTGAGCCGCTGAGGAGCCAAACTATTACTGCTAAATGGTGAATATCTATTGAAATGTACACACAGAACAATTTTGGTGCTCTGGCTGGTCTGTGGTAGGTATCAGGTTAGAACCCCTAACCTGGTATATCCAGCACCTTACTCAGTATCTTTGAACTTCCTGATAGAGCAGAGAACTTTACTCTGTCTACCTCCCTCTTTTCTATACCTAGCATCCATTTCAGCAGATAAAAACATGACTGCACATGACATTAATATATCGCTCACCATTGTAGATAACCTCCACAGAGACCACACAGGTAGACACTTTATATCTGAATTTACCAACTGGGAGTTCTATAGAATAATCAGATGAGATTTGGACATTAACCCTTTCCTTCTTCGATGTAACATAATATCTCAGAGTTGTATCTACACAGACATCAGGTTTGCTGGATGATGACCCTGTAGGAAGCAGAAATAAAATGATAGTAATTAAGATAAATGAAGAATTACACATTGTACGCACTATTCTGTTGATGTTCAATCTCCTTGATTGGTCAGAGCAGTTTTGTTCTACACAACAGTGACTTGACTGTAGTCTATTGATGATTTGTCGTAATTAGCATTGTTCAATTCAATTACAATCGCTGCCAAAAAATGAGATATTGACAACAATTGCAGTTGAGTTTGATGGCAGTTGAATCACAAATCAACAGCAGTGTGATAAGGTAAGGTGACAGATATTTAGATTTGGTTGTATGTGAATTGTGAAGTAGCTAGGGTTTAATATATTTTCATATATTGATGTTGCAACACTGATGGATAAGATAGCACTGAGGGAAGCATATGATTTGAGTTTGGGATGACCTGGTTGTTATTTTTATATTTCAAGCTCACACGTGAGATTTAAAGTTTTACTCACCATCATTGATAACTCGAACATTGAGCGTACAGCTGCCTACGTAAATCACATGGTTACCAACGCCAAATCTAGTTTTCACTCCAGGAAGTATCTCTACTAGTGCTCTCCCATCTTCAGATGTCACATGGTATGCCATATGTCTGTCCTGACAACTGGTAAAACTTGTTGGTGGGGTTGTTGCTGATGATGTAGTTGTCCGTGTGACAGGTGTTGGTTTGATAGTTGTCAGTTTGGAAGTGGTTGGTGTTGTTGTTGATGATTTGGAAGTGGTTGGTGTAGAGGTTGTTGTGGTTGAAGGTGTGGTGGTCACTTCGGGATCTAAACAATAACTGCTGGAAATTTTGTGATAATATATTAAACTTATCCTGCATAAACTTACTCATTTTTAAACTTTGATTATCCTCCAATATCTATGGTATACACATATACATGATATATATATATCAGTTAAATGAAGGCTAAGTGTTCTAATGCTTGACCATGCAACTGGCTAAAAAATCAAACTAACACACAGAGTAAAACAGCCTCATGTGATATTTATAATCTTGATGCGTATTCTGTAAACTCACATATAAACTGCTGGATTTTTTTGTATTGTCCGACATACAGAGATGTGTAGTTGGTGATCAGTAGAGAGTGAGGTATTTTCAGACATCCTGAGCAGATATCCAGTGTAGATACTCTGTTGCTGTCCATGTCAACTAGTCGAATCTTATTATTGTTATGGTCAGCTACGAGCAGAGTTTTTTGCCCGATGTATGCGAGGTCACGTGGGAAAGAGAATAAAGAGTTTAAGAGAGAGCTGTCTGTGTAGCCTGAATTCCCTGGAGAGCCTGAGATGAGTTTGATGTACTTTCCTCGATATGTGATACGGTAGAGAGCATTAGTCGCTGCTATCACGTACATGTCACCGTTCTCACCCTGTGTCAGGAACGTAATAGACATGAGGATGTCAGACTTCACAAAAGTGCTCATTGCTCGGGTCCATATGTCTACTATCCTTACAGCTCTGTTATAGAAGTCGGTGATGATTAGTTTACTCTCCTCATGAATGTCTCTTATTACAGAATGGGGACCGTTGAACTGACCAGGGTGACCGTCAATGTAATTTGCGTACTGACACTTTCCAGCCAACACGGAAGTTATCCCTGTAAAGCGATCGACTACTCTCAGGCAGTTATTGTTATGGTCTGCTACAACTACACGCGCTGCTGAGATTTGAGTGAATCCAGCTATACGGTTGAAACGGGCTTCGGACCCTCTTCCCTCTCTGTTCTCATTAGTACTCCCTGCTATTATCGTTGAAGATTTACTGTTGCTTGTCTTGAGTGAGCAGTAGTCCGTGTAGATGATGTGTCCTGGGTGGTACAGATCCATCTCAATGTGATAAACATCATGAGAGGTTGTTGTGAAGTCTTTAGCCCTAGACCTCTCTAATCTGTGAATAATAATTTTATGCAAAATGTTAGTTTTTTTTTCGAAGTTCATTGGTCTAAGTCATTGTTGAAAGAAGTGACCATAATTCTCTGCAAATATTTTTAATAATCATTTTACTATCCCAGCTCTTTATAACGTTACTACTCAAATATCAGAATTTAACTATGACTGCAATATTTATACTAATGGAAAATTGTGACGGTTTCCTATTGTTTAAATTGAGCATTTTGCACAATCTTGAAAGTGAGCAATTATGTTCACGATACAATTTGGTAGTGATTTTGAGTTGACATAAGACGTACACTATCAGGTTGGATTGCGCAACAAATTAAACTTAGCTACCTAGCTACAATATATCCACTCAACAGAGTTGACTACAACAAATCGCTACTTATAGGGTATTCCCAAAAATAATCTTGTTCAAAGCTATCCTAATATCAGCTCCTCAAAATATGGTTATATAAACGCAATACCAAGCTTAGGCAATCACTACACTGTAGAAAGCAGATATAAGCGCAGTGGCTCACCGACTAACTATATCCTGTGTATCTTGATTCATACACCAACTACCTTTCAAAGTCACAGTCAATAGAATCTGTAGAAGAAAAAGCCTTGATGGAAAAAGTACATAGCTACACATGCTGATGGCGGACAGGACTCATATGTGCACAATGCAGATAGAATATAGGAGAGAATGATTTTGTTGATGAGAGAAAATATCAAAGAACCAACTTGGTGTCAGCAAAGTGCAAAAGGAAAGTATCTTTATCTTACTCACAGTTAAAAGTACAAATCTTAGCTCCATAGTTCTCAATCTACAAAATATCTCAGCCATTAAACAATACTTAGTTCTACACCTCCAACCTTATCTGAGTGCCATGAGTGAGTGAGCACACCAGTTATAAGTACAAGTTATGACCTAGTTTATGTTATTAGTTTTATCTTCTGATAAGAGAGGCTGAATTAAACACTCCGCTGTTTGGTACTATGTACTGTTGACGTAAGAATGTCCATATTATAACAAGGAGCTAAATAGGACAAGGTCAAGTGATAAGATTACAACAAGTAATAGCTATGATAGTGAACAATGCATATAAATTTATGTGACTCACTTTTTAGAGTGTACGGTTGTAGCGATAACAGTGGATATCAATATTATGAACATCAGATCTGTATCATGAAAGTAAATTAATTATGTTAGTATAACCCATTTGAATAAAACACTTTGTCTTTTATTGGAAAATAAACCATATTTTGTATGACATCAAATCTTAGCATGTAACAAAAGCTAAAATCACACATTATATCAACATGTTATTGAAGCTGGAGTATTGCACTATTTAGGAATTGTCTACTCACAACTTTTAAAGTGCAACAATTACTCAACTCTTAATGAATGCCAGTGTGAATTGAGTATCATAGCTAAACCATCTGCAGTGGTTGGGGGTATGAGGGAGTCATGCTGGGCTTCAGTGCGTGGGTGGGATATCTAGGCAGCAAGTTCAATATTTCAGCGCTTATCTAGGTTCGTATCAGAATGGTAACCACTTGCAAAGGCAGCAGTAGACAGACAGACGGGCACAAAAAGAACCGAATGATCATCTTTCTGGACATGACAATAAATAGAGACAATAGCAGTTCATCACAGACAGACGATTGATTGGCTACAAAGAAGCCTTGAACTTGGCCATCTTCATAATAAAGAATACTAGGACTGCAACTGAGAATCGGGGCACAATTCTGTTTCTAGTTTGCTCAAACGAATACATTTGATTGGTTACAAGGGTGCCTGACACACAGACTGCACCGCAACTGCATTGAAGAGTTAAATTTCATGACATTACCGGAGCTTATAGCGTAGTTCTAAGCTTGACCAAAAGAGCCCACAGACACAAGTGTTTCACCAAATTTGACAGTTAATGACCGGTTACATCTTTGTGAATGCTTTCACAACTCCTCAGACCAGTCAGTCAGAAGATAAGTACGCAGGTAACTCATGCACACGAGGATGCTAGGAGCTGCAATAATTGACAATCAACCTTGAAAGCTCCCTAATGGGTCTTGAACCAATGACTCCTGCGGCACCAATCACCTGTCAGGGCTGTAGTTAAGATAATATGGTAGGGAAGGCGGAATTCCTTGAAAGTGTGAAGTAATACCAGATTGGGTATTGTAAGCTCCCCCTGTGGAGTCTGTGGCTAATCCCGAGCCTCCATAGCGTTTTAATGATATAGATTTAAATACAGAAGTCCCAAATGAGCTGATTCTGACATGGAATATTCAATTGTAACATTTTTAGGCCGCTCTATTGAGCATTATAGCAGCCTTTCCTTCCCTAGAACTACGTACCTGCCTGTCCAGGAATAGCAAGCATGCTAACCGATTGAGTTATCTTACCATCATAGGTATGGGATGATGTGCTATTTAGGATATCTGCTATTAACTACTTGGAGCCGTGCACTCTCATCCTGAGTTGAACCTGTTTTAGCACACATTTTTTCAACCTACCCAAGCTGCAGCACATACGGTTATATGAATTGAGGAGCTTTGTCCCCAATTGATGTTGGTTGCTACCTTCATTTTTCATACCAAGGAGGCATGTTTGCATGTCAAACATGAGACTGTTTTACTTGCAGGGACTATCCGTCCTGAAAACAGTTTTTTTCACTCCCATACTCTACACCTAAACGGTTGTACAAAATTCAATGTTTCTTGTGGTAGTGAGACATAAATATCATTCGACAATGCTGTCTTTGAGATCTCAGAATTGAATAATGCTGTTCTTATCAGTGCATGGATTACCTTGATGAGCAGTTGTGGGATTTTCTGCTCATTGTAAAAAAACATTGTGACATACTCTTTCAGCAAGTCTTGGAACATCATGATATTGATAGACTCTTGTGTTTTTGGGAAGTTTTCTAATCAGAAACTATTCAAGGGGAAGACTCTCAGTGAGAAAAAATTGGCAGCTAATTATCAATACTTAGTCATCACATTATTTTGGAATAAGCCACCCTTAAGATCGTTTATAGATGATGACTGGGAAATCCCACTAGTCATGGACTACACTTATGGAATTAAGATTTTTAAAATCAGGTCATAATATATCAGTGTGTCAGGAGGCGACAGTCCTACTAAATTAATTCACATTCACAGTACAAGATAGGCATGGAATAGTCCGGAATGTATAGTTTCCTGATTTAACATTCCTATGGGTACATGATTTGTCACAACTTCCTTCTAATTTGGCTACATAAAAATATAATGAATATTCAACAACATATTCCAAACCATTGCTATTGAATACCAAGGCTGCCCAAATGTCTTTGGCAAACGGACGTAGGTCAATTTCTCACGTTAATAGTCCAAGTAAACAATGACGAGAGGGCCAACACGCTTGTCAGGCAGTGTATTCTGCAATGAGAATCTATGTATCACTTAGTGCTATAGCCAAGGGAAATGAGCCACCACTTTAAACCATCACAACACAGCCATCAAGATCAATCAGTATAGATTGTCAGAATCGCAAAATAAACCACACTGGTTTACAGGTACTATATGTAGAATAAAGCTTGTGGCCACAAGGCGGAGGAGGGGTATAGAGTTTTAGGGGCTCAAACTAAATCTAGCCAAACAATTTTGACCAGCCATTGCTAAAATTGATAAAGATATCGATTGTTTACAGAAACTAGCTTATATTTTACTCTCTGTACCGATCATTACGTGATTTGATGCCGGTCTTTCGAAAAAGTTGTGTGATCTTTCATCTTTATCAGCCTATGACAAGTGCAAAGTGCATTCAGTCATAAATCTGGACTTTGATTGCAGCGCAAAAATCAAATCTTTTGACCCTCTACTGTCCAATATGCTGAACATAACCCAGTCTTGAAGGGCGAAAAGTTTACATCATTAATTAGTTTAGTTTTAACTGATTGAACTTGGCCAAAGGCGCAGGTAGCCCTTACACTGAGTTATGGTTAAAAGTGATGGGCACACTGACATCAAGACTACACTATTATCATGTATATGTGATTGTAAGAGTCAATTTAGTATGTGTACCTAACATGTGCCCGCACCCTAAATAGCAAAACCGAATTTGGGTCGTCACACCAAAATTCTTGTGATTGTACTTGTTCTAAGTGAATTAATTCATTCTCTATCAATAAGAAATATACATGCAATAATATATCCCGTGCTTACAATGGTCATAACACAAAGCTGATGTCTGCTTGTTGTTATCAATGCCGCTATTGAAATAAATGTGATGAGTCAAGAATGTGGGCAAGGCCTGGGCTAAGAGGCAATGGGGATGGTTAAGAGGCAATTGGGTTAATGCAAATGTATTTAAGATGATTGATTAATCAAACATAAGATGTCTGTTCTCATCCAATGGATAACTAGCTGTATTTTATTAAGTACTGATTTCGCTAGGTAGTAGTCTTCACAAGTTTTCAGGCTATTGGTGACAATAGACATAATTTTACTGTGCATTAATTGGATTTCAAATCTGAAAAGATGCAACATTTTATCATCTCTGACGAACAATTTTAGCGCATAGCGGTGATGACATATAGCTTTCCATTGGAAATTTATAAGAAAAACCAAAAATTTCCAAGAGTCACTTCTATTTATAAATCTAGCAGTGGATATCTATTATAAATTGTTCCTCGGAACACAAAATTCATCATCAGCTAAACTCTCCTTGGTTAAAGTTGTTTTAGACGCTGCGGGATGATTTGGGAAATTTTGGTATTCATAGCATCATCAGGGTTGCTTGAACCTTCTCATTCTTTACCAACAACTTCAACCAAACCTTCATGCAGGTGGTTATGCAATGGCATATACAGCACATTAACATACAATGACTGTCAGGGGCAATACTTCAATACTACAGGATGCTATTTTCTGGAGAACTTTTCACAATACAGGCCATGCGCTTCCATATGCAATGATGTGATGTTCCATACAATTGATGAGGAAAAGTGCAAGGTGTACTGCAATGGTTAGTGTGATTATCAAATCAATGTAAATCAGTATCCTAGATTTTCTATGTTGCGTTTGGCAAATCATCTAATACCAAGTGTGCCAAACAAGAAAAAAAGATCTTACAGTAAGTTTTCAATAATGACAATTCAACTAACCACCTTTTTATGGAGGTCTCTCCTTAATATAATATATTTTCCTACGTTTTAGACTACTTAGTCAGCTCTTGTCAAATGACGACAACATATGCCACCCAACAACCAACCCATAGTGCAAGGATAACTTTAAAGTTGCAGTCTACAACCGAAGCCAACCATCCTCAAAAGCAGCAGAGTGTAACAACCACTGCTATAATTGCAGGGATGCTAACTGCAGCTGTTGCAACACTCACTGTAATTTGTTTGGTGATATATGGGCGAAGAAGCTACTGTAGCGTTCAAAGCACGCAGGAGGACAAAGGTGTGTGCCCTCTTGATATGCATAATATAATCTTATTTGTATGCTATTGTTAGTTCAATATGCAAGATCTCTTTGATAAATGCATGATTTGATGTTGACGAAAGATTAAAAATCTGATATCGATTGCAGGAGTGCATAGTTTACCTTCAGCGTTTAAAAGCCTAAAGCTATAAAATTGAAATGTTGCCGCCATCATTTTCGGAGTACATCATACTGTTTATATTTGCCCACTGCATTCCTGAAAACTGTACCTGTTTTTACTGAATTGTTTGTAATCATTACCTGTTCTATCTTAATCTAAAGGTCAGCATTAATATCCCCTCACATAGTTGCACTATCGGATACATCTATTCTATGAAGTTAAATAGACGCGCCCGATCTTAATATAGCAGCTGTTTTATGTTAGTTAACGGAGAACTTGTCCTCAGCGGTTAAACGTCTAGCTTTACTGTATGCTGTTTACATTTATCTACTGTATAACATTAAACTGTACCTGTTATTATTTAACTGAGTATAATCGCTTATTTATGCGATCTAAAAGATTAACTTTGTAATGCCAACTATTTTTTCACACACTCATATTAGTGCGCACTCCCTTTTCTGGAATTCAAGATTTAATGCCTGATGAAAAAATACCAACTGTTATATGCAATAGATTATCTCAGCATATATCGATAATGATAGACATGTTATGACAGGGGTTATGAGAGGAATGTGTTAGATGTAGGCTTACCTATAACATCCAACTATTAATAAAATTGCCCACGCAGACAGGATAACTGTCTAAATATAGGGTGGAACGTTGACAACATCACCTTACCTGGGGTTATTCCCGCAATGACACAGTATCACGGTCGAGTGTAGTATGTTTAAGACACCTTTAGGAAAATTTCCTTTAACCTTGATTGCACTAATTTTATCCCTATTAAGGTAATTGTAATTCATAGCCAATTCATTGGACTTCAAGCATTAAAATTTGTTTTATCTGCAAGCTATATTATGCCATGCCAGCTATTTTGTACACAACAGTAATTTTCCTTTTTTTTTGCAATTTCGCATGCAAAGGGTCAACCAAGGTAATGCTCAGCCAGGCATCAGACGACAATTGCACAGAAAATGGTTTTGGTGCCCTCTCAGCAAACGTAGCATATACAACTGATCAGGTGGAAGATGACAAAGATTGTGTGATCGACTATGTCACTGTACAGGCTTAAAGAATGTTTTGTGCCGACTCCAACCCTGTAGCATAGACCTTTTCCTTTCAATGGATGATACAGGGTCTCTGACAGGCAAACAATTCTAGCAAGATAGCAATGGCATTCGCTCTCGTTGCATGATCTTAGCTGCTGTAAATATATATTTATTTGATAATGGCGCTTTCATTATACCCTCTAAGCAAGTGCTGCAATAAAGCTGTATATGATTCATTATTTATGAGTCATCATGTACTGTGATTGTGATATTATTATCGGAGAATGTTTATTTATTGCATAAATATAAATATTTATAACTCATCTTCAAATGTACTGTACAAAATTGTATTTACAAGCGCAATAGTTGTACTGAGACGCATACCTTGGCAGTATTTAGTAAAATAGAGAAGAATAATAAATAAAACACAATACAGAAATATTTGATGGAGCAAACTGTCAGTAATGCAACTCAAATACCACATTAGCTCTACAACTATGACACAAAATAAATATTTATCCATGAGAGTTGAATGGCTTAGCTGCATTCCGTATTTCTTGTTTGCTGACGGTACAAGCAGGAAATTTTTAAGCTGCGGATTGTGAGATGAGAGTTGTGACTTGAGAAGGTAAAACCCAGTGACTTTGACTGTTATTCCAGAACAGTTTAGATATATCTAAACTGTCTCTGGAATAACAGTCAAATCCCACAACCAATATCACCAAAATATCTCATGGAGTCAATATTAATGTTGTGGCGACTTGCCATGGGAAATATTTTTTTCTCACCAGTGATCAAAAGTATGTCAGATTGGTCATACAAAATATTCATGATCAGTCAATAATAGGAAGTT
The DNA here is from genome assembly GCA_914767715.1 of Membranipora membranacea. Classification (NCBI taxonomy): domain Eukaryota; kingdom Metazoa; phylum Bryozoa; class Gymnolaemata; order Cheilostomatida; family Membraniporidae; genus Membranipora; species Membranipora membranacea. Next base: position 11,281,016 of record OU612072.1, on the reverse strand, counting down.
TCGTTTCTCTTGTTCTGCACTGAAGGCATTTGTCATCAGAGGCTTAGTCTATTATAAACAGTTAATCAGGGGTCAAACACTCACACTCGAAGATTAGTTACCAAATTGAGGTAAATATATCTAAATATTTTAATGAACAAGAAAGTTGTGATAACCATGATTTATGTTTGTCATGTGTGGCGTTTGATGGATTAGGCTGCAGTGAGTTTTTTTTATGGATACTTGTCACAGTTAACAACGTTTATTGAGCTATGATGTTCCCTGATTGTGGCATAGGATCACACTATTCTTAAAGTTCCTCTTGTAGTGCATGTGAACGTACCAACCATGTCAAATAATTCATAGGAGTTTGAGTCGACTTTTCTCTATTAACGAAACCAAACTGCTGGTTTTGTTTTTCTCCTGATTAATCATGTTTGTATGCGATGACACTACCGATTGTTTTTCATGCTACCGAAATAGCAAACAATTCAAATTCCACATACATAGTGATTTAATGATGTCCAGTGAAGCTAGACGTGATATAACAGCTATGCACCATTTTATACCAGAAAACAACAATCTTGCATCGCTTGACAATAATATAATTACTGAGTAAGGTATAGAGCCTCAATGACAGTGACGGTAAGGATGTTCTTTTTGTATATACAAGACAGTGGATATACGAGTGAGAATTTTGATAGCTGCATCCATATTGCACCAAAAATAGCTTCCAAATCTGTGATGATATCAACACTGGCAAAATTAGCAGATTACAAGTTGTTTGCTCTTGACATGTAGACAGATAACTTCGTAACATGTTTGGAATAGATCAATTTCATCACAAAATTTAAGCCAAAACACATTTTTATATTACTATAAGGAGTTTTTCTTGCACTTTGGAGTAAGCCAATCTTTGGTTGAGATGCTCCTACATGACCCAGATGCTGTCAGCGGCATTCCACAACCAAAGAAAATATTGTACTGCGTATTGGCAAATGATGCTTACACCTAGAGTGCTAAAATCCCAACTTAATGTACACAATCCTTTTTCTCTACATGATTGAGCTGAGAAATTTCAACACATGCATGGAATCTTAATTTACTGGTTAGGATAATTTTCAAGTACTACGAAAGGTTTTCTTAGGGATATTGATGCTGTGTTCGTTGAAATAAAAGCATTTTGGAAGTCAAATCTGCCAAAAAACTAGGGTGCTGACTCAGTAACCTACTCGTAGAGAGTTTTCAAGGGCGCGAAGGGAGGCAACAAACAACTCTGCCAACCCATATTCCTTGCTACTATTCTGTGTAAGATGACGGTGCACAGCAAGCTTCGCTACTTGAATCAGAATCTGAAGGACTTTCTTCACAACTGCCAACAATGATTTAGGAGAGTTTTGTCCTGTTCTATATACCATGAGAGAGCCAGACAGCTGAGCCCTCCAAACACAATGTAGTCCTCGAATATGCTTTTGTTCAGGCTCCACATGCTCAAAGGAATGAAAAGCTAAGATATTTCCCTGACTTGCATCCCCAACTGGTGAACTGTTTTCAAGATTTACAGTAAAGAAAGGGAAAAGCTGCATCAGAGATGGCTGTCACCTCAAGGATCCTCTTTCTTGTTCTACATGAGATTTCCTCATTCGGCAGAAAACTACAATGTGAGTCTATACGCTGATTATTTATCAACAAGTCTCCATCCCGATGCGAAGATGTTTCAGACAAAGTATATGCTGAACACAAGTGGTTTGTTGAGCGGAAAATGCTGTCCTTCAACTTTATATGCCATTTTATAGCCTTTGCAGACCAAGTAATTAAACCTCAGTAAAAATTGGGAGGTACGGATCAGGTAAGTGCTACCGGAATTATCTGCCTGACCCAAATATTACATACGAACCTAAAGAAAGTGTAATCATTGAGAAATTGTGGAACAATCAAATATGTTCTACATGGTGAATTGCAGGATGGTTACCTTTTTGCCTATATGTGTCACATGCATCACTCAACCTTAGTTGCTTAGAATGATCCATCACAGTGCAATTGGGTTGATCGGCTTCCTCTAATAACAGACCAGTGTCACTAATACTGACACTGAGCTTGGTGTGGAGATATGTGCTGCACGATATCTTGATATTGATTGATTTAATGCACCCCTAATTTTACCTCGTTATGACAATTGCTCCTACAGTTTGCAATATCAGATGGGTTATTTTGATATAGGCAATATTTCTAAGGGCCAATATAGTTTATCATTTAAAATTGTTTAATTCTCTCTCACCAGATTTTCATAGACAGAAGAAGTGAGAGCTCCTCAAAATAAAACAGTTATTGAACAATTCCTCAACAAACTGTACCCGGTGTTACAAGAATAAAATTTCCTTGCCTAAGAGTTAGGGATATTTTAACAAAATAATTAGACACAAATGAAGGGGATTACTTAGGCCGAGAAGATGGTTTTTGTGTATGGTGATGTCTATGCAGGTGCTCTAGTGTCTAGATTGTTCTTGAACTGATTTACAAGGGCACAACTAACTTTGGAGAGTGGATTCATGTAGGGAAAAAGGCTATTGAATTTAACAGGATTTTGAGGCCTGCAAGTGCATCAGCATCAGTATCAGCGTGCCATCGAAGCAATAATGCAACTCGCTTGAAAATAAACTTATTATATTTTGGTTACAACATTTTTTGAACATGCCAGAAGTGAAGTGAGTGCAACAAACTTGAGCTTTTTCTTTCTTCTTGTCCCATTGTTTCACCTGATACGGATATCGATTGAACAACTCTAAGGTACTGAATAGGATAAACATAAGACTTTTTTGGTATTTTACCGCGGGTAAAATAAAACACTGCAACATGATCAGAAAGGAATCGCATTTCAATACCGCCTCAGCTTCTACATTGTTCAGAATGATTTTAATAGTTTTCAACGGATTATTTCTACAATAAATTGTGAACTGTAAGGTAAGATTTCCTTTCATCACTCAAAATAAGTATTCTAATATTCAAATATATTTTTGAGTTGGTATTTGAATCATTACACACGGAATTGTACCTGAGAACACATGTCATACCTTTTTATCACCATCGGCATCGCTTTGCATGTTGCAAGCAGAATAGCTCAGTGTTCTCCGTCTGCAACTACACCACCAACCTATACCTGGTTGTGTACGGGAGAATACAGCACACTGACATACAGTGATTGTCAGGGGAAGTACTTTAATACCACTGGATGTTATTTTCTGGAGCACTTTGCTCAGTACAGACCATGTGCAAGTATTTGTAACAATGCAGTTGTTCACTCAATAGCTGAGGAGAAGTGTGAAGAGTATTGCAATGGTGAGTAGGTTACCGATGAACTGATTCACAAGCTTCTTCAATGCTAATGCGAAAGAAAATATATTAAGCTATAACAAACTTTCTAGGCTGAACACTTGCATAAGCAGGTATTGAGGTAGATAAATTCCCATGCCCTACAAATCAATCTTGATGCATTGCCCTTGACTAAGAGCCAGGCTTACTAAGAGTTAGTGACACATTCACTGCGTCATCTCATATATTGATTCTTTAGATTAACATGCATTTTACACCCCTGTAGGAACAGTGCCAATACCCCTAATTTGGGATTATGCCAATCTTATCAAATTTCTCCGGTTTATAGATTATCTTGTATCAGCCTGTCAGATAGCTTCTCTAGATATTCTCACACAAAATACTCTATTGGAGAGGGATGTGAGCTCATCGAATCCTGATTCTAAGCAGCAGCAGGAGGGACTATTTATGGTAGTAATACCATGCGTTGCTGGGATATTTGTATTATTGACATCGGTTGCCCTGGTTTTGTGCATAAAAAACAGCCTACGAGCAAGGAGCTGCAACACATGCTGCAAAGACATGCAAAATGGCAAATGTAAGTCAAATCAAACAATTTTTGGAAGAACTTCCGGCTCAGCTAACTTTGACAGACTGGTTTGAAACCTACCATTTTTCTTGTTGTTACTTTTATCAATTTGGTTGAAATGTAATGTTTGCAAACTTGGTAGTGTTTTAACTCTTGCAGCAACCCCAAACATTTTTTTGAATAAATCCCAGGTGTTGAAGAATCAACACATGTGATGCTGGTTGTTGAAAGATGTGAAGAATCCACAGAGGAGGACAATAACAGTATTACAGATGTGACCCACCCAACAGATCAGAATAAGAAGAACCAAATAGAATGCGATGATCAAAATCATCTAACCTGGTGTAGTACTGTTAACCTTCCTGCGCGCGAAAACAACCCCAGGACACTTAACAATATTGTAAACTGTCCCGAGGACACTTTACAATAGCGACAGGCCTATTGTAAAGTGTCCCCCCTATTGCTGACTGTCAATTTCAAGGTTCCAGCTATTTATGATCATTCTATATGGGTCAAATCATCTAACTGGAGCATACCATGGTGTTCTGGCTGCCACTATGATGGCTCAAGCTGTACCAGGGGATGATGTTGGAAACTCGTTAAAATTATGATTGAGTGTATAAAGCCTCTTCTTCATGAAGTACCTGATAGATCTAGTTTTCACAAACACCAGATGGTTTTTGAAGCTCCTAGTATCATTATCACACTTACACTATGGCTGTTCAATTACATAAGATTCCACTTGTAATTTTTGAACATACAAATCATAAAAGTAACTGATGTGGGGTGGTTGTTTTTGCATGGCTTCAGCAAAGTTTTCTCAAGGAGTAGCCAAAATTGTTGTCTTAACTGAATATAAAAGCAGCAATAGTACATATTATCGCTCTTTGGTTTGTTCAGCCCTCACTGTATCATCATTAAGGCGCCAATGTATCATTCTGAAAACTGTTATTACTTCGGCAATGGTAGCTGTTGGCAAGGCACTGCAAGGATGTGGTAACCACACATCTATTCACCGTTGGCTTAGTGCACCTTTTTTTGCAAACCAGACACTTTTAAATCATAAGAGCTTCAAGGCTTTACACACTCAATCATAATGTGAACGAGTTACCACCACCACCAACTATCCTGGGGTTTTGTTCATGTGGGGAGCAGTTTACAATACTACACCGGTACAAAACCGAATTTACAAAATTACTGAGCTGATAAGGTCTGTCAAATACGAACTAAACAGTTTCAACATCAAGTTTTCATTCAACTTAGAGACCGGAGGGCAAGCTCCTTGTGTCTTGCAAAACCATTATAGGATCCAATACAAGAATAAACCAGCAATGCTGGGCGATCACCTGAATGGCTTGAATTGTGATATAAATCCTGGCCTGTTGCTGCCTAAAGAATTATCTTGCTCACTAAATCACTACATTCCATCACACTACACCACATATTATGATAACAAATCTGGGAGTTTATATTACCTTGCCCAGACATGAAGGTATGAAAGGACAACATTTGAATGCCGGATATGAATTTCTTTGGTTTCAAATGCTCAACTAATTTGAACTTCAGTGAAAATACCGCAATTCTATCTCACATTCATTTATTTCACATATTCTTTTATTTCGTTCAAATCGATTAACTTATGTTCATATGGATCAAGTGTCCTTTTATTGTTGACTTGCCATGCGAAATATAATCTCTCAATCTAAATATTGTTAAATGAGCTTTCTAATATCCCCTTTTGTTCATCATGTTTACTTCAATATCAAACTATTCACGTAAGTGGAATCTGATCAACCACGGACATTCCACACTCACTCGTTTTCTCCATTGAGCCTATTCCACAGATGAATAACAAATGCTTAGATGAAAAACTTTGAATAGTTTTTTTATGCTAAAAATACATCAGCTTTTAACTATGAATAAATAGAATAATTTGAATGCATTTGACTTTTTCCATACATACATGAGGCTCATTCGGTATTAACTTCGTGGTTTAATGGTTCCTGCAAATGTTTTACCTGAAGTTATAACGAAATCTTTAGCAGTCAATACGGAATCAACAAGTATAAATTAGAATGACCCTCAGCTTCTATTGGTTTCCTGTGCGATGCCTAGGGGAAGTCCTCGTTCTGCATTTTCTTCCCCTGTTTGCAGGAGCTCTCCCGGTTTTAGGGAACCCAAAAGGGCTCTATCAGTGTGTTCACCTGTTCACATACTCATTATATAACAATTACTCATCTGGAGCTGTGCACAGCAGGCTAGCAACTTAATTTTATATATGATGAGATGGTGAGGAAAAGAGGGCTTTTTTGGAGTCAATACAAACATAAATATTTTTGTTGTTGAAATGTCCAGAATATTCATTCCGAGTCATATTGGTTGAAGATGAAAGACTGGAAACTGAGATAAGATACATGCAAAAGTATTTGGACGTCAGATCATATACTATTAAACATGAGGGACGATTCCACCGCTACCCTTAAGGTAATGTCAAAGACCGATCTGAATATCAACATATCATATACCGTTGGAAAGCTGCCGACCTACTGAGAATGAATACCTGAACAAAAACTTGATTCGATAACGTTGTGTCATTAAAGGGAGGAAATGAGGCAGAAAACGCTGTTTTTGTCAAAGCAGATGGAGGAGTCAAATTAGTTGCAAGAAATTTCAAAACAGGTGGAATGTATACTTAGAGATTGAGTTCATAGTAAAATTTGATTTTCTTTGATATACGACTAGTCTAAACTGACTTTTTACGTCACGCCATACAACGCATTTTTTTTGGTGAAGCCGTGAAAATATGTGAAATTTCAATCATTAATTCAGAACAGATCATAGGCTCGAAACAAAATTAATTATGATTTTCCCTTAGAGTACACTTCAAATGTCATAAATATTGACTTTAAACAAATTAGCTTGCATATTGCGAAAACAGTGGACTCTCGAATACACCTGATATTTTTCGCATTTTTTGCATAACGTCAAATGTGCTGTCCAAATGACCATTATTGTGGCCAAACAAAGTTTTTTTGAAAGTTCTCACATACGAAGCCGTTTTCATTAGCAATGGTGCACACAGGAAATGCCAAAAGATTTTTTCCCTGCATCTTCGTTTTTCATGAATTTAACGCAAAAGAATGCCAAAAAACAGCTATTTTTTGGGACTTTTGAAGTGTTTTTGGCCATTCTTTCGCGTTAAATTCAAGAAAAACGAAGATGCAGTGAAAAAATCTGTTGGCATTTCCTGCGTGTACCATGGGTAATAAAAGCGGCTTCGTATGTGAGAACTTTCAAAAAAACTTTGTTTAGCCACAATAATGGTCATCTGGACAGCACACTTGATGTTATGCAAAAGTTGCAAAAAATATTAGCTGTATTCGAGAGTCCACTGTTTTCGCAATATGCAAGCTAATTTGTTGAAAATTAATAGGTATGGCATTTGAAGTGTACTCTAAGGGAAAATCATAATTAATTTTGTTTCATGCCTATGATCTGTTCTGAATTAATGATTGAAATTGAAATTTCACATATTTTCACGGCTTCACCAAAAAAATGCATTGGGTATGGCGTGACGTAAAAAGTCGACTAGTCATATATCAAGGAAAATCAAATTTTACGATGAACGCAATCTCTAAGTATGCATTCCACCTGGTTTGAAATTTCTTGCATGTAATTTGACTCCCCCATCTGCTTTGACAAAAACAGCGTTTTCTGCCTCATTTCTTCCCTAAAATGACACAACGTCATTGAATCAAGTTTTTGTTCAGGTATTCATTTTCAGTAGCTCGGCAGCTTTCCAACGGTATATGATATGTTGATATTCGGATCGATCTTTGACATTACCTTAAAGGGTAAAGAATATTCAAGAAAAATCAACAGTTTACTGATTATACTTCCTTTCTCCATCTGATCCTGTACTCATTGCTGTCAGTGGTCATAATACATCAAAAGTAGATTAGTAGAGTAGAGTAGTAATTGTTCAATTTTTACAGATAGTTTGAGTTGCCATGTTGCTATATTGAAGATAATTGCTGTCTACTTTAATTGTGCAACGCACACTTCCCTAACAATTCAATGAAGCTCACTTAACAAGCCTGTGTAAGCCTGCACTATGGCTGTTGATACATACATGAAAGCCGACAAGACATGTCACATAAGTTCCCGTTTACATGTTTAAAGGCGCTGGCTTTGAACTTAGATCAAAGAGCATTATAGATTATCCAGGAAGTGACATCAAGAAAATGTTTTGGTTATTAATAATTATTCATAATCAGTGAGATAGAGAGTTGATTTTCAGAATGAAGGAAATATAGCACATCAGATATTAACAATATCAAAATACTATACAACTGGCGAGAGGAGCTCCCTACAATTATTGTACTTTGGAAATCTCAGATTTACCAGCAAAAATTGCCTTCAATGGTTTAAATGTCATTCTCTCCAATCAGAGTGCAACGACTACATAATTGTATCAGAATGATGGTAGCGTAGGAATGTTTTTGGCTTCAAGATTTATTTCTTTGTAATTGTACCCTAAAATGATAATAATGGTGTAATTAGTTAGGTGAACTGTGCATAAAATTATAAACAAAGGATTAATAGTAAGTAAGTGAGTGAGTAATGATGGTATCTTGCAATGTCAATTTCAGGTTAAAATGTAGCCTGTTAAAATATTTGGCAGTGCTTAAAATGATGCCTCAGAGAATGAAAAATTACTATCAGTGTTCTAAATACATAATACATAATACACAATATGAAATACACGATACACAATACATGATATCAATGATTAGATTTGATGTTGAGTCAGAAAAGCTTTTAAGTGTCAGAATGATGCAAGATTTAAATATCAAGTTGATGTGATTAATACTAGACAGGCTGAAAGTCATAACTCACCATAGATATAATAAATCCTTGATTAGCTATAATTATTGCTGGTAAAAGTCTGTTATGGTTGGTGTTAAAAGACTGTGGAAGTAGTGTATGCAGAAAAGTTGAGTTTTAGTTGATACATGATGCAAAAGCATGTTTACACGTTGGAGGCTACTACATTACTGCCTCTAGTTAGGTGATCAAGAGAAGGTGTAGATAACTCCAAAATATGATACTAACACAATAATTGATGAAAAATAATTTGGTAAAAAGAGCATATCACATGTTTAGCCTTTGCATCTCAGGTTTAGTTAATCATGTCTGCCTTTCGGAACCCATTTCATTTGCTGTCACGGTGTTGCAGTACAACTATTGATTGCTACGCATGAATCTGTTTTGAAGTCATACTTCTTATTTTGAAGACATGTGGAAGTCATCACAAGTTCAGCATAGGCTCCAGTCTTTGTCTTTGTTGGGTATACTAGCCTTATAGATAGAAAATAATATGGACTTTATTAAAAAACTTGGTCGTAATAGCACATTGCAGTATTGCTATCAAGGGTAACCTGTATATAATGGCCGCTCACTATATCGATATGGATTATTCTTGATATAGTATTTTCTAAAACAGGAAAATATGAGGAGAATCTAACAATGATTGCCAAATATCCAGCGGTTTATACTTTAAACAAGAGAGGACAACCATCACATGACTGGTAGATCAAAGATCTGAATGACTTCATTGTAAAATGTTCCCATTATCCTAAAACTGAAAACAGCTCTCAGATAATAGACAAAGACAGGTAGGCATGTGGTAAAAGCGCATATCAAATCAAACCATATTAAAGGCCAATATCTATACCAACTCGCCTGCTATTGACTCGACTTAATAAATATCCAGGCGCAACACAAGGTCAGTGCAACAAGGTCAGAGTGAGAAGGAAGTGAGAGCTTATAAACAAGTTATCGACGGAGATGCTTATAAGTCTCATCTAACAGAATAGGGGGGCCTAAATACATCTGTTTGCGTGGACAAATAATGTCAGCGAAGATTTACAGTACAATAGAACTAAGATGCCTTACGGAGGAATCCTTGTGATGACTGCAAGACTCAGTGTGGGATATTTACTCTCCTCAATAAGTCTGTCTGTTAGTCTTTGTTTTAGGTCAGGCGGTATCTCTGTAACTGTACCATTGAAGATAGCATCAGTTGACCAGACTACTGTTAATGTATCATTCTCACAACTCAGCTTAGCCTGAGAACCAGACTGTGGGCTGCAGTCTGTAATAATTGTTAAAACATATTTTACTTAACCTCAGACTCACTTTACTGCTGGAACAGGGCAAAGTAAGCTCTGGACACTCACTAGGCTCACTGCCACTGAACCACAAAATGCTAACCACAAGTTGATCATACCTTTATCAAACAAGGTTGGTTGTTTGATGGATCATTTATAGACCAAGTGTCACCGGTCGGTCGTATTATGAAATTCAGTTGTAGATTAAAATCACCCTCTTAGATGGATATGCAGACACGAATATTATAAACCACTCACCTTGCTGACATATTTCTTTTATCTGATTGACATTACCATTGGCTAGGACCTTCAGAGTAGATAGGGCAACATTATCACTGAGCAAGGAACACCTGATATCGTATTTGGCCACCATATCTATATGTCTCACCAGCAGATAATCTGAATTTGGAAATTGAGGACATGACTTATCAACAAAATGAAGGGACTTAATAGCAATATCTTCCACTGAATTTGCACAACCACACCATTTACTGGGTTTGTATATATGACGAAGAAAAACATTGCTAATAAACAACTGATTTAACTTTTATCACTCCATGAGTAAAAATTCATTCTTTGTACCTTTAATTTCAACGCTCAGTGAACAATTTGTATTATCTCCATGGATTTGATAACCGTATACTCCGACAGGAAGTTGAAGTGTATGAGTATTCCCATCTATTGAGAGGTATAGGGCTGATAACCCAGTGGATGGGGAGACAACTTCTCTGATTACATCTGGACACAGTTCTGTGTTAGAGGTTGCACCTGTAAAATATCACAATGCACGCATTACACCATTTACACAGGCCCTCACTAAACCTTATATCATAAGTGCAGTTTAATTTTTAACCTTTGAGCCGCTGAGGAGCAAAATTATTACTGCTAAATGGTGAATATCTATTGTAATGTACACACAGAACAATTTTGGTGCTCTGGCTGGTCTGTGGTAGGTATCAGGTTAGAACCCCTAACCTGGGATATCCAGCACCTTAGTCAGTATCTTTGAACTTCTTAATAGAGCAGAGAACTGTACTCTGTCTACCTCCCTCTTTTCTATACCTAGTATCCATTTCAGCAGAAAAAAACATGAATGCACATGACATTGACATATCGCTCACCATTGTAGATAACCTCCACAGAGACCACACAGGTAGATACTTTATATCTGAATTTACCAACTGGGAGTTCTATAGAATAATCAGATGAGATTTGGACATTAACCCTTTCCTTCTTCGATGTAACATAATATCTCAGAGTTGTATCTACACAGACATCAGGTTTGCTGGATGATGACCCTGTAGGAAGCAGAGATAAAAGAATAGTAATTAAGATAAATGAAGAATTACACATTGTACGCACTATTCTGTTGATGTTCAATCTCCTTGATTGGTCAGAGCAGTTTTGTTCTACACTACAGTGACTTGACTGTAGTCTATTGATGATTTGTCGTAATTAGCATTGTTCAATTCAATTACAATCGTTGTATGTATGTATGTTTATATTTGTATGTTTATATTTGGTCTCAATCTCTGAGAAATAAAACTGTCTCTGTAGGTGTTGCCAAAAAATGAGATATTGACAACAATTGCAGTTGAGTTTGATGGCAGATGAATCACAAATCAACAGCAGTGTGATTAGGTAAGGTGACAGATATTTAGATTTGGTTGTATGTGAAGTAGCTAGGGTTTAATATATGTTCATATATTGATGTTGCAACACTGATGGATAAGATAGCACTGAGGGAAGCATATGATTTGAGTTGGTCATGACCTGGTCGTTATTTTTATATTTCAAGTTCACACGTGAGATTTAAAGTTTTACTCACCATCATTGATAACTCGAACATTGAGCATACAGCTGCCTACGTGAATCACATGGTTACCAACCCCAAATCTAGTTTTCACTCCAGGAAGTATCTCTACTAGTGCTCTCCCATCTTCAGATTTCACATGGTATGCCATATGTCTGTCCTGACAACTGGTGAAACTTGTTGGTGAGGTTGTTGCTGATGATGTAGTTGTCCGTGTGACAGGTGTTGGTTCGGTAGTTGTCGGTTTGGAAGCGGTTGGTGTGGTTGTTGATGATTTGGAAGTGGTTGGTGTAGAGGTTGTTGTGGTTGAAGGTGTGGTGGTCACTTCGGGATCTAAACAATAAATGCTGGAAATTTTGTGATATATTAAACTTATCCTGCATAAAATTACTCATTTTTAAACTTTGATTATCCTCCAATATCTATGGTATACACACTTTATACACATGGTATACGCATGGTATACACATGTTATACACATGATATACACATATACATGATATATATATATATATATCAGTTAAATGAAGGCTAAGTGTTCTTATGCTTGACCATGCAACTGGCTAAAAAATCAAACTAACACACAGAGTAAAACAGCCTCATGTGATATTTATAATCTTGATGCGTATTCTGTAAACTCACATATAAACTGCTGGATTTGTTTGTATTGTCCGACATACAGAGAAGTATTAGTGATCAGTAGCGAGTGAGGTATTTTCAGACATCCTGAGCAGATATTCAGTGTAGATACTCTGTTTCTGTCCGTGTCAACTAACCGAATTTTATTATTGTTATGGTCAGCTACGAGCAGAGTTTTTGGCCCGATGTATGCGAGGTCACGTGGGAAAGAGAATAAAGATTTTAAGAGAGAGCTGTCTCTGTAGCCTGAATGCCCTGGAGAGCCTGAGATGAGTTTGATGTACTTTCCTCGGTATGTGATACGGTAGAGAGCATTAGTCGCTGCTATCACATACATGTCACCGTTCTCACCCTGTGTCAGGAACGTAATAGACATGAGGATGTCAGACTTCACAAAAGTGCTCATTGCTCGGGTCCATATGTCTACTATCCTTACAGCTCTGTTATAGAAGTCGGTGATGATTAGTTTACTCTCATCATGAATGTCTCTTATTACAGAATGGGGACCGTTGAACTGACCAGGGTGACCGTCAATGTAATTTGCGTACTGGCACTTTCCAGCCAACACAGAAATTATCCCTGTAAAGCGATCGACTACTCTCAGGCAGTTATTGTTATGGTCTGCTACAACTACACGCATTGCTGAGATTTGTGTGAATCCAGCTATAAGGTTGAAACGGGCTTCGGACCCTCTTCCCTCTCTGTAACTGTTCTCATTAGTACTCCCTGCTATTATGGTTGAAGATTTACTGTTGCTTGTCTTAAGTGAGCAGTAATCTGTGAAGATGATGTGTCCTGGGTGGTACAGATCCATCTCAATGTGATAAACATCATGAGAGGTGGTTGTGAAGTCTTTAGCCCTAGACCTCTCTAATCTGTAAATAATAATATTATGCAAAATGTTAGTTTTTTTCACGAATCTCATTGGTCTAAGTCATTATTGAAAGAAGTGACCATAATTCTCTGCATATATTTTTGCTGATTAATTTACTATCCCAGCTTTTTATAACATTATTATTTAAATATCAGAATTTAACTTTCACCACAATATTTATACTAATGGAAAATTGTGACGGTTTTCTATTGTTGAAATTGTGCATTTTGCACAATCTTGAAAATGAGTAATTATGTTCACGATACAATAAATAGGTAATGATTTTGAGTTGTCATAAGACGTACACTATCAGGTTGGATTGCGCAACAAATTAAACTTAGCTACCTAGCTACGATATATCCACTCAACAGAGTTGACTACAACAAATCGCTTCTTCAATAGGGTATTCTCAAAATAATCTTGTTCTAACCAATCTTAATTTCATCTCATCAAGAGATGGTCATATTATAAACAATATACGGAGCATTCACTACACTGTAGAAAGCAAATAAAAACACAGTGGCTCACCGATTAACTATATCCTGTGCATCCTGATTCATACACCAACTACTCTTTATAGTCACTGTCAGTAGAATCTGTAGAAGAAAAAGCCTTTGTTGGAATAAGTATATAGCAATACTGGCTGGTGGCAGACAAGACTCATATTATGTGCACAAAAAGGATTGAATATAGTGAGTAACTCGGCCAGTTAGAAGAATTTGAAATCTGGAGCATGAGAAACCCTGTAGTTTTGCCAAATAGAACTTTGTTGCGAACGGGCAGCGAAATGGAAAGCATGATTATCTTACTTACAGCTAGAAGAACAATTTTTAGCTCCATAGTTCTCAACCTACAAAAAAACTCTGTCGGTAAATAATACTTAGTTCTACAGCTCCAGTCTTATCTGAGTGCCATGAGTGAGTGAGCTCACCAGTTATAAGTACAAGTTATAACCTAGTTTATGTTACGAGTTTCAACTTCAGATAAGGCTGAATTAAACATTCTACAGTTTGGTACTATGTACTGTTGACATAAGAATGTACATAACGTGAGGTCGCCAAATAGGACAAGGTCAAGTGATAAGATTACAACAAGTAATAGCTATGATGGTGAACAAAGCATATAAATTTATGTGACTCACTTTCTAGAGTGAACGGTTGTAGTGATAACAGTGGATATCCTTATTATGAGCGTCAGTTCTGTATCATGAAAGTAGAAGCTGTTAGTATGACCTGTTCGAATAAAACATTTTGTCTTCTATTGCAAAATAGACCTTATTTTGTATGACATCAAGTAACAGCATGTGGCAAGACCTAAAATCACACATTATATTGACATGTGATTGAAGCTGATGTGTTGCATTTTTTAGTAATTGTCTACTCACAAATTTTAAACTCCAACGATTACTCCCAATGTATGTCAGTGTGAATTGAGTATCATCGCTCAACCATCTGCAGTCATTTCAGAACATTAGGTTAGATAACTGAACTCAATCCAATCTTAATGCTAGTGAGTCGGTCCTATAATGATCTCAATTTGAGTGAATTTTTCACATTTGTGTTCAGCTAGCTGTATGTACCTGTTACCATTTCTCTGACATGACCGATATGATGTTTGTTGTACTTGGACCAAATCGATTTCGGAGTTGCAGATTTTTTCACAACACTAATCACTTGGCTTAACGATTGTCAATGGCGCAAATAGGGCAAATGTAAGTGGATATTTGTGATAACAATAGTTTCTGACCATCGTGGAAAACTAATAGAATTAAACGCCATAAACAGCAGAATATTTGCATGTTAAGAGTAACTTTTGACACACTTCGACGAAAGGCAACAGTATAGTAATATATCATGTCAGTATTCGAAGTTGGTCTCTATGCTGGTCAAAGTTCTATGACGTTGTTACATAACAGGGTTGTGGCATGAAACTAATAAATATGTCGATTGGCACCACAAATTCATTGTGAGTATAGCCTCGGCACTTAAACTACCTTTCTTATGTGATCCGGCTAAAACTAAGTGACACTCACCCTTCTTCACCTGCTGTCAATCTTGGTAAAAATGATGCAGTAGTTATCATCAGGGCCATCAATCTAGTTTTTGCTCTATTTATATTCATCCAAAAGATCTTGTGTTGGTTTTATTCAATTATAGCGGTAGATAAAACCATAAACACCTGCAACTTCTGAGTCAATGTGAGCAACTTCCCAATAGAAATAATTTTACAAAAAATGAACATTTGATTATTTAATTTGCTACGCAGCGAACATCAATCGTACCCTAGCTTTCATAAAACTTATTGATGACATTGTAACGAGTTCTTAGCTCAAACCCAACCCTATGAGATTGAGATAGACCATATTTCACAAAACAGTGACCGCATCGCCGCAATAGCTTTGTGATCTGTGATATTAGTCAAAGTTATTATAAGCCTGTCCAACCACAGTTTTCCTTTCCTAATACTTACAGAGTATTGAAGGGAAACCTCTTATCATCTGGTAATATCTCAACCTAAATTAATATTTACCAAACAAAAATCAATAACTGTTGAGCGCAACAATAAATGAATAAACAATAAGTAGTTTGTGATGCGAACTATACCAGCTTCAGTATGACAGGCCACCATTTGCTGTTTGCAAATGTAACATTATTTAACTAGGGACATCTACACAAACTTACACTTGGATATGCACCATGAATTCTCTCAGCGTACATACATACATATTTCTCGCTTGAGCCCCAATGCTTCGCTACGGATCTTAAGATTTCTATCATTTTGAGGCAGCACAGAGTCATACTCACTGAGAGTTATCTCATCTGAGTGGTGCAGCCAGCGATGTATGGGGAAATAACTAATATGGATTATCTTTTCCTCATTATTGTCATTATCAACATCTAAATAATCAATCTTTACCAGATTTATGGAACTTAAATTGAGTTAAAGACATATGGTAAACTAATAATGAAGTCTACACACTTGATTTGGAGATACAACACACAGTGGTGCGCATACCACTGCACAACACACAGGTCTTCAACTAGAAACCATGAGTCAGGCGCTGTTTTGAGGCCTTCTCTAGTACAACCCCCTCATGGCCAACCCTAGCAACATGAAGCCACCCCTGTGTGTTGATGATCATCTCAATCAATCTTATCAAGCCGTCATTGCGTATTGTCAGTTTCGGTGTTTTTACATAATCGGTGTGTTTACGCTGTTGCGCAGTGAGGGAGGCTGCCAACTCTTCATCGTTTCAGTGCAATAATGTCCGCCTCATCACTCTCATGCCTGTACTCTAACTCAATCCAGTGCAGGGAGGTTTGCTTTCCATCAGCTCATCGGTGCAAAGTCGCTACCAAGGCCCAGTAATAAAAAATAGAGGATACTCCAAAAGCACCATAGAATTTTTTCTTCAAATTTGCGTTAAACATTTAAATTGATTGGCTAAAAGGTGCCTGTCAGGCAACTTTAAGCTTATTAGCAGACATGCTATTAACTACTCAGATTTATGCACCTTATCCCACTAACTTAATCTGTAATACCGTTGGCAATCTGCTAACATAGCGTACATGTTAGGGTTATTGCACCTTACATGGCCCTTTTACATGGACCTGTTTTGGCTATATTTCCAGCTTGTCTATATATCTGTGCATTATTCACAACTCTTCTCATGAGTCAGCCAGAAGGTGAGTACACAGACAAGGATGCTTGGGGCTGGGATAATCAATTATCAACCTTGAAAGCTCCCCAGTGGTTCTGGAACCCTTGACTCCTGCAGCACCAATCATCTGGCAAGGAAAAGCAAGCTTGCTAACAGATTGAGTTATTTATCCATCTCCATAAACAAATGGGATGACTATTTTACTATTACAGCAGGGAACCTACAATAGCTATATTATCTTTGAAATTATGACGTCATGATTAAAATCAGGGGCAGATAACCTTGCTTAGTAGGTTTTTGTGTTATACGAAAATCTTCCCGACCGGAGTCATGCACTGTTCACAGAGTCGAGCCTGTTCTAGAGTACAATTTTGTCAACCAACCCAAGCTGCAAACTTTGTATAAATGAATTCTCACTTGTCATGTAACCTACCTGACCATAACACACATTGATCTTTCTGAACTGACCTGCAGATACAAGAACTGGAAAACACCTCAGAAGCTAGCACTTTTGATAATCTACAGTAACATTATAGCAACTGGCAGCTGCTGATATCTAGACTCTAGAGGATCCTGCTTAGACATCGGCTCTTACAAAAGCCATCTTTCAGGCCCAAGAAATCCACATCAACTATTGTTGTATTTTTATATTATTAGATCCAGCACTGTTTGGTGAGGACAATCAATACTTTGTAACCGGAAGTAGACTTAGTTGAAAACACTTATTTTATCTTGGATAAAACTTTACATTCTACTAGGTGCTAAATATTTTATCTATACTTATTTTACCTACAATGAGAGCAAATTTTTAGCGGAAACATTCAAATTATGCTTTAATTATACTGAGTTTCTTTCTTATCTATCATGATTAGCTTACTCAAGTGTAATTGATCCGTCCAAGAAATATCAGCGAAAAAGATTTATGAGAAATTTATGAAATCCGTAGTCATACTATATTGGGGTAATGCAGATTAAGATTGATCTACTTGCCTGCATTCGGAGTTGCCCTCCTCCACTGGTCAATGGCCGAATGCAGGCAGATGGATAAAACTTCATCTAGGAATGAGGAAAGTAAAGATAAAGGGAGTTATCTGACCCCACTGCTATCCAGCTAAGCTTGTCAAAATATGTAAGAACGAAATATGAACATCAATATGTGAGATACAATTGATTCTGGATGTTAAATTTTAGGCATTGCAATGGGTATATCTCTCTCAATATGCGAGAGATATTAGACACTACTGTCAGCAGAGTATTGGAAAGTAACCCTTGTGTAGATTGCAGTTACAAGAAAGACTATGGTAAATGGCAGTTTCTGCTGCACAGGTAATTTAAACTCTCATACCATACACGCTAGTTCACTTTAGTAACAAAGATAAGATGTTGGCAGCTGGAGCATGAAAAACTAAGATGATGTAGCATGATTCATGACCAATGGAGTTCTCTGTAATAGCTTTATGTAGTGGTACTGTTCTTCAGATATGTGAGAAACGGACTGGGCCCTGTACACAACAAGGTGTAGTTAGCTTGCTCCGAGGCTACTCTTTGATGAGCGAGCTGGCTTTTATCTTTAGTTTTAGGTTCTATTTGGTTTTAGCACTGAAAGCCTTGCTTGAATTATGCAATCATTATATAACCCACAGAAGGGTCTCAAAGATACACTGATACATGAAACACTGATACACGATACACTGATCCGCTAAATTCTGATGGGCTTTATGAGCGATATCAATTAATCTCTTGACAAAATGTAATACACGCACTGTTTATCTGCTCCACATGAATTTAATGCAATAGACACACGTCTCAATTAATTCTGATGGGCTTTATGGGCGATATCAATTAATATCCTGACAAAATGTGATACACGCATAGAGTTTATCTACCCCACCGCATTTAATGCACTAGACACCGTCTCAATTTTGGACTTAGATTTAAGGCTATTATAATACACAGTCTATTTAAATCATCACTCGTTGTATGTATTGCAGCTTTTGATATCTGCTGATACTCTGGTACATGAAAGCGCCAACAAGGCCGTCCACAAGTGCGTGAAGTTTTAGACAGCCCTTGACTACACAATTGTGACTACTGAAGAGTCATGTGGATGTGATTACTGATTCGCGTCAACCAGACAGTCATAAACTTAATTTCTTTCGCATCGAATTATTTATTTAATTACCCTGACCATTTAATTCAACTGAGACAAAATACATGTATAAAATATTTATATAAGTTTAAAAATATTAAAAGGTGTTCTAAATAATCTGACCTGACCGTCTCTGTATCAGTATCCTTATTTTTATCCTTGTTATTTAAAATATCAAATGAGTGTGCTGATATTAGCACTGATAGCACAGATATAGCTGCTATTACCCAGAATTACACAACAATACCAGTTATATTATATTTTACGATCGATGAATTCACACAATTTGTCTCTGAAAATCTAATCTCAATATACACACGTCTACACAGAATAACGATCTGAATACTACTCTGTCTTAAAGCTAACTGCTACCGTATAGGACGACGGTCCTGATGCTACTGCCTGAAGCTGTGGCTGCTGCATATACTTATTGGTGTGCTCACTGGTGTATAGTACATGATGCAGCTTTGGCAGGCAGTTTCACTTTGATGATGATATTATTGTTGTGCAAGCAGGTAGTTTCACTTTGATGTTATAAGTGTTGCGCAGGCAGGTGCAGCTGGTGCAGCTGGTGCAAGTATTACTGAAGTTGGTGGTAACTTGTAGTTGTATTCTCTTTCTTCTTTTACTAAGACAATGGTAGCAGTATTGTGCTGTACTGGGTTTGATAATGCTTGTGCTGTACAGGGTCTGAAAGTGTTCGGTATTAGTTGTGTAGTATGATATTATTTCAATTCTCCCACCATTCATAATGTCTATCGCTCTGGAGTTCAGGTCATCATATATTGCAGAAGGCGGGGATGCAATAATAAGCTCCGCAAACCAGGGTTAATTTGAAAATGTAATAAAACACCATTAAGTGTATAGAATCATATAATGAGCTGCTAGCTGAGAAGCATGACTTGACAGATCATTGTGACTTGCATCAAAATGACCAGCTGTTAATTTGATCAGAAACAGCTACCAATATAGACAATCCGTTACTTGCATGTCAAGGTCTTGCATATCAATGATAACGGCTAGCCATCAATGATCACTGAAGGCTCTTAGCTCCTGACAGTCGATACAAAATGCGGTTGTGCTGAATGCTGGCAAAGCACAACCAAG
Source organism: Membranipora membranacea (assembly GCA_914767715.1). Lineage (NCBI taxonomy): Eukaryota > Metazoa > Bryozoa > Gymnolaemata > Cheilostomatida > Membraniporidae > Membranipora > Membranipora membranacea. Next base: position 11,260,723 of record OU612072.1, on the reverse strand, counting down.
TAGGCGAGGGTATGTAAATTGAGATGGGTTTTATTAATTGAAAAGTTGATCTAATCACCAAAAATCAAACATATATTCAAATGATGAAAAGGCTCACAGATACCTAACAAATTAAATATGTTTCGCAATGTAACCTAATGACGGTTCAGAGTATTTAACATTAGCAATGATTGGAAATTACAAGGATTCCTATGAGTCACTATCAGTGAGGTAACAAGATAATAAACTAATATAAATTTCGATAGACAGGAAAACATCCAGTTTTCTGTTCGACATGGGTCTCTAACTTTATTCGGAGCTCAGCTCTCACATGTTGTAGTTGATTAAATGCTTGCAGCATGATTTGGCAAATTGTGGTATTTGTTGCAGCAACAGGGTTACTTGCTCCTATTATTGCGTTACCGACAGCTTCAGCTAAAATTTCATACAAGTGGCTATGTGCTGGTGAATACAGCATGTTGAAGTATGGTGACTGCCAGGGACAATACTTCAATACTACAGGATGCTATTTTCTGGAGAACTTTTCACAATACAGGCCATGTGCTGCCTTGTGTAACAATGTGCTAATCCAGTCCATTGATGAGGAAAAGTGCAAGGTGTACTGCAATGGTGAGTGCGATTATCAAGTCAATATAAATCATGTTCTTAGATTTCTTCAGTAGCATTTGGCGAATCATCTAATAACAAGTGTGCCAAACAAGAAAAAAAAGCTACAATAAGTTTTCAATAATGGCAATTCAACAAACAACTTTTTTTATGGAGGTCTCTCCTTGATAAAATAAATTTTCTTAAATTTTAGACTACTTGGTCACATCTTGCCATATGACAGCAGCTTACAGCACACAACAGCCAACCCATAGAGCAAGGATAACATTGAAGTTACAGTCTACAACCAAAGCCAATTATCCTCCTAGGCAGCAGCATGTAACAACCACTGCTATAGTTGCAGGTATCCTAACTGCAGCTGTTGCAACACTCACTGTAATTTGTTTGGTGATGTATGGGCGAAGAAGCTACTGTAGCGTTCAAAGCTCGCAGGAGGACAAAGGTGCGTGACTTCATGATATGCATAATATAATCTTATCTGTATACTATTGTTAGCTCAATATGCAAGATATCTTTGATAGATGCATGATTTAATATTACCAAAACATTAAAAGTCTGATATTGGTTGCCGGAATGCATAGTCTATCTTAATCGTTTAAAAGCCTATAGCTATAAAATTGAAAGGTTGTCGCAATCATTTTCGGAGTACATCATACTGTTCATATTTGTCCACTTCATTCCTGAAAACTGTGCCTGTTATTATTGAATTGTTTGTAACCATTACCTGTTCTATCTTAATCTAAAGGTCAGCATTGATATCCCCTCACATAGTTGCACTATCGGACACATCTATTCTCTGAAATTAAATAGACGCGCCCAATCTAAATATAGCAGCTGTTTTATCTTAATTAACGGAGAACTTATCCTCAGCGGTTAAACGTCTAGCTTTACTGTGTGCTGTTTACATCTACTGTATAACATTAAACTGTACCTGTTATTATTTAACTGAGTATAATCTCTTATTTATGCTATCTAAAAGATTAACTTTGTAATGCCCGCTATCTTTTCACACACTCATATTAGTGCGCACTCCCTTTTCTGGAATTCAAGATTAAATGCCTGATAAAAATATAGCAACTGTTATATGTTATAGATTATCTCAGCATATATTGATAATGATAGACATGTTATGACAGGGGTTATGGTAGGAATGTGTTATATATAGGCTTACGTATAATATTCATCTATTAATAAAATTGCCCACGCAGACAGGATAACTGTCTAAATATAGGGTGGAATGTTGGCAACATCACCTTACCTCGGGTCATTCCCGCAATACACAGTATCACGGTCAAGTGTAGTATGTTTAAGACACCTTTAGGGAAATTTCCTTTAACCTTGATTGCACTAATTTTATCCCTATTAAGGTAATTGTAATTCATAGCTAATTCATTGGACTTCAAGCATTAAAATTTGTTTTATCTGCAAGCTATAATATGCCATGCCAGCTATTTTGTACACAACAGTAACTTTCCTTTTTTTTTGCAATTTCGCATGCAAAGGGTCAACCAAGGTAATGCTCAGCCAGGCATCAGACGATAATTGCACAGAAAATGGTTTTGGTGCCGTCTCAGCGAACGTAGCATATACAACTGATCAGGTGGAAGATGACAAAGATTGTGTGATCGAAAATGGAGCTCTATCAAAGACGACCCATGATTAGATGAACAACGCAAGATTTTTTTCACAGGCAAACAATACTAGCAAGGTAGCAATGGCATTCGCTCTCATTGCATGATCTTAGCTGATGTAAATATATATTTAATTGACTAAGGCGCTTTCATTATACCCTCTAAGAAAGTTAGTGCTGCAATAAAGCTGTATATTATTCATTATTTATGAGTCATCATGTACTGTTATTGTGATATTATTATCAGAGAATGTTTATTTATTGCACAAATATAAATATTTATAACTTATCTTCAAATGTACTGTACAAAATTGTATTCACAAGCGTAATAGTTTTACTGAGACGCGTACCTTGGCAGTATTTAGTAAAATAGAGAAGACAAAGAAATTAAAATACAATACAGAAATATTTGATGGAGCAAACTGTCAGTAATGCAACTCAAATACCACATTACCTCTACAACTCTGACACAAAAATAAATATTTATCCATGAGGATTGAGTGGCTTAGTTGCATTCCATATTTCTTGTTTGCTGACGGTACAAGTAGGAAATTTTTAAGCTGCAGATTGTGAGATGAGAGTTGTGACTTGAGAAGGTAAAACCCAGTGTATATAAACTGTCTCTGGAATAACAGACAAGTCCCACAACCAATATCACCAAAATGTTGTGGCAACTTGCCATGGGAAATATTTTTTTCTCACCAGTCATCAAAAATATGTCAGATTGGACATTCAAAATATTCGTGATCAGTCAATAATAGGAAGTTTCATTTCTCTTGTTCTGCACTGAAGGCATTTGTCATCAGAGGCTTAGTCTATTATAAACAGTTAATCAGGGTTCACACACTCACACTCACACGAAGATTAGATACCAAATTGCTGTAAATATATCTAAATATTTAAATGCCTTATCTGAACAAGAATTGTGATAACCATGATTTATGTTTGTCATGTGAGGCGTTTGATGGATTAGGCTGCAGTGGGTTTTTTCATGGAGACTTGTTACAGTTAACAACGTTTATTGAGTTACGATGTTCCATGATTGTGGCATAGGATCACACTATTCTTGAAGTTCATCTTGTAGTGCATGTGAACGCACCAACCATGTCAAATAATTCATAGGAGTTTGAGTTGACTTTTCTCTATTAACGAAACAAAACTGCTGGTTTTGTTTTTCTCCTGGTTGATCATGTTTATATGCGATGACACTACCGACTGTTTTTCATGCTATCGAAATAGTAAAGAATTCAAATTCCACATAAATAGTGGTTTAATGATGTCCAGTGAAGCTAGACGTGATATAACAGCTAGGCACCATATTATACCAGAAAACAACAATCTAGCAACACATGACATCAATATAACTACAGAGTTAGGTATAGAGCCTCAATGACAGTGACGGTAAGGATGTTCTTTTTAGGTATACAAGACAGTGGATATACGACGGTGCATTTTGATAGCTGCATCCACATTGCACCAAAAATAGCTTCTAAATCTATGATAATATCAACGCTGGCAAAATTAGCAGATTACAAGTTGTCTGCTCTTGACTTGTAGACAGATAACTTCGTAACATGGTTTAATAAATCAATTTCATCATAAGGTTTTAACCAAAACACATTTTTATACAAACAACTCTGCCAACCCATATTCCTTGCTACTATTCTGCATGTGTAAGATGACGGTGCACAGCAACCTTTGCTACTTGAATCAGAATCTAAAGGACTTTCTTCACAACTGCCAACAATGATTTAGGAGAGCTTTGTCCTGTTCTACATACCATGAGATAGCCAGACAGAGAGATTTAAATATGCTTTTGTTCAGGCTCCACAGACTCAACGGAATGAAAAGCTAAGATATTTCCCTGACTTGCGTCCCCAACTGGTGAACTGTTTCCAAGATTTACAGTACAGTTAGGGAAAAGCTGCATTAGAGATGGCTGTCACCTCAAGGATCCTCTTTCTTGTTCTACATGAGATTTCCTCATTCGGCAGAAAACTACAATGTGAGTCTATACGCTGATTATTTATCAACAAGTCTCCATCCCGATGCGAAGATGTTTCAGACAAAGTATATGCTGAACACAAGTGGTTTGTTGAGCGGAAAATGCTGTCCTCCAACGCTATATGCCATTTTATAGCCTTTGCAGACCAAGTATTTAAACCTCAGTAAAAATTGGGAGGTATGGATCTGCTACCGGAATTATCTGTCTGACCCAAATGTTACATACGAACCTAAAAAAAGTGTAATCATTGAGAAATTTTGGAACAATCAAACATGTTCTATATGATGAATTGAAGGTTGGTTACCTTTTTGCCTATATGTGTCACATGCATCACTCAACCTGAGTTGCTTAGAATGATCCATCATAGTGCAATTGGGTTAATCAGCTTCCTCTAATAATGGACCAGTGTCACTAATACTGACACTGAGCTTGGTGTGGAGATATGTGGTGCACGATATCTTGATATTGATTGATTTAATGCACCCCTAATTTAAGCTCGTTATGACAATTGCTCCTACATTTTGCAATATCACATGGGTTATTTTGATATAGGCAATATTTCTAAGGGCCACTATAGTATTTCATTAATAATTGTTTAACTCTCTCTCACCAGATTTTCATAGACAGAAGAAGTGAGAGCTCCCCAAAATAAAACAGTTATTGAACAATTCCTCAACAAACTGTACCTTCAAGAATAAAATTTCCTTGCCTAAGAGTTAGGGATATTTTAACATAATAATTAGACACAAATGAAGGGGATTACTTATGCCGAGAAGATGGTTTTATTGTATGGTGATGTCTACGCAGGACCGCTCTAGTGTCTAGATTGTTCTTGAACTGATTTACAAGGGCACAACTAACTTTGGATAGTGGATTCACGTAGGGAAAAAGGCTATTGAGGCCTGCAAGTGCAAAAGCATCAGTATGCCATCAAAGCAATAATGCAACTCGCTTGAAAATAAACTTATTATATTTTGGTTACAACATTTTTTGGACATGCCAGAAGTGAAGGGAGTGCAACAAACTTGAGCTTTTTCTTTCTTCTTATCCCACTGTTTCACCTGATACGGATATCTATTGACCAACTCTATGGTACTGAATAGGATAGACATAAGACTTTTTTGGTATTTTACCGCGGGTAAAATAAAACACTGCAACATGATCAGAAAGGAATCGCATTTCAATACCGCCTCAGCTTCTACATTGTTCAGAATGATTTTAATAGTTTTCAATGGATTATTTCTACAATAAATTGTGAATTGTAAGGTAAGATTTCTTTTCATTACTCACAATAAGTATTCTAATATTCAAATATATTTTTGAGTTCATATTTGAATCATCACACATGGAATTGTACCTGACAACACATGACTTACCTTTTTACAACCATCGGCATCGCCTTGCATGTCGCAAGCAGAATAGCTCAGTGTTCTCCGTCTGCAACTACACCACCAACCTATACCTGGTTTTGTACGGGAGAATACAGCACACTGACATACAGTGATTGTCAGGGGAAGTACTTTAATACCACTGGATGTTATTTTCTGGAGCACTTTGCACAGTACAGACCATATGCAAGTATTTGTAACAATGCAGTTGTTCACTCAATAGCTGAGGAGAAATGTGAAGCGTATTGCAATGGTGAGTAGGTTACCGATGAACTGATTCACAAGCTTCTTCATTGCTAATGCGAAAAAAAAAATATTAAGCTATAACAAACTTTCTAGTCTGAACACTAGCATAAGCAGGTATTGAGGTAGATAAATTCCCGTGCCCTACAAATCAATCTTGATGCATTGCCCTTGACTAAGAGCCAGGCTTACTAAAAGTTTGTGACACATTCACTGCGTCATCTCATATATGAATTCTTTAGATTTACATGCATTTTACACCCCTGTAGGAACAGTGCCAATACCCCTGATTTGGGATTATGCCAATCTTATCAAATTTCTCCGGTTTATAGATTATCTTGTATCAGCCTGTCAGATAGCTTCTCCAGATATTCTCACACAAAATACTCTATTGGAGAGGGATGTGAGCTCATCGTATCCTGATTCTAAGCAGCAGCAGGAAGGACTATTTATGGTAGCAATACCATGCGTTGCTGGGATATTTATATTACTGACATCGGCTGCCCTGGTTTTGTGCATAAAAAACAGCCTACGAGCAAGGAACTGCAACACATGCTGCAAAGACATGCAAAACAGCAAATGTAAGTCAAATCAAACAATTTTTGGTAGAACTTCCCGCTCAGTTAACTTTGACAGACTGGTTTGAAACCTACCATTTTTCTTGTTGTTACTTTTATCAGTTTGGTTGAAATGTAATTTTTGCAAACTTGGTAGTGTTTTAACTCTTGCAACAACCCCAAACATTTTTTTGAATAAATCCCAGGTGTTGAAGAATCAACACATGTGATGCTGGTTGTTGAAACATGTGAAGAATCCACAGAGGAGGACAATAACAGTATTACAGATGTGCCCCACCCAACAGATCAGAATAAGAAGAACCAAATAGAAAGCGATGATCAAAATCATCTAACCTGATTTAGTACTGTAAACGTTCCTGCACGCGAAGACAACCCTAGGACACTTAACAATATTGTAAACTGTCCCGAGGACACTTTACAATAGCGACAGGCCTATTGTAAACTGTCCCCCCTTATTTTAAACTGTCCCCCCCATTGTAGACTGCCTCCCCCCCCCCTTATTGTAAAGTGTCCCCCCCTACCAGGGGATGATGTTGGAAACTAAAATTATGATTGAGTGTATAAAGCCTCTTCTTCATGAAGTACCTGATGGATCTAGTTTTCAGAAGCACCAGATGTTTTTTAAAGCTCCTGGTACCATTATGACACTTACACTATTGCTGATCAATTACATAAGATTCCACTTGTAATTTTTAACATACAAATCATAAAAGTAACTGATGTGGGGTGGTTGTTTTTGCATGGCTTCCGCAAAGTTTTCTCAAGGTGTAGCCAAAATTGTAGTCTTAACTCAATATAAAAGCAGCAATAGTACATTATTATCGTTCTTTGGTTTGTTCAGCCTTCATTGTATCATCATTAAGGCGCCAAAGTATCATTCTGAAAACTGTTATTACTTCGGCAATGGTAGCTGTTGGCAAGGCACTGCAAGGATGTGGTAACCACACATCTATTCACCGTTTGCAAACCAGACATTTTTAAATCATAAGAGCTTCAAATAACAACTGGTGTTCTGGAAAACTAGATCTATAAGGTACTTCATGAAGAAGAGGCTTTACACACTCAATCACAACGTGAACGAGTTACCACCACCGCCAACTATCCTGGGGTTTTGTTCATGCGGGGAGCAGTTTACAATACTACACCGGTACAAAACAATGTAACAATTTAACAATTTACAAAATTACTGAGCTGATAAGGTCTGTCAAATAAGAACTAAACAGTTTCAACATCAAGTTTTCATTCAACTTGGAGACCGGAGGGCAAGCTCCTTGTGTCTTGCAAAACCATTATAGGATCCAATACAAGAATAAACCAGCAATGCTGGGAAATCACCTGACTGGCTTGAATTGTGATATTAATCCTGGCCTGTTGCTGCCTAAAGAATTATCTTGCTCATTAAATCACTACATTCCATCACACTACACCACATATTATGATAACAAATCTTGGAGTTTATATTACCTTGTCCAGACATGAAGGTATGGAAGGACAACATTTGAATGCCGGATATGAATTTCTTTGGTGTCAAATGCTCAACTATTTTGAACTTCAGTGAAAATACCGCAATTCTATCTCACATTCATTTATTTCACATATTCTTTGATTTCGTTCAAATCGATTAACTTATGTTCATATGGATCAAGTGTCCTTTTATTGTTGACTTGCCATACAAAATATAATCTCTCAATCTAAATATTGTTTAATGAGCTTTCTAATATCCCCTTTTGTTCATCATGTTTACTTCAATATCAAACTATTCACATAAGTGGAATCTGATCAACCATGGACATTCCACACTCACTTGTTTTCTCCATTAAGCCTATTCCACAGATGAATACCAAATGCTTAGATGAAAAACTTTGAATAGTTTTTATGCTAAAAGTACATCAGCTTTTAACTATGAATAAATAGAAATAATTTGAATGCATTTGACTTTTTCCATACATAAATGAGGCTCATTCGGTATTAACTTCGTGGTTTAATGGTTCCTGCAAATGTTTTACCTGAAGTTATGACAAAATCTTTAGCAGTCAATACGGAATCAACAAGTATAAATAAGAATGACCCTCAGCTTTGATTGGTTTCCTGTGCGATGCCTAGGGGAAGTCCTTGTTCTGCATTTTCTTCCCCTGTTTGCAGGAGCTCTCCCAGTTTTAGGGAACCCAAAAGGGCTTTATCAGTGTGTTCACCTGCTCACACACTCATTATATAACAATTACTCATCTGGAGCTGTGAACAGCAGGCTAGCAACTTAATTTTATTTATGATGAGATGGTGAGGGAAAGAGGGCTTTTTTGGAGTCAATACAAACATAAATATTTTTGTTGTTGAAATGTCCAGAATATTCATTCCGAGTCATATTGGTTAAAGATGAAAAACTGGAAACTGAGATAAGATACATGCAAACGTATTTGGACGTCAGATCATATACTATTAAACATGAGGGACGATTCCACCGCTACCCTTAAAGGGTAAAGAAAATTCAAGAAAAATCAACAATTTACTGATTATACTTCCTTTCTCCACCTGATCCTGTATCCATTGCTGTCAGTGGTCATAATACGTCAAAAGTAGATTAGTAGAGTAGAGTAGTAATTGTTCAATTTTTACAGATAGTTTGAGTTGCCATGTTGCTATATTGAAGATAATTGCTGTCTACTTTAATTGTGCAACGCACACGTCCCTAACAATTCAATGAAGTTCCAAGACTTTGCTGTAATAATTATAGAGCACAGGCTAAATAATAACAGGAACAGGAAACTGCTATGCGGTATTCTCTTTTAACTGAGTTTGAGTACCTGATGGAAGAAATGTTTCACAAGAATTCTGGCTGAATAATCATCCGAATTATATTTTGTCTTTTTCCCCAAGCAGAAGGTGCAATCTGCTATTAATCAATGGCCATCAATGAGAAGTTGGGTGAAACCTCGGTTGCCCTTTAAAGGTGCTGGCTCTGAACTTAGATCAAACAGCATGATAGATTATCCAGGAAGTGACATCAAGAAAATGTTTTGGTAATTACTAATTATTCATAATCAGTGAGATAGAGAGTTGATATTCAGAATGAAGGAATATAGCACATCAGATATAAACAATATCAATATACTACACAACTGGCGAGAGGAGCTCCCTACAATTATTGTACTTTGCCAATTTCAGATTCACCAGCAAAAATGGTCTTCAATGGTTTAAATGTCATTATCTCCAGTCAGAGTGCAAAGACATAATAAAAGTTTGTTCTGGTTGGTGTTAGAAGACTGTGGAAGTAGTGTATAGCTGCGTTTACATTAGGCCGTCTCCGTCAGCTGACCACCAACTCAAGACTGAGCAGTCTTTAACCCCAAGTCTGAGCCAGAGTCTGAGACTGGCATGTGTTTACATAGCCCCGGCTTAGCCAATGTCAGTCTCAGAGAAAATAAATGTGAGTGATAGAACAAAGGGCAGTATTGTGATCGCTAAATTAGGAATTTGTGTTGAGACGGGCAGTATTGAGACGGCAAAACGAGCACTGCTCAAAATGCCAGACACCGTCTCAAAAGCCGGACAGACAAGGTCAGTCAACCGTTTTTGTTATTCACACTACACAGTCTCAGCCTCCGTCTTAGTAATTTGTCGGTCAGACTTTAGACTGGGCCAAAAGACGGCCTAATGTAAACGCAGCTTTAGATGTAAAGTTGAGTTTTAGTTGATCCATGATGCAAAAGCATGTTTACACGTTGGAGGCTACTACATTATTGCCTCTAGTTAGGTGATCAAGAGAAGGTGTAGATAACTCCAAAATATGATACTAACACAATAATTGATGAAAAATAATTTGGTAAAAAGAGCATCTCACATGTTTAGCCTTTGCATCTCAGGTTTAGTTAAACATGTCTGCATTTCGGAACCCATTCCATTTGCTGTCACGGTGTTGCAGTACAACTATTGATTGCTACGCATGAATCTGTTTTTAAGTCATAATCCTTATTTTGAAGACATGAAGAAGTCAACACGAGTTCAGCGTAAGCTCCAGTCTTTGTCTTTGTTGGGTATACTAGCCTAACGGATATAAGATAATATGGATTTCGTTGAACAACTTGGTCAAAATAGCACATTGCAGTAGTGCTATCAAGGGAGACCTGTATATAATGGCTGCTCATTTTATCGATAAAGATTAATATAAAGATTGCCCGTTACAACATCTTGATATAGTATTTTCTAAAACAGGAACAATGATTTCCAATTAGCCAGCCGCTTTTTCCTTTTAGAAGATAAAGGCAACCATTACATGACAATCAGCAGATCAAAGGTCTAAATGACTTCGTGGTGAAATGTTAATATTAACATAAAACTGAAAACTGCTCTCATGCAATATGCCATAAACGCGTTGAAAAGGGCATATAAAATAAAACCATATTCAAGGCCAAAATTCATACTGACTTGCCTGTTATATTGATTTAACTCGATCAATATCAATGTGTCAGGTTGACAAGTTCAGAGAACGAGAACCAAGTGACAGCTTATACACAAATTACAGACAAAGATCTCATCTAAACAGAATAGAATTTGGGTCTAAAGATATCCGTGTGTGTGAATATATAACAGTGAAGGTATACAGTAGTACACTAGAACTAAGATGACTTACGGAGGAATCCTTGTGATGACTGCAAGACTCAGTGTGGGATATTTACTCTCCTTAATAAGTCTGTCTATTAGTCTTTGTTTTAGGTCACCCGGTATCTCTGTAACTGTACCATTGAAGGTAGCATCAGTTGACCAGACTACTGTTAATGTATCATTCTCACAACTCAGCTTAGCTTGAGAACCAGCCTGTGGGCTGCAGTCTGTAATAATTGTTAAAACATATTTTACTTAACCTCAGACTCACTTTACTGCTGGAACAGGGCAAAGTAAGCTCTGGACACTCACTAGGCTAAGTAGTGCCACTGAACCACAAAATGCTAACCACAAGTTGATCATACCTTTATCAAACAAGGTTGGTTGTTTGATGGATCATCTATAGACCAAGTGTCACCGGTCGGTCGTATTATGAAATTCAGTTGTAGATTAAAATCACCCTCTTAGATGGATATGCAGACACGAATATTATAAACCACTCACCTTGCTGACATATTTCTTTTATCTGATTGACATTACCATTGGCTAGGACCTTCAGAGTAGATAGGGCAACATTATCACTGAGCAAGGAACACCTGACATCGTATTTGGCCACCATATCTATATGTCTCACCAGCAGATAATCTGAATTTGGAAATTGAGGACATGAATTATCAACAAAATGAAGGGACTTAATAGCAATATCTTCCACTGAATTTGCACAACCACACCATTTACTGGGTTTGTATATATGACGAAGAAAAACATTGCTAATAAACAACTGATTTAACTTTTATCACTCCATGAGTAAAAATTCATTCTTTGTACCTTTAATTTCAACGCTCAGTGAACAATTTGTATTATCTCCATGGATTTGATAACCGTATACTCCGACAGGAAGTTGAAGTGTATGAGTATTCCCATCTATTGAGAGGTATAGGGCTGATAACCCAGTGGACGGGGAGACAACTTCTCTGATTACATCTGGACACAGTTCTGTGTTAGAGGTTGCACCTGTAAAATATCACAATGCACGCATTACACCATTTACACAGGCCCTCACTAAACCTTATATCATATGTGCAGTTTATTTTTCAACCTTTGAGCCGCTGAGGAGCAAAATTATTACTGCTAAATGGTGAATATCTATTGTAATGTACACACAGAACAATTTTGGTGCTCTGGCTGGTCTGTGGTAGGTATCAGGTTAGAACCCCTAACCTGGGATATCCAGCACCTTAGTCAGTATCTTTGAACTTCCTAATAGAGCAGAGAACTGTACTCTGTCTACCTCCCTCTTTTCTATACCTAGTATCCATTTCAGCAGAAAAAAACATGACTGCACATGACATTGACATATCGCTCACCATTGTAGATAACCTCCACAGAGACCACACAGGTAGATACTTTATATCTGAATTTACCAACTGGGAGTTCTATAGAATAATCAGATGAGATTTGGACATTAACCCTTTCCTTCTTCGATGTAACATAATATCTCAGAGTTGTATCTACACAGACATCAGGTTTGCTGGATGATGACCCTGTAGGAAGCAGAGATAAAAGAATAGTAATTAAGATAAATGAAGAATTACACATTGTACGCACTATTCTGTTGATGTTCAATCTCCTTGATTGGTCAGAGCAGTTTTGTTCTACACTACAGTGACTTGACTGTAGTCTATTGATGATTTGTCGTAATTAGCATTGTTCAATTCAATTACAATCGTTGCCAAAAAATAAGATATTGACAACAATTGCAGTTGAGTTTGATGGCAGATGAATCACAAATCAACAGCAGTGTGATTAGGTAAGGTGACAGATATTTAGATTTGGTTGTATGTGAAGTAGCTAGGGTTTAATATATGTTCATATATTGATGTTGCAACACTGATGGATAAGATAGCACTGAGGGAAGCATATGATTTGAGTTGGTCATGACCTGGTCGTTATTTTTATATTTCAAGTTCACACGTGAGATTTAAAGTTTTACTCACCATCATTGATAACTCGAACATTGAGCATACAGCTGCCTACGTGAATCACATGGTTACCAACCCCAAATCTAGTTTTCACTCCAGGAAGTATCTCTACTAGTGCTCTCCCATCTTCAGATGTCACATGGTATGCCATATGTCTGTCCTGACAACTGGTGAAACTTGTTGGTGAGGTTGTTGCTGATGATGTAGTTGTCCGTGTGACAGGTGTTGGTTCGGTAGTTGTCGGTTTGGAAGTGGTTGGTGTGGTTGTTGATGATTTGGAAGTGGTTGGTGTAGAGGTTGTTGTGGTTGAAGGTGTGGTGGTCACTTCGGGATCTAAACAATAAATGCTGGAAATTTTGTGATATATTAAACTTATCCTGCATAAAATTACTCATTTTTAAACTTTGATTATCCTCCAATATCTATGGTATACACACTTTATACACATGGTATACGCATGGTATACACATGTTATACACATGATATACACATATACATGATATATATATATATATATCAGTTAAATGAAGGCTAAGTGTTCTTATGCTTGACCATGCAACTGGCTAAAAAATCAAACTAACACACAGAGTAAAACAGCCTCATGTGATATTTATAATCTTGATGCGTATTCTGTAAACTCACATATAAACTGCTGGATTTGTTTGTATTGTCCGACATACAGAGAAGTATTAGTGATCAGTAGCGAGTGAGGTATTTTCAGACATCCTGAGCAGATATTCAGTGTAGATACTCTGTTTCTGTCCGTGTCAACTAACCGAATTTTATTATTGTTATGGTCAGCTACGAGCAGAGTTTTTGGCCCGATGTATGCGAGGTCACGTGGGAAAGAGAATAAAGAGTTTAAGAGAGAGCTGTCTCTGTAGCCTGAATGCCCTGGAGAGCCTGAGATGAGTTTGATGTACTTTCCGCGGTATGTGATACGGTAGAGAGCATTAGTCGCTGCTATCACATACATGTCACCGTTCTCACCCTGTGTCAGGAACGTAATAGACATGAGGATGTCAGACTTCACAAAAGTGCTCATTGCTCGGGTCCATATGTCTACTATCCTTACAGCTCTGTTATAGAAGTCGGTGATGATTAGTTTACTCTCATCATGAATGTCTCTTATTACAGAATGGGGACCGTTGAACTGACCAGGGTGACCGTCAATGTAATTTGCGTACTGGCACTTTCCAGCCAACACAAAAGTTGTCCCTGTAAAGCGATTGACTACTCTCAGGCAGTTATTGTTATGGTCTGCTACAACTACACGCGCTGCTGAGATTTGAGTGAATCCAGCTATACGGTTGAAACGGGCTTCGGACCCTCTTCCCTCTCTGTAACTGTTCTCATTAGTACTCCCTGCTATTATGGTTGAAGATTTACTGTTGCTTGTCTTAAGTGAGCAGTAATCTGTGAAGATGATGTGTCCTGGGTGGTACAGATCCATCTCAATGTGATAAACATCATGAGAGGTGGTTGTGAAGTCTTTAGCCCTAGACCTCTCTAATCTGTAAATAATAATATTATGCAAAATGTTAGTTTTTTTCACGAATCTCATTGGTCTAAGTCATTATTGAAAGAAGTGACCATAATTCTCTGCATATATTTTTGCTGATTAATTTACTATCCCAGCTTTTTATAACGTTATTATTTAAATATCCGAATTTAACTTTCACCGCAATATTTATACTAATGGAAAATTGTGACGGTTTTCTATTGTTGAAATTGTGCATTTTGCACAATCTTGAAAATGAGAAATTATGTTCACGATACAATAAATATGTAATGATTTTGAGTTGTCATAAGACGTACACTATCAGGTTGGATTGCGCAACAAATTAAACTTAGCTACCTAGCTACGATATATTCACTCAACAGAGTTGACTACAACAAATCGCTTCTTCAATAGGGTATTCTCAAAATAATCTTGTTCTAACCAATCTTAATTTCATCTCATCAAGACATGGTCATATTATAAACAATATACGGAGCTAAGGCAGTCACTACACTGTAGAAAGCAAATAAAAACACAGTGGCTCACCGATTAACTATATCCTGTGCATCCTGATTCATACACCAACTACTCTTTATAGTCACTGTCAGTAGAATCTGTAGAAGAAAAAGCCTTTGTTGGAATAAGTATATAGCAATACTGGCTGGTGGCAGACAAGACTCATATTATGTGCACAAAAAGGATTGAATATAGGGAGTAACTCGGCCAGTTAGAAGAATTTGAAATCTGGAGCATGAGAAACCCTGTAGTTTTGCCAGATAGAACTTTGTCGCGAACGGGCAGCGAAATGGAAAGCATGATTATCTTACTTACAGCTAGAAGAACAATTTTTAGCTCCATAGTTCTCAACCTACAAAAAAACTCTGTCGGTAAATAATACTTAGTTCTACAGCTCCAGTCTTATCTGAGTGCCATGAGTGAGTGAGCTCACCAGTTATAAGTCCAATTTATAACCTAGTTTATGTTACGAGTTTCAACTTCAGATAAGGCTGAATTAAACATTCTACAGTTTGGTACTATGTACTGTTGACATAAGAATGTACATAACGTGAGGTCGCCAAATAGGACAAGGTCAAGTGATAAGATTACAACAAGTAAGAGCTATGATAGTGAACAAAGCATCTAAATTTACGTGACTCATTTTCTAGAGTGAACGGTTGTAGTGATAACAGTGGCTATCCTTATTATGAACGTCAAATCTGTATCATGAAAGTAGAAGCTGTTAGTATGACCTATTTGAATAAAACACTTTGTCTTCTATTGCAAAATAGACCTTATTTTGTATGACATCAAGTAACAGCATGTGGCAAGAGCTAAAATCACACATTATATTGACATGTGATTGAAGCTGATGTGTTGCATTATTTAGTAATTGTCTACTCACAAATTTTAAACTCCAACGATTACTCCCAATGTATGTCAGTGAGAATTGAGTATCATCGCTCAACCATCTGCAGTCATTTCAGGACATTAGGTTAGATAACTGAACTCAATCCAATCTTAATGCTAGTGAGTCGGTCCTATAATGATCTCAATTTGAGTGAACTTTTCACATTTGTGTTCAGCTAGCTGTATGTACCTGTTACCATTTCTCTGACATGACCGGTTATGAACTACAAGATAAATGTTATTATTGTTCGGAAGGCTTCGTCAATAAATATGATGTTTGTTGAACTTGGACCAAATCGATTTTTGGCTTGCAAATTTTTTCAAAACCGAAATAACCTGGTTTAATGATGGTCAACAATGCATATAGGGCTCATTTAAGTGGTTGTTTGTAATAACAATGGTTTCAGGTCATTGTGGAAAACTAATAAAATAAGAAGCCATAAACAGCAGAATATTTGCATGTTAAGAGTAACTTTCGAAACACCGCGACGAAAAGCAACAGTATATTAATATATCGTGTATTACAGGTTTTCAGTATTCAAAGTTGGCCTATACGTTGGTCAATGTTCTATGACGTTGTTATATAGCAGGGTTGTGGCATGAAACTAATAAATATGTCATTGTGAGTAAAGCCTCGGCACTTAAACTACCTTTCTTATGTGATCCGGCTAAAACTAAGTGACACTCATCCTTCCTCACCTGCTGTCAACCTTGGTAAAAATGATGCAGTAGTTATCATCAGGGCCATCAATCTAGTTTTTGCTCTATTAATATTTATCCAAAAGATCTTGTGTTGGTTTTATCCAATTATAGCGGTAGATAAAACCATAAACACCTGCAACTTCTGAGGCAATGTGAGCAACTTCCCAATAGAAATAATTTTACAAAGAATGAACATTTGATTTTTTAGTTTGCTACGCAGCGAACATCAATTGTACCCTAGCTTTCATAAAACTTATTGATGATATTGTAACGAGTTCTTAGCTCTTTAAAACAAACCCAACCCTATGAGATTGAGATAGACCATATTTCACAAAACAGTGACCGCATCGCCCCAATAGCTTTGTGATCTGTGATATAAGTCAAAGTTATTATAAGCCTGTCCAACCACAGTTTTCCTTTCCTAATACTTACAGAGTATTGAAGGGAAACCTCTTATCATCTGGTAATATCTCAACCTAAATTAATATTTACCAAACAAAAATCAATAACTGTTGAGCGCAATAATATGAATAAACAATAACTTATAACAAACTTATACTTGGAGATGCACCATGAATTCTCTCAGCGTACATACATATTTCTCGCTTGAGCTTCAATGCTTCGCTACGTCTCTCGAGATTTCTATCCTTTTGGGGCAGCTCAGAGTCATACTCACAGAGAGTTATCTCATCTGAGTGGCGCAGCCAGCGATGTATGGGGAAATAACTAAAATGGATTATCCTTTCCTCATTATTGTCATTATCAACATCTAAATATTCAATTTTTACCAGATCTATGAAACTTAAATGAAGTTAAAGACATATGGTAAACTAATAATGAAGTCTACACGCTTGATTCGTAGATACAACACACAGTGGTGCGCATACCAATGCACAACGCACAGGTCTTCAACTAGAAACTATGAGGCAAGCGCTGTTTCGAGGCCTTCTCTAGTACAACCCCCTCATGGCTGGCCCTAGGAACATGAAGCCACCCCTGTGTGTTGATGAGCATCTCAATCAATCTTATCAAGCCGTCAGTGCGTATTGTCAGTTTCGGTGTTTTTACATAATCGGTGTGTTTACGCTGTTGCGCAGTGAGGGAGGCTGCCAACTCTTCATCGTTTCAGTGCAATAATCTCCGCCTCATCATTCTAAGGCCCCTACTCTAACTCAAACCAGTACAGGGAGGTTTGCTTTCCATCAGCTCATCGGTGCAAAGTCGCTACCAAGGTATAGTAATAAAAAATAGAGGATACTCCAAAAGCGCCTTAGAATTTTTTCTTCAAATTTGCGCTAAACATTACAATTGATTGGCTAAAAGGTGCCTGTCAGGCAACTTTAAGCTTATTAGCAGACATGCTATTAACTACTCAGATTTGTGCACCTGATCCCACTAACTTAATCTGTTATACCATTGGCAATCGGCTAACATAGCGTACATGTTAGGGTTGTTGCACCTTACATGGCCCTTTTACATGGACCTGTTTTGGCTATATTTCCAGCCTGTCTATATATCTGTGCATTATTCACAACTCTTCTCATGAGTCAGCCAGAAGATGAGTACACAGGCAAGGATGCTTGGGGCTGGGATAATTAATTATCAGCTTTGAAAGCTCCCCAGTGGTTCTGGAACCCTTGACTCCTGCAGCACCAATCATCTGGCAAGGAAAAGCAAGCTTGCTAACAGATTGAGTTATTTATCCATCTCCATAAACAAACTGGATGACTATTTTACTATTACAGCAGGGAACCTAAAATAGCTATATTATCTTTGAAATTATGACGTCATGATAAAAATCAGGGGCAGATAACCTTGCTTAGTAAGTTTTTGTGGTATACGAAAATCTTCCCGACCAGAGTCATGCACTGTGCACTGAGTCGAGCCTGTTTTAGAGTACAATTTTGTCAACCAACCCAAGCTGCAAACTTTTTATAAATGAAACCTCACTTGTCATGTAACCTGCCTGACCATAACACACATTGATCTTTCTGAACTGACCTGCAAATACAAGAACTGGAAAACACCTCAGAAGCTAGCACTTTTGATAATCTACAGTAACATTATAGAGACTGGCAGCTGCTGATATCTAGACTCTAGAGGATCCTGCTTAGACATCGGCTTTTACAAAAGCCATCTTTCAGGCCCAAGAAATCCACATCAACTATTATTGTATTTTTATATTATTAGATCCAGCACTGTTTAGTGAGGACAATCATTACTTTGTAACCGGAAGTAGATTTAGTTGAAACCCTTATTTTATCCCGGACAAAACTTTACATTCTACTAGGTGCTAAATATTTTATCTACATTTATTTTACCTACAATGAGAGCAAATTTTTAGCCAAAACATTCAAATTATGCTTCATAGCTTTATGTAGTGGTACTGTTCTTTAGATATGTGAGAAACGGACTGGGCCCTGTACACAACAAGGTGTAGTTAGCTTGCTCCGAGGCTACTCTTTGATGAGCGAGTGGGCTTTTATCTTTAGTTTTAGGTTCTATTTGGTTTTAGCACTGAAAGCCTTGCTTGAATTATGCAATCATTATATAACCCACAGAAAGGTCTCAAAGATACACTGATACACGAAACACTGATACACGATACACTGATCCGTTAAATTCTGATGGGCTTTATGAGCGATATCAATTAATCTCTTGACAAAATGTAATACACACACTGTTTATCTGCTCCACATGAATTTAATGCAATAGACGCATGTCTCAATTTATTCTGATGGGCTTTATGGGCGATATCAATTAATATCCTGACAAAATGTAATACACACATAGAGTTTATCTACTCCACCGCATTTAATGCACTAGACACCGTCTCAATTTTGGACTTAGATTTAATTCAAGGCTATTATAATACACAGTCTATTTAAATCATCACTCGTTGTATGTATTGCAGCTTTTGATATCTGCTGATACTCTGGTACATGAAAGCGCCATCAAGGCCGTCCACAAGTGCGTCATGTGGATGTGATTACTGATTCGCGTCAACCAGACAGTCATAAACTTAATTTCTTTCGCATAAGATTATTTATTTAAATACCCTGACCATTTAATTCAACTGAGACAAAATACATGTATAAAATATTTATATAAGTTTAAAAATATTAAAAGGTGTTCTAAATAATCTGACCTGACCGTCTCTGTATCAGTATCCTTATTTTTATCCTTGTTATTTAAAACGTCAAATGAGTGTGCTGATATAAGCACTGATAGCACAGATATAGCTGCTATTACCCAGAATTACACAACAATACCAGTTATATTATATTATACAATCGATGAATTCACACAATTTGTCACTTAAAATCTAATCTCAATATACACACGTCTACACAGAATAACGATCTGAATACTACTCTGTCTTAATGCTAACTGCTACCGTATAGGACGAGGGTCCTGATGCTACTGCCTGAAGCTGTGGCTGCTGCATATACTTATTGGTGTGGTCAATGGTGTATAGTACATGATGCAGCTTTGGCAGGCAGTTTCACTTTGATGATGATATTATTGTTGTGCAAGCAGGTAGTTTCACTTTGATGTTATAGGTGTTGCGCAGGCAGGTGCAGCTGGTGCAAGTATTACTGAAGTTGGTGGTAACTTGTAGTTGTATTCTCTTTCTTCTTTTACTAAGAGCTATGGTAGCAGTATTGTGCTGTACTGGGGTTGATAATGCTTGTGCTGTACAGGGTCTGATAGTGTTCGGTATTAGTTGTGTAGTATGATATTATTTCAATTCTCCCACCATTCATAATGTCAGTCGCTCTGGAGTTCAGGTCATCATATATTGCAGAAGGTGGGGATGCAATAATAAGCTCCGCAAACCAGGGTTAATTTAAAAATGTATTAAAACACCATTAAGCGTATAGAATCCTATAATGAGCTGCTAGCTGAGAAGCATGACTTGACAGATCATTGTGACTTGCATCAAAATGACCAGCTGTTAATTTGATCAGAAACAGCTACCGATATAGACAATCCGTTACTTGCATGTCAAGGTCTTGCATATCAATGATAACGGCTAGCCATCAATGATCACTGAAGGCTCTTAGCCCCTGACAGTCGCTACAACAATGCGGTTGTGCTCAAAGCTGGCAAAGCACAACCAAGTAGGCGAGGCTATGTAAATTGAAATGGGTTTTATTAATTGAAAAGTTGATTTAATCACCAAAAATCTAACATATATTCAAATGATGGAAAGGCTCACGGATACCTAACAAATTAAATATGTTTCGCAATGTAACCTAATGACGGTTCAGAATATTTAACATTAGCAATGATTGGAAATTACAAGGATTTCTATGAGTCACTATCACTGAGATAACAAGATAATAAACTAATATGAATTTCGATAGACAGGCAAACATCCAGTTTTCTGTTCGACATGGGTCTCTAACTTTATTCGGAGCTCAGCTGTCACATGTTCTAGTTGATTTAGTGCTTGCAGCATGATTTGGAAAATTGTGGTATTTGTAGCAGCAACAGGGTTACTCGACCCTATTATTGCGTTACCGACAGCTGCAACTAAAAGTTCATACAAGTGGCTATGTGCTGGTGAATACAGCATGTTGAAGTATGATGACTGCCAGGGGCAATACTTCAATACTACAGGATGCTATTTTCTGGAGAACTTTTCACAATACAGGCCATGTGCCGCCTTATGTAACAATGTGGCGATACGTTCAATCGATGAGGAAAAGTGCAAGGTGTATTGCAACGGTAATTGGGATTATCAAGTCAATGTAAATCATTATCTTAGATTTCTTCAGTAGCGTTTGGCAAATTATTTAATAGCAAATATGGATAACAAGAAAAAACATGTTACAGTAAGTTTCCAATAATGACAATTCAACCAACAACCTTTTTTATGGAGGTCTCTCCTTGATAAAACAAATTTTCCTAAATTTTAGACTACTTGGTCACATCTTGCCATATGACAGCAGCTTACAGCACACAACAGCCAACCCATAGAGCAAGGATAACATTGAAGTTACAGTCTACAACCAAAGCCAATTATCCTCCTGAGCAGCAGCATGTAACAACCACTGCTATTATTGCAGGGACGCTAACTGCAGCTGTTGCAACACTCACTGTAATTTGTTTGGTGATGTATGGGCGAAGAAGCTACTGTAGCGTTCAAAGCGTGCAGGAGGACAAAGGTGTGTGCCTTCTTGATATGCATAATATAATCTTAATTGTATGCTATTGTTAGTTCAATATGCAAGATCTCTTTGATAAATGCATGATTTGATGTTGACGAAAGATTAAAAATCTGATATCGGTTGCAGGAGTGCATAGTTTACCTTCAGCTTTTATAAGCCTAAAGCTATAAAATTGAAAGGTTGCTGCCATCATTTTCGGAGTACATCATACTGTTTATATTTGTCCACTGCATTCCTGAAAACTGTACCTGTTTTTACTGAATTGTTTGTAATCATTACCTGTTCTATCTTAATCTAAAGGTCAGCATTGATATACCCTCACATAGTTGCACTATCAGACACATCTATTCTCTGAAATTAAAAAGACGCGCCCAATCTAAATATAGCAGCTGTTTTTTGTTAGTTAACGGAGAACTTATCTTCAGCGGTTAAACGTCTAGCTTTACTGTATGCTGTTTACATTTATCTACTGTATAACATTAAACTGTACCTGTTATTATTTAATTGAGTATAATCGCTTATTTATGCGATCTAAAAGATTAACTTTGTAATGCCCGCTATCTTTTCACACACTCATATTAGTGCGCACTCCCTTTTCTGGAATTCAAGATTAAATGCCTGATAAAAATATAGCAACTGCTATATGCAATAGATTATCTCAGCATATATCGATAATGATAGACATGTTATGACAGGGGTTATGGTAGGAATGTGTTATATGTAGGCTTACCTATAACATTGATGTATTAATAAAATTGCCCACGCAGACAGGATAACTGTCTAAATATAGGGTGGAATGTTGGCAACATCACCTTACCTCGGGTCATTCCCGCAATACACAGTATCACGGTCAAGTGTAGTATGTTTAAGACACCTTTAGGGAAATTTCCTTTAACCTTGATTGCACTAATTTTATCCCTAAGGTAATTGTAATTCATAGCTAATTCATTGGACTTCAAGCATTAAAATTTGTTTTATCTGCAAGCTATAATATGCCATGCCAGCTATTTTGTACACAACAGTAACTTTCCTTTTTTTTTGCAATTTCGCATGCAAAGGGTCAACCAAGGTAATGCTCAGCCAGGCATCAGACGATAATTGCACAGAAAATGGTTTTGGTGCCATCTCAGCGAACGTAGCATATACAACTGATCAGGTGGAAGATGACAAAGATTGTGTTATCGAAAATGGAGCTCTATCAAAAACGACCCATGATTAGATGAACAACGCAAGTTTTTTTTTCACAGGCAAACAATACTAGCAAGATAGCAATGGCATTCGCTCTCATTGCATGATCTTAGCTGATGTAAATATATATTTATGTGACTAAGGCGCTTTCATTATACCCTCTAAGCAAGTGCTGCAATAAAACTGTATATTATTCATTATTTATGAGTCATCATGTACTGTTATTGTGATATTATTATCGGAGAATGTTTATTTATTGCACAAATATAAATATTTATAACTTATCTTCAAATGTACTGTACAAAATTGTATTTACAAGCGTAATAGTTTTACTGAGACGCATACCTTGGCAGTATTTAGGAAAATAGAGAAGACAAAATAATTAAAATACAATACAGAAATATTTGATGGAGCAAACTGTCAGTAATGCAACTCAAATACCACATTACCTTTACAACTCTGACACCAAAATAAATATTTATCCATGAGGATTGAATGGCTTAGTTGCATTCCATATTTCTTGTTTGCTGACGGTACAAGTAGGATATTTGTAAGCTGCAGATTGTGAGATGAGAGTTGTGACTTGAGAAGGTAAAACCCAGTGTATATAAACTGTCTTTGGAATAACAGACAAATCCCACAACCAATATCACCAAAATGTTGTGGCAACTTGCCTTGGGAAATATTTTTTTCTCACCAGTCATCAAAAATATGTCTGATTGGACATACAAAATATTCGTGATCAGTCAATAATAGGAAGTTTCGTTTCTCTTGTTTTGCACTGAAGGCATTTGACATCAGAGGCTTAGTCTATTATAAACAGTTAATCAGGGTTCACACACTCACACTCCGAAGATTAGATACCAAATTGCTGTGAATATATCCAAATATTTAAATGCCTTATCTGAACAAGAATTGTGATAACCATGATTTATGTTTGTCATGTGAGGCGTTTGATGGATTAGGCTGCAGTGGGTTTTTTTCATGGAGACTTGTTACAGTTAACAACGTTTATTGAGTTATGATGTTCCATGATTGTGGCATAGGATCACACTATTCTTCAAGTTCATCTTGTAGTGCATGTGAACGTACCAACCATGTCAAATAATTCATAGGAGTTTGATTCGACTTTGCTCTATTAACGAAACAAAACTGCTGGTTTTGTTTTTCTCCTGGTTAATCATGTTTGTATGCGATGACACTACCGATTGTTTTTCATGCTATCGAAATAGTAAAGAATTCAAATTCCACATACATAGTGGTTTAATGATGTCCAGTGAAGCTAGACGTGATATAACAGCTAGGCACCATATTATACCAGATAACAACAATCTAGCAACACATGACATCAATATAACTACAGAGTTAGGTATAGAGCATCAATGTGACGGTAAGGATGTTCTTTTTAGGTATACAAGACAGTGGATATACGAGGGTGCATTTTGATAGCTGCATCCACATTGCACCAAAAATAGCTTCTAAATCTATGATAATATCAACACTGGCAAAATTAGCAGATTACAAGTTGTCTGCTCTTGACTTGTAGACAGATAACTTCGTAACATGGTTGGAATAAATCAATTTCATCAAAAGGTTTTAACCAAAACACATTTTGATACAAACAACTCTGCCAACCCATATTCCTTGCTACTATTCTGCAGTGTAAGATGACGGTGCACAGCAAGCTTCGCTACTTGAATCAGAATCTGAAGGACTTTCTTCACAACTCCCAATAATGATTTAGGAGAGGTTTAACTTGTTCTACATACCATGAGAGAGCCAGACAGCTGAGCCCTCCGAACACAATGTAGTCCTCGAATATGCTTTTGTTCAGGGTCCACATGCTCAACGGAATGAAAAGCTAAGATATTTCCCTGACTTGCGTCCCCAACTGGTGACCTGTTTCCAAGATTTACAGTACAGTTAGGGAAAAGCTTCATCAGAGATGGCTGTCACCTCAAGGATCCTCTTTCTTGTTCTACATGAGATTTCCTCATTCGGCAGAAAACTACAATGTGAGTCTATACGCTGATTATTTATCAACAAGTCCCCATCCCGATGCGAAGATGTTTCAGACAAAGTATATGCTGAACACAAGTGGTTTGTTGAGCGGAAAATGCTGTCCTCCAACGCTATATGCCATTTTATAGCCTTTGCAGACCAAGTATTTAAACCTCAGTAAAAATTGGCAAGTATGGATCAGGTAAGTGCTACCGGAATTATCTGTCTGACCCAAATGTTACATATGAAACTAAAGAAAGTGTAATCATTGAGAAATTTTGAAACAAATCAAACATGTTCTACATGCTGAATTGAAGGATTGAAGAATTACTGTCAATTTTAAAGTAACATTGAGTTGACAATGTGCGGAACTTATAATCATTGGTTATTCCAACCACCAAAAGATATAGATATTAGATTATATTTGCTTCATGGATATAAATTAGTTTTGAGTAATGTAGTGCCCCCCCCCCCCCCCCCCGGTTATAGCTCCTATAATAATTAATATCAGTGTTCTAAATGCACAATCCACAATACACAATATCAATGATTAGATTCAATGTTGAGTCAGAAAAGCTTTTAAGCGTCAGAATGATGCAAGATTTAAATATCAAGTTGATGTGATTAATATTAGACAGGCTGAAAGTCATATCTCACCATAAATATAATAAATCCTTGAATAGCTATATTAATGGAAAAAGTCTGATCTGGTTGGTGTTAAAAGACTGTGGAAGTAGTGTATGAAGTAAAGTTGAATTTTAGTTGATACATGATGCAAAAGCATGTTTACACGTTGGAGGCTACTACATTACTGCCTTTGCATATCAGGTTTAGCTAAACATGTCTGCATTTCGGAACCCATTCCATTTGCTGTCACGGTGTTGCAGTACAACTATTAATTGTTACGCATGAATCCGTTTTTAAGTCATAATCCTTATTTTGAAGACATGAAGAAGTCAACACGAGTTCAGCATAAACTCCAGTCTTTGTCTTTGTTGGGTATACTAGCCTATATATATATATACGGATAAAAGATAATATGGATTTCGTTGAACAACTTGGTCAAAATAGTACATTGCCGTAGTGCTATCAAGGGAGACCTGTTTATAATGGCCGCTCATTTTATCGATATAGATTAATATAAAAGATTGCCAGTTGCAACATCTTGATATAGTATTTTCTAAAACAGGAACAATGATTTCCAATTAGCCAGCCGCTTTTTCCTTTTAGAAGATAAAGGCAACCATTACATGACAATCAGCGGATCAAAGGTCTAAATGACTTCGTGCTGAAATGTTAATGTTAACATAAAACTGAAAACTGCTCTCATGCAATATGTCATAAACGTGTTGAAAAGGGCATATAAAATAAAACCATATTCAAGGCCAATATTCATACTGACTTGCCTGTTATCGATTTAACTTGATCAATATCAATGTGTCATGCAACACAAGGTCAGGTTGACAAGGTCAGAGAATGAGAACCAAGTGACAGCTTATACACAAATTACAGACAAAGATCTCATCTAAACAGAATAGAATTTGGGTCTAAAGATATCCGTGTGTGTGAATATAACAGTGAAGGTATACAGTAGTACACTAGAACTAAGATGACTTACGGAGGAATCCTTGTGATGACTGCAAGACTCAGTGTGGGATATCTACTCTCCTTAATTAGTCTGTCTGTTAGTCTTTGTTTTAGGTCACCCGGTATCTCTGTAACTGTACCATTGAAGGTAGCATCAGTTGACCAGACTACTGTTAATGTTTCATTCTCACTCAGCTCATTAAAAGTATTTGCTGAATTTAGTGATTATCTCCTCCTGACCAAACTTTGAAGTCCATTTTAAGGAAGAGTATTTATCATTGGTAAATCAAACCCACATATAATTATGTATTGTACCAATATAAATCCAATGAGCCACAACAATGTTTAAAAAAATGTAATTTCTCAAAGAAATCTACAAAAAACGGCCTTTACTAACAAGGTAATGTATCGCAGACCATGTTCCAATTGTCTGATTTCTTCCAAATTTTTTTTGGTTATTTAGAATAGAGCTGTCCTCATTTGTTCATTTTTGCATCATTGTAAGTTGCATGCAAGCAAAATGTAACGTATATATACTTTTTTTAAAGTAGGCCTGATGTATGCTCTTGATTGCGCAAACCATCAGAGAACTTAGCCTTTCATTTACTCTCTTTGTCTAAACAAAGCCCATTATACATCATTCTAACAATGTGACACATGGAAGGAGTATAATAATTCTATTTACCAAATGCAACCAATACAATGCAACAGATATTTCAATACAAAGAATCAAATACTGTTAAAACTTCACCTGTTGACAGAATTTGATGATAAAGTAATATCTATGATGATATTTTGGTAATTTTATTTAGAAATTTCAGGAAACAAACTAAACGTTATCGTACTTCAAATTTATAATGAAATGTGAAGTCCAATTGGTTTCTCATCTCATTTTTTTTGATCACGTGTAGGTCAAACATAATTACCATAAAAATGCACAGGTAATCTAAGCTAGAATGGTTTGTAATCACCTGCGGATTAAATTTGGATCCAGCCATAGAATATTACTCAGTCTTTTGACTTCTAACAAACATCAGATTAAGAGGAAAGCGAGTGAATTTTATACAATTCCAAGTTGAGGCAAGTTGTTCGAAGGTCAGTAGAACCTCGTGACCCAGCTGTTCAGAAGCACTTAACTTAAGCCAGTGTAATTGTGTATCATTTAAAATGGCTCCACGCTATACCCCGCTCTGTGGGTTCGGACAAATTTTACTGCATAAGGACTGTGACTCTGTAAAAGCCTACTTGGCTCATACAAATGGATACAATTCTATGAATCCTGAAATTTCAGAAGCATCACTCAGAAAGACGAGAAAGATACAGGCGACAAACCTCAGCTGTGGGTGAGTAATTTTTAAAACAACAAACCGCATGTACAGACAACTCATAATATATTTCAACAGGGCTCCTGATCAGAGGAAAATAATTCAATGGTCCAATTTCGTTTGTGACAAGCTGTTAAAACCTTATTAGGTTGGCTGTTCTACCAAGTTGGAAGCATGTAATTTATTTGAAAGGTCGAAAATAATTTACGCTCCAGTGTTGTGTGCCATTAGTTCGGTATTATATCTGGTATTATATCTTCTTTTATTAGCTATTGCGCTCAATATTTACCATATAACATAGACTTGCTAGGTATGCCATGACATAGGCCTACATGTACAGTCTCATCCTCACCAAATCAAGTTGATTTGTTTCATTCTTGACACAGGGTTTAAGTTATATCAGCTACTGATAAGGTGGTAAAACATGCAAATTTGTACTCTTAATATTATTTGCTGACACCTGGAACTGGCGGCCAGAGTAATATATTGGATTACGAATTTTAGGATGCTTAATAAGTGTGGTCATACGTTACGCTCAGCTCTTATCACCACTATGGAATATGCCTAAACAGTACAAGGCATGTTAACCTTGAATTTGAGTTTGGAAAACATTATTAATGGCCAGACATTCACATTGCATTCCATTGGTGTACTATGAAATCATACCAGGCCAATAATGATGCTGATTATTAACTGAATCATATTTATTGTCTCCCTAAGCCTGGCCATTCTAAGACAACACAACACCCACCAGTTCTGAATATTCAGACATTATCACCCTAATTATTGCCTAATCCTATAATGGCCCCTGTCCCTTACAATAAATTTGTTTTCAATATCAAACACAATTAATGAGACAAGACAAGTCATGTGCCACTCAAATTATCTATTTGCTGGAGCTTGTGAGTTAAACTGCCATGTTGTCAATTTCACTTTTCTTTATTTTGTGTAAGTTAGTATCATTTGGACGGAATGTCTCATACTATAAGATTCCAATTTTTTAACGTGATATATCGCTTTTTAAAACTTTTTAATATTTTATTGGTGATCATGTCTAATTGTTATTTTCACAGTTGAAACCTCCCAAATATTTGACGGCAAAAAGTGCACTTTTTAAATTGAGCCCTCTGTGCCTTGTATTTGAGGTATTTGATTAGTTTATGCTTTCACCATATAGAGGAGGCATGGCACTAACTGGAGGAGTGACATTTTAGTGCAAATTTATGATTTTAGGCCTCCTGTCTTCGAGACTTGAAATTGATTTTGCAATAGTAAAAGGGCCATTTCTGACCCCTCATTACATGCAACCCAAATAATGCAGAAACTAAAATTTCCACTTTATTCTACCATTTCGGTCTTCTACTGTCACTTCAATAAATAATCTTGCCAGCTTTCAGATCCTGGTTGCCACAACTGTAACAGATAATATGCCAGATTTTAATTAATTTAGGTCAAAATTTTCCAGCCAAAATTCAGAAATTCACAAAGATATCAGTCAAATTTGTTGTCAGCATGATGAACAGTAGGATATTGTCTAGGTTTTGATCAAAGCGATCGTTGATTATGGCGTTACATCTTGAGATGTTTGGATTTTTGTGGCTAAACCAGCTTTATTTGGTCCAAAACATGCACTCCTTTCCAGCCAAAAAGCTGAAAATAGGTTAAACAACATGTTATACACACCAGCTTCCATCAATCTAGAGAGTATTTCCGAGGTTTCTATCGTGGCGTTTGATGATAAATTTAATAGTAGAGAAGTTATGAGCATAAACATTTCTCTTTCAATGCTAAACAATCGCCTTAAATAGGTGATCCATTGTTGTACGCAATGTGATTTGCATGTAATACTGCACAGATTTTGCGTAACGTAATTTACTGCATCATTTTGCCTATTGCTGCCTATATGACTTCAATGTATTTTAGTAAATGTACAATTAGTCAAGTTAGAAACATGCGGTTTAAAAAAATATGCGATGTTAAACATAAGTCAGACTACTGGCAACATGTCAGTGAAAGAATTTTTGAGATGGGACAAGTAGTTCCTGAGAAACTGAAAAGGCAATATATCACGTTAACCGATGGATAGCAAATTGTTAGTCAGTCAGTTATATATTGACCCTTTGGTGATTTTAGCCAATTGCTCTATTGCTATATTTTATCAATAGGTTATATGCTAGTAATCTCCAATAATAGATAATCCATTCATATTGCTGAGCTGCTATTTGTAACAATGATTACAAGGGAGTTTGGAATGCCTTGTCATTACCCATAACCCATTACCCAATAATGATTCTACATTTCCGAGTTGTTTCAGCCTAAAACTTAGGCTAAGAACTCAGAACTTGGCGCTTGGTGCGTGATATAAATTCTCCTAACA
This sequence comes from Membranipora membranacea, assembly GCA_914767715.1. NCBI lineage: Eukaryota > Metazoa > Bryozoa > Gymnolaemata > Cheilostomatida > Membraniporidae > Membranipora > Membranipora membranacea. The sequence continues at coordinate 11,230,427 of OU612072.1, read as the reverse complement.
TAGAAGCACTCCTTATTTTTGTCTTTCATTGTTCACAGGTCAGCGCCATGAGTTCAATGGCTATGTTGCCCGGTTGACACTCATCCGACTAACTGCAAGACTCAGAGAATTGAGTGACAAGTTCAAAACTGAAAAGGAAAGACGGTTTACAGGCTAGTCACCACACTCGCTCACATTCAGGATCTGGCATATGCGCATGAAGAACGACGGACGTCTGAGAATATTCTTGCCATGCACAATCTTACTTACATCTTTTTCCTAGATTATAAGAAGGTGAGTCAAATAATCTAATAACATTGAATTGATGGCATCTAAAAAATTCTCTGTCTAGCAGCAAATGCATGAGAATGTGGTTTGTGTTTGAGGAGATGGATTAATCTGGTCTCATTTCTGACTATGATATGATATTTTTAAAACACATGGCAGACACAGGCAAACTAGTTTATCAAAGCTTTGCATGTTGGCAGCTGTAGCTTTACATAACTTTTTGACTGATCAAATAGAATGAATTCCTATGTATTCTATATTAAATACCATTTGTGAATCAGATCCATTAATATATAGCGCCTACATGCATGTCAGTTTCCTCAAAATATCTTATCTTCAATCATTCAGCTCTTCAGAGATCCAAGCAAGCCCAAACAGAGGGCACTATTTGGCATGCCATATCACTCAATTACCGCTCACTACGCTCTGTGGAATAGGCTGATCCCACTGAGGACGTTGAACGCAGAAAATCACTTGAGGTTTTTTAAGGAAATGAAGACCTCAACGACAACTACAAACTACCAAAACGACCATCTACTTACAAACAGCATACTCAGATTGCAGGTCAGTGAAAACTACAGCTCTCTGCTTCACCGCAACAGAGTTTTGTTCTCTTGTTAGGTTGGAGCCACTGTTGCTGTGTTGTGTCAGCTTGCTAGAGCCTCAGTTCAGAGCGATATCACTGGTTCAAGAAGAGTAGTACTTCTAATTTCTCACATTAAAATTTTCAATTCCTCTAGGTCAAAGCTGATGACATAACCAAAATGTATAGAAAACAAGAAAGCAGAATCAGTAGAGAGTGGAGTGGAATGGCCGCAAGAAGACGCTCTGTTATCACCAGGTCTGTGGTTGATGAGGATATCTGCTCTTTTGCCGCACACAAGCTCAGAATCAGTGATTACCTCCAAGCCGGAACATGGCATCATTTGACAGACCGTGGGGACTGGGTATTCTATGATGCAGAGGCAGACTATCAACCGTCATCAATCAAACCAATGCATCTAAGGTGACAGTGAAAGTTTTGATTGAAGATAAGGGATTGGAGATATGAATTAGAATATACATGTTATCTCAATTGGCAGACATACGCACGCTAATATTGTGTGCTCTTTGCTGGTTTGATCAAGTCAAATTTGCACGATATTCTGATCAGCCCTTAAATAATTTTCCTGAGCCGTGCATTGTGGGATATCTATATCCATTAAAATTATCTAGCTTTCCATGTTCTAATTTTCCAAGGAGTCAATCTATTAGTGATGTGTGGGAACAGCTAGAGAAGTCATTCAGTGAGTACAAAAAGAATCAGTTGAGATTGAACCAGGACACTGAGCATGAAGAAAACCACAACCATGCACAGACGAAGGCAGACAATCAAGAGAGGGATGCTGAGATGTGGTTAGCTATGGAAGAGGGGTTGGATGCAGTCAACACTGATGAGTGTGATAGAATCGCTGGCATAGGTAACTATCAATAACACACAATTTAGAGTTTTAGAATTTTTCTGTCTCTGGGAGATCGAGTGGCAGTTCATGAGTGTGTGGTTATCATAAGGTCAATTGGTACCTTGGACTCTACCATATGCATTATTCGGTCGATGTAAACACCAGCCAAAACCATTTGTAAGGCAGATGCAAAACTTTCAATTGATGTAGGCCTACTCTCTGTTTCAGAGTGTGTAGAGGAGCGTGAGCCTGTCATAGCTGATACCGACGTTGATGATGTGATAGCTGGAGCTCAGTCAAGAAGTATGGTCGTAATCACCGGTATGTTGTATTCTGAAAATTAACTGGTTAATCTACTGATGTTGTCACTCATCAAGCGGATGCCGCTACATCTCCAAGTTTGTGCACATTCATTAGTTGAATATTGATACCAATTACCAATGAGTCCATTCCATGTTTCTTTGTATTGAGACATTGAATAGAGTATTCAATTTATTTAGTCAACTGGTTCTATATTCATAATTAAAATTGCATTGTGTTGTGTGGTGATTCTATTCACTTTTCAATATGCCAAATTAACAGTCTAAACTTCAAAATATCACTATCAACTGGGGTAATTCATGTTAAGGCACCTATCAACCACATATATATTTTTATTTACAGTGAAATCACTCAACACCCCAAGCACGTCAAAGTACAGAATGTCGCAAGATAAAACACCTAACAGTAATGTGATAACACCAACAATTCTCACCCGCATAGAAGGAAGTGTGGTAAGTGTGTTATAGTACATGCCCATAGTTCTAGGGGAGGCAGGGAGGCACTGTCTCCCTTAGAAAGATTAATACAGTGGCCTAAAAAAATTTGCTAATTATATCCTTTAATTACTTGGAGAGGAGCTTACAGCACCCCTACTGGTGATGCTTCGGACTCGCCTTGGACTTTTGCCTCCCCTACCATTTTTTCTAAACTATTGCCCTGTAGTATTTAAAGACTGTGACATGGTTCTGATCCTAAGATCTTCAGCTGTTAAATTTCATCCATCATCAGCTTTGAATGGCCTGTCGTGTATTGCAATGACATTTGTATGCTACTACTTTGTAAATATTTATGAAACTTGGTATTGGTTGAATGATATATTTGATAACTATATGTAAAATGTTTTTAGCAATAGAAGACTCGGACCACCATGCAACTACCCCAATAAACGCTCGAACTAAACCTCAGAAAACCAGCACCCCTGTGCAGCTTGTAGGAGTTCCCTACAATTTTCGCTCTACCCTGCAGTAGTGTGTACCATTTAAAGGTATAATCATAGTAGTGAATGGATAAAATACCACCTCTTGAGGTAGGGTAGAGTTTGAAGACATGGTACCAAATTTATCATCCATCTACGCTATTAATATTGCGCGCTTGAAGTTGCAAGATGTCAGTTGTTGATATAGTGTATATTTATCATCCTGATTGGAATAATGGTATTTTTCCTTTCGGTTTCTTTATACCAGATCGCACAGCAGCAAAGTCCTCGCAGCAAGGAAAAAAGAACAGAGACAGTCAAATGACAGCTGTCAAGTACAAATACACAGCACATGGTATGCTATAAACAACACTTATCAAATAGTTTTGCAACATTATTAGTAGCAAGACATGCACTACACTTTAAGCCTTTTAATCGCTGATGCTGACAGTAGATACCCGATCTGGAAGTATCTACTATATTAGATACAACATTATAGTAGTGTGCATGTCACTGCACCACCCCAGCAGCATGAAGCCACCCCTGTGTGTTGATAAGCATCTCAGTCCATCACTTCCAGCCCTCAGTGCGTATTGTCATTTTCTGAATTTTTACATAATCAGTGTGTTTACGCTGTTGCACAACCAGGGAGGCTGCCAACTCCTCATTGCTTCATTGTAACAATGTGGTTTGGCTTCTATCAACTCATCCCCACAAAGTTGAAATTGCCCCTTGTGCCAAAGTCCATTACTCAAATTCACCACAAATACCCAACACAAGTCGGGGTGCTGACTTGTTTGCGCTACAGCCAGTGGGCTGGCTGTTATCTTGCACTGCCCGCATTTTATGTGAGGGCTGAGCTATTAAGCCTTTTTTATTGCAATACTATAGATCTAGTTAGCGTCGCTTGAAAGATACATCAATTATTAAAAGTAAACGGACTAACGTTATTGACTTTTGAAAGCGTCACCTGCAGAAACCTAGAAATCTCATCATTTATTTATCATATTTTTGTATTTTTCAGTTTGAAATCGAATATTTTGTGTTTATGTTGCATCCCTTCTGCTGCCGTGCAGCCACCCTCATGTATGAATTCAAGAAGTGTTTATGCAATGAACTGTGCTCTGCTGGTCTACGGTAATCAATGAGTTACGCTGATGTCTTTTAATAGGAAACACCAATTTTTTTCACTATGAGAGCACTTGCTTTGCTCATTGAAAAGACTACAATGTTGCTATGTCTTTGGAAAGCATACACTATGCACTACTCACAAATATGTAACGAGTATTTTTAACTACTTTATGACCTAACACCAAGACCAAATATACTGGTTGCTTGCGTTTTCACACAATTTCACCCAGAACTTGTGCTTGCTGAGCTGGAGTCCCCAAGTTCAAATCCCTATGCGGTGCTCTTTTTTTGTCGTAACATTTCTTATTGGGTATTGTAAACTGGAAAGGACCCAATTACAGTAGTTACCAGGCAAAACTGATGACAAAATACAAGGAACACTGAGAAAAACATGGTGATTCGATAAAAAAGAGACTTTCTATATTCTTTGTTTTCACACAAAGCTTCCAACTTGTGCCTGTTTCAATTCTAACAAGTCTTGATTATCCTACAGAAACATTCTTGCAATCTATATTTCGAGAAACATACATGCTGTTAACCCACCTGGCTTCCTAATTCACATTGTTTCCCTTTGCTTATGCCTAGCCGAACATCACTTGGTTGAATTATAAGTTGTGGTATGTTAAGCGTAATACAAAGATAAGGTGAGATAACTTGGACAAGGTTGGATAACTCATAATTAATAATTTGTTAGGACAGGAGAAGATAACTCCAGACGAATTTTAAGCCCAAATACTTTTAATGAACTGAGCACAACTCAGCTTAGCTTGAGAACCAGACTGTGGGCTGCAGTCTGTAATAATTGTTAAAACATATTTTAGTTAACCTCAGACTCACTTTACTGCTGGAACAGGGCAAAGTAAGCTCTGGACACTCACTAGGCTAAGTAGTGCCACTGAACCACAAAATGTTAACCACAAGTTGATCATACCATTATCAAACAAGGTTGGTTGTTTGATGGATCATTTATAGACCAAGTGTCACCGGTCGGTCGTATTATGAAATTCAGTTGTAGATTAAAATCACCCTCTTAGATGGATATGCAGACACAAATATTATAAACCACTCACCTTGCTGACATATTTCTTTTATCTGATTGACATTACCATTGGCTAGGACCTTCAGAGTAGATAGGGCAACATTATCACTGAGCAAGGAACACCTGATATCGTATTTGGCCACCATATCTATATGTCTCACCAGCAGATAATCTGAATTTGGAAATTGAGGACATGAATTATCAACAAAATGAAGGGACTTAATAGCAATATCTTCCACTGAATTTGCACAACCACACCATTTACTGGGTTTGTATATATGACGAAGAAAAACATTGCTAAGAAACAACTGATTTAACTTTTATTACTCCATGAGTAAAAATTCATTCTTTGTACCTTTAATTTCAACGCTCAGTGAACAATTTGTATTATCTCCATGGATTTGATAACCGTATACTCCGACAGGAAGTTGAAGTGTATGAGTATTCCCATCTATTGAGAGGTATAGGGCTGATAACCCAGTGGATGGGGAGACAACTTCTCTGATTACATCTGGACACAGTTCTGTGTTAGAGGTTGCACCTGTAAAATATCACAACGCACGCATTACACCATTTACACAGGCCCTCACTAAACCTTATATCATATGTGCAGTTTATTTTTCAACCTTTGAGCCGCTGAGGAGCAAAATTATTACTGCTAAATGGTGAATATCTATTGTAATGTACACACAGAACAATTTTGGTGCTCTGGCTGGTCTGTGGTAGGTATCAGGTTAGAACCCCTAACCTGGGATATCCAGCACCTTAGTCAGTATCTTTGAACTTCCTAATAGAGCAGAGAACTGTACTCTGTCTATACCTAGTATCCATTTCAGCAGAAAAAAACATGACTGCACATGACATTGACATATCGCTCACCATTGTAGATAACCTCCACAGAGACCACACAGGTAGATACTTTATATCTGAATTTACCAACTGGGAGTTCTATAGAATGATCAGATGAGATTTGGACATTAACCCTTTCCTTCTTCGATGTAACATAATATATCAGAGTTGTATCTACACAGACATCAGGTTTGCTGGATGATAACCCTGTAGGAAGCAGAGATAAAAGAATAGTAATTAAGATAAATGAAGAATTACACATTGTACGCACTATTCTGTTGATGTTCAATCTCCTTGATTGGTCAGAGCAGTTTTGTTCTACACTACAGTGACTTGACTGTAGTCTAATGATGATTTGTCGTAATTAGCATTGTTCAATTCAGTTACAATCGTTGCCAAAAAATAAGATATTGACAACAATTGCAGTTGAGTTTGATGGCAGTTGAATCACAAATCAAGAGCAGTGTGATTAGGTAAGGTGACAGATATTTAGATTTGGTTGTATGTGAAGTAGCTAGGGTTTAATATATGTTCATTGATGTTGCAACACTGATGGATAAGATAGCACTGAGGGAAGCATATGATTTGAGTTGGTGATGACCTGGTTGTTATTTTTATATTTCAAGTTCACACGTGAGATTTAAAGTTTTACTCACCATCATTGATAACTCTAACATTGAGCGTACAGCTGCCTACGTAAATCACATGGTTACCAACGCCAAATCTAGTTTTCACTCCAGGAAGTATCTCTACTAGTGCTCTCCCATCTTCAGATGTCACATGGTATGCCATATGTCTGTCCTGACAACTGGTAAAACTTGTTGGTGGGGTTGTTGCTGATGATTAAAATTAAAATTTGCTATATCTGCAAGCTATAAAATGTCATTCAGATATAAGGAGAAGGGAGTGGCTCAGTTGGTTAGAGCGCCAGTCTTTAAGTGTTTCAGATTGTGGGCTGAATCCCACTGTAGTCCACTGACTGCCGGGGAATGTTTGAATGCTACGACCTTCCTTCAAACTGAGAGTGAATTCGCGCAGACATTGAGGTCTAACCCCTAAGGCACACCTATCTTGCAACCCTTTCTTCGGGATGTGGTGAGTGATGAGACCTTGAGATTTTAACCAACATTTTTTAAACAAAAGTATATGCCAGCTATTTTGTACACACCAGTAATTTTGCTGTTTTTGCAATTTTTAGTCACCTACGAAGGATCAAACAAGGTAATGCTCAGCCAAGCATCAGATGATAATTGCACAGACAATGGTTTTGCTGCCCTCTCAGTAGACGTAGCATATACAGCGGATCAGGCTAAAGATGATAATGTTTGTGTTATAGAAAATGGAGGTATATCAAAGAAGACTCATGATTAGATGAACAAAGCTAATTTTACTCATTTACTTAACGTTTCTTTTCTCTTTTGGTTGAACCACACATAAATTACTTGGTATATTTTATCATTTGTTGTTGAAGTCAATGTACAAGCTCAATGATGTAGATATGCTGAAGCAATGAGCCATGAGCCATGAAGTATAAACTATTTCATCTCAGTCGATAGTCACAGGGTCAATGACAGCAGGGAGAATGGAAGGGGGAGGAGCTTGCACTAGTATTGGCCAATCACAGACAAGTACTGGTGAATAGATGTTGATTACGGCTGAAATAAGTATTTTAATAGATGCATCACACTCATTTTTTTATGTTTTAGCCCTGAAATATACCAATCCATTAAAAATTATTGTCACCAACTACTCCAGAACACTTGAATTATGTACTGGACAAGTTATTACAACACAATTGTGCTAATAACACTCATTAATCATCAATGAAAGGCCCATGCCGACATATTTCGCTCCTTAAACTGCCTCATTCTGTAAGATTCCCAGCCTTCTAGTGACAGTAGGTATGTAAATAGGATATTGTTGGACAGCTCTCAACACCCCCTAACCACATGTGCTGAAATAATATTCAGATTCATAAGCTAAGTTTCTTTTCCTCAATGAAACAACTCGAAAAATTGATACTATTATGGGTACCTTGCCCTGTAATATTTGTTTATCAAGATGATTGTTTTTAGCTCTTAGAATTGTTTTACTACCCTTTCACATGTGTTCTTCAGCCATAAGAAGAATAATAAAGAATAATTTCATTCTACAATACCACAAAAATGATATTTTATTTTTGAACTTTCCATTGGAAAGTCATAGATCTGTCACTTGAGAAGTTGTCAACCCACACTTTTCCATTCACTAATCGTGGTTTCGTTGTGAGGGCACAAATCCAAAACGTAAGTAAGATCATGTTATAATAAGAGGTGTGGCCTATCGAGTGCAGGCTCCTCCCCTTCCATTCTCCCTGATGACAGTAAACCGATCTCAATGACAGTAAACCGATCACGATAAGACGTTACTGGCATCAGCTCACATTACACAATCTTAGCAGAAAAAATATACTCATTAGACGATGGCAATTTTGTTATACCCTATCAGAAAGCGCTGTGATAAAGCTGTAAAATATTAATGATTTATGACTCATCATCTAATTTTAATGTGAGATTATTATCAGAGATTTTTTACTTAGTGCAAGAATATAGATTTCTACTATCTTCAACAATAAACCAAAATAACATTCCAAGCATAATTGTTGGCTTGCAATCAGTATGATAGCAGTATTAAGCAAAATTGACAAGAAAAATAACTCAAATACCAAAGAAAAGTAGTCATTGACGAAAAAAACTGTCCGTAATGCGTATCAAAACACATCACCTTTAAAATATGTAACAAAGCTGCAGATCTTTGTTTAGTTGTTTCCATAATATTTGTTTTTGCTAACAGTGCAAGTAGAAACTGCTGGCTATAGGCTGCCAATTATCTTGTAAGTTGTTGTAACTCATTGTATCTAAACTGTCACTAGATTAACAGAAAAATTCCAAAAGATGTATCACCAAAATATCTCAAGGATTTTTGTCGTTGCAACTTGGCATGGGAAATTATATCATCTACTCAGCTTGGGTATACCATATACTCAAAAAATGTCAGATTCGTCATTCAAGAAGATTATGATCAGTCAGAAATAGGAAGTTTCCTTTCTCTTGGCAAGGCTATCGGTTCTGCACTTAAGGAAGTTGTCATCAGAGCTTAAGTCTATTATTAACAGCTAATCAAGGGTCACATATTGTTTGAAAATCAGATAAGCTATTGAGGCTCAGTTTTCAAAATATTTCAATGCAATTGATAACAAATTAGGCTGCGGGAAGGGGGGCTGAACATGGATACTTGTTATAAATGAAGACGCTTATTTCGTTATATGCTAATTTAATAATAAAATGAATAAAAGCTAATCCAGATGAACAATTGTGTTTGTTAATTTATGTTGATCATATAGTGCGTATGTAAGTACAAATCATGTCGATTGATTAATATAGGTTTTTAGGTATAGGTTTTCTGATTTGATTGTCTCCCGGCTGATCATTATTATAAGCGATGACACAACCAAAATAGCAAACTATTCACATCTTGATAATGCGGTGATCAGATTCAAACACGATCATATCACTTCGAGCTTAATATATTATTGGCGGTTTTGGTCAGATCAAACCGCCATAATTACAGGCTCTGGGGATATCATGTGGGGATAATTGGCGGTCTTGATCAACTGTAGGAAGGGATACAAATTCAAAAACACAATTGTGTGGAATATAATAAATTTAAGACTGTTTATGTATTTAATCGGGGTAGAATGAAACATTTAAGATGCCTGATATTTTACACATTTACAAAAGGTTGCAACTTGAACATAAAAGAACATGCCACATGATCAAAGAAGATTTGCATTTCAAGATAGCCACAGTTTTTGCAATGATCAAAATATCTTTCACGTTTTGAATGGTTGAATTCTACAATAAATTGCTAATTTTAGGATCAGATTTCTTTTCAATACACATGCACAATAAGTATTATAATATTCGTATATATTATTGAGTTCACAATAATCAAAAATCATTACACACAAAATTCTACCTGAGAAAACATGTCATACCTTTTTATCACCATCGGCATCGCCTTGCACGTCGCAAGCAGAATAGCTCAGTGTTCTCCTACAACTTCACTGCCAACCTATACCTGGTTGTGTACGGGAGAATACAGCACACTGACATACAGTGATTGTCAGGGGAAGTACTTTAATACCACTGGATGTTATTTTCTGGAGCACTTTGCACAGTACAGACCATGTGCAAGTATTTGTAACAATGCAGTTGTTCACTCAATAGCTGAGGAGAAATGTGAAGCGTATTGCAATGGTGAGTAGGTTACCGATGAACTGATTCACAAGCTTCTTCATTGCTAATGCGAAAGAAAATATATTAAGCTATAACAAACTTTCTAGTCCGAACACTAGCATAAGCAGGTATTGAGGTAGATAAATTCCCATGCCCTACAAATCAATCTTGATGCATTGCCCTTGACTAAGAGCCAGGCTTACTAAAAGTTAGTGACACATTCACTGCGTCATCTCATATATTGATTCTTCAGAGTTACATGCATTTTACACCCCTGTAGGAACAGTGCCAATACCCCTGATTTGGGATTATGCCAATCTTATCAAATTTCTCCGGTTTATAGATTATCTTGTATCAGCCTGTCAGATAGCTTCTCCAGATGTTCTCACACAAAATACTCTATTTGAGAGGGATGTGAGCTCATTGAATCCTGATTCTAAGCAGCAGCAGGTGGGCCTATTTATGGTAGTAATACCATGCGTTGCTGGGATATTTATATTACTGACATCGGTTGCCCTGGTTTTGTGCATAAAAATCAGCCTACGAGCAAGGATCTGCAACACATGCTGCAAAGACATGCAAAACAGCAAATGTAAGTCAAATCAAGCAATTTTTGGAAGAATTACCGGCTCAGTTAACTTTGACAGACTGGTTTGAAACCTACCATTTTTCTTGTTGTTACTTTTATCAGTTTGGTTGAAATGTAATTTTTGCAGACTTGGTAGTGTTTTAACTCTTGCAACAACCCCAAACATTTTTTTGAATAAATCCCAGGTGTTGAAGAATCAACACATGTGATGCTGGTCGTTGAAACATGTGAAGAATCCACAGAGAAGGACAATAACAGTATTACAGATGTGACCCACCCAACAGATCAGAATAAGAAGAACCAAATAGAAAGCGATGATCAAAATCATCTAACCTGGTTTAGTACTGTTAACGTTCCTGCGCGCGAAAACAACCCCAGGACACTTAACAATATTGTAAACTGTCCCGAGGACACTTTACAATAGCGACAGGCCTATTGTAAAGTGTCCCCCCTATTGCTGACTGTCCATTGCAAGGTTCCAGCTATTTATGATCATTCTATATGGGTCAAATCATCTAACTGGAGCATACCATGGTGTTCTGGCTGCCACTATGATGGCTCAAGCTGTACCAGGGGATGATGTTGGAAACTCGTTAAAATTATGATTGAGTGTATAAAGCCTCTTCTTCATGAAGTACCTGATAGATCTAGTTTTCACAAACACCAGATGTTTTTTTAAGCTCCTAGCATCATTATCACACTTACACTATGGCTGTTCAATTAAATAAGATTCCACTTGTAATTTTTGAACATACAAATCATAAAAGTAACTGATGTGGGGTGGTTGTTTTTGCATGGCTTCAGCAAAGTTTTCTCAAGGTGTAGCCAAAATTGTTGTCTTAACTCAATATAAAAGCAGCAATAGTACATATTATCGCTCTTTGGTTTGTTCAGCCTTCACTGTATCATCATTAAGGCGCCAATGTATCATTCTGAAAACTGTTATTACTTCGGCAATGGTAGCTGTTGGCAAGGCACTGCAAGGATGTGGTAACCACACATCTATTCACCATTGGCTTAGTGCACCTTTTTTGCAAACCAGACACTTTTAAATCATAAGAGCTTTAAGGCTTTACACACTCAATCATAATGTGAACGAGTTACCACCACCACCAACTATCCTGGGGTTTTGTTCATGTGGGGAGCAGTTTACAATACTACACCGGTACAAAACCGAATTTACAAAATTACTGAACTGATAAGGTCTGTCAAATAAGAACTAAACAGTTTCAACATCAAGTTTTCATTCAACTTAGAGACCGGAGGGCAAGCTCCTTGTGTCTTGCAAAACCATTATAGGATCCAATACAAGAATAAACCAGCAATGCCGGGCAATCACCTGACTGGCTTGAATTGTGATATAAATCCTGGCCTGTTGCTGCCTAAAGAATTATCTTGCTCACTAAATCACTACATTCCATCACACTACACCACATATTATGATAACAAATCTTGGAGTTTATATTACCTTGCCCAGACATGAAGGTATGAAAGGACAACATTTGAATGCCGGATATGAATTTCTTTTGTTTCAAATGCTCAACTATTTTGAACTTCAGTGAAAATACCGCAATTCTATCTCACATTCATTTATTTCACATATTCTTTTATTTCGTTCAAATTGATTAACTTATGTTCATATGGATCAAGTGTCCTTTTATTGTTGACTTGCCATGCAAAATATAATCTCTCAATCTAAATATTGTTTAATGAGCTTTCTAATATCCCCTTTTGTTCATCATGTTTACTTCAATATCAAACTATTCAGGTAAGTGGAATCTGATCAACCACGGACATTCCACACTCACTTGTTTTCTCCATTTTCCATATTCCACAGATGAATAACAAATGCTTAGATGAAAAACTTTGAATAGTTATGCTAAAAATACATCAGCTTTTAACTATGAATAAATAGAATAATTTGAATGCATTTGACTTTTTCCATACATAAATGAGGCTCATTCGGTATTAACTTCGTGGTTTAATGGTTCCTGCAAATGTTTTACCTGAAGTTATAACAAAATCTTTAGCAGTCAATACGGAATCAACAAGTATAAATTAGAATGACCCTCAGCTTCGATTGGTTTCCTGTGCGATGCCTAGGGGAAGTCCTCGTTCTGCATTTTCTTCCCCTGTTTGCAGGAGCTCTCCCGGTTTTAGGGAACCCAAAAGGGCTCTATCAGTGTGTTCACCTGCTCACATACTCATTATATAACAATTACTCATCTGGAGCTGTGAACAGCAGGCTAGCAACTTAATTTTATAAATGAGGAGATGGTGAGGAAAAGAGGGCTTTTTTGGAGTCAATACAAACATAAATATTTTAGTTGTTGAAATGTCAAGAATATTCATTCCGAGTCATGTTGGTTAAAGATGAAAGACTGGAAACTGAGATAAGATACATGCAAAAGTATTTGGACGTCAGATCATACACTATTAAACATGAGGGACGATTCCACCGCTACCCTTAAGGTAATGTCAAAGACCGATCCGAATATCAACATATCATATACCGTTGGAAAGCTGCCGACCTACTGAGAATGAATACCTGAACAAAAACTTGATTCGACAACGTTGTGTCATTAAAGGGAGGAAATGAGGCAGAAAACGCTGTTTTTTGTCAAGGCAGATGGAGGAGTCAAATTAATTGCAAGAAATTTCAAAACAGGTGGAATGTATACTTAAAGATTGAGTTCATAGTAAAATTTGATTTTCTTTGATATACGACTAGTCTAAACTGACTTTTTACGTCACGCCATACAACGCATTTTTTTTGGTGAAGCCGTGAAAATATGTGAAATTTCAATCATTAATTCAGAACAGATCATAGGCTCGAAACAAAATTAATTATGATTTTCCCTTAGAGTACACTTCAAATGTCATACATATTGACTTTAAACAAATTAGCTTGCATATTGCGAAAACAGTGGACTCTCGAATACACCTGATATTTTTCGAATTTTTTGCATAACGTCAAATGTGCTGTCAAAATGACCATTATTGTGGCCAAACAAAGTCTTTTTGAAAGTTCTCACATACGAAGCCGCTTCTATTACCCATGGTGCACGCAGGAAATGCCAACAGATTTTTTTCACTGCATCTTCGTTTTTCTTGAATTTAACGCGAAAGAATGGCCAAAAACACCTCAAAAGTCCCAAAAAATAGCTGTTTTTTGGCATTCTTTTGCGTTAAATTCACGAAAAACGAAGATGCAGGGAAAAAATCTTTTGGCATTTCCTGTGTGCACCATGGCTAATGAAAGCGGCTTCATATGTGAGAACTTTCAAAAAAACTTTGTTTGGCCACAATAATGGTCATTTGGACAGCACATTTGACGTTATGCAAAAAATGCGAAAAATATCAGGTGTATTCGAGAGTCCACTGTTTTCGCAATATGCAAGCTAATTTGTCTAGCTAACTTTGTTTAGCCACAATAATGGTCATCTGGACAGCACACTTGATGTTATGCGAAAAATGCGAAAAATATCAGGTGTATTCGAGAGTCTACTGTTTTCGCAATATGCAAGCTAATTTGTTGAAAATTAATAGGTATGGCATTTGAAGTGTACTCTAAGGGAAAATCATAATTAATTTTGTTTCGAGCCTATGATCTGTTCTGAATTAATGATTGAAATTTCACATATTTTCAAGGCTTCACAAAAAAAAATGCATTGGGTATGGCGTGACGTAAAAAGTCAGTTTAGACTAGTCATATATCAAAGAAAATCAAATTTTACGATGAATGCAATCTCTAAGTATGCATTCCACCTGGTTTGAAATTTCTTGCATGTAATTTGACTCCCCAATCTGCTTTGACAAAAACAGCGTTTTCTGCCTCATTTCCTCCCTAAAATGACACAACGTCATTGAATCAAGTTTTTGTTCAGGTATTCATTTTCAGTAGCTCGGCAGCTTTCCAACGGTATATGATATGTTGATATTCGGATCGATCTTTGACATTACCTTAAAGGGTAAAGAATATTCAAGAAAAATCAACAATTTACTGATTATACTTCCTTTCTCCACCTGATCCTGTATCCATTGCTGTCAGTGGTCGTAATACATCAAAAGTAGATTAGTAGAGTAGAGTAGTAATTGTTCAATTTTTACTGATAGTTTGAGTTGCCATGTTGCTATATTGAAGATAATTGCTATCTACTTTAATTGTGCAACGCACACTTCCCTAACAATTCAATGAAGTTCACTTAACAAGCCTGTGTAAGCCTGCACTATGGCTGTTGATACATACATGAAAGCCGACAAGACAGGTCACATAAGTTCCCGTTTACATGTTTAAAGGCGCTGGCTTTGAACTAAGATCAAAGAGCATTATAGATTATCCAGGAAGTGACATCAAGAAAATGTTTTGGTTATTAATAATTATTCATAATCAGTGAGATAGAGAGTTGATTTTCAGAATGAAGGAAATATAGCACATCAGATATAAACAATATCAATATACTACACAACTGGCGAGAGGAGCTCCCTACAATTATTGTACTTTGGCAATCTCAGATTCACCAGCAAAAATGGTCCTCAATGGTTGAAATGTCATTCTCTCTAATCAGAGTGCAAAGACTACATAATTGTATCAGAATGATGGTAGTGTAGGAATGTTTTTGGCTTCAAGATTTATTTCTTTGGAATTGTACCCTAAAATGATAATAATTTTGTAATTAGTTAAGTGAACTGTGCATAAAATTATAAACAAAGGATTAATTGTGAGTAAGTGAGTGAGTAATGATGGTATCTTGGAATGTCAATTTCAGGTTAAAATGTAACCTGTTAAAATATTTGGCAGTGTTAAAAATGATGCCTCAGAGAATGATAAACTACTGTCAATTTTAAAATAATATTGAGTTGACAATGTGTTGAACTTACAATTATTGCTTATTCCAACCACCAAAAGATATATATTTTAGATTGTATGTGCTTCATGGATATAGATTAGTTTTGAGTAATGTAGTGCCCCAGTTATAGCTCCTATAATAATTAATAGCAGTGTTCTAAATACATAATACATAATGCACAATACACAATACACAATACATAATATCAATGATTTGATTCAATGTTGAGTCAGAAAAGCTTTTAAGTGTCAGAATGATGCAAGATTTGAATATCAAGTTGATGTGATTAATACTAGACAGGCTGAAAGTCATATCTCAACATAAATATAATAAATCCTTGATTAGCAATATTAATGGTAAAAGTTTGATCTGGTTGGTGTTAGAAGACTGTGGAAGTAGTGTATAGCTGCGTTTACATTAGGCCGTCTCCGTCAGCTGACCACCAACTCAAGACTGAGCAGTCTTTAACCCCAAGTCTGAGCCAGAGTCTGAGACTGGCATGTGTTTACATAGCCCCGGCTTAGCCAATGTCAGTCTCAGAGAAAATAAATGTGAGTGATAGAACAAAGGGCAGTATTGTGATCGCTAAATTAGGAATTTGTGTTGAGACGGGCAGTATTGAGACGGCAAAACGAGCACTGCTCAAAATGCCAGACACCGTCTCAAAAGCCGGTCAGACAAGGTCAGTCAACCGTTTTTGTTATTCACACTACACAGTCTCAGCCTCCGTCTTAGTAATTTGTCGGTCAGACTTTAGACTGGGCCAAAAGACGGCCTAATGTAAACGCAGCTTTAGAAGTAAAGTTGAGTTTTAGTTGATCCATGATGCAAAAGCATGTTTACACGTTGGAGGCTACTACATTATTGCCTCTAGTTAGGTGATCAAGAGAAGGTGTAGATAACTCTAAAATATGATACTAACACAATAATTGATGAAAAATAATTTGGTAAAAAGAGCATTTCACATGTTTAGCCTTTGCATCTCAGGTTTAGTTAAACATGTCTGCATTTCGGAACCCATTCCATTTGCTGTCACGGTGTTGCAGTACAACTATTGATTGCTACGCATGAATCTGTTTTTAAGTCATAATCCTTATTTTGAAGACATGAAGAAGTCAACACGAGTTCAGCGTAAGCTCCAGTCTTTGTCTTTGTTGTGTATACTAGCCTAACGGATAAAAGATAATATGGATTTCGTTGAACAACTTGGTCAAAATAGCACATTGCAGTAGTGCTATCAAGGGAGACCTGTATATAATGGCTGCTCATTTTATCGATAAAGATTAATATAAATATTGCCAGTTACAACATCTTGATATAGTATTTTCTAAAACAGGAACAATGATTTCCAATTAGCCAGCCGCTTTTTCCTTTTAGAGGATAAAGGCAACCATTACATGACAATCAGCAGATCAAAGGTCTAAATGACTTCGTGGTGAAATGTTAATGTTAACATAAAACTGAAAACTGCTCTAATGCAATATGTCATAAATGTGTTGAAGAGGGCATATAAAATAGAACCATATTCAAGGCCAATATTCATACTGACTTGCCTGTTATCGATTTAACTTGATCAATATCAATGTGCCATGCAACACAAGGTCAGGTTGACAAGGTCAGAGAACGAGAACCAAATGACAGCTTATACAGAAATGACAGACAAAGATCTCATCTAAACAGAATAGAATTTGGGTCTAAAGATATCCGTGTGTGTGAATATAACAGTGAAGGTATACAGTAGTACACTAGAACTAAGATGACTTACGGAGGAATCCTTGTGATGACTGCAAGACTCAGTGTGGGATATCTACTCTCCTTAATAAGTCTGTCTATTAGTCTTTGTTTTAGGTCACCCGGTATCTCTGTAACTGTACCATTGAAGGTAGCATCAGTTGACCAGACTACTGTTAATGTATCATTCTCACAACTCAGCTTAGCTTGAGAACCAGCCTGTGGGCTGCAGTCTGTAATAATTTTTTAAACATGTTTTACTTAACCTCAGACTCACTTTACTGCTGGAACAGGGCAAAGTAAGCTCTGGAAACTCACTAGGCTATGTAGTGCCACTGAACCACAAAATGCTAACCACAAGTTGATCATACCTTTATCAAACAAGGTTGGTTGTTTGATGGATCATTTACAGACCAAGTGTCACTGGTCGTATTCTGAAATTCAGTTGTAGATTAAAATCACCCTCTTGGATGGATATGCAGACACGAATATAATAAACCACTCACCTTGATGACATATTTCTTTTATCTGGTTGACATTACCATTAGCCAGGACCTTCAGAGTAGATAGGGCAATATTATCACTGAGCAAGGCACACCTGATATCGTATTTGGCCACCATATCTATATGTCTCACCAGCAGATAATCTGAATATGGAAATTGAGGACATGAATTAACAACAAAATGAAGGGACTAAATAGCAATATCTTCCACTGAATTTGCACAACCACACCATTTGCTGGGTTTGTATATATGACGTAGAAAAACATTGCTAAGAAACAACTGATTTAACTTTTATCACTCCATGAGTAAAAATCCATTCTTTGTACCTTTAATTTCCACCCTCTGTGAACAATTTGTATTATCTCAATGGATTTGATAACCGTATACTCCGACAGGAAGTTGGAGTGTATGAGTTTTCCCATCTATTGAGAGCTCAAGGGCTGATAACTCAGTGGAAGGAGAGACAACTTCTCTGATTACATCTGGACACAGTTCTGTGTTAGAGCATGCACCTGTAAAATATCACAATGCACGCATTACACCATTACGCAGGCCCTCACTAAACCTTATATCATGTGTGCAGTTTATTTTTCAACCTTTGAGCCGCTGAGGAGCCAAATTATTATGGCTAAATGGTGAATATCTATTGAAATGTACACACAGAACAATTTTGGTGCTCTGGCTGGTCTGTGGTAGGTATCAGGTTAGAACCCCTAACCTGGTATATCCAGCACCTTACTCAGGATCTTTGAACTTCCTAATAGAGCAGAGAACTTTACTCTGTCTACCTCCCTCTTTTCTATACCTAGCATCCATTTCAGCAGATAAAAACATGACTGCACATGACATTAATATATCGCTCACCATTGTAGATAACCTCCACAGAGACCACACAGGTAGACACTTTATATCTGAATTTACCAACTGGGAGTTCTATAGAATAATCAGATGAGATTTGGACATTAACCCTTTCCTTCTTCGATGTAACATAATATCTCAGAGTTGTATCTACACAGACATCAGGTTTGCTGGATGATGACCCTGTGGGAAGCAGAGATAAAATAATAGTTATTAAGATAAATGAAGAATTACACATTTTACGCACTATTCTGTTGATGTTCAATCTCCTTGATTGGTCAGAGCAGTTTTGTTCTACACAACAGTGACTTGACTGTAGACTATTGATGATTTGTCGTAATTAGCATCGTTCAATTCAATTACAATCGTTGCCAAAAAATGAGATATTGACAACAATTGCAGTTGAGTTTGATGGCAGTTGAATCACAAATCAACAGCAGTGTGATAAGGTAAGGTGACAGATATTTAGATTTGGTTGTATGTGAATTGTGAAGTAGCTAGGGTTAATATATGTTCATATATTGATGTTGCAACACTGATGGATAAGATAGCACTGAGGGAAGCATATGATTTGAGTTTGGGATGACCTGGTTGTTATTTTTATATTTCAAGCTCACACGTGAGATTTAAAGTTTTACTCACCATCATTGATAACTCGAACATTGAGCGTACAGCTGCCTACGTAAATCACATGGTTACCAACGCCAAATCTAGTTTTCACTCCAGGAAGTATCTCTACTAGTGCTCTGCCATCTTCAGATGTCACATGGTATGCCATATGTCTGTCCTGACAACTGGTGAAACTTGTTGTTGGGGTTGTTGCTGATGATGTAGTTGTCCGTGTGACAGGTGTTGGTTCGATATAGTTGTCAGTTTGGAAGTGGTTGGTGTTGTTGTTGATGATTTGGAAGTGGTTGGTGTAGAGGTTGTTGTGGTTGAAGGTGTGGTGGTCACTTCGGGATCTAAACAATAACAGCTGGAAATTTTGTGATAATATATTAAACTTATCCTGCATAAACTTACTCATTTTTAAACTTTGATTATCCTCCAATATCTATGGTATACACATATACATGATATATATATATCAGTTAAATGAAGGCTAAGTGTTCTAATGCTTGACCATGCAACTGGCTAAAAAATCAAACTAACACACAGAGTAAAACAGCCTCATGTGATATTTGTAATCTTGATGCGTATTCTGTAAACTCACATATAAACTGCTGGATTTTTTTGTATTGTCCGACATACAGAGATGTGTTGGTGATCAGTAGAGAGTGAGGTATTTTCAGACATCCTGAGCAGATATTCAGTGTAGATACTCTGTTTCTGTCCATGTCAACTAGTCGAATCTTATTATTGTTATGGTCGGCTACGAGCAGAGTTTTCTGCCCGATGTATGCGAGGTCACGTGGGAAAGAGAATAAAGAGTTTAAGAGAGAGCTGTCTCTGTAGCCTGAGTATACGGGAGAGCCTGAGATGAGTTTGATGTACTTTCCTCGGTATGTGATACGGTAGAGAGCATTAGTCGCTGCTATCACGTACATGTCACCGTTCTCACCCTGTGTCAGGAACGTAATAGACATGAGGATGTCAGACTTCACAAAAGTGCTTGTTGCTCGGGTCCATATGTCTACTAATCTTACAGCTCTGTTATAGAAGTCGGTGATGATTAGTTTACTCTCATCATGAATGTCTCTTATTACAGAATGGGGACCGTTGAACTGACCAGGGTGACCGTCAATGTAATTTGCGTACTGGCACTTTCCAGCCAACACAGAAGTTATCCCTGTAAAGCGATCAACTACTCTCAGGCAGTTATTGTTATGGTCTGCTACAACTACACGCATTGCTGAGATTTGAGTGAATCCAGCTTTACGGTTGAATCGGGCCTTGGACCCTCTTCCCTCTCTGTAACTGTTCTCATTAGTACTCCCTGCTATTATGGGTGAAGATTTATCGCCGCTTGTCTTAAGTGAGCAGTAATCTGTGAAGATGATGTGTCCTGGGTGGTATCGATCCATCTCAATGTGATAAACATCATGAGAGGTGGTTGTGAAGTCTTTAGCCTTAGACCTCTCTAATCTGTAAATAGTAATATTATGCAAAATGTTAGTTTTTTTCTCGAATCTCATTGGTCTAAGTCATTATTGAAAAAAGTGACCATAATTCTCTTCATATATTTTTGATGATTGATTTACTATCCCAGCTTTTTATAACGTTATTATTCAAACATCAGAATTTAACTTTCACCACAATATTTATACTGATGGAAAATTGTGACGGTTTTCTATTGTTGAAATTGTGCATTTTGCACAATCTTGAAAATGAGAAATTATGTTCACGATACAATAAATAGGTAACGATTTTGAGTTGTCATAAGACGTACACTATCAGGTTGGATTGCGCAACAAATTAAACTTAGCTACCTAGCTACGATATATCCACTCCACAGAGTTGACTACAACAAATCGCTTCTTCAATAGGGTATTCTCAAAATAATCTTGTTCTAACCAATCTTAATTTCATCTCATCAAGAGATGGTCATATAAACACTATACGGAGCTAAGGCACTCACTACACTGTAGAAAGTAGATATAAACACAGTGGCTCACCGACTAACCATATCCTGTGCTTCCGGATTCATACACCAACTACTCTTTATAGTCACTGTCAGTAGAATCTGTAGAAGAAAAAGCCTTTGTTGGAATAAGTATATAGCAATACTGGCTGGTGGCAGACGAGACTCATATTATGTGCACAAAACGGATTGAATATAGGGAGTAACTTGGCCAGTTAGAAGAATTTGAAATCTGGAGCATGAGAAACCCTGTAGCCAAAATTAAACGTAATTTTCGGGATTTGCCAGATAGAACTTTGTCGCGAACGGGCAGCGAAATGGAAAGCATGATTATCTTACTTACAGCTAGAAGAACAATTTTTAGCTCCATAGTTCTCAACCTACAAAAAAACTCTGTCGGTAAATAATACTTAGTTCTACAGCTCCAGTCTTATCTGAGTGCCATGAGTGAGTGAGCTCACCAGTTATAAGTACAAGTTATAACCTAGCTTATGTTATGAGTTTCAACTTCAGATAAGGCTGAATTAAACATTCTACAGTTTGGTACTATGTACTGTTGACATAAGAATGTTCATAATGTGAGGTCGCCAAATAGGACAAGGTCAAGTGATAAGGTTACAACAAGTAAGAGCTATGATAGTGAACAAAGCATCTAAATTTATGTGACTCACTTTCTAGAGTGAACGGTTGATATCCTTATCATGAACGTCAGTTCTGTATCATGAAAGTAGAAGCTGTTAGTATGACCTATTCGAATAAAACACTTTGTCTTCTATTGCAAAATAGACCTTATTTTGTATGACATCAAGTAACAGCATGTGGCAAGAGCTAAAATCACACATTATATTGACATGTGATTGAAGCTGATGTGTTGCATTATTTAGTAAATGTCTACTCACAAATTTTAAACTCCAACGCTTACCAATGAATGTCAGTGTGAATTGAGTATCATCGCTCAACCATCTGCAGTCATTTCAGAACATTAGGTTAAATAACAGAACTCAATCCAATCTTAATGCTAGAGAGTCGGTCCTATAATGATCTCAATTTGAGTGAACTTTTCACATTTGTGTTCAGCTAGCTGTATGTACCTGTTACCATTTCTCTAACATGACCGGTTATGAACTATAAGATAAATGTTATTATTGTTCGGAAGTCTTCATAAATAAATATGATGTTTGTTGTACTTGGACCTAATCGATTTCGGAGTTGGAAATTTTTTCCAAACAGTAATCACTTGGCTTAACGAATGTCAATGGTGCAAATAGGGCACATTTAAGTGGATATTTGTGATAACAATAATTTCAGGTCATCGTGGAAAACTAATAGAATTAAAATCCATAAACAGCAGAATATTTGCATGTTAAGAGTAACTTTTGACACACTTTGATGAAAGGCAACAGTATAGTAATATATCATGTCAGTTTTCGAAATTGGTCTCTATGCTGGTCAAAGTTCTATGACGTTATTACATAACAGGGTTGTGGCATGAAACTATTAAATATGTCGATTGGCACCACAAATTCATTGTTAGTATAGCCTCGGCACTTAAACTACCTTTCTTATGTGATCCGGCTAAAACTAAGTGACACTCCCCCTTCTTCACCTGCTGTCATTCTTGGTAAAAATGATGCAGTAGTTATCATCAGGGCCATCAATCTAGTTTTTGCTCTATTTGTATTTATCCAGAAGATCTTGTGTTGGTTTTATCCAATTATAGCGGTAGATAAAACCATAAACACCTGCAACTTCTGAGGCAATGTGAGCAACTTCCCAATAGAAATAATTTTACAAAAAATGAACATTTGATTATTTAGTTTGCTACGCAGCGAGCATCAATTGTACCCTAGCTTTCATAAAACTTATTGATGACATTGTAATGAGTTCTTAGCTCTTTAAAACAAACCCAACCCTATGAGATTGAGATAGACCATATTTCACAAAACAGTGACCGCACCGCCCCAATAGCTTTGTGATCTGTGATATTAGTCAAAGTTATTATAAGCCTGCCCAACCACAGTTTTCCTTTCCTAATACTTACAGAGTATTCGAAGGAAAACCTCTCATAATCTGGTAATATCTCAACCTAAATTAATATTTACTAACAAAAATCAATCACTGTTGAGCGCAATAATATGAATAAACAATAAGTAGTTTGTGATGCAAACTATACCAGATTCAGAATGACAGGCCACCATTTGCTGTTTGCAAATGTAACATTATTTAACTAGGGACATCTACACAAACTTACACTTGGAGATGCACCATGAATTCTCTCAGCGTACATACATATTTCTTGCTTGAGCTTCAATGCTTCGCTACGGATCTCAAGATTTCTATCATTTTGAGGCAGCACAAAGTCATACTCACTGAGAGTTATCTCATCTGAGTGGTGCAGCCAACGATGTATGGGGAAATAACTAAAATGGATTATCCTTTCCTCATCATTGTCATTATCAACATCTCAATATTCAATCTTTACCAGATCTATGAAACTTAAATTGAGTTAAAGACATTTGGTAAACAAGTAATAAAGTCTACACGCTCGATTCGGAGATACAACACACAGTGGTGCGCATACCACTGCACAACACACAGGTCTTCAACTAGAAACCATGAGTCAAGCGCTGTTTCGAGGCCTTCTCTAGTACAACCCCTCATGGCCGGCCCTAGCAACATGAAGCTAACCATGTGTGTTGATGAGCATCTCGATCAATCTTATCAAGCCGTCAGTGCGTATTGTCAGGTTCTGTGTTTTTACATAATCGGTGTGTTTACGCGTTGCGCAGTGAGGGAGGCTGCCAACTCTTCATCGTTTCAGTGCAATAATGTCCGCCTTATCACTCTCATGCCTGTACTCTAACTCGAACCAGTGCAGGGAGGTTTGCTTTCCATCAGCTCATCGGTGCCAAGTCGCTACCAAGGCCCAGTAATAAAAAATAGAGGATACTCCAAAAGCGCCTTAAAATTTTTTCTTCAAATTTGCGTTTAACATTACAATTGATTGGCTAAAAGGTGCCTGTCAGGCAACTTTAAGCTTATTAGCAGACATGCTATTAACTACTCAGATTTGTGCACCTGATCCCACTAACTTAATCTGTAATACCGTTGGCAATCTGCTAACATAGCGTACATGTTAGGGTTATTGCTCCTTACATGGCCCTTTTACATGGACCTGTTTTGGCTATATTTCCAGCTTGTCTATATATCTGTGCATTATTCACAACTCTTCTCATGAGTCAGCCAGAAGATGAGTACACAGGCAAGGATGCTTGGGGCTGGGATAATTAATTATCAGCCTTGAAAGCTCCCCAGTGGTTCTGGAACCCATGACTCCTGCAGCACCAATCATCTGGCAAGGAAAAGCAAGCTTGCTAACAGATTGAGTTATTTATCCATCTCCATAAATTAATGGGATGATTACGCTTCATAGGAAGTCACTATTACTATTACAGCAGTGAACCCACAATAGCTATATTATCTTTGAAATTATGGCGTCATGATTAAAATCAGGGGCAGATAACCTTTCTTAGTAAGTTTTTGTGTTATACGAAAATCTTCCTGGCCGGAGTCATGCACTGTGCACTGAGTCGAGCCTGTTTTAGAGTACAATTTTTTCAACCAACACTGCGTTTCATACCCAAGAATTGTCTGACAATTCTGTACAATTCTAGAATTGTCATAAACTGACCTATATATCATTACCCAACCAGCAACCATTATTGTGTAATTAACCCTGCCTGCTAAATAAATTACTTTCATTATTGATATTGTATAGCCATAGTATAAGCCTTTACAGTTCTAGTCAATATCATACAATTGGATATGCTGTAATGAATAGATATTGCTGTGCAAGGTAGCATCAAAATCTATATTGCGGGAGGCTTTTCGTATCATCATGATGGAAAATGAAAGCATTCATTTGAATAGTTGGCTCACAATTTTTGTAAGCACGGAAAACTCTTAGTAATGAGTATGATGACGCGACAAAATACTTATGTTCAACTCTTCTGTGTTGTACCATACCTTACGTTATATTTTGTGCAATCTGTGAATATTGGGAGCAACTGCATAAATAGAATACATCAGCTAAACTATGCTAGCAGAATTATCAGAAAACTTTGCTACTAATAAAAATGTACAGCGTCGCTCCCCAGATGAGCGAGGAATTACTTTGTATCAACTGTCCTACATGCCTAAGTGGAGAGAAGTGATATGTGAATGAGGCCATATTATCCACAGAACCACTGACTACTGAAAATATGCTGACTGATGCTAAAAAAACTCAAACTTGGTGTCACAGCAAGTAGTATGAGTGCTGATTATTGGCATAGTCTAAATTACGCCCCTTGTGATTATTGAGAGTGAATGGCTTTCAGCTATTTCTATTTGTTGGACAAAGATGCTCTGAGCATGGAGTTAGCTCTGAATGTTATGGTATGTGGGCTGAGGGAGGCAAAGGTAAATCAACTATCGTAAGCCTGGTATATATTCATTACCTGTCTACAAAGGAGCTCTTGATGTTTTACTATATAATTCTCAGCCATCTCAGTTATATGGTGTACAAGAAGCAATTCTGGCATAGTTCTGTCTCACTCTTGGATGGTAGTCCCCTAGTAGGTGTTGGCACTAGTACAGATAGTATTAAAATGTTAGACTAGTGGCAACACCGTTTAATGTAATAAATTTTAATCTGTCAGCTTGAGTGCCACAAGCAGGGAGATTGGCCAATAACAGGCATAATTACATAACTACCTTGATATCCTTGTTGTCAAATTTTTTAATTCTCCAATTAAGTATAATTAATACTGTTTGTTAATCCTTCACACACATTCCATTGCACTTGTAACAAGTCATCATGACACACTTGTGGAATCAGAGAGACAGGAGTCATTGTAAGCTGCCCTAACTTCCTGTCTTTTGCCGCTGATAATGACTGCCGTGAATTTTTAATTTCGCGAATATTCATTTTTATAATGATGGTTTGTTTGGGTGTAAGTGCAATCATGATCATTCTTTGACGGAAGAGTGAGGGGGCGGGAAGTTGTAACATTTTATGCAAAATTCTATCAGGCAGATTAAACAGTGCATTGTAGCCATTAATTGAATTTTATGGTATATGGGTAGAGAGAAGCAAGAGTAAATCTAACAGGCCTATCATTCGATGACACAATAGAACTGTTTGTACAGAATGTCTGGTGGTCACTGTAAATTCTAAATTTATCAATGCAGCCGATAATAATAATCTGAGAGCTTTGAAAGATTATCTGCCAAAAGGCTGTCCAGGCAATAATTTATCGCTTTAAAATTTAACAGCTGTAATGGCCCTGCAAGCCCCTAATCTGAATTTGTTGAAATGATTGGAATTTCAGGTTGATAGAACCTTTAACATACCAAACTCTTTGATGCATACAATTAATGGCTACAGTGTACAGTTTGATCATTTTCATTGAGATTAGCTTATTATTGAATTTGAACAAGATTCTCACAGTGTCATCTGCCAATTGTTTACCTTTCAATTAACATCAACATCTTAGCCAAGCATAATTGGATGTATTGTTGGTATCCAAGTTATTTACCCATGAAGTCATAATCAAGATAAGCCAGTAAGAATGTTAATTTTGTTTACACTGGCATTCATAGGCACCTTCACAGAACTTATGAGGTACCAGTAGATTTGTAAATGAACCACCCTGTGGATAAACACACAGATTATCATATAATGCTGGCTCAACTCTTGAAGTTGACCAAGAAGCGCGGAATATCAATGAAACTTTTTTGCAAATACTGGAGAATAAGGGCGCCAGAGAATTTAAGGTTTTTTGCGAGGCAATCTCATTCTTGGCATAATAACTCTGTACAATGATCAGCTTTGATGCAGAGTTTGGTGAAATAATTTGATAAAAATATACAAATGGAATTTGGACAATTATCTAGTTTTTTGCATAAAATGTTACAACTTCCCGCCCCTCACTCTTCTGACAAAGAATGATCATGATTGCAATCACACCCAAACAACCATCTTTATAAAAATGAATATTCGCGAAATTTAAAACTCAATTCATTATCAGCAGCAAAAAACAGGAAGTTAGGTCAGCTTACAATGACTCCTGTCTCTCTGATTCCACAAGTGTGTCATGATGACTTGTTACAAGTGCAATGGAATGTGTATGAAGGATTAACAAACAGTGTTGATTATACTTAATTGTACAATTAAAAATTTTGACAACAAGGATATCAAGGTAATTATGTAATTATGCCTGTTATTGGCTAACCTCCCTGCTTGTGGCACTCAAGCTGACAGATTAAAATTTATTACTTTAAACAGTGTTGCCACTAGTCTGACATTTTAATACTATCTGTACTAGTGCCAACACCTACTAGGGAACTACCATCCAAGAGTGAGAGAGAAATATGCCAAATTGCTTCCTGTACACCATATAACTGAGATGGCTGAGAATTATATAGTATAACATCAAGAGCTCCTTTGTAGACAGGTAATGAATATATACCAGGCTTACGATAGTTGATTTACCTTTGCCTCCCTCAGTCCACATACCATAACATTCAGAGCTAACTCCATGCTCAGAGCATCTTTGGCCAACAAATAGAAATAGCTGAAAGCAATTCAATCTCAATAATCACAAGGAGCGTAGTTTAGACTATGCCAATAATCAGTACTCATACAACTTGCTGTGACACCAAGTTTAGGTTTTTTTAGCATCAGTCAGCATATTTTCAGTAGTCAGTGGTTCTGTGGATAATATGGCCTTATTCACATAACACTTCTCTCCACTTAGGCATGTAGGACAGTTGATACAAGATAATTCCTCGCTCATCTGGGGAGCGACGTTGTACATTTTTATTAGTAGCAAAGTTCTGATCTGAACCTGGGCCTCCCGCAATATAGATTTTGATGCTACCTTGCACAGCAATATCTATTCATTACAGCATATCAAATTGTATGATATTCACTAGAACTGTAAAGGCTTATACTATGGCTATACAATATCAATAATGAAAGTAATTTATTTAGCAGGCAGGGTTAATTACACAATAATGGTTGCTGGTTGGGTAATGATATATAGGTCAGTTTCTGACAATTCTAGAATTGTACAGAATTGTCAGACAATTCTTGGGTATGAAACGCAGTGCAACCCAAGCTGAAAACTTTTTATAAATGAAATCTCACTTGTCATGTAACCTGCCTGACCATAACACACATTGATCTTTCTGAACTGACCTGCAGATACAAGAACTGGAAAACACCTCAGAAGCTAGCACTTTTGATAATCTATAGTAACATTATAGCGACTGGCAGCTGCTGATATCTAGACGCTAGAGGATCCTGCTTAGACATCGGCTCTTACAAAAGCCATCTTTCAGGCCCAAGAAATCCACATCAACTATTATTGTATTTTTATATTATTAGATCCAGCACTGTTTAGTGAGGACAATCAATATTTTGTAACCGGAAGTAGATTTAGTTGAAAACACTTATTTTATCCCGGACAAAACTTTACATTCTACTAGGTGCTAAATATTTTATCTACATTTATTTTACCTACAATGAGAGCAAATTTTTAACCAAAAAATTCAAATAATGCTTTAATTATACTGAGTTTCTTTCTTATCTTTCATGATTAGCTTACTCAAATGTAATTGATCCGTCCAAGAAATATCACTGGAAAAAGATTTATGAGCAATTTATGAAAAACATAGTCATACTATAATGGGATAATGCAGATTAAGTTTGATCTAATTGCCTGCATTCGGAGTTGCCCTCCTCCACTGTTCAATGGCTGAATGCAGGCAGATGGATAAAACTTCATCTAGGAATGAGGAAAGTAAAGATAAAGGGAGTTCTCTGACCCCACTGCTATCCAGCTAAGCTTGTCAAAATAGGTAAGAACGAAATATGAACATCAATATGTGAGATACATTTGATTCTGGATGTTAAATTTTAGGCATTGCAATAGGTATATCTCTCTCAATATGCGAGAGATATTAGACACTACTGTCAGCAGAGTAGTGGAAAGTAACCCTTGTGTAGATTGCAGTTACAAGAAAGACTATGGTAAATGGCAGTTTCTGCTGCACAGGTAATTCAAACTCTCAAACCATACACATTAGTTCACTTTAGTAACAAAGATAAGATGTTGGCAGCTGGAGCATGAAAAACTAAGATGATGTAGCATGATTCATGACCAATGGAGTTCTCTGTAATAGCTTTATGTAGTGGTACTGTTCTTTAGATATGTGAGAAACGGACTGGGCCCTGTACACAACAAGGTGTAGTTAGCTTGCTCCGAGGCTACTCTTTGATGAGCGAGTGGGCTTTTATCTTTAGTTTTAGGTTCTATTTGGTTTTAGCACTGAAAGCCTTGCTTGAATTATGCAATCATTATATAACCCACAGAAGGGTCTCAAAGATACACTGATACACGATACACTGATACACGAAACACTGATACACGATACACTGATCCCCTAAATTCTGATGGGCTTTATGAGCGATATCAATTAATCTCTTGACAAAATGTAATACACGCACTGTTTATCTGCTCCACATGAATTTAATGCAATAGACACACGTCTCAATTTATTCTGATGGGCTTTATGGGCGATATCAATTAATATCCTGACAAAATGTAATACACACATAGAGTTTATCTACTCCACTGAATTTAATGCACTAGACACCGTCTCAATTTTGAACTTAGATTTAGTTCAAGGCTATTATAATACACAGTCTATTCAAATCATCACAAGTTGTATGTATTGCAGCCTTTGATATCTGCTGATAGTCTGGTACATGAAAACGCCAACAAGGCCGTCCACAAGTGCGTAAAGTTTTAGACAGCCCTTGACTACACAATTGTGACTACTGAAGAGTCAAGTGGATGTGATTACCAATTTGCGTCAACCAGACAGGCATAAACTTAATTTGTTTCGCAGAAGATTATTTATTTAATTACCCTGACCATTTAATTCAAATGAGACAAAATATGTGTATAAAATAATTATATAAGGTTAAAAATTTTAAAAGGTGTTCTTAATAATCTGACCTGACCGTCTCTGTATCCGTATCCTTATTTTTATCCTTGTTATTTAAAATGTCAGATTAGTGCTGATATAAGCACTGATAGCACAGATATAGCTGCTATTACCCAGAATTACACAACAATACTAGTCATATTATATTATACAATCGATGAATTCACACAATTTGTCTCTGAAAATCTAATCTCAATATACACACGTTTACACAGAATAACGATCTGAATACTACTCTGTCTTAATGCTAACTGCTACCGTATTGGACAACGTTCCTGATACTACTGCCTGAAGCTGTGGCTGCTGCATTTACTTATTGGTGTGCTCAATGGTGTATTGTACATGATGCAGCTTTGGTAGGCAGTTTCACTTTGATGATGATAATATTGTTGTGCAAGCAGGTGGTTTCACTTTGATGATATGTTGCGCAAGCAGGTGCAGCTTGTGCAAGTATTACTGAAGTTGGTGGTTACTTGTAGTTGTACTCTCTTTCTTCTTTTACTAGGAGCGATGGTAGCAGTATTGTGATGTGTTGGGTTTGATAATGCTTGTGCTGTACAGGGTCTGATAGTGTTCGGTATTAGTTGTCAGTCGCTCTGGAGTTCAGGTCATCATATATTGCAGAAGGCGGGGGCGCAGTAATAAGGTGATGCTAAATATAGAAAGCTCCGCAAACCAGGGTTAATTTAAAAAATGTAATAAAACACCATTAAGTGTTGTGTTCATCTAAGAATCCTATCTACTGATAGGTTGTTAATCCTGCTGTGTATATTAAACTCAACGTTAGTTTCAGTGGTGTCCCAGAGAAAAATTTCTTACCCCAACTGTAAAATATACTGACATTTTGAGATCGCGTAGCGCTCGAACCGAGGCCGCGCAGCGGCCGAGCCATAACAGCTGTAAGCCCCAGCAACGGGGCCTGGGGCGGAGCCCCAGCCGCCAAAGCTTCTCAGTTGCAAAGTATTGAAAAAATTCATGCTGTAGCTGCAATAAATATATAGAGACTGCCCATGCCCTACACTACAGGCTAATAGTTGGATTATGGATATAACTATCGACTATCATTTCATGCTGATAGGGCCACTAGATGTATATTTACTTACATTTCAACCATACGGTCAACGGGTGCAGAGATTTTTGTTAAAGTTGAAGGAGCTTCTCCATTTACATCACCAGTTCTATAAAACATAATAAAGTTTACATCTTTACATGCATTCATAACACTGTATCAACTAAATGAGAAGGGTGATGTCAGACTGCTTCATAAGGTCAGATATGTTTATATAAGCAGTACCGTCTACATTTACAGGAGACAGGTTTTGCTCTGACTATAAAACTTAAATGAGGCTGCACCTGAAAAATGATATCATGTAGCGAGCCTAGTCTTGTTGGCTCTTTTTATTATCACTGTGCATCTATGTACTTACTGTCTTATTTGCCTCACAGCACTGAAGGGTAATCAACATCTTTACAGACAAAACAAACTTGCTGGGCCTGGCCAAGCATATGGACAATATAGTTACTTACCCAGGAAGCAGCGGCTCAACTGTGGCATCATCAGCCGGATCATCAGCATCAGCTGTCTTCGCTCTAAGAACAAAAACATCAATTGTGTATTCAATTAATATGTGCAATAAATAACGGTGCAGCACAGGAAGCTCATCAGTATTTTCTATTGTAAACCTCCAACCCAAACCCAACCTACATCTGAAAAGATAGAGGAGGCAATAATAAAGCATATCTCTCTACACAAATGAGCTTCCTTCGATGCTGTGTGTCAATCAATGCAGCTTTGCATTAAATGATTTTGTGTTCTTCCCCAGTTTAGTGTTTTAGGTGATGGAATATAAATGAAAGCATGTATCTTGGCGAGGATTGATTCCAAGAAGATGGCATACGTAGGCCTACATGATCGCGGGAGAACTGCTTTGTTGTTAGTTATTCCTCATGTGACATTCATTTCTAATTCTGCAACAGCAGGAAACCATGGACATGGACAGCAATGGTTTCAGAAAACTTGAGCCCAATCAAACACTAACTAATGGGCTACTATCTATCAAAGCCTGTCAGTCATGTCAAGATGACAGACCACACCACAGAACACAGGCTGCTTGCATTTGAAGGATGACTGGAAAACTAATAGACTAGACTGACCAATTATCCTGTGAGACAGTCTTCCTCCCTTTTTGCCATGATGATAACATTGAAAATATGATTATGATTGCCATTGATTAGTGATCCCAAAGCAAAGGCGCAGTAAGTTTAGTGTGTAACTGTCCTTGGGCCAACAGTTTTCCTTTCTCATCCTCATAATAAATGGAAATGGACATTGTTGTTTGTATGTTCAGCCAGGGAAGATTGTGTAAGTAAACACATTCCCCATCATGGAATAGAGATGAATACTAACCTTTTAAAGAACCTAAATAAACCCTGTTGTTTCTTCTCGACATTTCATGGGGAATGTCCATATTTCATGGGGAATGAATGAATGTATGAAAGAAAAAATCTTTCTTTTCATTTAAATATAACCTTGACCTAGCCTCAGTCTCTAAGATTCATAACATAAAAATATAGATAGGTCTTG
Organism: Membranipora membranacea; assembly: GCA_914767715.1. Classification (NCBI taxonomy): domain Eukaryota; kingdom Metazoa; phylum Bryozoa; class Gymnolaemata; order Cheilostomatida; family Membraniporidae; genus Membranipora; species Membranipora membranacea. Next base: position 11,197,431 of record OU612072.1, on the reverse strand, counting down.
ATCAGTGCTCAGCAGAACTTTCATTTTGTTGGGAAACCCAGGCTATACAGTGCCTTTACCACAATAGGTACATACTCGCTACTGTACTTCCTTAGTAACAGTTGTAGTTACGGTCAGGAGCTTGTCAGCTGCACAAAGTGACCACAAAAATGATGATACAAAAATGAATAATAAACAAGTTTTCTTACCCCAACGACCGTTGGGGTTGTGTATGGGCCAAAATCTCTTTCCCCAACGGCGTTGGGGCTCGTTGGGGCCTTCGGCCACCACTGGTTAGTTTCATAATAAAATCCCGACACCTTAAAATTTAAACTATAATGTAAAATCATTAATATTTGTATGGATTATAAACTGGTATATCACCTCGTGGTTCAAAACGAGGTCATTGTTTTTAGATGGTTCACGTGATGTGATTTGTCCGCAATAACAATTAAAAAGCAAAAAATTATGGAACTTTGACCGTTTCTGGATGGTTCCTGTCATGTGACTTGTCTGTAACAACAATTAAAAAAGCAAGCATTATTAAACTTTGAACTGTTATTTAAGTTGGGTCCTGCCAAGATGTGGGAAGGGATTTTACAAAGTCTGCAGCTTTTGCTGCAAATTATTTGATGGTACCCTGGAAAATATATTCCTGTGTGACAATGAGAGTGGCATAGGATGATAGTTATGTGGTAGAATAAATTGCAGTTCACCTTAACAACTGTATGATATGTAAGTCTGCCATTGAATTATGGCAGGGTTCTTCCCTCCCTGACAGATAAACTAAGATGAATAATAATGTATGCTAAGAATGGAACAGGCAAGCAGACAACCAGAGAGCAATAATGTAAGGCTGGGGTGAAGGTTGCCCGGCTCGAAGTAAAATAGCCATTTCCAAACAAACACACAGTCTACGCAGAACGTCAACTCCACGCTGAACTCACACATCTGCTGACAGCTGCTCAACAAAACCGGCCACATGACAGCCAGACATATGTGTATGAAAAAATTTGTAAGCTTAGCACCATTGTTATCATCGTGTTTGAAATCAAACTGTAGTCACCAATTTATAATGTAAACAGTGTGGTCAGAAGATAACAAAGACACTAGACTCCTGCCCATATATTGCATAAATTCAAACATGCCATGTGGAATGTTGAATGGGAATTCCTACCAGTCATGTCTATGCTAATGGAATTAATATTTATAAACATCAAGTCATAGTCCTCAGGGTGCCAGACAGAGATAGTCATACTAAAATTTGTCCTAAAACATTACCAATTTAGCAACCATTTGCCCCTGAGAAAAACATGGCTATGTTTGGTGGGAATACAGCAACCACATCATTTCTGATATTCTTGCAACTTGTTACTCTAACTGACTGCTTCCCAGGTACAACTCCTTCCATCATCTATTTGATATGTCAAGGGGTCTACAGCGCATTGTCTTATGACGATTGTCAGGGGCAGTATTTTAATACTACTGGATGTTATTTTCTGGAGAACTTTTCGCAATACAGACCTTGTTCTGAAATCTGCAATGGTGTAGTGCCATATTCCATCGATGAGCAGAAATGCAGAGCTTATTGTGAAGGTAAGTGATCTTATTACCTCTAAAGTGTCAGTCAAAATGTTGTCAAAATTTGCAAGGTTTGTCTCTTACCAAAGTTAACAAACTAATGCGTTTAAGGAATGCTTCCGTAGTTGGTGTTGCATTGCCGACAGCTCAGGGCACATCTGGGGTATCCACAGTGCACAGTTGTTGTAGGCTGCGAATGAGCTACTAAGTCTCACAACCAGTCCTCAGTCATTCAAAGTGATGAATCCAGCTCGAAACAATGGTCCTTGGCTTGAACTTCCAGTTTTAAAATGTACCGCCAAAAAGTTGCTACTTTGAATCGGAAGAGGGCAGGGATGAATCTTTTGCCTGCATGAAGATAGCATGCAGACAAAGTACATCCTTTATCGTAAGTCCTTATCAACAATAACAGAGCGGTCAGCCAAACCACGATAGGTCTACCACCCGGAATCAAACCCTGGGCTGGCTGGGACACAGCTGAGCACACTAACCTCTAGGCGATTTTGATTGTTCGATAAAGATGATAATACATAGACAAATGGTTCATTGACAACCCTCAGTCAGTCTGAATTGCATGCAAACTTGCTGCAATGCCAAGCTAAGCACGAAGCCTTTATACAAACTGGACAGCTTATTTTCAACATATTTTGGTCATAGATATCGACAGTTTGGGGTCAATGTATTTTACAGCTCTGAGAAGGCTACCATTTCCTTCAAAAGTAGAATTTCCTTTCAAGATATTTGATAAATGTGGGGATTTTCTATTCACAGACTATGCAACATCAGCCTGCCATTTTCAGTCTTCATCACACCCTCATGAAACCTCTCAGGCGGAGGGAATCACATCACCGACACTATCCACCACCCTCGCCGTCCAAATAGGGAAAAGGGTGCAAATATCAACAAGCATCATAGTGATATGTATTGCAGCGATAGTGCTAGTTGTTCTAGTCATCACTGCATCGGCAGTGTTGCTAAAAAGGGTGTGGCAGCCTCTCATATGCAAATGCAACCGCAGCAAAAGATCAAAACATTACACAGGTATGTTATATTACACATGAATCCAAAGTGGAACGAACCAAACCACAAACTCTCTATTCAGGCAATAAATATTAGATACCAAATCTAATCACACTTATCATCGCCTTAGCAATGCATCGTATAGCAGGCATCTTATCAATCCGACTCACATTAACCCATGAAAATATCCTGACATGACAACTTTCACTTATCATCATAATTGAAAGCTGTACATAAATTGGGCCATTCAAAAGTGGAACCCTCCTATCCTATGATATTGGAGGTGTGCAGGTACCACGGCCCCTCAAACAACTCCCGATAACACGAATTCTAAGTATTTAATCAACTTTAAATAGAAAATCTTATCACAGTTATCACTAGAGATAAGGAGCTCAAATGCAAGACATTGTATAGCAGGTATCTTATCAGTCTATGCCTCTTTCACTGCCTGATTTGACAGCTATCCATTATGATAAAAAAAAAGAGTTATATTTAGAAAGGGCCCTACAAAAGAGTAACCCTCGTATCTACTGTATATAATGTATTGTCTAATGATATCAAAGGTGGGCAGTTACCCACACTTTTCAATAACCAATCACGATCAAAGCACAAAATTCTGAGATCAGTGGGTGTCAAACATGATATGCGTAAGCAGAGTAAACTGGATTAAAGTTTTAAGCCACTCAAGGTAAGCAAAGCTAAAAGCACTCAAGAAACTAAGGTCATACAAATACTTTAAATTTCAAGGTGATCACGGAACATCAACAGTAATTACAAGACAAGATACAGCGGATCCATGGACAGAATCTGACGAGGGTGTTTCAGCTGATGTGACTTATCCAACAGATCAGAATAAGCACAATCTACTTTGGGGAAAGGATAACTTGTCACCAGAAAATCGTGAACATTGCTCGTAATTATTATGAAAATAATTGATTACTTTAATATCAGTTTCTTACACAATGGGCTACCTGCATTGATCTTTCATACATGTATTTTGAGACTTATGCTGAGTCCATTTCATTGTGTATTATGCAACATTTCATTCCGCAGTGTTTAAACCATCAGGGCTTGCATCAGCCTTCCAGCAGGACATTTTCTTGGCACAAAACGGCTGCTATAGAACTTCACTTTCCAATAATTTAGACTGCACAATCATACCTATTTGTTAGTTAACGACAATATTTTCTATTTAGTCATCTGTTGTCTGTGAAATTAGGGAATAATGTGTTTTTATGACCAGGAATTTACCGCTTCCTGATTTTTAAATTCCTATGAATTCATCATTTGATTTTTTATTTACAAACTAAATATGCAGGAATTTCGTTCAATTTTTGCTTCCTCATTTTTTACATTCATGGGTTGAGCAGGTGACTGTCAATGGAACACGATTTGTCACAACTTCCTTCTAGTTCGGCTTCATAAAAATATAATGAATATTCCACAACATTTTCTAAACCAATGCTATTGATTGCCAAGGCTGCACGAAAGTCTTTGGCAAACAGACATGGGTCAATTTCTAACTAATATTTATTCCAGGTAAACGATGTGCGGAGGGCCAACACATTTGTCAGGCAGTGTGCCCTACAATGACCATCTATGTATCCCTTAGTACCATAGTTACATAAACGATGTAAAATTAAACAGGAATACACCATACCTTAGCTTGCAATCTAGCGTGGTGTAGTGGACTAAGTGTCTGCCTTGCAATCAGATGGAGATTTATGCTCTGGGTTCGAATCCCAGCTTGGACATTTTATTTTAATTTTCACTAGTAAGTCTACTCGCGAAATTTAGTACTAGTGAAATTTAGTACCAGGTCCAGATAGCGAAATTAAACTCTAGCTAAATTAAACTCCTATAGGGTACATAAGATCTTTATTTGGTGTGGAATGAGTTGGTGCTGATTGGCTGATCACTGATAAGCAAATCAACCAATCAGATCATACCAAAATGTTGGCTAGGATACAATAAAAGCCTTGTGCTGGCTCTGATTGGCTGTTGGGTGAAACCGATCAGAGTCAATTCTTTGTCTAGGTTACAATGACTGCTTTATATATACATAGTATGACATTTACCTCAGTGTTGCTGGATAGCTCAGAGAAGTATCCCTCATCCTCATATCTGTTAATCTCATAAGTTCTGACCTTAGGAGATACACAGGTGGTCATGCTGGACTAAACTCTCTAAACTGGGCTATTGATAATTATATTGGTACCAGAGACATAGAGCATCATGGTTTATTGAGTTAGTTTGGAGCTTGCTGAATGAGAGCGCACGTCTCAAATGAACAAATGATGAGCCTTCTAATTACCGCTACCAACCACTTTTATTTGAGGTTTGGTGAGATGTTGCGATCGATTTCCTCGCAGACGATCGGTGAGGCTGAAGTCGATGGTCCAATCTCCACTGAGGCAACTTTCAAGGTTGGTTGTTCCATACCCCAGCACCCGCAGGTATTACTAATACTACTATCACTACTGTTTTTCTTGAGTGATAGCCAACAAAAGTGAAAACTACTAACAGCTATGCCTATTTCGGTCTAACAAGATCAAACTTACCGGTGCAAATGCCAATACACAGCTCATAACCATGATGTTCAATTTCAAGATGAAACACATGCTTAACTCACCACATATCTTTCATTGACACTTAGTTTGCTAGTCCGACAACTGCTGCTCAGGAAGACAACTAACATAAGCTGTAAGGCAAGATTATGAATATCAAAATCCAATACATGCTAGAGCTCCAGATTCCTCTTACTACTAACAGGGCTCCCTGCTTTGTTAAAATGAATCATGAAGAATTTTGAAGAAGATTTCCCACTTCAAGGCAAAATTGAAAAGGAGATCACCTTCATTTGCTAACTTGTGCTCAATGCTCGCGCAGTTCTTCGGAATTAGGTTAAGTGTTTGATTTCAAGACAATCAGACGTTTTGAACAATTTCTCTACAGATGACAGTTTGAAAATTGAAGAATTGCTCTATTTTCCTCTGAAAAATGAAAACAGTCTGTGTGCAGGGAGTCCCACTAACCATGTTAAGTTAGCTTAATGGTTCATGGTGACCCGGGGGGGGGGGGGGTGGTGAGTGTTTCAATTTTTGTCTCAACAACCCCGGACGTCATATGAATGATCCAACCCGCTATCCACTAGGCTAACCTCATAACATCACATAATGCAACGTTTTTATTATCTCTTGTCTTCTATTGGTCGAGCTAGTCAGTGGAAATTATATATTTTTAAATGTTGTGCTCATATAATATCATTACTTGCGCAGTTATCACTCCCAGGGTACGCTTCACTTCTATTTTATTGCTTGAGCTCTTTACAAAGTGCTATTCATAGACGTCTGGCTTAGTCCATGGCAAAAATGTCTGACAATAGAACCACTTGAGGTCATATACTGACCAAAGCAGAACAGAGTTAGTCTGAGCCCCCCTCCCCCTGCCCTTGCCTTGTCTGACGGCCCTCCTGGCCGGGGCACACACGCCTCTTTCACTCGTCATTACTAATTTTTATTTTGTATCGAGTAACCCCTTCCTGTTTAAGAAGGGGGCAACTCCATACAAAAACTGTTGCGTTGCGTTTGGCTACTCAGCTTTATCAAGCATATTTGTCTTTTGAACTTTGTCACTTTAAGGCATTGACTCAATTTACTAAAAACTCATCGTTTCGATGCCTTTAAACATTTAAATCAGAGTTTATTTTCTTGAATACACACAGAAAAATGATAGCGTTAGTTTGACGAACTGAAAGAATCATTATAAAATTATCGTCATTTTGGCTTCAAACATAGTTCAAACATATTTCATTATGACGCCAAACTAACGATATGATTGTATCATTGCATTTTGATTTTCTTGCAGCCTTTCATAAGTCAGATATCGTTATGTTGACGAATTGATAAGATTATTTTTTTCTTATCGTTAAATGTTCGTTGATTAAGTTCCTTTCATAGAATTGGTGTATACAATATAAAGGGGGTATAGGCTGAGATGGCTATAAACTAATGAATGGCTCAGTTGGAAATTGGATGTGGGAGTATTTGAAACATTAGCAAATTTGTGAAATGCTATTTGATAAGATTACCACGGAGATTTATTGCCAATGAAGTTCTGCATATTATTTGATCCAATTAAGAAAAATTCACAATCTGTTTGCAAAAAATGGAAAGAATTCTGTCTCCTTGATTATGAAAGGAAAAAGATAATTTTACCTTGATGTTTATGACCTGCTTTTCAGAGCCAATAACTTCCTCAACATTAGGATACTAATGACACTTGATTACATAATAGACAAAGTATGAAAAACGAGATATGATACAAGAGAATGCCATGCTAGCTAGTCTTTAAGATGCCAACACTGCACACAAATCTGCACAAACAATTCCTGATAATTCACATTACGTGATGCCTCAAGCAAAACTGTTGCGTGTTTAACTTGGTTCTTACATGACTAACAGGCAACTTGTAGTGCAGTCTATCACTGCTCACCACGAGAACAGCAGTGGATAAGAAGTCGAGGCAAAATGCATGATAATGAGAGTCAAAGTGGCTTTCATAAAGCTGGCATGAGTAGTTGATGACATTGTCCGATTTGTGGCACTCCCTAACTCTGCCAAACACTGGTTCACCGTATTCGGGCGATACACCAGCTACAATAACACTTCCAACCTTAATATCTGACACTACTGTACTTGGTTTGGCTCTATCAGCATTGTCCTTGAGCTGGTATCTGGTTGCGACTGTCAAAGGAACATTCATCCTGTTACCTACAAACCAATTAATCAGATGTCATTAACAGTTCTTTAGAGCACCACTGTAAATGGTTATTTGAATTTGGATCAGAAAGTAGTAATGCCAATGATGGTTCCAATATTGCAGATATTGATATCAAAATTAATGCTTGTTGTCATGCACTGTAAACACTTACATGATACACTTGTCACAGATTTTGCCAGTTTGTGCTTCCCTTCAAAACGCATGCACCAGTAGTGAATAAGTGGACCGTGTTGTCTTATCAAATCAGGGTAATGGAGAACCCAGTGTGCTTTAGCGGAAAACCTCTCATCTGGGAATACCTGAATCATGAAATAGGGTACGGGTGAGGTGACACCATGTGAGACATCACGAAGCAAGTATGTGTGTGGTTCAACACAGTCTTATTCGCAAGCTGCGTACTTAATACTATATGGAGAGACTTGGTTCTTGGTAATAACAATAACTTACACAAATAAAAGGGTTAAACTCAATGAAAATAATCCATTTACCTCCAGGAACAGGGAATGATGTTCCTCGATCAAACCTCCAAGAGTGCGTGTTGCTGCTTCGGTAATGACAGGTGAGAACACTAAGTCCATAATCTGCCTCAATGAAAGAAAGACCTGCCATGCGCTGTGGCCCTTGGGTACCTGTATAACATTGATAATGGTATAGTCCTGTAATAAAATTTCAGCTAATATGATAAATTACTATCAACATTATTTGCAAGTTTTTGATGGGTCGGTACAGCCGGAGGATCTGGTTTTGAGCGATAACTGTAGGCATTCCATAAAAGTTGAGATTGAACTTCATTTGATATGCCAAATTGATGCAGGAAAACTTAGTAATTACCTTGTGACCTATGAGTTGTGGTAAGAATCGTATCAGGCACCATAGCTGCGTAGCTGTTTGTTTCATCGAGTCTAAACTGATCTGTAGAGATGGTCGATTCTTTTTCTCATGTTCGCTGGAATGGGAAACAGTACTATGAGTACAAGAAGTGAGATACCATAATCAAGATTGCAGTCAGAAACACATTACAGGATTGAAGATGGATGAACCAATCGTCAAGTGTTTGTGCAATCCAACTCATCTTACCCATAATCAAATGTCATTATACGGTCATTGAGTTCTGCCAGAGTAATATGCTTCTCAGAAACAAGCTGCTGCAACACCAGTCTGATCTCTTTCGGTCCTATACCTTCTAAGAAATCATGCCTGCAACACAATAGGATTCCCATCTACCTCACAGTCAATAAGTGATGCATACAACTATACAGCAACATGAATAACAACAAATGCTAGGTCATGTCCGCCTGCGACATGATATGCTTACAGCAGTATACATTGATCAAGCAAATGATATGCAAATGTATATTTGGATGAAATAAACTGTACATACATTACATCTGGTACTGTGCTGTCGAGGAGAGAATAGTAGGATATGTCATCGAGGGCAGACCGCTCTCTAACACCAGTTCTCTTGCTAAAGCTAGTGTCAGCTTCAACAAACTCCACATCAAGGCGATGGTTAGTTGCTGACCTCAACAAAGTACTGTCTTGGCATACCATTTGTGAACATATGTCAGCATTAGCGTAGCAGAAACGGCAATAGTGACCTTTGCTGAAGCTTCTGTTGAACCCCATAATTTGGTTGGCAGCTAGGTTGTCAGCACTGATATGCTCCAGGCGCGCCTGCACAATATACTCATTTCCATCTCTGGCCTGAACTTTCACCCCAAGTGCTAGCATTTCCAGATCTTCAATGAGGGGTTTCAGGATGGGTTTATAGCCAAATCGTGAGAGGTCGGAAGCATGGCATATGAGTGCAAGGTGAATGTTGTTCAGCTTTCCATCATAAAACCCATCTACAGCTATGTAAAACATTGTCAGTTTATGGATGCCTGCTCTAGATCCTAGCGGGTTGCCAACTTCAATATCATCATGGTATAGTGTGAGCTGCAATGCTGTAGGATTGTCACTGTAGTATTCATTTTCACGGAATGCTTTTGTGTCCCTGAAAGACTGCAGTACACCCCTGCTTGGAACAGGAACCACAGGCTTACGTTTGTTATATAACATTAGGGTATCGACGATGGGGACGTACTCAGCTGTAGCAGGAGTAAGAATCCTACCACCATCAGCCTTAGTGGAAGGTATGTGTCCTATAACAAAAGACTTTGGCATCACTGCTCCGCGTTCTTGGAGGTAAACACGTCTTTGATGCTCAGTCTCAAGCCCACGAAAGAGTTTCTTCTTGATATCATATGATTTGTTGAGAGACTGAATTTTGGCATAGATGGTAGGAGTAAGGTCTTTAGGCAACATCTCAACCAGCTCATCAAACTCGGAATGAAGTTCACCAACTGTTGTCTCAACAATCGATTGTGTTGCACTCACTGAAGTCTGGATGGTCTTTGTAGTAATGGTGCCATTAGTGTACAGCTCCATCACATATCTATAGTTAAAAAAAGTATGGCTAAGACTAGAGTATCTTAACAAATAATTTGCCCTGGTTATGGATAGCACACAGCCTGAGCCCTGGACTATGTTGATGAACCTATAACTGAATGTTTCCTAACTATAACCATAACTGCAAACATTCTTTCTTATTGAGGTATTTTGCGCTGGAGTTATTTCCTCATTGAACTTAACTTCAGAGAGGGGACAACACTATGTGATGATTGTCTTGAGCTACTATACTGTATACTCATAACATATGTTACCTCCATAAACTCCATTATTATGAACCTATATGTTATTTAGCTATGAGTAATGAGGTGCATCATTGTTGATAACAGGACAGCATTGAATTGTGTAGTAGCAATTGTGTTATCATAGAGAGAAGTACAGGCTAAATGACTTGCAGGCTACAGTCAAACTCCTAGGTTTATCATCAAATCAGTTACCTCTCAACTGCAGTCTCTGCAGTTTTTGCTTCTGGTAGTATTTCATTGAGTTCGTCTACATCGTCATCCTGATCTGAACAAGACCAAACATATAAGTATTATACAAGCTATAAATGTCGAAGTCTGACGACACAATCTCAAACTTACAATCACCGCATTAGCCTGTAAGGTACATTGATTGAAACTCCAGTAACAAGAATCAGACAAGTTGCCTTATAAATGCTCAAGCAATACTTTTGATCAAGCTTAAAGGAACAGGCGGTCCTTCAACCCTACAAAATCAGCTTGTGCTTCTGGTGCGTCAGGTATTTTCCTCTAGGACTCACCCAAAATGTCAGAATCAAGTATTTGAGACGCCTCAGAGTCAATCTCACCGTCATCATCAATGTCCAAATCAGAAAGTTCCTCTGCATTAATAAATATTTGACAACTCAATGTAGGGTATGAAGTACATAGAAACCAAAGAGATCAGCGGATCTACATATGTATAATCACTGATGGAAAATACGAATAATACGGTTCTTTTATGCTTCCCTAAATACTTCCTCTAAATCTGAAAGACCTTGTGAACCAGTTCCGGTAAGCATAATAAACTTACCATCTGTGACTCCTACGGGTGTATCCAGCTGTGTTAACTCATCATTTCCATAAGGTTCATTGATGTCATTCAGATTGAGAACTACTTCTACAAATATTGATAACATAAAAGTTGCCATACATACATACATTATTAATAGTATACCTAGACAGGGCACTACATGGGCAATTAGCATCGATGCACTTAATTGTGGGTGATGCTACGACATTGAATTGTGAATTGGTGCCATTATTGAGTCCCGGTCCACAAACCGGATTTGCTGTTGATAACTTTGATCGGATTTCGTGTTTTAAAGTTGCAATACAGTAAGCAGCTCGTCCTGGACAGTTTGATGTTAGTAATCATCTTGCAAGATAATTTTTTGGATGACAAGATACTGCTGAATGTAAAACAATTTTCAAACTTCTACACAATCCAATGTCGTAACCTCACTCATCATTAAGTGCCTTTTTCAGCTCTATATAGTTCCCTGACTAGGTTTGTTATTGAGTCTATGTTGCCAAATTATACCCAAGCCTTCTTTGACATATTTTGTGGGTGAATAATGACAGTTAGCTAACAGAGAAAATGAGGGATATTTTAGCTTTTATTTGCACATACAACATCAAGGACGAATATTTAGAGGTATTCTTACCAGTAGGATTCGAGTCTATGCGGTGGTATATGGGAACTTTGACAGGATTGGTACCATTAGTATGATGATTAATATGTTTCGAATAGTCTCTGGCGTTTGTTGTACATCTCCACTTACACACTCCACAAACCTAAATAAATAAGATGAGGTACATGACTTACATAGGCATGTGGTGTTACAAGCAACAAATTGACTGTGATACCTTATATCCATTTCAAAGTGACCACCTTACATCATCTGGTAGAGTATATCTTGAGAAGCTAAGCAAGCTTGGCTGTTAGTAGTAGATGGGGAGGGGGCAGTCATCGACTATGAATGAAGCAGGTCAAGACAGGAAATAACATGCAGATATCTCAGCTCAGGTGCCCTTGTTGACACCCTGAGTGATATACAAAAAATACTTGTATATTTGGCAAATACTACAAGGAAAAAGAACTTACCAATGGATGAATGTGTGGTGCTCGCTCAAAATCTGTCCAAGGACCGCTATGAAAGAGTTTGATGTGACGTAGAAACTGACTTCCAGCTGCTGATTCTCTTGTTAGGATCAGTTTACAGTAGTTACAGGGAATACCCATTACTATAAGCTATATCTTACACATTCAAATGCAACTAATAAAACTCCCAACAGTTGATGTAATGAGAATCAATTTAGATACACTCTCTAAAACCTTGTGTGCTGGTCCCACACACTCATCAAATACAGGTGACTAGCTGAATCTACTAGCCAATACAAAAGTTAATTGCTCCGTTTTCATTGGCTAAGCACTAATAGCTCTTGATTATATCAATTGTATCATAGCGGATTATCTATAGTGCCCGTATTTTGTATAAGAATAATAAGCTGAGGCTATATATCCTGTTGCCAGTATTTAAAATTAGAAATGTTGTTGGATGGCTGAGTGGATTGAATATGTACACTGTACTACACTGTTTAAAAGGGACAAGAATTTTGGGAAAGCTACCATTCTCAGCATAATAGTGATACAGAACAGGAAGAGTACAAAACCTGCAACAATTGAACTATATACACAAACTATTCGAGCTACTATATCTATCTCTGCTGCATTGGATTGAGGATTTATTATAATTTAATATTATTATGGCATCAGGCTTTGCTCGAGACATATTAGACAACAGTGACAATCTGAATCATCCTCCTGATGCTGGGTATGGGAATTATGCAGCACTGACTGACGTGAGACTGTCATCCTCAGATACTGGATTAACGTCCCCTGACTTAGATGCTATTCTAGCCACATACAGAGATGATAGTGCAACACCAAGAGCCTCAACTACTGTAAGTCAATCTCAACCTGGTAGATGTGCCAGTTCATCAGCCACACAGCGGGCAGCAGCAACAGCAGATTTATCCACAGTGAAGTTCCTACATGAATTTGGGACAACTGTACAAGAGAAGGCTCATGGTAAGATTCACCCCTGTTACCAAGTTATTTCACAAATATCAACTCAACTGTGGGTATATTTTAAAAGCTCAGTTAGTGCTTGATTATCTTGATTATTATGAAATGCTTAATTCTTGTCACATGATAAGATCATCATGATGTTGAATATAAAAATGAGAATTTGAGGGCGTATTTTGAATTCTCTAGTGGTTTTGTTGATTTAAACTACCATGATGAATGATTATGCTTGTAATTATTTGTTGGCAAAGGCCCCACAACATCTCTTAAACATTCTCACAACATTCTCTTAAATAAGGTGATCAATAGATATTACTGGTTAATGCTCATGGAATCTCCACAGAATTGAAACCATTATTGACAGCGTATCATAAAATTGGAATCCTAGTATGCATTTGGAGTAATCTAGTAAGTTTCGTGGATTGGAGTAGTCATTACAATATCATTGTTACTTAGAGGTCTAAATTATCTTGTGGGCATTTAGGCTGCCTCTTGCTGCCCTCATATTTGAGAAACAATCACGCTTAGTGTGACTATGTTTTATTACAACCTCTCGCTTCAACTTAATAGCATGATCAATGGATATTATTGTTTGGTTGCTCGTGGAATTTCAACTGATTTGAAACCATCCTTGACTTTATGTCATAAGATTAGAATCATAGGATGCATTCAGGTAATCTAGTAGGTTTCGTTGGTTGGAGAAGTTATGCTAAAAGCTTTGCTAAATAGAAGGTCTACATTATCATGTGAATTGAATTTAGCCTGCCTCTTGTTTCACCTAATATTTGACAAGATCATGCTCATTTAATTTTTACGCATACAACCTCTTGCGCCACATAGTAACATCACAATCATTTTCATTGGTTCCGTGAGATACAATTTCATTTCAAATAATATGTCAGCAAGCGTCTATCGCAGTCTTTTACCTAGTTATATTTAACCTGATGCTATTATAGATAAATTGTGAGTTTTGTTTCCTGACAATCAGAGGGTGGTCCATGGGAATGAATGTACACATGGCAATATATGCTTAGCTGAATTTTATTGCTTCCTACAGAAAACTCATATTGGCTAGTATATTTGGTTGCAAAGGCTTGCCGCTGGTGAGACAGTGGGGGCCTAAAGAGTAAAGCAGTTGATTTCACATTATTATGATATTGCATGCCATTAGGTTTCTCACAGTCTTATCATAGTATCATCATATTTTGCAGCCTTCGGACTCACAGAGGAAAATTTTCAGTGCCTAACGGACGATGATATCGCGGGACTTCATGCCACACTCGCGGTACAATTTAAGCTTCGGGCCTTGAGAGACAAGAAAAAGGTGAGTCTCTGTAGAAAAAAAACATATACCATAATTTATTCTTGAAGCTATGGCACATCAAGTTTCGCTGCTATTCCGCCGCTCTCCGACAAGTTAGTTATCCACCATAGATTAAAACTTGTGTTCACGCTGCCGAGGTGATAGTAAATTGGTTTCCTGGCAATATTGATAAATTTCCTCTCTATTCTTATCCTCATATAATATTGATGTGAGCGCACTAATTTAATATAGATATGCATGCTGACATTCACATATTATGTGCTGGCTATTCATATTTTGTGTTGTTTCAAGGTGGTAATATAGTCAGCTATTGGTTTCTATGCAATACCTTGCTGGAAAAATCATGATGTTATAATTACTAGTTTTGGCCCATATTCATGTTCCTAGCTATGTGTTTGGTTTGACAGCCAACCTTGATCAATGCGGTGACTATGTCTTAAAACAATGCTGTAGGCCTGCTTAATTTTCAAGTCCATGAGTTATTTACTTGTTTCGGCTCTCTCCCTGTTTTTAGCTATTGTGTTTGGTTTGACAGCCAACAACGAACAAGGCTGTGACTGAGACTTAATCTATTCCTGTAGGCCTGCTAGATTTGACATGCTTGGTATTTCTTATTGTGTTTGGTGTTCCAGCCAACAAAGAACAATGCAGTGATTATGTCTTAAAACAATGCTGTAGGCCTGCTTAATTTTCACTCCCATGACACTGAGTTATGTACTTGTTTCGGCTCTCTCCCTGTTTTTAGCTATTGTGTTTGGTTTGACAGTCAACAAAGAACAAGCTTGTGACTGAGACTTAATCTATTCCTGTAGGCCTGCTAGATTTGACATGCTTGGTATTTCTTATTGTGTTTGGTGTTCCAGCCAACAAAGAACAATGCAGTGATTATGTCTTAAAACAATGCTGTAGGCCTGCTTAATTTTCACTCCCATGACACTGAGTTATGTACTTGTTTCGGCTCTCTCCCTGTTTTTAGCTATTGTGTTTGGTTTGACAGCCAACAAAGAACAAGCCTGTGACTGAGACTTAATCTATTCCTGTAGGCCTGCCAGTTTTGACATGCTTGGTATTTCTTATTGTGTTTGGTGTGGGAGTCAACAAGCAGTCTACACAGCTCCTTTATTCTGCTTTCTCAAACCAGTCATGGCAATTTATTTCAGTTTGTTATCTCATGGGTATAGCAGTAAAGCTGAGATGTTTAGCTTCAACTCTGTTATTCTTTTTTTCAGGAATGTGACAATAATGACATGCCTGTCGGGATGTCCAACTCCACTTCTGGTGCTGACACAGAATCTGCACTCCTTGCCACGATTCGGCAGAAAATGACCTCACTACCTTGTGCTGCTGATATATTGGCCTTTGTGAGTAAAACGCAATGATTTAATTTTCTTGTTAAACCGTACATTAATTAGGTGCCCCCACAAATTTAAAGTAGTGCATGCATAGGGTCTCAAAAACTGAAAGAACGGCTTCCACTGGCTTGAAAATTATTGTGACAACCAGAATGGTATGCCGGTATGCTCAGTTGCACATTTTAAAATATTCATCATGTATCATACAGATGCAAAGACTGGTCATCCAAAGCTTAAATTACGATCAGGTGTGTCAAGATATTCTGCCTGCATGTTCTGAGTATCTTTGCACTTTGTCACTTCTTAGGTTTGCGACAGAACATGTGATTGCAACCAACTTTAAATTGTATACATGATTTCTGATAATCTGTTTTTTTGTGCATCCCATAACATGTTTTATCTACTCACGGACATCCTCACATATTTGCTGTAGTGTTCCAGTCTCAACATGCTGCCAATGGAAAGATTACATGGGACTTTTCTCAAGGCCAGAATCCTGGAGATGACAGAAGATGGCGACGAGAGGATGGATCGAAAACCTCGTGTGCGGATTACCCGCATATACGTTAGATATGTGTTGGTCGAATACATCAAGAAATTTGAGTCACCACATCCGGTAGCAGATGTGATCAGTTTTGTTGCATCTAAGCTGCTCCACCACTTTCCAACAATGAGGGACATAGAGACCACCAAGGAATCCCCATCCTATGTAAGTCCACCCACTACCCATCGTTAGACAATATTTATTAACAGCTTTTTCGTTGTTTGTGCAATGATTGACAGTCATTTCATTTTCCATTGGAAAAAAAAATTGATTATCTGATCAGTCCTCAAAAGCAAAGCTTTCGTCTTCTGCAACTCTCTTGTATGGAAGGGCAACTGTGATGGAATTATGTTTTTACAAAGGTCAGATTGTCTTTCCAATTTTTAATCAATAACAAAACGATCATAACATGTTCTATTCATCTGGTGTGAATTTTTGTTTTTGTTTCTTTTAGGATGAGCTGTTTGTCAGATATCCTATAGGAGGGTCTGTGTATGACTGTTTTAAAAACTCCAATCGTGGTTTACCTGAAGAGTTCAAACGGCGCAAGAGAAAGACGACAGCTCCTGCTGAAGCCATAGTAGTCGATAGACCTGCCCCCCCTCCTATGCCAGCCTCGTATGAAAGCAAAGGTACTTGCTTATTTCTAACCTTAATACGAATGAATTAAACTAATTTGGGCGCTATAGGAAGCAACAGCTTAGAATCGTTGTGGTCAGATTTTAATACGAGATCACTTGAAACCTTCACCATACCATAATACTGCCGGAGAGATTCAGAAATAAGAGAAAACTGGTATTTTGTCTATGGGCTTTGCTGTGGGAGATGTGATCGTGAGCAAATTACAAAACAAAAGATATGAATATGAAATTTTTCAAAAATATCTCAATAAATTTTAGTTCAAGAGCTGCAGACTGCAAGCCCTGCACGCAGAGATGAGCTCATGATGGAAACATTTGAGGAAAGACGAGTATGGGCCACTCAATCTCGGGAGTTTGGTCCCACCATAGAGACTATTATGACCACGTATCCTGTATTCCACTCGGATGTTGATCAGGTATGGTATTCCACAATTCAGCATGATTCCAAGTGTCAAGATCTAGAGATCGTTGCAAAGCTTGTGAAAGCAAAAGTTTTCAGTGTTTGTTTTGTGCTTGGTGCTTGCGGTTAGATTCATTGAGCTTGATTGACTGACACAGCTGCTGTAAGATTTAAGCCATTGTTGAGTTCTGGAATTACATAGTTTGAAACCGAGCTGTATGAGGGTTAAACTGTGCTGGAACTTATTGATTTCTGGGTACAATGTCACCAGTACCGTATTGAATTTCGAATGATTTCTGAAGCCTCTATTTCCGAGAATCATCCCTGAAATTAGCACTGGTCTTAAAATATACAACTGCAGTAATAATTATTGCTTTTTACTTATTAGGTGTTAAAGGAATGTGGCAGAATAGCGGGTGAGGGGTATCCTCAGAAAGGCTTGAAGATCATACAGGCTATGATCAAAGAACAAG
This sequence comes from Membranipora membranacea, assembly GCA_914767715.1. Classification (NCBI taxonomy): domain Eukaryota; kingdom Metazoa; phylum Bryozoa; class Gymnolaemata; order Cheilostomatida; family Membraniporidae; genus Membranipora; species Membranipora membranacea. Next base: position 11,179,791 of record OU612072.1, on the reverse strand, counting down.
AATTTTTAGGTGAGTGTTTATGTCAATATGCATTTGTCAAGAATTTTAATGATGCTCAGTACCAATCAAGTGTCATCCTGCTGTCAGAGTTCCACAGTTATCGTTTCCAAGCCTCTAGTCTTATTTGATCTTGTATCAAGTTGCACCCCAAGTATCTAGTATGATATCAGCAACTGTAATCTCCCTTAACATCATCCATCATTCATGTGTTTAATACTTCATTGCTCTGGTAACGCTGGGAAGTGTTAAATATCTCATAGCCCTTTGCATAATCTCCATGTCATGATAACATGATTCAGACTTCAGTGCTTTTCGGTGTTGTAGATCCTTCAGACATCATCAGGTCAGCACTTAGAAAGATGAGGGTCAATAATGTCGATGGTGCGCTGAAACAGATCATGATTTTGAAGGACCCAACTACCGCTGCCAACAGCACTGGAGGAGTTATCTCAGCTCACCATGATGACAAGCTGTTTATATGTGTCCATGGTGGCTTCTCCTTGGAAGTATGTAATCTATGTGAGATGCTGAGCATATTTCCACTAATGCACTATATATTACATATTGAAATGCCTACCTCAACCTTTGTTAAGTTTCTTGCCCATGTTATGGGCGTCAAAGGCGAGGATGGCAAGGCATACAAACTGAGCAAAACGCAACACGAGCTCATAAGCAAGTATAAACGTTAAATTCTGTGTAGTTTGTATCTTATATTTTAAAATTGTCTGCCGTTATATCTTTTAACTTGATCTCTTTGCCCGTCTCCTTGTCATTTTGCATAATTAAGTGTTATATTCCCTTTATTATCTTTTTTTTATTACATGCAACTCTCTTAATACTCGTCACTTTTCCCATATAACCTACATAGACCTATTCCTAAGCTTTTTTCCCCCAGATATATTCTCCTTCTTATTACCCTTTTGCTTACTTCCAGTTTGTATACACTTTATTATCTTGTTTTGTCATGTTTCATCATTTTTTAACTCTCACTTTTTATATTACTCTTATTACTCATTAAATTTTCTCTAATTACCTACATATTCCTAAGCCTAAGCTCTTTTCAAGTCAGTTGTGGATAAAAATAAAAAATAAGAAAAATTTGGATTAAATAACTCCATTTCTTAATCAGCAGTATTATTGAAGTATAAGACATACTGAAATTTTGAGAACAGTTAATTCGAATCATCATAAATTGGCAAAGTAACGATACCAAGATCAGTATGATCATGTTTAAAGCCTCCCTCTCGTTACTGTGATTACTATTCAACGATATGAAATTTTGAGAACAGTCAATTGGAATCATCATAAATTGGCAAAGTAACGATACTAAGATCAATATGATCATATTTAAAGCCTCCCTCTCGTTACTGTGATTACTATTTAACGATATCATAGCATTAGCATTATTTGAATGAATAGGCCTGCAGACCATTTGTTATCGTTACTTTGATACAAATACTAGATCCTATTGATCAGTTTATGACCCTGACTTGATCATATTTTAACGACTTCTTAGTTCCCCTATTTAACGACTGTCTACAGTTATAAATCGATCAAATTAACGAATGTATTTTCCTGTGTGTAGTGGATTCAGATTTAAATGTCATCGTAAAAAAGTAGAACAAGGTATAGCGTACTGTAAAAGTGTCCTGTGCGAAAGAAAAAAATCTGTCAACTCCGGAAAGGTGTGATATGCTCCAAAATAGTACAGAGTGATATGTTCTTGAGGGCTCGCCAAAATGAACTGACCAGCCTTGATGTTCACCCGGGCTTATATATGTACCAAGTTTTCATCACTGTGGGTGGGCATGGGCCTGAGAAAAGGAGATCATTTTTGCCCATCAATCAATTTAGTTTAAAATAAAATTGCAAAAACTCTCAATTCCCTCGAAAAACAGAGATTTGGTTTTCAGCTTATCGTCCGATTAAAATAATTTGATATAGAGAGATTGTACAAAACCCTCAATTCCTAAAAAACGGAGATTAGATTTTGCTTATCAATCGTATAATCAAGGAACAAAAAAGCAAAGAGGAATAACTAAATATCCATTGGCTGAGGCACCTTTATCCTAGCCAAAAGGCCGAGAAGCGAGAGAGCCTGCTATCAGTCAATTATTAATTTATCATAATCAAATATATTTCACTTTTGATAAGCCGATAAGTAAGAAGCGTATTGGCAAACTTTATCATACAATTGATGAGTATTTTGCAATCAAATGCTCAAGCATAGAAGACATGAGTCAATAAAAAAACGTTATCAGTCAAATCGCATACTTGAGATAAGCAATGAACTTCCTCGAGGAATTAGGAATTACCCTCTCTACATTAGTCAGATGAAAAATTGCGAAGAGACAGCAAAAGGGGAAATCAGGGGGGTCTTTCCATTTAAAAGAGCATAAATTGCTAACTGATCACTCACTCAGCAAGACTCGCTAGAGTCTCACTCATTCATCATTGATGGAACTAAATACAATCTGAGTGAGCGATTCGAGATCAAGTTTTCCTAATTGTAAGATCAAGTGGTGATCATTTTAAGCGTTGTTGTAGTGATAATTCTGAAATCTGGAGCTCTAACATGTATTAAATTTTGATATTCATAATCTTGCCTTACAGCTTGTGTTAGTTGTCTTTGTGAGCGGCTGTTGTCGGACTCCCGAGCTAAGTGCCAAGAAGAAACACGGGGTGAGTTTCACATGTATTTTATCTTGAAATTAAACATCATGGTAATGAGCCAGATATTGTCATTGACACGGAAAAGTTAGACCAGAAAAGCTGTAATGGTTTCCACTTTACTGGCCTATCCCTCTAGGAAAAGAGTAGTAGTTGTTATAATAACTGAGGGTGCTGGGGAATGGAACATTCATTCTAGAAAGCTGCCTCAGGGGGATTGGAACCCACAACCCCTGCGTCTCCTGGTAGGCAGTGAATAGCGAGCAAGGTAACCGATTACGCTATCTCACCATCTCCAAAAAAGGATGGTTTGGTGGCGCTCATTACCAGGCCTTGCTATTCCTTACTCGGAGTTGGGCACTTTCATCCCAACAAGCTCCAAACTTACTCAAATTCTTGAGATATCTTAGTGAAAAGCAAATTGTTTCATTTCAGAGATTTGCGTTTTGTATTTGTACTGCATTTCATTCTCAACTCACTATCACTATCAACCGCATTCAATAAACCATGATGTTCTCCTATCTCTCCGGTACCAATAAGTAACCCAGTTTGAAAACCACATGATGTTGGGATGAGGGCGTGAGTACACAGGCTATTAATAGCATGATAGAGGGGGGGGACAAATCGCAATCATTGTACTAAATCATCAAATGGACTTAGGAAGAACATCCCGCCAATTATACAACTAGACCTAGAAATTTGTACGAAGATGGCAAAATCTATAAAATGGTTGTCCTGGTATCATTGAGAAACCCAGAAACTTGCATTGTGGGATACCAAGTAACAATGCCCTATTTATTGTATTGTTAGTGTGACATCGCTTGGTCAGTTATATCGGCTATAGGGCTGGTGGTAGCACTGATCTTTAACTGCATATCTCTGGATAAGATAAGGGAGTCAGAGAGAGACAGCTACGAATGGATACAAAGAGAACTCGAATATCTGGCCAGAGACTTCTCTCGTGTGCAAAGGTTAGTGCGTCTTACTTGGCTTATTCTATTATATACGTAATGCTAACCCTAGTCTTAATGCCCAGAGAGCTGCAATGTAGTTTTAGTGGTTTTACCATTATCTGCTACTCATTTTCTATGGGTTTGTTTCCTCTGTGGCGGCTGAGGGATGTTGCAAAAGTTGGGGTATCGAGGTCAATAGAAATGAGTGATTGATTATGTAATGCCACTAGCTCGCGTTGCATCGCATCGCATCTGTGCACTTAGACTATGCTAACTCTAAAAAAGTATGATTCACTCCATGTCTTATAATGTATTTGTTTCTACCAACAACTTTGGTGAAAACAGTCTTTTCGGCTCCTTTTTCGTTCATCCAATCATAAAGCAAATTGTGTTCAGCTTTTCGCATTCAGTAGTGCGACAGCTTTCCAAATATGAATGGACCATATATTTTTTCTTGGCCCCTGACTCTCTACCTAACCCGACCACTTGATTCAATTCATGACAATCTTTTTCCGTGTCATATTTATTCTATTTCCGGCCAGGAAACCTTAGAAAATTTTAGCTAGAAGGTTGGCTTTGAAATTAAGCACAGTCCCATTAGCAGATGGGTAAACCTGCCTGCCATGGTCAGCATGCATCACTTCCCATTGTCCAGAAGTAAACAAGTAATTGTTGGTTTATATTGATTACAAACTTTTGAAAGGTTCAATAAAAATGAATTTGTCACAAAAGATGTTGCATAAGTCCCGCTATTTTTTATATACAAGTTACCAAAAACTTGTCACCTTTCTTCATTGTAGAATCTGTTTACCATCCATTGTGTCGGTGGTCTTCATTGCTGCATAACCATTTCACCAAATCATTTACCGCCAATTACATAATAGACAAAACCTATATATTATTCATAATTCAAACACAAGAAGTTAATCCTTATATACAAATACAGATAAATATACAATGCTCCATACTTTCAGTGCTCGTGGATTATCGGAAGAAGAACTCTTCCTCTATGGTCTCGTGTTACTAGATGTCATCGGAGTACTTTTTATGTTAATCACAATTGTAGAGGTTGCAAAGAAAATATCAAAAGCTCAGCAGGAACAAGAAGCCCAGCAGGTGAGGCCGAAAGCTATGAACATAAATTCAAGCGGGGGTTTTTCTTGGTGAGAACGATTTGCTCAGTTTCCCTCCCAACAAATCTGAAAATTCAAAATAAAACGTAAATTAAACAAATTCTAATTACCTCATTTTCTTCTAGGTTGTTGAACTGAGTCAAATGAGAGGCAATACTCCTAGCCTACAGAACCCTTAGCAATTGAAAGAACTTGACTGTCTGATGTCGTGGGAAGGATGTCTCTGAATGCTGAAATTAATATGTTGTTACTCGCCATCACCAGCTGTGAGATCAAAAACTATAAACTACCACATAGATATATCATTGCACCAACTGATCACTTGATATAGTATCACATGTTTATATCTGATCGGCAGAGAGTGAATTAATTCGCTTAGCTTGAGTACCATCTCAGGGGATTCGGGGTAAAAACCTGATGTAAATTTGATTAATGCGGGTTGTGCAAATTTTAGGTCCCCATACTTAATTGACTCTAACGATCAAGGATACACATGCTAATATTATTGTAGTCTTGATGTCAGTGTGCCGTTGACTAACTAGCTTTAAATGATAACAGTGGTGTTATACTCTCACTTTTAGTCAATTTTTAAGAATTCCAAACAACAAGAAGCTGTTAACGCAATATATCAATACATCTATCCACAATTCAATATTTATTGTGTTTTAACTGAACTGAACTAAACTGAAGGTGCTAGGTATGACTACTGATGTATTTATTTAAGTACTAAAGGTTCACTATCAAGTATTTGGTCACATTTGCTGCGCTTGCTTGGTGTCTTGTTTTAGTGACTCTGATATTATTTCTCTGGGACTTTGAACTGAGTAAGAAGTGCTCTGTCACACAGCTGCTAAACAAGCGGCAACATGACAAGTCTAAGAGGAGGCCTTTTATCTTTTTTTATTTCATAATCAATCATGATAAAAAATATTTTCTTGTTGCATAACAATCTTTCTTGATTAAATTTTTGATTATCTTCACTCTTAATAATTCTTGTATCCAATCGTAAACATTCATACTTATCACCACCATGTTATAGTATGTATAAATAAAACTATACAATAAAAGAAACACTGTACTTATGAGACTCGATTTTTGCCTTGGAGTAATTTAGAGTTGATGGGTTTAGTAAAAGAAAAATGAATAAAATATGAAATATGCTTTCTCATCGCCTAAGTAGGTAAAAAACATATACAAACACTGAACTGTGTTATTCCCAGTGCACTCAGCCTTTGAAATAAATTCCTTCATACTCTATTAGTTGTAAGTCACTCCTTCGCTCAACTGTTGTATTTATTAGTTTGTCATGAAACCCTATATCACTCAACTGCTTAATAAACATGTATAAGTATGACATCTGTTGTAGAAGATGAAAACTGTACTCTACACAAAGACTTTTGATTTGACTTTTTAGGATAATTTGAGAGTTGTCTTCTCTGGTACAACAAGGAGATGACTCCTAAATCAAACCCAAATAATATTGCAAATAGCCTGTCTTGACAATAATATTTTTACACATGGCAGAGACTTGATTTCTCTAGGCACAATCTAAGGCATAATATTAATTCATTCAATTAGGCTATCGCTCAATCATTTAATAGTGAGTTTGCTTCTTGGCTTGATCACAGTGTCACTGCTAATGGCTGATTAGTGCCAGTTTCACTTTTGGCAGCTAGCTACACGCTCAGTTCAGAAAGTTCTTGTTTCTAGGATGTATCACATTCTTAGCCTGAATATGTTGATCACCTTGTAGCTCTCTTCTGTATTTTACTAGTTAGTGAGATCAGATACTTCAGTGATGTTTACATCAAAGCATGCATCACTGCTGCCTTGCTGCCCTGCTGCACCCGATCTGAACCAAGAAACCCCAACCTGGCTAGATTTAGCATACATAACACTGCATCATTCTTCTTTCTTGGTATATAATGTTTACTACAATATTTTCATCCCCCATCTTATTTAGGCTTAGTTCATCCTTTGGCATAATAATGATGTCCAACAATTAGGTCACCATGGTTGCCATGGTGACTAAGACTGTGGTATGGTTGCGCATTATGGTTACGGAACATTTCATGAAGAACGTTTTTCCTGCAATTTTTTTTTCTTCACCAGCATAACAATTTTGTATTTTTTGTTACTGATGTGCAGCATGCATCACTTCCCATTGTCCAGAAGTGAACAAGTAATTGTTAATTTATATTGATTACAAGGTTTTGAAATGTTTAATAAAATTGAATTTGTCAAAGTGTTGTTTGAAGAGTCTCACCTTTATTCAAATCTATGTTTCCAAAAAATTGTCACTAGATTTTGTTTACCATTCATTGTTTTGCTGGTATTTATTGCTGCATAATCATTTCATCAAATCATTTACCGCCAATTACATAATAGACAAAAGCTATATATTTTCATTTCAAATGCAAAAAGTTAAACTCTGTAGCCAAAAACAAAGATGCAATGCTTTGATTTTCCAGTGCTCTCTCTCTACGGTCTCGTGTTACTTGATGTCATCGAAGTGCTTTTTATGATAATCACAATTGTAGATGTCGTAAAGAAAATATCAAAAGCTGAGCAGGAACAAGAAGCCGAGCAGGTAATGTCAAAAACTATGAACATAAAGTCAAGCTTGGTTTTTCTTGGTAACAACGATTTGTTCGGTTGTCCTCCTGGTTAGTCTGTAAAATTAAAAAAAAAAACAAAAACATTTAACAATTTCAAACCTTATTTTCTTCTAGGTTGTGGAACTGGGCCAAGTGAGAGGTGATACTCCTTACCTACAGAACCAATAGTAGCTGAAAGACTGTCTGATGTTGTGGGAAGGATGTCTCTGTGTGCTGAAATTGTAATATTGTTACTCGCCATCGTCAGCTGTGAGATCAAAAACTATAAAACGTCACATAGATATATTACAGTTGTCTTCTACTGATCATGTGATATACTATTGCATGTATATTTCTGATTGGCATAGAACGATTTAATTCACATAGCTTAAGTACCATCACTGGGGATTGGGGTGAAAAATCGAGGTAAATTTGATTAATTAGGGGCGGGCAAATATTTTGGCCTTATATTATACTGATAGTGTAGTATCGATGTCAGTGTACCATTGACTAACAAGCTTTTAATGATAACATTGATGTTCGGCTCTCACTTTTAGTCAAGTTTTATGAGTTCCAAATAATATATAATATATATAATATTGAAGCTGAGACTATTTGTCTGGAGCTTAGAACTGAGTGAGAGGTGGTCTTTTCATGCAGTTACAAAAGAAGTGGCTGCGTGACAAAGCTAAATAAGAGGCCTTTTATGATGATACCTTTGACATAACAACAATGTCCGACATTTAATCGTAGGTCACCATGGTTGTCATAGTGACTAAGACTGTGGTATGGTTGCGCATTATGTTTACGGAAAATTTCATTTGAATTTTTTTTTCTTGCAATATTCTTTTTTTTTTAGGTTTTGCTGATCACCATCTGCATCACAATTTTGTATTTTTTGCAACTGATGTGCATTGAATACATCTATCGAGTGTTCTCATTCTAAGGGGTAACATGTTGAATTTATTTTCCAATTTATCATATCTGAAATGAATAATATCTTTATAATCGATTCGCAGTGCATATAAACACAAAATGCTGTGAGAGTTTATGAGTATATGAAACTTCTCGTCATCTTTATGCTAAAACTTCAACAAGCCAAATACTCTTTGACCTACAATATTGGTTGTCATTCATTAGATTTGAATTGTTTCCTCGATGGGAATTTGGTTCACTAGCATCCTATCCTTCATTTTTCCCCACTCTCATCTCAGTCTACAGGCCCTCAGTCTGACACAAGCTGCAACCCTCAATCTTTCAAACAGAAAAACTGTCAATCATGTGTTCACGCAAAAGGCAGGTTTCGCCACTAACTGATGGAAAATATCATGTCCTCCAGAAATTCTGTATTATAATCTTTGTTGATTTTGTCCAGTTTTATCTTGCAGGAGTTCTCCTATTTAAGATAACAGCTTTTCAAACATATCCTTGTAAATCATATCATATCTGTACTTTTTATGCTATAGATAGTTCTCTACTGTCTCGGAATATTAATTTGATAATAAAAACAATGAATTAACTGATAGTGGGATATGATTATAGTTGTTTAATTATATTTTTGGACCTGTGTTCCAGGTGATTGCTACAGAATGCATGTATGGATGTTCATCTCTTAGTTTGAATTTAGGTAGTTCTCCGCATGTACCATCCAAGAATCTCCAGTACCAAGAATTGCTCAGAAAGCGTTTTCCAGTTCTATATAACAATTTTTAACAATTGCGACATTAATACTGAGTAGGACTATAACAGAACCTAGGTGTAATAGAGAAATGTAATTAAACCATACTAACATACCAATACTACATAGCATAATTTCTTTGTATTTTTCCTAGCTATATTTTCCACTCTAAGTTCCCTTTCAATTTTCCAGCTACCTTGGTGATCATTGGATGACTAATTATTCGAGGTAACACGATGGTGCAAAAGGGTTACAAAGTATTCAGTCATCGAGGTTGTCATTTCCAATTTTTTGTGATGTGATGACTAAAGAAAAAGGTTGTTAAGGCATCCTGATGTCTTGGTATTGCAAAAAAAAAGGAGGTATATCCGCCACACCTCAGTGTTAGAAAAAATAAAGACGCTTAGTAATAAGGGCTACACTACTATAAAATAGATGAGTTCTCGATTCAATGCCACACTTTGCATGGAACAACTTTGCACGACTGCAACTGTTCGATAGAGATCTCTCAAATGGATTCAGAAAAGAAGGCAAAGAAAGACCTTTCATGGACAGCTATCAAAAAAGATAATGGTCTTGAATATCCCCATGTGGAGCGAGAGTCAACTACTGCTGAGCTTGCTGATGGATCTCAGGTGATTAGTTGAAAATTATCTTTCATTTTACATTTTCAAATGGTTCTTTGGTGCTTATTGACCTTAAGTAGTAATGCAAAGTGACCGAGAATATTATCTTGAGGATTAAATCTGTTAAATATTGTGAAATGTGACAATATAGCTAAGAGATATCTGATTTGGCTTAGTGATTCTGAGGGGGGGGGGGGGGTACTTAGTAAATTTATATGTGTAGCAGTGTATCATATTATCATGCATCTCTGGCAGGTCTTATTTAGCTATGAGGCTTATCACTCCAAACAAAATCCAAACATTATATACAAGAAATCCCGAATTGGATCATGCATATGCTTTATCCATTATATTGATATAAACTTATTATATTGGGTATTCATCAAACGTATTACTCCCAACCAACAATCTTCTAGGTCCCAAGTAGCAAAAGCCTCTGACACTCCCGCATAAAGGTCGAGTATAAGAATGGGATGCCCACAGATATCACTATTCTAAACAGTCTGTTGCAACTTTTTTTCGATACTTTTATTTTCACAAATAAACAGATCGACAGGCCATATGCGTATCTGGAGAAAAGTGATAAAGATGAGGATGGCGGTTATAAGGTGGCAGACTTCATCCAAGGGCAACAGAAGTTGACAAATGATTATCTCGATTTATGTCCAGCTGATCTGGCGAAAATTCTCAAAGACAGGTTTACAGCATTTATGATCTTTACAAATAACTAGCATTACCATGCGCTACTGTATTGTTTGTGTGTTAAACTGATTTTTATTATTAATCAAATTCCGTTTCAGGCTAGGATGTAGGGATTATTTATGATTATATTGTTGTGATACAATAACAAGGGATGATAAACGATGTGAGAAAGGGGTGACTCCATCCAAACTGAACAATGCTTATACAATTCATGTTTCCACAGTAGCAATCACAGGGCTCCTCAAAAAGAGGTCAACTAGAACTCAAACTAAATGTTTTCATTCAAACTGCTTTAGGATATATGATATGCACAACTATGATGCAACAAGTACACCGAGACAACATGTTGACCATTTACATCGTACAGACACACCTGCCAGATGTGAATATGTGTAAGTCTGAATATTTATCAACTAAACTAGTATTAAAGTGACAGTCCTACTAGGCCATTTATTTGGTATGGTTTTAATGTTCTCAGGCTGAAAAGTCATTAGGACATATGAAATAAAACAGCCTGAGAAACTAATTGCAGTAAAATTATAGCAAAGTCTGAATATCGGGATCATAGTGGATCATAGTGTATTATTGCCTCCACCTGACCACTATGCCGTATGAACTCACAATATTCGATTTACTGGGGTAAAATATCCACATTTCTAATAGGACTGACCCTATAAGATATACAGATTAAAATTGACCATTTTTGCCTGATTTTCAACAATGAGTCAATGTATGCATACAAAATGATACCTTCTTTTGGAAATACCTAATTATACTGACCAGTGACCGCAGGAAAGAAGTGGAAAGCTACTATGTGAAGACTTCATTCTTGATTGATATGTTGCAGAAGTCATATGATCCATGGAAGCACAGAGCTGAAAATCGAGGATTATGATCTGGTCGATAAGGGATCCATGTTCTATGACAATGAGAAAGCCCTTTGTGTCAAAAATGCCTACGATAGACAAGGTTGTCGGACAGCTTTTGTTCTCAAAAGCAAGGAGAAGGGCTACTATATACAGGTAAAAAGTATGCTAGGTTATAAACTCAAAGAGTGCATATCACATGATCAGTGTGCTATGACAGTAAGGGGAACAACGCAGCTTTTTTATCACAGCCGTAAGATGTAATTGTTTCCTCTTTGCAGTTCAAGAAATGTGGATCTGATCAACTGGAGGAAGATATAATTGAGCCAGTAACAGACACCACAGATCTAGTATTCTCACATGATGGCGAAGGAATTTTCTACTCGGTAAACTGTGCAACAATTTTGTAACATCGGTTCAACCTTCAATTGAATGGACAAAGATGAAAGTCATATTTTACAATTATATGCTCATCTATCAAGATCAATATCATGCGAATTCTGTATTGTTTTTAATTATGGAATATCGAAACTAATATCTGAAGTGTGAGGACAGTTTACAACCAATCCTTCTATTTGCGAATTTGCAGCAATATGATCGTGAAACGGGACAAGATAAAAAAGGCAAAGAAAATAGCAAACATAATGTGCACAGGCTCAAGTATCATAAAATTGGTACTGATGCAAAAGATGACATAGAAGTCTATGCAGATGAGAGCAAGGAAGGCATGAGAAGGTGCGATACTTAGTCAGTACTTGATGCATAATATGAAATAGGTGTATTTTGTTTGAAGATTGTGTTACTGTATATTTATACAATTTGTGATTACAATCAATGTATAAGGTTTGGCTAAACTCATATCTGTTCACTTGCTTATGATTTTTACATTGACATTGTACAATAGAAGCGCATATTTATTTTTGTAGTCATGTAAGTCGCAGTGAGTGTGGCAATTACCTTATCCTGAGAGTGACCAAGTATGCTGGGGATTCCACTAACGGGATCAAGTATTTGGACATGAGGGACAAATCTGGCAAAGAGATCAATAGTAAGTAAGAAAAGTTCAAACCAGAACTCTGTTCACCCTGTCTGAAAATGAAATTAAAAAAATCATTTCCCTTGTAGCACCATACAAGCCTCCCAAACCTTCCAAACTTGATAAAATATTGAGACAAAATTGTTAACAAGCAAAGCTCTTCTTCATTGCAGTCTTATGCATTTGCTTGCAGTTGCATCACTCTGTTGCATGATCACCCAAATATTACAAAAGCTCTGCTTAACATACTATCATAATATACGCCAGAGGAAAGTAGGGGTTGTGCTATCTCACCTTTACCATCACCAATACAGCTGAGTTGTCAGTGATGATAATATATATTATACTATAGGAAACTTCCTATTATTTTGCTGTTACAGAGACAACTGTTTTCAAGCCACAAACACTTATCGAGTCTGATTCGAAAGACTCCTATTCTTTTGTGGGAAGCACAGGCTCAAAACTGATCTTCATTACTTCATGTGAATCACCAAACTATTCACTGATTCAGGTACTTGAAAATGCAGTTTATTGTCGTGCAAACATTATTTTACATTGATGAAGCAATGAACATAATAAGATACTGATGATGTTTTAGTATAGCAAATTAGAGATAATAATTCATTATTATTTATAATGATGTGGAACAACCTATATTTTCAGGCTGATATCGCAGATCCCGACAATGTTATTTGGAAGACACTGGTGGAGCCAAATGTTGATGATAAAGTACTAAAATCTGCCTTCCGAGCTGGAAAGACCAATATTGTCTTGCGTTACATAAATGTTCATCCAATAGACCGAAAAGTAAATATTGCTGAGAGAAGGGGCTTAGACATTTCAGGGCATTTGATGATTTCTTCCATCATTGCTTCACCTTTGGCCCATGTACTCATAGAATAACTACGATGACAGTGCAAAGCTTGCTGATTAACATCATCAACCAAATACTTTGCTCATCTTTTGCACCGAGATAAATGTTTTGAATCTTATTCATTTTCTTTAAGTGAAAAAAGATCAAATGATTTGCCAGAAGCAATGGGCGAGATCTGGCACCGGTCATCATTGTTATTGAAAGACTCCCTTCGATACCAATACTCACAACATAACTTAAATTCCTTCAAATTTGATATCAATTCAGCATGGATGAGTATAAGCGCAATTGTTGGTTTTAAGATAAATATTTATGAGTGCATGTATGTAAAGATGGGGCCCCCTGCACACGAAGCTGTCTTCAATTTCTTCAGAGAAAGCAGAGCAATCTTCAAGTTTAAAACTCTAATCTTCAGTATAGATTCTTCAAAACAACTTGAATGTGGTGTTATCTACTCATTTCTGCTTAGAATGACTCATGTGCTTGAGTTTTGGTTTCGTTTTGATTGGCTGATGAGTTTAAGTTTGTTATTGTTTGGAGTTGCTTATCCAAAACACCTAACTTGGGTAGGTAACTCAAAACTGTTGGACTGAATTCCAGTCTAGAATCTTTTATTGATTTTTCATTCAAACTGACCAAATCTTTTCTTCAACTTTAAAACACTCAATCTTCAATCTTCATTAAAATACAGGGAGCCCCAAAGATCAGAACAACAGTAAAGGAAGTTTTCACAAGGATTAAAGACTTTTAAGACACACATTGCACATTATTGGATAATATATTATTGCCAATTTTAACAGCATGGTGTAGATGAGTTAGTCGTGTTCGACTTCCACACAGGACAGAGAAAGACGTGGGTTATACCAGTCCCCAAAGGAGAGGTACCAGGCCATGTGATAAATATAACATGCCAGCCAGAGAATGACTACCTATACGTCAAGACCTCCTCACCAATGCAGCCTGGTCCATTGTACAGATGCTCTCTAGCTGATGAGAATCCAACCCTCGAGGCAAGTACAGATGCTTATGTTGACCCAATGCTACTGGTGTCTTTATGCTACTGTTGTATTATGAGACAGTTAAGGCAAACTTTAGGTGAAATGCGATGGAAGCTTCTCTTAACGAGATATGATATATTTTCAGGTTTACCTAAAGAGCAAGATAGCCTTTAAAAGCTCAGACTACGTTGTGAAGTCGGTTGAATATGAGACCACAGACAGCAAGGATGGATCGAAGACAAAAGTAATGATGACAATAGCACATAAAAAGGTCAGTATGAAATCTCAAAAACTTATTATGAGTATTAAGTTATAGGGCTGGCGTTACATCATAGGGATTTAGTAAACTGATCAGGAAAAGAGCTACATTATGCTAAGGAGGCGAACAACTTGACATTATTGATGACCACCAATATGACCTTCAATCATGCATTTCAGTGTTACTGTTAAATTAAGTCTATATAGTAGTGTTATTAAAAGTTCTAAGAGTTTTGAAAGTGGTGTTGACAACTCCATCTATAACTGTTCACTTTCGATGATGACTCAGTTTGTTGTAAATGTGTTCAATACAGGATGCAGTGATTGTGAAAGGAAAAGGTACCGCTCCTGCAATCATAAGTGCATATGGAGGGTTCAACCATCAACACCTAGCAAAGTTTGATAAGATGGAAGCTATTTTCATGGAAACCTTTGGAGGTGTTCTAGCTTATGCCCATATCAGAGGGGGCGGGTAGGTTTGATTGCATTGACTCAATTTTAACTTGCCAAAATTATTAAAGTTGGTTTCAAATTTTCAATTTGTCGAGAAGAAGAATATTTTGCACCATGAAGAGCGCAAAGGCACCTGAATTATACATCCTTTCCTTCATTATCATCAGTCACCCCAAAGATAGCATTTAGCACATCACAACTCACCAGAGTCTAGATAATTGACATGTATACTGGTATTTTTATCATCTATAGAGAACATGGCAAAGAATGGCATGAATGTGCTAAAAAAGAGAATAAGTATAAGAGTGTGGATGATATTTGTGCTGCTGCGGACTACCTTATTGATCAGGGCTATGCTCATCCAGACAAGTAAGGATCAAGTATCTCGCAGGGGCATATGGAGTACCCTCGACCCCCGCCTATCGGGGGTTGAATGTGCAACCCAAGATTTTTGCTGGGGGTTGAATAGATTTTGGGTTGGGAGAGAAAATCGGGGGGTTGAGAAGTATGACAGGTTAAAAGAAGCTCAATTTCACCACTCACTAATGACCTTGACTGGGCCTATTGGCACGGCCATCTTGTTATTACTAGGTTACCAGACTACAATCATATTTCGTTGGCTATTGACCACTTTTAACGTTTTTGATTGGTGGGATAAAATATGATTTAGAGGTCACATGAAGTGCATGAAGCATGAGGATCTGAGTGAAGCTGTTACAGCTACTATACAATACAGCTAACAGAACTGAGCTGAACTATTGTTAACTGCAGACTTTTACTTGCCAACCCTAAACCTAAAAGCTTTTTCGCACCTTAGTGTCTATCTAGGATGAAAAGTGTACATTAGAAGGTTAGGCAGAAAATGAGCAAAATCTTAATACATTTCCTTAATTCCCGCCCAGATATGAATACCAACTTGTGTTGTGAATGTTTCTAGGATTGCTGGGCGTGGTACATCAAATGGAGGTCTTATGTTTGCAGCAGCAGCTAACAGGGAGAATAACCCCTACTCTGCAGTCCTAAGTACTAATGGGTAAGTTGGACAGCCCCCTTTTGTCATTTCACCATTCTAGCAAATTAGAACACATCTATTTATTGAACAATTGCATGTATGTTTTTCAAAGTTTTGAATACAATGCAATCGTAAATGTGAATTCCCATTTGGCGCTATTAACAGTGTGAAATGGCATGCAAAAGATGATCCATAATACAGAATGCTAGTGAAGTAAGTAACATACGTAGTTATTCATGTTTCTCATAATTTTACCAGAGTTTATGACACTGTTCGCTTCATCGATCAGAAATCTGTCTCCGCTGAACTTTGGAAGGGTGAATACGGAGATCCACATGAGGCTGGTATTATTGATCATCTCAAAAGGTTAGTAGCGAATTGACTAAGGAATCAAATGAAGTTTGCAGTTCACAGGCAACCATTTTATTTCCATGCTCATTCTGTATTCGCTTAAAAACCATATGGCAACCCTAACAATATTTTATTTGTACCAGATAATCAATATGGATGACTAGGATGAGGAAACAGGCGAGGAGATTATATTTATGTCATTTTCAAAAATTTGCTTTTAATTGAGAGAGCATGTCTGACATATTATATGAACTCTTCAAATCTTAAAGTGTCCATATTATTTTCTAGTATTTCTCCTCTGCACAATATCAAAGCCGTCACAACCAAAATATGGTTATTCGTTGGAGGACAGGATACAAGAGTTGATGACAGTCAAGCATTTGAGTTCTTAGCTGAATCTCAGTATAAGAGGAGCAAGCTTAAAGTGGTAAATAACATTTAAAATTCATTGTATGCGAAACAACACATTTCTTTTCATGAACAATGTCAATCTCAAATCTCAATTAATATATTAATTTAAGAACAATAAGATTAACTGTTTTGCGTTTTATTCAATCTATCATGTATTTGATGTCACATAAGGTTATCAAACAATATAAAACACAAAAATATAGTGCCTTGTCAGCCTTGATAGTCTGGCTCTAACACAGATACGATATAACAACACTTAATAACTGTATTACAGACAGAAGCAGAGTGTTTGATGACATATGAAAAGGAAGGAGACCATTCCATTCAGCTTCTGCCGCTTCCCAAACTGGTGAGTACTCAAGTTGAAAATCTAAGCCAATATTCTTTAGCAGCAAGCAAACTATATCAGACTAACAATTGCAGTTCACATCAATCTGTTAGCGCTAAAAAGGTGTTATGAGTAGTTTTAATTTAAAAGGATTTTTGGTTAATAATTGTAATTTTGCATTCTCGGTGAAATGTGCCCTTTGCTGACCGACCTCGATTCCGTAGTTACCCTAGCTACATTTGAAAACCACCGAATAATATATGCTGATATACAAAAGCTACTCTATTTCATAGATGGCTGTCCAGGTGAGCATGCTGAAGTTTCTGGCTACTGCTCTTGAACTTACCTGGTAAATCATGGTGTGGAGCACATCTGGATCACATATATGACAGCCTTACTTCGCTATTCTGGTAGAAGATTAACCCGTCGAGATATGAGTATATGCTTAAAACATGGGGAATCATATTATTATCTGCTCGGTCAATGTTAAGATATAGCAACGGCTCAAAAAATTCATTTATTCGTTTATACATCATCTGAAAGCTCTCAAGTCAGGATTGCAGAAAAACCGGTTTTCAACATTGTCATTTCTAATTTCATTATACATATAACTCAACTGTTCTAGGGATTCCTTTCAATCAAATGTTGGTAGAATCTGTTGCTGCTTTCGCTAGTCTTTTAGTACCAATTTAACTTTGAGGTTTTATACAAAGCACAGGCTTTTAACTTTTCGGGACATTGTCCAAACAAACTCAAACTTTCGGTACCAACTATAATATTCTCCAGCCCCTATCAAAAGATTTGCTCGTTAACATCTAGGCATTGGAATTATTTTGTGGCTATAACTTCTGAACAAAAATTCCTGTTATTCCCTCCAGAAAAAAAGGGTTTAGTAGTTATGAATTCCAACATGATATCCAGAGTGGTTAATCAAATGGAGATATCGTGATCAAATGTATTCTAGAAGTGTGGATGCTAAATTAATAACAATTTTATCACCAACAGTTCAAAAGTTATCATGAAAACAAGATATATGATGGTATATGATGGCCATGAAATCGCAAAGTTTTTTTCTTGGATACTGGTGTCAAGAACATTAGATGATATATTGAACCATGTAATTGATTGATGCTGTTGCTATACATTTGGTGACCTATATATTATCTATAAAAAAAGGAGCTGGAAATTATAATTCACAAAAAAAATTATGGTATGATGGTTAATATGCCTTCAAATGCTGTTTGACAAAACGTTAGTTTTTAATGCTTGTTTTCAAGGTTGAGGGGACTATGTTAAGTCTAAACTGAAAATTAGAAAATAAAAAGAACATATAATTTTATGGTATGATGGTTAATATGTCTTTAAATGTTATTTGACATGAATGTTTTTTAAAGCTTGATTCAATGTTGAGGTATCTATGTTAAGTAAGAAACCGAGAATTAGAGAAACAAGGAAGGTAAAAAACATATTTTTGTACCATAGTTTTTCAAATATTAATTGGCAAAATTTATGTTTTTTAACACTTGTTTCACAGAAATAATACTGTCTTGTCTAATTGATTCTGAAATAAAATGGTGATGGGTAACATCGCTGGTATAGTTGGTTGTTTGAAATCACAATAGTTGTCTTCGGTGGCAATACAAAATAATATGCCAGTATGAAGAAATGAAATCACTCACATCAGAGGCAGAAACATGTTACAGATACCAAATACAAACAGTAGGCCTTCCATAACGTTCATAATGCTTTCTTGCATAAATGATGCACATCTGAATGATTAACACAGCCAAGATAAGAGTAAGCCACTGTAAAACCTGAACCCACAACCTTTCACAAAAAAACCAGGAAGTTCAGGAACTTTTTTAGCTGCTGGAATGACTGCTCATTGTCTTAAGCAATTGCAAGATCACAGCAATAACACTGTCATATGATGATGTAATTTGGAGCTGATAATTTCAGCGCAATCGGGGATATCATTGTGACCTTAAACCAACATACAACACAATGTGACATCATTGCGATATCTTTGCACTCTGATAACACCATAGACCTTTTTCACTCATTTCGCTCAGATCATGACTCCTCAAATAGTTTTCTAGTCCACCATATTAAGGATAGGTCATAAGAATATTGAGTATTGCCAACAAAACTGCCACACTGATTCATGCTACCACCACTGCGTTTCATACCCAAGAATTGTCTGACAATTCTGTACAATTCTAGAATTGTCATAAACTGACCTATATTTCATTACCCAACCAGCAACCATTATTGTGTAATTAACCCTGCCTGCTAAATAAATTATTTTCATTATTGATATTGTATAGCCATAGTATAAGCCTTTACAGTTCTAGTCAATATCATACAATTGGATATGCTGTAATGAATAGATATTGCTGTGCAAAGTAGCATCAAAATCTATATTGCGGGAGGCCCAGGTTCAGATCAGATTTGCTACTAATAAAAATGTACAACATCGCTCCCCAGATGAGCGAGGAATTACTTTGTATCAACTGTCCTACATGCCTAAGTGGAGAGAAGTGATATGTGAATGAGGCCATATTAGCCACAGAACCATTGACTACTGAAAATATGCTGACTGATGCTAAAAAAAACTCAAACTTGGTGTCACAGCAAGTAGTATGAGTACTGATTATTGGCATAGTCTAAACTACGCCCCTTGTGATTATTGAGAGTGAATGGCTTTCAGCTATTTCTATTTGTTGGCCAAAGATGCTCTGAGCATGGAGTTAGCTCTGAATGTTATGGTATGTGGGCTGAGGGAGGCAAAGGTAAATCAACTATCGTAAGCCTGGTATATATTCATTACCTGTCTACAAAGGAGCTCTTGATGTAATACTATATAATTCTCAGCCATCTCAGTTATACGGTGTACAGGAAGCAATTCTGGCATAGTTCTCTCTCACTCTTGGATGGTAGTTCCCTAGTAGGTGTTGGCACTAGTACAGATAGTATTAAAATGTTAGACTAGTGGCAACGCCGTTTAAAGTAATAAATTTTAATCTGTCAGCTTGAGTGCCACAAGCGGGAGGTTAGCCAATAACAGGCATAATTACATAACTACCTTGATATCCTTGTTGTAAAAATTTTTAATTGTACAATTAAGTATAATTAACACTGTTTGTTAATCCTTCATACACATTCCATTGCACTTGTAACAAGTCATCATGACACACTTGTGGAATCAGAGAGACAGGAGTCATTGTAAGCTGGCCTAACTTCCTGTCTTTTGCCGCTGATAATGAATGCGGTGAGTTTTAAATTTCGCAAATATTCATTTTTATAATGATGGTTGTTTGGGTGTAATTGCAATCATGATCATTCTTTGTCAGAAGAGTGAGGGGCGGGAAGTTGTAACATTTTATGCAAAATACTAGATAATTGTCCAAATTCCATTTGTATATTTTTATCAAATTATTTCACCAAACTCTGCTTCAAAGCTCATCATTGAACAGAGTTATTATGTCAAGAATGAGATTGCCTCGCAAAAAAACCTTAAATTCTCAGGCGCCCTTATTCTCTAGTATTTGCAAAAAGGTTTCATTGATTTTCCGCGCTTCTTGGTAAACTTCAAGAGTTGAGCCAGCATTATATGATAATCTGTGTCTTTACCCACAGGGTTGTCCATTTTTAAATCTAATGGTACCTTAAAAGTTCTGTGAAGGTTGCCTATGAATGCCAGTGTAAACAAAATGAACATTCTGACTGGCTTATCTTGATTATGACTTCATGACTTGGATACCAACAATACATCCAATTATGCTTGGCTAAGATGTTGATGTCAATTGAAAGGTAAACAATTGGCAAATGACACTGTGAGAATCTTGTTCAAATTCAATAAGCTAATCTCATTGAAAATGATCGGGCAGATTAAACAGTGCATTGTAGCCATTAATTGAATTTTATGGTATATGGGTAGAGAGAAGCAAGAGTAAATCTAACAGGCCTATCATTCAATGACACAATAGAACTCGTTTGTACAGAATGTCTGGTGGTCACTGTAAATTCTAAATTTATCAATGCAGCCGATAATAATAATCTGAGAGCTTTGGAAGATTATCTGCCAAAAGGCTGTCCAGGCAATAATTTATCGTTTTAAAATTTAACAGCTGTAATGGCCCTGCAAGCCCCTAATCTGAATTTGTTGAAATGATTGGAATTTCAGGTTGATAGAACCTTTAACATACCTAACTCTTTGATGCATGCAATTAATGGCTACAGTGTACAGTTTGATCTGTCTGATCATTTTCAATGAGATTAGCTTATTATTGAATTTGAACAAGATTCTCACAGTGTCATCTGCCAATTGTTTACCTTTCAATTAACATCAACATCTTAGCCAAGCATAATTGGATGTATTGTTGGTATCCAAGTTATTTACCCATGAAGTCATAATCAAGATAAGCCAGTAAGAATGTTAATTTTGTTTACACTGGCATTCATAGGCAACCTTCACAGAATTATGAGGTACCTCTAGATTCAAAAATGGACAACCCTGTGGATAAACACACAGGTTATCATATAATGCTGGCTCAACTCTTGAAGTTGACCAAGAAGAGCGGAATATCAATGAAAATTTTTTGCAAATGCTGGAGAATAAGGGCGCCAGAGAATTTAAGGTTTTTTGCGAGGCAATCTCATTCTTGGCATAATAACTCTGTACAATGATGAGCTTTGAAGCAGAGTTTGGTGAAATAATTTGATAAAAATATACAAATGGAATTTGGACAATTATCTAGTATTATGCATAAAATGTTACATCTTCCCGCCCCATAACTCTTCCGTCAAAGAATGATCATGATTGCACTTACACCCAAACAACCATCATTATAAAAATGAATATTCGCGAAATTAAAAATTCACGGCATTCATTATCAGCGGCAAAAGACAGGAAGTTAGGCCAGCTTACAATGACTCCTGTCTCTCTGATTCCACAAGTGTGTCATGATGACTTGTTACAAGTGCAATGGAATGTGTGTGAAGGATTAACAAACAGTGTTAATTATACTTAATTGGACAATTAAAAATTTTGACAACAAGGATATCAAGGTAGTTATGTAATTATGCCTGTTATTGGCCAATCTCCCCGCTTGTGGCACTCAAGCTGACAGATTAAAATTTATTACATTAAACGGTGTTGCCACTAGTCTAACATTTTAATACTATCTGTACTAGTGCCAACACCTACTAGGGGACTACCATCCAAGAGTGAGAGAGAACTATGCCAGAATTGCTTCCTGTACACCATATAACTGAGATGGCTGAGAATGATATAGTATAACATCAAAAGCTCCTTTGTAGACAGGTAATGAATATATACCAGGCTTACGATAGTTGATTTACCTTTGCCTCCCTCAGCCCACATACCATAACATTCAGAGCTAACTCCATGCTCAGAGCATCTTTGGCCAACAAATAGAAATAGCTGAAAGCCATTCACTCTCAATAATCACAAGGGGCGTAGTTTAGACTATGCCAATAATCAGCACTCATACTACTTGCTGTGACACCAAGTTTGAGTTTTTTTAGCATCAGTCAGCATATTTTCAGTAGTCAGTGGTTCTGTGGATAATATGGCCTCATTCACATATCACTTCTCTCCACTTAGGCATGTAGGACAGTTGATACAAAGTAATTCCTCGCTCATCTG
Source organism: Membranipora membranacea (assembly GCA_914767715.1). NCBI lineage: Eukaryota > Metazoa > Bryozoa > Gymnolaemata > Cheilostomatida > Membraniporidae > Membranipora > Membranipora membranacea. The sequence continues at coordinate 11,157,174 of OU612072.1, read as the reverse complement.
GGGAGAGATGTTGTACATTTTCATTAGTAGCAAAGCTCTGATCTGAACCTGGGCCTCCCGCAATATAGATTTTGATGCTACCTTGCACAGCAATATCTATTCATTACAGCATATCCAATTGTATGATATTGACTTGAACTGTAAAGGCTTATACTATGGCTATACAATATCAATAATGAAAGTAATTTATTTAGCAGGCAGGGTTAATTACACAATAATGGTTGCTGGTTGGGTAATGATATATAGGTCAGTTTATGACAATTCTAGAATTGTACAGAATTGTCAGACAATTCTTGGGTATGAAACGCAGTGCACAAAGTGATTGTAATACAAAAGCTCATCTATAATTGTATTTTAGAACAGTAGTTCACAATTGTAGGTGATTGCTAATGTTTAAGTCTAACATGTCCTTTCAACTCAGTGACTTATATGGTTTCCTCGTTATCTCCCCCTACATTTTTTAAATGTGATGCAGAAACCATCACAAATTGATTGAACGTTATTGTCAAGGCTTGGTGGTTGAATTACTATTTAATCCACAAGGTGAATGCAAAATATCATGAATTTCATAAAAAAATGATGAAATGTTGGCAAAAAATGATCTTTTAACCAGATTATTCAATGAAAATGCACTTCTACATGCTAGAAGCGTCAACATTTTTTGCTAACCACATTATGACGATATCAATATAAATGAATCATTTAGGGTCACTCTCTCGCTATTTCCCTTCATTTAAAGCAGCATTTCTTAAAATTTATTCAGCAAGCTGACATGGTACATTTATCCTCTATTGTATAGAACTAGGCACAGCATATAAAGGATTCCTTTGTTTACCAAATGTTGAAACAAAGGTAAATAAAAGGCACCGATATGTGTAACTGTATAACAATGTGCCATTTGTATGATGAAGTATTAATCTGAGCCTGTAGGTAGTTATCACAGTCCACAATGGTGTTCAATATATATATCGGTTTGGCAGCATTAGCTGCTGACCCTAAACTTTGAGATATGCCCCGATAAAACAAACTCAGATAGTAACCCAAATTCTATTATGGTAGTCAACGTTGAAATGTGTTTTCATTAAAAAGTGACGAGAAAAGATCACACATTTAAAAAAATCTAGTCTCACCTTGAGATTAAAGCCCTAAATGGGGAAAAGCCAATTTAATAATTATTAAAGCTAATCCTCTCTGTTCACAAGAGAGGCTTAACGGAATCACCCCCAAGAAACTACAGGTCTTAATCCCTGCGAGTGCCAACCTGGCACCTGACTGACATGTTCTCTCACTCTTAGTATCCTAGGGCCAACACAACTCTACAGCCATTTGCGTTTAAATTAACATTGGTAACGGTCATAAAAATCAACAACCCTCTATAAGAATCTTCTACGTGATACTGTATCCATACTCTTAAATATTGCATCATGATGGGCCGTACAGCACTGCCGGTTTTTGGGTTCGAAAAAGTGATACTTTACAATGACATCAGTGATTTCCAGACATACACAGTCAAGTTGAAGGATTATTGTAAATCTCGGGGACATCTAATTGCACTTAATTATCCTGTCTACACTTAAGCAGAAAAGCTCAGCATGATTCATATGCCAAAACACTCTTTATACTCTAACAATGAAAGTTTAAAATATAAGCGGTAAAGCTACACAAAGCTACAACAAGCACAAGTTTAAGGATGCAAGGAATATATCAGCGCAGTTCATCATAACCTTTGTTACAAAAAGGATGTAAGAAAATACTGAGCACTCGGGACTGCCAGCTCATCACAAATATTCTAATACACCATACAATCTGCTGCTGTCATCTACGGACAACAAACAATCAGAGGAATAGAGGTCATTCAATCTAGTTGATGTTTTCTGACAATGGAGACTCTCCTCAAGGCTTAAACTCTACATTGCGTAAGTTCACTGTCGGTTGCTACAATTACAATTGATCGTGCACTTACAATCCACTCATGCTATCCGGAGAGCCGAAGAATAATTGTTCACATTTCCGTCTTGGCAGATCAGAAGTGTGGCAGCACTGACATCACGTAAAGTACCACCTTTCCCATTGATGTGTACACACGGCTACTGTGAGGAAACCTGATGACACAAATACAACTAACTCTCTGTAAGTCCATCAGCAGAAATTAAATTACAGTCTGATCGTCAAACTACATGCCACTCTTATCCTGAGAGCAAACAATTAATTGAACACAATTCTATTATTTGCCAGCTCAGACGGTGTACGGTTTAACAGCACGGACGGCTCACCAGAAGTATCACATACAAAGTTGGGTGTAGTCTCCTCTTCAAACCCACAACTAACTCTTTCTCAGACGGTGTACTGTTTGACAGCATGGACGGCTCACCAGAAGTATCACATACAAAGTTGGGAGTAGTCTCCTCTTCAAACACAGCTGATTAATCAACTCACTCCTCTATAAATAGAATGTAAGTCTACAGAGCACATCAGTCAGATTGAAAACTCGTCCAATAACGACTCGGTCCACATTTGTACACCCGACAGCTATTCTGGCAGATGATAATATTGCAGCCTGAATCTCCACTATTGTTATCCTCGCAGCCCTCGGCTTGTTTAGTCATTCCGTTTATTCACATATTATTCTCACATATCACAATGCATCGTAAAATCCTATATCATATCATTGTAGTGATCAGATACCTACATACTTGCCAAGTCTCCCAATTTAGGCGTGACCCTCCAGATTTTTACACCAACCTCCCACTTTTTGTAAATCTCACTATTTCCTCCAGATTTTAGAGAAACCAGCCCAATTGCAATTTTTGATAGTTATCCAAGCACATGTTGTTGTTGACTAGTTACTGTTAAGGTCTCTGCACACAACATTGAATGGAATTATCAAATTAAACAATCCTAACAAATTTACCTGTTTTGTTAAGATTCGGCCTATTATTGTAAATGACCAATAGCATCCTCTCATAACTCACAACACTGACTGTCAATGGTCAAATAATAAAGTAGCTAGTCAAGTGCATACATTTAGTTTTCATTTCCTTTCAGATCACACATTTTTTAGTAATAATTTTGTACTGTCCAGTCTAGTTAAATTTAAGTGAAGGAAAATAGAAACCTAACAATTCCGAAGGTAGGTCCACTATAATTTAACAAAGCTCGGACCAAACACTTTGATACATATTTATATTTTATAATGTTAGTCAAACAGGAATATAGTACCTTATCTGGATTCTCACTGTCTGTGACTGAGCACATTTTCAGATCTTGTTGATGCATGGGTACTTGTAGCCTGTCTTGACAGGCAAGGGCCCCTAAGACTTACATGCCTCTACTTTGCCAATGGGGTGTTTGATACTGGACATTGACAATGTAAAGGCATGTATGTAAGAATCCCAGGGGCCCATGGATTGATTGAAATTGTTTAAAGTGTATTTCACCTCAGTTTGATATTTTAGTACTAGTACAAACATGAAATTATTTGGGGTCAAATATACCTTTTCAGCCCTTCCTAGTGGCTGGAAACGCTCTCAGAGCTTCTGAAGATTGGGCTCCGCCCCGTACCCCGCTGCGGGGCTCACACCACCCTCCAAACCCCCAGGTGGGTGACTCGGGTGCTTCGCACCCTCGAAGCACCACGTTGTGGTGCACTATCTCCGTAAAATGGAATCTCCCTGTTTTGTATTTAGATTACTTGGCAAGTATGGATACCTATGATAGGATAACTCATTAATTATTGGAAGCAAAATGGACCCATTATAATGTGTTGAGTTTTTCTTTACCATTAACCGCATTTATTATCATTCATTGTTTAAGAAAAGATCATAATAATCATCATTTTCTATCAGAATCGTTGCATAGTCAAATTTGTCATATTTTCACATTACATGATGAGAATTGAAGCTGTGATAATTTCCTAAAATGAAATGTTTTTTTCAACTGATTGTTAACTCCTTGTCAATTCTTGTTAACAGGATTACCAGCAAATAAAGATAATATGAACAAAACAATTATACTAAAATGACTGATGGTGTAACAGATTCCTATTACAAGCGGGTGAAGAACACAACAAAAAACTTTCTGAACAATGCGTAAGTTAAATCAATGCAACTTTCTTTTCACTAAACAATTTTAGTGTGATCCACATCTTGAATTTGTTTGTTTGGAAGCGAATAAACCAGTCGTTGTGAGATTGAGTCAAGTTGGCAACTTGTTGTTTCTGGATTTTTGCCGTTCCCCTGACATCTGGTTTTCATCATTTGTTCATAGTTTTTATTTATTAATATACATATTAGTAAGCCTACAATTATGCTGGCCGAACAACAGTAGTCAATTTTTTCCAAACCAAATTTAATCACGCTTAGACACAACCATAAATATGAGAGACTTCAATTCCGACTGCAAATAACACTTGATTTATTTCTGTTCCAAGGACAACTCATTGTTTGAACTATGGCACAGCTCCATCAATCAGTATAGTGAGCATGATTCATAAGACAAGACACCATTGTCGAACAATGGTGAATTGCTAGTTCCTTGTCAAAACACCTAAAAAGTTCCGACAGTTGTCAAATGCCAATATTGTAATTTCTATGTCTTGTTTTGTCAGCGTAGCACATGTCTAAGGCCAAACGTGTGGTCAGTTTCAGCTCTCAATTCCATGAGGTGAATTTGTTTGATTGATACGATTGCGGCATGCTTTCAATGGCTTTCATTCTACCTATACCACTCCGCTTGCTGATACCCATTTGGTTTATAAAGAAATTCAACAGAGAATTACTCATTCAAATTCAGTCGATGAGATGATCTCATCATTGCCAGCTCAGACTACAATCATGTTGTGTGGATTGTTGAGCTCACGTGTTGGTTCTTGGCTAGGCTAGACACCACGGTCGAACTATAAAAGCCTGGCTTTGAATTGCTAGTTCTTTGTCTAAAAACATAATATTTTAACAGTTGTTAAATGCCAAATATTGTAATTCCTATTTTTATCTCTTGTGTTTTCATCGTAGCACATGTTGTAGGCCAAACTGTAGCCAGTTTCGTTTTCAGTTTCCTGAGGTAAATTTGTTCTGATTAAAACAATTGCTGCATGGTTTCAATGGCTCTCATTCCACCTAACATCCTATATGCTGATACCCATTTGGTTTATAAACAATTCAACAGAGAATTACTCTGAATTTGTTTACGTGAATGGAGATAGTTGTCTCCCTTAGTTTTCAAATAGTTCAATCTGTATATGTTGTTTACAATGGATTAGACACAAAATCCCATAATCACTCCCTCTGAAAACAATAATGCATTGGCAGATTATCTCGAGCTATTTACACATCAAGGCATTCTGTGTTGTGTTATTTGATAAGTCTGTATCATGGTCTAGGTAAGAGAATTCAGTGCATTATGTTGATCGCTGGGTCAGGTTGAGCAAATGTGTTGATTCTTGGCTAGCTAGGAGCTTATTGAAACTTTTTGGTAATTTTTGACATGTATTAGAACCATACATTTCAAATCAATTTTTGTATTTTGAAATAATTTTAGAATTCTGATTTCTAGTTTGTCTGAAAAGATTAAGAATCAGCTATGACAAAGAAAGTACAAAATTTATCTGACCATTGAAGGAGTTCATTGAGCTGTAGAAGTGATGGCAACGAGACAAGACAATTCCCGGTCTCGCGAGACTCTTAATACATGTTGAATACTAGCATTGTTAATGGTAGTAGCTGGTCAAAATATTGCCCACACCCAGATTCGAACCAGTGACCTTGTAATCAGTAGTCAGAATCAGGAGAGGGTATTCAAGGATGTGAAAAACACTGAAGGAACGACCAACTACCAATAAGAACCCCTCTCGACAAACACTCTTCTCCGCACTCAGCGTAAAGCCGATGAAGGCAAGATTGGGAAATGCTACACTAGGCAGGAAAATCATATAACCAAGGAATGGGCTCAAATGCCATCACGGCCATGCAGTACAATAACATCAGCAATGACTGAAGAAGATGTTGCTTCTTTTGCTGCCCACAAGCGACATGTCAGGGACTATCTGTTGGATGATGTGTGGCACAGGATCAATGAAACTGGGAACTGGATTTTCCAGAAAACACAACAATCAAACCCATGCCTTTCAGGTATGTGAAATTAATTTTCCATCCATGGCAGTGAGAAACATGATCTTCAATCTCAGCATGATAATAGGTCATCAAGCCAAATACTGTTGAACAAGAATATTTATGTGCCAGCATCATTTTAAGATTATAAACTCATACATAATCTCGTTATCGAAATGATAGGAAGGCGTTTTACATATACAGTTATCACCTATCTTATTTTCTTTATTCCTTTTGTTCTATAAACATACCCATCATCCAATGTCCATCTGTCAATCCCGCGAAATGAGCGGCATCGGCTGACGAATATGAATTTTGCCCACAGCTGGTCGCTGCTACCTATTTATTCTTAATTATACTATGTCAGATTGTTTTCTGATACAGGTCTAATGGTCTAATTGAGGATGTCCACTCAATGCTTGATGATATGTTCAACAAATACAAGCAGCAGCAGCTGACTGTCAACCAAACTACGTATGATCACCCAGAACTGACGATCCCGGAGACTATAGAAGTAGACGAATCCGACAGTAACTATAATACCAAGTCATCAGCCTAGGTGAAATAAAATGTGGTATTAATTCTCAAATTGACAGGAAAAAAATAACAATTTAGGCTGATGAATCTGGTGTCCCTAGATGGAAATAAGTTATTGAGCAGCGTAAACAAGATAAGTAAACACTTGGCCATTCACTGCTATAACCTAACCTGCATTCTGTATTTTAGAAGTTCCCGAGGAGCGATGCCAGCCTGCAGTTGAGGATTCCGGATTGGATGACCATGCATCAACAAGTGTTGTGGTGACAGGGCCTTCAACACCCACTCTCTCCACCGCTATTAGTGATATATCAATTACACCATGAACAATTTCAGCACCACAGACTCCAACCATAGGTGTGTGAGATAATGTTGATTCACCTGGTACCCAGATCTGCCAGCATTCGATATATCTAATATGTGTAACTTGTCACGCAATACCATGTTATGTTGTTTGTTTGCTTTCCCATCAAGAGGTGTTTCCTTCAAGGCTTTTCTATTACCCGTTATGCAATGTCGCAAATCTAGTTGTAAGTTGTAAGTGTTTCTTGATTCTTTGCTTAGTGTTTTGAAAAGGGAACTTGACAATTGAAACGCTGTAAATTCAGTAGTTAAGAGTCAACACTTCAAAAGAAAATGAGGTTTCAGCCATAAAGACCTAAGTCAAGTACGTCTATTGCTTCTCAACAGAAACGATCAGATGGTGAGTATAGCTATTCATCCAGTCTTGTAATGATGAAAGAGCTGACCCTGCTGCTTGAGTTTTCTTTCATTCTTACCTTCCATTTTGTCATAAACTCTATCATAACTCTATTCATAAGAAAGTTTGGATGCCAATTGGTCTGTTTTATATATGACGTCACAAAATGAAAATTGTTTCGATAATTTTGGCTACTCTATTGCAATTGCTCTTCATCCAATGTATCACTTTTGAAGCAAGCTGCCATGCAACATTTATACCTTGACAAAGCAGATAAGATATGCTATTGTTTACCAATAATTGAACAACAGTACATAAAGTCATTGATACATCTTTCCATACCATTCAATATGTCTATAACACTATTGTTGTGATTTTGATTCACTTGTACATGTCCAGTGAAAGGCATGACAAAACACAATTGAATTTTACAGACCTTGGGAATCATGGGGCAAGGTCAATTTGATGCTTGACTTATTGAAGCAACATTATCTTTTACACAGCAGTTTTTGGTTCAGTCAGATAAATTAATGCGTTGTCTCTTTCAGAGATGCGGCTTAGACAGTATCTAGCGGAGGAAAAAGCTGGCAAGCACCTAAGTGCCCGTCGGGCAATGAAACTGAACCCAAGAAATATCATACTACAAAGGTTACATGGCTGTGCAAGATGAGAGGCATGTGTGATACTGCAGGGTGTGAAGAAGCAGCTAAGAAACCAAGTAGAGGGCATTGAAAAAAACAACATTCAGAAACATGGTTTTACCCATGACACCGAGTCAAGCAGCAAGTTGGATAATCTTAAAAAAGACATCACTGCCCTAAATCATTACATGTACTATCGATATATTCTTACCATTCCACCAAGATTCTCAAAGAAATTGAACAATATGCAGGTCAATTTAATTGTTAATTTATTTCTGTTCTTCAATTTAAGTTGTGCATACTTTGATGTTGCTGTGTATGCGTGCAAGCAATGGATCTCTATTTTGAAAACATAATATGCCATGCTGTCGCCTGTACTATTTTATACAATACTCTATCAGGTGCAATTATAGATTTTAAACTGATGTGTGTTAAAAAGGTTTTATATATTGTTTATGCTATTGTTCAGGTGATAATTATCAAAAATAAACAATTGTCATATATACACTCCTACACAGCTTTGGCTGTAAATGTATCATTATTGCAGCATCTATTTAGAGGTTACAGCAATAAAAGTCTTATTCTATAATTGCTACTCTATTGTGAATTCCTTTGCACTGACTGTTTATTCGAACATAGGATTGCCTTGGTGAGTAGAAATTCCATTGGAAACAGGAAAGGAGCAGACAACTCCTACCACTATTGAGCCTCTAAATCCATATAAGTCACTGAGAATTGAATTAATTCCTAAAAGAGACAAAGTATAGAAATTACTGTGTCAGTGTGAGAAACGGATTGGGCCGTGTACACAACAAGGTGTAGCTGGATTGCTGATCCGAGTCTACTCTTTGATGAGCGAGTGGGCTTATATCTTGAGTTTTAGGTTCTATTTTGGTTTGGCACTGAAAGCGGTCGCTTGAAGTGTACAATTATTAGGGTCTCAACATTCAGTGCTATCGATACACTGATCCGACAAATTCTGATGGGCTTTAGGAGCGATATCAATTAATATCCTGACAAAATGTGATACACGCACAGAGTTTATCCACTGAATTTAATGCACTAGACACATGTCTCAATTTTGCACTTAGATTTAATTCCAGGCTACTATAATACGCAGTCTATTTAAATCATCACACACCTCACTTTGTATGTATGACAGCTTTTGATAGCTGCTGATGCAATTCCTGTCTTATCAGGACTGTCAATTTTATTCCTCAATATGATACAACAAACTGTGTCTTTGAATGACTGAGCTGTCATTCTTCTGTGATTTATGATAATAATGTAATAATATTTGCTGTCCGTCTAGGTAGACGATGACTGCACCGAGGTGCGGCATAGGAAGATGTTTTATAGTGACGACTAGGTTTCCGAGTTGTTAGTGCCACTTTTCAACCACTGACAGCTTTAACCCAGCGTGAAGCATAGCGCTACAAGTCCAGGCTGCAGTGGTTGATGAAGCATCCTCCTGTATAGAGCTATACCATACAGGAGGGTTCTTTAATCTGCATGCACGATGGTGTTGTACATACACTGATCACACAGTCCCTTCGTATCAGGACTATAAATAATGGAGGTCTTCTGTATGTGATTTATGATACTTAATATGATTCAGCTCTGATACATGAAAGCGCCAACAAGGCCGTCAACAAGTGCTTGAAGTTTTAGACAGCCCTTGACTACACAATCGTGACTACTGAAGAGTCAGGTGGATATGATTACCGATTTGCGTCAACCAGACAGGCATAAAATTAATTGCTTTAGCTTAAGATTATTTATTTAATTACCCTGACTGTTTAATTCAATTGAGACAAAATCATGTATAAACTATTTATATAAGAGTAAAACATAAAAAGGTGTTCTAAATAATCTGACCGTACCGTCTCTGTATCCGTATCCTTATTTTTATCCTTGTTATATAAAATGTTCGATGAGTGCTGATAAAAGCACTGATATAGCTGATGTTACACAGAATTACACAACAAATTATACTCTATTATACAATCGATGAATTCACACAATTTATCACTTAAAATCCAATTTCAATAGATACACGTCTGCACAGAATAACGATCTGCCCACTACTCTCTCTTAAAATAACTTGACAGTCTAAAAATGCTACCATGTTGGACGACGGTCCTGATGCTACTGCCTGAAGCTGTGGCTGCTGCATATACTTATTGGTGTGCTCAATGGTGTATTGTACATGATGCAGCATTGGTAGGCAGTTTCACTTTGATGATGATAATATTGTTGTGCAAGCAGGTAGTTTCACTTTGATGTTATAAGTGTTGCGCAAGCAGGTGCAGCTGGTGCAAGTATTACTGAAGTTGGTGGTAACTTGTAGTTGTATTCTCTTTCTTCTTTTACTAGGAGCGATGGTAGCAGTATTGTGCTGTGCTGGGTTTGATAATGCTTGTGCTGTACAGGGTCTGATAGTGTTCAGTATTCGTTATGTAGTATGATATTATTTCAATTCTCTCACCATTAATAATGTCAGTCGCTCTGGAGTTCAGGTCATCATATATTGCAGAAGGCGGGGATGTAATAATAAGCTGATGCTAAAAATAGAAAGCTCCGCAAACCAGGGTTAATTTAAAAATGTAATAAAAGACCATTAAGTGTTTTGTTCATCTAACAATCCTATCTACTGATAGGTTGTTAATCCTGCTATGTATATTAAACTCAGCGTTAGTTTCGTAATAAAATCCTGACTCCTTAAAATTTAAACTATAATGTAAAATCATCAATATTTGTATGGATTATAAACTGGTACATCACCTCGTGGTTCAAAATGAGGTCAATATTGTGTATGATGCTGCCAAATCGCTACCAGCAAGTAGCAAAAATTGTAAGAATTTAAATGTTGCTATAGCTTTGTTTTGCTGCTGATAAAGAATGTACTTTGTCTGCAGACAACACTCCAAACAAAACAAAAATCATAGAATGTTGACTGTTTTTGGCTGGATCATGTCATTGTTTTTAGATGGTTTATGTCATGTGATTTGTCTGCAATAACAATTAAAAAGCAAAAGATTATAGAACTTTGACCGTTTCTGCAACAATAATTAAACAAAGGAAAGAATTATTGAACTTTGATTTGTTTTTGGATTTCATGCCAAGATGTGGGAAGGAATTTTACAAACTCTGCCGCTTTTGCTGCAAATTAATTGATGGTACCCTGGAGGATATTTTCCTGTGTGACAATGTGAGTGGCATAGGATGATATTTATGTGCTAAGTCTGCCATTGAATTAGGGCAGGGTTTTTCCCACCCTGACATAAGTCTAGAAGTTCCCTTTTGTACTCTCAGGAAACCAACTTATTTGATATTTTGGACCCTGAAAGCATTTTACCGTGTCAACATTATGAGAGTAAGCTATATGGTCTGATTTTCTTCTCCTCCAAGATTCAAACTGGTGTTTAAGCAGCAGCAGATGCTATATGGTTAATGCTGAGGTCCGATTCCATAAGTATGGAGTTGCCCAACACAAGAGAAATCAATCTAAAAACTCACAGTGCAATTGATTGGCCTGGAAGTAGAAATTTGATGCGCTGAGATGCTGGAGAGGTGTTTCCTGTAAACGACATTCTGCATCAGTTACCCTGCTGGCTTCCTAAACATTTTTTTAATGGTGAATTCACTCTGTTATTCTTAAACATGGACCAGACCAGCAAAAGGTAGTCACCTGGCATGTTTATCTGCCCAGTTCATACATTGCTATATACGTGGATGGTGGGTGGGAGGGATACGCGTGCAGCTGCAGTTTGACAGCAGCCAACCCACTTGCAGTCATCATGGTATTTTGCTTACATGTCTCTTGTGGTTAACTCATTTATTTTTCTCTGACTGATGACCTGTCAGTTGTCCATTGAAAAAACTAGAGCCCAGTTAGCATTACCGATTGCCATTTGCTTTTAACAAAGTAGTGGATTGTGCCTTCAGGCTGAAAACTTCTTGTTAAAAACCACCTGAGATTATTCTGTTACATTTCTACAGTCGGTGATATTACTGCTTGCATTTTACTGGATACTGGATGACTACAGAGTATTCCAGATACGACTGCCATTGACACTGATAAAGATAAAGAAAATGAAGAAAACTCCGCTTGACATAGTTATGCTCCATTTCTGATGCGATCAAACTTATTTCTTGTGTCATAGAAAGTTCCAGTGTGTTAGAAAAAAATAAAAAATCCCATGACTCATCGAGCAACAATAATATCAAGCTCAGGCTAACTGTTTATCAACAGTTGAGTGAGGTATGTTGACGTGTCAAGTCTGTGCATAATAATTATTAAGCATTCATACGGATAGAATCTAGCTCTGCACTGCCGAACACTGCCGAACTGCTAGTTACTAGTCAGCTAATCAATAGCGGAGTTTAAGGGTGAGTCTGCCAAAGGCAGTCCCTCATTGTTTATGGAGCATGATTGTCTGTTATTTCTTTGTCTTGGTTATCGGGCCATGCCTATTTGCAACTTCCAATATGATATCATTGACCTGTGGTAATTGATGTCTAAAATTAAACAGTTTATCCTTGGTGTTGGTGTAGTAGTTGCTTGCTCTGTCAGTCAGTGAGTTGAGGAAAAATGTGAGTTTAATGCAGTTTGAGGTTGAAGAGTAGCAGTTGCTCCACAATATAAGGCCAGGGAAAATTCTTACATTATGTGGATTGGCAGAGGGCCTCTATTTTTAATAAATTTTGAATCGAACACCACTCATTATTACTAACATACTATGACAATCTGATGCTCACATGCTCAGTCATCTCCATATTTACGTCTCATGTTTTTTCAGACCTACAATCAGGTTATCACGACTGGGACTATGCTTATAGTGTTGGTTTGCATGTCAGCTGTCGCACCCATTGCTCGTAGTTTGAGCTCTTCAACTGCCGAGTACAGCTGGTTATGTACTGGACTACTGAGCAGTCTTGCCTATGCTGACTGCCAAGGATCTTTCTACAACACAACAGGATGCTACTTTAAAGTTCACTTTTCCCAATATAGACCATGTTCTGGAGTTTGTAATGATGTGGTAGTCAACTCGATTGATGAGGAGAAGTGCAATGCATACTGCCCTGGTTAGTTACTACCAGATAAGTTAATACAGCTTATATAATTGTTTGTATTAACAGTGAATGTCATCTAATGGCAGTCTGCCAGAAATTTTGTGATATGCAACAAGCATTTGGCAATAACATGATAAAATTTTGTTGCCAAAATGTTATTTTGTTTCACGAAATGTCACATGGTGCCACTAACGAAAATTTCCAATATTGAAGCCATATATTTGTCATAAATCATGTGTTTTGATTAACTTTAGATTACTTATCAGCTCATTGCCAAATTGAAAGCTCAGATGATACAGATTACTCTGAACCTCTCACCCAGCAAAACACAGTCACTAACGCATTTGACCATGGAAGGAGTGCCAAAGGTCAAATCAAAAAGTCAACCATAGCTGTTATTGTTTGCATAGCTGTTACGATTCTGATTATGATCATAGTTTCTGCAGTAATCATACGGAAGAACAATGGCTCTAGCGGGAGAAAAAAGTCAACTCACCGACAAACAGGTGATACTATCTTTGGCCCATTGATAAAGTATTTGGCAACAAAGTTGATAAGCCTTATCACGAATTGATAACACTTGAAAACTTAAGCAATTCATCGATATGTAGGATAGCAATGTTCATGTATGTAGGGAAATCCCTCCTGTATCTGGCAATGACCCATTTCATTTGACACAACATATTTATATCTGATTAAGTGTTGTCTGATATACTTGACAATAGCAAATTTCCTTTCATCAACAAGATACGCTTGGTGCCAAACATCAATTCATGTTATTGTTTTCGGTAAGCTTATAAGTAATCTCCAATTGTGATAGCAGTAACTGACCGCCTTGGTTTTTCGATGGTAATATATATTTTAAATCTCCTAAAGGAACATGCCTTGAAGAGTCAGACGGAATGTTAGAATTAAACGCTTCTGAAAATGTGGTCACTACCCCTATAGTACATCCAGCAGACGGGGAGAATGAACAATCATGTGAGTGGTAGGAATTTATATTCTGAGACCAGCTTTAACATCAGATCATACAATTCACAGTCATGCAGACTTACCATTTTTAACTTGTACATACTTTGCTGTCGCCCATAGCAAGTTTTAAACATGTACACCTAACCCGAGCTTTGGTCCTGAAAAGTTGGATTTGACTACACAATAGTCAGAATCATTTCACTAATTTTGAATTAGACAGAGGATTCAGACTCTTTATTTTCAATTTCAGTGTTTGGGTGTTGCTGCAATAAGTGTACTGTCCCTAGCTCCCTGTGTGGCGTGCACTTGTATTTCCTTCTGACATGTTCTCCAGTCATATGTATTTTACATATTATTCTTCTACAGGCATGTAAGGGTGCGCTGTCCTTACAAGTTGTTGTGGGTATTTGTGATCACTTAGAAGTACTACGCTACTTCGTTGTAACTTATTAACTAGTTTATTAGATAGTAAAACTTCTTATATATATGAGGCATAAAATATCTAAGCCAATAATAATACAGCAGTTCATATGATGGTCACAAAAAGTAGTCAGCATACAGCGAGCAAATGCATATTCAATCAATTAATTTCGATGACAGCACTATCAGTCATGAATCTTGGCACATTCTTAAACATGATGACATATTAATGATGATGATATGCATTTGTCTATTCACATCATCCTTACACCTCTCCTCTCAGGCGAAGCCGAGAGCGTTTGTTGTAACTTGTGGTAATGTTAGTTTCTGGAATTGTTGATGTGTTGATAGTCGATGATGTTGTTTTGTGTTGTTGGGGATTTCTTGGTTATGTTTGTTGTTGATGAGGCTGGTGTTTGTTTATGTGGTGTTTTTGGTTCTTAATCAGCCTTCAGTGTTCATCTCTGATGCATTCTGTTGATGTATCAGGAGTTGTCCTCTTTTACTGTAGGAGAACATGACTTGTCTTAGTTGTGTAATCAAGGTCATTAGGTTGGGTAGACTTCATTGTTTGTGCCATACTTCACTGAAATTGTACTGCCTTTTCAGCTCAGGGTTTAACGCTTCCGCTGTGTATACTGGATTACTTTCAGTTACCATCATAGGGATCAGTCGCACTAGTATGGTTTTACTCAAGAAAGTCCCAAGGACTATTCTGTCTCTGAAAGTAATAAAATGTATTCATTAAAAATATTAATCAGCTAATCTACATGTAAATGTTCACTGTAAAGAATATAATGTTACGCATTGGTTGTATCTGATATTAAGATATTAAAATTTTATAGATCATTTAATTATGAAGGTGATTCATGCCACTAAATACATGAGGAATGCAATTTCTTTTGCTTTTATGGTTGTCTATCAATTGAATGCATCCCTCCCCTCTCAAGTTTCAACGTCAATATGTCGTATCATCAAACTTAACTTAAGGGTTATTATTCCACTCCATCACTTCTCTGATCCAGTCATACTTGAGGGTTTCATCACTCAGACCATCTATTACCTTGCCTTCACATTCCACTACCACGCCGATTCATCCTTCACTCCATTGGAAATCCAGGTGCTGAATGCACACAGGTACAGCCCATTTTGACAATCAAGAGCTGTGACACACACCGGAGATGGAAGTCTTCGGCTAGACCAGTAGTAGGAGGCGCCAAACTCCCCTGGCTTCTTTATCATTCATATACGACCATCTCTTTGAACTTGGTGAGGTCAGAAGAAAGATTCCAGATCCATGCAACACTGTTTTCCATGTCCACAGCGTGCAATGTCTCCATCCAAGCAACTTTCCAGTCCAGGTTCCGCCATACCACTCGTCCATAGAGTGTAAAGATTCCAAATCCACGCAGCACTGTTTTGCATGTCCACAGTGTGCAATGTTTCCATCCAAGCAACTTTCCAGTCCAAGATACACCATACCATCCCTCCATAGAGCGTCAAGACTCCAGATCCACAGAAGAGAGAACGCTCAATCCAAGTGGCCAGCCAAAAAAGTGCACAACAACTCAAAGCGCACTCAAAATATTCAGGTGGGACCAATTTCGTCTTAGATACCAACTCCCTTTTCTTTCATTTTTGTTTTGTAATAAGCTCGTGTGGTAAGTTTGGGTATTAATTGTGGGTAATAATTTTTGGGCACAATTACATGTCAATTGAATAACACATCGTTCAGCCAAACATGACCAATGTTATTGTATATGCCCACGCCATAACAATGAAGCAGTTAGTTTATAGCGGTTATTATCAAGTCAGATACATTTATAAATTGAATAATAATAGCATAAGCTGTAATAAGTGTATGTGCGAAGGGAAATGTTATTTTGTTTCACGAAATGTAACATGGTGCCGCTAACAAAATGTCCAATATGGAAGCCATAAATTTGTCATAAATCATGTGTTTTGATTGTTTTTAGATTACTTATCAGCTCATTGCCAAATTGAAAGCTCAGATGATACACATTACTCTGAACCTCTCACCCAGCAAAACTCAGTCACTAACGCATTTGACCATGGAAGGAGTGCCAAAGGTCAAATCAAAAAGTCAACCATAGCTGTTATTGTTTGCATAGGTGTTACGATTCTGATTATGATCATAGTTTCTGCAGTAATCATACGGAAGAACAATGGCTCTAGCGGGAGAAAAAAGTCAACTCACAGACAAACATCCTGGGTGATATTTAAAATCAGTTGCAATTTGAGTTTGGTATATTCCACCTACTTCAGTCACGTCACCAAAAGGTGCCCTTTTAAATTGTACCATGTTTTCGCAAGTTTCCTTTCTCACAAGTTCATTTGTGAGTGAGGTTGTCCTATTCCTATTCTCACCAAAAAATCCTGCATGTGTTGTGATGTCAGTTCTGACTATGTTACAGTGATGTGCCTTGGATTTATATTGAATCAGATTCGGTTTGAACAAAGTCACATTCTGGTCTGTTGATGCATGCAAGTCCATGTGGCCATGTTTGAGATCACAACCTGATAGTTTTGGCAGTCTGAATTTAGCAACCGGATGATCAGTTTTGCATATCATTGGTGTCGTTGCATTCACGTTACCGACAAAACCTAATAGGGTCATACAAATAGCTGACATGATAAAACCAAGTCCAGATGTTTGTCTATATTTGGAAATTTTTGTCCCAGTCATTGTTTTCTTTGACGCATCCTGTGGCGTGTCATTTGAAAATCCAGTGGTCACATTCCTATTGTCATAGTCAATGTCATCAATCACATCAATGGCACATGTGTCAAATATGCGATTGTCAAACTCGTCATAATGCCTATTATTTGTATTTTCAGATGGTTGATTAATACATGGATCTGGAGGCTCCTGAGGGACCTGAGAATTGGCCATAGTGTGTCTACCACGACCTCCTCTGCCTCTGCCTCTACCACGGGCGCGTCCTCTAAATTGATTATGATCTCTAATATTACCATGTTGACTGGTTTTCACCTGATTGTTGCTGGATGGATTTGGCAGTAAATTTGTGACCAAACTTTACCCAATCTTTCTTTCCTGAATTATTTGAATTACTGCTTGCTGATGGATAAGTCTTACCTGGGCTTGGTGTTTGTTCAACATTCAGCTGTGTCTGTGTCGTCATGTTTGTGTTGATTACTGGTGTTGTAGCCATCCGTCCCATTGTCGTCCATAATCTCTCATTTGCCATTTTTGTCATCATCTGTTTCCCCATCTCCTCAATTTGCTTGGTCACCTACTCAGTGAGCTGTTCCATTAGCTGTTTTTGTTGAGCAGCAAATGTCATTGTTAACTGCACAAGGTCCTCCTTCCTCGCTTCCTCCTGGGCTTGCATATCCTGCCTGATAGCTCCCAAGTCATCACATATTTGTTGCAGAGCCTCGTCTACTGGCTCCTCTTCCTCCTTCTCGAGGTTGCGGTAGACCTGCTCGCCACGTCTTTCTCATTGCGGTCGACTTCCTCGCCAACGTCTTTTTCGTTGCGGACGACCTCCTCGCCACTGTCTTTTTTGTTGCGGTCGACCTCCTCGCCACCGTCTTTTTCTTTGCAGACGACTTGCTCGCCACCGTCTTTTTCGTTGCGGTCACCCTCCTCGCCACCATCTTTTTCGTTGCAGACGTCCTCCTCGCCACCGTCTTTTTCTTTGCAGACGACCTCCTCGCCACCGTCTTTTTCGTTGCGTTTGACCTGCTCGCCACCGTCTTTTTCGTTGCGGTCACCCTCCTCGCCACCATCTTTTTCGTTGCAGACGTCCTCCTCGCCACCGTCTTTTTCATTGCGGTTGACCTCCTCGCCACCGTCATATTCGTTGCGGTTGACCTTCTCGCCACCGTCATATTCGTTGCGGTTGACCTCCTCGCCACTGTCATTTTCGTTGAGATTTCCAGGATCCATTGTCTCAACTTTCAAATCCCACTTCTGTCACCAGATGTAATGGTGCCCTGTCCTTACAAGTTGTTGTGGGTATTTGTGATCACTTAGAAGTACTACGCTACATCGTTGTAACTTATTAACTAGTTTATTAGATAGTGAAACTTCTTATATATATATGAGGCATAAAATATCTAAGACAATAGTAATACAGCAGTTCATATGATGGTCACAAAAGGTAGTCAGCATACAGCGAGCAAATGAATATTCAATCAATTAATTTTGATGACAGCACAATCAGTCATGAATCTTGGCACATTCTTAAACATGATGACATATCAATGATGATGATATGAATTTGTCTATTCACATCTGATGTCATCCTTACAGGCACAGGCATAAAAGAGCCAAGTAAATTCTTACATTCATGCAGATCTAATGGTATGACTACCTCATCAGTAGCTTACCAAGATGAAGAGAATGAAGAAAAGCTTGTGAGTTCTATTTATGATAATAATAATAATCATCTTACCTTGGTTTAAGTTCGAGGAATTATATATATTGGTGATACCATTCTCATAAAAGAGCAAATGTTTGAGAAGAACATCCTTAGTTCTAGTTGTTGATTAATAAAGCACACGTGGATGCAAAAAGCAGCAAATGATAATCCGTGCAGGACAGATTTTCACTGTGTCATTGATGTAACCAGAGTCTTTCTCTTAACCAAATTTTTTGTCTTCTTTAGATAACTGCCGAAGATTGGTTTGCAGGTCAAGAGCAACTGGACTCAGGAACACAGGGAAAGAATTAAATGCAGATAGTTATCTTGGCAATCAGAGAAGTTGATATTGCATCTTCAACAAACCAGCGTAAAAGATTGTCAATAAATTGAAGTGTTGCAAGTTTTATATTCATGGATGACATACTTGATATCTGAATTATCTTAAACCACTGCTGACACAGCTGAGCTTTGCCCAGCAGTGCCACCAGTCAAAAATTTAAATAGAGAGCTGTGGCATCAAAACATCTAGCCAGTAGCTTTGAATGGAGTTATATGAGCTCTCAAAATGTAAGGAGTATCTTCTTCCCCAGCCATCCACCATTAGTGATGACATATGTTGAGGTTGACCAATCAGGTTGGATCTCAGCTAGATATTAAAGGCACCTTATTGGTCAACCTCAACATACGTCATCACTAAAATTGGATGACTGGGGAAGAAGATACTCCTTACATTTTGAGAGCTCATATAACTCCATTCAAAGCTACTGGCTAGATGTTTTGATGCCACAACTCTTAGCTACAAGCTTAGCCATAATAGTTTCAGCTTAGCTATGGCTGTCCTTATTTGTAGCAAAACATAAACCATATGGATTGCAATTGTCCCCACACTAGGTCCTGAGGATCTGGTCCTGAAATTATGCTGTGCTGTTAGATGCTAGTGTAGGATTCAACAGCATGACAGGAAGCTACCTGATCAGTTTTCTGAACTCTTATAGGCTGGTAAACAAAACAGCATTAATTCACATGCCTGCTGTCAATTGAGATAATATAACCAGTGGAAAGCTAACTATTTGTTCTACGAAACCACTGTAATTGATAAAAAAAAGGTTGATTAAAATCAGATGACATATCACACGCCACATCCCGAAGCATGGGCGGCGAAATACTAGTTGCCTTAAGGGCTAGGCTGCAATATTTGCGCCCATTTGCTCTCAGTTAGCAGGCAGGTTGGAGCACACCTGGGGATCCAACCACACCCCAGCAGTCAGTAGACTTCAGTGGGATTCGAACCCACGACCTTCAACATTTGCATGCTGAAGGGCCGGCGCTCTACCAAACTGAGCAACCTCCTACTCCTACTGTTAGATAGTGTGTATGATTTGTGTGTGTGTGTGTGTGTGTGTGTGTGTGTTTGTGATATGTAAACTGTTGAACAACACAGCAGTATGTTTGTATTTTTTGTATTCTCATACTGATCTTGCATGCTTAGTTAACTTCCTTATATTTGTCGGCCACCTGAGTTTGATAAATAATCCTGCATATCTATGGTTAAGAACATTAATCCACTTGGAATTGCACTTTTATCTTAGATAATGTTTGATGGGTAAAATCAAAGTCAAACAAAGCACAAGCATTCAAATAGCAACTAACAACTTTTGGTTTATCAACATGAATGTTTGGTATAAATATATTTACAGATCAAAGTATAGGGCAATATTGACACTTAGAGTGCTTTCTTGGTTTACGGAAAACGAAAAAAGCTTCCACATTTGCAGTATGAGAAACAAACAACAAAGAGCACTGAAGAAGCAGAATTTGAAGTAGGAAGTAGTCTTCGCAAGTTTTCAGGCTGTAAAATGGTAACAGCAGACATGAGGTTACTGTGCATTAATTGAATTTCAAATCTGATGCAACTTTTCATCTCTGACAAAGCATTTAGTGGGTAGCGGTGATGACATACAGCTTTCGACTGGAAATTTTGTTGGAATAAACAATAATTTCCGTGAGTCACTTTGATTTGAAAATCTGGCAGTACAGATCTATTATAAGTTGTGCCTCGGAACACAATCTTCATTATCAGCTAAACTCTCCTTGGTTAAAGTTGTTTTTGACGCTGCATGATGATTTGGAGAATTTTGGTGTTCGTTGCATCATCAGGGTTGCTTGAACCTATTCATTCTATACCTTCAACTGTCATCAAACCTTCATACAAGTGGCTCTGTGCTGGTAAATACAGCATTTTAAAGTATGATGACTGCCAGGGACAATACTTCAATACTACAGGATGCTATTTTCTGGAGAATTTTTCACAATACAGGCCATGTGCTGCCTTGTGTAACAATGTGCTAAGCCAGTCCATTGATGAGGAAAAGTGCAAGGTGTACTGCAACGGTGAGTGCGATTATCAAGTCAATATAAATCCTTGTCTTAGATTTCTTCAGTAGCATTTGGAGAATCATCTAATAACAAGTGTGCCAAACAAGAAAAAAATGCTGCAGTAAGTTTTCAATAATGGCAATTCAACAAACAACCTATTTTATAAAGGTCTCTCCTTGATAAAATAAATTTTCCTAATTTTTAGACTACTTGGTCACATCTTGCCATATGACAGCAGCTTACAGCACACAACAGCCAACCCATAGAGCAAGGATAACATTGAAGTTACAGTCTACAACCAAAGCCAATTATCCTCCTAGGCAGCAGCATGTAACAACCACTGCTATTATTGCAGGGACGCTAACTGCAGCTGTTGCAACACTCACTGTAATTTGTTTGGTGATGTATGGGCGAAGAAGCTACTGTAGCGTTCAAAGCGCGCAGGAGGACAAAGGTGTGTGCCTTCTTGATGTGCATAATATAATCTTATTTGTATGCTAAATTTAGTTCAATATGCAAGATCTCTTTGATAAATGCAAGATTTGATGTTGACGAAAGCTTAATAATCTGATATCGGTTGCAGGAGTGCATAGTTTATCTTAATCGTTTAAAAGCCTAAAGCTATAAAATTGTAAGGTTGCCGCCATCATTTTTGGAGTACATCATACTGTTCATATTTGTCCACTGCATTCCTGAAAACTGTACCTGTTATTACTGAATTGTTTGTAATCATTACCTGTGCTATCTTAATCTAAAGGTCAGCATTGGTACACCCTCACATAGTTGCACTATCGGACACATCTATTCTCTGAAGTTAAATAGACGCGCCCAATCTAAATATAGCATCTGTTTTATGTTAGTTAATGGAAAACTTGTCCTTAGCGGTTAAACGTCTAGCTTTACTGTATGCTGTTTACATTTATCTACTGTATAAAATTAAACTGTACCTGTTATTATTTAACTGAGTATAATCGCTTATTTATGCGATCTAAAAGGTTAACTTTGTAATGCCCGCTATCTTTTCACACACTCATAAATTAGTGCCCACTCCCTTTTCTGGAATTCAAGATTAAATGCCTGATAAAAATATAGCAACTGTTATATGCAATAGATTATCTCAGCATATATCGATAATGATAGACATGTTATGACAGGGGTTATGGTAGGAATGTGTTATATGTAGGCTTACGTATAACATTCATCTATTAATAAAATTGCCCACGCAGACAGGATAACTGTCTAAATATAGGGTGGAACGTTGGCAACATCACCTTACATGGGGTCATTCCCGCAATAACGCAGTATCACGGTCAAGTGTAGTATGTTTAAGACACCTTTAGGAAAATTTTCTCTAACCTTGATTGCACTAATTTTATCCCTATTAAGGTAATTGTAATTCATAGCTAATTCATTGGACTTCAAGCATTAAAATTTGTTTTATCTGCAAGCTATAATATGCCAT
Source organism: Membranipora membranacea (assembly GCA_914767715.1). Lineage (NCBI taxonomy): Eukaryota > Metazoa > Bryozoa > Gymnolaemata > Cheilostomatida > Membraniporidae > Membranipora > Membranipora membranacea. Next base: position 11,134,474 of record OU612072.1, on the reverse strand, counting down.
GCCAGCTATTTTGTACACAACAGTAAATTTCTTTTTTTTTGCAATTTCGCATGCAAAGGGTCAACCAAAGTAATGCTCAGCCAAGCATCAGACGATAATTGCACAGAAAATGGTTTTGGTGCCCTCTCAGCAAACGTAGCATATACAACTGATCAGGTGGAAGATGACAAAGATTGTGTGATCGAAAATGGAGCTCTATCAAAGACGACCCATGATTAGATGAACAACGCAAGTTTTATTTTTCACAACACATATATTCATTTCTATCATTTATCATTCATAATGCTAGTCACTGGTACAGGCTTAAAGAATGTTTTGTGCCGACTCCAACCCTGTAGCATAGACCTTTTCATTTCAATGGATAGCCACAGGTGCTCTGACAGGCAAACAATTCTAGCAAGATAGCAATGGCATTCGCTCTCATTGCATGATCTTAGCTGATGTAAATATATATTTATTTGACTAAGGCGCTTTCATTATACCCTCTAAGAAAGTGCTGCAATAAAACTGTATATTATTCATTATTTATGAGTCATCATGTACTGTTATTGTGATATTATTATCGGAGAATGTTTATTTACTACACAAATATAAATATTTATAACTTATCTTCAAACGAACAGTACAATATTGTATTTACAAGCGTAATAGTTGTACAGAGAGGCATACCTTGGCACATAGGCGTATTTAACTATCTCGAACTCTCGAATGTTAGAGGCAAGGATGGTTAGAGTGTTGGGAAAAATGTTCCACCCTCGAATCAAGTAATGAGGAATTGTCTTCTTTTTCTGTTATTATTATTAGTTGTCCTCTCTTTGTCACTGGACATAGAAGTAAAAATTTCGATATGAAACCAGTAGACTTTTTGTTGTCTATTGACATTCCGAGGTCATCTTAATTAATACTTTGGGATGCAACGAAGTTACAGGAAAATACAGATAGAGCAAATCTTTTCTCCCTAAAAACTTCCTCATGCTACCCTAATGCTACCCAAATCTCTGGAGTATTGCTCTGTATATATTGTTACTCAGAAAGTCCCTTGAATTTTATCCCTCCAATCCTCTCATCAATATGCATATTTAGCAACAAAGCAAAGCAAGCACACCTGTCTGTTTTTGTCTTTTTTACATCATCATCATCATGATCATCATTTCATTATTGATGATGATGGTTGGTGGTTGATTGATTGCTTGTTGTTGATTCATTGATTTTATTGTTGTGTTGATTGATTGAGACTGTCAACAGAACCCCACAGAACCACCACTTGGCCATCATAGTCATAGCTATCAATCATGGTCACAACACAGCCTCAGAGTCAGACCCACTGCAGTCATCATGGGCACCTGCTGGATCAGACATAGTACACAACATTATATACATCATATTTATTCTGGGGAATGATGTTGATTTTCCAATTTTTAACCTGGAGGTCAACAAGTCACTTACTTACCATTGGAGTTTGTCTGGTTATGTTAATATTCTCTACTCTAACAATTTGTTAGAGACTCTAACAAATTTGTTAGAGTCTCTAACAGATGCATGAAACCTGAAAAAAATTTTTCCGCTGCGCGGGGCTTTTTTTGTTAGAGAGATGACCAGTCAGATTAAATACGCCTATATGCCTTGGCAGTATTTAGTAAAATAGAGAAGACAAAATAATTAAAATACAATACAGAAATATTTGATGGAGCAAACTGTCAGTAATGCAACTCAAATACCACATTACCTCTACAACTCTGACACAAAAATAAATATTTATCCATGAGGATTGAATGGCTTAGTTGCTTTCCATATTTCTTATTTGCTGACGGTACAAGTAGGAAATTTTTAAGCTGCAGATTGTGAGATGAGAGTTGTGACTTGAGAAGGTAAAACCAAGTGTATATAAACTGTCTCTGGAATAACAGACAAGTCCCACAACCAATATCACCAAAATGTTGTGGCAACTTGCCATGGGAAATATTTTTTTCTCACCAGTCATCAAAAATATGTCAGATTGGACATACAAAATATTCGTGATCAGTCAATAATAGGAAGTTTCATTTCTCTTGTTCTGCACTGAAGGCATTTGTCATCAGAGGCTTAGTCTATTATAAACAGTTAATCAGGGTTCACACACTCACACTCCGAAGATTAGATACCAAATTGCTGTAAATATATCTAAATATTTAAATGCCTTATCTGAACAAGAATTGTGATAACCATGATTTATTTTTGTCATGTGAGGCGTTTGATGGATTAGGCTGCAGTGGGTTTTTTCATGGAGACTTGTTACAGTTAACAACGTTTATTGAGTTACGATGTTCCATGATTGTGGCATAGGATCACACTATTCTTCAAGTTCATCTTGTAGTGCATGTGAACGCACCAACCATGTCAAATAATTCATAGGAGTTTGAGTTGATTTTTCTCTATTAACGAAACAAAGCTGCTGGCTTTGTTTTTCTCCTGGTTAATCATGTTTGTATGCGATGACACTACCGATTGTTTTTCATGCTATCGAAATTGTAAAGAATTCAAATTCCACATACATAGTGGTTTAATGATGTCCAGTGAAGCTAGACGTGATATAACAGCTAGGCACCATATTATACCAGAAAACAACAATCTAGCAACACATGACATCAATATAACTACAGAGTTAGGTATAGAGCCTCAATGACAGTGACGGTAAGGATGTTCTTTTTAGGTATACAAGACAGTGGATATACGAGGGTGCATTTTGATAGCTGCATCCACATTGCACCAAAAATAGCTTCTAAATCTATGATAATATCAACACTGGCAAAATTAGCAGATTACAAGTTGTCTGCTCTTGACTTGTAGACAGATAACTTCGTAACATGGTTGGAATAAATCAATTTCATCACAAGGTTTTAACCAAAACACATTTTGATACAAACAACTCTGCCAACCCATATTCCTTGCTACTATTCTGCATGTGTAAGATGACGGTGCACAGCAAGCTTGCTACTTGAATCAGAATCTAAAGGACATTCTTCACAACTGCCAACAATGATTTAGGAGAGCTTTGTCCTGTTCTACATACCATGAGATAGCCAGACAGACAGATTTAAATATGCTTTTGTTCAGGCTCCACATGCTCAACGGAATGAAAAGCTAAGATATTTCCCTGACTTGCGTCCCCAACTGGTGATCTGTTTCCAAGACTTACAGTACAGTTAGGGAAAAGCTGCATCAGAGATGGCTGTCACCTCAAGGATCCTCTTTCTTGTTCTACATAAGTTCCTCATTCGGCAGAAAACTACAATGTGAGTCTATACGCTGATTATTTATCAACAAGTCTCCATCCCGATGCGAAGATGTTTCAGACAAAGTATATGCTGAACACAAGGGGTTTGTTGAGCGGAAAATGCTGTCCTCCAACGCTATATGCCATTTTATAGCCTTTGCAGACCAAGTATTTAAACCTCAGTAAAAATTGGGAGGTATGGATCTGCTACCAGAATTATCTGTCTGACCCAAATGTGTAATCATTGAGAAATTTTGGAACAATCAAACATGTTCTATATGATGAATTGAAGGATGGTTACCTTTTTGCCTATATGTGTCACATGCATCACTCAACCTGAGTTGCTTAGAATGATCCATCATAGTGCAATTGGGTTAATCAGCTTCCTCTAATAACGGACCAGTGTCACTAATACTGACACTGAGCTTGGTGTGGAGATATGTGGTGCACGATATCTTGATATTGATTGATTTAATGCACCCCTAATTTTAGCTCGTTATGACAATTGCTCCTACATTTTGCAATATCACATGGGTTATTTTGATATAGGCAATATTTCTAAGGGCCAATATAGTTTATCATTAATAATTGTTTAACTCTCTCTCATCAGATTTTCATAGACAGAAGAAGTGAGAGCTCCTCAAAACAAAACAGTTATTGAACAATTCCTCAACAAACTGTACCTTCAAGAATAAAATTTCCTTGCCTAAGAGTTAGGGATATTTTAACATAATAATTAGACACAAATGAAGGGGATTACTTATGCCGAGAAGATGGTTTTTGTGTATGGTGATGTCTACGCAGGACCGCTCTAGTGTCTAGATTGTTCTTGAACTGATTTACAAGGGCACAGCTAACTTTGGATAGTGGATTCACGTAGGGAAAAAGGCTATTGAATTCAACAGGATTTTGAGGCCTGCAAGTGCAACAGCATCAGTATGCCATCAAAGCAATAATGCAACTTGCTTGAAAATCAACTTATTATATTTTGGTTACAACATTTTTTGGACATGCCAGAAGTGAAGGGAGTGCAACAAACTTGAGCTTTTTCTTTCTTCTTATCCCACTGTTTCACCTGATACGGATATCGATTGAACAACTCTATGGTACTGATTAGGATAAACATAAGACTTTTTTGGTATTTTACCGCGGGTAATATAAAACACTGCAACATGATCAGAAAGGAATCGCATTTCAATACCGCCTCAGCTTCTACATTGTTCAGAATGATTTTAATAGTTTTCAATGGATTATTTCTACAATCAATTGTGAATTGTAAGGTAAGATTTCTTTTCATCACTCACAATAAGTATTCTAATATTCAAATATATTTTTGAGTTCATATTAGAATCATCACACATGGAATTGTACCTGACAACACATGACTTACCTTTTTATAACCATCGGCATTGCCTTGCGTGTCGCAAGCAGAATAGCTCAGTGTTCTCCGTCTGCAACTACACCACCAACCTATACCTGGTTTTGTACGGGAGAATACAGGACACTGACATACAGTGATTGTCAGGGGAAGTACTTTAATACCACTGGATGTTATTTTCTGGAGCACTTTGCACAGTACAGACCATGTGCAAGTATTTGTAACAATGCAGTTGTTCACTCAATAGCTGAGGAGAAATGTGAAGCGTATTGCAATGGTGAGTAGGTTACCGATGAACTGATTCACAAGCTTCTTTATTGCTAATGCGAAAAAAAAAAATATTAAGCTATAACAAACTTTCTAGTCTGAACACTAGCATAAGCAGGTATTGAGGTAGATAAATTCCCATGCCCTACAAATCAATCTTGATGCATTGCCCTTGACTAAGAGCCAGGCTTACTAAAAATTAGTGACACATTCACTGCGTCATCTCATATATGAATTCTTTAGATTTACATGCATTTTACACCCCTGTAGGAACAGTGCCAATACCCCTGATTTGGGATTATGCCAATCTTATCAAATTTCTCCGGTTTATAGATTATCTTGTATCAGCCTGTCAGATAGCTTCTCCAGATATTCTCACACAAAATAATCTGTTGGAGAGGGATGTGAGCTCATCGAATATTGATTCTAAGCAGCAGCAGGAAGGACTATTTATGGTAGTAATACCATGCGTTGCTGGGATATTTATATTACTGACATCGGTTGCCCTGGTTTTGTGCATAAAAAACAGCCTACGAGCAAGGAACTGCAACACATGCTGCAAAGACATGCAAAACAGCAAATGTAAGTCAAATCAAGCAATTTTTGGAAGAACTTCCGGCTCAGTTAACTTTGACAGACTGGTTTGAAACCTACCATGTTTCTTGTTGTTACTTTTATCAGTTTGGTTGAAATGTAATTTTTGCAAACTGGGTAGTGTTTTAACTCTTGCAACAACCCCAAACATTTTTTTGAATAAATCCCAGGTGTTGAAGAATCAACACATGTGATGCTGGTCGTTGAAACATGTGAAGAATCCACAGAGGAGGACAATAACAGTATTACAGATGTGACCCACCCAACAGATCAGAATAAGAAGAACCAAATAGAAAGCGATGATCAAAATCATCTAACCTGGTGTAGTACTGTAAACGTTCCTGAGCACGAAAACAACCCCAGAACACTTAACAATAATGTAAATTGTCCCGAGGACACTTTAAATTAGCAACAGGCCTATTGTAAACAGTACCCCCTTATTGTAAACTGTCCCTCCATTGTAGACTGCCTCCCCCCCCCCCACTTATTGTAAAGTTTCAGTTTCGACATCAAGTTTTCATTCACCTTAGAGACCGGAGGGCAAGCTCCTTGTGTCTTGCAACATTATAGGATCCAATACAAGAATAAACCAGCAATGCTGGGAAATCACCTGACTGGCTTGAATTGTGATATAAATCCTGGCCTGTTGCTGCCTAAAGAATTATCTTGCTCACTAAATCACTACATTCCATCACACTACACCACATATTATGATAACAAATCTGGGAATTTATATTACCTTGCCCAGACATGAAGGTATGAAAGGACAACATTTGAATGCCGGATACGAATTTCTTTGGTTTCAAATGCTCAACTATTTTGAACTTCAGTGAAAATACCGCAATTCTATCTCACATTCATTTATTTCAAATATCCTTTGATTTCGTTCAAATCGATTAACTTATGTTCATATGGATCAAGTGTCAAGTGCAAAATATAATCTCTCAATCTAATATCCCCTTTTGTTCATCATGTTTACTTCAATATCAAACTATTCACGTAATTGAAATTTGATCAACCACGGACATTCCACACTCACTTGTTTTCTCCATTAAGCCTATTCCACAGATGAATAACAAACACTGCGTTTCATACCCAAGAATTGTCTGACAATTCTGTACAATTCTAGAATTGTCAGAAACTGACCTATTTATCATTACCCAACCAGCAACCATTATTGTGTAATTAACCCTGCCTGCTAAATAAATTACTTTCATTATTGCTATTGTATAGTCATAGTATAAGCCTTTACAGTTCTAGTCAATATCATACCATTGGATTGACATTGTATTCAATGAGTTTGTATTTAGATGACCAGGCAACATATGCTGTAATGAATAGATATTGCTGTGCAAGGTAGCATCAAATCTATATTGCGAGAGGCCCAGGTTCAAATCGCCGCCAGGGAATATCTTTTCCTTTCGTTTCATCATGATGGAAAATGAAAGCATTCCATTCGGATTGTTGGCTCACAATTTTTGTAAGCACAGAAAACTCTCAGCAATGAGTATGATGACCCGACAAAGTACTCATGTTCAACTCTTTTGTGTTGTTCCATACCCTACTATATATTTTGTGCAATCTTTTAATATTGGCAGCAACTGCATAAATAGAATACATCAGCTAAACTATGCTAGCAGAATTATCAGAAAACTTTGCTACTAATATAAATGTACAACATCGCTCCCAAGATGAGCGAGGAATTACTTTGTATCAACTGTCCTACAGGGCTAAGTGGAGAGAAGTGATATGTGAATGAGGCCATATTATCCACAGAACCACTGACTACTGAAAACATGCTGACTAAAAAAACTCAAACTTGGTGTCACAGCAAGTAGTATGAGTACTGATTATTGGCATAGTCTAAACTACGCTCCTTGTGATTATTGAGAGTGAATGGCTTTCAGCTATTTCTATTTGTTGGCCAAAGATGCTCTGAGCATGGAGTTAGCTCTGAATGTTATGGTATGTGGGCTGAGGGAGGCAAAGGTAAATCAACTATCGTAAGCCTGGTATATATTCATTACCTGTCTACAAAGGAGCTCTTGATGATATACTATATCATTCCCAGCCATCTCAGTTATATGGTGTACAGGAAGCAATATTGGCATATTTCTTCCTCACTCTTGGATGGTAGTTCCCTAGGTGTTGGCACTAGTACAGATAGTATTAAAATGTTCGACTAGTGGCAACACCTTTTAAAGTAATAAATTTTAATCTGTCAGCTTGAGTGCCACAAGCAGGGAGGTTAGCCGATAACAGGCATAATAACATAATTACCTTGATATCTTTGTTGTCAAAATTTTTAATTGTACAATTAAGTATAATTAACACTGTTTGTTAATCCTTCATACACATTCCATTGTACTTGTAACAAGTCATCATGACTTCCCGCCCCCTCACTCCTCCGTCAAAGAATGATCATGATTGCACTTACACCCAAACAACCATCATTATAAAAATGAATATTCGTGAAATTCAGAACTCACCGCATTCATTATCAGCAGCAAAAGACAGGAAGTTAGGTCAGCTTACAATGACTCCTGTCTCTCTGATTCCACAAGTGTGTCATGATGACTTGCTACAAGTGCAATGGAATGTGTGTGAAGGATTAACAGACAGTGTTAATTATACTTAATTGGACAATTAAAAATTTTGTCAACAAGGATATCAAGGTAGTTATGTAATTATGCCTGTTATTGGCCAACCTCCCTGCTTGTGGCACTCAAGCTGACAGATTAAAATTTATTACAAAAACGGTGTTGCCACTAGTCTATCATTTTAATACTATCTGTACTAGTGCCAACACCTACTAGGGGACTACCATCCAAGAGTGAGAGAGAACTATGCCAAAATTGTTTCCTGTACAGCATATAACTGAGATGGCCGAGAATGATATAGTATAACATCAAGAGCTCCTTTGTAGACAGGTAATGAATATATACCAGTCTTACGATAGTTGATTTACCTTTGCCTCCCTCAGCCCACATACCATAACATTCAGGGCTAACTCCATGCTCAGAGCATCTTTGGCCAACAAATAGAAATAGCTGAAAGCCATTCACTCTCAATAACCACAATGAGCGTATTTAAGACTATGCCAATACTTGCTGTGACACCAAGTTTGAGTTTTTTTAGCATCAGTCAGCATATTTTCAGTGGTCAGTGGTTCTGTGGAAAATATGGCCTCATTCACTTCTCTCCACTTAGGCATGTAGGACAGTTGATACAAAATAATTCCTTGCTCATCTGGTGAGCGATTTTGTACATTTTTATTAGTAGCAAAGTTTTCTGATAATTCTGCTAGCATAGTTTAGCTGATGTATTCTATTTATGCAGTTGCTGCCAATATTAACAGATTGCACAAAATGTAACGTAGGGTATGGTACAACACAGAAGAGTTGAAAATAAGTATTTTGTCGGGTCATCATACTCATTACTAAGAGTTTTCTGTGCTTACAAATATTGTGAGCCAACATTTCGAATGGAATGCATTCAATTTTTATCATAATGAAACGAAAAGAAAAGATTTGCCCAGGCGGCGATTTGAACCTGGGCCTTCCGCAATATAGATTTTCAGTAGGAGTAGGAGGTGGCTCAGTTGGTTAGAGCGCTGGACTTCAACACGCAAGTGTTGAAGGTTGTGGGTTCGAATCCCACAGCAGTCCATCTTCTACTGGGGATTGGTTGGTCCCCCAGGTGTGCTCCGACCTGCCTGCAAACAGAGAGCAATTTGGCGCAGATATTGCGGCCTCGCTAATAAGGCAATAATATTTCGCCGCCCATTCCTCGGGACGGGCGATTGATAAGACATTGGATTTTAATCAACCTTTAAATACAAACTCATTGAATACAATGTCAATCCAATTGTATGATATTGACTAGAACTGTAAAGGCTTATACTATGACTATACAATAGCAATAATGAAAGTAATTTATTTAGCAGGCAGGGTTAATTACACAATAATGGTTGCTGGTTGGGTAATGATATATAGGTCAGTTTCTGACAATTCTAGAATTGTACAGAATTGTACAGAATTGCCAGACAATTCTTGGGTATGAAACGCAGTGAAATGCTTAGATGAAAAACTTTGAATAGTTTTTTATGCTAAAAATACATCAGCTTTTAACTTTGAATAAATAGAAATAATTTGAATGCATTTGACTTTTTCCATACAGACATGAGGCTCATTCGGTATTAACTTCGTGGTTTAATGGTTCCTGCAAATGTTTTACCTGAAGTTATAACAAAATCTTTAGCAGTCAATGCGGAATCAACAAGTATAAATTAGAATGACTATCAGCTTTGATTGGTTTCCTGTGCGATGCCTAGGGGAAGTCCTCGTTCTGCATTTTCTTCCCCTGTTTGCAGGAGCTCTCCCGGTTTTAGGGAACCCAAAAGGGCTTTATCAGTGTGTTCACCTGCTCACATACTCATTATATAACAATTACTCATCTGGAGCTGTGAACAGCAAGCTAGCAACTTAATTTTATTTATGATGAGATGGTGAGGGAAAGAGGGCTTTTTTGGAGTCAATACAAGCATAAATATTTTTGTTGTTTAAATGTCCAGAATATTCATTCCGAGTCATATTGGTTAAAGATGAAAGACTAGAAACTAAGGTAAGATACATGCAAAAGTATTTGGATGTCAGATCATATACTATTAAACATGAGGGACGATTCCAACGCTACCCTTAAAGGGTAAAGAAAATTCAAGAAAAATCAACAATTTACTGATTATACTTCCTTTCTCCACCTGATCCTGTATCCATTGCTGTCAGTGGTCATAATACATCAAAAGTAGATTAGTAGAGTAAAGTAGTAATTGTTCAATTTTTACAGATAGTTTGAGTTGCCATGTTGCTATATTGAAGATAATTGCTGTCTACTTTAATTGTACAACGCACACTTCCCTAACAATTCAATGAAGTTCACTTAACAAGCCTGTGTAAGCCTGCACTATGGCTGTTGATACATACATGAAAGCCGACAAGACATGTCACATAAGTTCCTGTTTACATGTTTAAAGGCGCTGGCTTTGAACTTAGATCAAAGAGCATTATAAATTATCCAGGCAGTGACATCAAGAAAATGTTTTGGTAATTAATAATTATTCATAATCAGTGAGATAGAGAGTTGATATTCAGAATGAAGGAAATATAGCACATCAGATATTAACAATACTAAAATACTACACAACTGGCTACAGGAGCTACCTACAATTATTGTACTTTGGCAATATCGGATTCACCAGCAAAAATGGTCTTCAATGGTTTAAATGTCATTCTCTCCAATCAGAGTGCAAAGACTACATAATTGTATTAGAATGATGGTAGTGTAGGAATGTTTTTTGCTTCAAGATTTATTTCTTTGGAATTGTACCCTAAAATGATAATAATGGTGTAATTAGTTAGGTGAACTGTGCATAAAATTATAAACAAAGGATTAATAGTGAGTAAGTGAGTGAGTAATGATGGTATCTTGCAATGTCAATTTCAGGTTAAAATGTAACCTGTTAAAATATTTGGCAGTGTTAGAAATGATGCCTCAGAGAATGAAAAACTACTGTCAATTTTAAAATAATATTGAGTTGACAATGTGTTGAACTTACAATTATTGCTTATTCCAACCACCAAAAGATATATATATATATTTTAGATTGTATGTGCTTCATGGATATAGATTAGTTTCGAGTAATGTAGTGCCCCGGTTATAGCTCCTATAATAATTAATATCAGTGTTCTAAATACATAATACATAATGCACAATACACAATACACAATACATAATATCAATGATTAGATTCAATGTTGAGTCAGAAAAGCTGCAAGATTTGAATATCAAGTTGATGTGATTAATACCAGACAGGCTGAAAGTCATATCTCACCATAAATATAATAAATCCTTGATTAGCAATATTAATGGTAAAAGTTTGATCTGGTTGGTGTTAGAAGACTGTGGAAGTAGTGTATAGCTGCGTTTACATTAGGACGTCTCCGTCAGCTGGCCACCAACTCAAGACTGAGCAGTCTTTAACCCCAAGTCTTAGCCAGAGTCTGAGACTGGCATGTGTTTACATAGCACCGGCTTAGCCAATGTCAGTCTCAGAGAAAATAAATGTGAGCGATAGAACAAAGGGCAGTATTGTGATCGCTAATTTGGAATTTGTGTTAAGACGGGCAGTATTGAGACGGCAAAACGAGCACTGCTCAAAATGCCAGACTCCGTCTTAAAAGCCGGTCAGACAAGGTCAGTCAACCGTTTTTGTAATTCACACTACACAGTCTCAGCCTCCGTCTTAGTAATTTGTCGGTCAGACTTTAGACTGGGCCAAAAGACGGCCTAATGTAAACGCAGCTTTAGAAGTAAAGTTGAGTTTTAGTTGATCCATGATGCAAAAGCATGTTTACAAGTTGGAGGCTACTACATTATTGCCTCTAGTTAGGTGATCAAGAGAAGGTGTAGATAACTCCAAAATATGATACTAACACAATAATTGATGAGAAATAATTTGGTAAAAAGAGCATCTCACATGTTTAGCCTTTGCATCTCAGGTTTAGTTAAACATGTCTGCATTTCGGAACCCATTCCATTTGCTGTCACGGTGTTGCAGTACAACTATTGATTGCTACGCATGAATCTGTTTTTAAGTCATAATCCTTATTTTGAAGACATGAAGAAGTCAACACGAGTTCAGCATAAGCTCCAGTCTTTGTCTTTGTTGGGTATACTAGCCTAACGGATATAAGATAATATGGATTTCGTTGAACAACTTGGTCAAAATAGCACATTGCAGTAGTGCTATCAAGGGAGACCTGTATATAATGGCTGCTCATTTTATCGATAAAGATTAATATAAAGATTGCCGTTACAACATCTTGATATAGAATTTTCTAAAACAGGAACAATGATTTCCAATTAGCCAGCCGCTTTTTCCTTTTAGAAGATAAAGGCAACCATTACATGACAATCAGCAGATCAAAGGTCTAAATGACTTCGTGGTGAAATGTTAATGTTAACATAAAACTGAAAGCTGCTCTAATGCAATGTGTCATAAATGTGTTGAAAAGGGCATATAAAATAAAACCATATTCAAGGCCAATATTCATACTGACTTGCCTGTTATCGATTTAACTTCATCAATATCAATGTGCCATGCAACACAGGGTCAGGTTGACAAGGTCAGAAAACGAGAACCAAGTGACAGCTTATACACAAATGACAGACAAAGATCTCATCTAAACAGAATAGAATTTGGGTCTAAAGATATCCGTGTGTGTGAATATATAACAGTGAAGGTATACAGTAGTACACTAGAACTAAGATGACTTACGGAGGAATCCTTGTGATGACTGCAAGACTCAGTGTGGGATATTTACTCTCCTTAATAAGTCTATCTGTGAGTCTTTGTTTTAGGTCAGGAGGTATCTCTGTAACTGTACCATTGAAAGTAGCATCAGTTGACCAGACTGCTGTTAATGTATCATTCTCACAACTCAGCTTAGCTTGAGAACCAGCCTGTGGGCTGCAGTCTGTAATAATTGTTAAAACATATTTTACTTAACCTCAGACTCACTTTACTGCTGGAACAGGGCAAAGTAAGCTCTGGACACTCACTAGGCTAAGTAGTGCCACTGAACCACAAAATGCTAACCACAAGTTGATCATACCTTTATCAAACAAGGTTGGTTGTTTGATGGATCATTTATAGACCAAGTGTCACCGGTCGTCGTATTATGAAATTCAGTTGTAGATTAAAATCACCCTCTTAGATGGATATGCAGACACGAATATTATAAACCACTCACCTTGCTGACATATTTCTTTTATCTGATTGACATTACCATTGGCTAGGACCTTCAGAGTAGATAGGGCAATGTTATCACTGAGCAAGGAACACTTGATATCGTATTTGGCCACCATATCTATATGTCTCACCAGCAGATAATCTGAATTTGGAAATTGAGGACAGGAATTATCAACAAAATGAAGGGACTTAATAGCAATATCTTCCACTGAATTGGCACAACCACACGATTTGCTGGGTTTGTATATATGACGAAGAAAAACATTGCTAATAAACAACTGATTTAACTTTTATCACTCAATGAGTAAAAATATATTTTTTGTACCTTTAATTTCCACCCTCAGTGAACAATTTGTATTATCTCCATGGATTTGATAACCGTATACTCCGACTGGAAGTTGAATTGTATGAGTTTTCCCATCTATTGAGAATTCAAGGGCTGATAACTCAGTGGAAGGAGAGACAACTTTTCTGATTACATCTGGACACAGTTCGGCGTTAGAGCTTGCACCTGTAAAATATCACAATGCATTAGACAATTACACGGACGCTAACAAAATCTTGTATATGTGTGCAGCTTGATTTCAACCTTTGTGTAGCTGAAGAACAAAGTCATTGCTGCTTAACGGTGAATGGCTATATTAATGTACACACAGAACAATATTGGTGGTCTGGCCCAGTGGCGTATATTAGCAATCACGGACCACGGATATCCGTCATTCAAAATCTGTGATTACTGTTTGTTAGCCAGCCTGAATAGCTCAGTGTGTAGGGCGTCTGTCTGATAACCACTGTTTATTAAGAATGTTGTGGGATCAAATCCCAACAAAGTCAAATTTTTTTTCAAATGGGTGCTTTATAACTGGAGCATTTTTACTTTTCCCAAGGGGGGATGTCTTATAAGTGAGGAATTACGGTACATACAGAGTTTAACTTTTGACCTTGAGCTGGACGAGCCAATCAAAAGGCCGGTGTATTGACACACACCCACACCCTCCCCGCCACGCCTACGGCGTGTGGATCGGGCTGCGCCCAATCATTATGCTCATCTCTAAAAAGTCAGTGAGTGAAATTTTTTAGAATATACGCCCCTCGTCCGGCCGGTTTGTGGTTGGGATCAGGTTGAAACCCCTAACCAGAGATATCCAACACCTATCTCAGTATCCTTGCACTTCCTAATGGAGCAGAGAACTTCACTCTGTCCACTTGCCTCTTTTCTATAAATGGTGGATGGCTATTGTAATGCAGCTTCCATTTCAGCAGAAAAGAAAAAAATGACTGCATATGAACTTGAATAAATTGCTCACCATTGTAGATAACCTCCACAGAGACCACACAGGTAGACACTTTATATCTGAATTTACCAACTGGGAGTTCTATAGAATAATCAGATGAAATTTTGACATTAACTCTCTCCTTCTCCGATGTAACATAATATCTCAGAGTTGTATCTACACAGACATCAGCTTTACTGGATGATGATCCTGTAGGAAGCAGAGATAATAGAATAGTATATTAAGAATTATAAAGAACTACACATTATACACATTATTCTGTTGACTTTCAATCTCCGTGGTTGGTCAGAGAAGTTTTGTTCTACACTACAGTGCCTTGACTGTAGACTATTGATGATTTGTCGTATAGCATTGTTCGATTAAATTGCACAATTGTTACCAAAGATAAGATATTGACAACAATTGCAGCTGTTTTTGATGGCAGTTGAATCAAAAATCACCAGCAGTACTTGCCATCATAATTATATGGTTATCTTGAGAAGTAAGATAAGGTAAAGTGACAAATATTCAGATATGGTTGTTTGTGAAGTAGCAAGGGTTTAATATATGGTCAGATATTGATATTTGTGTATTATTGCAGTCACAACACTGATGGATATGGTGGCACTGAGGGAGGCAGATGATTGAATGCTTGTGTATCTAGTTTGTAGTAATGCATAAGATTGAGAGAGTTTGTGATGACCTGGTTGATATTTTCATACTTAAAGTTTAAATGTGATATTGGAAAGTGTTACTCACCATCATTGATAACTCGAACATTGAGAGAACAGCGGCCAATGTAAATCACATGGTTACCAACGCCAAATCTAGTCTTCACACCAGGGATTATCTCTACTAGTGCTCTCCCATCTTCAGATGTCACATGGTAAGTCATATGTCTGTCCTGACAACTGGTGAAATTTGTCGGTGGGCTTGTTGTTGGTGGTGTAGTTGTCGATGTGACAGTTGTTGGTTCGGTAGTTGTCGGTTTGGAAGTGGTTGGTGTGGTTGTTGATGGTTTGGAAGTTGCTGGTGTAGAGGTTGTGGTGGTCACTTCAGAATCTAAACAATAAATGATGGAAATCCTTTGATATAATGAAAACAAAATTGGAGCACTTCTCTTGCAATTGCCTATCTATCCTGCATCAAATGGATGATTTTTAAACAATATTTTTGCTCGAATATCTATCTATGATAAACACTTGTTAAACACAAATAAACCAGTTAGATATAGGCTTAGTGTTCAAATGCGTGACATGCAACTTTCTAAAAATCCAAACTCATAGACAGAGTAAAACAGCCACATGTGATATTTATAATATTGATGTGTATTCTGTAAGCTCACATATAAACTGCTGGATTTTTTTGTATTGTCCGACATACAGAGATGTGTTGGTGATCAGTAGAGAGTGAGGTATTTTTAGACATCCTGAGCAGATATTCAGTGTAGATACTCTGTTTCTGTCCATGTCAACTAGTCGAATCTTCTTATTGTTATGGTCAGCTACTAGCAGAGTTTTTTGCCCGATGTATGCGAGGTCACGTGGAAAAGAGAATAAAGAGTTTAAGAGAGAGCTGTCTCTGTAGCCTGAGTACCCGGGAGAGCCTGAGATGAGTTTGATGTACTTTCCTCGGTATGTGATACGGTATAGAGCATTAGTCGCTGCTATCACGTACATGTCACCGTTCTCACCCTGTGTCAGGAACGTAATAGACATGAGGATGTCAGACTTCACAAAAGTGCTCATTGCTCGGGTCCATATGTCTACTATCCTTACAGCTCTGTTATAGAAGTCGGTGATGATTAGTTTACTCTCATCATGAATGTCTCTTATTACAGAATGGGGACCGTTGAACTGACCAGGGTGACCGTCAATGTAATTTGCGTACTGGCACTTTCCAGCCAACACAGAAGTTATTCCTGTAGAGCGATCGACTACTCTCAGGCAGTTATTGTTATGGTCTGCTACAACTACACGCGCTGCTGAGATTTGAGTGAATCCAGCTATACGGTTGAAACGGGCTTCGGACCCTCTTCCCTCTCTGTAACTGTTCTCATTAGTACTCCCTGCTATTATGGTTGAAGATTTACTGTTGCTTGTCTTAAGTGAGCAGTAATCTGTGAAGATGATGTGTCCTGGGTGGTATAGATCCATCTCAATGTGATAAACATCATGAGAGGTGGTTGTGAAGTCTTTAGCCCTAGACCTCTCTAATCTGTAATAATAAAATTATGCAAAATTTTAGTTTTTTTTCTCGAATCCCATTGGTCTAAGTCATTATTGAAAGAAGTGACCATAATTCTCTGCATATATTTTTGCTGATTAATTTACTATCCCAGCTTTTTATAACGTTATTATTTAAATATCAGAATTTAACTTTCACCACAATATTTATACTAATGGAAAATTGTGACGGTTTTCTATTGTTGAAATTGTGCATTTTGCACAATCTTGAAAATGAGAAATTATGTTCACGATACAATAAATAGGTAATGATTTTGAGTTGTCATAAGACGTACACTATCAGGTTGGATTGCGCAACAAATTAAACTTAGCTACCTAGCTACGATATATCCACTCCACAGAGTTGACTACAACAAATCGCTTCTTCAATAGGGTATTCTCAAAATAATCTTGTTCTAACCAATCTTAATTTCATCTCATCAAGAGATGGTCATATAAACACTATACGGAGCTAAGGCAGTCACTACACTGTAGAAAGCAAATATTAACACAGTGGCTCACCGATTAACTATATCCTGTGCATCCTGATTCATACACCAACTACTCTTTATAGTCACTGTCAGTAGAATCTGTAGAAGAAAAAGCCTTTGTTGGAATAAGTATATAGCAATACTGGCTGGTGGCAGACAAGACTCATATTATGTGCACAAAACGGATTGAATATAGGGATTAACTCGGCCAGTTAGAAGAATTTGAAATCTGGACCATGAGAAACCCTGTAGTTTTGCCAGATAGAACTTTGTCGCGAACGGGCAGCGAAATGGAAAGCATGATTATCTTACTTACAGCTAGAAGAACAATTTTTAGCTCCATAGTTCTCAACCTACAAAAAAACTCTGTCGGTAAATAATACTTAGTTCTACAGCTCCAGTCTTATCTGAGTGCCATGAGTGAGTGAGCTCACCAGTTATAAGTACAAGTTATAACCTAGTTTATGTTACGAGTTTCAACTTCAGATAAGGCTGAATTAAACATTCTACAGTTTGGTACTATGTACTGTTGACATAAGAATGTACATAACGTGAGGTCGCCAAATAGGACAAGGTCAAATGATAAGGTTACAACAAGTAAGATCTATGATAGTGAACAAAGCATCTAAATTTATGTGATTCACTTTCTAGAGTGAACGGTTGTAGTGATAACAGTGGATATCCTTATTATGAACGTCAAATCTGTATCATGAAAGTAGAAGCTGTTAGTATGACCTATTCGAATAAAACACTTTGTCTTCTATTGCAAAATAGACCTTATTTTGTATGACATCAAGTAACAGCATGTGGCAAGACCTAAAATCACACATTATATTGACATGTGATTGAAGTTGATGTGTTGCATTATTTAGTAATTGTCTACTCACAAATTTTAAACTCCAACGATTACTCCCAATGTATGTCAGTGTGAATTGAATATCATCGCTCAACCATCTGCAGTCATTTCAGAACATTGGGTTAGATAACTGAACTCAATCCAATCTTAAGGCTAGTAAGTCAGTCCTATAATGATCTCAATTTGAGTGAACTTTTCACATTTGTGTTCAGCTAGCTGTATGTACCTGTTACCATTTCTCTGACATGACCGGTTATGAACTACAAGATAAATGTTATTATTGTTCGGAAGGCTTCGTCAATAAATATGATGTTTGTTGTACTTGGACCAAATCGATTTTTGGCTTGCAAATTTTTTCAAAACCGAAATAACTTGGTTTAATGATGGTCAACAATGCATATAGGGCTCATTTAAGTGGTTGTTTGTAATAACAATGGTTTCAGGTCATTGTGGAAAACTAATAAAATAAGAAGCCATAAACAGCAGAATATTTGCATGTTAAGAGTAACTTTCGAAACACCGCGACGAAAAGCAACAGTATATTAATATATCGTGTATTACAGGTTTTCAGTATTCAAAGTTGGGCTATACGTTGGTCAATGTTCTATGACGTTGTTATATAGCAGGGTTGTGGCATGAAACTAATAAATATGTCATTGTGAGTAAAGCCTCGGCACTTAAACTACCTTTCTTATGTGATCCGGCTAAAACTAAGTGACACTCACCCTTCCTCACCTACTGTCAATCTTGGTAAAAATGATGCAGTAGTTATCATCAGGGCCATCAATCTAGTTTTTGCTCTATTTATATTTATCAAAAAGATCTTGTGTTGGTTTTATCCAATTATAGCAGTAGATTAAACCATAAATACCTGCAACTTCTGAGTCAATGTGAGCAACTTTCCCAATAGAAATAATTTTACAAAGAATGAACATTTGATTTTTTAGTTTGCTACGCAGCGAACATCAATTGTACCCTAGCTTTCATAAAACTTATTGATGATATTGTAACGAGTTCTTAGCTCTTTAAAACAAACCCAACCCTATGAGATTGAGAGAGACCATATTTCACAAAACAGTGACCGCATCGCCCCAATAGCTTTGTGATCTGTGATATAAGTCAAAGTTATTATAAGCCTGTCCAACCACAGTTTTCCTTTCCTAATACTTACAGAGTATTGAAGGGAAACCTCTTATCATCTGGTAATATCTCAACCTAAATTAATATTTACCAAACAAAAATCAATAACTGTTGAGCACAACAATATGAATAAACAATAAGTAGTTTGTGATGCAAACTATACCAGCTTCAGAATGACAGGCCACCATTTGCTGTTTGCAAATGTAACATTATTTAACTAGGGACATCTACACAAACTTATACTTGGAGATGCACCATGAATTCTCTCAGCGTACATACATATTTCTCGCTTGAGCTTCAATGCTTCGCTACGTCTCTCGAGATTTCTATCCTTTTGGGGCAGCTCAGAGTCATACTCACAGAGAGTTATCTCATCTGAGTGGCGCAGCCAGCGATGTATGGGGAAATAACTAAAATGGATTATCCTTTCCTCATTATTGTCATTATCAACATCTAAATATTCAATTTTTACCAGATCTATGAAACTTAAATGAAGTTAAAGACATATGGTAAACTAATAATGAAGTCTACACGCTTGATTCGTAGATACAACACACAGTGGTGCGCATACCAATGCACAACGCACAGGTCTTCAACTAGAAACTATGAGGCAAGCGCTGTTTCGAGGCCTTCTCTAGTACAACCCCCTCATGGCTGGCCCTAGCAACATGAAGCCACCCCTGTGTGTTGATGAGCATCTCAATCAATCTTATCAAGCCGTCAGTGCGTATTGTCAGTTTCGGTGTTTTTACATAATCGGTGTGTTTACGCTGTTGCGCAGTGAGGGAGGCTGCCAACTCTTCATCGTTTCAGTGCAATAATCTCCGCCTCATCATTCTCATGCCTGTACTCTAACTCAAACCAGTACAGGGAGGTTTGCTTTCCATCAGCTCATCCGTGCAAAGTCGCTACCAAGGCCCAGTAATAAAAAGCACCTTAGACGCTTTTCTTCAAATTTGCGTTAAACATTACAATTGATTGGCTAAAAGGTGCCTGTCAGGCAACTTTAAGCTTATTAGCAGACATGCTATTAACTACTCAGACTTGTGCACCTGATCCCACTAACTTAATCTGTAATACCGTTGGCAATCTGCTAACATAGCGTACATGTTAGGGTTGTTTCACCTTACATGGCCCTTTTACATGGACCTGTTTTGGCTATATTTCCAGCTTGTCTATATATCTGTGCATTATTCACAACTCTTTTCATGAGTCAGCCAGAAGATGAGTACACAGGCAAGGATGCTTGGGGCTGAGATAATTAATTATCAGCCTTAGCTCCCCAGTGGTTCTGGAACCCATGACTCCTGCAGCACCAACCATCTGGCAAGGAAAAGCAAGCTTGCTAACAGATTGAGTAATTTATCCATCTCCATAAACTAATGGGATGATTACGCTTCTTAGGAAGCCACTATTTTACTATTACAGCAGTGAACCCACAATAGCTATATTATCTTTCAAATTATGACGTCATGGTTAAAATCAGGGGCAGATAACCTTGCTTGGTAAGTTTTTGTGTTATACGAAAATCTTCCTGGCCGGAGTTATGTACTGTGCACTGAGTCGAGCCTGTTTTAGAGTACAATTTTTTCAACCATTCTAAGCTGCAATCTTTTTATAAATGAAATCTCACTTGTCATGTAACCTGCCTGACCATAACACACATTGATCTTTCTGAACTGACCTGCAGATACAAGAACTGGAAAACACCTCAGAAGCTAGCACTTTTGATAATCTATAGTAACATTATAGCGACTGGCAGCTGCTGATATCTAGACTCTAGAGGATCCTGCTAGACATCGGCTTTTACAAAAGCCATCTTTCAGGCCCAAAAAATCCACATCAACTATTATTGTATTTTTATATTATTAGATCCAGCACTGTTTAGTGAGGAAAATCATTACTTTGTAACCGGAAGTAGATTTAGTTGAAAACCATTATTTTATCCCGGACAAAACTTTACATTCTACTAGGTGCTAAATATTTTATCTACATTTATTTTACCTACAATGAGAGCAAATTTTTAGCCAAAACATTCAAATTAAGCTTTAATTATACTGAGTTTCTTTCTTATCTTTCATGATTAGCTTACTCAAATGTAATTGATCCGTCCAAGAAATATCACTGGAAAAAGATTTATGAGAAATTTATGAAATCCATAGTCATACTATAATGGGGTAATGCAGATTAAGTTTGATCTAATTGCCTGCATTCGGAGTTGCCCTCCTCCACTGGTCAATGGCCGATCAAAGACCATCTAGGAATGAGGAAAGTAACGATAAAGGGAGTTATCTGACCCCACTGCTATCCAGCTAAGCTTGTCAAAATAGGTAAGAACGAAATATGAACATCAATATGTGAGATACAATTGATTCTGGATGTTAAATTTTAGGCATTGCAATGGGTATATCTCTCTCAATATGCGAGAGATATTAGACACTACTGTCAGCAGAGTATTGGAAAGTAACCCTTGCGTAGTTACAAGAAAGACTATGGTAAATGGCAGTTTCTGCTGCATAGGTAATTCAAACTCTCAAACCATACACACTAGTTCACTTTAGTAACAAAGATAAGATGTTGGCAGCTGGAGCATGAAAAACTAAGATGATGTAGCATGATTCATGACCAATGGAGTTCTCTGTAATAGCTTTATGTAGTGGTACTGTTCTTTAGATATGTGAGAAACGGACTGGGCCCTGTACACAACAAGGTGTAGTTAGCTTGCTCCGAGGCTACTCTTTGATGAGCGAGTGGGCTTTTATCTTTAGTTTTAGGTTCTATTTGGTTTTAGCACTGAAAGCCTTGCTTGAATTATGCAATCATTATATAACCCACAGAAGGGTCTCAAAGATACACTGATACACGATACACGAAACACTGATACGCGATACATTGATCCGCTAAATTCTGATGGGCTTTATGAGCGATATCAATTAATCTCTTGACAAAATGTAATACACGCCCTGTTTATCTGCTTCACATGAATTTAATGCAATAGACACACGTCTCAATTTATTCTGATGGGCTTTATGGGCGATATCAATTAATATCCTGACAAAATTTAATACACGCATAGAGTTTATCTACTCCACTGCATTTAATGCACTAGACACCGTCTCAATTTTGGACTTAGATTTAATTCAAGGCTATTATAATACACAGTCTATTTAAATCATCACACGTTGTATGTATTGCAGCTATTGATATCTGCTGATACTCTGGTACATGAAAGCGCCAACAAGGCCGTCCACAAGTGCGTGAAGTTTAAGACAGCCCTTGACTACACAATTGTGACTACTGAAGAGTCATGTGGATGTGATTACTGATTAGCGTCGACCAGACAGGCATAAACTTAATTTCTTTCGCATAAGATTATTTATTTAATTGCCCTGACCATTTAATTCAACTGAGACAAAATAAATGTATAAACTATTTATATAAGGTTAAAAATATTAAAAGGTGTTCTAAATAATCTGACCTGACCGTCTCTGTATCAGTATCCTTATTTTTATCCTTGTTATTTAAAATGTCACATGAGTGCTGATATAAGCACTGATAGCACAGATATAGCTGCTATTACCTAGAATTACACAACAATACCAGTTATTTTATACTTTATATTATAAAATCGATGAATTCACACAATTTGTCTCTGAAAATCTAATCTCAATATACACACGTTTACACAGAATAACGATCTGAATACTACTCTGTCTTAATGCTAACTGCTACCGTATAGGACGACGGTCCTGATGCTACTGCCTGAAGCTGTGGCTGCTGCATATACTTATTGGTGTGCTCACTGGTGTATAGTACATGATGCAGCTTTGGCAGGCAGTTTCACTTTGATGATGATGATAATATTGTTGTGCAAGCAGGTGGTTTCACTTTGATGATATGTTGCGCAAGCAGGTGCAGCTTGTGCAAGTATTACTGAAGTTGGTGGTTACTTGTAGTTGTACTCTCTTTCTTCTTTTACTAGGAGCGATGGTAGCAGTATTGTGCTGTACAGGGTCTGATAGTGTTCGGTATTAGTTGTCAGTCGCTCTGGAGTTCAGGTCATCATATATTGCAGAAGGCGGGGGCGCAATAATAAGGTGATGCTAAATATAGAAAGCTCCGCAAACCAGGGTTAATTTAAAAAATGTAATAAAACACCATTAAGTGTTGTGTTCATCTAAGAATCCTATCTACTGATAGGTTGTTAATCCTGCTGTGTATATTAAACTCAACGTTAGTTTCAGTGGTGTCCCAGAGAAAAATTTCTTACCCCAACTGTAAAATATACTGACATTTTGAGATCGCGTAGCGCTCGAACCGAGGCCGTGCAGCGGCCGAGCCATAACAGCTGTAAGCCCCCCCAACGGGGCCTGGGGCGGAGCCCCAGCCGCCAAAGCTTCTCAGTTGCAAAGTATTGAAAAAATTCATGCTGTAGCTGCAATAAATATATAGAGACTGCCCTTGCCCTACACTACAGGCTAATAGTTGGATTATGGATATAACTATCAACTATCATTTCATGCTGATAGGGCCACTAGATGTATATTTACTTACATTTCAACCATACGGTCAACGGGTGCAAAGATTTTTGTTGAAGTTGAAGGAGCTTCTCCATTTACATCACCAGTTCTATAAAACATCTTTACATGCATTCATAACACTGTATCAACTAAATGAGAAGGGTGATGTCAGACTGCTTCATAAGGTCAGATATGTTTATATAAGCAGTACCGTCTACATTTACAGGAGACAGGTTTTGCTCTGACTATAAAACTTAAATGAGGCTGCACCTGAAAAATGATATCATGTAGCGAGCCTAGTCTTGTTGGCTCTTTTTATTATCATTGTGCATCTATGAACTTACTGTCTTATTTGCCTCACAGCGCTGAAGGGTAATCAACATCTTTACAGACAAAACAAACTTGCTGGGCCTGGCCAAGCATATGGACAATATAGTTACTTACCCAGGAAGCAGCGGCTCAACTGTGGCATCATCAGCCGGATCATCAGCATCAGCTGTCTTCGCTCTAAGAACAAAAATATCAATTGTGGATTCAATTAATATGTGCAATAAATAACGGTGCAGCACAGGAAGCTCATCAGTATTTTCTATTGTAAACCTCCAACCCAAACCCAACCTACATCTGAAAAGATAGAGGAGGCAATAATAAAGCATATCTCTCTACACAAATGAGCTTCCTTCGATGCTGTGTGTCAATCAATGCAGCTTTGCATTAAATGACTTTGTGTTCTTCCCCAGTTTAGTGTTTTAGGTGATGGAATATAAATGAAAGCATGTATCTCGGCGAGGATTGATTCCAAGAAGATGGCATACGTAGGCCTACATGATCGCGGGAGAACTGCTTTGTTGTTAGTTATTCCTCATGTGACATTCATTTCTAATTCTGCAACAGCAGGAAACCATGGACATGGACAGCAATGGTTTCAGAAAACTTGAGCCCAATCAAACACTAACTAATGGACTACTATCTATCAAAGCCTGTCAGTCATGTCAAGATGACAGACCACACCACAGAACACAGGCTCCTTGCCTTTGAAGGATGACTGGAAAACTAATAGACTAGACTGACCAATTATCCTGTGAGACAGTCTTCCTCCCTTTTTGCCATGATGATAACATTGAAAATATGATTATGATTGCCATTGATTAGTGATCCCAAAGCAAAGGCGCAGTAAGTTTAGTGTGTAACTGTCCTTGGGCCAACAGTTTTCCTTTCTCATCCTCATAATAAATGGAAATGGACATTGTTGTTTTATGTTCAGCCAGGGAAGATGGTGTAAGTAAACACATTCCCCATCATGGAAAAGAGATGAATACTAACCTTTTAAAGAACCTAAATAAACCCTGTTGTTTCTTCTCGATATTTCATGGGGAATGTCCATATTTCATGGGGAATGAATGAATGTATGAAAGAAAAAATCTTTCTTTTCATTTAAATATAACCTTGACCTAGCCTCAGTCTCTAAGATTCATAACATAAAAATATAGATAGGTCTTGATCAGTGCTCAGCAGAACTTTCATTTTGTTGGGAAACCCAGGCTATACAGTGCCTTTACCACAATAGGTACATACTCGCTACTGTACTTCCTTAGTAACAGTTGTAGTTACGGTCAGGAGCTTGTCAGCTTCACAAAGTGACCACAAAAATGATGATACAAAAATGAATAATAAACAAGTTTTCTTACCCCAACGACCGTTGGGGTTGTGTATGGGCCAAAATCTCTTTCCCCAACGGCGTTGGGGCTCGTTGGGGCCTTGGGCCACCACTGGTTAGTTTCATAATAAAATCCCGACACCTTAAAATTTAAATTATAATGTAAAATCATTAATATTTGTATGGATTATAAACTGGTATATCACCTCGTGGTTCAAAACGAGGTCATTGTTTTTAGATGGTTCACGTGATGTGATTTGTCCGCAATAACAATTAAAAAGCAAAAAATTATGGAACTTTGACCGTTTCTGGATGGTTCCTGTCATGTGACTTGTCTGTAACAACAATTAAAAAAGCAAGCATTATTAAACTTTGAACTGTTATTTAGGTTGGGTCCTGCCAAGATGTGGGAAGGGATTTTACAAAGTCTGCAGCTTTTGCTGCAAATTATTTGATGGCACCCTGGAAAATATATTCCTGTGTGACAATGAGAGTGGCATAGGATGATAGTTATGTGGTAGAATAAATTGCAGTTCACCTTAACAACTGTATGATATGTAAGTCTGCCATTGAATTATGGCAGGGTTCTTCCCACCCTGACAGATAAACTAAGATGAATAATAATGTATGCTAAGAATGGAACAGGTAAGCAGACAACCAGAGAGCAATAATGTAAGGCTGGGGTGAAGGTTGCCTGGCTCGAAGTAAAATAGCCATTTCCAAACAAACACACAGTCTACGCAGAACGTCAACTCCACGCTGAACTCACACATCTGCTGACAGCTGCTCAACAAAACCGGCCACATGACAGCCAGACATATGTGTATGAAAAAATTTGTAAGCTTAGCACCATTGTTATCATCGTGTTTGAAATCAAACTGTAGTCACCAATTTATAATGTAAACAGTGTGGTCAGAAGATAAAAAAGACACTAGACTCCTGCCCATATATTGCATAAATTCAAACATGCCATGTGGAATGTTGAATGGGAATTCCTACCAGTCATGTCTATGCTAATGGAATTAATATTTATAAACATCAAGTCATAGTCCTCAGGGTGCCAGACAGAGATAGTCATACTAAAATTTGTCCTAAAACATTACCAATTTAGCAACCATTTGCCCCTGAGAAAAACATGGCTATGTTTGGTGGGAATACAGCAACCACATCATTTCTGATATTCTTGCAACTTGTTACTCTAACTGACTGCTTCCCAGCTACAACTCCTTCCATCATCTATTTGATATGTCAAGGGGTCTACAGCGCATTGTCTTATGACGATTGTCAGGGGCAGTATTTTAATACTACTGGATGTTATTTTCTGGAGAACTTTTCGCAATACAGACCTTGTTCTGAAATCTGCAATGGTGTAGTGACATATTCCATCGATGAGCAGAAATGCAGAGCTTATTGTGAAGGTAAGTGATCTTATTACCTCTAAAGTGTCAGTCAAAATGTTGTCAAAATTTGCAAGGTTTGTCTCTTACCAAAGTTAACAAACTAATGCGTTTAAGGAATGCTTCCGTAGTTGGTGTTGCATTGCCGACAGCTCAGGGCACATCTGGGGCATCCACAGTGCACAGTTGTTGTAGGCTGCGAATGAGCTACTAAGTCTCACAACCAGTCCTCAGTCATTCAAAGTGATGAATCCAGCTCGAAACAATGGTCCTTGGCTTGAACTTCCAGTTTTAAAATGTACCGCCAAAAAGTTGCTACTTTGAATCGGAAGAGGGCAGGGATGAATCTTTTGCCTGCATGAAGATAGCATGCAGACAAAGTACATCCTTTATCGTAAGTCCTTATCAACAATAACAGAGCGGTCAGCCAAACCACGATAGGTCTACCACCCGGAATCAAACCCTGGGCTGGCTGGGACACAGCTGAGCACACTAACCTCTAGGCGATTTTGATTGTTCGATAAAGATGATAATACATAGACAAATGGTTCATTGACAACCCTCAGTCAGTCTGAATTGCATGCAAACTTGCTGCAATGCCAAGCTAAGCACGAAGCCTTTATACAAACTGGACAGCTTATTTTCAACATATTTTGGTCATAGATATCGACAGTTTGGGGTCAATGTATTTTACAGCTCTGAGAAGGCTACCATTTCCTTCAAAAGTAGAATTTCCTTTCAAGATATTTGATAAATGTGGGGATTTTATATTCACAGACTATGCAACATCAGCCTGCCATCTTCAGTCTTCATCACACCCTCATGAAACCTCTCAGGCGGAGGGAATCACATCACCGACACTATCCACCACCCTCGCCGTCCAAATAGGGAAAAGGGTGCAAATATCAACAAGCATCATAGTGATATGTATTGCAGCGATAGTGCTAGTTGTTCTAGTCACCATTGTATCAGCAGTGTTTCTAAAAAGGATGCGGGAGCCTTTTATGTGCAAATGCATCAGCAGCAAAAGATCAAAACATTACACAGGTATGTTATATTACACACGAATCCGAAGTGGAACGAACCAAACCACAAACTCTGAATCTGTCTCTATTCAGGCAATAAATATTAGATACCAAATCTAATCACACTTATCATCGCTTCAGCAATGCATCGTATAGCAGGCATCTTATCAATCTGACCCACATTTACCAATGAAATAGACCTGATATGAAAAATTTCCCTTACCATCATAATTGAAAACGGGACATAAATAGGGCCCTTAAAAAGTGCAACCCTTGTACTCCCGATAACAAAAATTCTAAATTTGTGATGAAGGCTAAATAGCCTACTAAAACTGATCTGTTTACCCAGTGATCTATCAGTATCTTATCAGTCTATCCCTCATTCACTGCCTGGTGAACCTGATTCGACATTGTCCATTATCAGATAACAAGTTATATATAGAAAGGACCCTACTAAATAGCAACCCTAGTATCCCTTATATACAATCAGAGGTTTGCAGGTACCCTTGCTTTTCAACAACCTATTATCAAAGAACTGAGATCGGAGGGTGTTTAATTAAAATTTATTTTGGGCGGGACGACTCTTGTGATATGAGTTGCCAGAGATAAGCTTGTATGTAAAGAAGTGATATAGGTCAAGCCTGTATCATGATATTATTGCGTACATGACCAAACACTCCAGAGACCACTAGTGAAACTTAGTTAGTATTAATACTTTTTATTTCAAGGCGACGCCGAAACATCAGCAGTAACTGTAAGCCATGATACAGCATATCCATGGTCGGATTGTGGCGACGATGTTTCTGTGGATGTGACTTATGCAACAGATCAGAATAAGCACAATCTACTATGGGAGAAGGATCAGTCTGTCAACAGAAAAACTTGAATGTGGACCTACTGAATTATGTAAACAGAATAATTTTCTATACATATTATGCCTAAGGCAAGAACCATGATTTTGTGAGTAGAAGCATATCAGATCTATTATATTATCGGTGAATTTCTTATATCGTTGGTCTTACTTCAACATTAGATTATTATTATTTTATAAGCTGTATAAGCTTTTTGGTTTCATAATTGATGCCAAAGCGTCGGCAATCACAGTGACTGTGTATCTCAATTATAGCTTAGCATCTTTGTTAATATAAATTGTATTGAGTTACCATTTAAAACCATCAATACATACGAAACTTGACAAACTGGCCAATAGTTCTTGTTGGGTTTTATTTGTGAGAAATGAGTATGATAATAGTCAATTGCAAGCATTCCAATCAGTCATCCCTTGATGCATAGGCTATTGGTAAATTTGCTTGAATTGTTGTTGTCTGTTTGCCTGACAAATTTTTTACATTCCAATTGGTCATCCCTAATAAGTTTTGTTTACAAGGAAGTTGGCTAAGAATGAAATTCATGTTTTGCTTCCTCATTCTTTCACGCATCACAAGTAACGGCATGTCAGTGGAACATGATTTACATAACTTCCTTCACAATCAATTAAAAATAAATAATGAATGAATACTCAATAATCCAGTCATAACTGCTGCTCTGCTAATCGAAGCATAAATTAAATCTAAGAAATGTCAAGGCTATTTCGAACAAACGATGGTAAAATTCTCAAAATAATAGTCCAAGTGAACCATGTGATAATCATTTTAGTTAAAATTTGTTAATGCAATGTATGTTGTGTAATTCTGTTAGGACAAAATGTCATTGGCCTACAGCAGGTGCTCAAAACTAAATAACTATGTGACAAAACATTATGAAAAGGCTATTTCTAGAAACTGATGTGACTGATTAACTTTATTGTTCACAGTTAACCTAATGACTAGCTATCAAAACAAAACATGTATTGTACTCTGATTCTCGTGATCTGATGCCTATTCGAAGTGGTTGTGGACTTTCAACTTCATCAAACCTGCTAGTAAATCAATAACTCATCATGAAATATATCAGGTGTGCAAAGTTCATCCAGTCATCAATCTGGACTTTTGGGATGCAGTGCAAAAATCCATATTTTGTGATGAACGTTGCCCCGGTATTGGTGGCCGATTTGTTGAACCGTTCAAAAATATAACCATATTTTTTTCAGCTAAAAAACACATGATGACTAAGGTTAAAATTAAAGAGATTGAACTTAGCCAAGTTCCATAGTCGATAATGAAATGCAACTACCTGAGACCCATATAAAGTTTAAGCACATACAGTAACATTGACAGGGCGACAGGTGACGGGTGACGGGTGCATCACACTCAAACTGTCAATTCACACAGTTACTGACTGCTAGTCACGATCAATGCTGAGACTGTGTAATAGATGTGATGAGTAAAAAATGTGGGCACGGTCTGGGCAGATAGTATTATATTCTGAATTTAAGACGATTGATTAATTAAACATTGGATGTCTGTTATCATAAACATGATACCAGCTGTAAATCATTAAGTACTAACAATGCTGTCTGTAAGTGCTCACTGATATACATGTATATATATATATGCCTGAGGAGTGAGGACTAGCAAGAATGTGGTCTCAGTAACAGACACAAATATAAAAGCCATTGCAATATCGAGATCGGATCACATTACATTTTTGCAATTTCAACAAAGTTGTTTGATCATTGACGCCCTATTCCCTCAGTACTTGTTCAACAAGCATGTTGTAATAACATTTTGTTTTATTATTATTGGTCACCATGAGGACGCCTAGCACCAGTGTAAAAAAGATAGCACTCCGAGACCATACAGTTCTATTATCTAAGTTACAGTCAGATTTTGAAATATAGAGAGTGGAAAGGTTGATTTTTTACTGAACTTCTCAACGGAACCGCGAGCATCAAGCCGAGGCAAGACATCACCAAATGCACAGACCCGCGTCGACTCTTGAGCTTAAAACATAACAACCTAAGCGATGAAAAGACCTCTCCAACACTATCTTACTACAGTACCAGAAAATAGATAGCAGGGCTATACTGTACATTGCATATAATAATAAAATGTGAAATCTTAGCACCATCATAATTATTATTGTGTTGTAAATTGATCTGTAGCACCAATAAAAAATGTTGTCAGGAGATAAAAAGCAAACTACCTTCTCGGGTTGTTCAATTTTGTATCAAAGAGAAAACTCTTCTGAGTTTCATTGTTATTTTAAACTCCATAAAGTTTGATTGTTTATATTTATGATGAGAAGCAAACTTCTCCGATTTCGAGTCCAAATTGTTTGCTTCGTTTTCCGATATCGGTAGCAGCTACATCGAGGACGGGTAAATGGGAAGCTATTCTGGACTTGATCTGGATGATAGTCTCGGCCTCCTCCTTTTTCTTGGCATCCTAGAATAAAAATACATTCTATAAAAATATCTGTGAATTTACGGTTCGATCAACCAATGATTTTTCTCTGGTCAACAATCTTTCAAACAAGCACACTGACCCTGTGGGACTACAAAATATTGAGTTATGAGATGTTGGAGTGACACAATTCAGAATTGGCTTATGTGAACAAAGGCAGATTATTTGTTGCAATGATTGTTATATAAAAGAGTAAGGGTGACAATTGCCACATTTTGTCTCCCATCACTTAAAGATTGATTCAACAAGGTTACAGAAATATTTGATACAAAGTTGAATTTATTGATGACATATTGCATGACATAATGCATGACCTAATGGATGACGCAATGCATGAAGCGATGATGACAATGTATGACATAATGTATGGCATACCTTGCAGCCATCCTTGACTACAGAGTATTGGTATTTTCTATCATTAGCGCTGTATTCGACATCACCAGCAGTGTACAGAAGGACTGCTTTGTTAGTTCTACCATTACTGTCCTCAACAGCCACAGAGTTGATACATCTGCAACAGAAATGAAACCAAAACTGTATGATAACGTAAGTCAACAAGTAGGATAAGAAGTGATCGTTCAACAAAGAATGCACCTTATAGGCTTAGAGAATAGTCTTAGTCTTAGAAGATATCACAACGACTTCTTTGTGCAAATATTTTGGCAGTGCAAGCTATGCGAGAAGCGAATGACTAACTGCATCAATCACTCGATATACCAACAAAAGCAGGAAGAAGAGGAAGACGATGAGCATTGCAAGAATAATCAAATATGTATAGACCAGACTTTGGGTCAATGAATTGCACTTCTCTATCGATATGCTGGCACATAAGTAGGAGGGAACAACTCCAAATACAGAATACCGTGATATAAACATGACGTCAACATATATATAGATTAGAATATATTTTACCTGTAGATGATGGTCTGTGTGGCATTTTTAGACTGATGTCTGAGGAAGTTAAGCTGTGATGACTCAGCCTCATATTCAAACTGAAAAACAAATGATTAAAGATATAATTATGATATAAAATTCAAATTACATAAGATCTATATTTGGTGTGGAATGAGTTGGTGCTGATTGGCTGATCACTGATAAGCAAATCAACCAATCAGATCATACCAAAATGTTGGCTAGGATACAGTAAAAGCCTTGTGCTGGCTCTGATTGGCTGTTGGGTGAAAGCGAACAACCAGTCAGAGTCAATTCTTTGTCTAGGTTACAATGACTGCTTTATAATACATAGTATGACATTTACCTCAGTATTGCTGGATAGCTCAGAGAAGTATCCCTCATCCTCATATCTGTTAATCTCATAAGTTCTGACCTTAGGAGATACACAGGTGGTCATGCTGGACTTTCTACAGAAAGCTCGGATAGAGTTCATGATTGAACCAGCTACAATGGAATAACAATAATAGCTAAAAGATGACAAAATGCATAATAAATTTCTCCTTCTCTCACTCCTCACCAAGAATATATGGTTTGATATGTACATGTTTGAGCGTCAGATTTGCAGTTTACTTTTGGTCATAGCCCTTAATTCTAAGACAAGTCTGGATCAGTTATTGTATTTTCGGATAGGTGAGCAAATACAATGACCATGTTCATGAACCATGTCTAGGCAAAAGCAAAACACAATTTTTTCTGAAATCTTTGATAATTCATTTTTTATTGTGATGTGTCCTACCTGGCTCATACTGCATTTCATAGAAAATCAAACTTTTTACATACCATCAGGGTCGACCCAGTAGAATCCATCGTTGAGTTCTGGGTTCTCAGCGAACAGTTCCTTACAGTCACGAGCTGGGCTACTCTTCTTACCATTCCTGACTCGGAGTTCTGTCAGAAAGATAAAAAAATAATGAGTTTTTCTCAAACTTCTGAAAATATGGCTAGAGGGCTAATAAAATCTGCGAAACCTGCTAATACTTAATCATATAGGGTGTGTGAATGCTGACAAAGTGTAAAATCGTTTGTGTTGTACTATAAAAAATTGCGATACGAAAGGAAATTGAAATTATGAAAGTGTTTAAGGTTTGGTACTCTGTCTGTTGGGTGATTTGATGGTATGACTCTGATAATCGTGTGCGGTACCACACTAACATCGAGACTACACCATTATCATGTGTATCTCTGATCGTTAGAGTCAATTTAGTATCAGTACCTTACATGTACTTGACCCTGATTACAATGTGGAACATGGGCTGTCACACCAAATTCCTTGTAATGGTACACATACTTAATGAATAGATTCACTATCTATCGATCAGAGATATACATGCAAGAGTATGTGGTCGGCCACTGCGAGGTGACATTACCATAATACAGCTACTCAAACTGAAAATGATTCTTCTCTTACCGTCATACATTCTGTAGAATTCCTGGTTAGCACTGATGGCTTCTGGCTCGTCTCCCATGTAGTTACCTCCCTTGTTGCTGGAAGGCATTGGTGGCATGAACAGTGGAGCTTGTGGTGCTGGGGCTCCGGACAGTCCTGGTGGACCAGCCTGTCCCTGTGCACCATCACGTCCGGGATCTCCCTGTGTAAACGAAAGTCACAAAATCAGTTCTAATTCATCTATATGATGTCTATTTTATATATTAAACAGGCTGCCCAGGTATTCATCTGTAAATCGCAGAGTGAGGTCAGCACAATTGTAAGATATATAAGGTTGACCTGATCTCTCCGGTAATTTCTGAGTAAAAGTTGCATTGTGGAAATTTTATTAAAATGATGTGTCAGAAGCCAGTCATAATGGATTAAACTTGGTTTGTGCTTCATTCTGATGTGCATCAGTCAGTCATAGGCTAGAAAGCTCCCAAATCCACAAGCTCAAAGGCCAACCAGGTTTGAACATTAAACAACTAGAACAGGATAACAATTGTTTGATGATATAACAAACCCAACTAAAACTAATTGATACCCCTATCTACTCATCAATTGTAATCATTTCATAATACATAAGACTTGAAGGGTCATACCTTGTCACCATCACGTCCTCCTGGTCCCATAGGTCCCATTGGTCCGATGGTACCTGGGTCTCCCATAGGTCCCTCGCTTCCTCTCTCACCAGCTGGGCCAGGCATACCAGCCTGTCCGGGGATACCTCTATTTCCACCTTCTCCAACAGGTCCACGTCCACCTGGTAACCCAGGAGCTCCAGTGTATCCTGTGATAAACAAGAGAAGATATTATAGGGATATGTTCGAAAGTTTTATAGGGTTTGTGAAGTCAGTATAATATCCACTTTCTTACCTCAATGGTTATCACAAAGCTGTGAAGTTGACAGTGTAAAACATGGTAATTAAGGTGTTGTCATAGTTAGCTGACCATATATTAGATGAAATTTTAATATGCAATGATGGTCACAATACAATTGAGGCCAAGTCCGTTAAATAATTTTGCCATTCCGATAACTGCTGAGGATTTCAGTCAGTATAGCGATAAATGACCTTAGAGTAACATGTTTTTGGTTACAAGATCTTGTATGAGAAATGACATGACTTTACCTTTGTCGCCAGATTTTCCCTGGTCTCCCTTCTCTCCTTGATCACCACTTGGTCCGGTATCTCCCTGAGGTCCGGCGGGTCCCATACGTCCTGCAGGTCCTTGTGGTCCTCTGGGCCCTGCTGGTCCCTACAAATATGTTTAAATACAGTATAAATATGTGTATAGACAGACAATAAACAGGGTTGCGGGGCAGCCATTTTTAATGAAAACCAAGATTAGGGGCAAGTTTTCTTTGATTTATATATTTTGATCAGGAAAGTGCTGGTTGATATCTAGTAGGACCTAATGCTATTTCGGTTCACAATCTGCGCAGCAAGTTAAAAATAGTACAGTTTATATTAATTTGGAGTCCTCTATCCTTTTTTTAATGAGAGGATAACTGTAGCTGCAGGTCTTACGATATGCAGCTAGCTTGAATCAACAAGTGCTAAGGCTATTTACTTTCAGCTATTCTTTGAATGTGGTTATATTTTCCCTCTATTTTTCTCCACTATGGCTAATTATAGTCAGTTGCGGGTGACACAGCATTGCTATCAGGTGTGGCAGCTCACCATTTATATATGTGAAATAATGGTTTTCACCTAATTTATAACAGTAACCACATTTATATAAAGGAGCCAATGAGGTAAATAGTTATGTTGTATCTGTATCATGAGTCATGACTTTGATACGTAATTGCGTTTGATTGCATCGCTTGGATTGCTATTTGCTGTTTGCTTATTCCCAGGTATTTATTGTCATTCAAACCAATGTTGTCCCTCTTGCTACCAAACTGTTACGTTTTTGCTTTCAGTCTTACAACTGTTAATAAATACATCACAACCGTTAACTCGTACCAAATTACTTCCCGTGGCTGCAGCTAAAATAACTAAATGTCAGGTATACAAATAGTTTATGTTGGCAGATATTTTGGCCATTAGCAGCAACTTGGCTAACTTACATTACAACACAGCCACCGAGCCAGATCTCTAGCTTTTAAATCTTGTTTACAGGAATCTATTTAGCTGAGGAGCTCTATGTGAAAAGAAGTGATTAACAAGGTATACAAACCTTTGATCCTTGTGGTCCCTTGCTTCCCTGAGTGCCTGAGGTACCTGGTCTGCCAGTCATACCAATAGGTCCACTGTTACCCTGTGGGCCGGTCTCTCCAGGGCGCCCATCGATACCGGGCTGTCCGGCTGAACCGGGTCTAAAACCAGGAAAATGGTTTGATAATTTTCTTTGATATAAAAAATAACGTAGTAATGTATCCAATATATTTTTAAATTCCCACGCGCTTGAATTTATATACTGGGAATTATTTGTTTTCTACTTCAAATAAAAATCATACGAACAAAATCTCGTGCTGTGGTGTGAGTGCTTACTTAGGGTAACATCTTGGACAGTGGGACAATGGGAGATTCTATAATCATAACTGTAATTCTGGCAAATGAAATATTCAGAAAATAATATAACAATATTTATGTCACACATTTTTCACTGACCTGCCGTCTTGTCCTGGCTCACCGATAGAGCCTGGAGGTCCAGTAGGTCCAGCTGGTCCAGCTTGGCCAATATCTCCATCCTTACCTGGTTTACCATCTAATCCAGGTACTCCTGGCTGTCCCTGTGATCCTATAAAATATATGATAATGAATCAATAAATCATTCACAACAACTAAAAATCATGGACCAAAATATCTTAATCCGCCTTAAGATAGCTGACATCTCTGTTTTGAGTGGCATCCAAATATGACGCATAATATACATTGCTAAATATTCATATTGGATATTTCCTGATAAAGACCATATATTCCCTTACATTATGTATAATAAGGCATTTCAACAAAATACCTAGGATTCTATAGCAATAGCAATATAGAACATTGTGTTTGTTGTTAGTTTCCACAAATAGGGTAAAATTGCATCATTAATTTATGAATATCATACCTTGTGGTCCAACTTGTCCAGTTGGTCCTGGGAGACCAATAGAGCCTGGGATACCTACTGCTCCTTGTACTCCCTGGTCTCCTTGAAGTCCAGGCATACCCTGTAGTCCTCTCTCACCAACCTTGCCTGTAAAATTAGAACAAAAGGTAAAATTTGGCTCAAGAGATAATCAAATAAAAATTTACTTGTATAATAACTTCAGCGGAGGACTTCATGGATTCAAGGTCCGTTAGTCATGAAAATATGAAGAATTGGAGGAGAATTATTTACAAAGCGGGGATTTTAAAAAAGGCTTCCCCTAACTCCTAACGATACATATTTTGACGTACCCATGACACCAGTTAATCCAGGGAAGCCAGTCTCTCCCATAAGACCAGGAGGTCCGCGCTCACCAGCCTCTCCACGCTCACCAGTAGAACCCTGAGGGCCTTGTTGTCCGGGCTTACCAGAAGTACCTCTCTCACCATCGTTTCCATCAAGTCCTAAATTAACAAAAAGTGATCAAATGTATCTTGCTGTTTAGTAAGAAACAGAAGATTGGGCAGCCCCTATAAAGGGATGCAAGGTGCCCTAAATCCTCATACTGGGTATGTGATACATTCTAGAAAACTAGAACTGGGTGTCCAGCAAGCTACCAAAAATGAAACTTGCACTAATCATCCATTGGCAGAGACACTTTAATCATAGCGATAGAATGTAACTTTGTCTGAGGGTGGCAAACATCATGCAGAGAAAAAGACATGCATATAAGCAGAAAGAAATTGTATGCAAAAAAATGCATGTTTATATGTATTCTCCCCACTTTGATCTCATTTATGAAGATGGTTAGACTTCATATCAAGACTAGATATCAATTTTGTGAAGGTCATCGGAAATTGAGACAAAGTGTAACTTCATACAGATCCCCAACCGAACCCCCATGAACGACCGTAGTTTGAATGTCATTGTGACAGTAGGAAACAAAATTTAATTGAAGAAAAATAGATTTTAAACACCGGAAGAGTGCGAAGAGATATTTTGTAGCCTGTGAAGCTGATTTCTGCTTCAAGATAATTTAACAATAACTTACCGGGTAATCCTGGCATTCCAGGTGCACCAACTGGTCCTGTTTCTCCTTCTAAACCGGTGGCTCCGGTCTCTCCATCAAACCCAGCCTCTCCTACTTTGCCTGCAATTGAAAATATTTATATTGTGAATAATTAGAGTAACCAGAAAAAGGACAAGCAAAATCAGCAGGATCTGAGATTGTGCATGAGTTGTCATCAATTGAGAGCCCGAACAAATCAACTGCAATTTCCTGCATTATGTTTTCAATGGTCAAATGTCACAAATTTAATCCTCATGAGTTCAGTTACAAGGCAATGATCACATTGGCCCTAACTCAGGCTAAT
Source organism: Membranipora membranacea (assembly GCA_914767715.1). Taxonomy (NCBI): domain Eukaryota; kingdom Metazoa; phylum Bryozoa; class Gymnolaemata; order Cheilostomatida; family Membraniporidae; genus Membranipora; species Membranipora membranacea. The sequence goes on along the minus strand of OU612072.1, from coordinate 11,096,409 downwards.
GCTATGCTAATAAGCTGCAAATAAATATGGTACAACAAAGCTCCAACAAGAAGCAAATATATTCCAACCTACCCTTATCTCCACGTGGTCCCTGGGGTCCCTGATCTCCGGCTTCTCCTGGGATACCTTGGCCTCCAGTCTCTCCTTGTACACCTGGGTTACCTCTATCTCCAGGGAATCCTGCAGCACCGGGGCGACCGCTGTCTCCCTCTTCACCATCCTCACCATCTAGACCTGGTGCTCCTCTGTCTCCAGCACCTCCTGGTTCTCCAACTCGTCCTACAAGAAGAGAGAGAGGAAATCAGATGACATGACGATTGGATTTTCTTCTACCTTCAAAACTACCAAGAGACTGTGACAGATAATCAAAGATATAGACCACGTGTCTTAGCTAAACTATTACGTATTGTATCGGCTGAAAAATATGTAGAACATAGTTTGTGTTGAGTGATGAGCAAGTAGCAAGAGAGAATATCAGATCACATCATGTTGGAATTTTACCATTATGTTTCACACTCAAATACTCGATACTACAGACTGTAACAGATAGACCAAGACAAACTTCTTGCACAGGCACTACGGTTCTCACAATTTCCTTTGAAGGATGGAGGGAGAAAAGCTTTTATGTGGATTGAGGATTGCAAGACAATGCCTAGAAAAAGCCAAACAAGTTGTGCTGGTTATTGAAAATATTCTACATGATATCATTCACTGCTAGCTCTCATAGAGAAGAACACGCATGAATCTAGTATGGTTTGCAGTAATCAATCAGCCAAAAAAGTAAATTTGTAATTTATGTTGAGTGAAAATTGAAGTAACAACATATACCCTTGATGCCTTGAGCTCCGCCGGGTCCTGGTTGACCAATGCCTCCAGGTGCACCATCAAATCCTGGTTTGCCAGATTCTCCCTTGCCTCCTTGTGGTCCTTTACCGCCTTGAGCTCCTTCTGGTCCTGGTTGACCTATATGGAGAGAAAAAGAAGATAACTCAACTTGCTGTTTGAGAGGTTCTGCGTGGAATAACAATATCTCAATTACAAAAAAAGTCATGTTTCTACAACAAAGAATATGGGAGTCCTTGAGGTTTTGTTTGGCTTGTATTATTATCATTATTACAATAATTAAAGGTCCATTATTATTATGCGGTTTATATTTAGCAAAAATATCATCTTGATAGGAAAACGATGCAAACATATCCAAAATTCTACAGTGACAGTGCAAGAAAGAATTATCTACTCAAGCCTTTATTATTTATGTGTTAACTTGACCTATCAAACTTACCCTTGATACCGGGGAGTCCCATCTCTCCAGGTGTACCTCTCTGTCCACGTTCTCCCTGAGGTCCGATCTCACCTGGTACTCCTGGTGCTCCATCAAATCCATCTGGGCCTGGTGGTCCATCGGCAGCATCGAGTCCTGTAAGAAAGAAGCCAAGTGATAATCATATATTATATCTTAATGACACAGCAAGCGTGTGGCATTGAAAGGGTGGTATTCCAGATTATTGTTCCTTCATTAACTGCAATTAATCATTCATTCTCGTTCCATTAGAGTAGCAGCACCATTGAAAAAAATGATTCATTCACAGAATCTTGAGTTTCATATATGTGAAAAAGTAGAATATGTCCAGTATTTCTGCGTTGTGCATCACTGATCTCAAAGCTTTTCTGAAAAATCTATTATTCAATGAGCCAACCTTAAAATAGAACTATCATAAACTCAATATCACACAATTATAATTTACCTCTATCTCCCTTGACGCCTCTGTCTCCTCTGGGTCCACGATCACCCTGGATACCGGGCATACCTTCAGCTCCCATCTCACCGGGACCTCCACGTGGGCCCTGGTGTCCTCTCTCTCCCTGTACACCAGGCTGTCCCTGTGGTCCATCGATACCTCGGTCACCTCTGAGTCCTCTCATACCAGTGGGTCCTTGTGGTCCCTGGCAAAGATAAGACATTGACAGTAAAATTAGGGCTTGAGAACAGTAAAGATGATAATTAAAATGATTGATATTGATAGTAAATATAAATAATAAAATATAAATCCGTTTTATTGATGTTCATTCTCAACATCTTCGGATGGCAAATGTTACTAGATTTTTCTTAACAGTTAAGTTGAATACTTCTTAGTTACCACCTTGATAGTATTATGCTTGCAGGATAGCCTTGTGGCACATCGATGATGGCGAATTAAAAGATTTCAAGGTGATGAGAGAGCAAAGCCAGTGCTCCATGTAGGCCTCAAATATTTCTAAATTATGGGTTTATATTACTTTTCCAATCCAGGTACTTGGTCCTGGTGAATTGAATCAGCCCCTATGCTGCAGAGATGAATGGTGGACTCAGTAATTTGCCCATGTGCAGAGTGCCATAGACTCAGATTCAGTCCAACAATTTGGAGTTTTCTACTAGGGTTAATAAACATGAGCAGACAATTACACACAACAACAAACCAAAACCCATCAGTTAATCAAGACAGAACCAATACAAGCACATCAGTCTATTCAGAAATGCACATGAGAAGATAACACCGCATAAGCAATATACATAACAACCCATAATACAGACAAGGTCTCATTGCTGGCCTAGGGTAATGCACAGAGTGCCTTTACGATGCTGCAAAGTAAATAGATAAGTGCTTACTCTGTTGCCTTCAGCTCCGATGTCTCCATCGTTTCCTGGGTTTCCGGTCTCTCCTTGTAGACCAGGCTCTCCCATCTCTCCGATCGGTCCTCTATCTCCCTGTCTACCGGTAGCTCCATCTTGTCCGGTTGGTCCTGGGATACCTACTGCACCTGGCTGTCCAGCATCTCCTGGTGATCCATCCATACCGTTGCGTCCGGGGAGTCCTGAAAACAGATGAGAAAATTGTATGGGGAAATGTCAAGCTAGAACAATGGTTACCGCCTAAATTATTTAAGTTTAGGGATGAGCGACTATTTCAACAAGTTTTAAAGTCATGGTTGATCCTGTTCAATCACATAATGCAACAAGAGATTTCACAAGATGAAAGAAATAATGTTGAAAAATGTTTTCAGAATTCTGAGAGAAAATGGATTTTAGGAAATAGTTGTCAATAGGACAAGCGACATACCTGCTGGTCCCTCAGCTCCATCAGCACCACTTCTTCCCTGATCTCCACGTGATCCTGGTACACCGCGGGGTCCCATAGGTCCTCTCTGTCCGGGATTACCTCTGCTTCCCTTTTGTCCTTTCCTTCCATCACCTCCCATATCACCTGGCAGTCCAGTCTCTCCCTCAGCTCCGGGGTTACCGGCTCTTCCTGGCTCTCCCTAAATGCAGTAAACCATATGATGATAAATACCTGGTTGCATCCAACGCTGTCTCTTGACAAACAGTATACAGCTTCCCAAGTGATAGAACAAGAGCGATGCCATTATTACCTTGCACATCATTATGCAGGGAATGAGAGTTACCTTCCCTTATTGGAGCACTCTTTCCACCATCAATAGTTGGCATTGGAATTGATTACCATAGAAATCAGACATAACTATATCATAAGTTACTGCCTGGCTATAACATGCATTGGTATATGCATAGCTTTTACAAAAAGAATTTAAAAGACAACTGCTTAATCAGACAAACTAAATAATTGACAAATACTTGTTGTTTTAGCTGCCAACTTTACTCAAGCTGAAGATAGGGATTATGGGCTACTTACTCTGAATCCTTGTGGTCCTGGAGGTCCGGGTAATCCTAAAGGTCCGGTCTCTCCTCGTGGTCCAGCCTCTCCAGTAGATCCACGGTCTCCTGGTACTCCTGGGTTACCCTGCTCTCCCTGGATACCGATATCTCCTGAGATTCCTGATCAAATAAAGAGAGAATGTGGTCGATAAAAAAATTTGATTCATATTATTTTCTAACAGTACTTATTCCTATCTATTTGCACATTTACGACATATATCCTGACAACTCACCCCCATCACAAACATATTACTCTTGGTCCAATGGGCAGAAAACCATATAATTAGAGGCGAGAATAAAATCGTTAACCACGGCATAGATGACAAGCACCACACTTTCCAACAAAGCATTAACCAAAGGGATATCTACAAGGTATCAAGATTATTGCCTCTCCACCTAACTGAGAGTGTGAACAATGGGAAATGCTATAATTGTTTGGAGTTTTCTTATGAACTAAGCTTAATGTTGCGTTGTGGAAATTGTGTTTGTCTGCTCTTCTGATGATTAATCACAGCAGTAACTAATAACAAACCTGGTGAGCCTGGCATTCCACGCTCTCCTGGGAGTCCTGGGGACCCAACACCTCCGCTTACACCAGTAGGTCCTGGGCGTCCGGGCATTCCAGAGGGTCCACGGGGTCCTGGGCCACCATCCTCTCCAGCATCACCAGGCTTTCCTGCAAAATTGAAATACATAATACCATCCATTCTAGAGTTTTTGTAATGACAAGCCGAGAACAGAATTTAAAAAAAGATTTACGTCGAAGAAAATGATTGGATTAAACATAAAAATATATGTTTCTTCCATGTATTATAATTTTCAATGATTCAGATTTGGTGTCAAAGTGACAATAAATGGTTACATATACTTGTAAATGAATCAGTGATTCCTTTATGATGGGACCATAACCAACAACATTCTATGCAGTCCTAATTCACATACCTGCAGCACCATCACGTCCTGGGTTACCAGTAGATCCACTGTCTCCACGCTTACCGTCAACACCATCTGATCCAGTCTGCCCTCTTGGTCCTGACTGTCCCTGTGGTCCAGGTGATCCCGGGTCTCCAGAGATACCGGGTAATCCAAGTGAACCTGGTGGTCCTGGGGGACCTGAGAGAAGAAAGAAACAATCACTGACATCAGCATCATCCAACTGGTAACACACAACATGTATTCTATTAGCTAAGCTCAAATGAAGAGATAACAGAAAAAAGGCAAATACTCAAAACGTCTTAAATGATAGCAGTCTAGGTAACTGTGAGCAGGATAACGTTACTGTAATTAGGATCTGACCCCCAAATATCAGTTTAACCATTCCACATCAAGTCAAGTATATTCAGATATTTACAAGCGTCGACCATCAGTTTTAAGGATACTACAACACACACGCAGGAAGCTAATAATATATTCCTCATGAATAATGAATAGTTTGTCTTTCAGCCTACCTTGAGATCCAGTAGGTCCGGATGGTCCATCAGATCCGAGCTCTCCGGGCAGACCTACAGGTCCTACTGGGCCTCTCTCTCCTTGTCGACCAGCCTGTCCAGTTGGTCCAACAGCACCTACTACTCCCTGAGAACCTTGCTCTCCGGGGGCTCCAACACCACCTACATCTCCACGCTGTCCCTGGGGTCCGGGGAAACCTGGAGAAAAATGTTAAAAGTGCATGTTTGTATGCTTAATGAAGGCGGTGTTGTTAAAATATTATCAGTCAACAGGCTTATATTTTGCATTTAAAACAGATCCACAAAATGGCATAATCAAACCGATTTTGCTTTTTTAACATAACTACTTCAAATCTGCATATATAATTGAGTGCGCTACACAAGTGAATATTGAGTTCTCATATCACACCTCTGTGTCCCTTGAGTCCAGCCATTCCTGGTAGACCATCTTGTCCTCTCTCACCAGCGGCTCCTGGCAGACCTGGATAATAAAATATATCAAAGTTTTAAAACATCAAAGAATATATTACGAGTTTTATAAACAGCTATATTATTTTTAGTTGTCTATAAAATGTCTAATAAAATGTGAAGATAAAATAATACAGATATAGATAATATAGATAAAATGTTATATAAAAACAGAGCAATATCTGTACCAGTATACAGTATTCAGTCTGTTTTTCCTATCAACATGTGAAATCTCAATAACAGACAGAAATACTGGTGTATTTTTTAAGATTCGGTCTCAATCCGGATATTTTCATATTGTCAGTCATACCTGAAGGTCCGGGCTCTCCATCGCGTCCAAGCTCTCCCTGCTTGCCTGGTACTCCTTCAGCACCCTGCATGCCTATATCTCCCTGAGGTCCCATTGGTCCTGGTGGACCATCTGGTCCCTTAGGTCCCTGAAAGCCTGATGGTCCTGGTGGTCCAGAAGGTCCACGTGGTCCGGGGGATCCTGGTTGACCCTATGAAACAGTTGAGACTCACTTATAACATTGCCATGCTTTTAAAGCATTGCGATGTAACACATTCAAGGGGCTCAGTGAAAATAATCATAAGTTTTAATAAGGGGTCTAAGAGAAATCACAACAGCAAACAGTGATATTCAATTTCTTTGAACTGCAAAGTGAAAAAGTATAATCATAAGCACAACATGCCGACTCATAACAGACACCTTACATGCAAACCCCTCATAAATATGGTTGTAGTGGGGCATCTCAAGTGGTATAATATTTTATATTTGTTGCCTATCACCGTACAATCACGTCAATCAATACAAGGGGTGGTATTCATGGATCTAGTTATGGCAATTATCATTATTAACATTACCATTATTGAATCTAGGATAGTAGATGACCAAATAGAAACTAACAGTAAATGAAACAGGGGTAAAAAGGGGAAGCAATTTGAAAATTCATCACGTTCTGCAGGTCAGGAAAACAAATGTTATATTTACCTGCATCATACCCATAGGTGAGGCCCTTGTGTCCAGCTAAGATTACAGCAGACAAGACATTACAAATCAGTTAACAGCATAAATCGGCAGTACAAGACATCAGTGTTAGTATAAAGCATGACATTCCAATACCAATATTGGGCTCGCACTAGGCTTTGACACCTTATACATGAAAGGGGAGGACAATTTCTAACACTATGCATAATGTTTTACCCAGAAGTGCTGACAATTTTTTGAGCGTAAAATTATTGCACAACTACTGCTGAACTAGCTGCTAGACTAAAACCTGCTTTGGTCCTTCGGTGGATTTACAGAGCAGTTAGCCCTCTCCTCCGAACAGGAAGTCCAACAGCAGACAAAATGGACCATAGGCGTTGACTCATCAGTATTTGAACATACATCATGGATGGTTCTAATTTGCCTCGACAATTATCTATTTTATTATATATTGACCAATTACACCTCAGTAGGCCATTTACCTATCCCTTCATACATTTCCGATCAACCACATTCTGGATCGACAAATTGTCGTCAAATTGTCGGGTCAAAGGAAAATCACATATTGGAATGTCATTAGCATGCGTAAGTTAGAATTTCACTACATTATTTAGAACCTCAAAGTAACAGCTCAAGCACAAATATATCAAGCAGAGCTTCTTACTGGTAGTTGTTGCATTGGTGGTTGTCCCTGCTATTTACAATAATGATCGCATTCAATTGGTTTGATAAATCAATCATGATGCTAAAAAAGCCTCACATTTAACACATGGAAGAAGGACTTATCCTCACATTTCCAAGGGGGGGGGGCAACTCCCAGTTAAAAAATAATAAAAGAAATTGGTTTCCTACGACAGACTTAGTTTTAACTAAAATAACTAGCAAAATATGCTTCTGTTAACAATTGCTGAGTTATTAATATCCAAAACTTCATCAACCCCATTCAACAGTTTGATTGGATTTGGGCTGTGGGTGAACTGTATTGATTCGTCTTCAAATTAATAGTATTGCCAACAAGGTGTTCTAAATAAGATCTGGTGAAGCTTACCGGAATTGGAGCTGGTCCCTTGTCTACAAAATAAAAAATATAGAAATACGTTATCAACATGCCTGTGACAATTCAAGACAGTGAAAACCATCCATAAAACATTCTTAGACAAAGCACTTATATTTTCTAAAAGCTTTTTTTTCTAATTGAGTTTTAGTTTGGACAAAACCGATAAAAAGAATTTCAAATGTAGTTGTGCCTGTTCTAGAATAAACAAGAAAATCAAGTGGGAAAGTGAAACAGCAATTGATTTCTATGCCACTTCGGTCCCATTGCTTGGGTAGGTCGGGAGATATCTTGGGCTGACATATAAGAGACAGGCTATGAAATTGATTTTACCTTTGGGTTATTATTTTCAGGAATTAAATCCCACCCAGATAAAATTTTCTGTTAGCATTATGTAATTTCCCTTTTTTCACTATAAAGTGAGTATCAAAATCCCTCTTTGTGCCTATCACAAGCGTTTCATAATATAATACAATGAAGCTGCGCTCTTAGATCAGGTGGGGGGAATAGTTTATCTGGCCTTATATGTAGTGGTAGGGATTGATGCTGTGATTTTACAGCTCACATCACATAATATAATTGCCTACACAACTGCACATAAAACAATACTTTTGATTTAGCCTGTGATTTGACGACAACTTTGGTCTGCAAAACATCTGTGTTCGATTGTAAGATGATTGATAGGAACAGAGGCTAAGGATCGAGTTACTCAGCTATTTGACTAAGGAAACAGAAATTAATGAAAACCATACATACGCTAATTAAAGCAGAGAAACGTATAAAAAATGACAGCAGCGGCTGCTTCTAATATGACATACTCAGACGGATTATATCACTGTCAACTTTAACAATCTGGGACATCAAATAAATTTCTTATGTCTCCGATATTAGATTTTGAAAAGGACTAACAGTACCTGTGGCAGCCTATGCAAAAAGTGGCTAGAAATGCAACATCATTCAGCTGTTTCTGGTAGTGTTTTTCATGCTGATCGCAATGGTAAAAATGTACCTTAAACAATGTTACTGTTCTGTTACTCCTTGACTTAAGCAAGGATATTTTGTTTTCACAGGCTCCAAATTCAATCAAATCTAAAAAATTAGCGCTGGACAAAATAATTGATCAATTTATTTGAATAGACTGAGGAATTAGAGAGAAAATACTACTTGGAAGATTTTCTTCTATGTCATCTTGAGCAAAGCCAGACTTGAGACATAAATTTGGGGCCACAGTATTACCTCAATAATTAACCACAGAGTAAGGATATATCCTTACTCTGTGATTAAACTCTAATACAATTTCAGTTGCTAGCCCATGGAGGTGACAACAATTCACCAAATCTTGAAAATGAAAAACAATGTTATTCAATTAGGTTTCCTTTGACGGGTCTTCATATGTCTATGCTTCATATGATGCAATTTACCAAGGGCCAGAAGTCGATTTTGCCCTACTTATCTGCCGTTTTAAACAGCCAATCGTGCCATATGTCTCATGAGTTTTAGGTGACAGTATTGCTAACTGGTAACAAATACCCTCTCGATAACTGACAGTTAGTTTTTTGTGACTTTTATCTCCCACCTTGATTTGAGCGCCTTAAGTTTGAATTTGAGGTGAGCATCCTTCTCACATAAATGAATCCTCATAACAAAAATTTTAAAAGAATAGCAACTAATGGCTTTCCGAGTACCCTTATGGAGTTTATATAAGCTGGAGTTCAGTTCAGGAAGGACTTTGCTAGCAATAAGTTTTGGCTCGCTAGAAATCTGTTTAAATCAAAGAGAGATATTAAATGTTAGCTAGCCTTAAATCTAGCCATATCAAGCATGAGCAAAATGGCGAGCATCACATCCAGCGAATACTGGACTCCAGGGTACTCTGTGCATATTGTCAAATAAACTTACATTGAGCAGCAACAAGTGCTGTGCAGCACACGGCTAATACTATTGTGTATTTCATTCTGTCTGCTTACGGGCCGGAGCCCAGACTGCCCTCTGTATAGAAATCCAAGAGAAACCCAGGCTAGCTTATCCAACGACCTGGCGATAACAGGCAACTCCCACTACCCTCCTCAGTCTGCTGTTATAGGTATGCCAACGTTTATGGGGCACCTAGAAAAGCAAAATCAAACGGAGGTATGTAAATGAAAGTATAGAAGAAAGGTATCAACAAACAGGTATTGATATTTGGTTAACCTTAGTGATAGTCCAAAGACTTGTTAAGTATACAGATAGCCTATTCGAAATCCAACTAAGAGCAATCAGAAGAAATTAAAGTGGTTTATCAGCATTTGAATCAATTGTCAGCACGCTAAGTGTCCCGAGTGTTATGTAATCAAAGGTATCGGCAGCCTCTCCTGCCCAGAAATTCTGCTCTCAGCAAAATGAAGACTCAAAGAAAACATCTTACCTGGAACAATCAGCACAAGATGGGGTTGACTGTCAGCAAGCCAGTTCTATACCTAGCTTCACCTCATAGCACCTAGCTAGCACCTGTAAGGCAAAGGCAACAGCTGTCAATCTGTTAGGGGCGGGGCTTACCTCTCATCCAATCATAGTTAAGATATATTACAAAATAGCAAATCAGCAAGCAAGTACACTTCCCATGCAGACGTTAATTTTTTAGAACATGTGTTGAGCATTAGGGTCAAACAATCTTTGGTATCAATTACGAATTTTTGTCTTTACATCACAAATGCAAGCCTGCTTCATTACAATACCTTATTAGAAGGAATTTCCCGTTGTCGTAGTCGTTGATGTGCACGCATACAATGTAGACTAGGTCAACTGAGAGCAGTAATTTGAGTTCACACATAAAACATAAATCCAGACGTAACATCATATAATCGCCAGTGCCAGTTGTAGGAAATGTTTTGTGACAGGTTCACTTATTTCACTGCGCTACACACATTAGACTGTAGGACTAAACAATGATGTGATCAAAATAAAGATTGAGATATCCATGTAACATTCCAACTCGTTTCTTGATCTGCCTAGAAAATTTTGGACCAGTACAGAGGTAGGAGGGAATGTGCTTTCCATGTCTTTTGTTGCATAAGTGCTGGGAGACAATTTTAGTGAGGCTAAAATGGTCCTGGGCAAGTGATTGATAATTTATTTACCTGGTCAAATTTCCATTATGGCCTAATGACAAATTTGACGAGTGATGCTAGACCTTTTATTTTAATCCACAGGTTTACCATGCTGTGTAGCGTTTCATTACATTTAGTTCTGTAGAGCATTACGCACACACGATAAGTTGCTGTCTTGTGTGAAAATAAATAAACAGAAAGCAAGGATTGCTTAGGCTTAAAGTAGAAGACAACACTGGCACCACTAAATACGTATCAAGATGCAATAAACCTTCACCAGTAGGCAATATACTCAACAATAGAAATGCAAGATAAAAGCTTTGGAGCTGCACCATAGGGCAGTCAGTAGCCCCTCCACCCCATGGCTGCAATAAACTGAATCAAGTTGAGAAGCTGTTATAATCTTAAAGAAAATGCTTAATTGTTGTTATTGTAAGCAATAACATTGTTTTTGTAGAAGATTTTGTCACTGAGATGACTGTTTAAATATTAAGATTGACACAAAAAAACATCATTTTTTTCCAATAACATATCTATTTGGAGAGTACGGGTATTTCAGTTACTGAAACAAAATGATGGAAGAGAGTTTGTAATTGAAATAATTATAATTTTCAAATTTAACATTTATTTTTAACATCCAAATTTAGATGGAGTACATCATTACACATCAAATATCAAAATATAACTTTTGTGGTTGTCCTCCACTTTAATAATAGTTATCAAGTCTATTGTACAGCCTCAGCTTGATATGAGGGAAGCTTGGAGGTTAGAGCTGAGATCTGATCTATCAATTACTTGCAATATCAGATGACTACCTTAGGAGAGTTAGCTAGTCAGCCAGATTGGTTTTGCTAGTGTTGGGTTGACTTAAAATCAAAGGAAAAACAAGGATGCAAGATCTTGGGCCAGAGGTAAAAAATAATTTGATGACTAAAATCAAGAAATTGGGGGAAAGCATTCCAGACACAAGACTTGATCATGAAGTTGGACTTCAAACTCGTGATCAATACCCTGTGCTCAAAACAGCATTCCGCGCTGTATCATCACTTGAAAACCGATTTGCGCACAACTTCAGATGGCTACCCTAGGAGTGAATGCTAGCTAAATTTGGGTATAGCTAGTTTGGAGGTCACTGAAAGTTAGCTGACACTAAAATTTTGACAGCTGAGATGGGTGTCTTAGTAAAGTAAAGAGAGTGAGTAAGATGTTGGCTAGTGTTGATTTGTATTCAGTCAATCAAAAACAGAACCAAGGGCCTAAAACCAGGTGTGCTGAGTGAATTCAACAAAAATGTTCCTTCATTGTCCCAACTGAGCATAATTTCCACTGAATACATAGAAGACATCATCTAATTCTATTGTGGGCTGATAATCATTTGGATGATTACAATCCAAGTTTGAAGCAAGTGACATCACATTTCTATGTCACATGACTTTATGGACATCCTGGATAATACTGGAATATGACCCAATGCCTGATGAGCTGACATCATAGACTATAGCAATATGAAGCCCCAGACCCCTCATAAAAAGTTAGACAATAATATCCAGTGCAGCTGGGAATTGACAATAAATGAGCATATGAGAGGAAATTTGTGTTGGAAGCTATAGATAACTGGATGAGCAGAGAGCAAGGCTAACTTGTGCACTGAACTTGACCAAATTATGCGACTTTTTTTTAATATTTTTGCGTTGATTGTTTATATTATGACATTGTCTGATTTCCAACATTTTTTGATGTGATGTCTCTTACTCCCAGTTTTACAAGAGGATGGATGGCTTCAAAGAGTATATGATATTGTTTTTTCAACACTGGTACGCGGTTTTATGGGCAAATAATATGGGCGAATATATCAGGCTGTACTGAAATCGGCTCTCTTGTGATACAAGGTGTATTCATAAGTCACTGGAGTTCTGGAACATCAGGCTGATTCATGCCCCAATCTACTAGGGAAATAGTGTTTCCATGTAATATGGTATTATTCGCAATCAAAATCAACAACTAATTTTGATAGTAAAAAGTTAATGGTACACAGTGTTGTGTTTGCTTGACGGCCATTACTGAACATGTAGGTTACTGGTAAATGGGCGATTCAGCTTAGTTTCAACTAGATCCAATATAATGCCTGCCTGAAGGCCTATTATCAGCTGATCTCGTTGAATATCAAAGCAGAAAGAACAACTATGAATACTGGAAGGGTTGATGATTGTCAATGAATAATCTCTGTAATGATTAGTGTGATGTTCCTGCATTATCTATGCCAATTTTGAAAAACAACCAAACTTCAAGTGGAGCTAAAATCATTTCCTAACATGAAGTAATTGAATACTAGCCTGTTTCTATCATATTGAGGTAACTTTTATTTACCAGTAACTATATTTTGAAGCTTGCACATTGAAATGACAACAACACCCGCACGCAAAATAAACCTAAAATCGGAGGTGAGGATATGCAAGAAAACGACATCTCAACATGGCCAAAATAAATATTTCCTAATTTTTAATTCGCGGGGCACAATTCCCCAAACATTATTTCAAGGTACTAAAAGTGCACAACAAAAAATAATGCTTGAAAAATTCGTCCTTTGGCATGGTTCTTCCTGCTAGTCATGTAAGTCTAAGTTGAAATATGATCAGGTACAATGGGAGCAGACAATATGATACCTTTAAATTGGCACACACCGCTTGACACCCAATTATCACTGATCATACATCAAAAAAGGCTCACAATACCTTTGCTTTTAACGAAAAACTAGCTAGTTGGCACAGTCTTACATATCCATGACATCTTTAAGATATAGTTCTGGTTTATCGTATCCAAGTTGTTCTGGAGTAGGCATGCCAAGCTCGGTAAGTGTGGGCTTAATCTGCTCTACCAGCCATGGCCATACAACCTTTTTGTGTGGCCCGCATTTAAGCTAAAATAAAACAGGTAATATGTTATGAATTTGAATAGACATAAGTTTTTAGCATACTGCAAATTCAGTACCAAATGACATGGAACAGGGATGCACACTTTGGAGTTAGGTGCCCCTTGCATTTTAAAATTCAATAGAAGATAACTTCTGTAATATATTCGTGGGTAAAAAAATATGAATGATATGGTTATGATATAAAGCGCAGTTTGTAGTTTGGGTGGTGTATGTTTACGGCTTGTCTGAAATTTAAGCACAGTCAAACTGGACCTCTATTTTTTATCATGTACTTTGTAAGATAAGAATTGTGACTGAGAGAAATCAACTACACTACACAACTATGTAAACTAGGCTTGGTGTTGATAGCTTTCAGCAGTACTTTTACCAAGTAATAACGTGTTCTAACAGGTTTTCCCTCAATGTTAGCAAGTTTTTTTCGTGTGGTGTAGCTAGAGCAACCAACTTGTGTTGTCTTCGAGAAAGAGCTGGCCGAGGTAATTCAAATCAACCTGGGTTCAGGAACAATACGACTCAACCATCTTATATATGATATGGCATTCAGTTACGGCATCTTTTTGACATATTATGTGATGTATTGGAACCCTTCTTGAAAGACTATGAAAATTCTGTAAACAATTTTCAGTCTGCATGATATGAAGGTATATTTTAGTCTACTAACCTGTACAGTTTCGAGGAATCTGACACCCAATGCCAAGTCGTTCTGTGATCGACAAGCCTTTAGTACAGCTGCGATTATGCTAGGATCTGGGATGGCATCTCGCAACTACAAAAATAGACCAAAATTAATAGCATTATCAATCCTGTTAGGGGTCAGAGACCGGAACTCTTGGGGAACAATTGGCAAAACAAGTTTTCTAGGCAGGCTTAACCTGATGGATTATGCAATAGTTTAGTGACTGAGACTTTTCAATAGCCAATATATTTACTGGCTTGCGATAATGAACCCCCAGGGTAGCTTTTCACTTGTCACAGGAGGACATGCTCGATCAAGCTTCAGTCAGACTTGTCTGGCTGTATCACAACCAGTCAGCACATGAAAAGAAGTCAGAGCAATGACACTGAATTATTAACACCAATAACAGTGATGAAGGACTTCTATATTACTCAAGAATATAGGATACAGAATTCAGACAAAAACTAAATAGGTGGCAAAGTTTAAGAATAATGATCTTGGCTGATATTAAAAAGATCAAGAGGAGGTATGACAAGAAGCTAAATTAACAGTTGAAGTTAATAATAGCCCAACTACTGATAAATTAATGGATACATCATAAATGGTTCTGTCCACTGTGGACAAACTATAAAAAAAAATGTCTCTGCTAAATTAACAGATGTTTAATAAAGATATGATGACTAGCCTAAACTTAATAGTGACTGTCAACTTAACATCATAATAATCCAGATAGTCGTCAATGTTTCAAGGACCAAAGACACTCCATTACAAACTGCTTTCTGGTTGAAGTACAGACATAAATCTACGACTCAATGTATTATGAAGAAACCATTGATCAAACAGCCAACAAGATAAGCTGCAGTTACAGAGGGCAGCTAAGCATTCCAAAATGCTTTTCACAACAGGATAATAATCACAATAAAATTATTTTTGAGTATCGAAATCAAGGTAGTAGTAGTGCCTAGCAAGATCGTGACATCGCAAATACTGGCCAAGTTGGTTGTAGAAGTAAAGTTAAAAAGGCTTAGCCTATCATGAATACAACTTCCCCTTAGTATTATCTGGTCATCCCGCTTACTAATAATTATTACTGTGGTAGCATCAGTATACATGGTATTAGCCTAGGGGCCCATGAAATTAGGATACTATGTTATTAGTAGCTAGTTAGCTGCCATCAGCTGCATTGAGGTCAATTCATGATCAACACTTACATGTATAGTCTGTAGGGTCTTCCTCAGCTGCCATCCATCGATGTCAGAACGTCCGAGATACTCGATAAATTCAGCATCGACCTCATCATCTGTTCTTGTGTCCTTTTTACCACTAAGCTTCTGTGAAGTAGTGGCTACAAGCAGACATATTACGTTTAGTCAAGATATAATGGTATGTAGGCCTACAAGGTTGCTGGCAATCTGGCTGGTACAAAGATAGGCCTGGTCCTAGGCCTACCTTTGCATTGCCTTTTTTTGTTTGGACTGTCTGCATAAAAACTTGAGCAACAACCATGATCAATCCTTGGTCACTGATGGTGATAAGTCTACAGGTCAGAAAATTGGACATAAACCAATTGCCAAAATTGTATGTATCGATGTTAAATTAATAGTGTGTCAATAGGTCTAAGCGGGTTTTTTTCCGTTCTCACCAAACAGCAAACCTATGAAAACAGTCAAGGTTGGACTCAAGCCAGCCAAATAATATAATCATTAGTGAATGGCAAATAAATATAACAAATAACATAAATAACAAATTCACAAAATATTATAAATCAACATGATGATGATGATGAGAATGATGAATGATTACATCCTATCCTAGCTAGGATGTATGTATATAAGGGCCTTCCTCCTATTGACCAGGAAT
This sequence comes from Membranipora membranacea, assembly GCA_914767715.1. Lineage (NCBI taxonomy): Eukaryota > Metazoa > Bryozoa > Gymnolaemata > Cheilostomatida > Membraniporidae > Membranipora > Membranipora membranacea. The sequence goes on along the minus strand of OU612072.1, from coordinate 11,080,188 downwards.
GATGTTAAGATTCAATCCTTATACTACATCATTAGAGATGGGAAACAAACAATCATATATTTGATATGTTGAAACTCAAACCATCACTCTTCTACTACAGTCACAGACTTGAGTCACGAGTGATTATTAAATAAGTGGAAGTGGAGTGGTGATGATTGAATTGATTGTCTTCAGTCACTGGCCGATTGTCGACTAGTTTTGACTTACCTATGCTTCTGGTGCAGACAGCAGGCAGAGTGGCATTGTTTACTGCCGAAACAGCTTTCACCAACAAAGATCTAAACATGTTCAGTTCTCTTTTTTTGGTTTTTGCCTTGGACTGTTTTTGACCGGCTAGACAAATTATTTTATTTGTGCAGCAAAGACAAAATGGCCGGCGGAAGCAGGTGTTCACAGAAGCTTTATTGAATAGACGGACTCTGCAAATGCCTCCGCATATTGAAGACTTTAAATTTGTAAAACTTGGTCTACAAATTTCTGCCCAATCAGAATGAAATATTGGAAGGCTTGGCAACTACTCTCAAAAGGAAACCTCACTTTTGGTATGCCCAATCAAGTTTCTCATTGATGTGTCTAAGCCAATAAGAATACTTGGCACTAGATTTGATTTGAGCCACAATATTTTTGTTATTTATGAATTTATAGTGATGGATTTGCAGAAAGTATAGTATGGAACTAACTTTGTACTGACATCTTCTTGGGTATTTACATGATCAAAGATGGACTTGGACTTGATGAAATATGCCCAGCTTCAAAAGCTAGCTAAGAAATACAGCATAAAAGCTAACCAAAAGGTGATCTATATCATTAATATATACATCTTCAAGTTCTTAGTTCTTCTAACTAATTAAATCTTAAATAGAAACTCACACTCACTCAGAGTCACTTACTTGACTACTAGTCCTACTACCAACAAGGACTGGAAGAAGAGTAGTGGAAAAGTACTTCACCTTTAATCATATCTTGATTGATTGTTACTCACTTCACTTACTCCCTTCAATGAACCCTCATGTTGTGTGATAATGATTGATTGATAATGTGTATCTTCAGCGATGCAACTTACTTTTGCCTTGCACTTTTGTTATCTATAAATTCATCAACATTATTCCACTGAAGATGGTGATCTCATTGGTTATCATTTATACTCATTATGAATCTTATACACTCAGATATTCAATATTCATTGTAATTGCTGTGTTATCCAAGTTCTATATTAGTAGGCTACTGTCTTTATAAGATGATAAAGATATAAGCCTTTCTATTCTGATTGTCCTCAAGACAAATACTATGGAACAGTTACAAAGGATTAAATGGTTACTGGTATTTATGGGGTCTGGTGATAGTTGATTCTTTATCATGTAATCAACTTCATTGTGTACCTTTAGTAGGCCTATGATAGCAGATTAATATTATTATTATGTCCTTGTTTACTTGAAGGCTGCTGTATTGAGATCAGAGCTCCACAAGGTGCTGAACCAAGAAGAAGCCAGGTCTTCTGAATCTCCGGAACAGGATAATTTAGATGAAGCAGGTAAGTCTGTCTTTAACTATCCAATCAGTTAGGCTATGCATAAGACTCTTAGGCCTGTTACCCCGAATCAATATGGACTAATTACTGTCCAAAGTTACTAGTGTATCAATCATAAGTTACATGGATAATTTAACAGTTCAATTATGTTTGGGCTCAGCATTGAGCCTTCCTTTTTTTTTTTAAATCAACTCAACCTGTAGGCCTAAAGTTTCTTGAACTGACAAGACTGTTCTCTCATCCTTTAGATTTTAGTCAAACAGAAGAAGGTTCCGCGCATGAGAGCCTTACTCATGAGAAGAATGAGGTTCCCAACAAACATGGCACTCCAACTATCAGTGCGGCAGTCACTGTTAATACCGCAAACGGCAGCTCACCTGTCCTCGATAATAACCAGTCTGCTGAGCCGGCCGATAATACTGATCTCAGCCAACAATTAAACTCTGATAATCAAACACACAATAAAAATTTACCCACTAGTGATGAACAGGGATCAACAAACACTGAGATTAAATTATCCTGTACACTAATACAAAATCAAGCAGCTGACCAATCTTATCAGGATAACTCAATAAAGATCACAAATGATGAAGTGATCATATCAGAGAATAAAGAATCCGACCTACCTAATATTGGGGCAGAAACCTCAGAGGAGTCACCAAGATCCAACTCAGGTACGAATATTAGCTACACAAATTTTGAGCTAGCTCAAGGACTTCAGTTTCAATATTTGTAATAATTCCAACTTCTGACCCGAGTCTTTGTTACTCTATGAGATAATGGCATACTTGAGGTAATATCTACCACCAGGGTAGTTATATAGGACCTATCATACTATCAGTATCAAGATTTTCCAGTTAGATAGGCCTGAGCAGTAGAATATACCCATCACCTGCGCTTTTACTGGGTTTCCAAAAATATGAACAGAGCCTAGAGGTACTGGCTTCTTTATTCTATCAGGCTCCTCCTCCAAAAATGACACACAAACATGCTGGCATAGACAATCTCACCACCATGTAAAATCGACAGCTTTAATCGCCTTCTTCTCATAGGCTATAATCATACATTGTAATCTGACCACTATCGCTATATTTTCATCTGCTTTTTTTGTATCATAGACGGCAATCGACAAAAGCGGAGAGCTACATATGAGTTAGAGTCCCCATCTGACACTCACGAAAAGTCACCTGGTCCTCAGGCTAAAAAATTCAGGAGAAGTTCATTAAGTGAGCTACCCGTAGTTGAAAAGTCACCAGTCGTTGGTAAGCAAGACACAAAATTTCATCAAGCTTTGTCTACCATCCCTTGGTTCCAAGTGGCCTGTATATGTAGTTGCTCCCTTTCAGTCGTCGGAGGGTTGCCAGCGAAAGGCAGTGACTCGTAATGCAGGAAAGTAAGATCAAGCTAGTTGTCAGTGAGCTTGCTATGTGTTTCAATCTTAGTATGGATTTATGTAGGCTATGTGATTCACACCAGATGACAGTCATTAGTCGATATCTCACTTTTTATTCATTGGCAATATGAGTGCAAAGGGACGCCAGTACAAAGCTCCCTTTCATACATCTCCTAATTTGCCCTTGTTCTATAGGATAGTTTGAATATAATACTGATGTTACAAATCTGTAATCGCAGCACTTATCGTAGTGACATAGATTTATATGCTATTACTTTCCACCCTCATGGCCATATTTGGCAAATAGACAATGGGTTGGCGCTGCTATGTTGGAGCCTTTCATGGATGATTGAAAAACAAAACAAATTTGATCAGAGTTTTCAGTCGTTGGCTTCTCACTTCTAATGGATTTTTAAATGGCAGGATCGATCCAATATAGGAAATAGTATAATTCAGCAGGCCAAGGGTCACATCCATCATCAACATCTGGACAATGATGCCTTATTTTTCAACCATTTATCCCAACCAAGCCAGCATACATCATGACCAACCATGGCGAATCACATTATAATGGTCACTATTGGTCATTATAAACAGAAATCAGACAGTAATGTTAAAACAAATGAGATTGAATGGTATCCAGTTAAAAAGTTAACTAGTCAGCAGAGATAGATAATTCCAAATTCCAATTCGGCAATCATACCGAATACATGACATGAAAATTTTTCACATGTAATCCTCTTTGTTGCTTTTTAGTCGATGATCGGGGTAGACGAAGCACCACATATGAATTAGAATCACCGAGTGCCTCACCTTCTAATAGTCTCAGTACCGCTAACCGTAGATCTAAAGTGAGGTTGAGTGATATACACGACCTACCCGTGGTGGGTACAGAATCTGCAGCTCCAGCTAAGAGTAACAGCAGAAACAGGTTAGATGTGTGATGTGATAAATTTAGTTATGAAATAACATTTCGGTACCCTACATGATAGAATTTCCAACTCTATCTGTGGCATCAAAGGTATAATGTGCTCAAGTTAGATCAATTTTGCCAGTGTTTGAGTTGCCCCCTTTACTGACAGCTGTCAGCAAAGGGGGCAACTCCAGCGTTGGAATAATGGAGCAAATTTTAACTACGCTAATCATAGAAATCTGACATAATGGACAATGATACTTCATATAGAGGCTTGTCAAAAACAAAAAGGTTTTGACTCAATCATTTTGATTATTTCATCCTTTGTCAATAATAAGTAGTAATGCTGCTAATAATTGCCTAAGCCAAATTAACAGCGACCCTAATATAATTGCTATACACTTTATAGTAAAATTCCTACATCTTAAGAGTTTCAATAAAAATTGCCGTCAGCAACCATGTGGCTGCAATCAAAATTCTAAGAACATCAAAATTCATCAAGTTTTGTTGTCACCTGGATTTACAACAAAATATTTGGTCAAATTCAACCTCAAAGTTTTTATGGGTAACCAATCGTCACTGAAATACTCCTCTCTTTGTTTGGAGTTTATTCCCGATGATGAAAATAACAGAGAATCTGCGTGACTTCCCAAGTGAATTTGATAACAGTGGCACATTACTTTATATATATATTTCTAGTCTCAAACAAGTTGCTCCATCTGCGGTAGATGTCATACCTTCAGCAGACTCAGGAGACAGAAGATCTTCACTACGACGGAGAAGTGGGAGATTGTCTGGAGTTGGTCAACAAGAGGCTACAACTCCTACATGTGATACTAAAATGGTTACTGAGTTAGAAAAAAGTGAGATTTTTTAAAATAACTTTAGCTTGCTAACTTTAATTTGGGGGCCTTTGATTGTTCCTATGTTTCCATATGTTGATCTAGTAAATTACAGAAGTGTTGAGCTGTCGGTGTGGCCCTTAAATAACCGACTCGAGTTCGTCAATACCGACAGTCTCATTGCAGGCTTGCACGCTAAAATTTTTATAAATCCCATGTCACTTAGAATGAAATTGTAGATATTAAGCTACTCTGTGATTTTCAATCATTATTTTATTTTAATTATGTTATATTAAGGCACACCCAAGTTAAACATGAAATCTCCAGTTCCTAACATAAATGCACAATCTGTTGACGTGCAAAGTGCCTCTGGTGTTGATTCAGAGAGCAGCGCCATGGAGGTTACCACTACCACCAACCCGGTCACACAGTCAGCTTGTTTCCTACAGGTAAGCCTAGATCGATTATAGGATGACCCAATTTTCATAAGTAGGCCAGAAGCAGCTATAGCCTAAGTTGTTATGGCACGGACAATATTTGATGGCAGGATTCTGATCACTTTTTATACTACATCAATATATGTTCTGTAAAATTCACCGGGTGTACCCAGTTGTAGTGGTCATATTTTGAAAATAAATGGCAATTCGTTTTCAATTTAAATGAAGAGAACATAAATCCTCAAGCTGACCTACTTGTATAGAGGACCAATCATCAGTGTGATAATAGAGAAATCTATTTAAAAAATACTCAATCACATCAACTTGAATTTGGCATTGACATAGCAAATATTAATAATGCATCTTTGTACGGTGCTATTGACTTACGCCCAGCCTCTGTTAAACTTAACTCTCATGCTTTAGCAGATGACATAATACAAGGAAGCATGAACATGTCTAACAAAATGTCGGTATCACTTTGACTAACATTATGGAGTGTATTATTCACTATGAGAAAGTAGATGAAGCAGCCGAGAGTGTTGTTTTGTCAGCCTCAAAGCTTGCTGAACTCAAATATGTGGCTAAAGAGTGGGTGAAAACTGGGAAAGAGCCGGAATGTTTCATTGCCAAAAATCTATTGACAATGAGAATGACAACAATGAGAAAGATGAATGCAGTACCTATAAATACCATCGTCATTGTATGTTCAGATTGTCTAAATCCAAGCTAGAAAGAGCCAAAGAAAGTGCCATGAAGAGAAAGGTATGTATAGAACATGCTCATGATTCAGGATTTACTCTCAAGGTATTAATTGATGACCACGGTGCTGTATGGAAGACCACCTTGTGTTGCTTTGTTTGAACCGATATTAAACTTTGTGTGACGTTGCTCTCAGTCAGAGATAGTGTTTGGGCCAAGAAGATCATTCTGTGATAAATAAGAGAGTTCTATCAAGGAGTAAAAGACTTTTACTCCTTGATAGAACTCTATTATTTATCACAGAATGATCACAACACTGAATTAAATCATGGTTGGAAAATCTGAGATGCCTTCAATTTTTTTCAGTCTTGATTGATTGACCCTTGTAATTGCTACTCATTAACCCTGCTCTAATAATATCCTGTTTTTAAGAATGAGGATGGAGCCAATTTGCCGAGCCCAAAGAAACTCAGGTCTTCAGAACCGAGTACTAGTAAGCCTCAGACATTCTCTTCTACCTGTGTCATATGTAATAAGGAGAAGTACAAAAACCGCAAGAAACACCGACCTCTAGAGCTGAGACTTTAGATGCTGGTAAGTACAATAAACTGCTACACCATAATCTCAGGTTTGATTCTGCCTTCTGCAGACTCTGTAGGGTTGAATTGTTGATTAATTGAGGGAACTTTTTCAATTACATGTGTTGTATGATCTAAGCTGCATCAATCATAACTATCTGGAGGCGAATGATATATCAGTGAGAGAGCCAGCTTTCAAAAATATTATCCTTCTATTTAGGGGGTTTACTTCCTGCCGCAGAAGCCAAGAATGACACAAAGCTGTTGTCAAGTTTTCAGTTAGGAGATCCTGTTGCCCATGAAATGAGATATCATCGTGCATGCTACAAGAATTATATCACAACTGTTACGAACCAGCTCAGGTAAAAACTATAAAATCTGTTTGCCACTTATCATTGTCATTTGTCTGGCTCAACATTATGTGTGTTACATTCCTATGCTGTCCCTCTTTGAAAATTGTTAACAAGTTCACTTGGGAGTAGAGATGAGTTTATATGAAGTGCTGTAAAATTGTTATACCAATTGTTTTAGATCTAAATCAAAAGCTCGCTTTGTGAGATCTGCATCATGGCGACAATTTGAGGACCTGGTTAGCTCAAAGATAGGGCGCGAGAAGGGTTCTTACACCGTATCTGATTTACTTGGCTTATATAATAAACTACGTAGAGATAACAGAGAAGATGAGACCAGGTAAGACTATGATATATATTTATATATACTAGTATCCCACAATGCAATTTCCTGGAATTCCCAGTGAGATCAGGGCGATGAAATCTTGCGAGACTGGGGTTCCCAGGTTGAAGTTGCATTGTGCAAGCATTATCAACCTGCCGTTTTGAGAACACTCAAATGCATTGATCAAACTTTGGCCTTGTTAGATTAGGATTAATTAAAAAAATATGAAAAGTTATGTCAAAATCTTTTTCTTCCTCGGACTAACATGTATTGTGCTTTCAGACAAAACTATCATCTTTTTACAGCCGAAAAGCTTGTGTCTACCGCCTGAAGAGAGAGTTTAAAGGCCGCCTTAGTTTTCATCAAGCCTCTGATCCCTCTCATGGTGAAATAGTGACGAGCAGCAATGCAGTTTTGACTGATTTAGTGACTGATACATCAGTACTCACAAACACATCCAGCCTCTTGAGCGAGGTTGACACTGCCAGCTCATGTGATGATGAAATCCCTTTCAATAGTGTGACCCAATCCAATCAATATCAACTCAATCAGGCAGCAATTTCACACCGTTTGTATATAGATCAAACCAAAAAAGTCGAGATCCCCTGGCCAACTACTGCAGACAATCTTAACGCTGAGGCCTGTGTCGAATTTGTTCCGCCACCACTATTTAATTTTCTAGCTATGATGACAGGTCATGCTGATGTGGTCTGTGACTGGAACACCTACTATAATTTGGACGCCTCTGTTCGCCTAAAAATTCTCAGCTTAGCCCAAGACATTGTACAGCTAAGCTCCAAAGGTGCTGCTGTTACTCCTAAGTCTTTAGCCATCGGCCTAACAGTGAGGCATATGACTGGGTCTAAATTGCTAGCCAAACTTATTCATGGATTTGGTCATTCTTGCAGCTATGACTCAATTATTAGGCTCGAAACAGCACTTGCTTTGAATCAAGCTGCAAATACAGCTTTCAGAGAGAACAGTCTTGATGAGGAGGAGGAGGCTGGCGGAGACGAGGATGATGAGGATGAGGAAAATGAGTAACCAAATAATAAAAGTTCTTGTTGACTGTAACAAATACTACAATTTTCACTAACTAAAAGTGATTTTGTGAAAAATTTGTGAGATGCTGCCGCTGACAATGACTGATACAACCGGGTACACCCTTATTTGTTAATTCAGCACCCTTTTTTACCCTAGACACATTTATATTCTCGTTCTCTGTTGGCTGTATCGAACACTAAAATCTTCACTAACTTAAAGCTCTTTATTGAATAATTTGGGATATGCTGTCATATACTGCCACGCTGCCGCTGATGATGACCACTATAACCGGGAACACCCTCATTCAGCACACTTTTTTTACACTAGAAACATATTAATCTTGTTCTCTGTTGACCGTGGACTGTATCAAATGCCACAATTTTCACTAAGTAGAAGCGAATTTGTAAAAAAAAATCGGATTTGCTCCCACGCTGCCGCTGACAATGACTGATACAACTGGGTACACCCTCATTTTTGAATTCAGCACCCTTTTTTACCCTAGAAACATATATATTCTTGTTCTCTGTTGGCTGTATCAAACACTAAAATATTCACTAACTAAAAGCGCTTGGTTGAAAATTTTGGGACATGCTGCCATATACTGCCACGCTGCCTCTGATGATGACCCCTACAACCAGGTACACCCTCATTTTTGGATTCAGCACACTTTTTTACACTAGAAACATATTAATCTTGTTCTCTGTTGACCGTTGACTGTATCAAATGCCACAATTTTCACCAAGTAGAAGCGAATTTGTAAAAAAAAGTCGGATTTGCTCCCACGCTGCCGCTGACAATGACTGATACAACTGGGTACACCCTCATTTTTGAATTCAGCACCCTTTTTTACCCTAGAAACATATATATTCTTGTTCTCTGTTGGCTGTATCAAACACTAAAATATTCACTAACTGAAATCACTTGGTTGAAAATTTTGGGACATGCTGCCATATACTGCCACGCTGCCGCTGATGACGACCCCTACAACGAGGTACACCCTCATTTTTGGATTCAGCACACTTTTTTACACTAGAAACATATTAATCTTGTTCTCTGTTGACCGTTGACTGTATCAATTGCCACAATTTTCACTAAGTAGAAGCGAATTTGTAAAAAAAAGTCGGATTTGCTGCCGCTGACAATGACTGATACAACCGGGTACACCCTCATTTTTTAATTCAGCACCCTTTTTTACCCTAGTAACATATATATTCTTGTTCTCTGTTGGCTGTATCAAACACTAAAATATTCACTAACTGAAATCACTTGGTTGAAAATTTTGGGACATGCTGCCATATACTGCCACGCTGCCGCTGATGACGACCGCTACAACCAGGTACACCCTCATTTTTGGATTCAGCACACTTTTTTTACTCTAGAATCATTTTATTCTTGTTCTCTGTTGACCGTTGACTGTATCAAACACTACAATTTTAACTAACTAAATGAGAATTTGTAAAAGATGTGGCATATGCTGCCGCGCTGTCGCTGACAATGACCAATACAACCGGGTACACCCTCATTTTTGGATTCAGCACACTTTTTTACCCTAGAAACATATATATTCTTGTTCTCTGTTGGCTGTAACAAACACTACAATCTTTACTAACTAAATGCAATTTATTGAAAATTTGTGATATGCTGCCATATACTGCCACGCTGCCGCTGAATATGACCGCTACAACCGGGTACACCCTCATTTTTGGATTCAGCACACTTTTTTACCCTAGAAACACTTGTTTTTTTCCTGCCATCAAAAATTGTCCGTGCCATTTTTTTTTAGAGCACTTAGAGCTAGGCTGCTTCTGGCCTATAAGGGTGTTTCCAGAAAATAGATGTATACACTATTTTATTTGCAGCCAGTATCATCCATTTTCAATAACGTGCAAAAGTTTAGGGAAAAAATGAGAAGGTTTTGTGTTTGGTTGATTCATGACTTTTTATTGATTCTGACCAGAGCAGATGTTTTTGCCGCTCAGCTTAATTCTCATGGTTACTTGATCAGTTTGAAAGCATAAACGAAATCAGCATCCATAGGTGAAATAATCATATACCTGGTATATTTGTCAGAAGTTTGACGACATACCAAATTTTTCATAGTGCCCTATTGGCGCTGATTCAACACAAAGTTGACATCTGCATTCTCTTCAGTGCTTTAAAAAATATGTTCTTATTTCACCAAAGAGAAAGAGCCTTGGTGGCTCTCAGCTTGAGTTCAGCAACATTGAAAACTGTATTTTTATTATCAAATCTTGTAGCCTATAACTGATGATGCTATGGATGTGACTGGCAGCACAGAAGTTGACTCTCAATCAGCTGCTGTAGATTTTGCATCTCTGAGTAAGAGAAGAAGTGAGGAAGGATCAGGTCTGGACTGGATGGAACAGCTCATGTCTAAAATAAACAAAGCAGCAGATGAGAAAGGTACTATTACTGGGACAGTAAAATAATGGAGAAGTTGTGAAATCTTGTAATTGTCTTCTCTTGAAACTTCCGTCACTCACTGGTCTAAAAGCTCAGACGGATCCATTGCGAGTTGGTTGCATAACACTATCAACCACCCAATTTGAATTGTGTGGTTGATAGTGTTATGCCACCAACTCACAATGGAGCCGGCTGAGCTCTTTAATTAGTCAGTCACACACATGTTCAACAATTTTAATAATTTTTCGACATTTAAGGGATTCGGAGTTACACCCTCAAACAATAGAGAAGACCATCGCTTATAATGGATTGGAATGTACCCTGCTGCATAGAAGTTGTCGTACCGTTGAGAACCCATATGAGTAATAATGGATACAAAGACTGGAATTACCTATCTGAGGTTTTCCACTGACTGTTAACAGCTAATCCACTGTTTATTTTATTTCATAAGCCTTCAAACTTGATATGCCTTTTGCAAAAATACTTTTAACAAACATGTTCTGTTCTTTTTGTTTGTACGCTCAATATTTTTGTGGTTTTAGAATCTGAGATTGAAGACAAGGTTGACAAGAAGATGGCATCACTGGACCCGACAGCATCAGCACATAAACAGAACTCTAAAACACCAAGTAAGACATTTCTTTTAGAATTTGTCTCCTAATAAATCGGGCTGCAGTGCGACATGGTTGTATTCTTGCCCGATCTCATGTTGTTTTCTGTATTTATTGAGGGGAAACCCTTAGAACACTATGTGTATGTTGAGTTCCCTGGTGGTCAGTTCTATTTTCTTTCATGAATAATTCTCTAGATAGTCAGGTAACTTTCTCACCCTATTTGAATACAGGTTCCTCGCTTTAAGATGATCGGCTAACTATTACTCCTTAGTAAGAGTGTTGGCCAAACAGCAGCTGAGGTTTCAACCATAGAGCTATTATATGTTAAATAACTCTATGGTCTCACCCTACAAGTTGATGCCGAAACTAAAGTTCTGTTATTCAACGTTTTGTCATTTTCAGATTTTAAGAAACTACACGATAAGAATTTCTCTAGAATGACAGACATAACAGCTGTACATGCCAGAAGGATGAAGCATATCTCTTCTAATAATACTAACACCAGTAATAAGAAGACAACTCCATCTACAGTCAGGTAAATACGTCTTGAGTGGAGTGCTCTATGTGTGCTCATGGTATGCATCGTCATATTAAACACCTATAGCTCTTACTTAGACTACTGCTGCCATGTTGGCAAATTTGTGCTAATTTAGTTATGTACAGCTCAAAACTAATGATTTATGAGGCTGCAATATCAGCATTGTCACTAGGTGACAATTCTGTGATTTAAGCCTCAGTTATGATGAAGCTATACAAAATTCAATAAGTGCAAATTTGCCTACAGGGCAGCATATAAGGTGAGAATGAGCTAGACAATGTAACTGATCCCAAATTTAAATCACATATACATTGCTGTTACCCTAGGAGGTTAATATGGCTAGAGTTTAGTGTAACCTTCTGGTGTTAATTATCTAAAATGATTAAAGTTTATAGAGCCACAAACTTCTCTATATCAAGTCGGCGTGGAATGGCTTAGTTTTGCTTCTGCAAAAACTCCAGGATATTTTTCTTTGCCTCCAAATATGAAACCATCTGTATACTTATGCAACCAATGACAAAAGAAGATAAGGCTTATTTGTCTGAGGCAGAAGAAACAACAAAAACATGAGCATGAACGATATATCGGATCAATTACAAACCAATCATGAAAATTGCTTGCTGACATATCACAAAGACAAATGTAGCCATATGTAGTTATCCCATATGGAGGATGGAGATAAATTGTCTTTGTTTTGATCAGGGTATTTGATATACTGTTGGCAGAGTAACTGTTTTAACAATGATAGATGGTCATATGTTATGATAACAATGACACAGTAACCTTGTCATTAAAATCTGAAATCTAATTTAAAACACAAACACATTTTTCTCTCTCTCTTCCCCCCCCCAAAGTTTTGCCGTAAGTTCTTTGGCGCTTTATGGAAACCTTCCCTCCAAGATGATATTGTCTGTCAAATAACATGACATAACATATATATATATGATATTTAGAAGAGGAGTTTTATTGTTGTATATTTCTAGGAGTTTGATTGGTACTAACTCTGTGTCAAAAAAGACAGGAATACCATCACCTGTTTCTAAAGCGGTAGCCTCACACAAGCCCCGGACACCGGCCTCTCAAAGTCGGCTCCTGCAGAAACCTCGCACTCCACTGTCCGCCAGCAGAGTCAGAACAGAAGTTAGGAAGGCTGCTCCAGGCGTTACTACTGTCAAAACTTCTGGCACCCCTACACAGGTAGGCCTAATTATCCCGTCCCAAAAAAGTTCCTTTAATTTTTGATTGCAAAAAGGTGACCTACTTATTGGGCCCAGATTAAATATTCACAGCTATCTGCTTTATATGGGACTTTTTGTCAAAGTTTATATGAGAATATGTATGTGAGTGACAAAATAAGTTCGCCAAAAAAAGTTGACAGTTACAAGTTAAAGACACAGATAAGCCAGAAAAGCAGGATTTCCATTCTGAAATTTCTGTAAAGAATGAAAAGGGCCTCACACGTGAAAATATGATATATTTTTCACTATTCTACAGCCAGAGAGAACGGGACCAAGAATTATCAAACCAATCAGAGGAGGAGCAGTCGGGACATCAGCCACAAAACCTGCTGCAGATAAAACTAGAACTCAGCCTAAGTCTGCAGCCAGACCACTAAGTGCTGGTGAGTAACATTGAACGACGTCTTATTATGAGGGACTTTACATAACCATTTTAGAACCAGCTTGTGCTGGGTTATAGTAAGAATGACCTGCCTCCTTACATCTCCACAAGTAATAATCCAGGTCTGATGCACATTGCGTCTGCTGATATATTATTGTTAGCAACTAACAGGATGAAATTTTGATAACGTTTGTTGATATGAACAGGGTCAGGACCCAAATCTACATTCTTAGCACTACCAAATAATGCCCTAAATAAACAAAGTATGAAATAAGGATGCATTGAGAGGAAGCTGAAAGCTCAAACATTCTATGTCTGAATTTACCGAAGCTCTGAGTTATGCAGTCTGAATAAGGAGGAATTAAATGCATATTTATCCGATGCTTGCATCACTATTCTTCTCTTACAGCTCCGGTGTTGTCAAAGACTCCAAAGTCTAATGTTAGGGCATCACTGTATAGCCCTACTGTTAGCTCCCTGAGGAAGACTGTGAGTCAGACGAGAGGGTCGCCGTCCACCGCCTCCCCTAAACTAAGTAGGACAGGAACACAGACTACCAAGCCTGCTTTTACTATTGGCTCTGCTCCTGTCAAGCCAACTGGTAAGTCAGAAGACTTTTTTCCGATATACTTATAATTTCATACAATCTTCATCATGAAAATGATGTCCTTTCCGATGTGCCAAAACAAGCAAAACTATCCCAAAGAGGATGTTTGCAGTGAAATTCTATCTCTTTACATTCAATCAGGTTGGCCTCAAGCATTAAGAGGGAAAAAAACAACTTTCTAGGTTGATTCCTAAATGAAAATTATTGTCAGTTGTATTGATTGTAATGAATATGGATAATTTAGGTCCCGACTAACAATCTCAGTACTTGACCAATGCAGTCAGTGACAAAAGGCTGAAATTCTTTGTTTAGAAATTGCCAACCTTAGTTACAGATTTTTTATCATTGTACTATCTTCCGAAAAGAAACAATTCTTTGGTAGACTTTTGAGTCGGTCACATCTCTAACAATCAACATGCTAGCGAATATCGTCATGACACTGTCACTACGCAGATGATACATTTGTTTTGTTTCAAAAGAAACTTGCCTCATTGCAAAAATTGCTTTCATTTGTAGGTGCTGCCGCTGCTACTAAACGTCAACCTCTGAAATCAACAAACAGGAAGACTTTTGATATCAGAGAAAGTTTGAAAAACAAACCGACATGGAAATCACATAAGGGACCTCTCGGGCAATCAAATACTACAAGGTAATATACATTAGCATATAAAGTGCACTCAGTTTAATTCAAACCTCTGGTGGCCATCCAAACATGTACTTATTAATTTAAGTGACTTGAGGATTTCTCCAAAGAAACTGAGTTTTCTTGTCTGTCCGAGTTCCTCATAATATAACATGAATTAATTGGAGCACTTTGTGATGGCGTGAGAGAGTAGTTCTGCCAATTCTATTTATGGGGAAACAATTTAGACTTAATTAAGCTGACGATATAATCAAATGACCGACTTAGAAAAGCCTTTCTCCCAACTTGCACACTGTTAATATGATAATCCTAAATTAATGTAGATTACAAATATCTTGATATGGTGAAGTTCGCTTTACTTGTGTCAATAAAACTGCCCTTTCAAAGTTGATCCAAAAGCCTGCATTTCAATTTGCTCTCATTTAATGGACAGGCAATTTGCCTACAACTCGAGGGAAGCGACCCCAAAGCCTAGGAAACTATATCTTATTATAGTATAAAGTGTATCTGTTTCTAATTTTCAGTGGTACAAGGAGGCTGACAACTCTAAATGAGAATTTACAAAAGAGAAAACAGCTTACTATGGCCAACAGAAGACTGAAAGACTAATCAATATAGCTGTCCAGTACACCGTCAGCACCAAAGGGTACATTACTTTGTTCTCTGAGAAACGTATGGCAGTTGGCAACATAATGAGACCTAGAAGGATGTTCAACTTTTTTTGTGTTCAATGACTGGGCAGGGTAAAAATTCATCCACTGTGTTCTTATCAGCAGCCTTGAATATATCTATAAAGCCAGGCCCAATTTTATGGAATCAAACGCATAAATTTGTATTATAATTGTGCATTTTCCGAAATATCATTTCTATATAACGGTGTTGGGTGTTCTCCACAACATCTTCTCATATCAGGCATCAAAATACATGCCTGTTTGCTTTTAGCCTACAAATAATTTTCACTCACATGTTCACTTTATTATACATTTCTGCCATACATAAATATTATTCAATTCATGGTAGGCCAGGCTAAGAATGCCTGACTTTTGTCATTTTCCACTGTTTATGTTGTTAATACCTGTGAGTAAGTGCAGGTATCATTTTTACATACACTGTTTTATCGGTAAAATATCCATATATCCTTGAGAAGTTTGGTGTGATACTGAATGCTTGAAAAGCCTCGCTCAAGTTGGATCCAATTTTCTTGTATTAAGAGTTACTCCCCCTTGTACCTCCAACAAACTGGTAGAATGTTTGTGACCTTAAATGTAGGCAAATTGGATCAAGCTTGATTTAATTTAACCTTCCAAGGCTAATGCTTGTATGTTATGGTTTTTGCCTCATGGCACTGTATTTTCTTTTGATAATTAAACTCATACAACCACATGCGGTTAAGTTTTGCATTATCATATTACTGTCGTCTTATACTGAAGTTTGTGGGTTACATCAGGGAATCATGAGCATGACTTTCGGACACCACAAATATCAAATCCATTTCAATAATTAAGAACATACAAAAATCTTCATAACTGTAATAATTTTGCTGTATAATGTTGTGCTACTCTCGCTTTTTGTATGAAATAAAGACTACTTAGTCATTTCGTCAATTTGTAAATAATTAGTTATATTATCAAGCATGCACTGCTACTGTGAGTGTGTAGGATGCGGCTTGTAAACAGAACCCACTCAACTCAGCTGACTGCAACTTCTCATGCTGTCAGATTCTATGTCAGCCTATTTTCTGTTGATCGACATATTGTATGCGAATGCTGATTTACATCTTTTCGGAGTGGTCCCTGGAATTACTTGAGTTTGCTTCATATGTGTTAGTAAACTAAACTAGTCAGCTGATGAGTGCTGATATTGGATAATATCGAGGTTGCAAAATCTGAACTTGACCGTGAACTGATAGGGCAATTCCAAGTCCAAGGGAAACCATCTTGCATCACGTCCAGCTTGGTACTAGAACTATTTCTATTGTTGTGAAGGTGTAACTCCAAATCACATTAATATCAAACGTAATTCACAACTTGAAATGTATACACGGCGGGAATTTCACGTATTGGGTGAAGTCAAATAGGAGATCTCTAACAACGATAAAGCTTCTGAAATGGCCCATTTTATCTCTTATCTCTGTGAAATTTTTTCTTAGCACTGTTTCTAATCAAACATTCAATATCAAGATAAGAGACCTAACTACAGTGATTTCACTGTTGTATGTTTGGGGGCAACTAGTTAACAGTTAGTCTGATAAAGTAGTGGTAAGCAGGTGAAGAATTCCGAGTCCACAGATACAAGGTCGCTAAGAAAGATTTTCTGCATTTGTGAAGGTAATTTTCAACACATTAGCATATAGCCATTGATATAAATTCATGATCAGTGATAAAATGCACTGTATGGCTATTTGTTGAGAAACTAAATCAGAGTATAACTCTGTCAGATATTGTATCTGGCTAAAATGCTGGAAGCTTCAAACCAGGAGTAACTCCTTTGCTCAGCATATGCATCGACTGAGATCCCAGTAACGACCTATAAAAACCTTAGGCAGGCTACTTGACAATCGTGTAGAAGGGGTCGGAGGAGGACCCGTGGGTAAAAGTCTAATACTAGGATTTCTCAATACACCTGAAATTATAGGAGCATTTCTTTGAAGTAGAGGCCCGCTTTGCGCCCGTTTCATAATTCAATATCATGCTGTTAACTAAACCTCATTACATTATATCAAGTCTGTACACAGCTTGAAAACATCAATCCGTTTAAACAGTTGTTTTGACCCCAAGTAGACGCTAAGGTGGGGTAAGGCATCTGCCTTGTTGCAGTATTCAATTGTGATCAAGCAAAACATTAGACAACGGCTCAGCATTTAAAATTGACACACCAACTTTCATTTGATATTAATGCAGCTATTTACTATCATTATTCACAGATGCTATTCAGTGCTGCTCTGATCCTGGTGGCAGCGTTAGTATTCGCTGATGATGAATCACAAAGATATCAGTGAGCTTTACACCATTTCTGATACATTTAACTGGTTATATCTCTTGGCCTCTGTGAGAATCTTCTCTTAACATGGTTTGAGTTTTTGTGTTAAAAACGTTCAATCTTATTCCATACAATGATAAATCAATCCGTTTAAACAGTTGTTTTGACCCCAAGTAGACGCTAAGGTGGGGTAAGGCATCTGCTTTGTTGCAGTATTCAATTGTGATCAAGCAAAACATTAGACAACGGCTCAGCATTTAAAATTGACACACCAACTTTCATTTGATATTAATGCAGCTATTTACTATCATTATTCACAGATGCTATTCAGTGCTGCTCTGATCCTGGTGGCAGCGTTAGTATTCGCTGATGATGAATCACAAAGATATCAGTGAGCTTTACACCATTTCTGATACATCCGTTTAAACAGTTGTTTTGACCCCAAGTAGACGCTAAGGTGGGGTAAGGCATCTGCCTTGTTGCAGTATTCAATTGTGATCAATTGCTCGGATTGTGATTACATCCGAGCAAGGCATGAATGCGGCAGAAGTTCAACTACCAAGTCTGGAAAACGGCTACACGTCCAATCAAAGCTCCAGCACATCAGTTGCCATGGAAAGCACCAGCTCTCACAATCATCAAAGAACATCAGGCAACACATGTGAATCATGCAGCAATATCCAAAGCCTCATCAGCGTCATGATGAGCAAAATCTCGGAGCTAGAAAAAAAAGTTAAACAACAAAGCACTTTAATACAGAAACTTGTTGACCAACAACCAATAACCGATCAAATACAACATCAATTCGACCAACTTGAAACCAGCATCAACAAACATCTAACAAGTAAATTGGAATGCAATTCAAATTCCTCACCACGTGAAAAAGTTTCTCCCAACAATCAAACAGCATCAGCACAACACTGGGCTAACTATAATCATTAGCAACTTAATCTGCCATCAACTTCCTCAACGAACAACAACAATCGAACCAGCATGAGAACACAACCCCCAAAAGAACAAAAAATAGACAACAGTTTCCGCCCTATAGACAATCTTGTCATAGATATTAAGAAGGACTCCATGACCTACAGCAACTTTAACCAAGATACCATCAGACGCACCCTCAACAAAACCTTTGGGCCAATCATAATAGAAAAGGTTACCAGATATAACTTCAATACAAACAAACCCAAAATTATGATACAGTTCAACCACCAAGAAACAAGAAACAACATCCTACGCAAATGGAACACTGATCTATTTGGTGGATCAAGTATACGCCAAACAATCGACACGAGGTCCCTGACAGAAAATATGGGTATGTTGAAAGGTGTCCCACTAGATGCTGAGGACAGCACTGTAATAAATGATATAAAAGTGCTCTACCCTCATGCTACGTCAGAAAGAATTTTTAAGGAGGGCAAACCAATGAGAATGTTCAAAATTAAGTTCCATTCTCATGATGATTTTCTTTTTTCTATTAAAAATGGCATTTGTCTCCAATCACAAAGTGTTAAATGTCAATTTGAGCAAATGAGATAATGAATTCTGAATTTGCATTTTTGAAAGTCCGTGGAATCACCAGCAAAATAGAGGAGATAAAATCAATTTTGCATCAACGTAAATTCGCGATTCTAGGATTAGCAGAAACATTTTTGAATGAGCATGATGGTGTTGGTATTTATGCGGTGCCAGGTTATCAAGTGATTAGGAGAGATCGGGGATATGGTTACGGTGGTGGTCTCATTGTCTACATACATGAATCCGTGCAATTCGAACATCTTGCAGATTTTGACAATAGCATGCCTGAGTCTATAACTATCAAAGTAAAGCCAAGTACAAATAAAAGTTGTTTAGTCTCATTTATATACAGACCTCCCAACTCCAAGTCCGCATGGTATGATCTTGCTTACGAATACTTTGAAAAAGCTTTTTCACTGTATAATGAAATGATTATACTTGGAGATTTTAACATCAACATCCTTGAACAAAGAAGCAACAGAAAGTGGTTGAATATTGTTAAATCTTTTTCCTTCCGTCAATTGATCTCGGAGCC
Organism: Membranipora membranacea; assembly: GCA_914767715.1. Taxonomy (NCBI): domain Eukaryota; kingdom Metazoa; phylum Bryozoa; class Gymnolaemata; order Cheilostomatida; family Membraniporidae; genus Membranipora; species Membranipora membranacea. The sequence continues at coordinate 11,060,598 of OU612072.1, read as the reverse complement.
AACAAGAGTTACAGAAACATCCAGCACCCTGATCGATCACATATACACAAATCCGCCCTCAGATATGTCAGAGAGTGGAATTATAAAATATGGAATGAGTGATCATTACTTAGTTTTCATTAAAATTTTATTTTCCGCATTAAAGGTAAAAGCAAAAAGAACATCATTTGAATTCAATGACTATTCCAAATTTACAAACCAGAATATACGTGACCTTTTTTCAGGTCGTCACTTTAATGATGTATTGTGTGAGAATACTGTAGACCGTATGTATGCAAGATTTAATGACACCTATAGTTCATTAATCAAAACACTTGTCATCACCAAGAAAAGATTTGTAAAAACTGCTCAACTGCCCAAATGGTTAGATGATGAGGTAAAATCACACATGCATTTGCGTGATAGATTGAAGAGAGAGGGCAAATGGGAAGAATACAAAATTCAACGCAATTATGTTACAAATTTGATTAAGAAGAAGAAAAAATCGGTTATTTCAGATATAATTAAAAATAACAAAAATAACACCAAACCTGTTTGGGAAGCTTTAGGAATCAATCAAACTAAAATTTCACCGATGGTCAATATCGGTGGTTTATCCCCTGATGAATTGAACAGACACTTTACATCGATTGCAAAATCCATAACCAAAGACATCCCTGATTCCCATGAATATAACATGATTAGACCAGTGACAACCCAGACGTTTTCTCAATTGACTCGCTTTACTCCAGAAATTTGTTTCAAATACTTAAAAAACATTTCTGACAATAAAGCAACTGGTCATGATGGTATATCTGTTAAGGTTTTGAAGAAAACATGGCCTTACATATGCGACATTGTAACTGACATGTTCAATAGAGCATTAATAGAGGGTGTATTTCCTTCACAGTGGAAAACCGCAAGAGTAATTCCTATTCATAAGGGTGGAGATATCAAAGATCCATCTAATTATCGCCCTATATCAATACTTCCTGTGCTATCTAAGATTTTTGAGAAACATGTGAATTCCCAAATTCAAAAATATCTCACCACAAACAAACTTCTTCACAAATTACAATGCGGATTTAGAGAAGGTTATTCCTGTGTTGATTCCCTACACAAACTTATTTCTGACTGTTTGTCAGCCAGATCAGATGGTCACTTTGTTGCTATGATGTTTTTGGATTTCAAAAAAGCTTTTGACTGCGTCAACCATAAAATTCTTCTGAAAAAATTGACAATGTATGGTATAACGGGCAAACTGCACTCTCTCATAAAATCTTTCCTAACAGATAGGACACAATTTGTAGCTATACAACAAGGTGCAAAAAGTTCAAAAATTCTTCCAATAGACATTGGTGTCCCCCAAGGCTCAATTCTGGCACCAAGTTTATTCCTCATATACGTCAATGATCTTTTATCCTATACATTACATTCCAAAGCATTTGCCTACGCTGATGATACAGTTTTCGTATCAAAATCTGACAACTTTGATACACTTAATGATTTATGTGATACTGATCTACACTTGATAGAAAGTTGGTGTAGGAATAATAGGATGTTGATAAACATAAAAAAATCGCACTATATGCTTGTACAACCCTCTCATAGAGCCACATCTCTAGATTTAGATCTAAAAATTAACCATAAAAAACTAAACCGAAATGCCAATACCAAACTCCTTGGTTTTTTTTTGAATGACTCATTGACATGGGACGATCATGTAGACCAGATTTGCATCAAAATAAACAAAAGTTTGGCATTATTCCAGAAATGCAGGGCATTCCTAGATAGTAAATCATCTCGTAACTTTTATTTCCGGTATGTCTTTTGTCATATGATATATGGCATCCGCATATATGGCAACCTATCACCACAATATATTCTTGAAAGAATATACTTGCTCCAAAAGAGGGCTTTCCGCCTAATAGCAAATGTCAGCCACATACCATATCATCTAATACATACAAGAGATTTACATACATCTCTTGGTCTGATTCCTTTTCCTCTCCTTGCTGGTCATTTCACCTGTATTTTTGGTTTCCAAATTTTGCATTTGATTGCACCTGACTTTCTTTTGGAAGGCTTTATTCCAGCTAGCTCTAAAACCTTTTTTAGAGACAGATACCTATTACATTATCACACTGATCAATTAAGACAAAAAATCACTACAACTTTTAACTCTTTACCAATTCAGATACGCTCAGCAACCAAACTCACTCATTTTAAACAACAACTATCAAAGCACTTTATATCCTATTAATTCTTGTTACTTGAGTATTTTTTCTCTCCGCTTAAGTTTTTTTCTTTTTTGTTCTGTCACTGCATGAAAAACATTCCTAAAGATGATGTAGAATGACAATAAAAGTATATATATAAATGTCTCATCTTCTATAAGCAATTTTCACTTTGGTCAAATGAGCTTTAATATTATGGTAAATTCTACGTTGAAAAACTTTTTATAAACTGCCTTGATCGTTTCTAAAGTGTTAGTGTGAACAAGTGTCCCCAATCGCTTCATATGTGAATACTAAGCAGACAATCTAACCTCAGACACTAAAAGTCCGCAATGTGGTGGGACTTCTAATATGAACAAGGTGATTTCAAACTGTCCAGGAACTCACTTTATACTTGTTGTTGCACAAAGGTTGCCAG